>CM029780.1:5449539-6781039 GCA_017562165.1 Ectropis grisescens | reverse complement strand
CAGTAGTCAAAATTGGGTCTAGTTTATTGAATTGAACTAATGCATTTTTTACGCACAATGTAGAAAATAATAGAATTCTGAAAACTTTTTCTCTATATAAACTATAAGTTTGCGAAATTTCATACTCTTACGTCAGCGCAATTTTGGTACAAAGAGGTAGAAAGATTGGCTCAACATTCTCAAAATTAAATGGCGCAATACATAACAAACAAAATTATGATTTTTCAATTATTAAAATACATACATAAGTTATTTTTGTCTTTTCTCGTGAAATCGCCTCTTTTTGAGAAAATATTTGTTACAGCTCCATCTACCGGTGACCCGATACACTCGAGGCAATTTTTTTTCGTCACAACATTATCCACGGTCCGTTCGTTTCGACATCGTTTTGCTCTACACCTCCGTCACAAGTCGAAAAGTCATTAATATTAATTCAATGTTTTGTTTCCGTTCATTATCAACGCAATTGAATTGCAACCGCCGCGACTTGACGATAATTAGACACATCGAAGGCGTGAGAATGATCACAATTATCGAGACCTACATACATTTTTTTTATGTATTGAATGGACGACACGAGCATAACATGTGCCTGACGGTAAGCAGCCCATAACAGTCAGTGGAACGCACCTATCGGAACAAGTAGAGTCCGAATCAATACTTAGCTCTACGCTGCGCTCGTAACTCAGATATTTGAGCTTTATGCTTTTGTAATATCTCTGGTAACGTTGACCTTTAAACCGGAACAGTGATGTTTTCACTAAGGCTTGGCCGTAGAATAACTGCCAAAGGTATGGTACTTCCCTAGGGGACTCTTGAAGAGACCGAATCAATACCTAGCACTGAACTGGGCTCGTCGCTCAAAAAGAAATATGATTTATCTCTTGCTGAAATATTTAATGCTCTGTAATTTCCCTGGAAACATTGCCCTTTAAACCGGAACATACCGATGTTTGCACATTACTGCTTGGCGGTAGAACAACCAGGAAAGTTGTGGTACTCCCTCATGACTCTGCAAACAACTAGAAAAATGAAAAAAAAAAAGCACTAGCTGTGCGGAAAATAAATTAAACTTCATAATGCCTTCTGTTTACTTTCACAGTTCACGGCCGTGTTTGAGTTCGGAACTGGTTACGTGTTGTTATCTCTTTCGCACACGCCTGTTGTTTGTACATTAGGCACATTTGCCGTCCCGTTCGCGTGGTGATTTATAGTTTTAGAAGCTTTACATAACCACACTGGCTACTTACACGTTGTGCCAGTCCGTTTATCATGATTATGACGCTATAAGGTAATTATTTTATCTCGTTAGTATAGCCTATCATCGTAAAACCGCTTTTTTTTTAATATAACCGTCAGGTCTACCGACTAACTCTCCTGCTTTCTGCTATGCTTTGGTTTGTGACGTCATCATGCTCGTAGCTCGAAAAAGCGACATCGTTTCATGGTCGATGTTCCAAAGACACGAACGAAGAGATTTGACTCTACTTTTGTGATAAGAATGTCTAGGCTGTGGAATACGTTGCCTGAGAGGGTTTTTCCCGATAGTTACAATCTTTGTGTCTTCAAATCGAGAGTGAATCGGTTTCTTCTAGGTAAACACGCGTCATCGTAGACCGCATCATCGTTTAACATCAGGCGAGATGGTGGTCAAGTGTAAACCTAATAGTTTAAAATAAAAAATCTGCCAATTTTATAACGTCGATGAAAGCTGACAACTACATCTGCTTTCAGTTCCGCTGCATACGGAAAGCAGATGAAGTTGCCTCCTTCCATCGGCGTTATCAAATTGGGAGATAACGCCACAAATAAAAGCATAGCAGAAAGCAAGAGAGTTATGCCCGAGCTAATTTGCCAGGCTAGGATAGCAAGCTAATACTTCCAAATTCGAATAGACAACGTTATGCAACGCTAGATTCGTCTAGCGACGGTAGACCCGTTCGTACGTTACGACGTGACTGAGCAACAAACATCCAAACATTGACATGTATAATATCAGAAAGATTTATCGAGGATTCCCTCTACCATAGGACTATCGTTAATGCTATAGGATCTTTAAAAGTATTAATTAATATTATTTAGTATAGTGAACAACCGTGATAGCCTAAATGTTGAATTTTAATAGAAGTTCTCAATTAAATTTCAAAAAGGAATAAATACCCGCCACCAAAAAGATATCACTCAATTATTCGAGCCATCCAGAATTTGTGAGTAGATAACGAATTGTGACGAGATCTGATAAACTTTCGGCGGCGTAAAATCAAGTTTTAAGTGTAAAAGTGGGAAACTGTGAAGGGTTCGGGGCGGTCGTCAATTCAAAAGATATACAAATTGACAGTGATGTGGGTCACGAGAGCTGATTGAAATCTAGTTTAACATCAATAACATAGGGTTCGCAAAACTAAATAAATATTCAAAAAAATCTAGTGGTAGGACTCTTTTCAGATTCTGGCTGGGGAAGTACCACACCTTCAGGCGCGGTCCCAGCCTTGAATTTTGGAGGGGGTCACCAGTACGCAGCCTCAGGATGTTGGTCACAAGTAGAAATACAATAAATCGAGCAAAAAATAATTTACTAGTAGCCTCCCAAGATTTTACCAGCGTAGTTCCCGTTCTAGTTGTTTTCCCGCGTTAAACAATAGTCTATGTACTATTAGATATTTTTAATTTTCTTAGATTTTTTTGTTTAACTTTTACGATTTGGGGGTGTCCGACCCCCCGGCCCCGCGCATGCACACCCTTGCAAGTTATTCTACCGCCAAGCATTGCAGTAATGTATGTATATATCTGTATGTATGTATATTGTGTGTAAATTACTGTGTTTGAAGATAAATATTTCCAGTGAAATAACAGGGCATAGAAATAAAACGTAGGTATACCTTTGGGTGAAGAGCGCAGTGGAGTTTTAATAGATAATGATTTGGACTCTTAATGCTCCAATAGCTGCGTATCGCTGTGCTGTTATGGAGAGGCATATTGCTTACCATCAGGCACATGTCCTGCTCGTCTTGTCACTCTATACCAAGGGTCAGCAACAGGCGGACCGCGGTCCGTATCCGGACCGCGAAGGGTCGGACCTCGGACCGCCAATAAAAATATTGCATAGTAAGCCAAGTATACATTTTAAAATGTAGATAATGTATGTACATTGTACCTTCATTAATTTGAAGAATATTTTTTGGCCACATAGAATCTACCTTAGTAAATAAATTATTTTTCTACCGCAAAGCGGCTAAGAGAAACTCCACACATACACGCTTTTCTTCGCCACCACACGCTGGCTCGCTTTCCGTGGACACCAACGTGGAATGCGGTCCCCGCCCAAGATAACTCCTCGAAGAGCATCTCCGTCCAGTAGACAGAACGCAGACCGAAGAGAGATTCGTATCCGCGGAGTGGCTCTCTTCATGGACAGCAACAAAGAAAGATTGGGAATAAGCTTTTGCTTCGTCTGGGAACGGAAACGAGCCCGTTTGTCACCTAGATTGTCTTGCCTGCTCAATGGCAGTACCGCAAAAGTCCCAATGAAGAGGGAAAGCTACGACGTAACGTGTGCGAGGTAGACGGCTTCCGATTTTGGGGCGAAGGTACGATCGAAAAACAAAACGATTGCATTAATAGAGTACTCGAAAGGTCGAACGCCTTGCACTCACGCAAGAGTGCTGCTCGCACATATGAGCAGAAGTGCTGGTAAACATCATGAGGTTGTTTTATACGAAGATAGAGGGAAAACCTGAGCTTCCGCAGACCCCTTTGCACGATCAAACAAATGCAACTGACACATGAAAACCTCTTAAAGGCGAAACTCGCGGGAACTGAAGCAGTCATTTCAATAATGTCACTTCCCGGGTCATCAAAAGAAAAGGGAAGAGTGCAAAAAATGGCTTTGTGACACTGAGCAAAAAAGAGATGGAGCGCATGGGAAGATCTGTTTATGCGACACCTCGAAACGACCCAATTGTAGTTACTGCCCGATGCACCAAGATTATGCTGGATGATAAAATCCTAGAGATGGCCAAGGCTATCGAAAAGAACGTCAAATCTGATCAGGAAAACTTGGAGATACCGAGAATACAGTCGGTCAACGGAGTTCCAGGATGTGGAAAGAGAACATGGGTGATTAGAAACTTCGACGTGGATAAGGGCACCATCATCACCACAACAACTGAGGCACCAAAAGATCTAAGAGAAAAGCTATCGCACCGTATCTGGAACCTGATCAAAACTAGAGTGCGAACCATGGCTTCTGCTCTGGTAAATGGTTTCGGAACGCATTCAGTTTGCTTTATGCTTTATTGCTTTATGGTGGACGAATCTCTCATGAACCATTTTGGAGCCATTGTGGCTGACACACTGCCAAATTGTTCAATTTGTCAAAGGCGTCATTTCAAATGGAAATAATTGATATTCAAGAAGATGTATCTTTGCAAATGTATAAAACTGTATCCACTGAAGAATTTTGGGCCAAACACATCTCAGAAAAATATGGAAATCGCAAAAAACTTGCTATCAATTTGGCTACTATGTTTGGTTCGACTTACGTATGTGGGTCATCTTCCTCTTTTTTTTTTTTAACAATTAATATTCGAGATTAACCGACATCCCAATTACTCGTAGAAGACACACGTCGAATTTGCTATTCTTCTCGAGGACCAAACTATAAAGAGCTGGCTCAAGAGGATCGGTGTAATTTGTCGCATTGATGTTAGGTCTTGTGTTATAATTACAAGTTAAGTTTGATACCGTACAATAAATAAGTACCACTTTTTAATTATTACCAAGTTATGGCTGGTCTAATCGGAAGAACGGCGACTGCCGATCCGGGGCGACCTTGGGTTCAAAACCACGCGCACCACTGTCTTTTCGAAGCCATGTTCATAATGCCGCTGACTTGAAACGGTGAAGGAAAACATCGTGAGGAAACCGACATGTACCTAGAATCTTTCGAATTCATGTGTCATCCACCAATCCGCGCTTGGCTAGCGTGGTGGATTCTGGTCTTGACTCTCTCCTTGCGAGGGAAGGCCCCGACCCCGAGGTTCAGCAGTAGGAACATTTAATGGGTTGTTTAAGCAATTATCACCACTAGTTTTTTTCTGGACCTCGTTAAAATTTCTGCACTTCATCCGGACCCCGCCTAAAACTACTTGCCGACCCCTGCTCTATACTATCAAAAAAAAATGTGGAAACATTTTCACACACAACACCATCTAGCTAACCCAGCTAACTAACCAAAGCTGCCAGATAGCTGATTCAATACTTTTATATGCAGAACTTATTTCACACATAAAACACCCAAGCACAGTACAAATATTTGTATTCATCACACAAATATTTGCACTGGGTGGAGATGGAACCCCCGACCCTCGGCTTCGCAGGCAGACTTACTATCAACAGAGCCAACAGACCAGCTGATGACTGGGGTCTTAGTTGGTAAAATGATTCAACACATCAAATTGCAGGACATAAAGACAAATCCTCTTATATCTGCATTTTCTGACAAAAGTTGTTCACTGATTTATGTTTATTTTTCTTGGATTTTTGTGTTTCTTATTGTATACATACTATATACCTATATATATGTATTTGTATGTGTATTTATATATTTAAACTTATTTATTTATTGTACACCTATTATATGTATTTTGTTCTATTATATTTAATTTATACATAATTAATACACGTGTTTATTTATATTGTTAGTTGCTACACTGCCCAAAATCTTACAAATCTTGTTTCTTTGTAAATCAAAGGTTATCTGGAAGAGATCGCTTTTAGCGATAAGATCGCCTTTTGTGCCCATTATGTTTTTGTTATTTTATTTGTTACTTATTGTCAACTTTGTTTGTGGTGCCAATAAAGTGTTTTTTGTATTGTATTGTATTGTATCTGACGAACGCAGTGCAGTTCTAGTCAATGACTTGTCTTCATGTTAATGACTGCGTGACACTATGCAGTTATGGATGCATCAGGCATCAGGCACATGTCCTGCTCGCCTCGTTCTTCCATACTATAAAAGAAATACTAACAGTAATTCATCAAATGCTTTCTTTTCTTGAGTTTTAGTGACATATGCTTACATTTACCTTTTTTAATTGAAACTGACAAATCTTTTCGCTAATTCTCTGTCTCTCTTATGTAACGACAATGTGTTATGATAACAAGTAACTAAGGCCAATAAATAACATTAAACATAGAAAAACATTGAATCTCACAACACAGGACATCCTTAGTGTGAGATACAGAGTCCACCTCCAGGAAGTTAAAAAGACAGAAATAGCAAATAACACGAAACGTTTCAGCCGATCCATAATAATATATTTCTACACGATACATATTATCATTATTGGTGAAGATTGTAAAAGTCGATTTAGGTAATCGATTATATTCTGTAGACATATGTATTTCTATACTAAAGCATTAGTCATCGCTGCACTTTAATCTTAACCTTTAAACGAGCAATTCTTGTAGATATATATATATATATATATAGAATCTGAATCTCGGAAACGTCTCGAACGATTTTCATGAAATTATGTATACAGGGGGTTTCGGGGACGATAAATCGATCTAGCTAGGTTTAATTTTTTTTAAACATCATTTTATGCGCGTTTTTAGACAATGAAAAACTCCTACAATGTCATTAGAATACGATAACTTATTTCGCCACTGCTCTTTAAGTCTAAATGCCTCAGACGGAATACGCTCGCCCTCGGAGTCAACAGGCCGCAGTTCGAATCCCGATGGTTACACTCGGGCCATTTCTTTTTGTTCTTTTTTTTTCTGAGAAAATCTTTTACTTAGAGCCCTTTATAAACGTATTTAAAACGAGCAAAGCTCGGTCAACCAGGTACTGAATACCTTATGTTGCAATGACTAGTAGTGTCCTTTGCGGCTCTTTTGATTTCGTCTTCTTTTCTTTTGACGTGACAACGTCTAACTGAACGCCAGCTGCATGTACGAAAATATGTCACGTTATGTCCCGTTACGTTCATTGTACGCTTGCATCGCATCTATCAATGTTTAGTTATGACGTTCGCGTTAAACCAACCGACTTTAAAGACAACCAATTTTTTCTTCTTTATTTTCTAATTAATTTTTTTACGTATTCCACGTACATAAATATATGAAATACTTTTAGGGATGTTTCGAGGATGTTTTCAGGCACATGCTACGAACATACGTCCGAACGTATACTTAGTAAGATAGGATAGTAGGGGCGCCTTCTGCGTTTGTTCCTAAGTCCCAAAGTACGATAGGTAGTACAAGAAATCTGAAGCCAACTAGCATAGCTCACTAAAAAAAAATAGAGTATAAAAATGGTAGTATGTAAAAATATAAGAGAACAAATTATTATATATGATAGTCTTTTTAACCGACTTCAAAAAACAAGGAAAAGGTTTCTCAATTCGACCGTATATATTTTTTCATTTGCTTTCGGTTCAGTTCAGCATAACCCTAGCGTTATTAACGTTACCACTTTAAATACAGTTAAGCAGTAAATAAATTACAAGTGATTATATAAAAAAAAATAAAACTGATGCCATCTTAATGGGAACATAAATAGAAACGTTGCCTGCTTAAATGTTGTCTTAGCTTAATTATAAAAAAAAAACATCAGAAAGTGTATCTATCAAAACAAAAGTTCGAAATCATACTAAATACAATATAATCTATAATAATATAATCTAACACACTATCTCATGAGGATCAGATGCACACACTCTGAAATATATCCGATAAGGAAGCAACCTTAAGTATTATATCAGCTATTTGGCTTTTTTGGGGCCAGATGTGTGAGAAATGATTACCAATTTTTTTTTATTTTTATATAACTTTGCGACAATATCTGAGACTTAGTAGGTACAAGGTACATATAAATCACTGTTGCTAAGTACCAAACCAATTGGCGGACAAGTTGTAGGTCGCCTGTTCAGATAATAATAATCGGATTAATATCTCAAGGCGGATAATTCATTTGATAAGATACGCAAAATACCACACACACATGGAAACAATTACATCGAAACTTGCATTCATTTACTGCGAGGTAACACTAACTTGCACCAACTAACTCAAGCTTGCTAGCTTACTAACACTAGCTCGCTAGCTTACTAACACTAGCTTGCTAGCTTACTAACACTAGCTTGCTTGCTGGCTACTAACACTAACGCTGGCTTACTAACTAACACTTGGCTTACTAACACTAGCTCGCTTACTAACTAACACTAGCTTTGCTGGCTTGCTAACACTAGCTTGCTGCTTACTAACACTAACTTGGCTTACTAACACTGGCTCGCTAAACACTAGCACTGGCTTACTAACTAGCTCGCTGGCTTACTAACTCGCTGGCTTACTAACTGGCTTACTAACACTAACACTAACACTGAACTGGCTTACTAACGCTGGCTTGCTAACACTAACACTAACACTAGCTCGCTGGCTTACTAACGCTGACTAACACTGGCTGCTCGCTGGCGCTGCTGGCTGCTGCTGGCTTACTAACAGCTCTTACTAACACTCGCTGGCTTGCTTAAACTAACACTGAAACGCTGGCTTACTAACACTAGCTTGCTGGCTTACTAACACTAACGCTGGCTTGCTAACACTGGCTAGCTTGCTGGCCTACTAACACTGGCTTGTTGGCTTACTAACACTGGCTAAGCTCGCTGGCTTGCTACTAACACTAGCTCGCTGGCTTACTAACACTGGCTCGCTGGCTTGCTAACACTAGCTCGCTTGGCTTACTAACACTAGCTCGCTGGCTTACTAACACTAGCTCGCTGGCTAACACTAACAACACACTGGCTCGCTAAACACTAACACTAGCTCGCTGGCTTACTAACACTAGCTCGCTAACTGGCTTGCTAACACACTAGCTCGCTGAAACACTAACACTAGCTCGCTGGCTTACTAACACTAGCTCGCTCGCTGGCTTACTAACACTAGCTCGCTGGCTTGCTAACACTAGCTCGCTGGCTAACTAACTCGCTGGCTGGCTCGCTGGCTTACTAACACTAACACTAACTCGCTGACACTAACACTCGCTGGCTTACTAACACTAAGCTCGCTGGCTTACTAACACTAGCTCGCTGGCTTACTAACACTAGCTCGCTGGCTTGCTCACTTACTAGCTCGCTGGCTTGCTAACACTAGCTCGCTGGCTTACTAACCTAGCTCGCTGGCTTACTAACACTAGCTTACTAACACTAGCTCGCTGGCTTCGCTGGCACTAACACTAGCTCTTACTAACACTAGCTTGGCTACACTAGCTCGCTGGCACTGAACTTACTAACACTAACTCGCTCGCTCGCAGCTTACTAACACTAGCTCGCTGGCTTAAACACTAACACTAACGCTCGCTGGCTTACTAACACTAGCTCGCTGGCTTCGCTGGCTAACACTAGCTCGCTGGCTTACTAACACTAGCTCGCTGGCACTAACAACAGCTCGCTGGCTTACTAACACTGGCTCGCTGGCTTACTAACACTAGCTCGCTAACACTTGGCTTGCTAGCTCGCTGGCTTGCTAACTAACACTAGCTCGCTGGCTTACTAACACTAGCTCGCTGACTTACTAACACTAACGCTTACTAACACTAACACTAACGCTCGCTGGCTTACTAACACTGGCTCGCTGGCTTACTACTGGCTTACTAACTTACAGCTGCTGGCTTGCTAACACTAACACTCGCTGGCTTACTAACACTAGCTCGCTGGCTTACTAACACTAACGCTGGCTTACTAACACTAGCTCTGCTTACTAACACTAGCTCGCTGGCTTACTAACACTAACTAGCTCGCTGGCTTACTAACACTAGCTGCTGCTAGCTTACTAACACTGCTCGCTGGCTTGCTAACTCTGGCTCGCTAACTTACTAACACTGGCTTGCTAACTTACTAACACTTGCTAACGCTGGCTTACTAACACTAGCTCGCTGGCTTACTAACACTAGCTCGCTGGCTTACTAACACTAGCTCGCTGGCTTACTAACACTAGCTCGCTGGCTTACTAACACTAGCTCGCTGGCTTACTAACACTGGCTGTTAGCTGGCTTGCAACACTAGCTCGCTGGCTTACTAACACTAGCTCGCTGCTTGCTAACACTAACCAACACTAGCTTACTAACACTAAGCTTGGCTTACTAACACTAGCTCTGGCCTGCACTAACACTAGCTTGCTGGCTTACTAACACTGAGCTTGCTGGCTTACTAACACTGGCTTGCTGGCTTACTAACACTAGCTTGCTGACTTACTAACACTAGCGCTGGCTTACTAACACTGGCTTGCTGGCTTACTAACACTGGCTTGCTGGCTTACACTAACACTAGCTTGCTGGCTTACTAACACACGCTGGCTTACTAACACTAACGCTGGCTTGCTAACACTGGCTTGCTGGCTTACTAACACTAGCTTGCTACTAACGCTGGCTTTAACACTGGCTTGCTGGCTTGCACTTACACTAACACTAAGGCGCTGACTTACTAACACTAACGCTGGCTTACTAACACTAGCTCGCTGGCTTACCAACACCAGCTCTTGACACTAACACTCAGCGCTGGCTTACTAACACTAGCTGCTAGCTTACTAACACTAGCTTGCTGAGCTTACTAACACTAGCTTGCTAGCTTACTAACACCAGCCTGTTAGCTGGCTTACTAACACCAGCTCGCTTAGCTTACTAACACCAGCTTGCCAGCTTACTAACACCAGCTTGCTGGCTTACTAACACCAGCTAACACCAGCTTGCTAGCTTACTAACACCAGCTTGCTAGCTTACTAACACCAGCTCGCTGGCTTACTAACACTAGCTTGCTTTACTAACACTAGCTCGCTTACTAACACCAGCTTGCTACTACTACCACTAGCTCGCTGGCTTACTAACACCAGCTTGTTAGCCTACCAACACCAGCTTGCTAGCTTACTAACACTGGCTCGCTGGCTTACTAACACCAGCTTCGCTGGCTTACTAACACCAGCTTGCTGGCTTACTAACACTGGCTTGCTGCCTTGCAACAGCTCGCTGGCTTACCAACACCAGCTCGCCAGCTTACTAACACCAGCTAACACTAACGCTTACTAACACCAGCTAGCTTACCAACACTAGCTTACCAACACCAACACCAGCTTAGCTTACTAACACCAGCTCGCTTTACAACAACACTAGCCAGCTTAGCTTGTTAGCTACTAACACCAGCCGCTGGCTTACTAACACTAACCAGCTTGCTAGCTTAGCCACCAACACCAGCTTGCTTACCAACACCAGCTTAGCTACTAACACCAGCTTGCACAGCTTAAAACACCAGCTCGCCAGCTAACAACACCAGCTTGCTAGCTCGCCAGCTTACTAACACCAGCTCGCCAGCTTACTCAACACCAGCTTGCTTACACACCAGCTTGCCAGGCTTGCCACCAGCTACCACACCAGCTTGCTGGCTTACTAACACTAACACCAGCTCGCTTAACACCAGCTCACCAGCTTACCAACACCAGCTCGCCAGCTTACCAACACTAGCTCGCTGCTACTCGCACTAACACCAGCTCGCCAGCTTACTAACACCAGCTCGCCAGCCTACCAACACCAGCTTGCTAGCTACCAACACCAGCTTGCTAGCTTACTAACACCAGCTTGCCAGCTTACCAACACCAGCGCAACACCAGCTTACTACCAACACCAGCTTGCTAGCTTACTAACACCAGCTCACCAGCTTACGCTAGCTTACTAACACCAGCTCGCCAGCTTACCAACACCAGCTTAGCTACAACACCAGCTTGCTAGCTTACCAACACCAGCTCGCCAGCTTACCAACACTGCTCGCCAGCTTACCAGCTTACTTACCAACACCAGCTCGCTTACCAACACCAGCTCGCTACCAACACCAGCTCGCTCACCAGCTCTTACCAACACCAGCTGCAACACCAGCTCGCTAGCTTACTAACACCAGCTCGCCAGCGCCAGCTTACCAACACCAGCTAGCTTACTAACACCAGCTTGCAGCTTACCAACACCAGCTTGCTAGCTTACTAACACCAGCTTGCCAGCTTACCAACACCAGCTTGCCAGCTTACCAACACCAGCTTGCCAGCCCAGCTAGCTTACAACACCAGCTTGCTAGCTTACCAACACCAGCTTGCTAGCTTACCAACACCAGCTTGCTAGCTTACTTTGCTAGCTTACCAACACCAGCTTGCTAGCCACTAACACCAGCTTGCCAGCTTACTAACACCAGCTTGCAGCTTGCTTGCTAGCTTACTAACACCAGCTTGCTAGCTAACACCAGCTTGCTAGCTTACTAACACCAGCTTGCCAGCTTACCAACACCAGCTTGCTAGCTTACCAACACCAGCTTGCCAGCTTACCAACACCAGCTTGCTACCAACACCAGCTTACCAACACCAGCTTCTTACCAACACCAGCTAGCTTACTAACACCAGCTCAGCTTACTTCAACACCAGCTTGCCAGCTTACCAACACCAGCTCGCCAGCTACTAACACCAGCTTGCCAGCTTACTAACACCAGCTTGCTAGCTTACTAACACCAGCTTGCCAGCTTACTAACACCAGCTTGCTAGCTTAGCTTACTTAACACCAGCTTGCCAGCTTACCAACACCAGCTTGCCAGCTTACCAACACCAGCTTGCTAGCTTACCAACACCAGCTTGCTAGCACCAGCTAGCCACCACACCAGCTTGCTTACCAACACCAGCTTGCTAGCTTAACACCAGCTTGCTAGCTTACCAACACCAGCTTGCTCTTACACCAGCTTACTTACAACACCACTTGCTTGCTAGCTTGCCAGCTTACCAACACCAGCTCTTACTAACACCAGCTTGCCAGCTTACACCAACACCAGCTTGCTAGCTTACTAACACCAGCTTGCTAGCTTACTAACACCAGCTCAGCTTGCCAGCCTACTAACACCAGCTTGCTAGCTTACTTACTAACACCAGCTTGCCAGCTTACTAACACCAGCTTGCTAGCTTACCAACACCAGCTTGCCAGCTTTGCCAGCTTACCAACACCAGCTTGTTAGCTTTGCTAGCTTACACCAGCTTGTTAGCTTAACACCAGCTTGCTAGCTTACTAACACCAGCTTGCTAGCTTACCAACACCAGCTTGCTTGTTAGCTTACTAACACCAGCTTGCTAGCTTAACACTAGCTTGTTAGCTTACTAACACTAGCTTGCTAGCTTACTAACACTAGCTTGCTAGCTTACTAACACTAGCTTGCTAGCTTACTAACACTTCGCTAGCTCAGCTTGCTAGCTACCAACACCAGCTTGTTAGCTACTAACACCAGCTTGTTAGCCACTAACACCAGCTTGCTAGCTTGCTTGTTAGCTTACCAACACCAGCTTGCTAGCTTACACCAGCTTGCTAGCTTACTAACACCAGCTTGCTTGCTTACCAACACCAGCTGCTAGCTTACAACACCAGCTTGCCAGCTTACCAACACCAGCTTGTTAGCTTACTAACACCAGCTGCAGCTTACCACCAGCTACTAACACCAGCTTGTTAGCTTACTAACACCAGCTTGTTAGCTTACTAACACAGCTTGCCAGCCTACTAACACTAGCTAGCTAACACTAGCTTGTTAGCTTACTAACACTAGCTTGCTAGCTTACTAACACTAGCTTGCTAGCTTACTAGTTATTAGTTTTTTTTAGTAATAATTAATTATTGATATATGTAGTTACACAGCACTTCGGTGTAGCTAGAATGTTTTTGGATATTATATTGCTCTGAATTTATTATTATCGGTTACTTAGAGACAGCAATAACATAACCCCCGTATCAAGCCGTAAGAGTCCCCACTACTGGTGATCTCCCCCTAACCAAGTATCGAGGTTTAGGTCATAGTCCACCGCACGGGCCAAGTTGCGAGTTGGCGGACTTCACATTTTTTTTAAAGTTAGTGGCATTACGAACTTGACTTCGAAAAGACAATGGTGCGTATGGGGTATGAACCAGGGGCTTTGTATTCGCAAACGCCGGGAGTACGGCAACTGCCCATCCACTAGACCAGCCGTGACTTCTAGTACATACTTAAAAACAAAACCATAGCTGTTATAGTTAAAGACGGTCAAAAGGAGTTAAAAAACAGATGTATGAAGGGAACTCTGAAGTTTCAAAGAGGTCTAAGGAATGATAAATGTAGATTCGAAGCAATCAATTTCAGTTTTCGTAATATCCACCATGTACGAGGAAACGAATAAAATAACCATACATACAATGAACAATGCGCATTTTGTAAAACATAAAGATCGCAACGAAAATAGAAATCAGAAAACGAACCACTTTCATTAAAGTAATTGACGCTACCGTAGTACTGCGACTGAATAGGCGAAACTAATTACTAGGTGACGAACCACGGAGTAGTCGCCCCCACTTACGACTGGTGGTAATTGGCGCCGCTGTCGCATTCTACAAAGATAATCGAAACTAATTGAATAAGAGCAACGTAGTTCGACACATTCGCCACAGGGCTTCAATAGCGCCTCAGAAAGAGGCACTATTGTGAAGTTGCGGACCGATGTACTCGGAGTTATACGACGAGAAACGATCGGAAACTAGTTTAATGAGAACCAATTTAACTGCATATGCAGCCCACTAAATGTTCCCACAGTTGGGACTCGAAGCCTTCGCTCGTAAGAGGGAATGACGGCCATACCGCCATGCTGGTCCAGAGGAAATTTGCTAATGACGCATGTCCTTGATTCTGGAAACATGCTCATTTTTTTACCGAAATTTTCAGAATTTCAATTTGCAATGTATTTTTTGGAATATAAAATTTAATACAATAAATATTTTTTATCTATTAACCATCTCGGTCGTTGTATAGCGGGATCTTAGAACATTCTCATTGTATTTTAGGTTTTACGGGCAAAAGACAACACTATCTATAGTTATCAACAACTAGACTATTTTTAGGTCTAATTTGTAATATATCTTATTGACCGGAACTTGAGGGAGTGCGTCGACCGTCTAACCACGGCAGTCTAGGTCTAGAAAGGTTATAGACGTTCATACTCGTCAAACGATCGGTGCGAAGCGATCACCTCGAGAGACCTATTTAATAAATTCTCTTTAGAACTCTTCATTTCATTAATTTTGAATCTTGATCCGAGCCTTATTTAAAGGTTATCGAATTTCTAGAATTAATTTGAACAGACACGGTACTTAATAGGAAACGGTTATATCATTCCTTCTAAGGGTACTGTTAACTCAATCGAAAACTAGTCATTTTTTTTTAGTCATTTATTTATTTCCATAAGAATAGCAGCACATAGGTTAACAAAAGTAAATATTTCAATAGTGTCACATCTGGCTCTGCAGTTTATATGATGGGTTCCAAACTAGGCTACGCCTGTATTTTGGGCACCCCGTGGGTAGAATTTATAACAATTGATTTTGCGCTTAGGCGGATTACACAGGAAGTTTCAATGACTTTATAATAACATAGTGAATTTCAAGATAATGTTATACATTTTATACGATCAATTATTTAATAGTACTGTTTATATATATATATTTTCTTTTTATACAAACTCTTTATTACAAAAGCAAATAATATTATCACCGATAAGGAAACGAGTAGATTATACATTGTTCTTTGTACATTGTTCTTTCAAATTAATATTATTCTTCTACCTTATATACCTCTAGTTTAAGATATTTTTTTATTTGTTTTTATAGTATCTTGTTTTTGACGTGACAAAGTCTAATAAATCGATGAACACCGTCTGCATGATGCACGAAAAATTGTCCCGTTATGTCCCGTTACGCTCATTATACGCTTGCGCTGCATCTATTAATGTTTTGTTATGAGGTTGTCAAGTTAAACTATCGTCCGTAAGCCTACAGACTTTACAGACAACCAATTTTTTTTGTATGGTATAGAGTCACGTGATGAGGAGGACATGTGCTTGATGGAAAATAACACGCATGGTCACTACAGCACAGTATAACGCAGCTATTAGAACAAGAAGAGTCAAATCGATACCTAGCACTGTATTATACTAGCTCTCGTCACCCAGAGGTTTAAGGTTTATCTCTATGCCCTGTAGTTTCTCTGAAAACAATGCTCTTTCAAACTGAAACACATTGATGTTTACACATTACTGCTTGGCGGTTGAATTACTGGCAAAGGTGTTGTACTTCCCCAGGCGGACTCTGCAAAGTTTCATACCATACATATTACATACGTTTTAAGCATAGTACAGTAGACCTCAGCTACTCCTATGTTTGATTGATTGTTTTATTAAAAACAAATGAACATCATTCTTCCTCAGTTACGAAATAACCAATCACGTTTCTTTTCTGATTATCAACCAAAATGAAACAACTTCGAAGATATCGGAACACAGCTCTTCTCTAAAGTACACATAATTTATCTTTCACATTCTGTGTGAGTAATTGAAATTGAACGTAATCAGGATGATAACACAGTTTGTAATTTCCTGTTTCATATCCAGACGGCAGGCTGCCAACATTCTCGTCACGTATCCATGGTACATTCGACTCACCATAAATTGGCGAACAGCGAACGGAGGTCCCCGATGCCGTCGAGGTCACCATGGCCATCGACAAGGCCACCGTCGTCGCTACGGTGACACCATCTCTTGCTTCGCCATCCCATCGTCAACTCATTATCACTCTTATCACTTTATCACTGGTTCGGAGGCACGATAAGTATACACGAGCACTGAGATAACCGAAATTCAGATTAAACCACACAAATGTATAAATAAACCAATTTCTGACAATTAAGAACGTATAAAAAAATGTACGGTCGTAACAGAATTGCAAAGAAACAATTAGCGATGTACGGGCCCAGTGAATCCCAATAGACAACAAATTATACGTAAAAAGGGAAAACGATTGATACAAATTTAATTGCTATAAGAGAGGGAAAAGGTCAGAGGGTCCAATTAAAATTCATCGTCGGAAATACAAGTTGCTTTCTCGAATCTAATAACTTGGACGTAAATATTGGAACTAGGAACGAATGGGAAACGTTTTGATACAGGAACGTGGATTTTGATTATCTGACGGTTGTGACTACATCTCGGACCAGATTCCTAAATGTCAATAACCGGAACACAATCACAAACTGATATATCTTGACCTGTGATTTCGCAGAATCATAGTTAATTTTGGAAACAAGTTACACTGGCCAGCCACACGAGTTTTCGTTTTAGGTCAAAGACAAATAGATAGATTAACCCTTTATTGCAATTAATTAGAAAATAAAACAACAAAATATATAAAACCTCAAAAATAAAGTAGCAAATGACAACTTCATCGCTAAGGACGATGACTTCCAGGCAACCGTAGGATGGAAAATGAGAAAAGAAGAATTAGGCATACGAAGAAGTACAAATAGAAGTCGAAGATACTAAACTTGTCATTCTATGATTTTGGAAATTATTTGCAATTCTAATAATATATAAATAAACTAAAATACAATTAAAAAAAATTGGTTGCCTGTAATGTTTTACGTGACAACGACTTTGAGTGGTAAAATAATTTTACGGAAGGGACGCGTGCCTTTCACTTTTTATGTCTGTCTCTCTCGCTCTTAGGCGGGCTAACCATGCCCGAGTGGAAGGGACGCGTGCCTCTCACTCGCTCTCGTTGCGAGCGCATAACGTGAGCGGAGCGTAACGCAGTTTCTTGAAGTGTCACCCGGCAAACCAATTTATAAGACGTTGTCACGTCAATATACTACAGATTCAATGTAACGATAGATATTAATAAAGAACTTTGACTTTGATTTTGATTAATAACTGGCTAACAAGGGAAAATAAGGAATTTGAGTGGTCACAATCGCCCCATGTCCCACGGATACTCTCGAACGTTTTCAAACCCTTCACACAATTCGAATCATTTTAAACTTAACGACCACTTTGAAACTATAAAGGCTCGACACAAACAATAAAACCGGAATAAAATACACGACCAATTCACAATACGGCAAATACGAATACAAATATACAATAACAATACGTTTTATTACTTTGATAATATAGAAGCAATCGTATTAAACAGTTTATCACGGGTTGCATCAAAACGTGCATGTGGTATTAATATTGTAAGTGGCACACTCGACGTTTCGCTTCCTCAATGTTTATTTAATCTACACGAAAGGTCACTCTTTTATCACTATTCACGATTTTTATTCCGTAGTTCATGTTAATCATTTAGTTTTGCATAACCTCGAAGTATCGTCACGTTTAAAACAACAACCGTTTAAACAGAGTAATAAATCACTTTTCTTGTATTTCGAAAACGCAAATCGTAATTCACTCTAAGACCACCACTGCCTATCTGCCATCAAATCCCATGGAGCAGGTAAATTTGCAATTGCCCGAACTCTCTTTCGGATAAGCTGTTCCGAGAAAAAAATGTGCACGCCAATTTAGACCTAAGCAACACGAGCTAAGAGCCTCCGATGTTATCGCAGACGCCATTATTGCGACAGGATAATTTGTGCTTTATATTCGAAACAAATAAAGTGAGCATTGAGTTGATAGATATTTTCGGTGAGGATGTCGGTGATCTACAAAGTGGAGTTGGAGTAAAAAAGGCTTTGAAAGGTAAAGGCGGGGAAACAGAAAAAGGTTCAGGGTTCACTACTGAGGATTTCTATGTTTCGGTGTTGTTATACGTTGTAAAAGATAATATCAACGTGTTGATGGTTCCGTGTTTATTTGAAACGTTATTGACAGTGGTTGACGATTAAGCAAGCCGTCGATAGCACGACTTGTTGGTTGTTAGGAGTGCACGCAAATCAGCATACATAACGAATTGCAAATAAGCCATTTATGGCTCACTGACACCGCATTCTTATACCCAAGATCCTTTTGGCGTGAAATCAATCTGAGTGTGAAAAAACAAATCAGGTTTGATTCGTCAGCAAACTGGGACTCGGGGCCTTTTCTCGCAAGGAGATAGTCAAGGCCATCATTTTCCACGCCCAGAGCGGTGGGTCTACCTGTCTTAGTCTTTGACATTACTTCTCTTTTTTTTTTCGCTTGAAATTATAGAGATGCCAAAGCCAATTTAGTTAGGCGGTAGACGGGCGAGTCGACTGATGCAAAATGTCTTTCTTGCAATACTGAGGTTTCTTCACGATATTTTCACCTTACAAGAACAAAATTAAAATTTTGACTGACCCCCGACTACCTCGGATCATCTGTATAACGTTGTACTAGTAAAGCCCTTTCATTTGATATCCATATTAAGGGAGTTGTGAAAAAAGATATGTATTTCGTCATTTTATGGTGGCGGCCATCTTGGATTTAAATTTGTCATAGTGCAAAGTACTCTACTAGTCAAGCTCTTTCATTTGATACCCATATTGAGGTAGTAGTGAAAAAATAATACAATTTGGCATTTTGTGGTGGCGGCCATCTTGGATTTGAAATTTTTATATTGTATAGTATTCTACTAGTCAAGCCCTTTCATTTGATATATTGAGGTAGGGTGTGAAGAAATATTTTGTCCGCCATTTTGTGGAGGCGGCCATTTTGAATCGATATTAACCAAACATAGCTAAGAACATCCGCACGGATATAAACCTTCAAATAAAAAAAACCGCATTGAAATCGGCGCATCCGTTTGAGCTCTACGGTGCCACAGACAGACACACACAGAGACAGACAGACATCGACGTCAAACTTATAACACCCCTTTTTTTGGTCGGGGGTTAAAAATCCACGTGTGATTTCAAACTCATAGACTCACGAGAAGCAGATGAGATTCGAACTTACTAGTTACCTCACGACTATGAATCTGACAATCCAGCCACTACGCCACTACGGCTTTGATTCATCAATAACAGTTTATTAACTGGAAGTGAAATTTTCCTCCCTTTGATTTCTGACGTATATTTACACGAGGACCTACTCTTTGAAGCCACGTGCACGGTTTTTGTTATCTTAAAAAAGTTTTCAACTCTATATTGCTCTCTCCATTCACAAAATTCTTGGTCGATATAAATCTTTTTACATCGTCAGTCGGCTTCGCGGCCTGTAATTTTGTTTTGATGAATTAACGAAAACGACGGGATACCGATAATCGAGGATCGACGAACGGACAGACAACGCAAAGACCGTTTTGAGCCTTCCCATTTTAAGAGGATGCATCGTGAGTTTTTTGCCGTATTCTAATAAGGGAGTTAAGGTTCGTTGACCGGTTCAAACAATATACGATCTTGAATTGGGTCACTTACAGAATACATAATGATTTCATTTAGTTTAGAACAATATTATTATACATTGACAATAATATGTTGATAATTAAGGCATCATTGATGTATCTACACATTTCTATATTATCTAGTAACATTTGTAAAAAAAAAACGGTGTAAAAAAACTCGAAAAATTGATTGATTAAAATAACTCATAATTAAACTGATTTTGAAAGAAAACTAAACGGATTTCTTCCAGAAAACCCTAGGATGGAATGATAGATTTTAGAAAATGGAGAAGTACTTCTATAATATAAAAATAAAACTAAACATCCGGAAAGTACACGATCATAATATATAATCAGATAAACATTAGTCATTTTTACAAATCTACCATTTTCGTATCCGAGATATGACACCTTACACAGAAAATTTTAATTAAAAAAATATAAAACTATAATTTATCGAACAAAGTAAAATTACGATGTTAAATAATATAAAATTGATTTTTGAATCAATTTTAAGCATAAAAAAATATTTTGACGTTATAGTCATAATTCAATAGCATTAGAAGAATCGTCACCTTTTTCCGAAACTGATACACATTTAAGAGAAAAACAAAGCGATTTCAAAAGCTATTTCCATAATTTCAATGGTTTTGCACTCGAGGACGCCAATGGCAGGAGTAACTGTAGTGTCTCATTAGCGAAACGAGCGGCGCATGTCTGCATATATCCGTACGCTGCTTAAAGCTATATCGGACGCTGGTAGGTTGCTTGTACGAGTAAGCCAGCCAACGGCTTTAAGGATAGGGTTCAAACTGAACTGAAACTGAACTGAAAACTGAAACTGAACTGAAACTGAACTGAAACTGAACTGAAACTGAACTGAAACTGAAACTGAACTGAAACTGAACTGAAACTGAACTGAAACTGAACTGAAACTGAACTGAAACTGAACTGAAACTGAACTGAAACTGAACTGAAACTGAACTGAAACTGAACTGAAACTGAACTGAAACTGAACTGAACTGAAACTGAACTGAACTGCAAGACCTTAGACCCTGGATGGACATATTGATCAAACTCAAAAGCACAAGACAGGGTCCTGATGAAGCACAAGACGTTGGCGAAATTGTGCTCACCAGGCATTTATCTCACACAAATATAAATCACAACCGAATAGAAGCCAGAAATGAACCGAAGATGAAGAATCAGATGACATAAATAAAAACCAGAAATTAATAGAAGATGAGGAAGAAGAAGACTTTAATCAGCTGACTATTTTTTTTTTTAATTAAGACTATAACAAATTGTCTTGCCAGACATATTGCATGCCTCTCGCAGAGGCCAGTTTGTATGGGGCAACTTTTAAAATGATTTGTATCGTCTTATCTTACCTACAAACAGCAATAAAGATTTTTGTATTTGTATTTGTTCGAATTACGTAATTACTAGCAGCGCCCCGCGTTTTTACCCGCGTATTTCCCGATCCCGTTATTTTCCCGGTATAAAAGTAGCCTATGTGTTCTTCCCGATTATTATCTATCTACATTGCGATGCGAATCCGAATGCGAACTGCGAAAACTCTTCCTTAAAAGACCCTCTACAAGATTTTGGTCAGAGATGATTTTTAAGCTATAAAAGCAAAAAAAAAACATTTTTTGAAAAATGCTCCACAGACTCTAACTACTCCAATTACGTAATATTTATTCCTTTTGACAGAGATCAATACCATCACGAAATATTTCATTAACCAGTTGAACTAAGTCATAAGTTATTTTTATCACATTATTCATTTCCTTAATTTATCATTCTCGATGTAAGTAATGTTACTTTTATCATGGCGTGTTCCTTATCGTTACTATCAGCGGTGATACAATAATCACAAATATACACATTAGGAATGTACCCAAATATGTCTGATATAATAATAATTAATCTGATATGAAAAAGCTGCCAGATTATTAATACGAAACCTTTTATTATTTAAAAAATACATGTCACGTTGTTTGTGGGCGTTTAACTGCTAAAATACTGAATAGATTTAAATTAAATTTTGCAGTGCGAACAGTTTGAGATACATATATACTACAGGCCCGTGAACAAAATTTATGGGTCAAATGAACCACTAGGAGAGCTATGTAGGAAGATAGAACGGTATAAACAATAAGGTTCAGCACTATGCCGTCACTTGAAAGCTGTCGAACTGAGTGCAGGTGAAGATATGGGGTTGCAAATCTTTATCATTTCTCCTTGTCGCATGATTTTTGTACGGCATTCCGGAATAATGGATTAGAAGAGGTATTGAAACTGTATGGAACCAATGCCGTACATAATCAAATGACCAAATTTACCTACTACTTACCTGAAATCGTCGGAAAATCAAGAACTTTTCCGACAAGCATAAAAATTAAATTTACAGTTTTTATAGTTTCAATATAATATAACATACCTACAATGAGAACACTACATGTTTCCAGAGAAATTACAGGGCTTAGAGATATAACATCTTAGATCTCTGGGTGACGAGCGCAGTGCAGTGCTAGGTATTAGGACTCTTCATGATCCAATAGCAGCGTGTCACTGCTATTATGTGGCAGGCATGTTGCTTACCATCAGGCACATGTCCTGTACGTCTTGTCACTCTTTAATATAAAAAAACCCATAAACCGATTAAAGTGTTAACATAATAAAGATGATTAACTACCAATCGGAAGTGTTCCCAGCATGCTAGCAGTATTACCTCGCTGGAGGGCAATGCTTAATGCTTATACTTTAGCCCAAATGAATGCTAAGAGGTACATTTTAAGTGGGCCTCATAACGAAGCTCAAAGTCACACAGCGAGCTATGGAGAGAGCTATGCTCGGAGTCTCTTTGCGCGACAGAATCCGTAATGAGGATATTCGCAAAAGAACGAAAGTGGCTGACATAGCTCAAAGAGTAAGCAAGCTGAAGTGGCAATGGGCAGGCCACATCGCTCGCAGAACTGACAACCGATGGGGAAGAAAGGTTCTCGAGTGGCGACCACGAACCGGAAGACGCAGTGTTGGACGGCCTCCCACTAGATGGACAGATTACCTCACAAAGGTCGCTGGAAACCGCTGGTTGCAAGTTGCGCAGGACCGTTCGTTGTGGAAATCTAGGGGGGAGGCCTAGTTCAGCAGTGGACGTCTTGCGGCTTATGATGATAACATTTTAAGTTACGGCTGGTCTAGTCGGGAGAACGGCGCCTGCCGATCCGGAGACCCCGGGTTCAAACCCCACACGCACCACTGTCTTTTCGAAGTCATGTGCGTAATGCCGCTAACATAAAACGGTGAAGGAAAACATCGTGAGGAAACCGACATGTACCTAGAATTTTTCGAAGTCATGTGTCATCCACCAACCCGCACTGGGGCAGCGTGGTGGATTATGGCCTTAACTCTCTCCTTGCAAGAGAAGGCCCCGAGTCCCAGCAGTGGGAACATTTAGTGGGCTGTTGATGATGATGATGACATTTTTGAAATTACATATCAGTGATTATAATCTACCGGTTTTTACATTGTTACAGTCATATAAAATTCTCAATCTTGGTGTCTTCAAATAGAGAGGTGTCTTCTATGTAAACACGCTCCATCGTACCGGATCGTCGCATAAAACCTATAATACCTATAAAAGTTAAAAAATAATAATTGGCAGTCATAGGGACTGCCGACAGAAGTGAAAACTGACTTAGTATTTGATAGCTCATTTGGAAACTACGCGGGTGAAACAGGAGGGCGTGGCCATGGCCATAACCTTCTAGATCATCCAAGTTTATGATTTGTTTTATCTATTAGTGTATTGTTTTTGAGTAGCTTAAGTATTTGTGTGTAATGCGTGTATTATTATTGAGTAGTTTAAGTATTTGTGTGTAATGCGTGTATTGTTATTGAGTAGCTTAAGTATTTGTGTGTAATGCGTGTATTGTTATTGAGTAGCTTAAGTATTTGTGTGTAATGCGTGTATTGTTATTGAGTAGCTTAAGTATTTGTGTGTAATGCGTGTATTGTTATTGAGTAGCTTAAGTATTTGTGTGTAATGGCTATTAGAATGTACGTTTATCTCGTAGTAATAGTCTTTATTGCGCATCACGTTTTTAATTTTCCTATCCTTTTCTCCACCCCAAGGTTGGCTGGAAGAAATCGCTTTCAGCGATAAGGTCGCCAGCTGTTTCACCAGTTTTACTGTTTTTCTATACTTTATGTGTTGTTTTAAGTTGTGAACAATAAAGAGTTTTCATTCATTAATTTAGTCGAAGATTTCTTTCATTTACGAACGTAACGTTAGAGCTCAATTCACAGTCCACGGAAAATCTGTACGTGGCGCGCCTAAAGAAAGTTTCCCTTCAAAAAGTTTGATGACGATATGAAACGGTGTCAGTTTTTTTGTGGTGTCCGATTTGCGACAGCGTAGTCGCGAGTAGGCCCCCTAGCAACCGGTAGCGAGCGGTGACCGGCGGCCACCCGACTCGACTGGTTCCCGTCGACGACCTTGCCAGGCTTTCGATTCGATTCCGGGCACACCACACGAACAACGCAGCGGCCGTGTCACACTGACTTGTGTCACAACTTACTTACCACTTTAAAAAAAGGAGGAGGTATTTTTTCCTTTTGTGTTCTTTGTTTCTTCTTGCGGATGTACCTATTTCTCTTTGTAAGCGACTTGAAAAAAGGAAGAGGTTTTCAATTCGATGGTGTTTTTTTGTATGTATGTGTTAATATTTGTGTAATTATTTGTGTTCGTCAGGTTGTCATATTTATACTTGGTTGTTTATATAAGTATATATATATATATATATATATAAAGTTAAGACTTGTACCTATGTGTGTTACAGTTTGAACCTATGTAGGTGTGTAATATGTATTATTGTGTATTTAGCCTGATTATATTTGTATTATGTGCGTGCTGTGTAGTGTGTGTCGACATTCGCCAGTACCAGCGGAAGATCAGCGCGGGTTGGAAACAATCGGCATTATGCTGAGCTGGGGCCGGATTGTGACAAAAATGTGTAAATGTGGATTATAATTATGTAATGTGACCCAACTCTGAGGCCAGCGTTCGGGATTGAGACTGGCAGTCATATTTATTATCAGTTAATCAGTAGTCAGACGAGACAGCGACTGCATAGGTCTTAGTTTTGGACTGTGTCTTCGGAGTGGGGTTCAACAATCATTTTAATACTAGATTAAGTTTTTGTCTCAATAAAAAGTTTTGTCATTGTCATTGTCATTGTCATTGTTACACAACAGCTCCGCCAATTGTGAATCTATTTTGATAATATTTTTTGTTTGGCAGGAAATACTTCAGTGGAGGTAAATCTCCACATGAATTCATATAAATTTTACCGAAATCGGCGAACGCAAAAGAAAAAATACCTCCTCCTTTTTTTTTTAAGTAGTGAAGAAGTTGTGACACAAGTCAGTGTGAGACGGCCGCTGCGTTGTTCGGGTGGTGTGTCCGGAATCGAATCGGAAGCCTCGTAAGGTCGTCGACGGGAAACAGACGTTTACAATTTTTTTTTAATAATTTTAAAAAGTCAAATTTTACCGAAATCGGTGTGTTGTGGTATTTGGTAGTTAATATATGGTAGTTGTAAAATATTAAGAAATTATTAAAAAAAATTATGGATGACTAATCTGGATGACTTCTTACGTACTTCTTACTTCGACTTATGTTTCCAGAGAAATTACAGGGCTTAGAGATATAAGATCTTAGATCTCTGGGTGACGAGCGCAGTGCAGTGCTAGGTAATAATTTGGACTCTTCATGTTCCAATAGCTGCGTGTCACTGTGTTGTTATGTGTCAGGCATGTTGCTTACCATCAGGCACATGTCCTGATTGTCTCGTCACTCTTTATTAAAAAAAAAAAACATAGATTCAACAAAAAATATGAAATTTTGTCGTGTATCTGATTGTAATTTTAAATATGTAGATTGATGATGTTGTTTCACTAATTATTGCATTAAATTACTTACATTTTTTTTATAAACAATTTACATGTCATTTTTTTTTATTTGAAGTCTGTTTTTGTATTTTAGGAGAAAATTAAAAATCTCAATATTTTTTGATGTTTTAATATTTTGAAGACTAGAAGTGGAGTTTATTCTAATTAATATGAATAGATCGTAAACGAATAACAGTATATCGTCAACATGGTTTTTGTTACCATTCCGCTGCGACTTTATCAGGTTCTGGGTAACTTTCACTTTTGTAGGAATGAAGATCGACTGGACTATAAAATGATTCTCAGGTTTGCTGATTCCTAGTTGAATCATTGCTATTAAACTAGCTCTGCTACTGATACTGTTAGATTTGTAAAAAAACAAAAGAAAATGTATGTGCTTAAAACCGCACGGCAAAAGTGAAAACTAAAATAAGAAATAAGTATTAAAAACTTTTGAATAATGTAATGTAATGTAATGAATAATGTAGTGTAATGTGTTGTCTTCAAACCGAGAGTGTAACGGTTTCTTCTAGGTAAACACGCTCTATCGTAGACCGCATCGTTGCTTTACATCAGGCGAGATGGCGGTCAAGTGTAAACAACTATTAAAGTTAAAAAACAAAGTTAAAAAATAAAGTGAAAAATAAAAACGATTACGTATAAATTGAATATAGTAAACACGGCGACACGACAGTGACAGCTGACAAACAGCAGCAGCTCCGACTACCCTTCTCGCTCTCACACTCAGCGGTCCCGAGTTCACCCGAAAGATTATTTCATTTACAAACGTGACGATGAGCTTCATTCATTCATACAGCTTCGTTCCACACTGTCATGTCCACGAAACATTTGTGTGGTGTGCTACAAGAAGTTTTCACTTCAAAAAATCCGTTTTTTTTATATTAATTTTAGCCACTCCACAGACTCCGGGGTCCGTGACCTTTGTCATTACAATTACTTTATTTTTTACACATTTCTTGGATTTGGAGAAGGGGAAAACAGGGGGGGTGTTATGAACATTTTGAACCTAAGCCTAGTACTAGTCAGTCAGATTTCGTCTGTTGAGCCGATCACTACCGGTCTGGATTCCGATAGTAATCGACTCGACATCGTCTTTTGCCTAAGCCGCCTCCTCCCGGCCCAGAGCTTCCCGAAAAATCCGGATCAAAAGTAGTATGTGTCTCTTTCTGATAAAACTAGTAACAAGTATTAGTAGTAGTAAAGTAGTCAGTACTAGCTGAGTGATTCCACCACAATATAAGGTATGATTATGGTAATACGAGCACGTATGATTCTCGTAATAGCTGCAATATCCTTCAGGTGAAGCTTTCAATTAGCATATTAGATGTGATACATTTTAAAGTGAGTACTGGCTGGCACGACATAATTCGTTCAGTTAAATGTCGTTAGTAGAAAAAAAAAAGATTGACGTCAGATGTTTGAGATAGTCGGGATTTTTTATTTACTCTGTAGCTTGTACGGAGAAGTGAAAGTGTTATTTTTGATATTTTTTCGCAAGTTTTACAGTACCAATCTTCATAACAATCGGAATCTGATTTCTTCGTTAATTCAAGAATTACTGCCGTATTTTTAATGAAACATTTATTTAATTTTAGCCGAGCTAGAAATACATATATCTACTTTTTTGTCAAACCAAAACAACAGAAAGAGTGACAAACATTCATACATACATCCAAGCATACATACAAACTTTCAGAATTATACTAGGTACTAATATTATAAACGTGAAAATTCAGATATTTGTTGTCCAGCCACGAAGGAACGGATCGGGTTGAAGGTTAGAACAGTTAGACTATAGGATGTATTAACATATAGGCTTCTTTTTATCGCGGTTCATATACCAGGAAAACAACGGAAATGATGCGGGTAAATCCGCGGAGCCCAGCTTGTATTATACAAATAACATAAATATTGGTGGACATCCACCTCACAGCACCTAGCCCCAAACTAAGCATAGCTGGTACTATGTGAGCCAGATAGCTGATATAGGTAATATGTACGAGTATACCATTCTAAATACAAACTTCTGATGATACATTATGTATAAACACCCAATATCATTAGAAGGATAATTAAGACAGCTTAAAACATAAAACAATATTGGCAAGTTTCTTATTTCAGTAACAAAATATTTCTATCAAGTTGCAAATAAATATCCCGCATTTTTCAAACAAGGAAAACGTTCTCATAAGAGAATTATACACGTGTAGGAGTATGAATAAAGGGATCTTATTTTGGATATCATTCGCTTGCGATTGTTCTTGCACAAATCACACGACACGAATACGCCTGTCTATTCAGGGTTGAGCAAAACACTAACGATAATTTGTTCAACTCTAGTTCCTAAGGCGAAACGATGCTTTACGCATGATTACGAATAACTTTCACTTTGAGACCAACCCTGAAATCGCCAAAATAAATCGGCTGTTACACACAAAAATGTAATTTGAACTCGACTAAATTAACCATTAACCTTTTAAACATTGACTAAACTATAACTGCTGTTTTATACACAATAATTACTTTTATTTACCATGGTTATATTATGATGAATTGATCCCCCGATATTTTTGTGTCATGAGTGAGTGAGGTCCTAAATAAATATTTGTAAAATATGCCGGAAACTAATTACAATAAAACCAGTTTTCTGTGATTTCAGATTAGATACTTAATATCGGGCCTATAAGATTTTGTAGAGTAAAGAGTAAAACGCGACCTTTTCACCTTTTTGACCTTTAGTTAGTTCAAGTATATAGCGTACATTTCGATCTATGATACATATGTATATTATTATCCTACATGTTTCTTGTTATTTTTGCTTGGTCTTGAGACGGTATTTCAGATTTTACTAAGTTTCGAAAATTAGTTCCGCGCGTTTGAAAACTGGACTTTAGGTGAAACCTTTGCCCAACTGTGGAACAGATGAGATTTTTTTAAAGAAACAATACTAGTAACTTCGGAGCTTAGATCATATTTGGTGGATTCGCACCAGTTCACAAGCGAGTGATTTGCAAAATGGTTCCAAAGTTGGCTTGTTACTCGTTAGGCACTAGTCCGGAGTTCAGAGCTAGGGTTAACTAGAGTTTGCTACTAATTAAAGTCAGATAACGGACGGGGACTAGTTTTTTTTTTAATTTAACGACATATTGGTAAACATTACTTGTTTTATATAATGTAGGTTTTAAGTATTTAAGAATTAGTTGCTAGAAGCGACGAAGATCTCATAATATTATTACGATAAGCATATTTTATGTTAGTAGCACCGTCCCACGGTTTTACTCGCGTAGCTCGCGTTACCGTCATTCCCCAGTCATAAAAAGTTGCCTATGTTAAAAGTATGTAGTACGTTTAACTGATATATATTTAGATAAATAAATTGTAAACTAATTCTGTACATTGTAGAAATAATCTTTATGGAATAAATAAATTAATTACTGATGTGCTCTTTCAGACTATAGTCTAACCTGTGATCATAGGCAGACGTGTTGTTTAACGTCACGTACGAGTCCTGCTCGTCCCGTCAATTCATCGTCATCATCTACAGCCTTCTTTGTCCCACGGCTGGGTCTAGACTCAGTAGACACCAGTAGAGGGATATGTCTCTCTTTTATTATGCCATCTTCGTCGGTCCTGTGCGAATCGAGCACAGGTTCGATCCGCGATAAAGATGATAGCGTCGACCTATCTTGCAGCTGGACGTCCTACATTCCACTTTCCTTGCCTCGACCATCAATCGCCCTACTCCATCTGTTATCGCCATGTCGAGCAAAGTTTCCAGCCTAACTCCAATTTAACTGCATTACCGTAGACGTCTTGAACGTTCGTTCTTCGACGGACATCAAGTCAAACCTGTCGGTATTTCGTAACCGAAATACGGAGTAGTTTGACTCCACGCTTGTGATAACAACGTCTAGGTTGTGGAATGCGTTGCCTGAGTGGGTTTTTCTCGATGGTTTCAATCTTGGTGTCTTCAAATCGGTAGTGAATCGGTTTCTTCTAGGTAAGCACGCTCCATCGTAGATCGCATCTTTCGCTTAACATCAGGCGAGATGGAGGTCAAGTGCTATTATAGTTTAAAAAACGACCTTAGAGTTTGATACCAAGCATACACCATTCCATGGCTCTCTGTGCTCCTATACACTAAACAAAAATAAAAGATTTCCAATTGCTTGAACTGGTGGCGGTTGGAAGTGTAAGACCAAGGATCCGGCTAAGTGTGGCGTATTATGGGAGAGGCTTGGTTGGCTTATGAGAGATGGCGTATTATGTCCAGCAGTGGACGAATACAAGCTGATGATGTAACACTGGTTCTGTCGAAACGACATCCCTAGTCCATAATTCCACAATATTTCGCAGTACCCAGAAACGGGATCGCAAATTTATGACGTCATGAATCTCCACTAATTCCCCGTTCTCGCCAACGAGTCCATTTGTACAGCTGCCGCTGATAGCGTCACGTTTACTGTTCAACATGGCGTCAAACACAACATGTACTAATCACAAAATAACATTTTTAATGACCTCGTGGCTTAGTGGGTAGTAACTCTGCCTGCGAAGCCGAGGGTGATGGGTTCGATTTCGCACCCAGTGCAAATATTTGTGTGATGAATTCAAATATTTAGACTGTTTCTGGATGTTTCTATGTATAATAAATATGTATTTACAACTATAAAAGTATAATATCAGCTATCTGGCCGCCATATTACAAGCTTTGCTTGGTTTGAGGTCAGATGGCGTTGTGTGTGAATTGTCCACCATTTTTTTTTTATTAGTATCGCCCCGCGGTTTTATCTGCGTAGTACCCCTTCTCTTTATTTTCCCGGGATAAAAATTAGGCAATGTCTTATTCCAGACCGCTTCTCTATCTTTGTCAAATTCCATCCTGGTCCATTTTTTCGTAAACTAGTTGAGATAAAATGAGTCGGATAGTTACTTACTATCTTCGACTATCTGTACTGAGCTAGTTATTTTGTATTGTGTGCCCTATACCCTATACTCATCACGATGCACATTTTCATAGCCACACAAAATCTCTTCCAAAGCTTACCTACACATATAACGGCGAAGATATATTGTTCTACGAAGATATACACACACTAAATTTTAAAACGAAATTTGGTTGTATCAGAGAAAAACAGCACCCGCGGATCACATAAGTTCGTCTTGGGTTCCTCGCGATTCCAATAAGAACTGCCAATGCAATTATTAACTTATTATTTATTAGTGTCGTATTAACAAAACTACGATCCAAGAGTTATGACTCTACTTTGATAAGAATGTCTAGGCTGTGGAATGCGTTGCCTGAGTGGGTTTTTTTATGGTTACAATCTTCGTGTCTTCAAATCGAGAGTGAATAATAATTATTCTAGGTAAACATACTTCATCGTAGACCGCATCGTCGCTTAAGATCAGAAGAATCAGAGTTCGACTTAAGAGTCCGGTCAAGTGTAAACCTATAATAGTTTTAAAATATCTCCAATAGTCTTGCCCTTTCTTGTATAGAACTGTTAGGAGCTCAAAAATGCACACAACCCACGACCTTTTCCGTTATGTCGTATGAAGAGATTTAACTCTGTTTCTGCAAAAAACAAGTTCTAAAATGTGTGAGACGCTGGCCGAGTGGGCTTGTGGGGGCAAACAAACTAAGCACTTTCAAAAGCGAGTAAATCGGTTTCTTCTAGACAAGCGCGCTTCAATCGTAGACGTCATCATCGTTTAAGAGCAGACGAAATATCGGTCAAGCACGACCAACTATTTGTTAAAAATTGATAATAGTAAGTTGAGTGGCTGAGCCAAGAGTGCAAAGATCACGAATCGCATTGAATACCGAAACAGCACGGCATTTGATTACGCATGCGCGTAATCGATGAGGTACATTACACATTACCAACACTTCGCAACGTTTTTAGTTCCTCCATTGAAGCACAACAAAGATATTTTATTATCTATACTAATATTACCAAGCTGAAGAGTTTCTGTTTGAACACGCTAATTTCAGAAACTACCGATTTCAAAAAATCTTTCACCATTAGATTTATGCTTGATCACCGAGTGCAATTATAGGCTATATATTATGTAGCTAGGCTGGGACCGCCAGTATTATTTTAAAACTAATTAACAGTGGCACTTGGAAATATTAAGACACTTGCAGACAATCAACTTGTGTTCTTTTTAATATAAACAGTGTTTTAGTAACCGTGCTAAACTTAAATGGCTTAAGATTAGGGAGAGACGTCACGCAAGGATCCTCGGCTTGCTGTATTCAATTTTAAATGATCCTAAGACTCCTACATATCTCAAAGAATTCGTGTCTTATTTTTCTGATACTCGGATCAACCCTTCAAGGGGCAGTAGTGTCTTGCGCTTAAATTGCCCTAGCCATAGCACTTCATTTGCTATTGACTCATTTAGAGTCGCAGCGGTCCGACTCTGGAATGAGTAACCCCTTCTGGGTATTCGTCAAGGTCCGTCCAAAGATACTTTCAAAAGGCATGTACGGGAGCACTATTTGAAAGAACCATCATCTTAGTTAGTTACTCATCTTTAATAAGCTATCTATACCTATGTTCTTTTTTAGTATGTGTATTTTTATATGTATTATAAATATAATTATTGTTATATAGGTATATATATTTATATACCTAAGTATATATTTTATGTATATATTATTATTAGTATTATTGACCAATATTTCTATGTGTTACGTATTACAATTTTTTTTATATAGTATTTAACAACGTGTTCATATTATAGTATTTTGAAACTTTCCACACATTATTTTGTTTCAAAATTATTTTAGATTCTACTGTTTATATTTGCCTACATTATACTGTTTATATAGAAAATGCGCACTAGCATTAAGCTTTCCTTTTGTGCCTTATTTTTGTTACTGTGCAATAAATATTAAATAAATAGTGTAAGCACCGTTAAATTCTACCCATTTTACGTATTTATTTCGATTAGGATCCAAGGCATCAGTTTCATAGACTATCTTGAACGAATATTCAATATTACAGAATATATTATTAAAGAATCGGTAGTCATGAGGACTTCATAAGGAAGTGAAAACTTAGAACTCAGATTTTAATATTAAATATCACCAAATTTGCACAATACGTGTATAAGCTACAGATATACTGCTATAACGCATGTCGTCGATGCGAATTCGAAATTCAAGATTCGATAAGCGTCTAAACGCACATATCCTGCCCCGCTGCTCCGCCGCCGCTCCAACGCTACACAGCTCCATTGGCAGGCGCTAACGCGACCCATACAGTTTTCTCCTACCAAAAAGTTACCTATACACAGTGTAAACTCTATATACCCCCCCACCCCACCACGCCCACGCCGCGATTCATTGAACTTATGAACGGCACTCACTCAAAAGCCAGATTTGGATATTTTCTTCAACAAATTGGACAATTTCAGGGCCGAAGTTCTTGCCTATATTAGCTCAAACATGTAATGTGTTGGTTTTTATATAACTGTAAGTGCCATGCTTAAATTGTAAATAAATAACGACATTGAAGGGACTGTACATTTTGACGTTATAGAGCATTATCGTTAAATGGAAAGTAGAAAAATCTGTATTAAAACAATTTCTATTTGATGCTTTTGCATATAGTCTGTTATTTTCGTATGACGTCTTTTGATGCACCAGCAATTTTTTTTTTGATTATTTTTACTTATTTTATTCGTATCTTACAAGCAAGCAATTACAAGCAATCCGAATCTATAAACAAAATAATGTATTTCTTAGAAAGGTCGGTATGTATGAAGCCGACTGTTAAGTTTACTGCCTAGGATAACAAAGTCACACAGGATATTGCACAGCAGCGCAGTTTTTACTAATTTTGGCAACTTAAAAAGTACTTCTTGTAGTTTCATTTTAGACATTTTCGTCGTTATTCAGAGAGGATGTAACGTTATATAGACTAAATCATTGTAAAATACAAGCTAAGTCAACCAAAGCCTAGTAGTTTTGACGCTTTAGGAAGTTTGTCGTCAAATCAAGTGACGTTAGGAGTTTGCACTGTACTTCAAAAACCCAAATCAAAACTAATTTGTGATTACCTACTTTTTGACAGTATCACAGAGGTATTAACTATACAATACACAGCAACACGTTGCACCCACGTTTCGACGTCGCCGCACAATAAAGGCATTATTATAACCTATCAATCAAGCCGAGGGCCGCGGTAACGCAATTTATTAAACATATATTGTGAATTCGCAACGCTTTCAAATTTTGTAGTGCCGTACGTAAGGAAGGCCGATATAGCTGGCGACCGGCCAAAATCCACAACTATACAAACCTAAGACTATATCGACAGATGGATGGAGTGAAACCATTTGACAGCGTGTCCATTTCTAAAGACATCCTAATTTAAGAACCGTGAAATGATGTGGAGATGGATATACGCGTGGTTACTCTGTTATCATCAATTACAGAGTTTTTACAGTGATTGTTCTGTAAAAACAGTTTAGTTTCATACACCATGTTTACGAATAATAAATTACCATCTTACATCCCTGCATATAGTACCTAAGCTTTAATATAAACTTTCGCTTAAAAAAAATGATTTTCAGAAGAAATTATAGACTTAACCTAATTTTGTTTTTCATCACTATGACAAATAGTTTTTTTATTATATCTTAATTTTTTGGACATATGTAATAGAATTTCAGACCTCCGCATAAAATGTCGACATTACCAACTAACTACTCGGTCAAAACGGGCGACGCTGCGCAATGCAGATGCAACGTCGCGCCGCCGGCGTATCGCTTTGTTCTCTCTACGTCCATGATTGCTCTGAGTATCCATGCCCACTACATCCAATGTATACTAGACGGCTGCATTACTGGAGTACCTACTACATCAAATATGCTATAATCGTGCTAATTATATGATCACTTTGCAGGGTTGTTAAAACGCAGTTACGATCAGGGCTACGATTCAAAAACGCATATAAACTACCGTTTAACTTGTACTACAACGATTCAGAATTAAGTAATAAGCACTAGCAGCGGCTTCGCGGTTTCACTCGCGTATTTCCCGACCCCTTATTTTCCCGGAATAAAAAATAGCCTATGTGTTATTCCAGAGCATTATCTATGTACCAAATTTCATTAAAATCCCTTCAATAGTTTTAGTTTTTGTTTTTAGCATTTGTAGAATTCAAATTAAATGTTAATGTAAATGTTATACTTATATGATAATACATTTTAAAACGAAATTTGGTTGTTTCAGAGAAAAACAGCGCCCGCGGTTCCCATAGGTTTGTATTAGCTTACTCGCGATTCCAATAAGAACTGGCAATGGAATTATTATCTTTCCTATATCACGTAATTTATTAGTGTCGTACAAAGACAATTACCCGTTTGACTGATCGTACGACTGCGCCTCCTTAACGTTTTATTAGCATAATTGCACTATACCTGTTGCAAGTTCGGTCAGTCAGGCTTTTGACTTCGACTGAAAGAGTGCTGGCATATCTACTTATACACTTGTGTAAGTAGATAATTGAGCAATGGAAAAATACAGTTCTATTAAGTTTACTCTTCGTAATCGAGCACACTTGAAAAGGTCGTGGTTGATAAAATAGCGGTACATTTACACAAGAAGGTCTTGTTCGTCTTCAGTCTAACCGACAGTAATTACTATCAATAACACAATTCTTATGTATATGAAATGGTTTATAATCCGCACTTTGATTTTCTCCTTGAGAGAGAATGCCCCGAGTCCCAGCTATGGGAACATTTAGTAGACTGCTTATGCCAAACAAAAGATTGACTTAATTACAATAGTTTTAGAGGCAAAATAATAAAGCCTGAAGTACGAATAGTGGTTTAGAGATGATGTCACCCAACAATTAGACTCCAAAGCATAAAATGCTAAGTCAACCACGAAACCGACGGAAAACCGCTAAACATGGCATCTCAATAATTATCTTACCATCTTTGGTTATTTTCGTGCTCCGGTCGATTCGCGAGGTTGCCATGCAAAAACTGACGCCCTGGTAGGTGGTTAACCTATGTCAGTTATTATGTGTATGTTTTTTTGATCTTTTTTTCCACTTGACCGCTAACTCGTCTGATGTTAAGCGACGCTTTCCATTACGACATTATTATCAAACCTATTTTATTTGACTCTTTGCGAAGTGAACCAGGAATACATGTCGCTTTTTCGCAACAAGCAACAAGCCAGTCTGATAGAAAAATGATACAGTGGAATTAGATCATGCAGATTGGCTGCACACTCTCCAAAATGGTTTAAATAAATACACGGGTAGCCCACGTTTGATATAGTCAGTCCAGTCCGACTCAAGTTTCGGTCGCGTCCGGCGATCTTTCTCAAGGAGAATGCGCGCGCGCGTGTTCGCAGCTCGTTTAGTTTCGTAAAATGTGTAATATTCACGTTAGTTTTCATATTCCAAAATGTATTCCATAACAAATCGATAAACTAGTAGCATTTGCGGCCATATTCAACATTTTTTTTTTTATAATGGTCTTGTTGCCTATGGTCCTTTTGGTAAGCCTCTCGATCGAAACCAGAGTCTCTAATTGGTACTTAAGTGACACTCTGATCACCTTATTTAGTCACGAGAGCAGATTTATAAGATCGGATACCTACAATACAAAATCATCAACTGCAGATGAAAAAACGGCCAATGATGAGGATGATGATCTTTACCAAGATATGAATCGTCTAAACAAGTCATTAATCATCTAAAAGTAATCAACAGCACTTAAGTAATTACGACGTAACCATGACGTCATTTACGACTTTAAAAATAATAACTACAGATCGTAACGAAGGACCATTAACAATTCCATTTTGAGTATTAACGATCACATTGCTATTACTACAAGAATCATCAATGTACAACCTATACTATCCCAATGCTGGGCAAACGCCTCTCCCTACCCTCTCTCCATTTGCTTCTGCCTTGTGTTAATGTCTCCCATTATATAAAGTTATCCAAAACGGAGACTAAACTACTGAAAATGAATCTATCCCACTAATATCATTAAATTCTAAATGTTTGGATGTTTATTGCGCAATCACGTCGTTACGTCTGAACGGATCGCGCTAAAATTTGGAACATAGATTATAGTCCGGAAGTACAGATAGGTTTTTTATTGCGAAAAAAATACTCAGTTAGATTATAGTTTGGAATACTTTTATTGCGGGAAAATAACGGGAATAGGAAACTGCGCCGCTAAAACCACGAAGCACAGCTAGTTTTTTATACATTCAATATTTGCGTATCACATCTGCGTAGCCCTATAACACGAAGATTGACGAACAACATTTTCGGACTGTACAAAAGTTAATCGAGATTTATCGAGACCGTTATTCGTCGCGAAAACACTTCCATTAGTCGATGGCTAAATAAAATTAATGGGTATAAACGTTAACAGTTTCCCGAGCGGCCGAAACACCGCGCCGCGGCGTCGACAGCCGCGATATTTCAAGATAAGCCCGGCGAACTGAACTGAACCGCGAACAGTGAACGGCGAAGTTCCCACGCAGACGCATCCACTTATCAATCGGTTCTAAAGTTAACACAACGTCATAGGACCCGCTGAACAATTGCTAACAGCTTTGCTATTGCTGCATCTTTAAATGTAATGTAAATGAAATCTCAGCAACAAGAACAAAATTAAAAATTTTGATTAGCCCCCGACTACCTCGGATCTCGGATTATCTGTATACCGTTCTACCAGTCAAGCTTTTTTATTTGATACTCATATTAAGGGAGTTGTGAAAAAATAAATGAATTTCGCCATTTTGTTGTAGCTACCATTTTGGATTTAAATTTGTAGTAGTGAATAGTATTCTACTAGTCAAGCCCTTTCATTTGATACCCATATTGAGGTAGGTAGTGAAGAAATATTTTGTCGGGGTTAAAAACAAGTGTGCCAAGTATTATGCTATTTTGTAGTGGTAGGACTCATTGCAGAGTCCGACTGTACCCCTGTCGACTGTATACATGAGAAGCATGGATTGAAAGCGTTTCGTATATAACAGAGGACACTACACCATAAAATAAATGGTCCGAATTTTACGGTTCCGGTACTGCTCGTGGATTCCAAAAACAACAAACTCTTAATAAAGGAAAATGAAACCAACCAGCGCAGCTTCTCTTAAAAATATTTCGACGTCATCCGTCATCCGCCAATCTGCACAGAGTCAACGTAATGGATTTTAGCCTTGAGTACGTCCTTTCTAGAGAAGACCCGAGTCACAGAAGTGGGAACAGTTACGTAGCATAAGGCTTACGTTAGAACTAGCGATCCATCCCGGCTTCGCCCGTGGTATATAATATAAAGCCTATAGCACTCAGGGATCGCGGACATATCCAATGGCAAAAGAATTTTTGAAATCGGTCCAGTAGTTCCTGCGATTAGTGCGTTCAAACAAAAACCTCTTCAGCTTTATAATATTAGTATAGATCCGTAGTAATCCGCATCAGTATATATCGGCAAGCGGACTCTGTAAAAAGTTCTGCCACTACAGAAATGTTGTGGTATTGTTTTTGTCGTAGTATTGTTCTACCTCATGCCCTGTATATAGTAGCAACCACAATAAAATAAACATTTCAAACATGCAAATTGCGCCGTAAACTTAATCCAGTAATTTGTCTCGTAATTTGCAATTACAAAGTTGTCGGAGCCGGCAATGTTCTCGCTTAACGCTAAACTTGTGCGAACTGTGCATGTTGTAAGGCTCTGTCTGTTCAACGGTGGCCCATAAAGTTGCTCATTTTATTCCCACTCCTGGGATTAGGGGCCGTCTGTCATTGAGAAAGAATCAAGGCCATAATCTACCGCTCTGGCACTGTGCGGGTTAGCAGACGACGCATGACCTCGAAAGATTCTTGGAACATGCCGGTGTCATCACGATGTTTTCCTTCACCGTTTGTATCAGATAAATTACAGGGCGTAGAGATAAATCATCTTATATTTCAGGATGACATGTCATGTTCCACTAGCTGCGTGATACTGGACTGTTATGGGCAGGCGTGTTACTTTCCATCAGGCACATGCCCAGTTCGCCCTGTCAAACTATATTATAAAATATAAATCTAGGCACTACGATACCACGGCTTTTAAATCGCGTATGACTACTAATATTATAAACGCGTAAGTTTGTAAGAATGTATCGATTATGTTTGTTACTCTTTCACGTAAAAACTACTGAAGGGATTTGGAAGAAATTTGGTACCTAGATAGATAATGGTCTGGAATAGCACATAGGCTGTTTTTATCATCGAGAGCTACGCGAGTGGGCCCGCGGGGTATTACCAGTAAATCAACAAAACGTAACCAAACAACCAGTTGTTCAATAGTCAGTGTTACAACAAACGAATGGCAATAATGAATGCCGGAACTGGCTTGTTGATGGTGAATCCGTCAACGCGACCATCTGCATCGGCATCTCGACCACTCGCGGAGTATTCCTTTTCTAATTATTTGGCGTTTTGAAACTTTTAGCAGCAGTTTTACTGTTAATATAAAGAAACCGCTTACCAATTAAAAAGCCTGATCCTATACAACCAACAATATTTATCAAAAAACCAGGTCTCGCAACTTGTTCTTCCGTAAAAAGTTGTGAGATTCATGTATTACCAAATCGGTTATTAGTTTACGCAGTCTATAAGGCACCTTCTATGTTAGTTGTTTTATAATTATCTAACCTAACAACATCTTAAAGTAACCATATCAATATTCAATATATTTAACGTTTTAAACAAATTTATTGTGACTGGCCTCGTGGCTTAGTGGGTAGTAACTCTGCCTGCGAAGCTGAGGGTCGTGGGTTCGATTCCCACCCAATATTTGTGTGATAAATTCAAATGTTTGCACTGTGTCTGGGTGTTTCTTTTTAGAATAATTATGTATTTACAACTATATATGTATTATATCAGCTATATGGCCGCCACAGTGCAAGCTTTGCTTAGTTTGGGGTCAGATGGTGTTGCGTGTGAATTGTCCACCAATATTTATTTATATTGACTCGGCCATCGCATGAAAACACAATAAGTGTAACAACAAACGAATGGCAATAATGAAAGCCGGAACTGGCGTGTCGATGTCGATGGTGTATCCGTCAACGTGACCGATGGCCGCGTCTCGACCGCTCACGAACTCTTCCTTTTCTAATTATTCGGGGGAAGAACGTTTTGTAACTATGGCAGCAGTTTATCTGTTAACATTGGGTAACTAACGAATTTAAAAGAAGTCCGATAAAAGTAAAAGCTTGTAACTTAGAAGATGTAAGATCGAGTATTGCTTGATGTTGAGCAATGACGCGCAGAGGTTGCTGTACGCTTACCTCAAAGAAACTAGTTTAATCGAGAATAGGCATGACGACTCATTTTTCATTTAATGTGCAAAATTGTGCACAATGTGCATTTAATGTCAAAAGGCTACTCAATAACTGAAACATAGGTGAAAGAAATTCTTTGTTATCCTCAAATTCTCGCGATATCACGATTTTAAAATCACAATTTTGGACTTTACTAAATAAGGTTCACACAAAAACACTACTGGTATTAAAGCGTGGCATGACGTCACTGCCTTGTATTTTCTATGCGTTGCGTAAAGTGCGTGTATGTTAGTTATATTTAATATTGCTTTTAGGAACAAAGTTTACACTTTAAATTGAAGGGGGTATCAAAAGGTATATACATTTTTTAATACTTTCGTACTTTTAAAATGGACTTGTCCATCCAGCTTTGAATGGTCATAAAGTTAAACATAAATATTTCAAAATTAAAGTTGGTACATGTTTTATTCTATTTAAATACTCAATTCCAGGATCAGTCGTCACACTTATTGATAACACCTAATTATATTACTTATATATAACTATTTAGTCAGAATAAAAACGGCCAAACAAAAACATAAAGTAATACGTTCAGAAAAGGCAGCACCATATTTCCCTAAGAGCTTCTATTAATTACGCCCCAGTCTTTGGGCCAAATAAAGGGCCCGTCACACGGGGTCAAGGTTTTCGCTAAACGTCGGCATCATCCCTCATTTCCCACCGATATCGCGGATAATTAAGACAATACACACGGCATAGCGTGAAACACTAGAACAATATTATCTATCATTTAAACTAACTCTGCGGCCAGGAAGATATGGTGACCCCAGTGGCGAGTACGAGTACTTCCGATATATAATTATTATAATATTATTACATGTATTATAGTCTTTTTTTGTCGTGTACTTTATTCATAAAATATTGTCAAAATAAAATTACAAAGTTTTCAAAAAAAATTTTTTAATACAAAAACACGCAACAAAAAATATGATTACATATTATTGTAATAATTAAAAACCTAAGGGTTTGTTATTTTTTCGGGAGAAAAAAAATTGGTTGCCTGTAAAGTCGGTATACGGGCGAAAGTTTTACATGACAACGACTTTGAGTGGTAAAATAATTTTACGGAAGGGACGCGTGCCTTTCACTTTTTATGTCTGTCTCTCTCGCTCTTAGGCGGGCTAACCATGCCCGAGTGGAAGGGACGCGTGCCTCTCACTCGCTCTCGTTGTGAGCGCATAACGTGAGCGGAGCGTAACGCAGTTTCTTGAAGTGTCACCCGGCAAACCAATTTATAAGACGTTGTCACGTCAAAAGTAGTCTATATGTTCTTCCAGACTATAATCTATATACAACCCGGTCACAATATTTGTGCACCTGACTTCGTGACGTCATATCGGCGGCGGCGACGAAGATGCTAACCGTACTGTCGCACCGGGGAGTGCGCAGAGAGGTGACAGGGGAAGCGGGAGAGGCGCCGCATTCCATCGAGGTGCACAGATATTCTGACCGGGTTCTATGTTCAAAATTTCATTCCGATCCGTCGAGACGTTACGACGTGATTGTGCAACAAACATCCAAAGATTGTCATTATAATATTTAAGTAGGATTATAAAGCTGAAGAGCTTGTTTGTTTGAACGCGCTAACCCCAGGAACTACTGGACCGATTTTAAAAATCCTTTCACCGTTGGATATGTGCGTGATCTCTTGAGTGCTATAGGCTATATATATATATATATATATGCTACGGGTGGAGTGGGGGCGGAGCTCTAGTGAAATATAAAATCATGACACATCAATTTCGTTAACGGGCCTTCTACCGGCTAACTAAATCTGCTTTGCCTTTGCTATTGCCATCTCCATCATATCAAACGAAAAGAAAAGAGATAGAAACATCAAAGCCAGCTTTCGTTCCGCGTTAGACCCCCGGTCAAAACTTGGTATCGTCGAGTTCGGTATCGAAGCGCAGTGTACCGTTACGAGATTGCGTGCGCTCGCCGCCTCGGTTACGTCTCACCTACATCTGTCGTCGACTCACGCGCATGGACGTAACGTGACGTCACACAACATGGCCGCAACACCGTACCCGTGTTACCCACTAGGTGCGACGGACATTTTCCGCCCGTCTTCCCATTTCCGTATATCTTTTTTCTTCCTACGGTTGCCTGGAAGAGATTACTTTAAGCGATAAGGTCGCCGATTGCTACTTTCTAGTTAGTATTTGAGTTTTAATGTTTAAATTAAGGGTCATAAGGAGTTTATGTAAGATGTAAGTATCTATCATATACGCTTGTATATGATAGGTAAATTAGATTAATTAAGACGCTTACCAGAAGCATTTTAAGACAGAGATACAACATTATTTATATCATTTCTTTGCTCTGTGATTTCTCTGGAAACATTTCTCTTCATATTAAAACCGCAAATATGGATTGAAAATAGAATTAAAGTTTTACATATACGCATTTATAAGACGAATTCCTAAAAATTCCACGTAATAGGAAATATCGTCTGCTGAAACTGATTCGGTCCCAAAGTAAAATTTCATCAAATGCTAGAAATTCTAGGAATACATAGAAATATCACGAGGAGACGAGAAAAGAAAACTAATCTTGGTCTCAGTACGATTAAAACATCAAACAAAAAGTTTTTCTTTAGACATCGACATGAGATTACAAAAATAAAACTACCGTAGATACCTGCTTGATATGCAAATTTATATAAGATCGAAAGTTAACTCATGATTATATGTTTCTCGACAAATTTCTCGCAACTAAATCATTAAATCTGATTTATACATTCGAAAAACCATGTTAAATGATGGTTGATCAACGCTTGCTTCAAGATTTTCACTGTGGGTCTGATCTTCAATGAAACAATTTTTGTATGTTCAAATCGAGAGTGAATCGTTTTTTTTAGGTAAACACGCTCCATCCTAGACCGCATCGTCGCTTATCATCAGGCGATATGGCGGTTAAGTGTAAACCTATAAAAGTTCCCACTACAGTACAGTATCACGCATCCTTTGGAACAAGTCCAAATCATTACACAGCACTGCACTGCGCTCATCACTCACAGATATAAGATGTTTTATCTCCATGCACTGGAAACATTGCCATACACATCGGAACACGGTGATGTGCAAACATCACTGCTAGGCGGTAGAATAATTGGCAAAGGTAAATAATTGAAAAAGGAGTACTGACTTCGCACGACGGTAACTGACATTGGGATAACAATAACTCCTCTTGAACGATATTGAGACGTAGAATCTAATCAGAGTGAAGCCAGGTGAACTCTATCTTTGATGAATCGGTGGCCAATAATAGTAAAAAGAATTCATTATCACCATCAGCCGCTAAACGTCCACTGCTGAACATAGGCCCCCCTTAGATCTCCACAACGAAAGGTCCTGTGCAACCTGCATCCAGAAGACTCCAAAGAGACAGCGAGCATAGCTCTCTCCATAGCTCGTTTAAAGGATAAAAGGGATTACTGACTTCGAACAAAGTTAAGTGATATTGGTAGATCAATCACTACTCTTAAATGATATGGAGACAGATTGTTACTTAAGCAGAATGATGGCAGATGGCCCAAGTCTTTGATAAATCGGTGGTAAGAATACCAACAAGGAGTACTGACTTTGGTAATTGACATTGGGGAAACAGTAACTCCTGTCAAATGATATTGAGACGGAGCAACTAATCAGAGTGAAGCCAGGTGAACCAAATCTTTGATAAAACGGTGGCCGAGAATAGCAAAAAGTACCGGACATCCGGTAAACGATGGATAAACGACATTCCGAAGGTCACGGATGTTACATGACATTAGAGCAGCGTCGAAACGTGGGCGATAATAGCAAAGGTGAATCTTCTTTTGTTCATTTCCACAGAGGATCCGTTGGACCATCACTTTGGAGTCTTATTTTAGGGTCTGCAGAGACCCCAGAACCCAACCTGAGCAACGGACACTACAGCCTGTATGTTATAAGAGTGGCTTAGTTGGTAAAAAGTCTACCTGCGGAGTCGGACCTCGTGGGTTCGATTCCTACCCCGAGCAAATATTTATGTGATGAATATAAATATTTGTCCTGTGACTGGGTCTTTCTACGTATAATAAGTATATGTATATATTTAGAATTACATAAGAACTAAATCAGCTATCCAGCCATCATAGTACAAAGGTTTGCTTAGTTTGGGGTTAGATGGTGTTGTGTGTGAAATGTCCATCAATATTTATTCATATATTATTATAATCTGGGTGTAATTTAGTCTACAGTAAATCGTTTTTCTACATCCACGTACTCTATCACAGGCTATTTTGATGTTTAATCAAGAGAAATAGCTATCAAGTGCAACCCTGTTATTAAAAAAAAATGGCACTTCTTAATATCAAGCTATCCCCACTAAGGTTATAAATGCGAAAGTTTGTATGTTTAGATCTTTGTTGCTCAATTACGTCGGAACACCTGAACAGATCGGGTTGAAATTTGGAGCACAATTAGATTAGTCTGAAATAACACATAGGCTACTTTTCATCCCGGGGAAATAACGGTAACGGTAACAACGCGGGGAAAACCGCGGGGCGCTGCTAGTATCAAGACAAAACAATGAGACAGCAATATCAAAACCAATTTAGTCGTTACTGACGGTAAATACGCCTGTCCATTAAAGCACACTTACTATTTTACGCCTTTTCTTCCAATTATTATATAACTAGGGGTTATGTGACATTTCTTTGACCTCTTAGCGGTCAGTAAGGACTCTCTTTGGTCAACTAGACGTGGGCCTTTGAATACACTAACTTTGAATACACTTTTGCTTCTAATTAGGCTCAAATCACACCAAACGAACAGCGGCGCGCGGCGCAGCGGCGCGCCGTTTCATTGTAATGAGATTTAAAACTTTATGATCATTACTTTATTACATGGTATCGCTTGAGATATCGTGATATTAGCCTACTAATATTATAAATGCGAATGTTTAGATGTTTGTTGCTCGATCACATCATAACGTCTGAACGGATCTGGTGGAAATTTGAACCACAGTTAGATTATAGTCTGGAAGAACATATCTGTACTAATATTATAAAGCTGAAGAGTTTGTTTGTTTGAACGCTAGGATCTCGGGAACTACTGGTCCGAATTGAAAGATTATTTTTCTGTTGGATAGTCCAATTATCGACGAAGGCTATAGGCTATAGAACATAACGCTACAATCAATAGAAGCGAAGCATCAATGAAGAATGTAACAAAAACGGGGGAAAAATATTCCTTTTTGAGCGTTTTCGTACCGAGCGTTGACTTGACAGCATGTGTCTAAGATTGCGTCACCTTTGCTAATCAAATTTGTTTCTAAAGACAGAAGGTTTCTAAATCTGAGTTGGTACAATTAATTTTCAACAAGTGGCGTAGCTGAAGAGGTTTTTTGTTCGATAGCGATATTCTCAGGAATTACTGAACCCATTTCAAAAATTCTTGCATCGTTGGATATGAACGGGATCTCTGAGTGCTATATATGTACCACTGGCGAAACCGGGATGGACGTCTAGTATATATATATATATATATATATATATATGCTACTTTATTCTCCCGGGAAAATAACGAGAACTACGCAGGTAAAATCGCGGGGCGCTGCTATATATGGGGTACGCGGTCCGCTGCGTAGGACTCACTGGAGTGCTCGAGGAGTCGCGAGCGGTCGCGCGACTCTTCAAATTACTCAAGCGATACTACGTATTATAACAATGACTGTAAGATTTTAAATCGCATTACAGTAAACCTGCTTGTCGCTGCGCTGCGCTCGCTCCTTCGTTGTGATTTGAGCCTTAAGGTCATTCCAGTAAAGTTTATCGACACGGGGGCGTCGGCACTAACGTGAAATTGATGAATTGTCACTCCGCCGACGAGCCACGGTCGACGGGTGCTCGATTAAAGTTTCTCTACACCTTCATCGGTCTAGTGGGTAATAGGCAGGGCCGCATTTATAAATCTAGATATCTCGGGGCAACAAAGGAGTGGAAACCCCTTGGCTACATCTTTTAAGAGTAAGTTTAAGGTTAAAGTAAGTTTAAAGTCTTTTGGCGCGTTAGGGAAAAATAACAAGAGTATTTTTGTGCCAGTTGCGCACACACCGTCAAGATAATCGACACCCTGAACTTAGCTTGTAGTGGTAGGACTCTTTGCACAGTTCGCCTGGGGAAGTACCACACCTTTGCCATTCTGTTAAGCAGTAATATGCAAACATTACATTAGCTTAGAGATATAACATGTTAGATCTCTGGGTGACGAACGCAATGCAGTGCTAGGTGATGATTTGGACTCTTCATATTCCAATAGCTGCGTGCCACTGTGCTGTTAAGTGGCAGGAATGTTGCTTACCATCACGCATACATTCCACTACAAACATTATTTTCCACATAAAATTATTATTGTAGTATTGTTCAGTCAACTAGTCCAAACAAAATGTTGCCAAAGCATTTTTTTTAATCTCTTTTTAATGAGACTATTATGACATGTCACAGTGCAGTCTCATTTGTGAAACAATGTAGATTGTTTTAAAATGTATCAGATACAAATATCGGTAATAACAGCAAATGAGACCAATAGAAGAACTGTTACTAGGATTTCCTAGTCGGAATTTCGGAAGAATTTTTGTTTTCGAGCAATAGCCCCGATGCCCTCCCTTCAATCCGGCCCTGTTAGGTGCTAGACGACAGGTATACCGCATTTAAGAAAATGTATCATAGAAGCAAGAATATTCTACGAATAACACCGACGAGTATAAATTACAAGCGCGCGCCTTGCGGTTTTACCCGCGTAGGTCCCGTTATTTTCCCGGGATATAAAGTAGCCTATTTATGTGTCATGCCAGACTACAATTATCCACTATATACCGGGCCTGCATACTATACATATATTGAAGAGATATGAAATATGCAAAAATAGATAGATAGATAAACTCTTTATTGCATTTAAATTATAAAGAAAAAATAACAACACAGAAAAAAAAACATATAAAAAAGTAGCAATTGGCGAACTTATCGCTAAGAGCGATTTCTTCCAGGCAACCGTAGGATGGTAAAAAAAGAAATTAATAACGGAAGACGGGAATAAATACTGTATTTTCAAAACCTAACGTTTTAATAGAAAAAATGATAATGAAGTAACGTAAAACACTGTATCATTTTTAGAAGCCGCGACCACCTAGAAGCTACTCACCTAACTAAATCGGCTTTCGCTTTGCTATTGCGGTCTCTTATCTTTTCAAGCGGAAAGAAAAGAGAGAGAAATGTCAGAGCTAAGACATTTTTCGTTCGGCGGAAGACCCACGGGTCTGTGTCACGGTAATATTATCTATACAGTAATTTAACTGAGCCGTTTCTTTGAAATTCATACCTACAGCTGCTGGCACGTAAAAAGCGATAAGGCTTATGCGACTTACGCGTCTCGGCTACCTTATGTCATGCACGTTAAGATAGAGATTACATTGGCAACGCGCCCCGAGCGCACCCCGAGATCGAGGAGCGTCGGTGTAACTCGCGTTTCATCCGTTTGTATGTAGTTGTAGTACTGTATTAATATTACCGTGTCTGTGTTCTGTGTCTGCGGTCTTCCGTGTTGGGGAATCTATACTAATATTATAAAGCTGAAGAGTTTGTTTGTTTGTTTGAACGCTAGGATCTCGGGAAGTACTGGCCCGGATTGAAAGATTATTTATCTATTCGATAGTCCATTTATCGAGGAAGGCTTTAGGCTATAGAAAATAGCGCTACTATTAATAGAAGCGGAGCATGAATCAAGAATGTAACAAAATCGGGAAAAAATATTCCTTTTTAGGAGTCTTCGTACGTTTCGTGCTTTGACATGACACATGACAGCATGTGTCAAAGATTGCGTCATTGAATTTCAGTAATCTGTGCATTGAATATAAACCTGTGCTAATTTTTTTTTCTAAATCTGAGTTGGTACGACCAATTTCCGACAGGTGGAGTAGCAGGTAGCTGAAGAGGTTTTTTGTTTGAAATCGATATTCTCAGGAATGAGTGAACCGATTTCAGTCATTCTTTCACCGTTGGATTTGTACGGGATCCCGATGAGTGCTATATAATATACCACGGGCGAAGCCGGGGCGGGCATCTAGTAAATAATAGGAAAGCTATCATAATAGGTGGAAAAAGTTGGTCAGAATGTAAAGCTCATGCTCAAAAAGCACTAGATGTAGTAATAACCTGGCTAACGACAAATCTGCTTACTATAAACATTGGTAAAACTAAATGTTTGCCCTTTGCCCCAAATAATGCATCTTTACCTAATCCTGGATCCCTTTTGATAACGGTCCACAAATGTCAACCAAATGCTGTCTGTAATTGTACCCTTTAAGCTGGACCGATAATATTAAATATCTCGGTGTGTATATTGACTCAACCTTAACTTGAAATACCAAATTGATAATCTCGCTACAAGAATAAGACGTCTAATCTACGTATTCAAGCATCTCAGGTCAACAACAGATCGTCAAACCCTAAGACTTGTTTACTTTTCTCTAGCTCAATCCGTACTCTCATACTGTGACACAGCCTGGGGCGGGGCTAGTACAACTAATATTTTACTCCTTGAACGAGCCCAAAGAGCCATCTTAAAAGTAATGCTAAAGAAACCTATCCGATATCCTACTAATGCTCTCTACAAGGATGCCGATGTTTTAACTGTTAGACAGCTCTTTTGCTTCATACAATCTTACGAAAACATAGACATCTACCATATAATCCAGCAGATGATAGCTCACGAAGAAGAAGCAGAGTGTGTCCTACCACTACGTGTCGTACGACGCGTGCTGCTAGACACTATGAAGTATTTGCAAACTTTCTGTATAATAAAGTTAATGAAATTATTAACATTTATCCGCTTCCTTTGTTTAAACTCAGAATAGCCGTGACTGATTTTTGAAAACGCTATCATACAGCGAAACTGAACACTTTGTAAAAATTGTAAATTTATAGTTGCCGCAATATAATAAAGTATAGGTCTTATATTTCTTAAGCCAAATGTACCACAAATTAAAGTATTCTATTCCATTTCTATACTGCATGCTTAGATGTAAGTTTTAGCCAGTAACATAATTCCCATAATTTTATAATTTACACAAACATATTCGATTGCTTTAAGTTACTATCTATAAATCGACTATTTAAGAGATAAATAGTAATTTGTTGTTTTCAGTTCGGTAGTACATTCTTTGCTACACTTTATTAGTAAATGACTGTTAAGTAATTCTTCTTTTATAGTTTGTTATAAGAAGGGCACTAGTACCTGTAGCACAGTTTCTTAAAACTAGTATAGGTACCAGTCAGTCTCAGTAGGTATAAATTAGAACTTTAAAAATACATGTATTCTCCTTACAGATGTAATTTAGTTATAAGCACGATGTAAATTATGGTCAATAAACGATTTATTATTATTATTATATTAGCTATGTGACAAGTTTTCAGCTTGCTACCATCTGGTAGAAAAAAATTGCTACCAGCCCTCGGAATATTAAGATTACTTTGTAAAGAAAACGTTCTACAATTGAACAAGCTGTTCCGCTTAATAAAACGGTAATAATAGTGTCGGAAACACTAAATGGAACAACTATAAAGGTATAATAAAACAAACAATTACGACAGTAAAGCTCGTGATAGTTATGGACGCCGCCTAAGACATTTGGCGGGGGTTTGCTCATTGTAAACAAAACCAAATATTACAATGTGTTGCAGCATCCTTTTTTTCTAAATTAACTACGGTGCGTATAGCTGCGATAAAAAAGTAACTGTGCTATTGTTCGAGTGTTATGTTCCCTTTTCGATACCGTACTTCCTATTTGTACTTGTATTGTATTAAAAATGCGAAAGTTTATGTTTAGGATTCATGTACGTATAAAACAAAAACTGTGTCCATCGTGTCGGCCACATAATATGCACGTGTGCGCTGTCACATACAGGTTGACACGCACACATCAGTGGGTCATTACACGCGCTACTTGTGTATATGCGTGCGTGTCAGCCTATCAGTGACAACCTGACAATGCACACCTGCAAATGTGGCCGACTCTAGTGACACAGTTAAGCTATTGCATAGCTTTTATCGCGGGCCTGGGGACCGAATTTTAGTGATCCTGCATCTCTTTCTTATGTTCACAAGAAAGAGGGATGGAAGACCGTAACGCCGTCCTCCCCACTCGGTCATTCGACTTTGAATCTTATTTGTATTAGCTTTACAGACTAAATGATCTTAGCTGTCGAAGACTGACTAGATTGTATACTTCTCTGCATTTTTTTTTTATGGTAAACAAATGTCACTCTTCAAAATAAAAGCAATTCCGAAATATTGTTAACATCCCTATTGCTTACGTTGATAAAAATGCATGCAACATGCAATAGCTTTACCGCGGCAGACCCCAAGTGCCACACTTCTTTTTTTTTGTTTTAGCGAAACTACGTCCGACTTTTTTATACGTCCATGGTTGGATGTTTGTATATTTGGATGCTTGTTGCTCAATCAGACTCTGCTATAAATTTTAATTACAATTAGACTATAGTCTGATAGCGGGTAAATCACCGGGGCACTGGTCGTTTTTCTTTTTTTTTAAATAGTGACAAATTAATAGGGGTCGACTGGTGAATGTAACAGCGAACCTCGAAAAAGCGACATCGATTATCGAAGACTCGAATCGACTCGAAAGACGAATATTTGTAATAAAAGTATAGGAAATCAAATTCATAGCGCTTAAATTGCTCATTTCGATATACAGCCGTTGTTGCTAACACGCGATTTTTAAATACCATAGAAGTATTAGGAAGGGGGCCGTTGCAAATGCTAGGTAAGCACGCTCCATCGTAGATCGCATCGTCGCGTCGCTTAACATCAGGCGAGATGGCGGTGAAGTGCGAGCCTATTATAGTTAAAAACGTGATTTTACCAATGAATCATAAACTAATTTCTTCGATTCCAAGTATGGCCCTTAACTGATTAAATGTTAACGAAATGCTAATAAGGGAAAAATGTTTCCATGATCCACGAATCTAATTATAGCCTGTCTTAAGAATGAAAAGGTTAATGTTCGTAGCTCATATTTTATCATTATTCAAAGGTATGGATTAAGATTAATTATACAAGTATTATATAAACTAACTGCTAACTGGTTCTCATAGTAAAAGCTTTGATTAGTTTGGGTCTAGATAGTGTTATGTAAGACATAAATAAATATTGGTGGACATTTTAAATAAATCTAATATATAAAATTCTCGTGTCACAGTTTTCGTTGCCATACTCCTCCGAAACGGCTTGACCGATTTTGATGAAAATTTTTGTGCTTATCCGGTATCTATGAGAATCGGCCAACATCTATTTTTCATCCCTTAAATGTTAGGGTAGTCCACCCTAAATTTTTATTTTTATTTTTAGTCAAAATTTTAATTTCTATTTTTATGATACAACATCCAAAAATACATACAATCCTCAATTTTCACCCTTCTACGATCAACCCTTATTTTTTAATAGCCATTTTAGTAATTTAATCGAAAACTGATCAATCGTCATTTAATTAGTTACCCCCCCTCGCCAGATCTCTACAGGTGTCAATTCTGACCCAGTAAACAGCACGATAATTTGGGGATCAAAAGTAGCATATATTATATAGTTTGAACACGCTAATCTCGGGAACTACTGGACCGATTTAAAAAAATCGTTCACCATTCTTTCATATGTTCGTAATCCTTGAACGCTGTAGGTTATATATATATACCACGGGCGAAGCCGGGGCGGGCCGCTAGTACATGTATAAAACATATATTTAAAAAAAACTAACCTTTAGTGCTAAACGAGCTGCAATCACGCGCGCGCACTATGTAATGTAATAATATGGTATTATTTATAGGTATTATCCGCAGATACTGAAACAATTTTGTTTCTGTAATCTGTGGTTTTATCTTGTGCAGTGGTCTAGTGTAGTATACTGGGCGGAGATCGAACCCACGACCCACGGCTTCGCAGGCAGACTTACTACCAACTAAGCCAACCAGCCAGCCAGGCCACCAATAACTTTGCTATTTAAAAAAAGCTATAAATACTGCCGCGAAACAAGTTACACCAAATTCATGAGCTTTTATACTTATTTCGAGCATAAGGCAGTATATAAAAAGTAAATAAAACGGCAACATTAAACAAGACACACGACACCGTCTCCCTGTATCTAGATGGAGTTGAAAAACTCCGGCGCGTTTGAGAGACGATGTTGCCAGTTCAGTAAAAAAAAAACTCCCGAGAATGTGACATTCAAATATATATGTATATTTCCACCCGCCCCGCGCTTTTACCAGCGTTCGTTCCCGTTCCCGATATTTTCTCGTAATAAAAGTAGCCGTGGGACTATTCCAGACTATAATCTGTTTTACAAATTTCAACTCGATCTATGCACATTTTATGAAGTGATTGAACAATAACATTACACTACGCCCCGTTAAAATAACGGTAAAAAATGCACGTGTATTTTCTTTAAAAAATCCCTCATATTATCATCGTTAACCTAGTTATTAATCTTAAATAGAAAACCGTAAACTACTCAAGCCGTTCCATTTCGTTAGAAATTCGATAACAGTTGCAAACATCCGAGCGCCGAAACTAGAGCATTTTCAAGTAGACTAGAGCACCCCCCACAAAACTGGCAACACCGCCGAGTGGAATGAAATCCGAGAGAGGCACCTCAATAAATGGGTAAACATTTATCTTACGTTGAGCGGTTAATACTAGACTGGGCGTCGCCTATGGCTGGATTAGGTGCGTAAAGTACGTTAATTATGTAATACCTACTCACAGCGGTCGTAATTCAACCAAAGAATTTGTCATTTTGAAGTTATTCTTCATTTGGTGCGTTTGGAAACAATATTGAACAAAAACAGAGTGAATATTAAACATTTGTGAACGACGACGTTGGCTGAAGATTGTGTCATACGGGTATTTCGTACGCGAACCTTATTATTTCCACTCAGACTTGGGGCCTTTTCTCAAGATGTATTAACAATTATATAATTACTATCATCACCTCACGGTTTTAACCGCGTAGTTCCCTTTCCTGTTATTTTGCCGGAATAAAAGTAGCATATGTGTTCTTTCAGACTATTATCTTTCTTTCAGATTGAGCAACAACAATCTAAACATCCAAACTTTGACATTTATAACATAATAGTTGTAACCTGCCACGCTTCGCTGTGGCACATTGTGATGCAAAAATTAGATAAAACAATCCTTGATGCGGATTATATATCATTGTAAAATTTCAGCTCAATCGGTGCAGAACTTTTTGAGTTTTTGAAGCGTACACAAACCAACATAACATTTTTATATATAGAGAAGTGGAATTACATCGGTTATTTGCTCCAATAGCTCAGGCTATTCCTAGTTTTGATCAGGGCTTGGCCAATGGCGGACCACCTATGTCCAGCAGTCGACGAGGACAGGCTGAGTACGATGTAATTTATCAGCAAATCAAATTCATTTATTTGGAACTTAAAAATAATGAATACACGGGTAACTCACGTTTAATGTAGTCAGTCTAGTCCGACTCAAGTTTAGATCTCTCAATCACTCAAGAACTTGAGTCGGACTGGACTGACTACATTAAACGTGAGTTACCCGTGTATTTATTTAAAATGTGTAATAACCACGTTAGTTCATATTAAAAATAATGAGTCTATACAAAACTATGTCTATACAAGTCTACACAGAATTGTGTTTCGGAAGCCAGTAGCATCTCCCACTTCTATATCCTCGACTAGACACTAGACGATGAAGTAGAAGAATGGCAAAAACATAACAGTTCCAGTAGATTTATATATTAGAACGACTAAATAGCCGAAATAGAATAAACAGACAAAAACCATCGGACGCCGCTTCGAATACATCAACCAAATCGACAAACGTGGGCGAACGAATTTGTATCCAAAGTGACACCTCATAATCCTCGATACAAATTGAGGGCGACGACAAAAATGCCGGAACTCCATTTAATGCGAAACATTTTGTTGAAAAATATCAAAAGTTCTTTGTGTGTTCATAGATTTGATGTAAATTAAAAGCTAATAGTATAGAAAAAAAATCCATTAGTCAATTCAATGAAAATTAATTGTTACTTACGTCTATTAATATTCAAACAACCCGGCCCGATCTGTTCCCGGCACAATTAAAATAATAGGGTTAGAAAAAAAAACTCTTTAGCCCATAAATTTACTACACTAGCTCACTATTTTTAAAGTGAAAACTTATTTTGAGCGCGCATTTTTTTTGAGGAAACATTTTTTTTTTAACTTTTATAGGTTTACACTTGACCGCCATCTCGCCTGATGTTAAACGATGATGCGGTCTACGATGGAGCGTGTTTACCTAGAAGAAACCGATTCACTCTCGATTTGAAGACACAAAGATTGTAACTATCGGGACAAACCGTCTCAGGCAACGCATTCCACAGCCTCGACGTTCTTATCACAAAAGTAGAGATATTGAACTCGCGACACTGCAACCGACACAGCTATATATAAGCAGTAGCTCCCGTTTCTTATGTAGTTGCAGACTGCAATCTGTGTTCTAAATTTCAACTTGATCCGTTTAGATGTTCCGACGCACTTGAGCTGAAAACATGCAACGTTCCGCATTTACATAATATTAGTAGAATACCCATTTAAGGTTCACAATGAGGAGAAAACCATGACCAGCCGTATAAAAGCAAACATAGATTTGTTAAAGCGTTAGACCCCCAGTTTCCCTTTCGTTTCCGATCCGTTATTTAATTAGGTTATTGGCACTGGCCGGCCCACGGCGGCGTCGTGTCTACTTATTTATAGTTCGTAGTATTGTTTTGTGTTTCGATGTAAACATTTTCAGGTGGTTACGTCATTGACGACCTTTATGTTTTATAGTGATAGGAGTCCCGGGGAAGCACCACACACCACACCTTTTGTCAGTTAGTAATGTGCAATGATCACTGTGTTCCCGGCTGTGCGTGTTTGAAGTGAAATGTTTCTTAGGTACATCATAATACAACCGACGGAACTTCTCAAGGGATCGGATATGGAATACAATCAGATTCATGGAATTCATGGAATAGCATTTGTGCTATGAATCAACTACGCGAGTAAAACCGCGGGGCGCTAACTAAATAATAAAAAAAAATAATCAGGAAAGGTTCCCCATAAGATAAGAGATAAGAAAACTCTTTATTAAAAGCCACAACAGAAAAGGAAAAAAAAAATATACAATGGGGCGTTTTCAAGGCGTAAAAATACCTGTCAAATACAGTTCCCAATTTCACCGTAGGTGGCGCCACTGTTGTATTTTGTTAGGGAAATTTCACAAAAACCAACAGTGGTGCCACACTTGACAATATTTAGAACTAGCTTTGACAAGTCTTTTTGCTTCTGGAAAACGCCTCATTAACAAAATAAAAATCATTCAATCAATGTCAAACGTCACAAAAGTAATGTCAGTCTTAATTATTGGATAGAAGTTAGAAAGAAAAAATAAAAATTACAATGTCAACTAAAAGTAAGACAAATAACAGTAAAGTATTCATGTTATACGAGTAAAGTGTGGCTGTTATTGGGCGGTAAAAGACTGTTTTGATTCAGGACTAAATCTTAATGTATATAAATCTCTTGTCACAATGTTTGTCCTCAATGGACTCTTAAACCACTTATCCGATTTTAATCAAATTTGGAAACCGTGTGTAGATGGATCCAACTTAAAAGATAGGATAGTTTTTATTTCGATTAATAGACTTTATGTGACCATATCCGAGCGAAGCCGGAACGGGCCGCTAGTATATTATGTATCTTTTTGCCTGTTGCCATTCTTAAATAAATAAATACAGAACGCTCTGAAAACAGATGTACAGTGATGTTTGAAGTTAAGACGAGTACGAGTTTACGAGTCTTCACTACCCATATAGATTGTCAAGAGGCGGTACTGTCGAATTACTTGATACCTACTTACATTTTGGTTGTAAATATGTAGTTCGAGTTTATCGCCGGAGGAGTCGAGCGGTGGAGCCACGCTACCGCGATACATCGTCGAGTGGAAACCCTAATACCGAAGTTGAGCGTTTCCGGGAAACTTGGCAGACAGTGTATTCTTTACTATACATTTTTTTTTTCTTTCAAATCTAATCAAAATTATTTATTTCTAGTTATGACTCATCGAATTATTACAATGTCACAACGTTATTACAAAAATATTATTCACTTTCAACAATCACAATAAAATATTAATTTAAAATACAATGAAATAAACATGTCACTATAGTACAATTTTAACTTTAATTTTGCTAGTAAATTCGAATTGTATCAGTTTTTAAGTCAAAATTTCCTAACCGACATTGGGACAGAGTTATATATCTGTTGCAACTATGTCTTATGTATGGACAGTCAAGCTTGTCGTTTTTTTTTAAGAGTCTCGGTTGACCATGGATAAATCTTAGGCTGGGCATAAAGATGGACACTATTTGTGTGTCAGATACAAGCTACAGATAAATATCTGGTTTCAGTTCAGTATGAAATCACCCACGCACCCTTCGCTAATAAAAACATTTTTTTTGTATCCCTAACTAGACACAAACAATTTTCTCCGAAAAAAAAAACAAAAATGACTTTAATTTAAAATTGAACTCGAAACACACGACAAAATTTCTTAATTTCTATAATAACGTAATCCAGATAAAGGTAAGAAAGTTTTAATAATTTGGTGCTACTTCAAAAACAACATTTCACCCATTTCGATAAAATGTATATGAGACCACTTAACTATGATTTACCAAACAAAATAAGAACCATCAAAATCTACTCACAAAAGGCTATCGCGTAACATACATATAAAAAAACAGCCGAATTGAGAACGTACACATTTTATGAAGTCCGTTAAAAAACTCATTAATGATTTAAAAAAAATTGGTGTCGGTAATCGTAAATTAAAAGTATCTACGATTTTTTCATAAAAAACGAATCGCAAAGATTATCCAACTGAACTGGTTCATGTACAACTTTAATTGCACAGGGTTGTAAGCTCGTTTGTTAGTTTGTGGGCGGCGAGCGTAGGCCGTCCCCAGTGTCAGACGCTGCCTGAATTCGTGAGATACGCTAGAACGAATCCAGTGTAGGTTGATACATTTTACGGATATTTTGGCAGAAAATTTTTAAAAAAAACATTACTCCCACTAAAGTTTCGATTTCTTTCATTATTTTTCAACGACCTACGATACGTACGTACCTATAGATACGTGTTTCTCTGTATTTATTTGAGTCTTTACTTATTCAGGATCAGTTGAGATAGGGGTGTCAGGCCATCTCAACTGACCCTGTGACATCTTATGGGCATCGATGACTCCTGGCTGCCAAAAGCTGTCTTTCTCTCACAGCTGAAGGAGGGAAAGTGCACAATAGGTGCAACATCTTACCCGAAAGAGCTGGTAAAACAGAGACGTGAATGGTGCAGGTCCGTGTACGAGCCTGTGGCGATTTCTAACAAAAACGTCTACAAGATCCCGTTGGAAATTACCTTTTTAGAAAAACCCACCCAAAACCTTTCTACACTTACATAAATAAACCTGAGGGCTGAGGGTACCCTGAACGGTGTGCTGAATGCCATGCCATAGAACTTTCAAAACTAGTTTTAGTTTTGAGAGCCATTTAAGGACTCACAATAGAAACTAGCCAGGTTGGATGAATTCGTCATGGTGGACGATATTTGTGACCTATATGGCAACGAAGCTCCTAGAAAGAATTTGATGCGGTTTGATCGCAGGTCTCAGCTAGTTCTATACAGAGTTACGCAGAACGTCTTCACTTAGCCAAAAGGAAATGAAGTGGAATTTATCCAATGACGCCATCTTTGCTGATTACAAAGTCCAATTTTGTATTCAACAGTAAAGTTTTCGCGATTCCATAGTTGGCTCCTTAGCAAAAGTTCCTCATGAGTGGAAATGTATGTATTATGTATGCGTTTGGCATCACGGCGAAGGAAAACATCGTAAGGAAACTAGCATGTTCCAAGAAAGACATACTTCGAAAACATTTGTGTCAACCTGCAATCAGCATGGCGTTTTGGATCACGGACTGTCTCATTTTGGGAAAAGCCCTAAATCCCAACAGTGGCAACATTATGTGGGTTGTTAATATTTATTGCTTTTGACTTAGCATGTAGGTTAGTTCCAGTATGTAGGACAAGGGTTCTTTCGCCACGCGGGTGCAGTGCGTGGATTCCCAGGGTTGAGGTGAAGGACGCACTACAAAGTTTCGTCGTTAAGTCTGTTTGTTCATACCATACTATTGCGGTGACTCACGGCGAACTAGTTCTCGGAAATTAAAGGTCAATCAATACTAGTACTTTCTATTGTGGCTTCTGAAAAACTGTGTCCATTAATTCACATAATGTACTAAGCCAAATAAAGACTGCGTTTAAGCCTGGAGCATTTGTGTTTAAATACTTCTTTCAGTGGCGTCATGTTGCGGATCACCTATTTCCTTCAAATATGGCGTAGGAGAGCGATGGCTGACATCCTACTTCCGACTAATATTAGAAATGTCATGTATGGGCGTTTTGATATTAGGACGTTTGTTGCTCAATCACGTCGTAACGAACTGAACGGATTCGGTTGAAATGTTGAACATAGGTTATAGTTTGCAAAGCACATAACATACTATTTATCCCGGGGAATCAAAGGGGACAGGAACTATGCGAGTAAAACCGCGGGGCGCTGCTAACATGCGCGGTCCCAGCCTCGAATTTTGGAGGGGGTCACCAGTACGCAGTCTCAAATTTTGGGGGGGGTCACCAGTAGAAATACAATAAATCGTTAACTTTTTTTAGATTTTTAGTTTAACGTTTACGATTTGGGGGGTCATGTCCCCTGTGACCACCCCCCCCCCCCTCGGACTGCGCATGGCTGCTAATATTATATTTATTATAATTTTTAAACTAGAGTGCCACCAGCAGCGAGGTAGTGCCTAAGCCTAATAACTTGCAGAGTGCTGCAAGTTATAGTCAGGGTCATTCTGAGAACCTCCTGTAGGAAGTCATCGACTATGAGGAGGAATAGTCAGGAGTCCTGACTACCCGCGCTGGTCAAGGATAAACTGCCTTGTGCACCTGACCTTTTATCAAACTGTTTAGCAAAAGCCTCAGCCATATTAAACAAATAACTAAAGGATTAACCAATTATTACATGGAGTATGTTCAGTCCGAATCCTTAGCAAAGGCTTCCTTCTTTCCCTTATGTCTGTCTTGTGCTATTGTCTGCCAGTCTTTTGGATAACGCTGGCGAGGCGACCTTGACAGCTATTTATACTAGACTACAGATAGAATAGACTAACAGACAAAACCAATAAAAAAAAATCTGATGATAAGGATAAAAAACTTAGAGTACTTTAAAGATGTAAAAAAGTGGCATTACCCTTGCCTTTAAAAGTGAATAAAACTTCACGAGGAAACAACATTCTCCGATAATATCTGACATGGAACTTACTTAGCGCGGTTATAGCCATAGATAGCCAAATGTCTCTCATAGGCTCGCTCGATCCCAAAAATAAGAGTCTCAGCAATGAGAAAGTACTCGTATATAATGTTGTTAATGTTTATGCTGCATTAGGTATATTAAAAACCTAGTTAATTTTAATTTTCATTGTACTCTACATTGCCATTTAATCTTGAAACTTTCGGCCACCCGAACAGAACGTGACATTCAATCTCCCCAAAAAAGGGGAGAAAAAGTAAAGTTTAAAAAGAGAACGCCTTATTATTTCCAGACGCACCCTAATGACTAGTACACGTGACACGCAGTAGAGTCGATATAGAGTTCAACTGATAATAGCCTAAGAGGCTGTGAATACATACTAAACCTTCGATAGTTTACATTAGGTTTATTTTCGTACGCTACCAACCATAGATATAAACAATTACTGTAAAGTTTTACTTACTCATTGTGGTTTTAGCAGAAACAGACTTGCACAAACTTAGTTCGGCGATCAAAAGTGGAACTAACAATCAATATTAATAAGAAATGTTTTGAGATTGCGCTGTTAGCGACAATTTTCATCGGTCAAGTTAATATTGTACTGCGGAACAAGGTATCAAAGGATTGCGTGTCTGGCAAAGTTACGGCTATTATTATTTGATAGATTTAAGTCGCTGTATTGAATTACAATTTTAACTAACCGGCTGGAAAGCATCGCTACTATAGCATTCTGCATACAATTATTTATCTTAAAATGGTTAGTCTCAATTACGGTCACCGAGTCACATAAGTTTGTGTTCTGCATCTGCTAAAGCCACGATGAGTTAAACTTCTTATCAACACTTCGTTGCTACGTATAGTTGGAAGCGTGCGCTTATAAACATTCAGCTTATACAAAACTAGCAGAGCCCGCAGTTTTATCAGCGTATTCCGTTATTTACCCGGGATAAAAAGTAGCCGATGTGTTTTTTTTTTGTTTTAACTATAATCCGTTCAGACATTACAACTTGATTGAGCAACAAACATCCATACTTCGACATTTATAATATGATATTTATTTTATTTTAGTATGATAAAACTGGCAGGCTCTTACTCTATATAACGTGAAGGCAATAGCCGTGTACGCGCTCACGAGAGGAGACTGCCCGTGGCATATTCACGTTGTCCACTGGATGTCCAAACCAAACCTCATCCACGGCCCCGTTGATGGATGGCGGCACTGTTGCATTATACAGTGACATGAATAAAGTTTTTTTTTTTAAATAAAGAGTGACGAGACGATCAGGACATGTGCCTTATGGTAAGCAACATGCCTGACACATAACAGCACAGTCACACGCAGCTATTGGAACATGAAGAGTCCAAATCCTTACCTAGCACTGCACTGCGCTCGTCACCCAGATATCTAAGATCTTATATCTCTAAGGCGAGTAATTTCTCTGGAAACATTGCCCTTCAAACCGGAACACAGTAATGTTTGCACATTAGTGCTTGGCGGTAGAATAACTGGCAAAGGTGTGGTACTTCCCCAGGCGGACTCTGCCAAGTAACATAGTTCAGAGATATCGCCACATGAATGATACGGACTCTGCATTCGATATAGTGGTAAAGCGAATTATCGACGCAGAGAACTGTATTGAGGACGACTGTGTACTTGTATTATTAGCACAAGTCTTACCTAGTTTGCGTTTAGATGGTGTTGTATGTGAAATGTCCACCAATATACTTTAATTTACTGTTTCAGACGAAAGCCATAGAGAATTAGACCATTCCAGTGGTAATAATATCTCATTTGTATTATTTTAGTCAGTCATGTCCCCGAGTCTGATATCCAACGCTATATCATAAAGATAAATAAGTACCAGATTTATTTATTTACAGTTACTCAAAAACTTACAACTATTGCCATAACGTAACGTCGCTTTTGCAAAAATTGCAAACGATTCAAATCTGTGTTTTTATCTGATGATTCATCATAAAAAATAGTAAAAACATGAGAATCGTATAAGTACAAACATCGTGGCGTATTTTTAACTGTATATTGATTCTTTTTTGACTATAGGTTTGTGCTTAACCGCCATCTCGCCTAATAAAAGGGAAGATGCGGTCTACGGTAGAGTGCGCTTACCTAGACGAAAACGATTCACTCTATTCACATTGTCACGAACGCTAACTTTTCTACAATCATTTTAGATTATATAGGATTTACGATAAAATCGGCAGTTTTTTTTTTATTTAGCCACTTTGTGAACTCTAGGATCCGTCATCTTTTTTTTATTTGTGTTCTTTTTTATATGTCTTGGATTAGAAGTAGAAAAGAAAAATAGTTGTTTTACTAACTCGGCAGATTATAAAATGAAGTGATCGGACACCGATTAGAATAAAATAAAAATAGCAAAGTTTCGAAAGTCGCATTGCAGCGGAATCAATCAGAACTAAGCAGCGAAATAAATACCTCCACATAGTCCCCTCACACAAAACCTTCTAAACTCAATTCAAGGGCACAGCGGAGCTCTCAAGCAGAAGACTAACAAAACAACAAGACCCATCGACAACAATATAACTATCTAGATACGAACACATTCCCGACATTCATGGTGCATTTGAGTTTCTCTAACGCGTGACAAGCTTACAAATTTAATATACTCGCAGTAGTACTTATTTACTCTAGTACTTATGAAGAGTCCAAATCACAACCTATAATAGCACCGCGCTCGTCATCCAGAGACCTGAGATGATTTATCTCCTAACCTTGTAATTTCTTTGGAAACATTGCCCTTCAAACCGGAACATAATAATAGTACAACATTACTGCTTAACGGTAGAATAACTGGCAGAGCTGTGGTCGTTCCTCAGGCGGACTCTGCAAATAATCCTATTACTATAAAACTTCAGCCATAAGAGTTTATCTAACCGCTGCCGCTGGTATTATAACTCAATGACCTACAAAGAGCGTGGTCACAAAATCTGCAACTCGAAAACAGTATCTGTATCTACCTGGCTCACTGATTATTTATTCCGCTATGAAAATGCACTTGTGCACGAAACTTGGTCCCGACTATATGCATTCAGCGATGCAGCCTACATAGGGAGATATTATAGCAGAGGGGGGAGAAGTAGGGTCACCACAAGCATTCATCAGAATCCATGATAAGATATTTTGAAAACTAGGACAAAATTTTACTAACTATAATTCTATCATTTAATTTTCTCCTAAAAAACGAAACCGAATTAATTTTAAAATTACCTACGTTCAGACCTAATTAAACACAATAACCATTTTTATTCGTATTTTTACGCGTATGAATATATGGATATGTATCCAGGAAGTTTGATACCCTTCATGGAAAAAACATCTGAATTGAACTAGGTAAAATTTCATGCTGAGATAGATTAAGTACAGTATGGAATAATACACAGGCCACTTTTAATTTCGGGAACAAGAACTACAAATATCGAAATATTTAAAGAAAACACAACTCAAGAAAACTCAATCACTCATTGACTGAAAAATATATGTTCGAAATTGGCCGGCACAGTTTTAAAAAGACCGCTAAAACAGGTCTCTAAAAACAGTAAAAAGAACATGGCAGGCGTTCCAGATAGGACATTGAAGCTAGTCTGGTGAAAAGTGGGTAGATAGCAGCCCTATTTACCGGAGGGTGGGGGGGTGATCCAACCCCCCCACTTGCAATCTGAAAACCTCCCGGCGACTAATTTCCGACAGACTATACTATACTCCTTCGTTGCTTTTATACTATTTCATATTTTATTGGTTCGTCGGATGGATCGTTATTTTGTGGAGCAGGGTAATGTATTAGTCTGGGGTTTCTCATTCACGACTTACACGTGTTCGATTTAGAATTGTAAAGTGATAATCGTCCAAACGTTTTACGCAGATGTGCCAAATTGCAAATCTGAATTTGGAGATGTATCTGGGATAAAAATTCTGAGATTTTTTGTGACTCTGAAGACGCTGTTGCCTCTCAAGTAATTGAAACTTTAATACACCTTAGGATAGCATAAGTATTAAGCAGCCCTTTAAATGTTCCCACTGCACGAACTCGGGCCTTCTCTCGGAAGGAGAGAGTTGAGGCCATAATCCACTAGGCCCAATGCAGTCACGCTTCATCCACCAACCGGCACTGGGCCGTTGAAAATTTGTATGCCTAAAATATGTATATATAAAATGTACTTACATTTTTTATAAGTACGGACAACATAATCGTAGCTAAAAAAATCGTTGTTTAATTTTATTTTAAATTGAAATAAAGTTGAAATCGTTTTTTCTAGAGACCATAGAAATCATAGCTATTTCAGATAAATTCGACAATGAATGTTTTTTTGTTGCCAGATGTTTTTTTCTTTCTTTTTTGTAATTATTATTAAAAACGCAACAATTTCAGGTTCGAGCGTTCTCCGTAAACGCGTGTAAGGACCAAGTGTGCATTCTTCGCAGTTCCCCCAGATCAATAACACTCGGCAGTGTTTACCATAACGCGCCCGATGTCAACATTTTACCGTCATGTCCGGCCCGTCCTGTCACTCTTTACTATAAAAAAAAACGTGTGTGCAACCGTACGGCAGAAATGAAAACATATAAATTGAATATAGTAAACACGGTCAAGACAGATGCGGCTGAAGGACTAGTATCCAGTATATTATGATCAGAATAAATAAAAAAAAGGTATCAGCAGAGAGCCAAAAGCAGCTGACTATCTTTCTCGCTCGGCTGTACCGAGTTCACCCGAACATTTATTTCCGAGCGTGACGCTGAGCTTCATTCACAGGCCACGAAAAATCAGTGTGTGGTGCGTCAAAAGAAGTTTTCACTTTTAAAAAACTTCCGTTCGATTCAAGCGTTCTCCGTAAACGCGTGTAAGGAGCACGTGTGCGTTCGTCGCAGTTCCCCCCAGATCAATAACACTCGGCCGTGTTTACCATAACGCGCCCGATGTCAATTTTCTCCACGCAGTCACGTTAATTGGATGTTTACGTACCTGGAACAAACGGATAAACAAAATAATGAATATGGATATATGTATAATATCCCACTAATATTTATTATCTTACTTAATCTATATTAATGCCACTGATATTATAAAGGCGAAAGTTCGTGAGTGTGTATGTTTGTTACTTCTACACGTTTAAACGGCTGAAGCGTATTTATTAAAATTTGGTATGAAGTTAGCTGACACCCTGGATTAACACATAGACTACTTTTATACCGAAAAATAATAGGAACGGGAACTACGAGTAAAACCGCGGGGCGCTGTTAGTTGTACTACAAAGAGAAAAGATTTGATTTTTTTTATGCAGGTAACTTAAAAACTACATAACGGATTTCAAAAAATATTTTTACGCGATCCCTGAATGCTATACAGTGTGTACCACGAGTGAAGCTGTGGCTAGTATATATATTATGAAAAAGTAAAATTTGTGAGGTTCTATGGTACAAATCTCTGGATCTATAGAACCGATTTAGAAAATTATTTCAACACTAGCAAGCCATATTTGTCCAAGATCCCAGAGCCGCCAGACATCACGTATTTTCTGATGAACGAAATGTGGACGATTGAGTAGAGTTACGATACGTACTAAGAGCACATGCTTACCCGCTAACTTGCTTAGACGGCCAATTTTGAGATATGGGGCCCCAGAAGGTACAAACAAACATTTATGTACGAGATTATGACTTTAGGGGATGACTGGCCCCTTAGATTGGTCTGTCTCTTTGGAAAAGGCTTTAAAATACCATAATTTATAATAATAATATCTGACCTATCTAACCTAATCCAGCTAATTTTATGAACTAGATGACCTGGCGAACTTCCTTTTTTTCGTTATAATTTTTTTTTGTATAAAAAACCTTGTTCTGACACACAATAAAACACTTTATAAACACATAAAACAAAGAATCATCCAATTTGGTGCAGTCATTCCAAGAGTTATGAGCGTACAATAACATTTTGAAGATCCATATTTATATATAAGATGTCAATGTTCATTGTTCTTTCAAGCGAAAACTACTGAATGGATCTGGATGAAATTTGGTACCTAGATACATATTTTTTATAGTCTGGAATAACAGACAATGAATCAACCACCAACCCGTGTGAGGATCATAAACAGGTTTCAAATGATCTGGCCTGGGGGTCTACCGCCTAACTAAAACTGTCTTAGCTTTGGTAGTGCTCCCTCTTTCCTTTTCGCTTGAAATGATAAAGACAGCAATAGCAAAGCGATAGCTTAAAAGTTAGTCGGTAGAAGGCCTGGTGGCATAGTTGGTAGTAAGCCTGCTGCGAAGACATGGGTCGTAGTTTCGATCCCCGCCCAGTATATATATGTGTGTGATGAATACAAATATTTTTACTGTGCCTGGTCGTTTTTAAGCCCCGACAATAAACCCTCAATATGGGTATCAAATGAAAGGGCTTTACTAGTAGAATACTGTGTATTATGACAAATCACAAATCGAAGATGGCCGCCACCACAAAATGGTGAAATACATTTATTTTTTCACAACACACTCAATTAGGGTATCAAATGAAAGGGACTACTACTTGACTAGTAGAATGTTGTACAGATAACAAATCCGAAGTAGCAGTAGTCAGGGGTAAATCAACATTTTTAGTTTTGTTCTTGTCACCAATCTCGTATAATGAGCATGTACTTAAAAATATATGTATATATATGTAAGTATTATATCAGCTTGTTTGGGGATAGATGGTGCTGTGTTTGAAACGTCCACGAATTTTTAATTTTTTTTAAATACTTAATTTATTACCAGCAGCGCCGCGCGGTATTACCCGCGTTGTTGCCGTTCCCGTTATTTTCCCGGGATAAAAAGTAACCTATGTATTCTTCCAGACTATGATCTAATTGTATTCCAAATTTCAGCCAGACGTTGCGACGTGATTGAGTCACAAACATTCATACTATATTGTAGCATTTATTTAAATGAGCTCGAGTTGCTCAAGTATCTCTTCCTCAAAACAGCACCAGCGATAACTCAGAGAGTGAAAGCTGACGTTTACGCTCCGCCGTGGCCCGTGCCAAGCGCGGCCGGTCCCTCCGGCGGCCTTGTACCTCTGACCTTCGTGTCTTAGCCTCTTAGCCTCGACGCTAGCAAATTATTTAATTCAAACGCTATTTTAAAACTACCAAAACGTTTCGTTTTTTATTTGTTCAAACAGATAGTTTTAGCTTTTATAGGTTTACACTAGACCGCCATCTCGCCTGATGTTAAGCGACGATGCGGTCTGCAATGGAGCGTGTTTACGTAGAAGCAAACCGATTCACTCTCGATTTGAAGACACATTGATTGTAACCATAGGGAAAAACCCAATCAGGCAACGTATTCCACAGCTTAGACGTTCTTATCACAAAAGTAGAGTCAAATCTCTTCGTTCATGTCTTTGGAATATCAGCCATGAAAAACACGAAACAGTAATTTAAATGTGACTACTTGTCTCGTCACTCTGTACTATAAAAAAGCGTGGTAGGCACTGTGCTGTTAAAGGTAAAAGTTCGCGCTGAGACCGCGACAGGCACTTGACATAATATATGACATAGCATTTTATGGGCGCCCCATAGAATTATATAGTATTAAGTGCATGTCGCGGTCTCGTGTCGCGGTCTCAGTGCCAACTTGTACCTTAAGAGCAGGCGTTTTTCTTACCATCGATCGGGGGAATCGTATCTCGCCAGTACCGTTAACTTTGAATTCACAAAGTGTCTTTTAACCCGATTTGAAATAAACAGAAACACATTAAAATAAAAAAAAAACCCAAAGCAAATAATCCATATATTAAGGTCAGTCGTTTGTTTGTAAGTAAAGTAAACAATAATTATATGCGTCTAACATTCGACATTCGTACTGCAGCTAATGAAAGAGCTTGACAACTTTGAAACGGCTGAATCGATTTTGATGAAACGTAGCAAAGAACACTGCCGACTAAACCGTTCAAACAAATAAAAAATTGCCACACGCACACACGCAAGCGCGCACAATCTCAAACATGCGCACGCTTACACATAACAAACAAACGCGCGCGCGCATACACAGATACGTCAAACATATCACCCGTTGTTTTTGCGCCGGGGTTAAGAAAAAATAGAACTGACCCACAAAATAATGCGGAACTATGCATTGTATGTTTATTTCATAAATGCATGTATGTTTATTTCATTAGGTAGTAGGCAATTCGACGTATCGGTCTTGTTGCAACGACCGTCGTCGTATAAATGTAGTACAAGTAAATCGGTCATTGGACTTGAAAACATTTATGATATACTTCAGGGAAAAGAATTGAATTTAAATATCAACAGAATACTGTTAGGTTTAGTTTTTTCACGCCTTCGTGACGTGACGAGCGTGTTTACCTAGAAGAAACCGATTCACTCTCGATTTGAAGACACAAAGATTGTAACCATCGGGGAAAACCCACTCAGGCAACGTATTCCACAGCCTAGACGTTCTTATCACAAAACTAGAGTCAAATCTCTTCGTTCGTGTCTTTGGAACATCAACCATGAAACGATGTCGCTCTTACGAGCTACGAGCATTCGTCTTTTATAACCGACTTCCATGATTTAAACCGTCGTCAAAAAAGGAGGAGATTCTAAATGTGGTCGTTTTATTTGTATATTTTACTCAATAGCTATATTATGCTAATTGCGAACCGATTTGAATGAATAATTTTTTGTTTGGTAGAAAATACTTCAGTGGTGGTCGCATATATTTTATTTTTATCCAAATTGGTAAGGTAGTTTTTGAAGTACTATTAACAAAAACCTAAAATTCATGCGATGTAGTCATAGCTTTGAATCAAATTAAGTCAAGTGGTCTGAATTTAATTTTAAATTGAAATCGGCTTTTTGAGGGGGGGGAATTTGAATTACTATTAAAATAAAAACTTTAGCTGTTTTGAACATTTTCTTGTAGGGGAAAATCTTAAAAATCTTATAATAGGTTTACTTCACCAACATGCTATTACTTTACTACTTGTGATGCGTGTGAGTGTGCGCATGTGCGTCCGTATATGCATACGTTTTTATGTATGTGTTTGTGGGCGTGCTTGTGTGTATACGTACGTTATATGTGTGTATGTTGTTGTAATGTTAAATGACAACTTGGTATGCCGAATCGTGTATAATCTACGCTATTGGTGAAGTCCAGCTGACCCATTCTATGCTAATTGGCCGGTTATGGCCACAACGATTAGTACTCACTGCTTCCTTAATTGACACGTGAATCGTGATCGGAAGCTTAAACGAGTTTCATTTTAACAAATAACTCGACCATTTAGTACATAAATCTAGTTAAGACTTTGAATAATAATAAACCAATACCTGTGGTTTGAAATCATTCCAAAGTTAGAATCTATTTAAAGAAAGATTAGTTGTTAACTAGCCTAAATTCAAGTGTTTTTTAAACATCTGGATATGGGTCTCTCCAATATTACGCAACTTAGCCTGATCCTCAGCTTATGTTTCCAACTGCCACCAGCCGCATTTCGTAAATCGTCACTCCATCTAGGCTCAGGGCGTCCTACACTACGTTTACCGATTCGCGGTCCCACTCTAGATCTCATCTACCTCAACGGTTATCAGTTCTGCGACAGATATGACCAGCCCACTGCCACTTCAGCTTGCTGATGCTCTGAGCTGTGACGGTGACTTTGGTCTTCTGCCAGTTATTAAACAAAATCCTAAATTATAAAGGCGAGTTAATATATAAGCAAACTAGCTGTACCCTGCCACACTTCGCTGTGGCACATTGTAATGCAAAAAATAGATAAAAACAATCCTTGATGCGGATTATATAGCATTCTAAAATTTCAGCGCGATCGGTACAGAACTTTTTGAGTTTTTGAAGCGTACACAAACCTTAGAAAATTTAGAATGATATATATAATCCACATCAAGGATTGTTTTAATTTAATTTTTGCATCATAATGTGCCACAGCGTAGTGTGGCAGGGTACAGCTAGTAATATTATAAAAGCGAAAGTTTGTTTGTACTGTGTATGTTTGTTCCCATATATGTATATTATACATATTTAACGCATGACCGGATTTGAATAAAATGAAATATGTATTGTACCTAATTAGTACTTACTTTCGCCGCTCAATACATGCTTTTTATCACGTCACAGTTAGTGGTTCTCGTGTTTTATGTTAAAGTTAATTATTAATTTCCGTGAATTGTATTGAAAGAACATAAATTATCGTGAATTATCGTTAGAGTAAACTTACGGCTGGTCTAGTTGGGAGTACGGCAACTGCCGATCCGGAGCCCTTGGTACGAATCCCACGCACACCGCTGTCTTTTCTAAGCCACTTGCGTAATACTGTTAACTTACAAACGGTGAAGAACAACATCGCGAGGAAACCGGTACGTTTCTAGAATCTTTCGAGGATACACACGTTATCCATGGAGTCAGCTTGACTCTGTCCTTGCGAGAGAAGGCCCCGAGTCCCAGCGGTGGGAACATTTATTGGGCTGCTTATGCTTATAGGGACCACCATCTAGCCTAACATTATTAAGCAGTGATGAGGCCTGAAAGCGCTCGGATAGAAGGAACCGGCTTCCTCCCAACTCGAAGACACTTGAAGACACCTCTTTGTTCTAGTCTTTGAAACGGGAAACGTTACAAAACACAAAACCGCCCGAGCGCGCCTCATATGCCCCAATTAACCAAATAAGATATGCAGAATTCTTAATTGAAACCAATTTCGTATAATTAAACCGATTCGAATTCAGTTAAACGGTGCTCGTCACCTTCATAGGGCGAATCTTCGTTTCTGAGGGGAAGCGTGTGGGCGGACGCCCGGCCGAAGCTTGCTTGGCTACTTCTAATTAGTAGTGGGTACGACTCTTCGCAGAGTCCGCCTGGGGAAGTACCTTTGCCAGTTATTCTACCGCCAAGCAGTAATGTGCAAACATAACTGTGTTCCGGTTTGAAGGGCAATGTTTCCAGAGAAATTACAGGGCATACGTAGAGATTATAACATCTTAGATCTCTGGGTTCCAATAGCTGCATGTCACTGTGCTGTTATGTGGCAGGTATGTTACTTACCATGAGGCACATGTCCTGCTCGTCTCGTCACTCTTTATTTTTTTTAAATATGCTTTTTGGTATGCTTTACGTATGTATGGTGCTAGTTAGCGTACCTTTTGCGCTAGTGCGTACGTAAGTACAGTAAATTTTTGTACAGTCTAATAAATCGTACAGTCGTACTTTTTATCCCGGGAAAATAATAGGATCAATAACTACGCGAATGAAACCGTAGGATGCTGTTAGTAATAAGTAATAAATAATTTAAATGAGCAAAAAGTTTCGTTATTAATATTGAAAACGAACCCTCTATAAATATTTAAATGGAACTAATTTTCACGTGTAATAAACATTCACAATCCATGTTATCCAGATATTATAGCTCCCGAAACGTATTTTAAATGTTTTCTTATAGGTCGATGAAACTATTAAACCTTCCTTACTGTTTCGTAAGCCTAGCGCCATCTATCGGTATATCCCAGAACTAAAACAAAAATTACTGAACATATTAGCATAAAAACTAATCAAAGCGCCAAATTATCTTCACCACGACTTAAATCGCTCATTAATTTGTGTTTTTCAACAATAAACCTTGTATAAAATGTCTAATTAATATTCAAACGACAGGGAAACCTGAGCACATTACAAATATATGTTTACCGAAACGTCAGTTCCACTCAGAATGCGTACATATTTCAAACATTGGCTACGTTCGGTAAAAAAAATCTTAATGCATCAGAAATGTACAGAATACGCTTGTAAGGGTGTGACTTGAATACAAAATGAGGTCAAATTGGATCAGGGAAAGATATAAAAAGTATCTAAAAGCGCCCTTATTTTTGAGTGGGACTTTTTTTGTAAAAACAAGCGACGGTACATGTGTGATGTCAGAAAACCAATAACGTGGTTGATTTCGTTTTAAATATACTTAAATCTAACCCACTAGGTTAGTTAGTATTTATAGTAACCGTCGGTTTTTTTTATTTTTTTGGTAATAGGTTTGCTCTTGACCGCTACCACACGTGATATTAAGCGACAATGCGGTCTACAGTGGAACGAGCTTATAAAGTGGAAACCGATTCACTTCCCACTTGAAGACCACCCGGATTTTATCCATCCGGGAAACCCCACTCAAGCAACGCAGCTCGATGCTCTTATTACGAATGTAGAGGTAAAACCAAAACCAGTAGAGAATTTTTCAATAAACTCACAACACTTATATTGTTTTTAAACTTTCTGCGATTTGAACACATAATGTTCTTATATTGTACGGGGCTTAATCGTAACTATTGTCTTCTCGTGACCACGGCGGTTGTAACGCTGCCGAAACATCGAGGTAATTAAACAATGATTTACATCACAACACTTAGTTAAAATGTTCCCTGTTAACTTATGTCTGCCACGTACTGTAAACACTCTTTTTAATTATCCGCAATAGTCACTGCGTTCCGGTTCGAAGGGAAATGTTTGCAGAGAAATTACAGGGCAAAGAGATGAATCATCTGATATCTCTGGGAGACGCGAGCAGTGCTAGGTAGTGATTTGGACTATTCATGTTCAAATAGCTGCGTGACACAGTGCTGTTATTGTCAGGCGTGTTACTTACTATCAAGCGTATGTATTACTCATGTCGTTTCTCTCTATTACTAGAAAATAACTAAAATCACGAATTATACAGTTATACACCTTTAGGTCTTGCGCGTCCTGTTGTCTATATCGCACCTTTAGCGAGACAAGGGCATAAATGTAAAAAACTCGATTACACTTGCCTAGACTTAATGTTCACTTTATGGAGCATATCTTAAGCAACAAAGGTGTAACATTATACATGCTCTAAAATTAACATTAATTAAGATCAATATGAAGAACAACACGTTATTTCTAAAAAAAAAAATAGTCTCTACTGAAAAAAGTGACAACACATTTAATAGTGCGCTTGTTTCACCGAATGTGCGATATTATAAAAAAATAAAGTCTTAGACTTTCCACGTTTACGAATTAAACTACAAGTTAGTACCACACATAGTAACAGCATCGCCATAAATCCCACAAATTGCAGTATACATCAAACAAATGAAGCAGCCACTAATAGAATGTCACGCATGCCGGCCCAAACGAGCAACAAAATGAAAATTAAACACAAAAACTTTGATATCGCGTAAGCGCCATCTACATCGTTAATTAGGAGCCGACGGCGACCGGCCATTCCACCTATGACTTGTACACCAAAATAATGCACTAAATGTCTGTCAGTCTGCGAATCCAAAGTCAAGGCAACAGAAAAAAAAACAATCGCCGATTCCAAAGTATGGCAGAAATTTGTGCCGACACAAACGCCCAAGCGAGCGGCCCCTTTATTTGACAGCAAATTAATAATCCTAAATGAGATCGAAACGCCTTAACTAACACGGACCACTGTGTAACATCGACTTTATAATAAGTACAATAAAGTCTAAGGTAAACATTTTGGTTTGAATAAAATGTTCTTAAGCGATTTGAATCCTTGCGCTCGGGGGCATTAAAGCTTAAATCGAGTGTCGGGCCTGAGTTAATAGGATGTAATTTATCCGGGTTGAAGCGCTACGTTGCCGCTCCGGGTGTAGTGCGAGGGAGAGGGTTAGTGTGTTTGGCTTGGGTTGGAAGGTGATGGAGATATGTTTGTTGTTTCGTTGGGCAGTCATTAGTTGTGTAGCGCCACCGTCGTCGGCCGTATTGTGGAAACGACGTGCGATCGCAAACGTCCTAAGCGGAGAACTCATTAATTTTCAGGAAGACGCGAAATTCCCTCTCATTGCTGGCCCTTCGGTAAATAGCTTTCAGCTTGTTTCACGCCTTTCAGACGTTGTAGCATGAAACTTCAACAGTTTTAATAACGATATCGCGTTTTCTATTTTCTGGTACCAATAAAGTAATCGTAATAGTGAAAACTTTTTAAATTCCGAGAGGTAGTTAAAGTAATGGTAAACTCACAATAACATTGTAAAAAATTGAAAATTTTCTTTACAATTGTAATAAGTATGTGTATTATAATGTTTGACACTTATAAGTACGATAATTATTATCGTATAATGGAATGTGTAGTTTAAATTTTAAAATGAATACGTCTTGTATGCTCTTTTTTTTGTTTTTAAAATTAACGAGTTAATTGTACATTTATGAATAAAAAACTTTGATTTTAAGTCTATTAAAGGTCTTTACAAAACAAAGACACCTCGATTAGCCATATTGTACATCCATACGTGCCGTCTCGCAAAATTTACCAAATTTTATAATACCTATACCAATATTACCGTATATTTACCAAAAGGGGACTTTTGGTAAATAACATGTTTCGTTATTTTCAAATGTTGTTGTATGTAACATTAAGAATTTTAAAACGACATTTTCTGGTAAAAATTAAAAAATCTGCGATTAATAAATAGCTTTATCCTTATTTCCCACACAATTTACAACCGTTGTTGTAACGTGAAATTTTAAGTTTTGACAATGTTATCGCGTTTCGTTATCTTTCTTGTCTAGTGCTAATGACGCATTCCTAACAATGTCACCTACAAACTATATCTACTAACTTGTCAGCCCTACGGTTAATAGCTTTCAGCTTGTTTTCCAAACGTATCATTAAATTTTAACAATTTTGACAACGAAATCGCGTTACGTTATATTTTGTGTGGTACTACCTACTACTCGTAATAACGCATTTATAACAATGTTACCTCGCGACAACTAGTGGTGACTTGCTTTATTGGGCTGCTCTAAGCAGCCCAATAAATGTTCCCACTGCCCCGAGTCCTACTCGGGGCCTTTTCTCGCAAGGTGAGAGTCAACGCCATCTCATCGGCCACGCTGGCCCAGTGCCGTTTGAGATGCATGATCTCGAATGGTTCTAGGAACGTTACACTCATTGGCGATGAGTTTAACGATATTAAATTGTACGCATCACTAGTACGATCCTACTTAAGAGATAGGTTAGTTTTTATTATGATTCGTGGTCTTTATATGACAATATCCGAGCGAAGCGATAGTTATTATATAAAATATCGTCATTTATTTTTCGTAACGTGTTTTTTCAGTACATGCTTCATGTAGAACATGGTAATGATAAGAACTCGCACACGGAATGCGGTTTCCGTTGTGGTTTATGAAGTCACGGGTTCATTTGCATTGAAACAAAACAATTCGACGAGTTTAAGTGAATACATTTAAAGTTTTAGGGTTTATTTGATTGTTTTTCTGTCTATTTAAAAGTCGTGAATCGGTTTCTTTTAGTATTCAGTATCAAATGACTTGAAGAACGGTAGAAGGGTAAAAAAAACCTGGCTTGTCGACAACGATTTCTCTAAGTTCGACGAATTTTTCAAAATGAAAGTCCAATCAAAAGACTGGCCTCGTGGCTTAGTGGGTAGTAAATCTGCCTGCAAAGCAGGGTCGTGGATTCGATTCCCACCCAGTGCAAATATTTGTATGATGAATTCAAATATTTGTACTGTCTGGGTGTTTCTACGGATAATAAGTATGTATTTAAAACTACATAAGTATTATATCAGCTATCTTGGCCGCTATAGTACAAGCTTTGCTTAGTTTGGGGTCAGATGGTGTTGTGTGTGAATTGTCCACCAATTATAGATGTCAAAAAGGTAAATTGACCTATGAGTTTTATGGCTATGACTCAATCCTTATGTTGTTATGTCACTTTAATGTGTAAGTTACGGCGCTCCGGAGCCCCGAGTTCGAATCTCACACGCACCACTGTCTTTTCGAAGTCAATTGCGTAATGCCGCTAACTTAAAACCAGCGAAGGAAAACAACGCGAGGTAACCGACATGTTCCTTGAAATATTTCGAGGTCATGTGTCATCCGCCAAACCAGACTTGGCCAGAGTGGTGGATTATGGGCCTTGGCGCTCGCGAGAGAAGGCACCGATTCCCAGCAGGGAAAATTTAGTTCGCTGCTTATGCACTTTAACGACCTCCTTCTTTCTCGATGAAGGTTAAAAATGTTCTATACATTTCTTTACTAGTTACGTACGTGTGTTTTATCAGTGTTATCATTCGCATCCTACTATCGCAACTGATAACGTTGATTAGAAATATGAATTTATAATCTACACGATGTCTACCCAAACAGGATTAACAACATCCAATAATGTTTAGCCCTGAAACAAACTACTGTGTGGTTCATGGGACTCTTTGCTAGGGGATGTACCACACATGTCTTCCACATACTCTTCCGGTAAGCAGTAAAAGGGTTATTAACTTATTATTAGTCTAAATTTAGTGACTGAATTCAGAACCAAGGTCAGTCGACTGAATGCAGTAGCAAGTTTAGAAGCAATCAATCCTCCCTTCTGTTTTTTTATACTATTGAGTGACTAGACGGGCAGGTTTGAAGAGCAATGTTTCCATTAAAATTACAGGGCATAGAGATGGGACATCAATTGCATTATTGCAGTGCCAGGTAATGATTTGGATCTGGGAGTCACTGTGATTGTACCAATCGGGAAATACAGGCTCGGGTAGAGCATTCCGTTTCGGAGAGTGATTGATAAATGCGCTTTGCAGTGCCAGGTAATGATTTGGACTCTTCATGTTCCAATAGCTGGGAGTCACTGTGCTGTTATGGCCAGCCATATTGCTTTCTATCAAGTACGTGATCTGCTCGTCTGGTCACTCTATCTTATAAAAAACAACTCAGATTGTACCAATCGGGAAATACAGGCTCGGGTAGAGCATTCCGTTTCGGAGAGTGATTGATAAATGCGCTTTGTTAGAATTTTTTTACTACATTATAATTTTTGCTCTGACATTTAAAGGTTATTTTTCAGTTTGTATGTCTTTTTTTGGTGCGTCACAAATTGTAGCTGTACGAGCTTATAAGGTGCAAAACGCTGAAGCAAACCTCAACCCACGTATTTACCCCTAGTTGGGGGATATTCTCTGAATTGGCAGCCCAAATGCTTTAGTCACTTTTAATCCTATTTCCATATTTTATGATAGTAATTAATAAGCCGCTATTCAACTGTGACTTTACGTGAGCGAGCAACGAGCACAAGATTAAATAAATTCAGTGGATGGTAAAGTTGATTCATGATTTTACCTTTTTTAAGCCCTTTTTTAAAAGGAGTTTAATAAATATTACGTATCTTTCTGTGTACGACGAAAAAAGTCTCATAAGAATGACGCAATCTCAAAAGATAGACGACACATGCTGTCACGGACTTCAGCGCACGTCAAGGCACGCTACGAAAGCTCTCAAAAATTAAAAACAACGTGCGTTTTATTGCCCATTTTTAAACCCCGACCAAAAAAAGGGGTGTTATAAGTTTGACGTGGATGTCTGTCTGTCTGTGTGTGTGTCTGTCTGTGGCACCGTAGAGCTCAAACGGATGAACCGATTTCGATGCGGTTTTTTTTTATTTAAAAGTTAATATCCGTGTGGATGTTCTTAGCTATGTTTGGTTAATATCGATTCAAGATGGCCGCCTCCACAAAATGGCGGACAAAATATTTCTTTACAACCTACCTCAATATGGGTATCAAATGAAAGGGCTTGACTAGTAGAATACTATACACTATAAAAATTACAAATTCAAGATGGCCGCTTCCACAAAATGGTGAAATAAATTTATTTTTTCACTCTCCCTTAATATGGGTATCAAATGAAAGGGCTTGACTAGTAGAATGTTGTACAAATAACAAATCTGAGGTAGTCGGGGGTTAGTCAAAATTTTAATTTTGTTCTTGTTGTTAAATTCTTCATTCATACTCTGCTCCTATTGATAGTAGCGTAAAGTTATATAGCCGATAGCTTTTCTCGATAAATGGAATATCCAACAGAAAAAGAATCTTTCAATTCGGATCAGTAGTTCCTGAGATCCTAGCGTTCAAACAAAGAAACTCTTAAGAGTTTTTTTTTTATCGCGTATAGGTCCGCGTTTGACTACCTCTCGTCTGATGGTAAGCGACGGTGTGGTCGAAGATGACGCACGTTGACCTAGAAAGTACCTATTCACTCTAAGTTCTAGATTGTATCTCTCAGGGCACAAGGCGGCCGGAAACATTCCACTCTAAAGCTGTACGTACGAGAAAAGTGGATTCAAACCGTTTAGTACGGATTTTGGGAATATCCATAGGTGGTAGTGAGCCGATTTACGACTTGTCCTGTAGTGGAAAGTGGGAAGGCAATATTAGGTCGTGTAACTCCGCTGCACACTCTCCTAAATGTATCCTGTAAAACACTGTCAGACTAGTTTTCCACCAAATAAACCACTTTTCGATTTTATAATATTAGCACATAGATAGAGTAACGATACATTATATCTCTGGGCGACAAACCCACTGCAATGTTAGGTAATGATTTAGACTCTTCATGTTCCAATAGCTGAGTGACACTGTGCTTATCAAAAATCACACCGTTTCGTCACTCATATCCGTATTTTTTTTTTAAATTTGCAAATACGAATAAATGTTTCCATAGAGATTACAGGGCTTTGAGATATAGCATCTTAGATCTCGGGGTGATGAGCGCAGTGCAGTCCTAGGTAATGATTTGGAGTCTTCATGTTCCAAGTCCATGTTAACTGCGTGTAACTGTGCTGTTATGTGGCAGGCATGTTGCTTACCATCAGGCACATGTCGTGCTCGTCTCATCACTGGATATTAAGTTATTGTTTTTTTTATTGTGTATGTATTTGTAATTTTCTGGTGTGCATAATAAAGAGTTTCTGTCTGTCTGTCAATTATTAAAAAAAAAAACAATCAATAAGCATCCTAGCGCTGGGCGTGTCTCGCTCGTCCGTCTGACCGTGACATCTGCTTCAGACACTATCTTATCTGTTCGTTATCAGCTTATCAGCCGACGGCGCGATAACTTACTGATTACTGACAAACATATATACGACTAGTCGCTACATGCAGTATCGCGCATTTTACTACTGCATAATCAGCCCACTTTGAAACCCCACTGCTGGGACTGGGACCATCTTTAATAAGAGTCAAGGCTATCTTCTACGCTGACCCAGACGGCCCAGTGCAGGTTGGCGTTTGACTCAAGTCCTCGAAAAATGTATTTCTGAGGACACGCAATTTCCTCACGCTCATTTCATTCATAATTTAAGAGCGACGCTCTTGTCGGTGGAGTTCCTTCCTTGTACTTCTACACATCCTACACTCCGCCTTCTCCTTGACTTCCTGATACGACACTACATTTATCTTCTCCTTCACTTGGTTCATGTAACTTCTCCTAGGTCTACCTCTCTTTCCTCCTCCCTTCTAATTTACCTTCCATTATTGTTCTAATGAAGTTGTCGTGTCGTATCAGATGTCCCAACATCTTCCCTCTTCTGTTTTCTATTGTTTCCATTAATGTTCTTTTCTCCTCTACCATCTTCAAAACTTCTTCATTGCTCTTCATTTCCTCCCAGCTGATTCTCTCCATTCTCCTCCAACACCACATTTCGAATGCCTCTAATCTTTCCCTATCCCTTTGAGTCATGGTCCACGTTTCGCTGCCAAAACACAACATATTTATGCATTTTTTAGCAAAATACCTATAAAATAAATAAATAGCAAACACGTATGTCACAGATTACAGACTAACCTAGCGTAAGATTATATAACCTAACGCGTTAGATTATAATCTGACGGTGTTGACAATTTTACGGTGAGATATACGAGTACAATCAACATAACACACATTATCATCATCAACAGCCCATTAAATGTTCCCACTGCTGGGACTCGGAGCCTTCTCTCGCAAGGAGAGAGTTAAGGCCATAATCTACCACGCTGGCCCAGTGCGGGTTCGTGGATGACACATAACTTCGAAAGATTCTAGCTACATGTCGGTTTCCTTACGATGTTTTCCTTTCCCGTTTTAAGTTAGCGGCATTACGCACATGACTTCGAAGAGACAGTGGTGCGTGTGGAGTTTGAACCCGGGGTCTCCGGATCGACAGGCGCCGTTCTCCCAACTAGACGAGCCGTAACACACACATTATATTGTTGCATAATTAGGCCACTTTATGACCCCATTGTTGGGACGGGGGGGGGCCTTCTCTCATAAGTGTCAAGGACTACGTCGGATCAGTGTAGGTTGGCGTTTGACGCAAGTCCTTGTGTAATATCCAAGTCCTGGAGTAACTAGTGTTTTGGTGTACCAATAAAGACTATCTTTCTAACACACAGGCTTTTATATGCTTTTATTCCCGGGAAACTTATGGTTACGGGAACTACCCGCTTGATACACCGGCGTGTAATATAGTACCCAAAAACTTGGTTGATGACGACAACAAACAAACTTATAGTTGCGTTTTGGGTTTTTGGCGGGAAAAATTTTTTTCGTGTTTTTATTTGGGTAGGTATACCGATAAATTTGTGTTTAATGGCGTCTACTTGAACCGGTCTTTATTTTGATATAACCCACATTAAAATTAGAGTTCATTTACATAGAAAAATCGTCAAATTAAAAAAAAAAAAAAAATCAAAATTTTTGGCGGGAAAATTGTCCCGAAGTATTGAAAAAAATAAAAAATATATAATTTTTTACTCAAGTGTCAAAAATGTTAAGTTTACATTTTAAGTACATTAATTATAAATAAATGATACCGCTAGAAGCGTCTTGAAACGATCTTGAGAGTAAATGGCTCAAACGGGTAAAAGTAAGGGGGGCACTTCATATGCCGAAACATAAACACCGCACTTATGTAACCTGACACCCGTTTTCCCGCCAAATTTGTAAAACGCGAAAAGCGGCCAGTGTATCAAGCGGCTACACAGGTATAACCACGGGGCGTTGCTAGTGAATAACAAACAGTGATAACATTAAGTCGGCTGTAACAAAAAATCTTATTTACATTAATTTGCGTAAGTACGTTATATTGAAGTTTTATACTGCGATTGTGTTAGTAAATTAACAAAGATAACGATACAAATATGCGAATTAAATTAAAATTCCTAATTTCGAAATTAATATATTTTTACAATTTGTTATACCTTTAAAAAGATTTGGAGTTATACAACTCCAAATCTATAATATAACAGCTATAATGTTATACCTTTGCCAGTTATTCTACCACCAAGCAGTAATGTGCAGACATTACTGTGTTCCAGTTTGAAGGGCAATGTTTCCAGAGAAATTACAGGGCTTAGAGATATAACATCTTAGATCTCTGGGTGACGAACGCAGTGCAGTGCTAGGTAATGATTTGGACTCTTCATGTTCCAATAGCTGCATGTCACTGTGCTGTTATTTGGCACGCATGGTGCTTACCATCAGGCACACGTCCTGCTCGTCTCGTCACTCTTCATTTAAAAAAAAAATATCTAGCATATTTCATTCTCATAACATTGTTAATCTACTAAAATATAACTAAAGTAATTTGTACTACAAATAACAAGATTGGCGATTGGCGTATTGCCATCATGGTTTTATAGGAAATCGTTCCTATAATCTCAGCGGAAGCGACAGATCGTCCCATTCTCAGTGAACCGATAACCGGTTTTATTAAACCGTATTAAAATGCAATGACGAAGGCTAAACCACACTTATCCCAACAGGATCGGGTAGATTTTATGTCCTTGTACAGATTTATTCTGCCTCGTTTATGACTACGGTGTCGGTAGCGAGCTGTTGCATAAGCATAGACCACTAAAAGTTCCCACTGCTGGGACTCTGGGCCGTCTCTGTATCCATCACGTTAGCCTGGTGCGGTTTGGTAGATGAGGCATGATCTTATTGATATATATGTATAAGTATGTCGGTTTACGCACGATGTTTTACTTTACTGTTTTTTTTAAGTTAATTATACATTTAACGACACATAGCTTCGAAAAGACAGCGGTTCGCGTGAAATTCGAATAAAAGCCGTAACTATACGAGCTGATTAATGCTGTCTTTTTCGCATTTATTAGTAGGAGATCCCGCTATACACCGACCTTCACCGAGCTGTTTATTGGATGAAAAGTGTTTTATATGTAATTTAATATGTCTAAGTTTAATGTAATATGTATAAGTTTAGTTTTAACCATGGACGTATAAAAATAAGTTTTTAACTGTGTTGTAAGTTTATATGATTTTTTTTCTAAATTTAATTCTGTTTTAGAAACTTTATGCAAGAAATATAAGGCTTTTTTATTTTATTTTAATATGTCACCAAATATATTGCAAATAGGTCGCCTAAACAATTTCAGTCCAGAATATGATTAATTAAAAATTAAAAAATATTTTTTTAAATATTTAACTTAAATTGATTGAATTTTAGAAAAAAACATATAACATAACTTATTATTTTGGCTTTACTCAGTGCTTACGAAATATCATTACGAAATTCAACCTCTAAGGGTGTAAAAAACGGGATGGAAGTTTGTATGAAACATTTTATTCCTTTAACGTATTCGCATAAAATTTCGCACGAATTGAGCATGATCAAAATAATGAATTAATCAAAATATTACAGTATTTTTCAAAGGGGTGAAATAAGGGATGAAAGTTTGTTTGAAACTTTTTACTGTTTGAAAATATTTGCATGAGATTTCGTAAGCACTGAGTAAAGCCAAAATAATAAGTTATGTTATACAATATAGTTTTTTCTAAAATTCAATCAATTTTAGTGAAATATTTAAAAAAAATAACATTAATTGTTAATTAATCATATTCTGGACTGAAATTTATTAGGCAACCCATTTGTAATAATATATTTGTTGACATATTAAATTACATATAAAACACTTTTCATCCAATAAGCAGCTCGGTGAAGGTCGTTGTATAGCGGGATCTTAGACTATATCGTATTGACTAGGTTTTTTTGAAACGGTTTCACAAATAAATGTCTACTTTAAAATGAGATAACTACATTACAATTTGGGTTCCCGCCCAATTTCTTTTTCGTCAACATTCCGTGAGCAAGCGTGCTCTAGTGATGATTTTGATAAAAAATTAGCTCAGTCAAAGTGATCTTAGATCACTTTGAGGGAGCTAATTTTTTATTTTGACATTGTGTACTATTGTTTTCATTGTAAACCGATGACGTTAGGACGTTACTATTTCAAACCAAGTTTATTATTATCACATAATTATCATTGTTTTATGATACTGCCGCTGTCTCTCTTCTACTTGGAGGGATCGGCCGATGGTGTGAAACAGAGATAGACGCGAAATAGGCCGAACGCTTCCGATCGTGCCTCTCTGTCGCTTGTACCGCGCTCTCGCTTCTACGCTCAGGTGGAACTTGACACTTTTTCGTGCGTACAGTCTGCGTTCATCGAGCATATAAAAGAAGGTACAAGTGTGGTTTATTTCCAAAGCCGGCTAGGCTGGTGCGAACGCGGGCCGGTCACGTTCGCATTCTGCATTCACAATGGGAGGCGGGATGCATCGTCCACTTCCGATAGACGGCTGCCGGCGCCGGCGACTCGCCGCAATGCCGGCAACCGGTCGACGCCAAATCTTATAGGACATTTTTGGAGTAATACAACTTCAAAAATGTTGTCTCCTAAGTTGTGTTGTTGTTGTATCAATAGTTATAACTTCTTCTAGGGAAAAATGATGAGAGTACGACGCGCGTACACCGTCACGAAAAACCAACACCGTGAAGTTAGCTAGTCAACATTTTTGTAATTAACTTCAGGTTAGTACTGTGTAGAAGATATTATTACCTATTATATGGTTGAAGTTAAGAGTTCTAAGCACGCAGATTAATGAAAGTATTTACGTCGTACGTGCTTATGTAATAGAGTATGATCCCAGGGCCACCAGATGTCACGTAATTTCTGATGGATGAAATGTGAACGATTGTGTAGAGTTAGTACGCATTAAGAACACATGCTTAAATTACTTAGACGACCAATTTTGAGATATGGGGTCCAGAAGATACATTATTTACTTCACGTATTTTCTGATAAACTCCCAAAATAATAGAGTTTTAAAGCGTCTGTTAAGGAAAACGGCCGACAGAAAGTGTCTGGGAGTATTGGGGCCTTATATTTAAAGATATTTATTGCCTATAACATACGTGAAAATCCGTTATCAGATAATACGTGAAGTAAGTAATGCATCTTCTGGACCCCATGTCTCAAAATTGGCCGTCTGGTAAGCATGTATTCTTAGTACGTACTAACTCTACTCAATCGTCCACATTTCATCCATCATAGAATACGTGACGTCTGGCGGCCCTGGGATATTACTCTATCAGGTTAGTACTGTGTAGAAGATATTATCTATTCTATAGTTGAAGTTAGAGTTATTAGCACGAGGATTAATGAAAGTATTGACGTCTTACGTGCATAAGTCCACACACTTTTTGTTTTTTTTTCTTAAGGGATACAGTTTTGATCTTAGGTTTTAGGGAACAATATATTCAGTCAGTTATTCTATCGCATACGGCTGCCACCACAAAATGACGAATTACATTTTTTTCACTAGTATCTCAATACGGGTATCAAATGAAATGACTTTACAAGGACTACTATGCACTAAGACCAATTTCAAATCCAAGATGGCCACTACCACAAAATGGTGAAATTTTTATTTCTTTTTTCACTACTCTATCAAATGAAAGGGCTTGACTAGTAGAATGTTGTACAGATTACAAATCCGAGGTAGACAGACAGAAACGCTTTATTATGCACACCAGTAATAAATCCAAATATACAAAACATGAGATTTTTTTTTTTTTAACTTTTATAGGTTTACACTTGACCGCCATCTCGCCTGATGTTAAACGACAATGCGGTCTACGATGGAGCGTGTTTACCTAGAAAAAACCGATTCACTCTCGATTTGAAGACACAAAGATTGTAATCATCGGGGAAAACCCACTGAGGCAACGTATTCCACAGCCTAGACGTTCTTATCACAAAATTAGAGTCAAATCTCTTCGTTCGTGTCTTTGGAACATCAACCATGAAACGATGTCGCTTTTTCGAGCTACGAGCATTCCGATAAAAAAAGGGCAAGGTGGTATCAAATCATGCAAACCAGTCGCACACTCTCCGAAGTGTATCCGATAAAAAACCGATAGGCTAGCAATTTTTCGGCGATGTTCAAGACTTTGAAGTCTTTTTCGCACAAGAGTATCATTGCTTATGAGCCTTTTGGCACGTCTCTCGATCGATTCCAGTGCCTCCAGCTGATACTTAGCTGATCCATCCCAAAGGTGCGAACAGTACTCCATACAGGAGCGAATCTGTGCTTGATATAAAGTTAGCAACTGTTCAGGCTTAAAATACCTTCGCACCTTTGAGAGGACACCCAGCTTTTTGGCAGCTAATTTGGCCTTGGAGTCGATATATGAGCCAAAGTTGAGCGTAGATGTTAAAGTAACGCCCAAAAGCTCAAGACGGTCAGAAACCGGCACGGACACACCTCGAAAAGTAGGAGTCAGTTGGAACGGACTCCTTTTTGCGGAAAACAGACACGCCTGCGTCTTACCCTCATTGAACTTGACCAGATTGGCATTGCCCCATTAAGACACCGCCTCAAGGGTCAAATTCAAACGCTCAATCAAACTCTCTCTCAGTACCTGGGTTTGCTGCCCACTGGCTCTCGCGCTAGATGTGTAACTCTCTACAACGGTGCTATCATCTGCGTACCCAAAGATACAGGTAGGCTTCAACAGATCGTTGATATGTAGCAGGAAGAGCGTCGCAGAGAGTACCGACCCTTGAGGGACTCCGGCATTGATAGCCATTTGATCCGACGAGCAGCCATCAATGACGACACGTATGGATCGATCCCTCAAGAAATCCGATATCCACGCAATAAACCCAGGAGACAAACCATAGCTTGAAAGCTTGCTTATAAGGCCATCGTGCCAAACCCTGACGAAAGCCTTCGAGATATCCAGGGAGACTGCAAGCGCTTCCCCGTGTTTCTCAATAGCTTCACTCCAGATGTGTGTGACGTACGCTAGAATATCCCCGGTGGACCGGTTTCGGCGAAATCCGTATTGCCGGTCACTGAGGAGGTCATTTAATTAATAATAAATTCGGAGATACTTATAACTAGTGCCATAAATGGCGGCCTTATCGCTAATAGCGATTTCTTCCAGTTGTCGTAAATCAGTAAGTAAAGGTAGTCGGGGGTAAATCAATTTTTTAAATTTTGTTTGATGATATTTTTGTATTATGGATAATATAAAATTTATGTCTATTATTTTATCAGAAATAAAAGTGATTTGATTTGAAAAATGTCAGTATTGATAATAACCGACTTACAATAGGGAAAAGTTTTGGGTAGCTCCAGAAGTTATTTGGCCTGTTTGGTTATTGAAACATGTAGGGACGGCCGACCGGGTCCAATTTTATTTGATTCCACAACCGCATAAGCTAATAAATGTTTGGCTTGGCTTAGTTAACTTATTAACGATCGCTGTTCAATTAATTCAGTAAAACAGGATAATGTTCTTGCGTTCATTGATGTTTCCTAGTGAACATTGTTTTTTTAATAGTATAAAACTATAGAGTATAGAGTGACGAGACGAGCTGAACAATGGCCTGATGGTAAGCGACGTGGACGTGATTTAGCAACAAACATCCAAACATTGACATTTATAATATATATATTTTTTTTAATTTTTTTTAAATAAAGAGTGACGAGACGATCAGGGCATGTGCCTGATGGTGAGCAACATGCCTGACACATAACAGCACTGTGACACGCAGCTATTGGAACATGAAGAGTCCAAATCATTACCTAGCGCTGCGCTGCGCTCGTCACCCAGAGATCTAAGATCTTATATCTCTAAGCCCTGTAATTTCTATGGAAACATTGCCCTTCAAACCGGAACACAGTAATGTTTGCACATTACTGCTTGGCGGTAGAATAAGTTGCAAAGGTGTGGTACTTCCCCAGGCGGACTCTGCCAAGAGTCCTACCACTACAATATAAGTAGGATTCCTATCAAAGAAATAATTGAACCGAAACATTTAAAAAAGCGACTCCGTTTAAACGTAACGGTCGTAATTACGTTCCGTCCCTCGCGTTTACATTTAGAAAAGGTGACATTTACGGGCGAGGTGTCATTAACTGATAAACAATTCAATGAAACAAGACACTGCATTGCTTATAAAATAATCAGGCGAATAAAAAGCGCTCGGACGTATAATCGACGGTGGCGGCATGCAGCCGGCGTGAGAACCGAGCCATCCGCAAGGGGGTTTGCAGATGAGAGACATGCAGAAGTCAACATTCACATCAATGGCATACTAAGTATACGAATTAAAAAAAAATTACATATACATTTTTTACGCAAGTTACGGCTGGTCGAGTCCGGAGTACATATACATTTTTAGTATTTTTACGCAAGTCGAGAATTTTTGGTCGAGTCCGGAGCCCCCGGGTTGAAATCCCTCCCACACGCACCTCTGTCTTTTCGAAGTAATGTGCGCGAGGAAACCGGTATATTTCTAGAATCTTTCGAGGTCATGCGTTATCCACCAACCAGCTCTAGCACTAGGCCAGCGTAGTAGATTATGGCCTTGACTCTCTCTATGGTGTTTATGCTTACGCATTTTTATATACCAGTACCCCGCGGTTTTACCCGCACAACCATCGTTCCCGTTATTTTCACGTGGTAAAAATATCCTATGAACGTTAGGACGTGTAATCGAGTATGGTGGTACGCAACGGCAAGCAACCAATTCGCACGGCAAGACGCAGATGAGATAATGTATGGAAAAGGTAACAATCATATCGATGGCTCCTATGTACATGACGACAATTAAAAAAAGTGGGAGTCAGACTCGCCCATGAAGGCTTCCGTAGCAGCAAGTAACATAATATCAAAGTTCTTGTAGTTCGTTGTTACTTAAATCAGTGTTTTAACAATAGTCAATTTATGACGTATTAAAACAAAACTACTTACTAGATCTCATGCAATCCAATTTTCGTTGATAGTTTACATGGTAATGTACATCATACACTGTTTTATTTTTGACATTTTCTTATTTAAGAAGTTACAGGGGAAGGGGGGGGACACTTTTTCCCACTTTGGAAGAGTCCCTCGCGCAAACTATTCAGTTTAGAAAAAAAAAATATATTTGAAACCTCAATATCATTTTTGATGACCTATCCATAGATACCCCACACGTAGGGGTTTGATCAATAAATTTTTTTTGAGTTTCAGTTCTAAGTATGGGACATCCCTAAAATTTTTTGTTTTTTTTTCTATTTTTGTATCAAAATCTCAATGCGGTTTACAGATTACATCTACTTACCAAGTTTCAATAATATAGCTTTTATAGTTTCGGAGAAAAGTGGCTGTGACATACGGACGGACGGACGGACAGACAGACATACAGACATAACGAATCTATAAGGGTCCCTTATTTTGCTACGGAATACAAATGCATTTATTTTACACTAGGATTAGCCCGCAGTTATACCAGCAACTATTCCGTTCCGTCCCCGTTACTTTCCCGCGACATAAAGTATACATTTCGCTAGTTGTAGCTAGTAAAGAATACATTTCGATGGCTCCAAAGTATACCGAGTCCACTAACAAATTTAGACAAATGCACTTTTTAATGCAGATCGATAGGTAATGATTTATTCGTTGCTAATCTTACTATCCTGCTGATATTATAAACGCGAAAGTTTAGATTTTAAGATGTTTGTTGCTCAATCACGTCTTAGCTTTTGAACGAACGCATTTAGATTCTAGTCTGGAAAACACAGGCTACTTTTATATCCCGAGAAAATAACGAGGAACGAGAACTACGCTGATGATGGTGGTATAGTAAAATATATTATCTAAAGATGACATTGCAGAGTTGTTCATCTGTACATTATTTTATCTGTGTCATGGGAAACCGGAGAACGTGAAACTAACCGCATAACTTCGGAATCGATATCAAATCTTTTGAAATCGCTTCGGTAAAACACCACTTTCGTCCACTTTACTTATTTCGTCCTCGATATGAGGTAAAACGATAAAGAGGATCATCATTAAACATACAGGCAGAAAACAGATACACTTTATTATGCACACCAGAAATAATTTACAGCCAAAAAAGACATTACTTATGCCTAGTGCCATAACAGCGACATCTTCCAGGAAATGAGTAAGAAGAGAAACAAATTCCCATGCTCATACAGTAGTCACGTTTTTTTCAGCATAACCAGTCCACTTTGCGTTCCCACTGTTGGGATACGTGGCCTTCCCCTACAAGGAGGGAGTTAAGGCCATAACCCACCACGCTGGCTAAGCAAAATATACTATACTAACAGCGTTCTGCGGCTATACCCGTGTAGTTTCGTTACCGTTATTTTTCAGGTATAAAAAGTAGCCTACGCGTTGTTCGATAGTCCAACAATGTTTCAAAAATAAATTAGCTAGCTATATTTACCTCAATAATTTAATATATCCGAAAAAAAATGACTTCAATTTAAAATTAAATTCCGACACTTACGACACGAATTTCATAAAAATCTATCACCAAGTCGTCTATATTATACAAGAAAGAAAATTTTAGTTTTTTTTCATTTTTCTAAAACCGCCACACCGATTTCGATAAAATTTGTATGTATGGGACCTCGTCTGAACTATGATCTACCAAACAAATAAATAAATAACCATCAAAATTCACAATGGCGGCGCTATCTCGTAACATAGGTACCTACGTGACTGGCCTCGTGGCTTAGTGGGTAGTAACTCTGCCTGCGAAGCCGAGGGTCGTGGGTTCGATTCCAACCCAGTGCAAATATTTGAGTGAGGAATTCAAATATTTGCACTCTGTCTGGGTGTTTCTATGTATAATAAGTATGTATTTAAAACTATATAAGTATTATGTCAGCTATCTGGCCGCCATATTACAAGCTTTGCTTAGTTTGGGGTCAGGTAGTGTTGTGTGTGGATTGTACACTAATATTGAAAGAAAAAAGAAGTGTGGCACTCGGAGACTGCCACGGTAAAGCTATTGCATGTTGCATGCATTTTTATCAACATAAGCAATAGGGATGTTAACAATTTTTCGGAATTGCTTTTATTTTATAGAGTGACATTTGTTTACCTTAAAAAATATCACGGGAAATCCGTTAAGTTGGCAACACTGCTAAGAGCATTTAGTCTGTAAAGCTAATACAAATAAGATTCAAAGTCGAATGACCGAGTGGGGAGGACGGCGTTACGGTCTTCCATTCCTCTTTCTTGTGAACATAAGAAAGAGATGCACGATCACTAAAATTCGGTCCCCAGGCCCGCGATAAAAGCTGTGCAATAGCTTAAAAAAAACTTTAAGTTTTTACATGTGTGTAGATGTTCTTACGTCAAAAAAAACTTACATCCAAATTGAGTTACTCCTGCTTTTTCGAAGTCGGTTATAAATACAACACTGATTGATAAGAACAGTAAGTAAACCCGCGGACCACACTTAATATGTATTTAATAAACCTTTTCAGCGATTACTCCCGGCATAGTAAATACCCCGAATCCTCTGGGAATCCGATACAGCTTCGTTGTTAATTTAATAGTAATGAAACCTTCTGTATGTCTAGGTCTTAGCGAACTGAATATGGCCTTGGACTAGATAAACACGAATAATGAAAGATATCAAGGCATTGAATAAAAAAATAAATACATAATGTACATACATGCATAATAACTATTTCTTCTCTTCTTTATTATTATGTTGAATGATTCATATGTATTTGTATCTAGTACCTGGTTGACCGAGCTTTGCTCGATTTTTTTAAATGATATTTAGGCAGGTACGAATTACGTAGTGATTGATGACTTACTTAGACCTACTTAGATATAAATTAAATGCGTTTATAAAAAGCTCTAAGTTTTTTCTCAGAAAAAAAAACAAAAAGAAAAAATCCCGAGTGTAACCGTCAGGATTCGAACCGGGGCCTGAGCCGGAGCCATTTAGACTTAAAGAACAGTGGCGAAATAAATTATCGTATTCTAATGACATTGTAGGAGTTTTTCATTGTCTAAAAACGCGCATAAAATGATGTTTTAAAAAAATAAAACCTAGCTAGATCGATTTATCGTCCCCGAAACCCCCCTGTATACATAATTTCATGAAAATCGTTCGAGCCGTTTCCGAGATTCAGATTCTATATTTATATACATATATATAAACAAGAATTGCTCGTTTAAAGGTATACGAGTATAAGATATGTACGAGTATATTTCACCGTAAAATTGTTAAAACCGTCAGATTATACTCTAACTACGTCAGATTACAAACTAACTTAACCTTATTCAACTATAATAGGTTCGCACTTGACCACCACCTCGCCTGATGTTAAGCGATGATGAGATCTACGATGGAGCGTGCTTACCTAGAAGAAACCGAATCACTCTCGATTTGAAGACACCAAGATTGTAACCATCGGGGAAAACCCACTCAGGCAACGCATTCCACAACCTAGATGTTCTTATCACAAACGTGGAGTCAAATCTCTTCGTTCGTGATTTTGGAACATCAACCATGAAACGATGTCGCCTTTTTGTGGAACGAGAAGTCCGATTACACACACTCACACGTTTGATTATAATCTGACAGTGGTGACATCTTTACGGTGACATATGTATAATATTATGATGGGTATGATTAGTTGTACATATATGTATATGTGTGTAATATGTGATATCTAACCTGGAAGTCATGGTGATTTATTGCTTGTCATCTGTGGATTTAAACCACCAACTGGATTCATAGTCTGAAATAAAAAGAAAACATTTTTACTTAATTAGTTTTGCATTGATTTCAAAACTATAGGTAACTGTCTTATTATCTAGAAATTATTATTTCAGTGTATTCGTTTCAGATATTCTACTGACAAACACGACTATGTTCCGGTTTGAAGATCAATGGATTTAGAGAAATTACAGGGCATTGAGATAAATCTACCACAAAGAAAAGAAACAACTCGGGCAACGCATTTCACAGTCTAAACGTTCTTCTTATCACAAAACTAGAGCCAACCCTCTTCGTCCGAGTCTTTGGAACCATGAAACGATGTCGCTTTTTCGAGCTACGAGCAGTCTGACAGAAAAAAAGCGTGGCAAAGTGGTATTAGATCACGCAGATCAGTGGCACACTCTCCAAAATATATCCGATAAAAACCAAATACGCTAGCCACTTTACGAGTTCAGGACTTAATTTACGTCCAAGCTTTTATAAAAGTGAAAAATAATAACTCAGAATTTGATAGCTCACTTTGGAAACTACGCAGGTGAAACCGGAGGGCGTGGCCACTATCATGGCTAACTAGATCATCCGAATTTACCCGATTCATTTACGAACGTGACGCTTGAGTTCAATTCATAGCCCACGGAAAATCTGTATGTGGTACGCCAAAAGAAATTTTCACTTCAAAAAGTATCAGAGACGCAGGTCTGTTAACAACCGCTGAATAATGAAAAGGTTTATTACCTCTGGAAAATACCTGCGGTTCAATGGAGGCGCGGAAATTTCCTAGAAATATCTCAGTATCAGTGTACCTACGAATCGAGAAAGGTTGAGGACACAAGGACCTTGGATACTCGAAACAAGCGAAAATATGAATTAAATTTAAATACACTGTAACCTGCAGTTGATATGTTGTGCTTTTGCAAGTTGTGATTGGCTAGTGAGACGACCGATTAGAATAGAATCGCAGGTCGTAGGTTCAAATCCCGCTGAGTATTTTTATAAGTGGACATGTACACGTTTGGTATTAGTCTCGTCTGTAGTAGACTTTTTAAAGAGTACCACACATTTGTCAGTTATTCTTCTACCAAGCAGTAACGTGCAATCAACACAGTGTTTCGATTTGAAGACCAATGTTCCAGAGAAATTACAAGGCTTAGAGATAAAACATCTACCAAATATCTCTGGGTGATAAGCGCAATGCAGTGCAAGGAAATGATTTGGACTCTTCATGTTACAAAAGCTGCGTGATAGGCGTGTTGCTAGAATATAAGGCTCGAGATCATTTTTATGAGTGTTTACATCTCAATTTCCCACGCCGTTTTCTGACTTTTCTACACATTATTTTCCATCGTAATGTTGACTGGAGGAGCGCCTTTAGCGATAAGGCCGCCAACATATCGGACTAGTTTTAGAGTTTATTATTCATTATTTTTGTTATAATAAATATGTATCTAAAACTACATATATAAGTATTATATCAGCTATCTGGCCGCCATTGTACAAGCTTTGCTTAGTTTGCGGTCAGATAGTGTTGTGTGTGAATTCTCCACCAATATTTATTTACCTTTACGTTTTGGTGTGTAAACAAAGTGTATCTATCATCTTGCCAATATTATAAATGTGAAAGTTTAGATGTTCGTTGCTCAATCACGTCGGAACATCTAAACAGATTGGCTTGAAACTTGAATCACAGCTTATAGTCCCGAAAATAAGTAGCCTATGTTAGCACACATCACTTTTTATCACGAACTAGCGGTCTACTCCGGCTTCGCCCGTAACAGATCATATGTATCCCATAGCATTCAGGGATAACATAATTGTGTATGTACCCAACGGTGAAAAGAAAAAATTTTTTTTTTGAATTCGGTTGTGTAGTTCCTGAGATTAGCGCGTTCAGACAGAATACCTCTTCAGTTTTATAATACAGTAGAACCTTGATAAGTTAAAGACCAAGGGAAACAAAAAATATTTTAAGTTATAGAGGTTTTAAGTTATCAAGGGTTTTAGTTTTGGGCTCTGATGGGAAGGGAACATATTATTTTTTGAAGTTATAGAGGTTTTTAAGTTACCGAGGTTTGAGTTATCGAGGTTTTACTGTATTAGTATAGCTACATAACGAGCATAAACGCTTGAGCTGCTAGCCTATCTACATGTCGGAGCACATAATAAATAATATAACAATCGCCCAGCCGTATAATGCCGAAGGTTGAGAGCAAGCCATCTGTCGTGTTTGCATTCTGCAGGTGGCGAGTATGGAATACAGTGGGCAAGGTCACAAATTTGAAATTAAGAATTGACACGTGACCGAATACGCTTTGTAAACGGTTTTCTTCGCTACTATGTCATTTACGTAACATGATAGGGTTGTCAACGCGTGAAACACCGGTAGTTTAACATCGTTTCATGGTTGATGTTCCAAAGACACGAACGACGAGGTTTGACTCTATTTTTGTGATAAGAATGTTTAAGCTGTGGAATGCATTGCCTGAATGGGTTTTTCTCGATGGTTACAATCTCGGTGTCTTCAAATCGAGAGTGAATCGGTTTCTTCTAGGTAAACACGCTTCATCGTAGACCGCATAATCGCTTTACATCAGACGAAATGGTGGTCAAGTGTAAACCTATACAAGTTAAAAATATAATGGGAACAGGAACTACGCAGGTAAAACCACGGGACGTAGCTAGTAAATAATAAAAAAACGTTAGAGCACGGCCAAGTCCCGTATGTTTTCAATGTTAGCTCAAAATCTGATTTTCTCCGTGTATTCGCCATTGACAATAATTACTTACAAGTACAAAATTAAAAATTTGGACTAACCCCCAACTACCTTGGATTTGTTATCTGTATAACATTCTAGTAGTCAAGCCCTTTTATTTGATACCCATATTAAGGGAGTTGTGAAAAAAATGTATTTCGCCATTTTGTGGTAGCGGCCATCTTGGATTTGAAATTTGTCATAGTGTAAAGTATTCTACTAGGCAAGCCCTTTCGTTTGATACCCATATTGTGGTAGTAGTAAAAAATAATATAATTCGCCATTTTGTGGTGGCGGCCATCTTGGATTTGAAATTTGTTATTGTGTGTAGTATTCTACTAGTCAAGCCCTTTCATTTGATACACATATTGAGGTAGGTTGTGAAGAAATATTTTGTCCGCCATTTTGTGGAGGGGGCCATCTTGAATCAATATTAATCAAACATAGCTAAGAACATCCGCACGGATATTAACCTTCAAATAAAAAAAATCGCATCGAAATCGGCCTATCCGTTTGAGCTCTACGGTGCCACAGACAGACACACACACACAGACAGACAGACAGACAGACAGACAGACAGACAGACATCGACGTCAAACTTATAACACCCCTTTTTTTGGTCGGGGGTTAAAAATACATTTTTTTGGTCAATTACTTGGCAAATTAGTATCGATACCCCGGACGCTAATGAAAAACCGGCCCGGATGTACTGCGGATGCTTCTCAAACTAGGACAAATCCGGGGAAATCCGGACGGGAGGCAGCCCTAAACATAACGTACTTATAAAGTACTGAAAATACGCAATGCAAATTATCGCAGGGTAATAACTTCTGGCCGCAGATCTACTTGGCCGTAAAAAAATTCAGGATTCCGGTTTTCAGGTCATTGGCAACATTTATAATTACATTTTAAATATATTTTTGGGGTTCTTTCAAGAAAACGCAGACAGATGGACATTAAATTTATTATTACACGTACATTTGGCCATAGGTACTTTAGTACGTGATTGTAATTTTCACTCGATATTTTCACACATTCGCGAGGTAAAGCGTCTTGACAGACATATAGATACGTACGTACAGAGGGAAAGACAACCAAGTGTTCTTCTAAAAAATAAGTAATATCGAATGAAAACCGGTAACATAGCCAGTTGTCCATTCAAAAGTTACAAATCTGTATTTACAACATAGTATAAATTTTAAATAGCAACTCGATAAGGCATCTGTATAAAATATCTATAAATATTACTCCAACACGAAGTTTACAACAGTACTTTATATCTGCGCTTTTTATATCATCACAATGATAACACACAACATAACACAAATACCAACCTTATCACTACAATGTAAGGTAACAATTCGCATTGTCGCACGTATCACGGCAAGGTCAAATGAATAGGTAATTATTAAATTTTACGATGATAGCTCGGGAAGTCTTAACGACCTTTGCTGAACTGTCAGAAATGTTGGCGAAATATGTTCTCGCTTCTCAGCTCGGCTGATGGGGTCTATTTACAGTTACTCATTATTACGTTATGTTTCATGATATCAAACTCGGAATCTAAATTCACAAAATAAGCCGGTATAGTGAGAGTCGCGGTGGGACTGTTACAGGCAGAGTTCCGCGTTTTGAGGTGGAAACTTTGTTTGGCGCTCAACAGACAGATCGTCGCGATCGGAAATGACGAGAAATCTTCGTGTAAACTTAGGATCACGGCCATTGGCCACCTAGAAATGAATCAGCATTTCCCATTCCAGAAAATGTTGACGCATTTCTAGATGGCCATGCTCATGGCCACGCCCTCCAGTTTCACCCAAAGTAAGCTATTAAATTCTGAGAAAGTTATGTTTTCACTTGTATCGGCAGTTCCTATGAATGTCAATTTTTTTAAGTGAATGTATGTAAGCCCAACTTAAGTTTCAGCCGCATTGAACGGCCTTTCTCAAAAAGAGTGCATGCTTACGACCGCTTCTTGTGTCAGTGTCAAACGAAAAGCGGTCACGCGAGTGCACTCTCCTTGAAAGAAACCGTCAGATACGGCTGACGGCTGAAACTTAAGTTGGACACGACCGATCATATCACAAGTGAGTCAACGATCAATTGATTTAAAAAAAACTACTATTTTATACGAATTTGTATAGACTACGGGTCGCGTTATTTAGTAGAGATACGGAACAGTACCTACCCTCGTAAATAGGTCGGATTGGGGCCTTGTGTTGCTTCATTTGTATTCGCCGGGAGATTTACTTTCTGTTTACTTCAAGTACTATTCGCTGACGAGATGGATTCTATACAACTAGTATACGAGTATGTTACGAGGTATATTCATTACTAGCTTTCCGCCTTTACTTACCTATGGCGTGAAAGGTCGGAAAACAGAATCGCAAAAAAGAGATACATTTTTATGACGTCATTGGGATAAGTTTTCATATTTGAATGGACTACTGGCTATGTCACCGGTTTTCATTCGATATTTTACGATAATTTTTTAGGGTTCCACAAAAACGGAACCTCAGTAATTTAAAATAACACTTTGTTGTCTTTCCGTCTGTACGTATGTCTGTCAAGACGCTTTACCTCGGGAATTTGTGAAGATATCGAGTGTAACTTACAATCACGTACTAAGGTACACATACCTAAATGTACCTGTAATAATAAATTTAATGTCCATCTTTCTGCGTTTTCTTCAAAATACTCTAAAAATAACTGGAACGGGAACTACGCGGGTAATACCGCGGGGCGATGCATACATACTTGTATATTAAATATACATGAAAAGTAAAAGTTTTGAATCCATCAGATTTTTTTCCTGTTATATAGTGTTTGTGTATGATCAATTACTCGAATACGCCGGAACCGTCAATTGTTTTTTTTTTTTTGTTTGAAAGGGTTTTAGTTCCCGGGTGGTCCCTTTTAAATTGTTTCGACCTCGTGTTTAGTTAACAGTTTAGTGGGTTCTAAATCAGATAGAGCTTCCTTCCAGATAGAGATTTCTTTTCAGTTTCAACTGTGCTGATAGTTACGTAGATACACTTATTATATATTACAAATATGTACTTTATTTACAAAAACAATACAACAACAAAACAATATATTAAAATGACTAACAGCTCGTCTCAATCCCAACTCCGTTTGGGATGAATGACTAACCTATATAGCTTACTAGCAACGCCCCGCGGTTTTACTCACATATTTCCTGTTCCCCTAATTTTTTCGGGATAAAAAGGAGCCTATGTGTTCTTCCAGACTATAATCTAACTTCTAACTTTGTTCCAAATTTCCGCCCGATCCGTTCATACATTACGACGTGATTGAGCAACAAAGATCCAAACATTGACATTTATAATTTTGTAATAGGAATATAATATGATTGAGGCGCCATCTGTCCGAGAAGCTTGTCAACATTTTAGTCAACACTCTACCTAATTTCAAGTTGAGATACTTCTTGCATTGAAAATATTATTCTATTGTCGAAGTTCTTAGCATGATGAGAAGAAGTATTAACTCCTTGCGTACGTACGTACATAATCAGCCTGTATTCGTCCACCGCTATGAGAGGACATAGGCCTCTCCGTCTCTACGCGGGGGCGTCCATAAATTACGTGAGGTAATTTTGTCGATTTTTCGATACACCCTCCCCTCTTGGTGAGATTTTGTTCATCCTGTTCAACCCCTCCCCCCCCCCTCACGTAAGACTTTTACACATTTTTTTACTCAATTTCTCCCAGTTTTATCACAGAATTAACACATTTTTTGCGAAAAAAATTACGTTAATTTTGCCGAGATTTGACTCGATCCCTCCCCCCCTTGAACATGTCACGTAATTAATGGATGCCCCCTACGGTACATAAATACACAAACATTTTTTTTTGTAACGTGGACAATATACCTACACAACGAATTTCTTCTATCTATCTTTTAAACTCCGGATTGGCAGTCGCCGTTCCAACGACTAGACCTTTCAAATAAATGAAAGAGGTAAATTTCTCCACAAACACAGTGATAGCGACTGAATCGTCTTCAGAATACGTAATGAACCCAGTCCGTGAACACATTGACGCGACATTGATCAACCTAATTGTATGTATTGAATTAACAACCCATCATAACAGTTAATAAGCGTAATCAATACACACCAACTGGGCTGGTCAGAAAGGGTATGAAACGGATTTAATCTCAATGTTCTTTTTTATGACCACGAATAACATTGCTTTCATAACTTTTATTGTTTAGTGATTTGTTTGATATATCCCTGAGGGTAAGCAATACACCTGCATATTACAGCAAAGTGTCACTTAACTATTATAAATAGAACTTAACTATTGGAACATGAAGAGTTAAAATCATTACCTACCATGATTTTGGGGTTCAATAAAGAGTTTGCTATTGTATTCCTATTATATTATTATGTATATATATATTGTATTTCCTATATATCGATACCTATAATATACTATAAACTAAGACTTTTCATTTAATCACATTGAAACTAGCTGCGTTTCTGTCTACTACGCTAGCTGTCGAATATTGGACGCGCCAACTAAGAAACCTTCTGTGGTTGATGCTCCACAACTTCGCTAAAGATTATCACATGATCAAATTCATAGTTTATGATTCTATAAAGGACACACAGACAAACATTAATTTATATTGTACACTAGCAGCGCCGCACGGTGTTACCTGCGGAGTTCCCGTTACCGTTATTTTGGAATAGGTAAATAAAAAAATGTATATATATCGGGATACAGGTAGATTATGGAATCTGGAAGAACACATAGACAATACCTTTTATCCCGGCAAAATGTCGGGAACACGAAATACGCAGGTAAAACCGCTAAATAATTAAAAAAAATTACGATCATTATCATTTCCGACTGACCCAAACGCTATAGATTAATAGTACGCTGGTATGGAAATAGTGAACAGCTTATAAACCCGAGGTCGCATATCAATACAGACAGTCGAACATCCTCACATAAAATATTCAATTAAGATATGCACATACGATAGAAAGCCAGAATTCATTAAAACTCGATTGTGTTTATCATTGTTTCTCTATAGCTGCTATCATAATCACTACATATCTCTATACATAAAAGTGTTATGTTGGTATGTGTACGCTTTAAAAGCTCAAAAAGTTCTACGCCGACTGAGCTGAAATTTTAGGATGATATATAATCGGCATCGATTGTTTTTATCTATTTTTCGCATCACAATATGCCACAGAAAAGCGTGGCAGGGTACAGCAGCAGCTAGTGTAGTACAAGAACAAAATTAAAAATTTTGATTAACCCCCGACTATCTGGGATTTGTTATGTGTACAATATTCTACTAGTCAAGCCCTTTCATTTGATACCCATATTAAGGGAGTTGTGAAAAAATAAATGTATTTCGCCATTTTGTGGTAGCGGCCATCTTGGATTTGAAATTTGTCATTGTGCAAAGTATTCTACTAGTCAAGCCCTTTCGTTTGATACCCATATTGAGGTAGTAGTGAAAAATATAATATAATCCGCCATTTTGTGGCGGCGGCCATCTTGAATTTGATTTTTTTATAGTGTATAGTATTCTACTAGTCAAGCCCTTTCGTTTGATACCCATATTGAGGTAGGTTTTGAAGAAATATTTTGTCCGCCATTTTGTGGCGGCGGCCATTTTGAATCGACATTAACCAAACATAGCTAAGAACATCCGCACGGATATTAACCTTCAAATAAAAAAAACCGCATCGAAATCGGTTCATCCGTTTGAGCTCTACGGTGCCACAGACAGACACACACACAGACAGACAGACAGACAGACAGACAGACAGACAGACAGACAGACCGACAGACAGACAGACAGACAGACATCGACGTCAAACTTATAACACCCCTTTTTTTGGTCGGGGGTTAATAAAACAAAGTCATGTAGGAGCACGTATGGTACGTGACAGATATAGTATACAAGTGGATGACAGCGGAGAGCGAGCTAGTCTCTCGCCCCGCGTCACTTGTACAGTTAATAACAATATAATCAGCCGTTTATACAGTGACGGGGTTTCATTTCCATCTCAAGTACCAGTAACACCTACAGTCACTTCGCACGTCTATCCGTCCCTATATATGCTTGGATATTTAAAACCACCATACAGATTTTGATGCAGGTTTCTTTAACAGATAGAGTGATTCAAGACGAAGGTTTACATGTATAATATTTGCATAAAAAAGCAGAGAAACACGGACAATTTTAAAGGTTTCTAATGTAATGTCATAAATAAACACATTTTTGCGCTTACACTGCAAACGCTGACTGAACCCTATGAGCTAGATCAAAATAATGTACAGCAATATTCAAATTCATTTATTTCAAGTTACAAAGACTCATACACTAAATACTTAATCATTCATAAAATTAATTTCGTCACATTACATTATAATTAGAAATCATTAAATTTATACATTTTATAATTAAATTTAACATAATTCTCAATATTGTACCTCTTTAAAAGGTCTACAAAACGTCTGTAATAGTATATGTCTATCTCTTAGGAATAGCCCACAATAACTATTTTTATTAGTACTTATATTTAGTACCAGCATTGCACCCATGCGAAGCCGGGGCAGGTCGCTAGTTTCTTATAAATGTTATTTATTTATTTATTCATTCAATGAGCACACAAAACAGACAAAACACAAACTATAACATAAATACAGTGGTTTGATAATAATAATATTAAATTAGAGATAATACATAAAGAAAATTAGGCCAACAGATCTGAATTTAAAACTAACATGCTTTAAACATACAACACAACAGATAAGTACTTACATATACATTGTGAAACAACTAACTAGCCAAATTCCAAATTTATAAGAAAGAAAACTTTGCAAAACACAATAAAGGTTCCATTAAGATAAAATTATTTGACTTTTGATTTAACTTACTTTGCTAACCGTAATGACTCTGTAGCGAAAACGCCACACCAAAATCGTGAGTTCGTAAGTTCAAACTCTGCCTGCGCCTTTTTTTACAAGTGCAGAGGTAAAAGTTTGTCATCGCCGTTTTTTAAATGTTTAAAGGCTTTATATATTTCCCTAACACAATCATTAGCTGTCAACACCGTTACTAGACTAGATGGAGTGACGATATACGGAAGACATCTAGTAGTGGATGGGAACGTAAAGCTATGGGAGCTATGGGAGCCTATGCTCAGCTTTTCCCAAGGGAAAAGTCTATGTCCAGAAGTGGACTAAGTTAGGCTGGTGATGATGATTGATGAGTCCACACCGTTAAACCAAGTGTTTGATAAGACTGACATTACAATGAACATTTCATCTATAGTATAAATTTGTAAGTACATATAACATCTATGCACACACAAATAAGATATGAACAATGTAAATTTAATTATTTCAAGTTCTACCACAGTATAAATATTTACATATACTATTTATTATACTGTGGTTCTACGAACAAAATTACTGCAGAATTACAGAACAATTAACAATTAATTGGATAATTACTTGCATTACTTTTATCAGACACAGATTTGATCTTGACTTCAGGCAAGATAGCCATAAAGCGAAACGACATCTTGATGTTGATAGACGAAACGGTGTACGATGGAGCGCGCTTGTCTAAAAAAATAAAACCTGCTTGATATTTGTTTTTTTTTTGTATAATAGCATAAAGTAACGAGACGAGCAGGACATGTGCCTGATGGTAAGCAACATAGCTGCCACATAACGGCACAGTGCAAAGTCCAAATCATTACCTAGCACTGCACTGCGCTCGTCACCCAGACATCTAAGATGTTATATCTCTAAGCTCTGTAATTTATCTGGAAACATTTCCCTTCAAACTGGATCACCGCACATGACTGCTTCGCGGTAGAATAACTGGCAAAGGTGTGTTACTTCCCCAGCCAAGAGTCCTACCACTGCAGAAATGTATGAGATGTGCAAATCTCTCGTCACAATTAACTTTCTCAGAACTCTGTTGTTATTTGCTCGCAGCTATGTTGCATGAACTTGATTCTCGTTATCTATATGGTACGTTGCACTTGAAAGGCGCGGCTGTTTATTGTTTGTTACCTACTCGACAATCAGTGATAAGACATCTAGATTATTCTAGAAATAATATTACGAGTATATTCCCATATTGAAAACATTACAAAAGATTTCGTCGCGATATATATTATTATCTATACTTCTATACTAATATTATAAAGCTGAAGAGTTTGTTTGTTTGAACGCTAGGATCTCGGGAAGTGCTGGTCCGAATTGAAAGATATTTTTTCTATTGGATAGTCCATTTATCGAGGAAGGCTATAGGCTATAGAAAATAACGCTACTATTAACAGAAGCGGAGCATGAATCAAGAATGTAACAAAATCGGGAAAAAATATACCTTTTTGAGAGTTTTCGTACGTTTCGTGCTTTGACATGACACATGACAGCATGTGTCAAGATTGCGTCATTGAATATCACAAATTACATACCTCTTGAATATAAAACCTTTGCTAATCTCCGAGTTGGTACGACCAATTTCCGACAGGTGGCGTAGCAGGTAGCTGAAGAGGTGTATTGTTTGAAAGCGATATTCTCAAGAATAACTGAGCCGATTTCTAAAATTTTTTCACCGTTGCGTTGGATATGTGCGGGATCTTGATTAGTGCTATATATGTTCCACGGGCGAAGCCGGGGCGGACATCAAATTTTTTTTTTAACTTTAATAGGTTTACACTTGACCGCCATCTCGCCTGATGTTAAGCGACGATGCGGTCTACGATGGAGCGTGTTTACCTAGAAGAAACCGATTCACTCTCGATTTGAAGACACCAAGATTTATATAAATAAATAAAATAAATATTGGTGGGCATTTCACACACAACCCTATCTGACCACAAACTAACCCAAGCTTGTACTATGGAAGCCAGATAGCTGATATAATACTTATACATGTATTTTTAAATACATAACAAAAATATACATTGTCTTTGATGTAAGTTAAAAATATGTATCAATTAGATTTTTTTATTTCTATTTTCGTAGGAAGTAAAATAAACATATAACTGAATCCTACTAATATTAGACATATCAAAGTGTGAATGCTCATTGGTCTGGTCATCCACGTCGCAACGGCTGAACAATTCTGGACACAGATTACAGTTTGGAATAACAGACAGGCTATTTTACCGCGGGAAAACAACGTGAACGGTAACTACGCGAGTAAAACCGTAGGGCGCTGCTAGTGATAAATACCAATAATGACTTGGGAGAAACTTGTTTAAGTACTCCAAATTAAAAGACACTCAGATTGTACCGTTTATTTATCATTAGTAGGCCACAGTGTTAGTCAATTATATTCTATTTAATTTTCCTCAATCCGAAACAAAAATACGTTTAAGTATTTAAAACCGAGACATCCAATTACTCACGCAAAGTGCTCGTTGCTGTTTTTAATCTACTACGTAAAAAGTGGGGTGTTGTAAGTTTAACGCGTTTTTAGGGTTCCGAAGCCAAATGGCAAAATACGGGACCCTTATAGATTCGTCATGTCTATCTGTCCGACCGTATGTCACAGCCACTTTTCTCCGAAACTATAAAAGATATACTATTGAAACTTGGTAAGAAGATGTAATATGTGAACCGCATTAAGATTTTGATACAAAAATTAGAATATATTCATACCAACCCAAAAGACATTAAGGTAAGGTAAGGTAATGTAGTGTAAATAAAATATTTTTAAAGTAAACTGTTAACAAAACTTAGATCTAACAACTAGAAACAAAATATCATAAGTTTATGTCAAGAGATAGTTATAAGATATACTGTAAAATAAGTAGCATAAGAAACCCCTGACCCACCACATGTTAGGGATAAACCCGAGAGCCCGGTCATTAACCGGGCCAATTATAAAAAAAAAAAAAAAAAAAAAGATACAAAAATTAGAAAAAAAACAAAAAAAAATAGGGGTGTCCCATACATAGAACTGACACTCAAAAATTTTTTTTGATCAATACCATACGTGTGGGATGTCTATGGATAGGTCATCAAAAATGATATTGAGGTTTCTAACATATTTTTTTTCTAAACTGAATAGTTTGAGCGAGGGACTCTTCCAAAGTGGGAAAAAGTGTGTCCTGTAACTTCTAAACTAAATGAATGACAAAAATAAAAAAAAGTGAATGATGTACGTTACCATGTCAACTATCATCGAAATTGGTTTGAATGATATCTAGTAAGTAGTTTTATTTTAATACGTCATAAATTGACTATTGTTAAAACACTGATTAAAGTAACAACGAAGTACAAGAACTTTTGTATTATGTTACTTGCTGCTACGGAAGCCTTCATGGGCGAGTCCGACTCGCACTTGACCACTTTTATTTTAGTATTAGGGACCTGACGCAGTTTTCTTTTAACTTTTATAGGTTTACTCATGACCATGACCGATATCTCGCCACAAAGTACGAAGCGGTCCGTGATGGACCACGCTAATACAAAACCGATTCACTATAGATTGGAAGTCACTCAAATTACATCCAAAATACCCACTCAGGTAACTTCAAACGTTACTAATCTCAGATGTTTTTGATAGGAAAGTGGAGTCAGATCTCTACCTTCAAGTCTTAGAATCGTCAACTATGAAAAAAAAGGCCGCCCTGGCAACACCGCACTGTTTTCGCTGCATCCTGGGCATTTTGCGCCGAACATCGCTAACGCAACGTGAAGAGTTTTGCGATTCTACTCGAACTTACGCCACTTTGCCTTCAGCAGCCAACGAAGTAACAAGTCCCCAAGCAAAAACAGTAGTAGGTAGCACATTGTTTCACTCGTTTCACCGCCCTCAAAAATCTAAAGTTTCATGTGTTGTGTAATTGTTTCATTAAAGTATCGATCATCTTAAAATTAATAGGTACTTGTAAGTGATTGAACTCTTCTGTTTAAAGTTTTCGCTGTTGTACCTATTTGACAATCATTATTATTATTCCTATGAATAAAATTTTAATTGGAAATAATAAAAAATAAATAATAAAAATTTAGTAAGTATAGACTTTTGACAATCAATAATCATTATTCAAGGATGTGTGTAGATGTTAGTTAAGATAATAAATGTTTATGTTATATACTCGAGAATAATGTTGTTTCTCTTAAACATAGTTTTCAGGGACAGCCCGATCGAAAGAAGCGCAAGATGATGTTAGATCAAGCAAATCAATCGCACACTTTCTGAAATATATCCGTTAAAAAAAAATCGATAAATTTGCAACTAACTTCAATAATATTTTAAACCTGGAAAATCAAAAGAACTACGCGGGTAAAAACGCGGAGCAAAGTGCAGCGTCCGGGCGGACAAAACGCAGAGTTTTAGCCGCAAACTGTCTAAAAAGCTTGGCTAAATTTAGTCGCTACTGTATTCAGTGAAGTGTGATAGCATTCAGTAAGCTAGAATATAAAATTCAGAAGTGACGAATGTGCTTCTAACTTGTTTCTGAATTCAGTCGACTAAATTTGCCTCTAAATTCAGTCACTAAACTTAACCAAGTGTAATATAAGCCTTCAAGTCATAGAGAAAGTGAAAGGTCGCACTCCTCACAACTTCGCTGTACTATACGACCAATATAAAACGCCACTCGCATCATTAACGGCTCTCCGTGAAGCCGTGTATTTAATTCAGCCGCCTGTCTCCCCCGCACGAGACGTATATTATCTGTGATTATAGTGTTATATGTGCGTTATTATCTAATTATCTTTATTGTCTCGTTATAACGTGTTTCTTGTGACATTTCTTGATAATGCCCTATCAATTAGTGTCATCTTTTGATGACAGTTGTTTAATAACAATCAGGAAATGTGAAACTGGTAAAGTGAGCGTAGGACCACTTTAAGTCACCGCTGCTAGGACTCTTTTTTTGACCCCCGACCAAAAAAAGGGGTGTTATAAGTTTGACGTCGATGTCTGTCTGTCTGTTTTTTCACAATTCCCTTAATATGGGTATCAATGAAAGGGCTTGACTAGTAGAATGTTGTACAGATAAAAAAGCTAAGGTAGTCGGGGGTTAGTCAAAATGTTTAATTTTGTTCTTGTTAACTATTATAGCTTTGCACTTGACCGCCAATTCGCCTGATGTTAAGCGACGATGCGGTTTACGGTGACATGTGCTTTATTACACTAAAAATGACACTTTTCTAAATTTAGTCGATACTGAATTCAGTGAAGTGTTAATAGCAGTCAGGAAGCATACTAAATTCAGAAGCGAGTACCTATTGCTCGCTTCTGAATTCAGTCACTAAATTTAATCAAGTGTTAATAAACCTTTAACCTAGACGAAACCCATTCAGTCTCGACACTGTGGAATGCGTTACCTGAGTGCGTTTTTCCTGATGGTTACGATTTACACTTTAACCCAATTAGGAAAACCTACTCAGGCAACGCATTCCATATTTCAGCAAGTGTAATAAGAGAAACGAGTTCATCATCGAGTTACTTCAGATTTTACGGAATAGATCGTCAAGCTGTAAAAGTGTTTTTCTATGAAGCCAATAAAAATACTATACGGAATAATCCGACTGATCTACATTTGCAGTCGGTCACGATGTATTTATCGTTGTGCTAGTTTATTTCGAGATCTACTCTATGTTAAATAAAATTTTAATGTACTATGAATCGAAAGTTACGGCTGGCCTAGTCGGGAGAACGGCGACTGCCGATCCGGAGCCCCCGGGTTCAAATCCCAGGCACACCGCTACCTTTTCAAAGTCTTGTGCGTAATGCCGCTAACTTAAAATGGTGAAGGAAAACTTCGTGAGGAAACCGGCCTGTACTTAGAATCTTTCGAGGTCATGTCTCATCCACCAATCCGCACTGGGCTAGCGTGGTGTATTATGGCCTTGACTTTCTCCTCGACTCGAGAAAAGATCCCGAGTGAGATAATTTCATCATCATCATAATCAGCCCACATTCGTCCACTGCTGGACATAGGCCTCTCCAATAATACGCCACTCAGCCCGATCCTCGGCCCTCGGCTTTACGTTTTAAACTGCCACCTGCTGCCTTCCGGATATCGTCACTCCACCTAGTCTCAGGGCGTCCTACACTACGTTTGCCGATTCGTGGTCTCCACTCCAGAACTCGTCTACCCCAACGGTTATCGTTTCTGCGACAGATATGACCAGCCCACTTCCACTTCAGCTTGCTGATGCGCTGAGCTATGTCGGTGACTTTGGTTCTCTGACGGATGACTTCATTACGAATACAATCTCTCAGAAAAAACTCCAAGCATAGCCCTTTCCATGGCTCGCTGAGCGACTTTGGATTTTCGGACTGCTTTTACTGTTAGTGTCCACTACTGTAACTACTAAGCAATGGAATGATATTTAGTCTAAAATAAAATAAATAACTATCAACGCACAAGGACATCTACACATCCATTGGATAAAATAAAATTGTAATTTCTGTGTATTCAGAACTAACAGCTTCTCACTAAATGCATATAAATGTATATTATAGGTACGGTACTTAAGCAAAAAAAATAATTAAAAAATTGGCAGTCATAGGAACTGGCTATAGATGTGAAAACTTAGAACTTCAATGATACTTTTATTCGTCTGTGAAACTAGGTTTTTACAAAATTGTGTTGTTGTGTCAGAGACCAGAGAAACGTTCGCTAGTTTCCACCACAGTTTGGTATACAGACATTTCGTGTTGTTTTGTGTTTTGATAAACATAATATGTGCACAATAAGTATTCATGATAGCTTATTTTAGAAACTACGGAAACCGGAACGTGAAACCGGAGGGCGTGGCTATGAGCGTGGCCGACTAGAAATGCCGACGCATTTCTAGACGACCAATGGGAAACGCTTACGCATTTCTAGATGGCCAATGGCCATGGTCCCGAGTTTACCCGAAGATTTCTAATCATTGCCGAGCATGACGCTAGAATTCAATTCACAGCCCACCAAAATGTGTATGTGGCGCGCCAAAATATATTTCACTTCAAAAAATCTGACACTACACACAGACACTGACACTATAAACTGACTCCCTATTCCGGTTTAACCCCGTCTAGTCAAAATCAAATTCAAATTAAAGTCTCAAATTCATTTTCATTTGAATGGGATTACTTAATTAGGAAAATTATAATCTTCCTCATGTATAATTTTAATTGATCTTAACATTACTTTAAGTACTTAAGTCATGGACGTATTATTTTCATACGTCCATGACTTAAGTAAATATATTTTGTAATTGTTTATAACAAGCTCGGTCCCAGGACTCCCAGGTGAGTCCCAGGAGACTGCGGAGTGGAATGTTTCACAATAAAAAAGACACTAAATTAAAATCACGATCGAATATTATATAAGTACTTACTTAAGTAGGCAATTAGGTACATTGGATTAATTAAAAATACAAATTACTATCAACCGCAAAGCATCATGATACGAGGCCAGTTCAACAAACTCACAACAGCCCAACTACAGGACATGTACGGATAACCGCTACTTCCTCCCAAAAAACTTCGTCACTCATCGCTCCAATCCATAAAATAGTCTCGAAACCGCCAGATGTCTGACAAGCCCTTGTTTGTGCTCTATTTTAAGCGTTGTCACAATAGGGCTCGTTCAGATTACAAAACCATCTGATCCAACTACTTAGTCTAAATGCATATTTTTGGATGTTTGTTGTTCAATCACGGCGGAACAGCTTGACGGATAGCATTAAAATCATCCATTTCGAAATGCGTCAGCACTTCTAGATGACTATGGGGCCGAATTTACCCGAAGATTTCTTTCATTTACGAACGTGACGCTTGATTTCAATTCACAACCCACGAAAAACATGTGTGTGGTGCGACAAACGAAGATTTCACCTCAAAAAAAAAATTCCAGACATAGGAACTGCCGAAAGAAGTGAAAACATAAAACTCAGAATTTGATAGCTTACTTTGGAAACTACACGGGTGTAACCGGAGGGCGTGGCTGACGCATTTCTAAATGGCCAATAGCAATGGTCCCGAGTTTACCCGAAGATTTCTTATTATACCCGAGCGTGATGCTAGAATTCAATTCACAGCCCACGAAAACTCTGTCTAGGCGCGCCTAAAGAAGTTTTCACTTTAAAAAGTGAAACAACCACAAATGAACGTTAACACATTGTTTATCGGCAATGGGAACGTACGGCACACACGCGTGTCAAGAGCTTCGGCCCTGCGCCGCCGCTGACTTCCTAAAACTATTAATCCAGACTAGCAGCGATAAATCAACGGCGACGAGCTATGAAAATAAATTATTCACAACCAACTAACAATTTATTAAGCGTTAAGCGTTAACAGCTTCTTTCGTTTTCATCCCCCATTCAAGTACTTTAGTCGGACTTGGCGTAAAAACGAAAGTGGGGTCACAGTATCGACTGGCGAGTGCGAGTTTTCGACTTGCGTTTACTTACTCGATCACGTTAACTTAGTTCTGAACTGATTTCGAAAAGAGGATTTTACTTGGTTGGCTGTTTCGACAATTAAACCAATTCATTTCAGTATCATAATTAGCCTGTATTCGTACACTGCTGGACACGGCTCTCCCATACCACTACCTCACCTCACTACGATCCTCGATCTTACGTATCGCCATCGGTCTGTTCGTACGGCGAGCGTTGGCTGCAACACCGAAGACCATCCGAGAGTTCAATTTGCAGATGGCCATCAAAGACAGAAATGCAGTCGTGATGGAGGCGCTGAGCCGGGAGGAGGTGATTTAGAAAACAAAATAGGCCTAAAATTAGAATGAAAATGTTCCCTACTCCCCCCTATTTCCTTTTCTTCTCCTAATTCAAGATTCATGTAAAAAAGAAAACAAATGACAAAGGTCACAGACCCCGGAGTCTGTGGAGCTAAATTCAAATAATAATAAAAAAAGGTTGTACGTATCCGACCACATTTCGTATATCGTCACTTCATCTAGACTTAGACCATCCTACATTACGTTTACCGATTCGCTGTCTCCACTCTAGAACTAGTCTATCCCAACGGTTATCGGGTCTACAACAGATACCTATGACCGGCCCACTGCCGGTTCAGTTTGCTAATGCCACGATGTATCGATCTTCTGAACGGTATACTCACTCTAAAGCCAGATTTGGATATATTCTGTAATAAACTAGGAAATTTTAGAGCTTAAGCCTTGCCTATTTTATATAGGCTAATTCTTGCCTATTTCAACTCAAGCATGTAATAATTATGTTGGTTTTTAACTGTAAGTTGCATATTTAAACTGAAATATACTTAATAAAATAAATAAATCTAATATAGTACCTACTAATAAGTACTTAAATGCGTTGAGCCAACCGTTACCTTAATTTAGGTAATTTAATTGATTAAAACATGACAAATATCATGATTCTCGGTTACGATTTCATTAGTAATTATTATTTTTAACTTGTATTCAACTATTAGATAATTATGTAATGATGGAATACTAGCTAAAAAATGTTTGAATAAAACAACAATACGATATTTATGATTCAGCATTCATTCATGATAAACAGCGACATCTAGCGTCACGAATGATCAATACTCGAAAGTTCACAAAACCTGTACTTAGTTTACTTTTAGACGATCTATCGAGGCAGTTTATAATAAGTATGTATTTAAAACTATACATGTATTATATCAGCTATCTGTCCGCCATAGTACAAGCTTTGCTTAGTTTGGGGTCAGATGGTGTTGTGTGTGAATTGTCCACCAATATTTATTTATTAGTTATTCCCGAAGACAAATAATCAAGACGCAATTTTGTTTTTTAAACCGGTGCGTAAATGGTGCTAAGTTTTCAATCGGAATGACTCTAGGGATAAAGTTTGTTTACTGGCCTCATAGTTTAGTTGGTAGCAAGCCTGCCCATAGAGCCGAAGGTCGCAGGTTTGATTCCCAACGAGGACAAAAAAAATGTGTGATAGATGTATAATATTCTATGTCTAGGTGTTTTTATGGTGGCACGTACATATGTATTTACGATTAAGTAAATAATCCTACTTACATTATAAAAGCGAAGGTTTGAATGTTTGGATGTATGTTGCTCAATCAAGTGTAAACGTCGGAACTGATCAGGTTGAAACTTGGAATACAGTTAGGTTACGGGCTGGAATAACACATAGCTTACTCTTTATCCCGGGAAAGTAACGGGAACGAAAACTACGCTAGTAACACCACGGGGTGTTGTTAGCATTTAAAATATCAGTTATATGATTAAATAATCTGAGTAATTTTAATCAGTAGATAATACACAATAAATATGTAAACAATAAACTGTAACAAATAATTACTAGACGCATCATATCAATAAAAGTTAAGTAAATATAAAACGAAGTCAGTTTGTAGACGGATGACCGAATGCGCTCATCGGTAAGCGAGCAGGTTCGATAACAATACTTTTACCAGCAAACAAATAATGTTTACAAACACAACCAATTAATACTCTTAACATACTCGTCCTCCCGTGGTTTTCTCACAAGAGTTTAACTTAAAAATTATATTGAATGGCCTCGTAGCTTAGTAAGCGTCCCCGCGAAGCCGAGGGTCGTGGGTTCGATTCCCTTACGTGACAAATACAGACATTTTTTCTGACTTTGGCTGTGTACACCCAGAAACAGAACAATCTTGATCGTGTTAACGTAATCTACAGCTTGTAAATGTAAATATCACCGTGATATTGTAAATATCGTCAGATTATTCACAATCTAACGAAATCTGATTACAAATTTATAAAGTAACCTAGCCAAATATAGGTTTATAATCTCCAGCGTAATAAACATTACGTATATTATAATTTTACGATGTTTATTACAAAAATGTGGTGTAGTACCCTAACGTGACGCTAGATGGCGCTAGTTTGCAAAATAACAAAACTTGGTCATTAGTCAACGGGAATACGCGCCCAAACGCGTAAACCAGGTAACCAAATTATCCTCATTTACGTCACACAATTTTAGCAATTAAAATACCCAAATCATCAGTTATGACAAATGACCGGAAATCTTTGAAAGCAAACGGCGACCACTTGTCGTGACGAACACAACTAATTGTCTGCGTTAAACGAGGTTAAAATGGCGACAAAAATTACAAAACGAGATTAAACCACTCGAACGAAGTACCGTAAGTGGAATCAAAGAGGTTAAAAAACACAACACAATAGCCGATCGAGGTTAAACCTAAGCAGGAGAGTATAAGAATGTACTTTCACTGGCTCGTTACGATAACACGCCGTATTGTTAGGGTAACCATGCGGCTTGAGTTTTACGAGATCTTTGAAGTGAAAACTCGTTTAGACGCGTTGGGATTTTTTTGAGATAGGGAAAAATGTGTGTGTTTAAGACGGCACGGCAGAAGTGAAAACTAAAATAAGGCATTAAAACTATTGAATAATTATAACAATTAAAAATAAAAACGATTACATCTAAACTGAATACAGGTAACTCAGCGACATGACAGTGACACTGGGGTTAAGGACTAGTATCTATGACCAAGAATAAATTGTAAAACTGACCGTGACAGCAAACAAACAGCAGCAGCTAGCTTTATCGCTCGAACATTTCTTTAATTTCCGAGCGTCACGCGTGTTCATTCACAACCCCTGAAAAATCTGTGCGCCAAAAGCAGTTTTCACTTCAAAAATAATTGAAGTCGCGACACTGTCGCCGTGTTTGATATAAATGTGTCCATAGCATAATGTATATATTATGTACGTACGTACATTGATCTATGTACACATGCATGTTGACATTTTATAAGATGAAAAAAAAACGCAATGCTATTATTTACGATACCTCTGCACATATAAATTTGAAAAAATTATATCTCCTTTTAAAAGTCCTTTTAGGAGGAATGTATCCGTTCGGATCCATTCCTCTACTATCATGTTAAAATAAACTTTAACATGTTCATGTTCATGTAACGGATAGAAATCTAAATTGTATCATGTAAATTACTCGATTAATACAATTAAATTTGTGTCAAGAATCGTGGTCGTGTTGTCACCCCATGCATGGCGGATACGTGAAGTAAGAAAAAGACGAAACATACAATATTCGGACAAGCGCAGCAAGATCTTGCCGTGGATTCGTAGACTATCCAACGAAGCGGAGTATATTACTCGAATGATAATAATGTGTGCCTAGAAATGTGGTCATCTGGTCACTCCACGCATTGCGGATACGCGAATGAAGGAAAAGACGAAACGTACAATATTCGGACGAGTGCAGCTTGTCTGCACCTTACCGTTAGGCTATTCATCGTCAATAAAAGACGAAGTAGGGTAAACTACTAGATTAATAAATTTAACTTTGTGTCTAGAAACGTGGTCGTCTAGTCGCCCCACACATTGCGGGCGCGTGAAGGAAGGAAAAGACAAAACCTACAAATTTGGCTGAGAGCAGACAAGACGTTACCGTAGACTATACAACTTTAACAGACGAAGCGGGATAAACTACCAAATAAAAAAAATGGTAGTCATAGAAACTGCCGTTAGAAGTGAAGACTTATAAACTCAGAATTTGATAGTTTGCTTGCTTTGGAAACTACGTAAACCGGAACGTGCAACCGGAGGGCGTGACTATGAGCATGGCCATCTAGATATGGTGACACATTTTTAGATGACCAATGGGAAATGCTGACGCATTTCTACATTTCTATACGGTCAATGGCCATGGTCCCGAGTTTACCCGAAATTTTTCTTATCATTCCCGATCGTGACGCTAGAATTCAATTCACAGCCCACAAAAAATCTGTCTGTGGTGCGTCAAAAGAAGTTTTCACTCCAATAAATTTAACTTTGTCTCTAGAAACGTGGTCGTCTAGACGCCCCACACACTGCGGGCACGTGAAGGAAGGAAAAGACGAAGAATACAATATTCGGACGAGTGCAGACAAGATGTTACCGCCCGTTGTCACGACGATGTCAAACACTTCGTACAACTTTGTACATTTTAATTACCAGCTTTTACACAAATCTTGAGGAGTTTACATTTGTACAGTTAAAAATCAAAGGTATTTAAATAAATTGCTGCTAAAAAAGGAAGATCTAGTAGATTTTTACTATTTAATAGGTCGAGGCATAATATGAGGCTGATTATTATTAAATTATTTTAGCCCGATTTTTCCCCACTACAGTGCAAAGGTCTACCTTCCGTCTATTTCGTTCTAAAATTTTCTTGATTTTTGTTATGATATTAACGACTGCTGTATTTTCTCATTGTCAATATAATAAGTCTCTAGTAAAAACTATAATGTTCATAAGATAATGTTAAGACATTGGTCAAGGTTAGCAAATTCTGCAAAATATTTACCTTGTTAGAGTTTTTATCATCTCTCCAGTGCTGGTTTACTTGTGAATTTTAATTTCGTTAAGCAACCGAGGTGAGACGGTAACTTAGAGGGAACGGAGAAGTAAATAAATAAATTTACTTAGAAATATTAAATAAGGTCGATCAAGTAATTAGAAGAATCGATAGAAACCAATCCCATGTTAGAGAGAAATTCTCGATTCGCTTCTTGAAATGAAAACTTTTTAAGTAGCGTTGTATACTTTTTAACCTACTTCAAAAAGGAAGAGGTTCTCAATTGAGTTAAGTATGTTTTTTTGTATTATACTGTACTAGCAGCGGCCTGCAGTTCCCAATCACGTTATATTCACAGCCCACAAAAAATCTGTCTGTGGAGTGACAAAAGTAGTTTTGACTTAAAAAAATTACTTCTATCTGTAGTCCACGGGTCGCCCTTACCGCGATCTCGCCTGATTAAATGACGATGTGGTCTATTCTCTGAAACTACTTGACATGTTTGAGAAAAACTTTGTTTAATGATACAGTTCAAGGAAGATTTTTAAAAGCTAGGTAAATTAAGCGAACATAATCACAGACCATCATTAAGGAAGCCGTGGTTGTCTAGTGACTAGAAAGTGCGATTCAAAATCTTGAGGTTCGAACCCCGCCGTCTATTTGAGTGCTTTACCAAGTGCAATACAAGTTTGTCATCATCACTGACAAAAAAAAACATCGTGAAGAACCGGCAGGTCTACCGCCTAATTCTCCAGCTTTAACATGAAATGAGTTGCTTATTCTATACTAGGATAAGAGATGGCAGTCAAGCATTATCCCATCAATAATACATACTAAAAAGCTATTTAAAATCCCACAACAAACTTTTCAAACCCTCAAATTAAAAGCCGGATAAAATTGCAGGGCTCCAGTAAAATCCCTAATTGGTACGCATCCGTAATAATCTACTATGTCGGCTAGTAACGTCAGAAAACGTCAACTTTTCAATAAATAATTTTCATCAACATTAAATAAAGCAGGGGCCGTGGGATCCCCCTCGCGCACGCCACGAGTCAATAACGAAGGTATTCAGAAATAACAAAGGTAAAGTGAGGGAAGACATCGGGGAATCAATGGTATTAAAATAGAATGCAATTTCGTTTCTAAGTGGCTATATTTAGATTCTTCTACGTCTAAAAATAGTACAACACCTTTGAGTTTTATTTTTATTATTTTTTTTACTTAATAAGTAACTGACTTTAAAATAGTTTTTTTTATTTATACTATTTTTTTTATTTTTTAACTAACACCAACATAGGAGAAAGTTCATAACTATCATCACAATATATATGTATTTTGTTTACGTCGTAAGTGTTTTGTTTTTATTTTTTTATATGATAGAGTTACGAAAGGAGTAAGACAGGAACCTGATGGTATAAGAATAAGAAAACAGTGCCACAGGCTAGGCGTATGCTCGACCATCATAACTTAGGTACGAGTATATTTACGTTACATGAACACTTTGTATCTTTGTATGAACAAGACCATTTATATTTAGTCTATTACGAAATATCACACCTCTCAAAAATAGAATAAGATTTCTGTTAGCGTCGACACGGTTTCATTTCTGTGTTTCAAATTAGTTTTCATTAGTATATTAAGTAGTTTAAATAGTTTAATAATGAATCAGCTCAGATAGTAAGTCCAGTTTCGCAATAATTACGTCTAAACTGTAGAATGTTTCCTGAATGGGTATTTAGTGATTTGTGTCTTGTTAGTCCATCTGGTAAGTATGGAGAAAATCTGAGACACGTATTTTTGTTTTATCAAATTATTAAAAATAGCCAAAGATATAGGCCATCAAACTTCCGTATCGAGGGTAGTTACGTCGTATAATAGACGTGACGTCAGTCGAAACTTCTAAGCACTATATATCCTCGTCATTTTTTTGTTTTTGAAACGAAAGAAAAAATACGAGTACAACATTATTTAATAATCTAATTAAATGATTAATTAATTTTCTTTAGTCACCATGATCTAATTGAAGGATTAATTAATTTTCTTTAGTCACCATGCCTATTGTAATTTTGATTCATCATGAACCAACAAATACATAAATACTGTGATGTTTTTTTTTTTAACTTTTATAGGTTTACACTTGACCGCCATCTCGCCTGATGTTAAACGATGATGCAGTCTACGATGAAGCGTGTTTACCTAGAAGAAACCGATTCACTCTGGAATTGAAGACAGTTGTTATGGGCAGGCGTGTTGCTTTTACCATCATGTGCCGGTCTTGCTCAGACACTCTATTTTACATATCTAAAAAAGTTTGAGCATTTCTACGTAACTGTTTATTTTAATAATGTAAAGTTTTATTTTATTGATTAGTAAGCTAGGATTTCGTTTGGACTGAATTTTTTCCTAACAAAAATTGCTCAACACTACAACACAATTTATCACTTCAAAAAACCACATTTATCTGTTTTAGTAGACGCAACACTAAAAACAATCTAATCATTACAAATAATACATTTACCGATCTGCTTTTAAAAATCGCTTTGTAGTAAACATCCTTGTACGGTAAGTGAACGCGCGTGTAAGGGAACGCGTACATCGCTTATTTGGAGCGAGAGTGTCATAACTGCAAAAAACTCGAAGGAACAAATGTAGGAACAAATTTTCAAATAAATTTATTGGAAATTAAAATGAATTATTGTAAAACAAAGTTCCTTACGGCAGGCTTGGATGAGATAGAGATTTAGCTGAGCGACCGAACTGAAAAAAAATTGAGAATAAAACCGTAAGAAAAATATATAAGGCGCGTACGTGACGCGTGCAAAGCTGCCCGTTACCAGTGTTGCCATCTTTATTTTTATCGTACCATAAATAATAAAGTTCAGCAATAATTTTTGACACCACATCTTTATTTTTTTTAATCATCTACATTATCTGAAAACCCCACATTTATTACTTACTTCAAAATTAATAAAAATAAATACACGTTAAAGTCATTACTAACTTGAAGAAAAAACAATAATCTTCAACAGTGCTATAGAAAAAAAATCAAACTGACGTTGTGTAAAAATCACATATTTGCACTTGTGACACTGTTGCTTCAGTTGAGCGACATGTGAAGGAGGGGAGAAATGATGCCCCCCTCAGCTGTAACACGAGGGGGCGTACAATCTACGCACACCTGGCCCGAGATTGTAGTAGGTATTATGTACATAGTAATCTCACGCACGCACAGTGCAAAAACTTGCTATTTAAAAACGGAAAAAGTACCTTCCTTTAGCTATTTTTGCTTGACCATAAGCCCCATTTTGTGTAAACGATTAAACATAGAGTTTGTTTTTTATTTGAGTGACGAGACGAGCAAAATATACGCCTGATGGTAAGCAACAAGCCTGCCCATAGCAGTCAAGTGCCACGCAGCTATTTGTACTTGAGGGATCCAAATCAATGCCGAGTACTGCACTGCGATCGTCACCCAGGCATATAAGATGTTTTATCTCTTGCCCTTCAAACCGGTACACATGTTTGCACATTACTGCGTGGCGGTAGAACAACTGGAAAAGGTGTGGTACTTCCCCAGGTGGTTCTCAAAGTTATCTCAATTGATCAAAGCTATATCAATTGATCTTTTTTTAACGCTAATAGGTTTGCTCATGACTGTCATCTAGCCTTATGTAAGTAAGTTCTACGTCGAAGTACAAATCGAATATTCTCGACTTGACTTCACAAAATCTATACCCATCAGGATAAACCCACTCTGGCAATGAATTCCACAGCCTAGTCGTTTTATTATGAAATTGGAGACTAATGTCTAACCGATTAACTCTCTACTAGAAGACACCAAGATTGTGACCATCGGAGAAAAACACAACGCATTCCACAGCCTAGACGTTCTTGTTACGAAAGCGAAATTAACCGTCTTTGTACCAGTATTTGAGACGTCAACCATGAAACGATGTCGCTTTTTCGAGCTACAAGCAGTCCGATAGAAAAAAGGATAATGCGGTGCTACATCACACAAATCAACATGTAAACTCTCCTAAATGTATCCGGGAAAAAAGCCAGTAAGGTTAAAATTTTCCGGCAGTGTTCAAGACTTTGAAGCGTAAAGTGCACGTCGGAACCTCAAAACATAATTTACTTTCCAGCAATAAAACCCGAGACGGGGACGCATCCACTCGAGGGCCGCGAAAAGGTATCAAATCCTCGGATCCTGAGGGACCGTGGGGTTAATGAATTGGTTGCTTCCTGCTATAATTAGTTACAGTTGCTCACTCCATGTTTTTCAGCCGTGAACATGATTTAATACGTATTATGAAACTGTAGTAAGTAGTAGTGTGCAGGTGATTTTTAACCTCCGAAGCAAAAACGACGGGGTATAAGTTTTAATTAAGATGTATCCCTGTTGTGGATGTGTCTGTCTGCTAGCTCTCGAGAGGATGAACCAATTTTGAAATTGTTTGAATACCGAAATATTAAAGATCTCAGCATAAGCAATTGGTAGTAGTAGTAGTAGTAGTAAGTCTGCCTGCGAAACCGAGGGCCGTAGGTTCGATTCCCACCTAGTGCAAATATTTGTGTGATGAAATGTTGTATTTGTATTTGTTGTGTCTGGATGTTGTTATGTATAATAAGTATGTATTTAAAACTATACAAATATTATATCAGTTATCTGGCTCCCATAGTACAAGCTTTGCTTAGTTTGAGTTCAGATGATGTTTCCACTTCTAAGACTCTGGGCCTTATCTCGTGAGGTTTAGGCGATAATCTACCACGTATCTAAGTTGGCAGATATGACCTTGAAAGATTCTAAGAAAAAATGCCGGTTTCCTGACGATGTTTTCCTTCTCTGTTAGAGCCAGTGGTGATGATAATGTTACACACTTTTCAGTTGGAAAAATACTCGAGAGGTGCAGGCGGCATTAGAACCTACGACATCACGCTACAACGGCTTCATTCATCTTAAAACCGCACTATGGAGATCTATGGCTGTTTCAATTTAATTTTCATTTCAAATGTTCTGTTACAAATTTCATTTGTGTAGATATCGTTAGTGTAATTGGCGATATGCCGTTCTGACTGATTATATAAATAAATGGCAGAGACTAGAAATCATTCCTTCCGATAACAAATCATATCTAATCACCAATAATAATGCAATTTGTCGAGTAAAACAGACTACACTAGTAGCGTCCCGCGATTTTACCCGTGTGGTTGCACTCCTAGTTGTTTTCCCGCGGTACAAAAAAAGACCTGTACTATTCGATATTTTTTAGACTTTTCAATTATTATTTTTTTAACTTTTATAGGTTTACACTTGGCCGCCATCTCGCCTGATGTTAAGCGACGATGCGGTCTACGATGGAGCGTGTTTACCTAGAAAAAACCGATTCACTCTCGATTTGTAGACACAAAGATTGTAACCAATAGGGAAAACCCACTCAGGCAACGTATTCCACAGCCTATACGTTCTTTTCACAAAAGTAGAGTCAAATCTCTTCGTTCGTGTCTTTGGAACATCAACCATGAAACGATGTCGATTTTTCGAGCTACGAGCATTCCGTTAGAAAAAAGGGCAAGGTGGTATTAGATCCCGTAAATCAGTCGCACACTCTCCGAAGTGTACCCGATAAAAAACCGATTTTTTAGCGAGCAATTTTTCGGCGATGTTCAAGACTTTGAAGTCAATTTATCGTATTCGATTTTAAGAGGTCATGTGTCATGTCCCGTATGACCGCCCCCATCCTTAGGCCGCGCCTGATGTCAAGCTTTCTCCCTCTGAGTTATCACTTCTTCGCACACTTTGATCACTGTCATACGTAGTGATGAAGAGTTTTCCAGAACCATCGATTAGTTTATAAGTAGGTTTTACAAGCGTCGTGTTGCGGGCACGATGCCAGCACAGTAACCGGCAGTTTCTCGCGTATATCGCAATTATTTGCGGATTTCGCGATCGTTCCCGTCTCGGTAGATGGAATGCTTCACTATACTTTGGTGCATCTTTAGTCTTTAGTCGAACTAATGTGTGTTTTCTGTGCGATACTGGATGGTTCTAGGGTTGTGCGCTGAGACTTTTGTTTCGCCTTTCGACAATCGTCAGTTATTAAAATATAAAAATTTCAGGATCTTTTTTTACCATCTTTTTTACAATCCTACTTCCTATACGTATACACTCGTATTATAAATGAAAAAGTTCACATTTTTGTAGCTCAATCACGTTGTAACGGCTGAACGAATAGGGATGACACTTTAAACAAAGTTTTAGATGATAGTCTGGCACACATAGGCTATTTTTTGTCCTGAAAAAAAAAAGGAACGTGAACCACCGAGGGGCGCTGCCAGTGTAATATAAAAATTTCGTATTATGTTGTTTGTCCACGATTAACTTCTGAACTGCTGAGCCGATTCTAGTCAAATTTTGCACACTGCAGTTTGATCCGACATGAGAGGTATGACAGTTTAAAGCTCAATATACCGAATATACGACAGAACGATGTTTGCGGGATCAGCTAAAATCTTATCTTATCTTAATATATATAAATTACGCGTCACGTTGTTTGTCCGCGATGGGCTCCTAAACTACTGAACCGATTTCAATAAAACTTGCACACCGTGTGCGGTTTGATCCAACTTGAAAGATAGGATGGTTTTAATTCCAATTATTTGTCTTTATAAGACGAATAATGACTTTATGTGACAGTATAGTAAATTATATATTTTACTAGCGGCCCGTTCCGGCTGCGCTCGGATACTGTCACATAAAGACTACTAATCTAAATAAAAACTACCCTATCTTTCAAGTTGAACTAAACTGAACGCGGTGTGCAAATTCGATTAAAATCGGTGAAGTATTTTAGGAGTCCATAACGGACAAACGCGACGCGTAATTTATATATATTAAGATTAGACTAGCGGTCCACCCGGCTACGCCCGTGGTTCATATATATATAGCCTTTAACAACCAGGGATCACGGACATATCGAACGGTGAAAGGATTTTTGAAATCGGTCCATTAGTTCCTGAGATTAGCGCGTTCAAAAAAATAAATTTTTCAGCTTTAAATTTTTTTTTTCTTTTTCAGATTTGGATTTTCTCTGATATACAAGGGGCTTCAATTTGTGTTAAGTAGACATATTTTGTTTGATTTCTCAAAACAGCTCTAAGTAAGAAATTAATCAATTTTGTTAAAATTTATACGGGACCATCTCTGAAAAAAGATAAAGAAGCCAAACAAAAAAGGAATCACAAAATAGATTCACAATAAAATTGGCGGAATGATCGTGTAACATACACGATATATAAACAAATAAACATAGACGAATTGGAAACTGCTTCCAATTTGAAATCGGTTAAAAATGGATTTGAAATTTAAATAATAGTTTTTTGTTGAATCTCAATTCGTTAACTTTTAACTCGCATAAAAACTTGTCAAACCATTTACCTATGGGCCGATCCCTTGAGACCGGACTTGAAAAAATTCATGAGCATCATCCGTCGTTATACCTACCATCTTAATACAAAACTTCGGATGTCAAAATGAAAAACGTATAACTGCATTTCCACTCTATATTTTAACAAAGTAACAAAGACATAACTCAAACCAGTAGAGTTTTTAATTTCAGCAATTTACATTTACTAAAAATACGAATTCCTAATAACCGCAAATTCGAATAAAAGAGTTTTTAGCTTGCAAAAAGTAAGGCACCACGAAACGGAACTTACGAAACGTAATAAACTCCGTACCACTACAATAATGCGAACGAAAACAAATTGTACCAATCTAAATATCCAATATACTTCAATAAGTTTCGAGTGTTATGTGATAGAGCAGTAGTGGCGCCGCTAGTCAGCGGTAGTGAATGGTGGTTTGTGTCTAGTGTCGAAACGAAGTGGGTACAACATAACCGGCTCTTTTGTCAAATTGCCAGCAAAAACTGCTTATACCTCGGACAAGTGGAGTTCAATGACATAAGGATGTTTTAGTGCAGGACGAGCTCTAGAAAAAACTGGAAAGGTCGACGGTACGGCTACTAATATTTGTAAATGTAGCTTTGGGCTGTTATCTGATATTTAATTACTCGTTTTACTCGGGCAGTTCCCGTTCCTGTTATTTTCTAGGGATAAAAAGTAGCCTGTATGTTGTTCCAGACAATATAATTCTATGTAATCTGTGTTCCGAATTTCAGCCCGATCCGTTCATACGTTACGACGTGATTGAGTAACAAACATCCAAACATTGACATTTCTTGTGACATTTTTGTAGTGGTAGGACTCCTAGCAGAGTCCGCCTGGGGAAGTACCACACCTTTGCCAGTTATTCTACCGCCAAACAGTTTTTGTGTTGTGTTAACAAATGTTTAACAAATGTTTTCACATGAAAACATTACTGTGTTCCGGTTTGAAGGGCAATGTTTCCAGAGAAATTACAGGGCTTAGAGATATAACATCTTAGATCTCTGGGTGATGAGCGCAGTGCAGTGCTAGGTAATGATTTGGACTCTTCATGTTCCAATAGCTGCATGTCACTGTGCTGTTACGTGTTGCTTACCATTACAGAGACAGATATAAAAAAAACTGAGGAAAATACACAGCCAATTTAGTTAAATAAACATCAAAATAATAAAAATATTGCATTTATATATATTTTTTAACTAATAACAATAATAAATATTGGTGGACAATTCACACACAACACCATCTGACCCTAAACTAAGCAAAGCTTGTGTGGCAGCCAGATAGCTGATATAATACTTGAATAGTTTTACACTTGACAGCTATCTCGCCTGGTGTAATGCGATGATAAGGCATACTATGGAGCATGCTTACCTAGAAGAAACCGATTCACTCTCGAATTGAAGACACCAAGACAATAACTATCGGGGAATTAATACGACAGTTTTGATATTTTGATATTAGTATTGATTGAGGGCGATTTAAAACTTCTATCCAACTAAGATTTCATTCTTTTTTAAATGGTTTAAAATAGTCAAACGAGTATATCAGGTGTTACTATCGGGAAAGGCACCCTTCTTCTTTCCCGTGACGTAGCTCGTTAGAGATAGTAACAAAAACAAACAAACACCAGGGAGGTCCGCCGTACGGACTCACGTAATGGGGAACCCGAAAGCTAATTTGCCTTATTGCCTCGCGAGTAACTGGAGAACTTTTAAGTGGGATACAATTTTAATCTACTTCTGTAAGTATGATCTGTGTTACATTTAGCGTAATGCCGTTGGATAAATTAAGGTGGAAGTACGGCTTACATCACCATCATTAGCATGTATTTTTGTCGAGACAACGACTAATAAATCGATGACCGCCGAGTGCATCTACGAAAAAGTGTCCCGCTATGTCCCGTAATACTCATTGTCCCGTTACGCTCATTGTACGCTTGCGCCGCATCTAGCAATGTTTTGTTATGACGTTGTCACTTTAAACTATCGTCCGTAAACCAATATTGTATAACGTATTGAAAACCATTTTTTTATAGTATATTTAGTAGTAGTATAGAGTAATGATTCGAGCAGGAGATGTGCCTGATGGTAAGCAACATGCTTTCCCATAACAGCACAGTGAAACGCAGCTATTGGAAGATGGATTCCAAGTCATTACCTAGCACTGCACTGCGCTCGTCGCCCAGTGATATTAATAAGATGTTTTATCTCTATGCCTTGTAATTTCACTGGAAACATCGCCCTTCGAACTGGAACAAAGTAATACTTTCACACTACTGCTTGGCGGTAGAATAACTGGCAAAGATGTGGTACTTCCCCAGACTATTCAAAGACTACCACTACAAAAAAACGTATACTTGGTTACCATCAGACCCTTGTCCCGTCAATCTTATAAAAAAATATGATTTCTCCATCTAATCGAGATAGCCATCGCATAATAAAATGGCATGTTTTAATAGGTCTAATGAATGGCAATCGAACGTTGAATGCTCGGCTGATTGTTACGGCATATCGCGTTTCATCTTATAAACCCCGTTAATAGATGATAGGACGCTTGGCTGTTGCGGTAATATTTCGGTAGGTAAATAATTTTGCGTAATCTATATATTTTTACTTGAGAGGCAAAATGTTTGTACTTTTTTTTAGAAAAATTGATTGAAAAAAAGCCATCAGATTAAAATTACAGGGCTTAGAGATATAACATTTTACCTAGATCTCTGGGTGACGAGCGCAGTGCGGTGCTAGGTATTGATTTGGACACTTTTTTTTACTGTAATAGGTTCGTACTTGACCGCCATCTCGCCTGATGTTAAGCGATGATGCGATCTACGATGTTCATGTTCCAATAGCTGCGTGTCACTGTGCTGTTATGTGGCAGGCATGTCGCTTACTATCATGCTAATTAAAAAAAAGATTATATAGTCCAACGACATCAGATTACAAACTAATCTAACCTACGCCACGATGAGATTATAATCTCAAGTGTTAGATTATATCCTGTCTGGCGGTACTGACAATTTTACGGTGACATATGAGTAACACATACAGGAATGCATACCTATAACCTAATGCTATTATTTTATTAATATACGCATATAAATAACTTAAATCAATAGAAAAAAAAGTCACACATACTACCTTTAACAAGTATTTCACACACGCATAAAACATTCTTTTGTTTCTCACCTAAAGACTGCGGTCAAATTGAGAGTAGATAAATTACTTAACCCTTAATCAAACAAAATATATATATATCACTTAGTTAGAAACTCGAACTATGTACTTTAGGGCAAAAATTATTGAGATCATTATTGTCGAAAATAAAATTTTACACTTTTTGTTGTCAAAAACCTTTTTTACGTACCGTTTACGATTTACGACTCATTCAATGAAATGGTTTTTCTATCGCGGCCGATAACTTTTGAAATATGAATATTATTGCTTTATGATCAAACTAGAAAGAACGGTATGAAGAATGGGGAAGAAAGGTTCTCGAGTGGCGACCACGAACCGGAAGGCGCAGTGTTGGACGGCCTCCCACTAGATGGACAGATGACCTCACAAAGGCCGCTGGAAACCGTTGGTTACAGGTTGCGCGGGCCCGTTCGTTGTGGAAGTTACGGGGAGTCCTATGTTCAGCAGTGGATGTCTTGCGGCTGATGATGATGATCAAACTAGCGGTCCGCCCCGGTTTCGTCCGTGGTACATAACATATAGCACTCTGGGATCACGTAAATATCCAACGGTGAAAGAGTTTTTGCATTCGGTCCATTACTTCCGGGGGGATTAGCGCGTAACAAAAAACCTCTTTAGCTTTATAATATTGTTAGTATAGATTTAAATTTTCAACGATTTCGATCGATTTCAAATTTAGATGGCAAACACTAGTGCATATCGACGCTACGCCTGACAAGTTTCATAAGTGCATTTTTTTGATTTTCACTTTTGCACATAAGTTTGATCGCCGTTTCAATCTCTTAGTGTTGATATTTTTAAATTCAATAAAAAAATAACTGATTTTTGTAAGATAAATTATTTTTTGTGGTATTCCAAGTAGAAACAGATGCAGCAAATTATTTAAGTGTTTTGACAGTTAACAAAAAAATCATACGTGCAAAAAAAAAACAAATTCATTCCATTCCCAAAACCTTCATTTCACATATGGAATTTGTCAGGCGTAGCAACGTTATACAGATATATTATATATTTTTGTTATTATTGTAGTATTATTTTGTTTACATGATATATTACAAGCTTTGCTTAGTTTGGGGTCAGATGGTGTTGTGTGTGAAATGCCCACCAATATTTATTTAATCAACTCGTTAGCGTTACATTTTTACAATACAGATACGTAATATAGGTACACGTAATTTTATTATTCTCATTCATTGACGTACCATAAAGCCGACAGCTACAAACTTTATCGTGTTCCAAATAGGAGAATTTTAAGAAGTAATCAGAGCAGACCAATCGTAAGCCGCCGATAACGCAGCCGCAACTAGACCGGCGCGTGCGCACAACACCAAGTTACATTTAATTGCCGCCTATTACTGCAAAAGTATAGTGTTACTTCATAGGGGCTACGACTATACGGAAGTCTAGCAGCGTCCCGCGGTTTTATCCGCCCAATTCCTATTCCCGTTATTTTCCGGTGATAAAAAAGAGTTTTTTTGTTATTCCAGAATATAATCTGTGTTCCAAATTTGAACCCGATCCGTTCAAACGTTCCGACGTGATTGATCGACAAACATCCAAACTTTCGCATTTATTATATTAGTAAGTTTTTTTTAATAGTACAGGTTGACGAGACGAGCAGGACCTGTGCCTGATGGTAAGCCTGCCCATAGCAGTACAGCGCCACGCAGCCATGGGAACTTGAAGAGTCCAAACTACTACTAGCTAACTAAATAGTACTGACTAGTACTCGTCACCCAGATATATAAGTAAGAGGATTTATCCCTATGCCCTACAATTTCATTGGAAACATTGCCCTTCAAATAGGAACACAGTGATGTTTGCACATTACTGATTGGCGTTGGATTGCCTGGCAAATTTGCGGTATTTCCCTAGGCGGACACTGCAAAGAGTCTTACCACTACAAAAATTATTACGGTTATAAATAACAAAGTGAAAAATTATCTGTTATTCTACCGGCAAGCAGTAATATGTAAATATTTATGTGTTCCGGTTTGAAAGACGATGTGTCTAGAGAAATTATAGAGCAAAGGGATATGTCTTCTTATCTCCGAGTGACGAAATGAGTGCAGCGCCAGGCAGTAACTTTAGACTCTTCATCCGCAGTCTTTGTTTGCATTTGATTCGCTTTCTTCTAGGTAATACCCGAGCTACACGAGGCTAGTTTTTCAAGCTAGGAGAACAAGCTAGTGTTAGCAAGTTAGTACTGCTAGCTTCGTGTAGACAAACGCCACGCAACGCTAGTTTTGTCAAGCTTGCTACACTAGCTAACACTAGCTTGCTATCCTAGCTTGAAAAACTAGCCTCGTGTAGCTCGGGCATAAGCGCGATTCGTCGTTTCATATCAGGCAAGATAGCAGTCACGCGCGACCATAAGTATGATAAAGAAAAATTTGAACTGGGGTGACGACTGGGTCAAAAACATTTTACAAACAGTCAGGTAGATTTTCGAAAAAAGTAGGACACGTATTTTTTTGTTTATCAAATTATAAAAAATCAATAAAGACATAGATTATCAAATTTCTGGTGAAGGGGTCGTGACGTCACGTTTCCGTAAAAATCTTACAACGAAGTGACGTCACTCGAAATTTCTAAGCGCTGTATCATTGTCATTTTTCGTTTGTCAAACAAAAGAAAAAATACGTGTACAATATTTTTCAGCCATTTAACTGACGGGCTAATAAAAACTAATTAGCTTGGCGGTAGAATAACAGATAAAGGAAGCGGTTCGCCCGGAGACCGCGACAGGAGACCGACACACGTGTCGCGGTCTCGCCGCGAACTGGCGCCCATACAATTCTATAGAGTCAAGTGCCTGTCGCGGTCTCGTGTCGCGGTGTCCGGGCTAACCGCTAGCTTTTTTCTACACTTTGTCATTTATTTCGGTTGATATTTTTTGAAGTGGTAGGACTCTTTGCAGTGTTCGGGGAAGTACCACAACTTTGCCAGGCATTCCTATACCGCATACCGCCTATCAGTAATATCCAAACATCATCATTTAGTCATCATGCCTATTGGACCTCTTAATACTGAATTCCGGTAATTCAAAGAATTTACATATTATTTTACTATGTATAGAATTATATTTTCCGCACGGTTCCTTTGTGTCAATCGTAAGCAGATGACGTGCATACTTTCTATGGCAACAGCGTGATGTGCCGCGAGAAATGTATGACAATTCCACAAGAGCGACAAGGCAAGAAAGATGCTACCCGTGCTTTCGGTGTAAAGCGTTTGTGCCAACTCTATACATAGTATAATATGTACCCTTTGCCGTAATTTCATTACTTTAAATTTCCATACTTATACACGATACGGCGTTATTTTTAGTCACAATTCAGACGTATGTTAGTACATCGTTCACAGATCCATACAGTAGTAATAACAAACAAAATAATTTATTATTGAAATGGGCCACACATGCGATCAAGCAAGTACCTACTTTAATGATCTTTTCAAACCATTTCCGGTAGTAATTATAGTTATCTATACTAACATTATAAGAAAGTGAGCACAGATTATGTATGTTTGTTTATCCGTCTGTAATCTGTGAAACTAGGGAGTCTCCTCGAAATACCATACCGTTAGACATGAACTTGGGGTTCAAATCCCTTTTCGCCTTTTCGAAGTCATGTGCATAATGCCACTTAACTTAAAACGGTGAAAGAAAACATTGTCATGAACATAGAAACTTTTGAAGTCATATGTCATTCACCAACCCGCACTGGGCCACCGTGGTAGATTATGGACCTAACTCTCTCCATGCGAGAGAAGGCCTTGAGTTCCAGCAGTGAGAACATTTATTGGGCTGGTTCTGCTAGACATGACCACGGGGCACTAGCAGTGCCCCGTGGTTTTACTCACATACCTGTTCCTGTAATTTTATTGCAATGAAAAGTAGCCAAATCCAGACAATATTCTCTGTTCCAAATTTAAATCTGATCCGTTCAGCCATTTTGATGTGATTGAGCAACTAACATTCAAACATACCATCTTTCACATTTATATTTTTTTTTAATATAGCTTAGGATAATAATGGTTTCAGTTGCTATCATGTAATATAAATAAATAAACATTGGTGGACACATTCACACACAACACCATCTGACCACAAACTAAGCAAAACTTGTACTATGGCGGCCAGACAGCTGATATAATACTTATTATATAGTTTTAAATACATACTTATTATGCATAGAAACACCCAGACACAGTACAAATATTTGAATTCATCACACAAATATTTGCACTGGGTGGGAATCAAACCCATGACCCACGGCTCAGATAGTTAGATTATTGTTAGGAATAACCATGTATATTCTACTTTTAATCATGAGAAAAACTATTGAAGGTTTAGCAACTTTAACTTTTTCTTATGGCTATTAGGTAATGTTACCGTAATTTCGCCAGTGTCTAGCATATTATCATTACTGACAATATAGTGTTCTCTAATGGACATATTTTACTAGATATGTACTTATTTAAAAAGTATGGGCTGATTTCAAAACTACATAATTTTTTTTTTATTGGTCCATTAAGTATAATGTACTTACCTACCATTTTTATGAATGAATTAATTACTATATTTAAAACAATAAACAAAATTGAGTTTATTACATACATACACAAACATTACTGCTACCAACTTTTACTATTTAAATACTACATTAAAAATTAAAATCTTGATAATACATTGATAATAATTGATAATTTCAGAATACATTTTATTTGCATTGCTTAAATAAAACGGATTTTACACAGGTTTACAATTATACTATTTACTTATACATTTAATTCTTGATAATGTCAAAAATTTAAACTTACTTAAACTTACTACTGTCTTTTATGTTGATTTAGCTGATAACTGACACGACCAGGTTGTATGTCTGATGGTAATCAACATGCTTGCCCATAACAACACAGTAACGCTATGGCTATTGGAACATGAGGAGTCCAAATCATTACCTAGCACTGCACTCGTTACCCTGAGATATAAAGATGTTTTTAAACCCCGACCAAAAAGGGGTATTATAAGTTTGACGTCGATGTCTGTCTATCTGTCTGTGGCACCGTAGAGCTCAAACGGATGGGCCGATTTCGATGCGTTTTTTTTAAATGAAAGTTAATATCCGTGCGGATGTTTTTAGCTATGTTTGGTTAATATCGATTCAAGATGGCCGCCTCCACAAAATGGTGGACAAAATATTTCTTCACAACCTACCTCAATATGGGTATCAAATGAAAGGGCTTGACTAGTAGAATACTATACATTATAAAAAAATCTAATCCAAGATGGCCGCCACCACAAAATGGCGAATTATGCTATTTTTTTCACTACTACCTCAATATGGGTATCAAACGAAAGGGCTTGACTAGTAGAATACATTGCACTATAACAAATTTCAAATCCAAGATGGCCGCTTCCACAAAATGGCGAAATACATTTCTTTTTTCACAACTCCCTTAATATGGGTCTCAAATGAAAGGGCTTGACTAGTAGAATGTTGTACAGATAACAAATCTAAAGTAGTAAGGGGTTAACCAAAATTTTTAATTTTGTTCTTGTAATTTTACCTTTATGTTCTGTAATTTCACTGGAATCTGTGTTTCCAGACCAGAGAAAGAGAAACATGCAAAAATTACCTTGAGCAATACCATCAAACATGATAAGATGGCCAATTATTATACTTTACCAATTCATGTGTTTACCATAAACCAAGATTTCTGGTTAAGCTAATTCAATTCTAGAGGTGTGAATATATTTCTAAATGCTCACATCAGTGAGCACTACTAGATCTTCTCATAACATTTACTAATGATAAGAAATATTTATAAATAGTAGCACTATCATTATAATAAGAGTACCATAGTAACACTATTGATTTTAAAAATAAACTTAAGGTATATATATATATATATATATATATATAATATAAGGTTTTATTTAAAGCTTTATTAATTTTCCTCCATACCCAAAACAATCAAATCAACATTACTGTGCTCCGGATTGAAAGGCAATGTTTCCAGAGAAATTATAGGGCATAGAAATAAACCATCTTATATCTGTGAGTCATAAGCACAGAGCAGTACTTGTTAATGATTCGGACTCTTACTACATACACTACGCTGTTATGAGTTATGACCAGGCATGGTGCTTGGCATCAGGCACTTGTCCTGCTCTACATGTCACTCTTACCTATAAAAAAATCAACAACGTTGTATACAATATAAGAAAAGGCAACAACAATGGAGTTTTGGAGAACTCTTGGCAGAGTCCGTGTGGGAAAGACCATAACTTTGCCAGTTATTCTACTGTTAAACAGTAATGTGTAAGCTTTACTGTGTTCCGGTTTGAAGGGCAATGTTTCAAGTGAAATTACAGAGCTTAGGAATATATTATCTCTGGATGACAAGTGCAGTACAGTGCTGTTATGTGGCAGACTTGTTGTTTACCATCAGGCACATATCATGCTCGTCTCGTCACTCTTTACTATAAAAGAAAAAAGTTTATGAAAATTGTAATAAACAGAAAAAAAGGTTAATGTTTAAAAAAATACATCGACATTTTAAGTGCTGATTTTTTGAAGAATAATTTTAGTATCACATATACTTATTAGAAATGGAAAAAATGGAGGAAAACTCAAAGTGTACAAGTGGGTCATTCCAATTGGATACATCAGGGTATCTTCTAATTGGGGAGTGAACAATTTTTTTTAGGCTAGTGTTGTCTATATTTGATAGAATTATCTTTCTACAGCTGTTGAGATGTCAGTCAAGTAGAGCCTTCTTTTTTCTTTGGTATAACCCAGTAAGCGGCGTGAGCCTGCCCATCCAGTTGATTTTAAACCGAAATTCTAATAGATTGATAATATTTGTAAGTTCAATTATTTTAAGTTAATTAAGCAACGAGTTAAGTATTAAACAAAAATAGTCTTTGTCACAGTAAAAATTAGTAAAAAAAATAATTAAGCAATTTTGAATCCCCAACACACAGAGGTTGTTTTAAGTAGGATGTATCTATCTTTGTGTGAGTATGCAGCAACATAGTTCCACTAGGAACTGTAATGTTATAAGTTATAACACAATTACAGAAACGCTACCATTTCTAACAAATACCAATTCAGATGAGATTTTTTGATCAACTTCTAGAAACAAAGTTCTCTATTCAAACATATTACATATAATATACAGTTTTTGTGTGTTTACAGATAACTTCATTGTTAATGAACCGATTTTGATCATAATTTTTTTTGTTTGGTTCTACCTCTGAAGTATATAAATACTTCAGAGGTACTTAGTACTAATATAAAATTTATAGAAATCAGTGGAGTAGTTTTTGTAATATCAAAAAATAAACATCAATTATATACTTAATTATATACTTAATTGTTTATTGTGTATTAAAATTTGCGAATGGTGTGTCACTTGAATTTTTAATTTACATTGGTTGTTTTGTTTTTAAAAAAAATGAATTATTCTTTGACAACTAACCAGACAGTAAGTACAGGTCCAGTTTTAGCTATGATATGGTTATACTATTTAACTTTATTGTGTGTTTATTTATAAATTACCGGTTCTTGAGTGAAGTATAACAAAGGTTAACATGACAACGTAATGTGGATTATTAATCAGTAGCCGCCCAATTTACATTCTCACTGCTGGGACTAGTTGCCTTTTCCCACAATGAGAGAGCCAAGGCCATAATCCGCCATACTGGTTAAGTGTAGGTTGGTAAAGGACATGTGTCCTTGAATGACTATTCTTGAATGAAAAACTTGTACTCTATACCCAGAATAATACTTGAGAGGTGCTAACTATATTTAACTACAATAACACAACTGTAAAATTGGACATTCTAGACACTAGGGCACCTCAACCACTATAAGAGCTACTATAAGCTGTGAGAAATATTCAACCTCCTATTTACAAAGAGGCACATAATTAGCAATTTAGATGAATTAGCTTAAACTTATTCATTTCAACTCTGTATATATTTACTATGTATGGATACTTTTAGTGTTACAAACAAGTGGTTACATAATAAATATATATTTAAGTAGGTAAAGTAAATGTGTACTAAATTCATTAGTATGATTAAAATGTGTGTTATGTTTAACAAATCTTTTCATTTTTGGTTCATGTTTTATGCCTGTAGATGTTTCATATTAAATATGTAACTTTATAAGTTCTGTTATGTCTGTTACCAATTTACTAAACTAATGAGTAAAGTTTTCATTATGCATATCTTAACTTTATATTATGTATAGCGTCGTCTCTGTCGCACCAATTGGATTACACATACAACTATCTCTGTCGCTCCCTTCACTCTATAGCAAGAGAAAGTAACATAGGAAAATTATGATCCCAGCCTCAATTCACAGCTATTTGGGAACTGTTCTGATAGAATCGAGGCCTATTTCTGTGAGCTACGTGCCTAATAGAGAATCAGCTCGATAAACATAGGATTTATCTATTTTATAACCTAATACACCAACAAACTTAGTAGTAGGAGGTAGTAGATAATGATATCTTGTTCATAGATTTCGTAATTGCGATAAAAATAACTATTAGGCACATAACGAGCGAGTAAGTATACGAGTGGCGTAAACATAAACAGGGAAACTAACCCTTTCATGAAACGGCTCCGTTGGCACCAGTTGGGAAAGGAAGGCTCCACACTTGAAAACACTTATCCATTTTACAAACACTCGCGGGTAACACAATTCATTTATAATTTCATGTTTGCACTACTTGTGACAATCAAATAAAATTCCACTTTTGCTGCGCTAAACGCAGACGTCATTGACAAACAACTCAAGTGACGAGTTATTGCACGGAATCACAGAGTGGATGAAAACACTGCGTATATTACAAGCCATTACGATGGCATATCACAATTCTTATCACTTGAGGTTATTACATTACTAATTACTTCGTCTGTTTCGGTTATTTATAAAAATAAAAAGATAAAAAGCAAAATTTACTCGTAGACAGCATTCACGACTTCGCACACTCACTCACGTAACGTAACGTGCGGATTTCATTCGCATACACACACATACAAACCCATTCCTTACGTCAAATTGACAGTTGAGGTTGAGGTTGAGTATTGCACGTTCCGAAACATATCTAAACCAATTAGACAGATTGTCTTGTAGGTAGATGTGCATGTAGAATCATGTTTTCATTTAATTTTCTTTGTTTATTAACCTATTAAGAATTAACTATAAAAACACTCATTCGATTATTATATAATTGAAGATAGAATGTATCTTAAACAACAACGATTTTAAACAAACATTTAAAAAAACTTAAGCAGCAATTTTTAAAAAAAAACAAATAACCTTTAGGTTGTCAGGGTAATACGGCCCGCATTAACTAAAGGCGGTAACGACAGCAACAATTTCTAGCTGTAATAAAATGCACGAGTACAAAGTGTATTTCTTTTCTTTAGGAAAGGACCGTCAGCAAAATCATTACTTTGAAGTATGTTTTTATAAATACAACTATCTGTACCATGCCACGCTTCGCTATGGCACATTATGATGCAAAATTAGATAAAAACAACCCTTGATGCGGATTATATATCATTCGAAAATTTCAGCTCGATCGGTGTAGAACTTTTTGAGTTTTTGAAGAGTACACAAACCAACATAACATTTTTATGTATAGAAGAAGTGACAATCACTATTATTATATATATATTCCCATAGTGCTAAGTAATCATCATTATTCGCCTACCATTATATCCCACTTTAAGTGCAGTCGGTACAACATGTAGGTACGTTTATTCCATTCATCTCTATCAATCGTCAGATCCAAGATTTAAGCTTAGTACTCCTTTTCTATCCATGTCGTCTTTTACACAATCTATCCACGATTTTTTGGTCGGCCTCTACCATGGCATCCATCTTCATTTATATTCAAAACTCTTTTGGTTAGGTATGTGGTCTTCCGCCCTTCGCATAATATGCCCAAACCACGATTAACCTAGTGCTTTTTAACCTTTCTGTCACGGATACTACTCATTTCTAATCCTGTCTATTCGCGTCACTCCACGCGTCCATCTCAGCATTTGGATCTGCGCTACACGCAATCGTCTTTCATCCGATCCTTTGGTGGCCCAACATTCAGATCCACATGACACATGACGACAGGTCTTACTTATTACCGTTTTGTAGATTTAAACCTAAAGTTGAAGGGGCATGTGCGGGTCACACGTTGTTGCTGGTCGCTGTCGCCATTTCATCAACGCAGCATTAATCCTATTTTAACGTCCCGGTCTATGTTGCCGTCGTTCTGGATGAGGTACCAAGATATTTGCAATCCGTACAAGGTGGTAAGGGTACGGCGTTTATGTTACTAAGAAAAAAGTTGGAAGAACCACCGAAAAATATATTATTTTAAACGTATATGTTCCTAAGAGTATTCAGTGACAGATACAACAATATTGGTACCTATCATAATATGATACAATCCTACACTTACTAAGTACTATGAATGTCAGAGCTTGGATCATGATGTAAATAGGCTCTTTATGGAGGTTTAGATCTTTGTTTCTCAATCACATTGCAGTGGCAGAAAGACTCGTGTTGAAATTTGGATTATCTCTAGTCTGGAATAGCACTTATTTACTTATTACCGCGGGAAATAACGGGAACAGAAACAATGCGGGTGAAACCGCGAGGCGCTGACAGTTTATTATATGAGCCTGCCTGAAGAAATACCTTATCTTTGCCAGTTAAATAAATAAATAGAATAAAAAAGCCTTTTATTTCTTGCTTTACAAAACTTATAGAGATTGACAATTTAAAAACAGTGTGCATGCTATATTACATAATTAGATTATAGAACTTGTTGATTGTTGATTAGTAAAAGTAGGTAAATAGTTATAAATTGATTTATTTAGTGTGTTGCAATTTGTAGTAATAGATAATTTGCCAGTTATTCTACCGTAAAAAAGTAATGTTCAAAGTTCAAACATACTGCGTTCTGGTTTAAACGACAATGTTTCCAGAAAAAATTAAGACCGCTGGATACGGCGCCGGCGTCTTCAAGAGGAGCGCGATTCTAGTTTGCGAAACATAATTTATACAATCTGAGTAACTCTAGCAGTGTAAAATCGCGTTAGTTTTCGGGGTAATTTTTAAGGTAAATAACGTCTTTTGACGCGTTTGGAATAAATATCTTGAGAGTGAATTTTTAACGACGCGCGACGCCTGCGGAATTTGACCTCCAAAAAAGCGACATAATAAAGTTGCCTAACAACTTTTCCTTCAGAGTGAATTCTTACGATGCGTGCGCACGCCGACATTTTCACTCAAACTGGACACACTAAAGTTATATTTCCGCGCAAAATAATCGCAATGATTTAATTTTGCTTTCCGAAAATCTAAATTCTTTTATGAAAAGTTTAATCGAATGTTTGTAGTAAATGTGATGAATTCGACGTGCAAGAACAAGCAGTGAAGATGGAGACGGAAAGCTAAGGATAGAGCTAAAAAAAAAATAGAAACAGTCGCCGTAGCATAAATCGGCTGGAAGATATCATCATCAAAGCAGAGGATAGGGCTGAGGCCAAGCCATGGGTGAGGCCAGTATCCAGTAGTAAACTAATAATAGACTAATGATGACCAAACACATGTTTCACGTTAATTTAGTCAAAATTCGCTGGATCATTTTTTTATGTGTATCAGGTTGACGTTTTTGTACTTTGATACGATAGTTTTTATAGTATCAGAGTACATATACCAATACTGGTAATTTTATTATGTCAAAGCTTTGGCAGTTTACTGTTTTTTTTTTTAACTAGAATAGGTTCGCACTTGACCACCATCTCGCCTGATGTTAAGCGATTTACCACGTTAAATCAGTAATGGGGGGCGTTTGGGGCTCTCGACGCGATTCAGCTCTCGGACGCTTAACGCATCAGTGGGTAGACTCAGCAAAGTTTGTAGCGAAACTCCTAATTTTTTTAAGACTCAGTGTAAGTGCTGTTATAAAAGTAGTTGATGTGGCATGGCCCGTTTAGCTATTACTTCGTGCGTATCGTGCGTTATACGCTCTGAGCGTATGGCAAATAGACGTATATGTATACGAAAAACGTATTATTTTTACAATATTTTTTACACTTCTCATATTTACATAGTTATAATACCTATCTGACGCTACCTGTTAACATTAAACAGACAGACAGACAGACAGAAACTCTTTATTATACACACCAGAACACATACAATAAAAAACAATAGCAAATTGAAAAACTTATAACTAGTGCCATAAATGGCGGCCTTATCGCTTATAGCAATTTCTTCCAGGCAACCATTAATAGTCAAAAATAAGAGAACGAAATACAAATTGTGGATATGGTGCGAAAGTAACAGCAAAAAGAAATACAATACTAATGTCGTCATTTATGCTAGCAAAAATAAATAAATAAATTAAAAAAATACTACATAACAATATCATACATATATATATATATATATGACATAAATATTCGTGATAAATAAACATATACATACATACATAAAGCAAAAATAAACATACATAAAAGGTAAAAATAATCAAGCAATACAAATAACCAAAATACAGCGATCCACAGAAATTAGTAAAAAGAGAGAACGAATGAAACATTTTCATAGAAAAATTAACAGACCATTACAGAAAGATAGTGTTTCTTGATCTGAGCCTTGAAGGAATCCACGCTCTGCGCCCGCCGGATACCCACCGGAAGTGCATTCCAGAGAGCAACGGCCGTCACGCAGAACGAAGATCCATAGAAGGAGCTGGAGTGAGACGGAGTGGACAAAAGAAGATTATTAGACGACCTAAGGTTACTAGAGTGAGTATCACATAGAAAAATGAAACGGGAGCTAAGATAAGGGGGGTAAACCGGATTAAATAGTAGATTATACAAAAGAGCGAGTATATGTGTATCCCGGCGAAGTCTGATAGGGAGCCACTCGAGCTGTTTACGAAATTGAGAGATGTGGTCATACTTTCGATGACCAAAAATAAATCGTATACAAAAATTTTGAAGGCGCTCGATCCTCTGAAATTGTTCCTGGGTTAAGTTAAGATAACAGGCATCAGCATAATCTAAAATAGGCAATAGGAGAGACTGTGCTAACGCAACTTTAGTGGCCGTGAGTAAAAAGTTTCTTATTCGTCTTAAAGACGCAGCAGAGGCAAACAACTTACGCTTGACTGATTGCAATTGAGGATCCCAAGATAGACAATTGTCAAAGATCACTCCGAGATTTTTGACTTGCTCACTGTAAGGGATTGTAACACCTCAAACACAAGCTGGGGCAGAGTAGCCCAGTCTATCTTCGAAATTAACCTACTACTTCCAACAATGATGGCTTGGGTCTTAGAGGGGTTGACAGTAAGGCCAAAAGATCGACTCCAGGCTTCGATACGACGCAAATCATCATTTACAGTCCCTACAGCCACACTTAAACGGGCTAGTGACGCCTGCGAGTATATCTGGAAATCGTCTGCATAGAGGTGGTAGGGAGAAGTAACATGGAGAGTTATTGAGTTAATAAATATTGCGAAAAGAAGAGGAGAAAGAACGCCACCTTGAGGGACACCGGAACTAGTATCGCACCATGAAGATAACACCTCACCCATGCGTACACGTTGCCGGCGCCCAAGCAGATAACTGCGAAACCAGTCAACTGCCGTTGGAGATATATTAATAGAGCGGAGAACAGCAAGTAGGACATCAAAATCGATCGTATTAAATGCATTGCTAAAGTCAAGCAAGGTAAGGACAGTAAGTTTGTTGTCGTCCATCCCCATCCTGATATCATCAGTAATTTTTACTAGTGCAGTGACGGTGCTGTGACCAGAACGGAAGCAGGACTGTAAAGGAGTAAGGAGGTTATTACGGTTAAGGAACGAGTTGAGCTGGGAGTGGATGAGACGTTCAAGCACTTTGGAAAGAAATGGGAGTATGGAGATAGGACGATATTCGGAAAAGGCTTTAGGGTTAGGTTAAAAAGACATGTTTAAATAAAGTCCGTTAATTTCTTTGCCTATCTTTGCTACGTTTCTCTTGATGGTCACTGGTCACCTGCAGGTACTCCTAAAACTTGATGACCCAGCCATCGCATGCTAAACGATGTTTGATACTTATTTATTAATTGGTATTGTAATTAATGTGATTGGTTATGTATTAGTATTATGTATAGTATGAATAAACATCCCACTAAATGTTCCAACTATTGGGACTCGGGGCCTTCTCTCTCCAGGCCATGCTCCACGATGCTGGCCCCGTGCGGATTAGTGGATGACACATGGCCTCGAAAGATTCAAGGTTCAAATCGGTTTCCTCACGATGTTTTCCTTCCCCGTTTTAAGTTACTTTGAAAAGACAGTGGTGCACGTTGGATTTGAACCCGGGCAAGTGCCGTTCTCATGATTACAGACCAGCCGCAACCTCCAGCCTGGTGGAATATAATACAATATGTTTAGCATTATTTACGTCAATAATTAGAGTTTTTGAATGTTTTGGGAAAGTCGCAAGACGAATTAATTACATCTCTCCCAAAAGACGAAACTGCTTCAGACCTGGAATCTAGACTTCCATAAACAATTTGTGGCAGCTGCACAAGTAAATACTGCTGGGTTGGGTGCGAGAAAGAAAAGGGAAGACCGATACATGGTAAAAACCTTTCTACAACAAGACGAAAATGACGGTTACAAAGTGCACGCTATGAATTTAGAAATGCAAAGTGAGTGGTTAACCATAGGTGAGTTCTGTATCCCATTAGCTCTAAAGTGGCGCACCTTGATCTATGACTGGTCTCCTGCCTTATTAAAATTTTACCTAAATGCATTCCAAATGACCCTCACTGACCAGAGTAACTTGGTAAGGTGGGGAAAAGCCTCTGAAAAATGTTGCTATACTTGTGGAGAGGCGATATGTACAGCAAGGCACATATTGGTGGGATGCAAGGTGCTCCTTAATGGGGGTCATTACTCACGGCGCCATGACAGAGTGCTTGAAATCATACGTGAAGCCATGAGCCTTTCAGTAGCTAGAGCCCAAAAAGGGATTGACAACAAACAAAAGACAAATTAACTTTGTAAAAGAAGGCTCAACATCAAACTCCAGGAACAAGCCTTACTCAATCCTGGGTACAGCACCTGATTGGACTATTTTAATGGACACGTATGAAAAGCACTACAAAATCCCAGAGGATGTGGGTGTTTCGTCATCCAGACCGGACATTTTCCTTTTTTCTAGAGCTACAAAACGCATAGTGCTTGTAGAACTTACCGTACCGTGGGAAACTAATATACCTAAAGACCACGCGATGAAACAAAATAAGTATTACGACCTCCTAAACGAATTAACAAAAAACGGCTATGTAGTTAGTTTATACGCTGTAGAAGTGGGAGCGAGAGGTATACCAGCAAAATCTCTCTATAACCTGCTGAAAGACCTTGGCTTATCCAGAAGTGCAGTAAGTTCTATACTAGAACGAGTATCTAAAGCTGCACTAGTAGGCTCATATCAGATTTGGCTGGGCAGGGAGAGAAAGACGAGTAGTGAAGGTGAGTGTTGATGTACGTCAGAAAGGGGCCCCTTAAACCTACGCCCGAGTCACAAGTCTCGGGAATTACTCGGGTTTTCTCTCTCTGCCACACGATGGACCCGGCACCCGCACGGTGAATCCATGGAATGCTAAGAAAATCGTCTCTTGAAGTGAAAACTTCTTTTGGCGCGCCAGCGCGCCACACACAGGTTTTTTGTGGGCTGTGAATAGAATTCTAGCGTCACGCTCGGAAATGATAAGAAATCTTCGAGTAAACTCGGGACCAAGAAAAGCGTCACCATTTCTAGATGGCCATGGTCATGGCCACGCCCTCCGGTTTCACCCGCGTAGTTTCCAAAGTAAGCTATCAAATTCTGAGTTATACCTAAGTTTTCACTTCTATCGGTAGTTCCTATGACCGCCAATATTTTTTATTTTATAGGTTTACACTTAACCCCTATCTCGCCTGATGTTAAGCGAAGATGCGGTCTACGATGGGATAATATAATGTTTGTTTTAGTGGGTTCCTATATACTTTTTGTATGTGAACCATCTTCCTTTATTTTGTGCTTAACTCTTTTTCATACGACGATTGCCTAACCAAAGATTTCCACAGTGACCGGTCTGGTGCCGCCTCCATTCACCGAAAAATATTGAAACACGAAGAGTTCAAATCCAATGCTTAGCACTCCACTGCGCTCGTCGCACAGAGATATAGGTACGATGATTTATCTCTACGGTCTGTCATTTCTCTAGAAACATTACTCTTCTACCGGAAGACGGTGATGATTGCACATTAATGCTTCGCGGTAGAATAACTGGCAAATGTGTGGTTGGGACTTTCCCGGTGAGACATGAATTTATTTCTTACAAAAAGCAATATTTATTATGGGCATGTTCACACGAATAAAATAAGCAAATATTTACTATTTAGTTGATAGTTGAAATGTAGTACTAAAGAACTCACTACCGCCATCTAGTAAGTAGTGTGGACCTACTTTTTAGTTCTGAAAATAGCTTAAGTACTTAGCTATTGCTATCTTTGATTGAGAGGACCCTGGACCATATATATTTACATACATAGTGGAACATACAGCAAGCTGCATCAGATCATGAGTTTTACGCGTGAAGCAACTCCTAGGCCATTATTATAGAGATATTATTTTGAGACACTGATATCCGTGTTATGAGATAAGGCTAAGAACACTATTTTCACGGTCACGAGACCACTGATTTTCGCGGTTTCGCAGCCGCTAAATCGCCCGTGAACGTGGCGGGTGACGGGCGGGCGGGGCGGTAACGCGCGCACCCCTTCCTTCCACTCGACACCACCAAAACGACACTCAAATCAATCACTAGTCCATACGACACCACCGACTAATAGTGAGGTTCCCTACATACAAATTTGTTGATATGAAAACTCCAATTAAGTTCAAGCAGTTTCATTAATGAGGTACCTATGTCATTTGATTAAGTTTATATTTATCTGTCACTCAAATGGTCATCTTGACATTGTTCTTTGCAATTTGCATATTATTGTCTTTCCGTCCGAATAATTTTTCACAATGGACATGGATACTAATACTGACGACATAAAATACATAAAAACTAATGGCGGAACAGCACATCACTAGGGTGGTGTCGTATGGACTAGTGATTCCATACTACACCACCGATGGTGTCGTTTTGGTGGTGTCGAGTGGAAGGAAGGCGCGCACCGCGGGCGTAAAACACGTCGTGACTTATGCTTTCAATTTTTACATGCATATCTGCATTCTACAAAGCTGCGGGCCCGCGACCTCGACCGCGCGGCTGCCGCGCGTCTTCCGCGCGGTCGCCGCCCCCCCCCCCGTCCACCACCCACCACATTCGCGGGCGCTAATCTCACCCGGCGGCTGCAAAACCGCAAAAATCAGCGATCTCGTGAGTTTCGAAATAAAACCCGCGCCCGCCGCGGTTGCGAAATCGCGTGTAACTCGTTCCATGAGTTCTTAGCCTTAGTTTATGATCAGCGGTTTTATAAAAGGCGGCTGCTAAAAGCGATCTCTTCCAGACGACCTTAGGATGGAATGTAAAAAAAATGTGAAACATCTATCTGTGATCCAAATCACAACCTGATTGATAGATTGATAGATAGATATACTCTTTATTGACACACCAAACAAAACTAAAAACACAGAAAAAAAAGAACAATACATTTTACAGTAGTGCGACAATGGGCGACCTTATTGGTTAGCTGTTGCGATGTGATTCAGTAACCAACATCTAAGTTTACGCATTTATAATTTTAGTACGATAATTACAACGTTATGGTTGCCTGGTAGAGATCGCTTTTAGTGATAAGGTCGCCAATTGCTACTTCTTTTGTTTGATGTGACTTGAGTATTTTAAATTAAGTGCAATAAAGAGTTAGTCTATCTATCTACATCGTTGCTACTTTGCGGTGATTGAACTTGCGCGAACTTTCACTAACAAAAATAGGATGCATAAGTCACCTGAAACCCTGAGAGTGAGACCACACCAACGACGCTCTACAGAAGTGTAAATAATTATACCTTACCTGAAAAAACGAGAAAATCGACTAGGGGAAGGGGGGATTTGGGGTCACAGGGGACATGATTTATTGTTTTTCTACTGGTAACCCCCAAATCTGAAGCTGCGTACTCATTGATATAAATACTGCTTTTAAGAGTTCAATGTGCGTACTGGTGACCCCCTCGAAAGTACGAGACCGCGACCGCACCGCACCTGATAGGAAGACATCATCATATATACATCATCATATATGAATCATCATATACACTGCAGTATCTTATAAGCTTGTCGACTGCATTTAACATTACAGGATAACAACATGAGAAACCTGTCATGGTTCATGAAAGAATTTCAGGAGATGTGTCATCCCGGAGTAGGAAAGTCGCGAGTTTATTTCGAAAAACGTTTTTCGTAGAAAGATAATAGACGTCCTAAAACGATGAGTGGCCTGTTTATGTACTTAGCATATACTGTGTAGGTATGGTACAAATACTGTGTTGAAGATAAATATTTCGAGATATGTGTTAGGAGAGAGATATAAGTATCATCTTATATCTTTGGGTGCGGAGCGTAGTGCGATACTAGACAGCGATTTGGCTTTTCATGGCAAGGTAGTTGGTAGTTACATACTTTGCTGTTATGGGCAGAACTGTAATGTTGCAAACCATTAGGCTTAGGCGATGTTTTGCCGGTCTCATCACTAAATTTTATAAAAACGATGTGTGTGCTCAGTACACACATTGTTTCATGTGTGTGCACACATTCTTTAATGTGTGAGCTCAGTACACGCATTGTTTAATGTGTGTGCACACATTGTTTAATGTGTGAGCTTTGTACACACATTGTTTGCACCGCAGGTTAACTAAGTATTTTCTCATCTGTGCCGCGGGCAATGTACTACTAATGTACTTAGTCCTAGGCACTGCTAATGCGGATCCCTTTAACCATGTAGGACGCTGTTTTGATTTCGTACATACCTAATAGTACCTAATTATAGTGTGTATGTACCTATAGTGTGTGTTCTATTTTAGTTTTTGAAATGAAAACGTGCTTTGCCGCACAGCACTCATTTTTTTTCCTAGGCTTTAGATACCTAAGTGAAGCTGATCCGTCACTCTCGGTGAAGGCTCGATCGGGTGAACTCGGGATCAACGTGTGTGCACGTGCGGGAAAGACACAGTCAGCTGCTCTTCACTGCTGCGTTAACTTTTTTATCGTATGCGTATTAAATTTGTATGTAATAATCTAATAATTGTTATTATTAATTCGTTTTTTCTTATTTTAGTTATCAGAAACCCATTGTATTTGAAAGTTTTGAATTTGAATTTGTATCCTTTGCAGAATGCAAAACAAATCTATATAATTAAAAAAACACTTTTCATCCCACCAGCTCGGAAAGGGTACTTTTGCTCCTCGATACTCGATATCAGGGCGCAAAAGTCGTTTTAACCCTCTAGAGGTTAAAGTAAATTTGAATTTAGAACATCGTGTGTACTGAGGTTTTGAATTCAAAACATAATAATTCAACCTATTTATTTCTACCTCCTTGGTGCCGAATGCATCATACATTTTTTTAATATGTTAAAAACTCAGCCTCGGAACCTCCTTGGTGTACTTACTTTTTTTTAAATTTGCTTAGCGCGAAAACATTTAAAAATTTGCATTTAGTCATTTCCTCGCTGAGGTGGAATGAAAAGTTACGTGTTGCACTCGAGTGCAAAGATTTTTCACCTTGTGCTCTTTTGATTCCCTTGCTACGCTCAGGATTCTAGTTTTGAATCAGTTAGAAAATTTTAGAATCCTTCGCTTGCTCGGTCATCAAAATTGAGCACGCGGTTAAAAATCAACTTTGCACTCTTGTATATAAAATAACTATTGTTATCTGGCTTGTTTCTCATTTATCCTACCATTACGATTCATGATAATTCTACATAACACATTATTTATTACCATATAAATTACGATAGCCTATTAAGTTTTTACTCCTGCCATGTGTACTACTAAGTAAGGTACCTAATAAGGTCACACATTTTTAATAAGGAGTTATTATATTATGTACTATAGTACTATAGTTCCTGAGAAAGGATTAAACAAAAACAACTGTTCGTAAATACATAATTTTATTACAAAATGGAAACAAAATCCCTTATTCTACTTAAATAAGGCACGACGGCTACGTGTCCAACCTAACCTTCGGCTTCCGCGAACGAACCCAACAGAACTTCAGATGAAATTTCCTAAGATTCGGCTAAACACAACTCGTATAAAACACATTTAAAAGAAGTTTCTATACAAAACGAGTAACAAAATTTTCAATAATCAACAAACGTGCTACAATAAATAATTTTAAGATTTCAGAGTTTTTTTTCATGCACAATAGGTACACGCGAGGCATAAGCTGAGCTTTGCATTTGTGTGAGTGTAGGTACATGGATAGTGTAGGTGTGACAACCGGCTTAGGCGCGGCGCCATTCTGTCTCGCCGCGCTCCTGCCTGATTGGTGATCACTCACACTAATGCAAAGCTCAGCCTATACCTCGCGGACAAAATTTCAAGCTCCTGCCTGATTGGTGATCACTCACACTAATGCAAAGCTCAGCTTATACCTCGCGGAGTGTACCAAAATTTTATTTCAAACAAATATACGAGCGTTTATTGCTGATAAATTCCTTTTCGGAAATACTGGAAATTGGCAGGAGGACATCGATGGTGCTGTAAATAGTTTGATAACATAGAGCTAGCCTAAACAACTGTAATAAGCCGAAAGAGCATTCTAACATTTCTAACGTTCAAATCATTTTAACGCATTCTTGTAAAATGAACAACTTTTAATATTCAGCCAACACAATGCGCGGTCCGAAGGTGGGGTCACAGGGACATTACCATTCGGACAATTTCACTCTTTAGCTGTAAGAATAAGGAAGACTCAAATTGATTCGTACGAATTTGAGGAGATCGCCAATGAAGAAGTGGTAGTGCGCAGATTTTATGGCTTGTGAAATTTCTATGTTGACTACGTGGCTGTGGATTACGTTGCCTGCGTGGGTTTTCCCGATAGTTACAATCTTTGTGTCTGCAAATCGAGAGTGGATCGGTTTCTTCTAGGTAAACACGCTCCATCGTAGACCGCATCATCGTTTAACATCAGGCGAGATGGCGGTCAAGTGTAAACCTACAAAAGTTTAAAAAAATAATCTGAAATTGAGAACTGTCTTCGACAGGACCTAAAGACCATTTTATCGTAGTCACGTGATCAAGTGACGCTTCCAGGCGTGGCTATCTGGATTTAGAACCTGTGCGAGAACTATTGTCAAGTTAATAATCTACTGCTTATTTATTTGTAAAGTGCCCGAAAAACAAGGCGAAGTTGGATAAAAAAATGTCGACTATTTTAAAAAGGCTATTTTTATATCTTGCAAACGTCTTCTTTCGGCTTAGTCCTCCATTTCAGCGTAAACTTGCAAACTTATTTAATAGTGTATCACCGATATGTCGTGATATATTAGCGTATATACAATATTCTAAATAGGTATAACTATGACGTAATGACTGATATAGGTACACAGTAATGTAATATAATTAAATAATGCATTGATACGAGTACATTTTAGACGCAATCTATCCTCAAAGTGCGCTATTTAGGTACTTACGATGTAGGTAGACCCGCAGTGGCGTTCACCGTATAACCATCGTCAATAAAAAAAACAATTAGTCCGTCACCTAGATTGCTAAAAAATATTGTATACGTATTTTTTCTTTTGTTTCATAAACGAAAAATAATGAAGATACAGTACTTAGAATTTTCGCGTGACGTCACTCGTGGGTACAATTTTATTTTTACCCACAAGTGACGTCACAACCCCCCCACTCTGGAAGTTTGATGATATATCTTTGACGGATTTTAATAATTTGATAGAACAAAAAATACACGTATATTAAAAAAAAAAAATTTTTAATAATTTGATGAAACAAAAAATATATGTCCCACAGTTTTCCATGACGGGCTAATTGGAATGGTTTATTTTTTTACCCTATTATGGGCATTAGTGTACGGAATAACCATGCGAGCCTAAAAATATTATTTCTATTTATATATTGGCCACACTGTGCTGTTACGGGCGGTTTGGGTAGCTTATCATTAGGCGCATGTTTTGCTCGTCGCGTTAGGTACTCTCTCTTCTTAGTCAGTACACTCTTGGCAGAGTGGTCGTGGTCGTCATTTTCCTTCGTCAATTAACCGCTTCACAATTCGTCGCCATTCACTTCTGGCTGTCAGGTCACTGCAGCCGTGTAAAGTCCTCATCATTTGAAGGTTTAGTCTCCAAATCGTTACATTTTATTATAAATACAAATAACACACAATTAAGACGATATTTGATCCGAACGACGAAGTTGGGACGTACCGCTAGTTTTATTGTTTAGCTAGTTATAATGCAGAATTAATCGCTTCTTAATTCGGTAACCGAAATTTCATAGCACAATTTGAGTATAAATTGCATGGTCTAAATTCTATAAATAAATATTTATTTACATGATAGCTATTGTATTGTGCGTTTATTTGTTCCGGGTGTAAGTTACGTAAAAACTTTTATTTTTAATTTCTACAACTTATTTCGAAGTTGATCTTAATATTCTATTTTGGTGAGTAGGTATTATAAGAATGTTATGCTAACTAATAAGCAGGACTTGGAGATATTTTCTAATTAAATTTAACATCTGTGTAACCTAGGCCTACAAGGTAAATAAATTAATTGATTTCTGTATATTACGCGAGTTCTGTTGAATTTTATGATAAACATCGTATTTTTGCTATGTCATCAGATATTTAATGTGTATCACAAAGTAGACTGGTTTATTTGTTCATGGGTTCGATTCCTACCCAGTGTAAATATTTGATGAATATCAGTGAAATATTTGCGTTTATTATGTCTGGATGTTTCTATGTATAATAAATATGTATTTACAATTATTTGAGCATTCTACCAGCTATTTGTCAAAAAGTACACGTTTTACTTAGTTTGCAGATAGATGGTGTTGTGGGAGAAATTTTGTGTTGTAGTCAATGATACAAATTACATTTCTTGTTGTTGCACACAAGTTCACAATGAAAATGTATTTATCAGTTTCGAGTTAACCTTACACCCGGTATAATAGCTAAGGTGAATGTTAAAGATATGGTATGCAAACGATTAGTGCTCGGTTTGCCAAGTGTAAGTGATATTACACAAAATATTGGTATGCGCAGTAGTATAGGATGGCCGTGTAGTGACAAACTTACAGAATTGTGCGAGCGTGGCTGTAGAGTAGACGATTTTCCGCAGCTTTTAGAACCCAAAATGTCTGAAATTTAATTTTACAATACTCGAACTGCGAGAATAACTTTTCTGCTCAATAGGCTTACTTTTGACCTCCATCAACTAAAAAATATAGGATTAAAACAAGTTCTACAGACACGATTGCACAGAAGATATCACTCTTCGTTTAAAGGTTCCCAGATTATAGGAGTGAAACACTACAGAGCGTTCCATATAGAATGTTCGGAATAAAAAAAAACCAAACATAAATATAATATAAAAAAAAGTTTTATTAACATTAAATACATTATTAATATTACAATATACATTAAATTTACGATCTCGTCAGGCAATTTACATTGTGGATCTTTAGATTGAATTTATGTTCAAATAAGTAATTTATTTGAGTAGTACCATTGTGCTTAAAGATTGTGTATCTATCTATTAAATATGCATTATCAGGGTAACACAGAAAACCTGTACTTAGCGAAAGAGATGCGTTGTATTCATCACTATGGACAACTTTCACTATGAAGCAGCCCACTAAATGTTCCCACAGGTGGGAACTCGAGGCCTTATCTCGCAAGGAGCGAGTCAAGATAATCCATCACGCTAAAGGCTTGTTCGCATTAGGCTAGTTATTTTGTGGCTAAACGTGTCTGAACACTGAAACTTTAGTCGAGTAGTTTAGTAAGTGATTTAGTCGAGTCAATCCATTTTGTTCTATTTTCAACGGGCGAGTAGCACCCCCCACCACGCGTTCGTTGCGAGCGGTGCGCTCATTGGCTCGCCGACTAAACAGGTTCGAACTTGTCAAATTAGTCTGGAGAGAAAAATAACTTCAAACAATTTTCCAAATGCGAAATTGTCTGTGGAATAAGTTATTTTATTGATCACAGAAATTTCCTCATTCACCTCTTCTAAAATAACCATTACGATTAGCTTATTCATTCATTTATTTTATTGCGTTGTAGAAACTTCATGTTGCGAAACGCTACTCACTTGTGAAGTGTACTAAAGCACGGTGCGAACAATTTTTGAATAGTAGCGAGTAGCTACTAAAATACTCTCTACTAGACTAATTGAATAGCTTATTAATGCGAACAAGCCTTAACTCTGTGTGTGATGGATGACGCATGACCACGCAAGATTCTAGGAACATGCCGATTTCCACACCATGTTTTCCTTAAAGAGTTTAATTCAGTGGCGATGATGAATTGTCCACCATTAATATTAATAAAAAAAACTGCTCTTGAAAAAGTACTCATTTGTAAGCGGGATCAGAACCTACGATTTAATGAGTGAATCACATGTAGCCACTAAGGCACCACACCTCAATCGTATCATTGATAGGCAACCCCAATTAATAAAAAAATCAGTTTTACCATACAAAAAATAACTTTACACTCATGAAAATGTATAAAACATTTTTATAGATTGCAGGTTTTTAGGTCGCACAGTGCGAGTTGTAGATAATAAGTAATAAAACGCAACACTTTCGACTCTGCACACTTTCGCGTAACCCTGTAACAAAGTAACAAAGAGCGAACTCCCTGCAGTCGTGTTTTCGCCGATTTACAATCCAGTGGTGTTTTAAACGAAGAGTGTTGAAACATGAGAGTGGTTTAACAAAGTAATGATCCATTCCGAAAGTCTAACTAACGTTTTAGTTAGAACAGAAAGCACAGAAACACGTTTTAAATATTAGAAAAGTACACTAGTATTATTAATTACGATATATTTAAAGTGGATTAATTGTGGATCGAGTTTCCGATGTTTCGGCGCAGTTTCATGTTCACAGGTAAACGGAAGAATGGAAAAACTTAATGCAAAACTTTCTAATCACAGGCAGATATATGAAACTACCCTCTTTTTCAGTCTTTTGTGACGATTACTACTGTTAGACGAACTCGAACGTATTTATTGACAAACGCACTGTATTTATCATTAATAATACTAGTATAGTGACAACCGTGATAGACTAAAACGATTTTAGAAAAATATTTAAAATATCGGTCTATGTCTTCACAGTCTATCTGATAAGGACAACGATATTTCAACAATTAGTCCAATATCAAAATATCAATTCATAATATTATACAAAACCAAATAACTAATCACGTAGATACAATAACCTTAAAAATTTCGCCACAAAGCTCGACATTATATAATAATTTTACATCTAAAGCGAGAATATAGTTTAATTACAATATGATTACAATCTCTATATGAAAATGCAAAAAACTTACATTATACGTACACTGAAATAAATTACTAAGAACAAAGGTTCATTTTTTTTAGTATAACTACACTATGAATGTAAATAAAAATACGAATATCTTAATTTGTATGTCTTTGTACCAAATTATATTTTGTAACAATTTTGACAGACAATTTTTTCCTAAAATTTGAGATGGCAATGAATAAGAGAGCATTATGAACAGAACTTATATATATATTAAAATATTATATTAACAAGTTTTTACTCAAAGATTTTATTAATTAAAAACAAAAATAGGGAAATAAAACACCCGACTGCTTTATTTAGTAGCTTTCATATTTTATGATCCATTGACGATTTATTGTCTAATAGTTTTTTTTATAGGCGGGCGCCATCTTTGAACGATCTCATTATGTCACACCTCAAACGACATTTAACAATGTCCAAATCTTAAATGACCAACTATATAGTTTTCAGGTGAGACATCAAATTTAAGCATAGCCAATTATTAAAAAAAGAGATCACGTTCAATTACGCAGTCGAGTGTAACATATATAACAAATACATCAAAGTTTATTTTGCAATAAAAGACTTTTTAATCAGATTAGTTTATGTTTGTAAAAAATGTTAAAATTAAAAATTTGTTCGTTAATTATTGCTGTCACACAATTTTAGAAGCGCATACGCATATACATATTGAGTAGATATTAGCCGCATTCAGTTGGAAGCCATTGTGGCTTATTTACGATTGATTTTGTAAACGTAAGGTTATGGGTTCTAAGGGGGCGTTCAAGTATTACGTAAAGCTACTATAGATTTTATAACAAGCACCGTAACGTTTCACACGACCCCCACTATCCTCATAGTGCGTTACGTAATACTGGTACGCCCCCTTAATCCTGCATACAGCTTGATTATTTTTCAAGTACAAGTTTATCATAAGCCACTGATTTTAACGGTGAAATAAAGCATCGTGAGGAAACCGACATGTTGCAAAAGATATATCTTTCGAGGACACTCGCCGTCCGCTAACCAGCTCTTGACCAGCCAACGTGGTGGGTCATGACCTTGACTGTGTCTTTCAGGCCTCAACTCCCAGCAGTGGGAATAAGTGGGCGGCTCATACTAGATATCGAAAATATAAATAAATAAAAACTTGCTAATACATCCAGAGGTAGAAATAGTAAGACTTTTCACTGAGAAAAGTAAATTTCTTGCCTCCTCCATTTACGGACATCGACAAAATTTTCATTATGAAGAAAACTTTGAATGTCGAAATAAATAATAATAAATTAAATGGCTATACACACTTCACTGGACACTGTCGCTACCAGAGCTCATATAATTCGGGCGATGTGTAACTTTTTTTCGTTTTTATGATAGATACTAAAAAAGGCGAAAAGTTATCTGTTTGTGTGTATGTTTGTTCCCACAATAATTTTATATTTTGACAATTACATAGGCTACTTTTTGTCCCGTTAAAGTTAGTGGTTCCCGTGAGATACTTAATGGAACGAATCACTGGCTAGGTATGTGGTCGTTTTCACAAAAATGTATACTCCTCTAACTTGTCGCTTTCCGGATCAATCCATTTTGTGACCGGATTTTTTCCCGTTTTTGTTACATTCTTGATTCATGCTCCGCTTCTATTGATAGTAAGTAGCATTATGTTCTATAGCCTTCCTCGATAAATGGACTATCCAATAGAAATAGAATCTTTCAATTCAGACCAGTACTTCCCGAGATCCTAGCGTTCAAACAAACAAACAAACTCTTCAGCTTTATAATATTAGTATAAAAGTATAGATTTGTTTTACAGTTACTGTAGTAACATTTATTTCGAAACAAGTGTCACTACTGTCTGTACATGTGTTTGTTTCGAAACAAATGTTACTACTGTAATACAAATTTGGTATAAAATCCGATCGCAAACTGGAACGTTCCAGAAATCGACAAGTGACAAGAGGACCGGTATACATTTTTATGAAAACACCCAAATACCAAGCCAGTGCTTTATTCTATTACGTAGCTCACGGGAACCACTAACTTTAACGGGACAAAACATAATCCAGATTTTTTGTGAAAAAAAAATCAACAAAAAATACCCCTGAGCATAAACAAGCGTAGAGAGATTAATCGTTAAACGCACGTTTTCGTATACAACCCGTATTATACGTACTCTGGTTACCGATAAATGTACAGCTAACAAATGGCAATAATGAAAAACTTGTGATATCCAAAACGAAGTGAGTTTAAAAAAAACATTCATACAAAATCATCCATTCATTTATTGTCACCGCATAGTATCAAATCATTCAAATACTACTACAAAATTGGTCGCTTCTTATTTAGACATTCTAACAGTAGAAATTTATGAACTAGGTTTGTCAGGTCTCGACGAATAGGCAATAAAACAAAAAAAATAATAGTGCGTGGAGTCCTTCCGCGCGGAAGAAGGAAAACTTATCACTCTTGCTATTCCCCCTCTCCTGCAACAGCGCTTTCATGCCCTCTCCATGGTAGCGTTAAACGTTTAACGCAACCTTGTTGGAAGTCGCATAAAAAGTTTCACTTCAAAAAAATTAATCAGTCAGTTAGATTGCTAAAATATTGTATATATATTTTTTCTTTTGTTTCACAAATAAAAAATTATGAAGATACGGCGCTTAGAAGTTTCGTGTGACGTCACTTGTAGGTACGATTTTTACACACAAGTGACGTCACGACGTTGATTTTACCCACTCTGTAAATTTGATGATCTATATATTTGTCGATTTTTAATAATTTGGCAAAACAAAAAAAACATATCCCATATTTTTTCATGATCTAGAGCTGACGGACTATTTAGGATGGTTTATTTTGACCCAGTCTTCACCCGAGACCCGACGAAACCACAAAACAGATAATAAATACCTTTCAAAAGTCATAAGAAATAAAATATTATTTATAAACGTCTAAGACACTATGCAGCACATATTACCGAACGTATCGTATCAGTCTGTTATTAACTAGTAAAATTATTTAGCTATTCCTGACGATGGGGCTTCAAATTTCAACATTTCAATCACCATACTTGCTTTTGGCATTGCTATCCTCTCCCATGGATTGGACCTAAATGAAAGGGATAGCGATAACAATACCAGAAGCAATTTTAAAGGCGGTAGATCTCCGTGGTTATAGTTTAGAACGCAAATTTAGTTTAGCCTTGGGAGTAACACGCTTTTTTTAATGTTTTTTAATCTTGTTGAATTTAGGTCTTTTGAAATCAACATCAAACCACCGCTTCCTCATAAGAAATTGCTTATAGAATTGTTATAGCATGTTAGCAATAGCAATGCCATAGAGATTTTTGTTAGGCTGTAGACCGTTTAGAGTGTTTACAAGACAGCCAAAACCGACGATCTGTGTTGTATTTCAAATGATCACCAAAATTCAAGAACAAATCAGCCAATTTCGAGACTTAATCTGTCCGATCAAGTATTTAAACACAGACAAACGCAAGGTCACTACTAAAACTTGTAATACAAATCTCAATATAGATGGCCCGCATATCCAGGTCCCAACAAGTTTAAATAATCTCACAATTGTGTCCCAAATGCCCAAAACTTAATAAAACATTTCTCACAATCACGCCTTCAGGATTTCATGTCTCGTTAAGAGTTCAGAAAGGCTCAAAACTCACGTCCCGAGGTCCCAAAAATTACAGGGCGTTTTCACAACCATTGTTCTGAGTTCCCAGGATTCTCAGGGTACTCAGGGGTGTGGGTTCAGGTCCCGTGGGAGGAAGCGTGAGGTCAGGTCGGCCGTCGGGCGAGTATGTTCGCGCAGCAAGCCAAGTGTCAGTAATGGTCAGCGTCCGCTGAGGGCGCCACTGTGTACGTTGACGGTGGCCTGCGGACAATTTTTATAGACATTTAGAGAATCTTATATTAATAGACATTTAGACAACACTGACAACTACTTCCGTAGGCGGATTCCGCAGAGTCCTAACAATTAATACAAAATAGTAGATTATGTGGATGGGTGTGGAGTGAGTGAAGTTGGTGATTACCGCTGAGGCGCTATTGAGACAGCCTTAATCTTAAGATAGCCGAGGTTATCATCGACACATACGTGTGTCATACGACGTTTTTTAACACACTTGTGAATTAAATAAATAATAAAAAAAAACATTTCAACATTGAAAACCAGTTGTAAAAAAAATTTCGCTATGACGGGAAAAAAATAATCATTTGTAAAAAAATGCGCACGCAACTAATAATGGCAAACAGCCAGATACTAAAAAGTTAGGGGTGTTTATACCTGCGGATAGCGTTTTAGCCACGTACAAGAAGTGGAATTAAAAGCTTTTTTTATTACAAATAAAAAAGAAGTAAATATTTGAGTGAGAGTTTTATTTTTAAACACGTCCACATTGAATTTTTCTATTTAAATACGAAGTTGGATGAAGTGACCAAGCAATAGTTACCTACATTAATTCATTTGTTCTATTGAACACGATCTTTTTTGTATCTAAACTTTTTTAAGAAAAAAGCAACTCAACAAAAAAATCTCTAACTCACTAGTGAGTTAGAGAATGAAAAAGTCACAGTTTGATTATAGGTGTCATTATACGCCTCATTGCGGTGAAATTAGAGCCACTTTATGAGCAAGTATGTTGAAAATATTATAACTTACCTGATGGAGCGTCTAGGCGCGGGTAGTCTGGATGGCCTGGGTAGCGCCGACATTCGTGCGTCGCTTGAAGCTATCTTAGGCTGCTCCGTTACAGCCGCTGAAAACACATTTGACGTGTCAATTGTACATTTATCAATAAATAACTTTGACACATTTTTTTTCTAACAGACACCAAAAAGGAGGAAGTTGTAGAAGAGGCAGCGCTCTCCGGTTTCACCCCTGTAGTAATGTACAAAGTGAGCTTTCAAATTCTGAGTTATAAGTTTCCACATCTATTTTCCATTTTTTTTTGTTCCAAAGGATACTCCCCGAATGGGCGCCCATGTCGATTTTATCGAAATCTGTCGAGCAGTTTTTAAATACGGTATTTGACAATGTTGAAAATACGGCATAAATTATGATAATCTTATTAGATAACACATTAAATAAACATATTGCACTCTATTTTCGGAGATATAGTGTGTATTTTTTGTGAAATACGCCAATGAAAATTGAAAAATTACAGAATTTTTATCTTCGACGTAAACGCACTGTTAAGGATGACAACGCTGTTGACATCACATGCCAGTAAATATGCCATCTATAGCAAACGGTTTCTTTGAGAACAGTGATTTATTTACTGGCATGTGACGTCACGCGCGTCACATGATCAGACACAGCGTTTTTGGAGGGCTTTTCGAACTCTATACTTTAAACATTTATTTTTAATGTAAAAACAGTGGCTCTTGCGGAAATATTCATGTGGTATGTATATGTATTATGTAATCATAAATCATTTAAACGGTTTTAAAATTTTTGTCAAATACCGTATTGAATTCGGCAAAATTGAAGATCACAAACCATTACGTAGCACAGCACTGCGCTCGTAACCTAGATATATACAATTATTTATCTCTATGAAATTTATCTGGAAACCTTGATTGATTTCTAGTATGCATGTGATCTACCTAGTGCGGGTAGTATTATTTACTTGCAACGGGCGGTATTTATCGGGTCCTATAGACTGCCCTTCAGAGTACCAGAGTTACCCAGAGTAGTATTTACCTAAAGCTGGTGATGCTGCTGCGGGTAGAATTTAACTGGAGGGAATTATACATTGTTTCCTAGTGCGGGTGACATTTGTCAGGTACGGGTCATATTTACGCTGTGTAGGTAATATTTACTTGATGCGGGTAATATTTAACTGGTTCGGGTTATATTTACCTGATGCGGGTAGTTTATGCGTAGGCACCGACGATGGCCGTGCCATGGTCACGCGCGTCGGCGGCGCACCAGCTATCGAATATGGCCTTGTTGATGGCGGCTGGAATATACAAGAATTTTATATAAATTTTAAATACCCCCTAAATGTTTCAGTTTAAGCCTGTCACAGTAAGCCAATATACGTGCTCAATCCCCGCTGTTTGCACTTAAATACATTTTTGATAAAATCATTTTATAAGCCAAAAATGATTTCGTTTATAACATTTAGCAAACATCTCTCTCGTAATATTAAAATACATTTAATATATACTTTTATAATTGTGTCAAACAGTCATAGTAATAAAAAATATTTTTATAAAATGATGTCAGTAGATAGACAGTTTTAGTCATAATCCAGTTACGTCAACGAGAGGGTACTCGTAGTTATGTCAGTATTCTAGATGTCAGTTTCAGGCACAATCTAGTCACGTCAACGAGAGGGTACTCGTAGTTATGTCAGTATTCTAGATGTCAGTTTCAGGCACAATCCAGTCACGTCAACGAGAGGGTACTCGTAGTTATGTCAGTATTCTAGATGTCAGTTTCAGGCACAATCCAGTCACGCCAACGAAAGGGCACTCGTAGTTATGTCAGTATTCTAGATGTCAGTATTCTAGATGTCAGTTTCAGGCACCATCCAGTCACGTCAACGAGAGGGTACTCGTAGTTATGTAAGTATTCTAGATGTCAGTTTCAGGCACAATCCAGTCACGTCAACGAAAGGGCACTCGTAGTTATGTCAGTATTCTAGATGTCAGTATTCTAGATGTCAGTTTCAGGCACCATCCAGTCACGTCAACGAGAGGGTACTCGTAGTTATGTCAGTATTCTAGATGTCAGTTTCAGGCACAATCCAGTCACGTCAACGAGAGGATACTCGTAGTTATGTCAGTATTCTAGATGTCAGTTTCAGGCACAATCCAGTCACGTCAACGAGAGGATACTCGTAGTTATGTCAGTATACTAGATGTCAGTTTCAGGCACAATCTAGTCACGTCAACGAGAGGGTACTCGTAGTTATGTCAGTATTCTAGATGTCAGTTTCAGGCACAATCCAGTCACGTCAACGAGAGGGTACTCGTAGTTATGTAAGTATTCTAGATGTCAGTTTCAGGCACAATCCAGTCACGTCAACGAAAGGGCACTCGTAGTTATGTCAGTATTCTAGATTTCAGTTTCAGGCACCATCCAGTCACGTCAACGAGAGGGTACTCGTAGTTATGTCAGTATTCTAGATGTCAGTTTCAGGCACAATCCAGTCACGTCAACGAGAGGATACTCGTAGTTATGTCAGTATTCTAGTTGTCAGTTTCAGGCACAATCCAGTCACGTCAACGAGAGGATACTCGTAGTTATGTCAGTATTCTAGATGTCAGTTTCAGGCACAATCTAGTCACGTCAACGAGAGGGTACTCGTAGTTATGTCAGTATTCTAGATGTCAGTTTCAGGAACAATCCAGTCACGTAAACGAGAGAGTAGTTATGTCAGTATTCTAAAAGTCAGTTTCAGTCACAATTCAGTCACGTCGACGAGAGATTACTTATGACAGCATTCTAGATGTCAGTTTCAGTAAAAATCCAGTCACGTCAACAAAAGGGTAGATATGTCAGTATTGTGTATTTTATGTTCAGTCACAATCCAGCATAATCAAGAGGGTAGTATGAAACGTACCGTGCACACAGACGTAATCGCGATGTTGTAATAATTCTAATTACAACGCATACTCACACATACACAAAAAATATACTCAACAACGGACTACCTTCAACAAACCACAAATTTTTAGTACACAAATATGATTAGCTATGATTGAAAAATGACAGCACAAATGAAATGGAACATATTATGGCCATGACAAATATGTATAAATTAGTGAAAGTTATTTTGTACCAGTATGTATTAGTATTTATAAAAGGATAATCATTTCGGTTTAACCTTTAGTTCTTTAGTTTCTTAGTGATTGTATATTGATGGATAATTTAAAGTTCGGGCATTTTGAAGCAATCTCTTCGAAGTTGGTTCTCGGGACTGTTCCATATATGTGGGCGATATAGTGGCGATCTCATCGCTCAAAGCCATTTCTTCCGGGCAACTTTGGGGTTGGCAAAAATCTTAGTAAAACGATCAATCAAATCATAAGGATTTTGTCTAGAGGTAAGTCTCCAGACGTTCTTCGTGTTAGGTATCTATGTAGTGGATGATATTTCACATAGTAATTTATTTTTATTATTGATTCGTACGAATACGCAACTTGAATAAAATGATGTCGAGACCGCTCCCTATGATTTTCTTTTTTTTTTTTTGTGTCTTCCTATTTTCGCACCCGCACTACTTGATTGCAGTTTTTTTTCTGTATTGCATATGTATCTATCTACATCGTAAACTTGTCAACATCGTCAGATTATAATCTAACACTGAGATTATAATTCTACGGTCGGTTAGGTTACGTTAGTTTTTAATCTGACGATTTTTACAATTCAACGGTCACACATATATATATATTTTGTAAGTCAATAAAGAGTATCTATCTATCTTTAATGTACATATATATAGAGAAGCGACTCACGGGCATGTGATGGTTCCGCGTCGACACGGGCACTCCGCTCCCCGGCCCCCGCAGCTGCCCCGCACACACACAACGTTACCACACGTGTTACGTCAGCGTACGTGCGTCGATGGTAGTGTGGGTGAGAACAATATGGCCGCGACGACTTTTAGTTAGGAACTGTATAGCAGCGCATTCAAAGGGAACTTTGTGTTATCTATACTAATATGTATTTAGAGAACGTTAGCCTCTGAGAAGTTTAATAGCGCTGATTAAATACCACATTAACTGTAATAAAACTAAAAAGGTATGTTTTTTTGTTTTATTAAATTTGTGGCTGTACAAATATTTCTCGCATTTTGTGTTAAAATAAAATAAAAAATATTATGAAGAGGAAAGATTGGTTTTCCTCTATGTTTGTTAGGATTAACTCAAGAACTGCTGCGCCAATTGTTTCACAATTTGAACTATGTATTATATCACAGTAACATAGGATTTTCGAGTATATCTAATATACATAGCTTTAAAGATTAATTGATAACAGTGCCACATGGTAAAAGTTTTTCACAAGGAGTACTTTTTTATATGTATATCAAATCTACATACTCTAGGGTACATGCTTTGCATGTAATCCTATATTATTTTGTACACTGCTTCATACATTTGTCAGGCAGGAGTACAAATTAATTAACAAAAATATTCATTTACATATTTATTTATTCTATGCAATGATGTGAAAATAACTCATAGAAATTTTAAAAAGACCACACATCGACACACGTAGAATATGAATTAATTAGGCACAAATAATTATGATAGCAGACATTCAATAATTACATCTAGCTGGATTATTACTTGTTGAACAGTTTACTTTTATACATTTTATTGATATCACGGTGCGTCGCACATCATTGTCACTGCAAACGATGTTTCGCGCGCGCTTGATTAGAAAAAGACCGCTAAATGCGGTTGATACCAAATCACACGTAAATAACTTTTTAGGTTATCAAATATGTGTTTAAAACACGTTAGTTTACCAACTTGCTTGTATTTTAGTTCCGTGACATCAATCATATACTGAATAATATTTTACTAAATAATATTTACTAATAATATTTTATATTTCTGATGTAATTATTGAATGTTAATTCACAAAAACCAACACCTCGAAATAAATCACGCAGATGAACAAGCGATTAAAACACTTCACACATAAAACCAATAGATTTCAAATAAAATAAAAAGACATAAAATTAGACACAAATGACAATCTAAAAACACTTTTTTTTAGTAAGTAGATGTAGAATTAGTATAAAATTAAATCTCTGACACGATAAAGAGAAGACTTTGTATGGAGTTTTGAATGAGGGTATCGCCCAACTGAAATGGTCATAGTTTTGAAATTGTTCTCTTTCCTTTTCACTTGAAATGAAAGAGAGGACAATACAAAAGCTATAACTGTTTTAGTTAGGGTTTAAAATCTTACTATATTTTACTAAATTCAGTGACTGAATTCAGAAGCAAGGTTAATACTGAATTCAGACCCAAGTTAGAAGGAAAAATCTTCACTTCTTAATTTAGTATGCTAGCTTACTGAATGCTATTACGCTTCACTAAATTCAGTGGCGACTAAATTCAGTTCATAAAATTTTACCAAGTATTAAACAAGCCTTTTAGAAGGGACACATCCGCCCTTATAAAAGGAAATATCCGCCCTTATTGAAATTAACGTTATTTAATCCAGATTAAAATTCCATATAACATGAGACGATTTTCTTAGCATTCCATGGATTCACCGTGCGGGTGCCGGGTCCATCGTGTGGCAGAGAGAGAAAACCCGAGTAGTTCCCGAGACTTTACTTTAGACAACATTAAATTGTAACCGAATTAAAATTTGACATAAAATAAAATTAAATTGGAATTAACAATAGTCAAATAAAATTATAAGAATGTGAATTTAGTAGTGGTAGGACTCTTGGCAGAGTCCGCCTGGGGAAGTACCACACCTTTGCCAGTTATTCTACCGCCAAGCAGTAATGTGCAAACATTACTGTGTTCCGGTTTGAAGGGCAATGTTTCCAGAGAAATTACAGGGCTTAGAGATATAAGATCTTAAATCTCTGGGTGACGAGCGCAGTGCAGTGCTAGGTAATGATTTGAACTCTTCATGTTCCAATAGCTGCGTGTCACTATGCTGTTATGTGTCAGGCATGTTGCTTACCATCAGGCACATGTCCTGATCGTCTCGTCACTCTTTATTTAAAAAAAAAAAAAAAAGAATTAATTAGGGTTATTATCATTTTTTATCTTTTTAACAGACTTCAAAAAAAGGAGGTTTCTCAATTCGACCGTATGTATGTTTTTTTTAAATTTTTTTATGTGTGTTCGCGGATAACTTCGTCGTTTATGAACCGATTTTGATGATTCTTTTTTTGTTGTAAAGAAGATATTCCAAGGGTGGTACCATGATAAGGAAACCAGGATCTGATGATAACATCCTAGAGAAATCGAGGAAAACTTTTTTACTTTATAAGATTTCCGTTGAAAGTCGGTTCTTTTTTGTTAAAATTATTTATGATACTGATTATGATACGTACATCTCTGGGCGCGACGATCTGGCTCGCTGGGCGTTCCCGGCGCAGCGTCTCCGTGCCTTGCCGCACCAACGCCGGCGGGTTGGTTAGCACCGGCCGCGGTCGCGTCACCTCCTCCTTCTGATAAACAGTGGCATTTTCAACCAATACAAAAAAATGTGGCAGTTGTAAATGAGATCCTTTTCTATGGTTGTTACCTTAGAACTTATAACATTTTTTAAAGATTTTTTAAATGAATATATGGGTAACACACGTGATCACACTCGGGACTACACTGGACTGTTCAACACGTGAATTACCCGTATATTCATTTAAAACGTGTAATTAACACGTTAGTTTTCATATTAAAATTTTGTTGATTTTACATAATATCTTGGACTAGATATCTGCCCCGGCTTCGCCCGTGGTACATTATATAGCACTCATCGGGATCCCGTACATATCCAACGGTGAAAGAATGACTGAAATCGGTTCAGTCATTCCTTTCGATTCCATATCGCTTTCAAACAAAAAACCTCTTCAGCTACCCGCTACGCCACCTGTCGGAAATTGGTCGTACCAACTGAGATTTAGAAACAAATTTGATTAGGAAAGGTTTATATCGTGTAATCTGTGGTTTATATTCAATAACGCAATCTTAGACACATGCTGTCATGTTAAAGCACGCTACGAAAACTCTCAAAAAGGAATATTTTTTCCCCTGTTTTTGTTACATTCTTGTTTCATGCTCCGCTTCAATTAATACTAGAGTTATGTTCTATAGCCTATAGCCTTCCTCGATAAATGGACTATCCAATAGAAAAATAATTTTTTAATTCGGACCAGTACTTCCCGAGATCCTAGCGTTCAAACAAACAAACAAACTCTTCAGCTTTATAATATTAGTATAGAAGTATAGATTAGCTGGCCTGGTTGCTTAGTTTGTAGTAAGTCTGCCTGTGAAGCCGTGGGTCGTGGGTTCGATCCCCACCCAGAGCAAATATTTGTGTGATTAATTCAAATATGAGTACTGTGCCTGGGTGCTTTCTATCTACACTAATATTATAAAGCTAAATAGTTTGTTTGTTTGAACGCAATGATATCAGGAACTACTGGGTTGAATTGCTAGATTATTAATTTGTTGGCTACTACTAACATTACGCTACTATTAATAGAAACGGAGCATGAATGAAGAATGTAACAAAAACGGGAAAATATTGCTCTTTCAGAGCTTTAGTTGCTTGCACTGAAGTCCGTGACAGCATGAGTCTATCTTTTAAGGTTGCGCTGCGTCATTATAATCTTTTTTTGCTAATCAAATCTCGGATAAACGTGTCGCGTAATTTGTATATATTAAAATATGATATCCGAGCGAAGCCGGAATGGGCCGCTAGTGTATAATAAGTTTGTATTAAAAATATATTAGTATTACATATATCAGCGTTCTGGCTCTAATAGTACAAGCTTTCCTTAGTTTGGGGTCAGATGGTGTTATGTTACATTTCATGCCCACCAATATTTATTGAAGTTTCCTGTTGAACAATAGATAGAAGTATAATTACGTGTAGTTCCAAGTCGGAGAGCGCCGGCGCAGGGGCGGTGGGGCTAAGCGCCGGGTTGGAGGCGTAGACCCCGCGCCGCACCATGGTGCGTCCAGCCGGCGCTACCATGCGAGAGAGGGGCGCGCCAGGGGGACCCGCTGTAACCATGTGTTTCTAACATGAACAACGTCAAACTACCGCCAAACAGTAATGTGAAAACATTACTGTGTTCCGGTTTGAAGGGCAATGTTTCCAGAGAAATTACAGGGCTTAGAGATATAACATCTTAGATCTCTGGGTGTTCATGGATTACTATGAAAAATGTAAAAAAATAACCCAAATGGACAGTAAGATGGATAGACAGCTCACAGACAACAAAATCTGTACAGTGGCAAATGTTAAGAAACAAAAAATCTACAATACTTAAAAAAAATTAGGAATCATAGGAACTGCCGATAGAAGTGAAAACTTATAACTCAGAATTTGATAGCTAGCGTTGGAAACTACACGGGTGAAACCGGATGTCACTGCTAGTCTGTAATAAATCTTCAAAGGATTGACGTCTAATTAAGTCTTCTCGGCATGGCCATTTAAACTAGATGGCCTTGGTTGTATGTTGGATGTGTAAACGTGTAATGGTAACCATGGTAGCACCACGCCATGGCCATCTAGAAAATGGTCCCGCGCGCACCCGAACATTTCTTTCATTTCCGAGCGCAATGCTTAAACTCAACTCACAGCCAACGAAAAATTTGATGTGTTCACTTCAAAACTACAAAATTCTACTTGCACAATACTAAAAAATACGTAAAAAGCTTAAAACAATTAGTCGTTAGCGTGTATAAAAGCGTTAGTTACCAGGTATCCGGCTAAGCTCTCTGTGCGAACTATATTGCCTTAGCTTGGACGTGGGCAAGCCGGATTTGAGCGGGAGACCCGACGGCGGAACTAGCGAGCCTTGCGATGCTGAAATAATTCATCATATTAGTAAGCTTATATCTATAAGCGAATTGCATTTTAATTAGCCGTTGAAATAAACAATTGTTGGAGACTTTGCATATCGCGGTGTTAGAGGCAAATGAGCGTATCAACATTTACTTAATTTTTCGAGGGAAGCAAACATACTGCTAAAATTTGTAAGTAATAATTCATTTTCAACAAAATAATATTAAAAATGACGCTGTAAATGCTTGACGCTTCGTTCTTTCCCTTGCCATTTCCCTTCCAGGCACCATCAAATTTATTCTTAATTTTACTTTTATGTTAAAAAGTAAAAAATATACTTTTTATAAAAGCCATTTTTTATATATTACGGGGGGGGAATTACCAAAACAGTAGTTTTTGTGAGGCAATAAAAATCATGCACATTCGAAAAACAAAATATTAGAAGCAATCAAATAATCAAGTAACAGTACGCGCAAAATTTTATGAGCTCTCGCAGTACAAATAGTTTACTTATTTTAGACTAGCTGCGCCCCGCGGTTTCGCCCGTGTATTTTCTGTTCATTTTCAAGGACGAAAAGCAGCCTTCATAGCGATGTGCATTACGTTAATAAACTTCGGAATACTGGGGTGAGATACCCCACTATGCCGAAATCTAAGGTTTTGGAAAGTAAACAATGGAACAAATCCGCTTATTAGGGCTAAGCCAAAAATTTATGTTTTATTCCATTGTGTACACACACAAGCGTAAGAAAACAGGTGGTGCGAGCTTAAACCTTACGTCATGCCACTGAGAGCTCAAAAAGTTTTGCGTTAATTATTTCAGTTACGGCTATCACTACTATAATATGTATATACCTGTTGAAGCCGGTTGAGCCCAGTTTGGCTTGATTTGCATCGGCATTTTCTTCTCTGGGCTACTTTTACTCGCCAAAATATCTCTCTTAGCCGAAGTCTTCTTGACTAAAGTCGCGCTGTTGACTACTGTGGTGTTATTCATGTCATATGTCCTTTCCATCGCAGAACTGCTTGATGGGGCTTTGGTGAGGGTGTAAGATTTGTCTGTCACCATGTCGTAGATTGGGGATATAGTGGTAGTGTTGAGGAGGTCTGGTTTCCCCCTTTGGGGGTGAATCAGGGGTGTTGATGCGATCGATTGGTGGCCTGTAAAGAATGGATAAAATAATTATTTGTCACCAAATGAATCAACGAATATCAATTTAGAAGTCAAACTCATACAGTTCGCATTTAACTAAACTTCGAACATGTCAGTTTCCTCACGATGATTTTAGCGCTAAATATGAATACACCGGTGAAAATATTAATAGACAACAGAGACTATTCTACATGAAACATAATTTGTTTGCTATCTTCATCAAAAAAATAATGGGCAGTCATTGGACTGTCGATAAAGTTCAAATTCTATCGATTTAAAAAAACTCTATATAACTCAGAATTTGATTGCTTATTTTAGAAACAACGCGAATGAAACCAGAGGGATCTGCTAGTCCGGAATAAATCTTCAAACCATGTTGTCTAGATAAGTCTTCTAAGCATGGCCATCTAAATTAGTCTTCTAAGCATGGCCATCTAGAAATGCGTTAGGTCCCGAGTATCCCGGACATTTTTTTTATTTACTAGCTTGACGATGAGCTTCGTTCACAGCCCACGAAAATTATGTGTCTGGTGCGCCAAATGAAGTTAAAAAAAATGATTTACGGTGGTTTGCTGTCTGCGCATGCGTGTCGGGCACAGAGTCCGGCGGACTGCTCGAGCTGAATGTGCCCGTGTCTGTGCTCTCGCTCGAACCCACCATGGCTCGCTCTTGTGAGCCCCAGTCCTGAAAAAAAGTTACGATGAGAGATTTTAATACTTTTTTTTTTGTGAAAAAAAAAAGTAGACTATTTTGATATTTTACATTTTTTATTACTTTTGGAGGTAAAAAGACAATAGACAAAAAGTGAAAACAAAAATCAAACAAAATAATAAAGTTCAAAAAAATAGTAAGTATAGTAGTGTAACAGATAGGACAACACCATCGACACGAAATAGAATAAAAGCAATATTTAAAAAAAACACTTTTTTTAAGTCGATAGAATGTGCTGCATCATTAAGTAATTAATGACGTATTTCAAAAACAAGATCACAACAGGAAAATATGATTAATGTATGAGTGAAACATGTTAATATAGAATTTATATTTTTTTATACACATTTATTTAAACACAGCAAACCCAATAATTCTCAATATTACAATAAACCTGTCATCTGGAAACATAATTTTAGTCTGTTTGCAGCAAAATTTACACATTGACTATAAAAATAACTGGCAAATATGTAGTACTTCCAATATGTACTACTTTCGTACTCTTGAAAAACTTTTAAACTGAAATCTTACCTCATGCTGTAGCGTCCTGTCTCCCTCATTCACCAAATTGACAGTCGCAGAATTGATATCAATAATATTATCACTTGGCGGCGTCTCCTCTGCCTTCATGTATACCACTGTCGTATCCATCGCACTCATCCGAGGGGTAACTTTAAACGTGGCATGCCTTTTCGGCGTATCCCTTAATTCTTTCACTGGCATTTCTCTCTCATCTGTTCTTTCAAAACCGTTGTTCATAGCTCTCCGCCTCGAAAGTAACTCTGAAGCGTTCTCCATACTCTGCTTTGGCACGGTAATGATCTGATTTGGCAGATGTATCGTCTTTATAGGCGAAGAGTCCGTTTGATTCGGCAACGGCTTGTCAGGTTCAGTCGGCAAGCCTCGACGCGCCAAAGACAATTTCTGCCGAGCTTGTATAATCTCATTCAACTCTTGCTTCCCCAAAGTCACGTTCAAGCTATTCCTCGCTGGTTCCTCAGGCTTTTCAACGCCCATTTCTTTGTAAAACGCATCATCTTTCTCGAAATTTTCTTTTTCCGCGTCAATAAACTGATTGTTGGAATAGTGTAGGGTGATCGTTTCAGTCATGTCGACGTTAGACTTCGATTTCATGTCTTTCGCCGAATTTTCGTTCAGGACTTTGAGGGTGTCTATTTGGCAGGCCTCTTCGCGGGACTTCGTGTAGCTTTCCGAGTTTTTGATGCTGGATTGGCGTTTTGTGAAGCTGTTGTAGAGTTGGCAGCGGGGTCGGGCAGAGAGGAGCTTTTCGGACTGTTCTAGATGGGTGAAGGTTGCCGAGCTGAAGATATTTGAGTCTTCTCTAGGTTTGGAGCTGTTGGAGACGATGTATGAAGAATTGACGGAGTTGACGAGACTAGGCGGTAAGGAGTCTAGAAGGCTATCGTGATCGGGGTATGTGGTTTGTGATAGGAAGCTGGTACTCATGTCCTTTTCGTCGAGAATGCTGAGAGTCATACTCGTTACCATAGGATCGATGCTTTCACGCCCTTCCGCGGGTATATCTGTGGAGGATAAACAGTTTTTGACCTTATTTGTAACACAATAAAGTTTAATACACCAAACATGTACCGACTAAGCTGACAGGTTTGCCTTTAGTCAATTTATGTTATAGTCCCAAAGTAAACAATAATCCATAGTATTGAATACTATGACTTCCTCATATTCCAATCTAAAATTACAAGTCCGAATGGGTTATTAAAACATTTAAAAAACAAATCTACTATACTAGTCTACAAGTTCAGAACTAGAAAGTTATGTTTACGTATAATGCACGCATTAGCATAATCAGCTTTACACAACCAATTTAAATATGTTAATCAGTGCAAAAATTCAACTGCTTTTAGTCTTACATAAACGTCTATTATACCGAAACTCAACTAACTAATTGCGAGTCAACAGCGTCTTGTAGATATTTGCGAAATGCAAGCGTATGTTTGATGCAAAAATTAAAAATTGACGATTTTTTTCAAAAATAGGAGTGAATTTACCGCTTACAAATTTTTGCTGAATCTAAGCGGCGATTCACTCTGATTAAAAGACACCAAGAATGTAACCATCAGGAAACCCCACTCATGGAACGCATTCCAGAGCTTAGACATTCTTATCACAAATGTAGTGTCAAAACTCTTCGTTAGTCTTTGGAACGTCAACCACGAAACGTTGTCGCTTTTATCTAGCTCCGAGCAGTCCGATAGGAAAAAGGGCAAGATGGAATCAGACCATGCAGATCAGTTGCACACTCTCTAAACTCCGACAAAAACCAACAAGCTAGTATAATCTTTCCTAGTCTACAGTAACGTCAATCATTTTTTGGACCAGTGGGTCTACCGCCTAACTAAATCTCCTTTGCTATGGCTGTCTCTATAATTTCAAGCCGAGTGAAAAGAGATAGCAATTTCAAAGCTAAGACAGCTTCAGTTAGGCGGTAGATTCTCCAACCAGTGACTATTATTTCGGTTTATTCCGAACCTGACCCACTACCGGGTTAGGTTAGGAACAGCAAAAAAATATTAATTTTCATCCCCAACCTAACCCTCTTCCTAACCTGACCCGAAATGAAGCTCCGAAACTGACCCGATTACTAAAAAAAAGTCCTAACTCCAGGAACTATAGGACTAATAACGTATTAGGTAGGGTTTTAGATTCGAGGTTAACTTACATTATTTCCGGCTCAGGTTTAGAAGAGGGTTACGTTTGTAATGAAAAAAATTAATCACTTTTGCTGTTTGTTCCTAACCTAACCCGGTAGCGGGTCAGGTTCGGAATAAACCACATCATGGTTTTCGGGTCAGGTTAGGAAGAGGGTTAGGTTGGGAATGAAAATTAATATTTTTTTTCTGTTCCTAACCTAACCCAGGTCAGGTTCGGAATAAACCATTATTTCCAGGGTACAAGTTTCCTACCTGACTGGTGTGATGGCAGCTTGCGGGTCTCCACAGGCTCGGGGTTGAAGGTGCCAGAGCTGTCCATCAGCAGCGAGGAGACGAGACTGGGCGGAGACATGCGCATGAGCGACTCGCCGCTTTGGTACATGTTCAGACTCGGCCGTTCGAACATGCTCGGTACTCCCCTGTGAGGAAATAAAACTTAGTCATTTTAAAGCCTTTTTTTAACTATAATTACCTAATATTAATAAATATTGAATTTTGAAGTTACCGCCATGTGGGATGTTGATTCGACGATCATAGTCCCAATAGTCGTATCGGCAAACGGCCTTATAGCGAAAAGTCCCGACCAACATCTTAAGAGACTTTCGCAACACGGTTGGATCAAGGGTCAGATGCAGAAGGCGGTCATCCCTAGACACAGCGCGCATCGTCAGGAGGTTCCTCAGTCTGCAGCCCTAACCACCGGTAGCGTGGGCCGGTAGGGTGCTGGCGGCACCCTAGTTTTTTATAATGTTCATTTTGTACATCTATTGTAAAAAACTTACGGTCTTATTCATAATAAATGCTTATAGAAGACTTAAAACACTCATTAGTTAAAACGCTCGATAAGCTTATAAAACGTTCTATAAAATTCCGTATTCATAAACGCGCTACAAGCCTTCTATAACTAAAGCATTACTAATATCAGTTTTAGGATCAAAATGTTGCCATTACTATGAAATTGATGTGAAATCGATCGACTTTATAGAAAAACTGACAGAATCGTCCACAGATAAAACGAGTTTGATGGTGGAACCATAGATAATGTTCAGAATTAAAAAAAAATTACATACACTGTGAAATTATGAAGCGGGGAAATTTAAAGTTATATTACTAATAAAACGTAGTGGTGTTTGTTTGTTCTCTCATTAATTTCTTGTATTTTACAATATGAATTGCTAAAGAAATAAATTACAAATAAATTCCGAAAGTAAAGGATCACTCCTACTCCTACTTTATACACCTTTCGTCGATGTGGATTACTTTCAAGCTGTTCAATCGTATCGAGAGCATTCAAACCAGGCGCGGTTCCAGGTTAGGTCACTACCTACTTATCGTGTACCAACACCATCATACTTTTCGTAGACCGGCAGCGATTACCGTATGCCAAGAGGCACCCTGAATCTTGAAAGGTCATGTCTAATGAGGTCCACGCTAACCAAATAATGCTCAAATCTAAAAGCTCGATAACTTTCACCTCGAACTTCAAAATCGCTTCGAATCCCTAGATAAGACAGTGAACAAAATAAACGACAGGCTAGTGGAAACTGTTATCCATACTAATATTATAAATGCGAAAGTAACTCTGTCTGTCTGTCTGTCCGTCCGTCTTTACCGCCTAAACCAACCAACAGATTTTGATGAAATTTGATACACAGATAGAATAGATCCTGAGAAAGGACATAGGCTACTTTTTGTTCCGAAAAAAGGGTTAAAAGGGTTAAAATAAGGGATGAAAGTTTATATGAAAAACTTCGTCATTGTTGAAGAACTATGAAACTTTACGTCTTGATATTTAACACGAAACCATAAAATGTATGTCTTAGCAGTTTTGTAGTTTCGAACTGTACCTACGGGGGTGGAATTGGGGGTGAAAGTCTGAAAGTTCAATATTATTGAAGATAAAACCATGAAACTTTGTATCTAGACACTTGAAATGGAGTCGATAAACGTTTGTTCCAGCAATTTTATAATTTCTAACTATACGGGGATACTTATATGACCGCTTGATACACTGGCCGCTTTTCGCGTTTTACAAATTTGGCGGGAAAACGGGTGTCAGGTTAAATAAGTGCGGTGTTTATGTTTCGGCATATGAAGTGCCGCCTTACTTTTACCCGTTTGAGCCATTTACTCTCAAGAGCGTTTCAAGACGCTTCTAGCGGTATCATTTATTTATAATTAATGTACTTAAATAAATTCAAGATGGCCGCCGCTACAAAATGGCGGATAATTTATGTTTTATTAATCCCATCAATATGGGTATCAAATGAAAGGGCTCAACAAGCAGAATACATATACTATAAAAAATTGAAATCCAAGATGGCGGCCGCTACAAAATGGCGGATAACGTAGGTTTTATCAATCCCATCAATATGGGTATCAAATGAAAGTGCTCAACCAGTAGAATACAACGTACTATATAAAATTAAAATCCAAGATGGCGGCCTCTACACAATGGCGGATAACTTAGGTTTTATCAATCCCATCAACATGGGTATCAAATAAAAGGGCTTGACAAGAAGAATACAGTGCACTATACAACCTCAATATTTAAGATGGGCGCAGCCACTAAATGGCGTATCAGACAGAATTTTTGATAGTCGACGAGATCTCCATGGTGTCTTATCAAATGTTATGCATGATGGACGCTCGATTAAGGCAAATTAAGAACTGCGAAAATTAGTTTTTTGGAGGAGTAAACGTATTACTTTTCGGTAATCTTTTACAACTGCCTCCTATAAAATGATCAGGAACACCTGTTTTCAATTCTAATACGAAATTATATATATGAAAGTAGCTCTCTCTGTCCGTTGCCGTCTAACGCCTAAGCCATTTAAAGAGTTTGTTACAATTTGGTGCACAGATAGACTAGACTTAGGAAAGGACAACGGCGACTTTTATCACAGAAAAGAGTTGAAAAGAGTGGAAATGAGGAGTAAAAGTGTGCATGGAAGGATCTTTGCACTCTTTGTATGCTATTTTAACCGACTTAAAAAAGGAGGAGGTTATCAATCCAGTTGTATTTCCAATTGTGAATCAATTTAGATGGTTATTTTTTTGGTTGGTAGATTATAGTTCAGAGGTGGTCATATAAATTATCGAAATCAGTGGGGCAGTTTTTGAAATATGAACAACAAACTAAAATTTGCGTTCATGTAATCAGACGATATATCTACTAATATCTACTAATAGACTCTAATAAAATTTGGTGGACCGTCCCAATATGATTTTAAATTAAAGTCTGTTTTTGATTAATTTTTTGGGAACATAGTTTTTTTTTTGTAATTTGTCGTGTAAATTGTACATTTATTAATAAATATAAAACTTTGACTTAGACCGATTTTGATTAGGAAACGTGAATTTGTATGGTAGTAGACATACGAGTAGTTACTGCCTCAATTACTTTAATAAATATGTGGCGCGGACGAAGTCGCGGGTAAAAGCTAGTATACTATAAGAGCCGACGCTAAAATAGAACCCAAAAGCTTTCCAAAAATGTAACAGGAAAATTTTATGGCCAAATACAGCCCACCATTTCTTTAAAACCATGGTTTTTCATACATAAAAAAATTAACAAACAGACTCCGTTTACTATTTGTCACCTACGATTGGGCTTTGCTTGTACTCCGGTGTTTCTCGCAAAATTAAGATTACGCGACAATTCACTCTGTGAAGGCGGTTTAGCAGAAGGCACCACCGATCACATCTTTTTTGATTGTATTAGATCACATGGCTCCCTTTATAATATGATTCCACCTGATTTCCCCGTCCTACAAACTTTTCCAATCATCCCTCTTGTATTTTCTCCACTTGTGTATGTCCTTATATTCACAAATACAATACTAAACTGCAACAGTATTAATTCTCAGAAGCTATGAAGAAGATGGAAGACTGAGCACCTGAATTAAGAACATAATAAATATAACGAAGATACTCCCAACGCTCAAACGCTGGACATTGGCGAAATTACGGTTACATTACCGAATGGAAACCAAAAAATAAGTTGAAGTTGAATATGTCACAACGCCATTTTGACACCAATCAGCTGTTAAGAATCGGCCATATTTGCCTTAAAACACCGCTATAGTAGGGTTCTCGGCTCTATAACTTTATAGAAGGCTTATAGCACGTTTTAGCGCTAAAATGCTGTTATGAATACCATTTTTCCTAAGACGTACTATGGCAAGACTTTAGACATGCTATAACTTTTTATGAATAAGACCGTTAGAGATTAAGAAGAAAATTAATTACTGTATAAATATTGGTGGACAATTCAAACACGACACCTTCTGACACCAAACTAAGCAAAGCTTGTAATATGAGGGCCAGATAGCTGATATAACACTTATATAGTTCTAAATACATTCTTATTATAAATAGAAACACCCAGACTCGGTTTCATTTGGAATTCATCACACAAATATTTGCACTAGGTGGGAATCGAACCTTTGCAGAGTCTAACTAGGGAAGTACCACGCCTTTACCAGTTATTCTACCATCAAGCAGTAATGTGAAAACTCACTGCGTTCCGGTTTGAAAGTCAATGTTTTCAGTGAAATTACAGGAGATAGAGATAAAACATCTTATAACTCTGGGTGATGAGCACAGGGCAGGGCTAGGTAATGATTTGGAATCTTCGTGTTCCAATAGCTACGTGTCACTGTGCTTGTATGAGCATGATATGTTGCTTACCATCCGGATAGTGTCCTGTTCGTCTTGTCAATATTTTCCATAAAAACAAATAGATAGAATAGAACCTACAATGTGGGAACGCCACAAGTTCAAAAGGCACTTTTGGACATAGGTCTGTGTTTTTGTTCCGGCTAATCTCTGAAGCGGCCGAATTGATTTAAAGGTACTTTCACCGACAGACAGCTGGTGTATTACGAGTAACTTAGTACTTAGCTACTTTTATTTTCGAAAACAAAAATAAAATTGAAACAATGTTGAATGGGAAAACACTATAAATAAAGAAGTCGCTTGTGTAACAAAAACATAGTTTTTTATATACATATATCTAAGTACCAAAATGACTTTTTTTTTAAATAAGAAGTGACGAGACGAGCAGGACATGTGCCTGATGGTAAGCAATATGCCTGTCACATAACAGCTCAGTGACACGCAGCTATTGGAACATGAAGAGTCCAAGTCACACTGACAAGTCTAGCACTGCACTGCGCTCAACACCCAGAGATTTAAGATGTTAATATCTCTAAGCCCTGTAATTTCTCTGGAAACATTGCCCTTCAAACCGGAACACGGTAATGTTTTCACATTACTATTTGGCGGTAGAATAACTGGCAAAGGTGTGGTACTTCTCCAGACGGACTCTGCTAGGAGTCCTACCACTACTTATGTAATAATAAAAATCCTAGTAGGAACTCTACAATAGCAAATGAAATAAATACCTTGAATAAAATCCACAACTTAAATACATATCAGCGTATGTATCCGCCGGAATGATCATTTTGTTAAAATTATAAACTTAATATTAACAAGTTTCTTTCGAACTATAATATAAAAAAACTAATTAATTGTACTAGACGTGTGTACACTTTGATCGCCGGAAGTTAACTTGTGAAAGGCTAATTTTTAATGTAAGAAGATTACTTAAACCGAGCACATTCAGTTTCATTATCATTTTGAAAGTAAAAGTGTGGTGTGATTATCCATTTGTACGTCTTTTGTGCCATTCTCTGCTGTAAACTCATATTGTCTATTTTTCGTCTGCGCTAAGTCATCCTCGGTAATTAGTATGAAAGGTTTTATTTCGTCTCAAGTGGTTTATGACGATATACGAATTTATGACATTGAAATGACAACAGACAAAACATGTATATTTTTATAGTGTAGAGAGGTCGGCAAGTACTTTAGCGGAGGTCCGGATACCGCGGATTTTTAACGTGGTCCAGAAAATAACAAGTGCTCATAATTTCTATGTATAATAAGTATGTATTTAGAACTATATATAAGTATTATATCAGCTATCTGGCCGCCATATTACAAGTTTTGCTTAGTTTGGGGTCAGATGGTGTTGTGTGTGAATTGTCCACCAATATTTATAAAAAAAAAAAATGAAGTGCTGCCTTTCTTTGGTAAAAGGTTACTTTACTTTGGTTTTTTTCTTTGGTATCAAATTTAATACTATTCGGCCCGAAATTCGACCTCTCCGCCTGTTGCTAACCACTGGTGTAGAGTTACGAGCAGGACATGTGCCTGATGGTAAGCAAAACGCCTGTGCATAATAGCAGTGTCACGCAACAATTGAAATATGATGAGTCCAAATAATTACCTTACACTGTACTGCGCTAGCAGAGATATAAAATCATTTATCTGTATGCCATGTTATTTCACTGGAAACATTGCCTTTCAAACCGTAGCACAGTGATAGCACATACTGCTTAGCGGTAGAATAACTGGAAAAATAATGGTACTTCCTCAGGCGACCTCGCCAAACCTACGAGGACTACTAAAATAGTCAAAGTCAAAGTTAGGCGGCACAAGGGAAAAACACCTAAGTAACAATAAAATTAAATAGCCCGACATTTTGGAATTGAAATCAAAAACAGTCGGTTCATCACGCACATACACGCACATGTACGCACCCACGCATTACACACACGTACATACACAACACACATGCACAGACACGTCACAGATACGACACGGGTAAAGGCTTTTTAAACTTGACTAATTTTAGTCTTCTGAATTTAGTCACTACTGAATTCAGTGACGTGTAATAGCATTCAATAAGCTAGCATACTAAATTCATAAGCGAGGATTCCTTGCTTCATAAATTTTCATCTAAATTCAGACACTAAATTTAATCAAGTGTATTAAGCCTTTTAAATCATCATCAACAGGCCACTAAATGTTCCCACTGCTGAGACTCGGGGCCTTCTCTCGCAAGGAGAGAGTTAAGGCCGTAATCCACCACGCTGGCCCAGTGCGGGTTGGTGGATGACACATGACTTCGAAAGATTCTAGGTACATGTCGGTTTGCTCACGATGTTTTCCTTCACCGTTTTAAGTTTACCGGCATTACGCACATGACTTCGAACAGTTCGAAAGTGGTGCATGAGGGGTTTGAACCCGGGGTCTCCGGTTCGGCAGGCGCCGTTCTCCCGACAAGGCCAGCCGTAACTTTTAAATAGGTATGCATTACTTGTTGAAAGTATTGTGTAGGTTGTGCGCGGGTTGCGACAGATCGATGTTGATGGGTTTGGAAGGCGTGTGCTCCATCGACAGCCGGCCCGAAGCCTCCGATATCAGCGTCATGTCCACGTCTTCCAGCTGGAATGGAAATAATATCCAATTATACAAAGCGTACGAAATATTTCCAAAATTATCATCGGCAAATTTGAAAACATGGTATTACGGACTTTTGTAGAAAGTGATGAAGTCAATGCCAATTATTGCCAATGATGACGACAGATGAGGCGGAATTCCAACCTAGGATCTGAGGACTTCCCATGGTATTATGCACTTTTTAACCCCCGACCAAAAAAAGGGGAGTTATAAGTTTGACGTCGATGTCTGTCTGTCTGTGGCATTGTAGAGCTCAAACGGATGGAGTGATTTCGATGCGGTTTTTTTTATTTGAAGGTTAATTTCCGAGCGGATTTCTTAGCTATGTTTGGTTAATATCGATTCAAGATGGCCGCCTCCACAAAATGGCGGACAAAATATTTTTTCACAACCTACCTCAATATGGGTATCAAGTGAAAGGGCTCGACTAGTAGAATACTATACACTACTAATAATTTCAAATCCAAGATGGCCGCCACCAAAAAATGGCGAATTGCATTTTTTTTTCACTACTACCTCAATATGGGTATCAAATGAAAGGGCTTGACTAGTAGAATATGACAAATTTAAAATCCAAGATGGGCGCCACCACAAAATGGCGAGATACTGTTCTTTTTTCACTACTCCCTCAATATGGGTATCGAATGAAAGGGCTTGCTAGTAGAATGTTATACAGATTACATATCCGAGGTAGTCGGGGGTAAATCAATTTTTTTTATTTTGTTCTTGTGTAGAAAGTGAGTAGGCTTAATTAGTAGAGTAGAGTAGGAATGTAATAGTTTTATTGATTATATTAGATTTAAAACAGAACAACCGGCACATGCCATAAAAAAACATCTGTCAAGGACATGTGTCATTAGCCAATCTGCGCATGGCATGCCTCTTAGTTTTAAGCTTTAGAAGCTTTAAAATAATTATATTTCATAAAGTCAATATTTGGACGAGAATGCTGTTGCTAGGACAATAGCTCTTTTTTGTGTTATTCGAACAGAACACTTGTGGAAATATAGCGAGTGCAGCGAAGGCCATGGTTTTGACATAAATAATAAATAATAATAAATAATAATAAATTTATTTTGTAACAAAAATAATAATTACATTAGACAATTTTACGACATGAAATGATTTTCTCGATGCATATATTTCGTAATACATGGGCAATATATTTAATAATCGGTGTACATCTGAAAGTTAATTCAACAAAATCGAGTACATTCTGGACATATTTCTACATTCTGACACTAGTCATTGCTGTAGGATACCCTGTGTTGCAATGACTAGTGCTCTTCCAAAGTTCTAATAATGATAATTAACGAAGTGTTGAAGTAAATTTCTAAATTAAAACAATATTATTGAACAATATCGTGGGTCCATTCAAGAAAATAAATTAGGCGTTGTGAAGTGGTAGTGAATGTGGGTGTGTGTGTATGTGTGTGTGTATATGTTTGTGGTATGGTATGTGTGAGGGTGAGTGTGTGTGGTATGGAAGGGTATACAAATGTGTGCACTGCAATTGGATGTAAGAATGTTGCATTATTTCAACTACTAGGTTAAGGATTAATGAGCAGTATACGTTGCGGGAGTTCAACGTCAAATACAAATTCAATCTAACTGACAATTCTTATTAAATCTTCAGTTTCTCTGTATTGTAAGCTTTTCAGGTAGGACTTAATTTTGTTTTGCAGATGTATTTAGAGTTATTTACTATATTTAGTTTTTTATTTAATTTTGTATATATATAGGAACCGCGAAAACTGTAGTTTCTTTGCCCGATCTGCGTTTTTGTTCGTGGCACCGGCCAACGATTGCTTCTCTTCTGTTTGGAACTTTCTGATCCACTAATCTGCGAACTGAGAGCTGTTCGGCGGAAACGCAGCGCTACTGCCAATACATAAATTTGCCTGACTGTTAACTGCATAGTTTCTGTGTACAGTTGGTTAGTTGGATACCTGTAGGTCTTACTGTAGGCGACTTTTAGAATGGCCCTTTGTGCTCGTTCGAGCTTTATCAGTTTATATGTAGCGGCTGAACCCCAAGAAACAATACAATAATTTAGCAGGGATACGCAGAGGGACGTATACACCATAGATATTATTTTGTTGTTGGCCACAGCTCTTAGTCTCTTGAACACGAATATCAGCTTTCTAATACGACCACTGACAGCTTCAATCTGCTTGGTCCATGACAGGAGCTCGTCAATGTAGACGCCCAAATACTTCAGCTCGTGTTCTTGTCCAAGTTTTGGGCAATTACACTGTGATTCATCTATATTTTCACATGTATGGAGTTTTATGCAGAGAGTCATGTTGGGTTTGGTTTTAGTTGTAACCCTAAAAGCTATTATTTTGTTTTGTTAGCATTTAGGGTCAGTAAGTGACAGCGTAACCATTTGGCAACTTGTCGTAGACCCTGTTTGCGTGGAAACTCACGTCATTCCAGTCATCCCTTCAAATATGATCGCTGTGTCGTCAGCAAAAGCAAAAGTTTGGCCTGTCTAATTGAGATGTTGCATAACTCATTCAAATATATAAAGAAGAGAGTAGGGCCTAAAACGCTCCCTTGGGGCACGCCAAATGAAACTTGCATCAAATCACTACTGTGATCTCCTACTTTAAATTTTTGTGTTCGATCTGTTAAATAGGACACGAACCAATTAAGTGCCATTCCACGGACACCTATTCCCTCAAGCTTTCTAATGAGGAGCTTTCTGAAATAGTGTCAAATGCCTTAGCCAAGTCAAGAAAGACACCAATACATCTGCGACCAGAATCCAGGAACCCGACACGTAATCGATGAGACTTACAACGGCGTCCTCTGTTGACTTACCGGGTCTAAAGCCAAATTGGTTCTCGAAATAATATGTTCTCTCTCGAGAAATGATACTAATCTACTATTAACAACCTTTTCAATTATTTTGAGATTGAACTCAGTAGAGAAATTGGTCTATAATTAGAAATATCATCGATGTTGCCTGATTTAAAAATTGGGCAAACGTTGGCTTTTTTAAGTTCACCTGGAATAGTTCCGGTTTCTATGCTAACATTACAAATGTGTGCTATCGGCCCTGTAAGTACTCCTTTGCATTCTTTCAAAAAATTGTTGCTGATACCATCATCTCCACACGCAGATGTCGTCTTAAGGTTGCTTATGATTTTGGAAATCTCAGGTGCACTTGTAGGTGTTATGTAAAAAGAGTTTGATGGAGTACGGTTTACTTTAACTTTATCAGCAAGCTCGTTTTCTGTTACATTAAGATTTTTTAAAATTGTCTTTGATAACGTTTCACCGATTGTTGCAAAAAAACTATTCACTTTATTTAGAGCAATGTTTGGTGTCGCTGCAGCCTTAAGTAAGTTAGCATTGTCAGGTTTAGCAGATCCCAGATTACACACTTCTCTGACAGCACCCCATAACCTTTTACTATCACCCCTGCAGATTTCAATTTTGTGGCGTTCATAGTTATCCTTCAAGTTCTGAAGAATATTATTACAGATATTGCGATAGTTTTTATACTTAATTTGGGCGTGTATATCATTAGGTTTTTTCTTGGTTAGTTTATAAAAATAGTCCCTGTTTCGCATACATTTTAAAAGGCCTGGGGTGATCCACTCTTTTCTGATTAATTTTGAGTTCGGAATTTGCGATACTGATTTATGTTTATCAATTGCCATGTTTATTATACCTTTAAATTTTTCAACTGCCAGAGTGGCATCGTGGCAATTGTAGAAATCTGTCCAGTTCACCTGTTCCAGATCTCTAGCGACTAGTCTATAGTTGATTTTGGTCAAGGTTTTTTGGTCTCGATTACTTATTGTTGGTTCTACCTGTACACTCAAGAGCACTGAATCATGGTCACTAATTCCTGACGCACAAACTACTACCGATGACCGGAAAGATGACCTGATAAAGGCGTGGTCTATACAACTTTCGTTGCGAGTTGGGTGTTGGTGAGATGGCAAAAAACCATGGGTCGTAACCATTTCTAAATATTCTTCCGCACGCCTGTCAACCGATACAGGCGAGATGTCAATATTCATATCGCCTGTGACCACAGCAGTACTTCCCGAAAGGGAGGTCAGGATCGAATCCAGTGAATTATTAAATTCTCTTGTATTATATTTAGATGGTGATCGATAGATGGCTACTATGGAGATTTTTTTGTCCACTTCGATCATCAAGCAATTAGCATCATTGAAAGGCGGCTCAGTTACTCTTATGTCCATTCCCACTCTTGAATAAATCACTATGCCGTCATTTTGGTTTAATGATTTTTTTGAGTAGTGACATTGGTAATTTTCCAAAAACATGCCAACAAAAATAAAACAACAAGCCAATAAAACATAGGTTTGATCATTTTAACAAAGACTATTTTGTAATAGTAAGACTCATTAAAGATTCTGCTGGGCAGAATCGCCTTTGCCATTACTACAAATACTACGCTTTTTGACATTAACAGTTCAATACATTTTGATTTCGGGATTATTTTATGCAGAAAAGGAACGCTATTTAAAAAAAAATTTACTAATGATTAAACAAACATTAAATCAATAAAAACATTACACACACTAACATGGACTAGTTTATAGATTATTATTATTTATACCAACACACAATGTGTGATAATCATTATTAATGATGTTGTAACATATAAACATATGACGTGTAACAAGTGTTATAAATACAATATGATTATGATTAACACACTACCATGTATTGACACAGACGCATAAATACTCATTTGTTTATTGTTAAAGTCTGTGGTTTAGATAAAGAATAAGTAAATAGATCAAGTTTTTCCGCACGGTTCCCCTGTACCAATCGTAAGCAGGTGAGGTGTATGTTAGCTATGACGACATACTGAGTTGCCGCGACAAACGTATGACACTTCCACAAGCATGCTTTCGGTGTAAACTTTGGTCTGTGGTAAAATATATTAAGATTGCTTTGATTCAAGTTACGGCTAGTCTAGTTGAGAGAACAGCGACTGCCGATCCGGAGCCCCGGGGTTCCCACGCGCACCACTTTTCGAAGTCATATGCGTAATCCCGCTAACTTAAAAACGGTGAAGGAAACCATGACGAAAGCGACATGTACCTAAAATCGTTCGAGGTCATGTGTCATCCACCAACCCCCCACTTGGCCAGAGTAGACTATGGCCTCGACCAAAGAGTTTTCATATACTACGTATAGAGTTGGCACAAACGCTTTACACCGAAAGCACGGGTAGCATATTTCTTGGCTTGTAGCTCTTGTGGACGTGTCATACTTTTGTCGCGGCACATCACTCTGTTTCCATAGAAAGTATGCACGTCATCTGCTTACGATTGACACAAAGGAACCTTAACGAGAGAAGGCCCCTAGTCTCAGCAATGGGAACTTTTTCTTTTTTAAAGAAAAAGTAGAAAATTTCTGTGGGTTTCAAAGATTGTTTTATCGTCGAATTTGGAACACTTTGCAACCACTAGTAATCAATGAAGATCTTCGATTGAATGATCTACCTAGATTCTAGATCGTGCAATACTTATGACGGAAGCCGGCACCGTGAATAAAGCGCAATTCTCCGCCTACCGGAAAACGAAAGTGATCGCTGTAAAGCCGGCGCCACTACTTACGTTATGTGGCAAAATACTTGAACTACGGTCCTTTTATTTTTGAAGTGAAATATTTTTTTTACTTTTTAAATATTTATTTTAGCATAGATAAAATTATTTTAACCATTTTGTTTTCTGAAGTAAAGCACAGTACAATGAAGCGCAGTTAACGAAAAGAAACCGATCGTAACTATAGTCACAAATATTTATTTTCATAGTCATAGAATTTAGAAGAAGAAGAACACATGCATGACACATGTAGAAGAAGACTTTATCAGCTGACTATTATTATCATGGTTTAAATTCAGACCAATGGGAACTGTGTTGCCAGACATATTGCAGGTATGCAATATGTCTGCAGGTATGTAATAGTTGACCCATACAAATTGGCCTCTCCTTCTAGAGGTATCTAGAAGGAGAGGCCAATTTGTATGGGTCAACTATTAAAATGTTTTGTATCACCTTATCTTACCTGCAAACAGCAATAAAGATTTTTGTATTTGTATTTGAATGCATTGAATTAATAACAAAAATCAATTTTCATTGATAGATGCGCATTTGTTTCTGTCGGGGTTCCTTCAGCTAGGATATGGCAGGAGAACGAAATTTTATTCGATGCCCGTTCAATGATACTTTTTCATTCGGTAAACTATTATCTCCCACCAGAGACTTGAACGCTAGTTTTTCAAAATCCTGATAACTGGCGAACAACTACCAGTGTCCCTTTATGAAGCTACTTTGGAGACTAATAAACTAAGATACTTAAGTAATAAAAAAAATCTAGGTGGTTCAAGAACACATTGAACAGATCCAACCTCCGAAACATATCCTCTAAAGAACTGATAAATCTTTCCAATAACACAGTAATCGGCTACAATGGCGCCACTTGCCAACGGCACCCATTGATGGCACGAACGCCGAGACATAAACATGTTTCATACGAATCTCGCACAAAAATATTTCATGATCGGTCCGCGTTACGTAACACGAATGTAACGTGCGACAAACTCACACGTCCTACTAAAAACGTCGCCACTATAGCAGTTCTGACTTTGACACGTTTTAAAATCGTTAGTTCCACTTTTGGGGACCGTGACGGAATAGTTTGTGGATTTGTATAAGATATTTTCGCACCTATGACAACACGCGTCATCTGTTCGCGTCATCGACTGCACTTTGTCTGAAATTCATTATTCGCTTGTAGACCGAGTGCTTTTCAAGTGCAAATGTAGTGAATATACATCGTGAGGAAACCGGCAAACTCCATAACATCTTGCCATCAGCCAATCTGTACTTGGACAGCGTGCTCTCTCTTTGGGACAAAGTACCGAGTCCTAATAGTTGAAACGTACAGAGAATGACAAAAAAGACACTTCTAACTAGGGTAGGGTAATAAGGGTTAAAAATAAGTAGAAATGAGAACCCATTATTTTTTAATGTATTTCTTTTACAGTATACCTAGTGACGATTTGAGCGATACTTGTGTCCGATGATAAGCAAAATGCCAGCCAATAACAGCAGTGTAACGCAGTTTTTGGAACATACAAAGTCCAAATCATACCTAGCACTGCACTCGGTTAAATACACAAACAAATGAAAATTATAAAAGTCTTTCGATGTTTTTGACGTGGCAACGTCTAATAAATCGATGAACGCCGGCTGCATGCACGAAAAAGTGTCCCGTTATGTCCCGTTACGCTCATTGTACGCTTGCGCCCCATCTATCAATGTTTTGTTATGACGTTGTCACGTTAAACTATCGTACGTAAACCAACCGACTTTACAGGCAACCATTTTTTTTTCATTACTTGAATTCTACTAATATTACAAATACGAAAGTTTGAATGTTCAAATGTTTGTTGCACAATCACGTCGGAAGTTCGGATAGATCGGGTTGAATTTTTTAATACATAATAACATGAATTTTTTTATAGTTAGATTATGGTCTGGATGTCTAATAAGATATAGGCTATTTATCTAGGTAAACGGGAGCTAAGCTGGTAACGGGAACTAAGCGGATAAAACCGCGGGGCGCTGTTAGTCTAGTTATATTTCAAAACAGTATTTCTAGTAATTAATACCCGCATTGTGAGAAATATCAAATCAAAGGACCGATTTGTTTTGCAATACGTAACCACCTGACCACTTGTTGAAGTTGTGGATATTAAATAGAATCTTGTTCTACTTAAAACTCGGCTGTGATATTTTGAACTTTGCGTTTCGGTAATAAGGTTAAATTATAAACTTGAATGTGGTAAGTTTATTACAATTTGAACTATATAAGAATAACTTTGATGTAAGACTCTGTGGCTATTGTTATAAAGTTCATAATGAAATCCGTTGTATAAGTTTTAGTTCAGAATATTGCTTAGTAGTTTGAATTACATATTGATACAGTACAACAATAATGCGTGATTAAAATGTACTATTTATAGTACAGAATGTCGGGACGAGCAGGACCTGTGCCTGATGGTAAGCCTATTGAAACATGAAGAATCCAAATCATTACCTAGCACTGCACTCGTCACCCAGAGATATAAGATGTTTTATCTATTTGTCCTGTAATTTCATTGCTTCCGTATAATTTAATGTATATTATGTGGTTTGAACTAAATGACTACCACTTTCTCTAGCCATGTTCTACGAAGGTTAATCGTGGGCGTCGGTAACGTTAAGTCGGTCGGGTCGACACATCCTGTCGTCGAATGAAGTGTTCGTACGATTGTTTATTTTGATCAGGAACAACTCTTACAATATTGATTCAAGTCAAGTGCAAGTCTTTTGAGCGTCAACCATGAAATGAAATCGCTTTTTCAAGCTACGAACAGTACCATACAAAAAAGGGTAGTAAGGCGGTATTAGAACACAAATATCAGCTGCACGCTCTCCGAAAAGTTTCTGATATAAAACCCATTAAGCTAGCAACTTTGCGGTGACTGGTCACCGCATCTACGAAAAGCCACCATAATTTGGATTTTGTAGGTACTTACGGATAGGACCAACTGATTAGGCAATAATTAATAATAGATCATTACGAACATTATGGTAGAAACAGTTTTTTCAAAAGACCAAAATCACATTAAAATTTTATCGTAAACCAGTAACAAATTCTACTGTTTCTCTATTGTTCTCTCTTGGGGTCTGCTAAGAGGAAAGAAATGATAATTTGGTCAGGCTACGGGTCTTAACATTCGCCAAACGACGTCGACGATTCTGATTCCAGAATCATTTTTTTTTATCGACGTTCAAGACCTACGCAGGTCTTAACGTCGTAATTTTGGTTAGGTATTTAAGGCAAACCGAAAACTTGTCACATACATTCTCCTATAATACCAAAACGGAGATGTAGACCTGGCTTGTGAGTAGCAGGGTAAAATGACTCCCACAAAATTTACATCACCTGTTTTTATTTTTTTACTAAAGAGTGTCAATACTAGCAGGATACGTTACTGATGGTAAGCAACATGCCTTTATAACAGCACAGTGACACGCAGCTAGTGGAACATGAAAAGACGAAATCATTACCTAGCACTGCCACTCGTCACCCAGAGATTTAAGATGTTAAATGTCTAAGTCCTGTAATTTCTCTGGAAACATTGCCCTTCAAACCGGAACACAGTACTGTTTGCACATTACTGTTTGGCGGTAGAATAACTGGCAAAGGTACTTCCCCAGGCGGACTCTACCAAGAGGCCTAACACTACAATCTTCTACCTGGTAGGTAGAAAGCCAAGATTCGTGGCACGGTACCAGCTCTTGGAATATAATGACAAAGAACGAAAACCAGGCTTACCACGCTAATTGGTTCAAAGAATTCCAATCAGAATTCCGAAAATAACAACCTCGAGCGTACCAAATCGTTATTACAAGCGGAGTACATCTGGAAACACTCCATAGCGATTCGAGGTTCGTTAAAATGTGAACAGCACGGAAAGGTCGTGATCTCGTTCGTTATGTAAGTTCATAGTCAGGGCCAAATACTACTAATATTAAAAACTAGTTTTTAATAGTGGTAGGACTCTTGGCAGAGTCCGTCTGGGGAAGTACCACACTTTTGCCAGTTATTCTACCGCCAACCAGTAAAGTGCAAACATTACTGTGTTCCGGTTTGAAGGGCAATGTTTCCAGAGCAATTACAAGGCTCAGAGATGTAATATCTTACATCTCTGGGTGACGAGTGCAGTGCTAGATAATGATTTGGAGTCGTTATGGTCCAATAGCTGCGTGTCACTGTGCTGTTATGTGGCAGACGTGTTGCTTACCATCAGGTACATGTCCTGCTCGTCTCGTCACTCTGTAATATAATAAAAAATGCTCCGCGGTTTTACTCCCTTGGGTACTTTCCGTCCCCTTTATTTTCCCGGGATAAAAAGTAGTGTCATTTCACACTACAATGTAACTGTGTTCTAAATTTCAACCCTAACCATTCAATCGTTTCGACGTGATTGAGCCATAAACATACAAACATTTTATTTTTTTATGGATGGTCAGCAACATGCCAACCACATAACAGCACAGTGACACGCAGCTATTGGACTATGAAGAGTCCAAATCATTACCTAGCACTGCACTGCGCTCAGCTCCCAGAAATCTAAGATACTATATCTCTAAGATATTATCTAATACTTTTCAGGTAAACCAACCCGCTTTCCATAAAAATCCGTGATAATGTCAAAACACACCGGAAAATCGTCATACGTGAGAGATTAATGTAATAACGTAAGTAGAAACGTCAACGCAAATCGATAAATGCATGGATACTATCATCATAAAGATTGCACCTATGTATGGATTTATATTGTTTGTATTATTGTAATTGAAGTTACGGCTGGTCTAGTAAGTTACGGCTGGTCTAGTAAGTTACGGCTGGTCTAGTATGTTACGGCTGGTCTAGTAAGTTACGGCTGGTCTAGTAAGTTACGGCTGGTCTAGTAAGTTACGGCTGGTCTAGTGTTACGGCTGGTCTAGTAAGTTACGGCTGGTCTAGTATGTTACGGCTGGTCTAGTAAGTTACGGCTGGTCTAGTAAGTTACGGCTGGTCTAGTATGTTACGGCTGGTCTAGTAAGTTACGGCTGGTCTAGTATGTTACGGCTGGTCTAGTAAGTTACGGCTGGTCTAGTAAGTTACGGCTGGTCTAGTATGTTACGGCTGGTCTAGTAAGTTACGGCTGGTCTAGTAAGTTACGGCTGGTCTAGTAAGTTACGGCTGGTCTTTAATAAAGTGTGACGAGACGATCAGGACATGTGCCTGATGGTAAGCAACATGCCTGACACATAACAGCACAGTGACACGCAGCTATTGGAACATGAAGAGTCAAAATCATTACCTAGCACTGCACTGCGCTCGTCACCCAGAGATCTAAGATCTTATATCTCTAAGCTCTGTAATTTCTCTTGAAACATTGCCCTTCAAACCGGAACACAGTAATGTTTGCACATTACTGCTTGGCGGTAGAATAACTGGCAAAAGTGTGGTACTTCCCCAGACGGACTCTGCCAAGAGTCCTACCACTACACTGGTCTAGTAAGTTACGGCTGATCTAGTCGGGAGATCGGCGACTGCCGATCCGGAGCCCCCGGGTTCGAATCCCACCACGCGCACCACTGTCTTTTCGAAGTCATGTGCGTAATGCCGCTAACTTAAAAACGGTGAAGGAAAACATCGTGAGGAAACCGACATGTACCTAGAATCTTTCGAGGTCATGTGTCATCCACCAACCCGCACTTGGCCAGCGTGGTGGATTATGGCCTTGAGTCTCTCCATGCGAGAGAAGGCCCCGAGTCGCAGCAGTGGGAACATTTAGTGGGCTGCTTATGCTGTTTGTAATTGACTAAACATACTTATACATACACTAACAGCCCATTAAATGTTCCCACTGCTGCGACTAGGGGCCTTTTCTCGTAATGACAGAGTCAAGGCCATAATTCACCACGCTGGCCCAGTCCGGGTTGGTGGATGACACATGACTTCGAAAGATTAGTACGACCAATTTTCCTTAAGTGGCGTAGCAGGTAGCAGAGGTTTTTTGTTTGAACGCGATATCCTCAGGAATTACTGAACCGATTTCAATTCTTTCACTGTTGGATATGTATAGAATCCCTGAGTGCTATAGGCTATATCTTATATCTTTAAACGAGCAATTCTTGTAGGTACCTAATACCTATCTATATATATACTGTTCCCACTGCTGCTACTAGGGGCCTTTTCTCGTAAGGACAGAGTGAAGGCCATAATTCACCACGCTGGCCCAGTCCGGGTTAGTGGATGACACATGACTTCGAATGATTAGTACGACCAATTTTCCTTAAGTGGCGTAGCAGGTAGCAGAGGTTTTTTGTTTGAACGCGATATCCTCAGGAATTACTGAACCGATTTCAAAAATTATTTCACTGTTGGATATGTATAGAATCCCTGAGTGCTATAGGCTATATCTTATATCTTTAAACGAGCAATTCTTGTAGGTACCTAATACCTATCTATATATACAATAGAATTTGAATCTCGGAAACTGCTCGAACGATTTTCATGAAATTATGTATACAGAGGGTTTCGGGGCCGATAAATCGATTTAGCCAGGTTTTATTTTTATAAAACGCCGCTTTATGCGCGTTTTTAGAAAATGAAAAACTGTTACTGAAACATTAGAATGCGACGGTAAATTTCGCGACGGCGCGCGACAGTATATTAGCTCAGTCGTGAAGTTGGGGCGGTCATAATATGGTAGATCCAGGTTAGAATCCAGTCGGGCCTCTTTCTTTTTTCAAGTTCCTTTTTTTTATAAAAATCTGTATGTTAATGTCTGTATCTGTATGTAATTCACCCAGGTACTATTATGTAGTATGTACTACGAGCGAAGCCGGACGGACATATAGTAACACATATAACATACTTTTTCTAACGAACAATAACGGGGATATGAAATACACGGATAAAACAGTAGAGCGGTAATGTTGCAGTTAAATATGCAACAGGAAGTGATGGACGAACGTCTGTCGGTGTGTATGTTTACACTGGCAGTAACCTTGCAGGCATTAGAGATTAATAGGATTAAAGTGGTTGAGAACGACATTATACCTACTACTACTGACATGCATTTTATCAATCGATACTAGCTTAGTCACTTAGTACTTTTATTTTATTTATTACCAACAAAAGTCAAACATTATAAAAAGAGAAGATTATTTTTCTAATCGTCATTTTAACATTCAGAAATCTTGTGGTACGATTTTTGTGTCCGTACTGTTCCGAAACGGCTAGACCGATTACAATAAATTATTATATTTGATTTGTTATCTAGGTAGGTAACACTATACATCTATACAGATCAAAATTCAAGTGATTTATTGTAATTCCAAATTATCAGCTTTTTACCAAATGCATAATACTTATGAAGTTATTATACGGTAGTTTTCACATAAATCACACTTTTTTTTATCTGTCTGTTTATTCCGGTAAATTTCTGCAACGGCTGAAACAATTTTAACGGGACATTCTCTGTTAGATAGTTTTTGTTATAAATTGTAGGTAGCATAGGCTACTTTTATTTACTTATGTTATACAAAATTGACTTATATCATTTTAATAATGTATGTTTTCAATTTATGCCAATAAAAATATCATATCTTATCTTTAAAAAAAATACATTCAATAGCTGAGGTAAGCCGCGGGCTACTATACTGCTGGGCCAAGCTAGGAATTTTGTAAATGGAGTATAAAGGTTTAGTACCTATGTATGTCATATAATTACAATAATTATGACATCACTGATACTATACGTAAATTTGAACATAAAATATCTAAGACTAGGTATACTTCGTATAAAGACCTGTCCTCATTCTCCCAGCTATATAAGGTAGGTAGTTAATTCATTTAAGTAGGTAGTAAATCAATCTGCCTCTAAACTAAACGAAGTTTCCATTGCCAAGTTTAGTCAGGGACCGTATTCTGTAAACGAGAAACAAAAACACAGAACCGCCATATTTAGCAGTGGTAGGGATCTCATCAGAATTTGCCTGGGGAAGTACCACACCTTTGCCAGTTATATAGCGCTAAGCAGTAATGTACAAACAGCACTGCGTTCCGGTTTGAAAGGCAATGTTTCCAGAGAAATTAGTGGGGGTATGAGATAAATCATCTTATATCATCTTATATGGACGACGACCACATTGCCGTAGTAGGTAATAATTTGAACTCTTCAGGTTCCAACAGCTGCGTGACAATGTTTTGTAATGGGTATACGTTTTGCTTACTATAAAGCACAAGTTCTGCTCGTTCCGTCACTCCTTACCAAATACAAGAACAAAATTAAAAATTTTGACTAACCCCCGACTACCTAAGATTTGTTATCTGTACAACATTCTACTAGTCAAGCCCTTTCATTTGATACCCATATAAAGGGAGCTGTGAAAAAAGAAATGTAATTCGCCATTTTGTGATATCGGCCATCTTGGATTTGTAATTTGTTATAGTGTATAGTACTTTACTAGTTAAGCCCTTTCATTTGATACCCATATTGAGGTAGGTTGTGAAGAAATATTTTATCCGCCATTTTGTGGAGGCGGCCATTTTGAATCGATATTAACCAAACATAGCTAAGAACACCCGCACGGTAATTAACTTTCAAATAAAAAAAACCGCATCGAAATCGGCCTATCCGTTTGAGCTCTACGGTGCCACAGACAGACACGCACACAGACAGACAGACAGACAGACAGACAGACAGACAGACAGACAGACAGACAGACAGACAGACAGACAGACAGACAGACAGATAGACAGACAGACAGATAGACAGACAGACAGACATCGACGTCAAACTTATAACACCCCTTTTTTTGGTCGGGGGTTAAAAAAAAAAGAAATGGGATAGCAATGAGTTTTGGGGTTAAACAGATTTTGAGTTATGCGTTTTGGTATTACAGAGTCGGGGGCCAGACGGACCTAATTTTACGAGTCATGATTACGATCAATCAATTGAAATGGGATGACAGTGACGCGACGCCATCCCACAGTATAACGGTCTAAAAAGTCTAAATGCTGCATTCATTCGATGAAAACTAGTTCAATTAGCTGTTTTATACGTTTAGTGACATTTCTACACAAGATTTCGTTAGTTCTATTGTGAAATGTAGCGATTGATCGTCACTACTTACAATGCAGTAAAAGCGAGTTCGTTGGTTCATAGCGCTATTTTACCGTTGGAAAATATACCTACTTTCACTATGATATTATATATTATAATTCGTTATAAATTTAGTCCCACAAAGGACAATTTTTAGACTCCAGTATTTAACACCATCAACATGGATGGACCCCGAAATGTAGCATCACTGGGGAAAGGCCTCCCTACCGTCACTGTGCTAGAGCTAGTATCTACCAATCGAGGTCGTCCTACCAACGCTTAGTTAGCGCTTTAGTCTTCCGCAACGTATATTGCGATCTGGCTTCCACTGTGTGGCGATCTTAGCCCAAAGGCCATCTGACATTCGGCAGGCGTGTTAAGACCAATTCTACTTCAAATTAGCAGCATTTTGGATCACATCGGCTATTTGAGGTTTGGAAAGCAATATGGTGTTTTTATCTACGGTTATGTTCACACGCACATAAAGACACTCACAGTGCCTTTATGTAACACACACGCACGAAAAAATGCAATTTAGTGTGAGTGGACCAGCGGTGATGAGTCGGTGGGTTTGTGTAAGTGAATGTGTTTGTGTATTTCTTTACTAATATTGTTTATTTTTTTAATAAATAGTGACTAGACAAGCTGGACATGTGCCTGATGGTAAGCAACATGCCTGCCACATAACAGCACAGTGACACGCAGCTATTGGAACATGAAGAGTCCAAATCATTACCTAGCACTGTACTGCGCTCGTCACCCAGAGATCTAAGATGTTGAATCTCTAAGCCCGGTAATTTCTCTGGAAACTTTACCCTTCAAACCGGAACATTATTGCTTGGCGGTAGAATAACTGGCAAAGGTTTAGTACTTCCCCAGGCGGACTCTGCCAAGAGCCCTACCACTACAGTACAATATGTCTTTGAAGCTGTTTGAAGCGTAAAATATAATCTGAACATATTTTAATTCGATTTCAATAAAGTACACCTACCTGTGGATCATCATCTTGGACGATACTCCTCCTCTTCTGGGCGTATTCTTTCACAGCACTGCTATTCTCCGTATGCGTGTCCACATTGAAGGTCTTGAGTCGTAGCAGCGGACTTATCGCACCAAGAGGTGTATTATACTTGTTATACGTCAGATATTTGTTCGCTCCTTGGAGGTTCATCACAGGATTGAGCGCGGGGCTGAACGCGGGATTGAGCGACGAGTGTGGTGACATAGAAGACGGGTTTGATGGCACCTCTACGATGTTCTGTATGCTTGGTCTTGAGGCTCGTTTCTTCGGCCGTACGTATGTTCTCGAGTCGAATTTATGTTTGTCTGGCACTGAGAGGGCATCATCTGGAAAAGATAAGAGATATTTAGTCATATAATTTGCTAGTGGCCCGTTCCGGCTTCGCTCGGATATTGTGATATTACTTACTTAGATTCATAGGTATTAATTTTCTCAAAAAAAACACTTGAAAAAAGAAAGGCGGCCGGTTGGATTCGAACCCTGACCTACCATATTATGACCGCCCATCTTCCCGACTAAGCTAATATACTGTCGCGCGACATCGCGAAATTTACCGTCTTTACCGTCTATTCTAATCTTAATGTAACAATTTTTCATTGTCTAAAAACGCGCATAAAACGGCGTTTTCTAAAAATAAAACCTGGCTAGATCGATTTGTCGTCCCCGAAACCACCTGTATACATAATTTCATGAAAATCGTTTGAGCCGTTTCCGAGATTCAGATTCTATATATATATATACCTATATACCTACAAGAATTGCTCGTTTAAAGGTATAAAAGTTAATAATAATAAGCTTAACATGTACGATTTTCACATTTCAGCCATTTATTTGGTCAAACTGCTAGGCAAATAAATATAAGGTTATAAAATTAGGTTATAAAATGGCGCCGGCAAACAACAAATTTGATGTTTTTTTTTTCAAAATAAACCTAACCGAGCTACATTTCAATGCATTAAATACAAAGAATTTCTTATGTCCGACGTCTCATCTTTTTTATTTCTGTCACATATTTACATTTATAAACCGTAATAGAAAATAGTTAACATTTCGATAACGTAATTTTTATTCTTAACTTTAGATTAACACTATATTTCTAGATATTATTTTTAGCCATAGATAGAAACGCCGTTATTATTCTGTGTTTTCACCTTATTTCGTATGCGCAATAAAGAGATATTATGAATTGCAGTATAGTTTAATCTATACATCTTTCTGCGTAATTTTAAGCTTTTTAATCCAGATTCAGGGAAGTACTAATTAGATTCACACTAACTAGTTAATCACACTCGACACTAAATGGAATAATGGACGCGGAAGACCAAACCCAGTTCAACGAACCCGTAAAAAATCGCATCACAGCTCCAAAATCTGAGGGAATCTCAATCAATCAATTCGCAACTTTATTTATATCCCGACACGAGTTGATTTAGTTTAGCCGTGCTTACGAAATAAAATTAGCCGGCAAGAATGGAGATGGTCACAGAATGTGTGATAGTTATTATGAATTGCAGTGTGACACTGGTTGCATAGAAATGTGTTTTAGCGCCAAAACTGATGAGTTTGCATTGTCAATGCAAATGGCCAGGAGAAATATGAGCGACGCTTGTGAAAGATAACGCACGTTACTCAGGAAGGGAAATGGAATTGTTTGAACATAACGAAGAGCTCTGACCCAAATACCAAATATTTACTTAATAAAATTATAATAATCGAGAGTGAATCGGTTTCTTCTAGGTAAGCATACTCTATAGTACCGCATCATCGCTTAACTTCAGGCGAGATGGCGCTCAAGTGTACACCTATTAAAGTTTAAAAAAAAATGGCAGTCATAGGAACTGCCGATAGAAGTGAAAACTTATAACTCAGAATTTGATAGTTTATTTTGGAAACTACGCGGGTGAAACCGGAGGGCGTGGCCAGGAGTGTGGCCACCTAGAAATGCGTCAGCCAATGGGAAACGCTGATGCATTTCTACATGGCCAATGGCCATGGTCCCGAGTTTACCCGAAGATGTCTTATCAATCCCGACTGTTACGTTAGAATTCAATTCACATCATAGCTAGCTTATCGATTTTTTATCGGCTACACTTCGCAGAGTGTGCAACTGATCTGCATGATCTAATACCACCTTGCCCTTTCTTCTATCGGACTTCTCGTTCCACAAAAGGGCGACATCGTTTCATGGTTGATGTTCCAAAAACGCACACGAAGAGATTTGACTCCACGATTGTGATATGAACGTCTAGGTTGTGGAATGCGTTGCCTGAGTGGGTTTTCCCCCGATGGTTATCTTGGTGTCTTCAAATCGAGAGTGAATCGGTTTCTTCTGGCTAGGCACGCTCCATCGTAGATCGCATCATCGCTTAACATCAGGCGAGATGGTGGTCAAGTGCGAACCTATTATAAATTCAAAAAAAAGACTTTCTTTGGTGCGCCTAAAGGAAGGTTCAACTTCAAAAACGAAACGATATCGCTTTTTCGTCCTACGAACAGCCCGAGTTCTTTGTAGACTACATTAAGAAAAACATCGTCTGAGACATAATATTTTCACTACAGCCTCCTTTTTATGAGCGATCCGTAAATAGATCGTCACGTCAGCCGACATCCCAGATCAATATCTAGGGTCGGCTAAAGATAGCCAATAAATTTGTCTGTGGCGATCTAGGTCTATGGCGGACGGGCTTCTTTATCAACGGACGGCTATATATGAAATCCTTAAATTCGCGATCAAGCCTACTTTCTTTAATGAAGAGTGACGAGACGAGCAGGACATGTGCCTGATGGTAACCTACATGCCGGCCATATTACAGCACAGTGCCACGCACCTATTGGAACATGAGTCCAAATCATTACCTAGCACTGCACTGCGCTGGATCTAGACCTAGAGATCTAAGATGTCATATCTCTAAGCTCTGTAATTTCTCTTGAAACATTGCCCTTCAAACCGGAACACAGTAATGTTTGCACATTACTGCTTGGCGGTAGAATAACTGGCAATGGTGTGGTACTTCCCCAGGCGGACTCTGGAAAGAGTCCTACCACTACAAAACGCTTCTTACTAAACCTACTAATAGTATAAATGCTATAGTTTGGACGTTTGTCGGACCACGTCGGAACGTCTAACGGATCGGGTTGAAATTTTCAACACCGTCAGATTATAGTCTGGAATAGTTCATAGGCTTTTTATCGCGGTAAAATAACGGGAACTACGCGGGTAAACCCGTAGGGCGCTGCTAGTTATGCTATATACTACTGTAGTGGTAGGACTCTGCAGAATCCGTCTGGGGAAGTACCACACCTTTGCCAGTTATTCTACCGCCAAGCAGTAATGTGGAAATATTACTGTGTTCCGATTTGAAGGGCAATGTTGCCAGTGAAATTACAGGGCATAGAGATAAAACCTCTTTATGTATATCATTGGGTGATGAGCGCAGTGCAGTGCTGGGTAATGATATAGACCCCATGTTCCAATAGCTGCGTGTCACTGTGCTGATATGGCCAGGCATGTTGCTATAAGGTACATGCTTGTCTCAAAAACTCTACTCGTATACCTACTATAAAATAAAAATACACCGAATAAAACAAAGAAAGAAGAAGTGTCGAAGAATAACACCTCGCACCTAGCGACGTCCTTTGTGAGAGAGAAGGCCCCGAGGCTCAGCTTGCGACATGCTTGGACATAATACGGATAAAAATCAATGGATATACCCCTCGCAGACTTCAGGCGCACGAAATTATGTTATCGTTGGGAATAGTGAGCTCACTCTTTCCGTTTTAGTCGATTGTAGGAAGCGGTGAACGCCGGACGTTTATAGTTATACCTATCGCTATTCGTTGTCAACAACCAAAATAAGTAGAATCGCAACAGTTATGTCGCCGCTAGCGATTCTAGGGGTCAAGTAGATTGGTAGCTGTAAACGACTCAAGCTACACTCAGAGACACAATTTGTTAACAATTTCAAGGAGCTCAGGGCACATCTATTGATATATATCGATGATAATACGGTGTTTACTCATTTCTATTGAGCGAAATGTTATCACTTTCGTTCGAGATACCTATTTATGATTATCGCACTACGTCTCGATATACATAAATCGGTACTAAAGTCGGGTTAATTCGTTTTGCACCAATAAATCGTTATCAAAATGCTATCAACAATCTGCTTTAAATAACAGTATCGGCACAGATTATGACGCAATCTAAGAACAAAGATACCACTATATACTGTGAAAAAATCACCCAAAAATTGTGAAACAATATGGGTCAAAAATATGTCAAATTATTGGCATACACCTATATTTATCAATTTTTTCTACACTTTTTCTAAATTTCTCCCAAGTCTTCCAAGCCTTTTGGGACTCTCTGGGAGAGCCCAGATATCCACTTCGCTCCCACAGAGCTGATGGAATTATTAAAAAAGCCTAGGGTCAAAAAGGTATTCCAGTGTTTTTGGTTGGAATTCTTGTTCTACTGGTATAATTGTTCGTAGGACGTAATACACAACGGCTATATTTGCATGCAGCGCCAAACCTGCGCCTACGCAGCGGTTACAGCTCCAAACTTGTACTGAGTTTCACTTTCTATCCAACGCTGCTATTCACGCGTCCAACCATATACATAATATTGTACGTCCCAATACTTACTGGGTTCAATTCTCCCTTTAACATTGGTTACTTAGTTTGGACTTTGAATTGTCATATTATCATGTGATATAATAATATGTCATAGGATAAGCCCTACTAATATTATAAATGCGAAAGTTTGGATGTTTGTTGCTCGATCACGTCGAAAGCGCTGAACGGAGAGTTTATAATTTGGAACAGATTAGTCTGTAATAGGATATAGGCTACTTTTTCTTCCGGAAAAATGAAAGGTACGCGAACTAGGCAGGTAAAACCGCGGTGCGCTGCTAATCCTACTGAAATGTTCAATGTTTGTTGCTCAATCACGTCTGAAAGGATTGCATTTATACTATTAGTAAGAAGTAAGATGACGGCAGTTGCCTTCGAAACTAGCTTTTATATTAACACGAGAAAAGCCGCAGAATATCAGCCGAGGATGATATTGACAAGAACACAGATACTATTAATACCATTTTAGTTAAAACCAGCTAAAACAATGACGTAATACAATCCCACTGCGGCGCGCAAGTATCACTGTATCGGGTAAATAGTAAATACACTAACTTTGTAAACCTATTGATTGGAAATTTCCACACAAAAAACCTACTTTCCCGGGACCCCGGAGAGACTCTACCATCTAGCTATAACTGTCTTAGCTTTGACATTGCTCTCTATTTTCTTTTCTTTTGAAATTATAGAGACAGCAATACAAAGCCAAATCGAGTTAGTTGGCGGTAGAACGGCCGGTCTTCCTCACAATGCGAGTCAAGGCCACATAATCTATCACGCTGGCACACCCTGGACACTCCACTAAAATTCCATACAAACGCCGCTGTGGAGTTACCAACTCTTCACACAGCTACGCAGATCTCGTTCGTACACACGCGTGAATGTGTGCGTTAGAGCTAGGGCTACTGAATTGTTTTATTGAATAGTTGTGCCCCTTGAGTTCACCTGGTGACGATAAGTAGTCCATAAACTTGCTATAATGTTGAGTTACATAAATAGAATGGAGCCAAATTATATTATTCTAATTAAAAGGGTGTATGTACCTATTGCCGCGTAAAATCAAACGAAACCGATGATAGATAGGTACCTAGATATCTATTTCCGTTAGTATGTACACGTTCGCATATTATTTTACACTTACCTAAGAAGGAAACTTTATTCTGTCACTATAATTATTCCTCCAGGCATTATCAATCCGTGCCCAAAACTGGCTGTGTAAGTTACGAACTATTAATACGATATTATAAAGCAACGTTATTTAACAGTTTCTAATCTTACGGTATTTTGTCCTTAGGAAATTAAATAAAGCTTTTAATTTGGCCCGTTTAGTTGACGGACAGCCGTAAACAGCACAACAACCCACCACGATGATATTTCGGATGTTCGATACCGGCCCTTCGTTGAGTGCTCCTAGCGTACTCGAAACGGCCTGAGGGGTGAGGTAGCTTGAAATTGGAGGGGGGTGGGGAGTGTCCGTTCTATCTATATTATCTATTCTATGACGCTAGCCAAGTGAGTTGGCTGATGAGATATCACCAGTCCTTGAAAGATGTATTGGTTTCTTCACAATGTTTTCCTTTGCCGTTAAACCAGTGACGAGGATGACCTCGTCCATCTGCTCTTAGATAAAGGTGCAGATGATATTAGAACCTACGATCCCAGGATTCGAAAGCGGGGGATTTACGCACTAAGCAAGTGCGAGTATTTTCGTACTTCCCACGGATATACGTAGGTACGAGTAAGTCCCAAGTTCACCGTAGGTTTATTCTGTAAAAGCAAAATCCGTGAGCTCCACTATAACATCGCAGCTAGTACAACTTCAATCGTAAATAATGTACTAGATGTAGTCAAAAGGAAAGTACGGGAGTCGGTTATTAAGTTGTACTTAATGGCTACAACCAAGGGACCCTACTTTGGTACCCAAGGGATAGCACGAGGAGCCGAGGTCGTAAAGCAATAAGGTGGGAAGATGACTTAAAAATGACTTTAGGACCACTTTGGTTGAGAGTAGCGGCAGACAGAAATCAATGGAGAGAGTTGGAGGAGGCCTATGCTGTAAGGCAAACCGAATTAAGAGATATAATATAATTTAGGTGTAATTTTAATTCTTAAAATGTTAAATATTTTTAATTTTAAATAGTCTCTACCTAAAATATACACTTAAGGCAAAATGGTATGTAAAAATCTGTAAGTATTTCGGAAATAAAGGCTTTATTATTATTATAATGGCTACAACTGCTATTTGTTTAAATTTTTGTAAAAAAAAAAAACACATAAATTTTACATGCACAACATAATCTGCCATGATGTGATTGTATGACATGATTGCCAGTGTATGTAAATTTTATAAGTATGATGCGTTAACGTAAATGCAGAATCGAAAACATGATTAACACACACAAAACAAAAAAGTTAGTTATACAAATATAACTCGTCAAAATATCGTCTATCACAAAAAATAAAATATATTTCTGGTCTGAAAAAGTGTCATTGTAATGCCAACTTTCGTTAGCCACACTTTAAAACCAAAAGCGCGCTAGCCGTCGAGTTTGCTTTTAAGGAATCAACAGTCTGTTTACAGAAGTAAATGGATGATAATGGGTCTGCCCACTCGTACGGCTTAAAAGACATACTTGCTGCAGTATAGAAATTTGTAACTGTTTACACCAACGTTTGTTTACTAATCCTACTTCCCACTAATAAATGCCAAAGTTGGACGTTTTTTGCTCTATCACGTCGGAACGGGTGAACGGCTCGGGGTAGAATTTGGAACACAGTTAGGTTATAGTCTAGAATAGGTCATAGGTATTTTTATTGCCGAAAATAACGGGAACGGGAACTACGCGGATAAAACCGAGTATTCAAATAATTATTCTATGTATAATAAGTATGTTTTTACAACTATATAAGTAACTATAGTCCGTTCCACGAAGAGGTGTAGAAAATGTAAACAAAGGTGCTACCATAACATAAAAATCGTTTAACCTTAGTGTTTTTCTAAAACTGTCTTACAATATTTTTCACAAATATGATTCGACTTTACTGTGATCTTAAATACAACATACTTGGATTTGTATTGATCAAATAACGATTTATTAACTTATCTTGAAAGTTATAAATAGTAATAGTAGAATGTGGTAGATACTGTTTTAAACAGTGGCAATTTGATCTATGTTTGTCAAACTGAGATTCCTATCAAAACATAAATGTGAAGTGAAAGACAAGTTCAATATTATGATATTAAAACCAGCCAAGTTAGACTGCTTTTAATAATTATCATTAATTATAAAAACAAATCATATTTTAAGTATTTAAAACTAGTCTATGTTATTATAAATAGATTTTAGAACTGACCATTTAAGACCATTTAGATCTCTATTCTTTAGTCGTTGAAGTCAACAAACAAGGCATATAATATCATAATACTGAACTTTGATCTCACTTCACTTAAGTATACGCATGTTTCTGATATATCATACCATTACTTTTTGCACGTAAATTATAAGACGTTTACCTAATGAACCACTAAATAATGTTTATTCGCAAGAAAATCTACTAATCCTTATTATAAGTGCAAAAGTTTAGATGTACGTTGCTCTATCAAGATGGAACAGCTAAACGGCTCAGGTTTAAACGCGGAACACGGTTAGATTATGATCTGGAAAGCATAGGTATAAGTTTATTTTTATGGAGGGAAAATTACGGAAAAGGGATCTAAGCGGGTAAATTTGCGGGACGCTGCTCACATAAGCGACCCACTAAAAGTTCTTTGCTGGGGCTATAATTCTTCCGTGTTGGTGGTGGATGACAAACCTCTCTGACCTCGAAAATTTTTAGAGCATGCCAGCTTGCTTACAGGTGTTTTCTTTCATGAGCGTCATGCTGCTAAAGCATTACGCTCATGAATTCGAAAAAGCAGAGGTGCGCGTGAGATTAGAACCAGGCACTGCATCTGCGTATTGGCGTGACAAAACCACCTAAGCCGAGCAATAACTTAATGTTAAAATAATAAATGTAAAAAAAAACTTAATGTAAAAACAGAACGCTCATTAACAAATTTGTTTGGATGTAAAAATCTTATATTAGGATAGATGAAAGCACTACTCCGTATTCGATACGTTTTAAAATTAATTGCAACAGCATCTAACGCAGTAGAAATTGATTGCATTTTTTAATGAATTACACCTACCACTCTTATTAAAAAAATACCCAATGGGGCACTTAAATATTAAAACTATTTGAATCTTCTCAGAACGGGTAGAAATAGTGCCACCAATATATTTTGTGTGCCACCATTTGTTTTGTAATTTTACTTACCTTATTTGTTTGTTACAGAATCAAGATTAAGGGCCACGTTAGCTATATATACAGACTTGATTGCTTTTTTAGTTCAAATATAAAACGTAGATCAACAATTATAGCAAGGAATAGTATATAGGTTACCACTAATATAGGTACACTACTTTTTATTAAGACAAAATAATAGCAATGGTAGCTACACAGGTAGTAAGGACTACACTAGTGATGTGCTGTATTGTGAAAAAAGTACATCCACGGATACGGATCTGAATGTGGATATATATATATACGAGTATCTAAAGCTGCGCTAGTAGGTTCATATCAGATTTGGCTGGGCAGGGAGAGAAAAACGGGTAGTGAAGGTGAGTGTTGATGTACGGCAGAAAGGGGCCCCTTAAACGTACGCCCGAGTCACAAGTCTCGGGATCTACTCGGGATTTCTCTCTCTCTGCCGCACGATGGACCCGGCACCCGCAAGGTGAATCCATGGAATGCTAAGAAGATCGTCTCATATATATATATATATACTTATATATTTACATCCCACCCCTTATGTAAATATATATTAAATTTAAGTTTACTAAAAAGTCAGTCATTTCACATACATAATGAAAAAGGAATTTAAGTGCTACATAACAAAACAAAGCTGTACTTAATAATTCATATTAATAAAAACCGTTTATATGTTACTATTGTGTTCCATGAACCAACCACCCAAGTTATTTTTGTATTAATGTTTTAAACTTATGCGCACCACATATTTAATAAACGTATAATTATAAAATACTAGAAATAAGACAAAAGGTTGGAAACGGACTTATTGCAATATATTTAACCTTGTTATGTGACGAAAATCTAAAAGGGCAAACAGAGACGCTTACAACGAACTATCTTCTAAAACAAAGGTTGAGAAATGCTGGTCTGTCATATTGAGAGTGACATTGATTTGTTTACATTTTCTTCACCTCTTCGTGGAACGGACTATAGCTGTGCCCTGCCACGCTTTGCTGTGGCACATTGTAATGCAAAAATTTGATAAAAACAATCCTTGATGCGGATTATATATCATTCTAAAATTTCAGCTCGATCGGTGCAGAACTTTTTGAGTTTTTGGAGCGTACACAAACCAACATAACATTTTTATATATAAAGATATATCAGCTGTTTTGCCGCGATAGTACAAGTTTTGCTTAGTTTGGGGTCAGATGGTGTTGTGATGGTGGTGTTGTCCACCAATATTTATTTTTTATATTTAATTTTAAATACATACATACTTATGAAACATAGACCGGTGTACATAATTATGAGTAAGCAATATCCAGCAGTGTTACCCGCGTAGTTCCTATAGTTTTTCCGGTATAAAAGGCAGCCTATGTGCTATTACAGAATATAATCTAACCGTGTAACAAACTTCAATCTGATGCTGACCTGATATTCAGGCTTTCTAACGTGATAGAGCAACTAACATCCATACTACTTATTATACTAAATGTGAAGTTTTTTGTTTGAACGCGCTAATCTAGGAACCACTGGATGAATTTCAAAAATTAATTCACCGTTGGATATATTGATGTTGTAGGGATCTTTGCAGAGTTCGCCTGGGCACGTAACTTTGCCAGTTATTCTGCCACCAAGCAGTAGTGTGCAAACATTACTATACTTCAGATTGAAGGGCAATGTTTCCAGAGAACTTACTGGGCTAAAAGATAAAACATTTCATTTATCCGGGTGACGAGAGCAGTGCGGTGCTAGATAATGATTTGGACTCTTCATGTTCCAATAGTTGCGTGTCACTGTGCTGTTATGAGTAGGCATGTTACTTACCATCAGGCACATGTTCTACTTGTCTTGTCACTCTATAATGTATGAAAAATGTACATGATCCCTGAGTGCTATAGGCTATGTATGATGTACCACGAGCGAAGCCGGGGAGGGAACGCTAGTTTAAGATATGAGAAGGATACAACACGTTTGCGCTGAGTAGTGAGTACGAGCGTGCAGAGCAATGCAGAAGTATTGCTCTGCATACGATGTACTACCCGCAACAGGAAGTCCTATATTGCTTCCTGCGTTAGCAATTACCCCTCGTTCATATTACTGTAGTGCCTTGTATGTAGGAGAGTTTCGGTGACCATGAGGTCGCGTTGCGATTACTTTTTAACACCCCCGACTAAAAAAAGGGGTGTTATAAGTTTGACGAAGTTAATATCCGTGTGGATGTTCTTAGCTATAAATATTGGTGGTGGTGGACAATTCACACACAACATCATCTGACCCCAAACTAAGCAAAGCTTGTGTGATGGCAGCCAGATAGCTGATATAATACCTATATAGTTTTTAAATACATACTTATTATACATAGAAACACCCAGACACAGTGCAAACATTTGAATTCATCACACAAATATTTGTACTGGGTGGGGATCGAACCCACGACCCTCGGCTTCGCAGGCAGAGCTACTACCAACTAAGCCACTAGGGCAGTCAACTATGTTTGGTTAATATCGATTCAAGATGGCCGCCTCCACAAAATGGCGGACAAAATATTTCTTTACAATCTACCTCAATATGGGCATCAAACGAAAGGGCTTGACTAGTAGAATACATTGCACTATGACAAAATTCAAATCAAAGATGGCTGCTTCCACAAAATGGCGAAATGCATTAATTTTTTCACAACTCCCTTAATATGGGTATCAAATGAAAGGGCTTGACTAGTATAATGTTGTACAGATAACAAATCCGAGGTAGTCGGGGGTTAATCAAAATTTTTTAATTTTGTTCTTGTTTAGGTTTACAGGTTTAGACTTGACCGCCGTCTTGCCTCATATTAAGCACCATTTTAAGTTCCCTTTGACCCACCGGACTACCAAGCTGAACTACCGGTATAACGCAGCCAAGCGCGGATCCAGGGGGAGAGGATCATGGGGGTCATGATCCCCCCTGGGCTGGGTCCAATAGGTACTTAGATGGACCACTGATAAATAAGCATGCATATACTTATCGCAGTCTTGTGACATGACCACGACTACCTGACCAATGGAGCCATGTGACCCCCCTAGAGCCAAAACTGGATCCGCCCTTGGACGCAGCTGGCTGACAGAGAGTTGGTGCATAGTACTGTCGATGGGAACGAAGATGTACGACCCTTTACAAATTACCTACGACACTACTGGCTAGTAGTGGAGAAGGGGAAAAATTGGCAGTTATAGGAACTCCCGATAGTAGTGGAAACTTATAACTCAGAATTTGATAGCTTACTTTAGAAACTACGCGGGTGAAACCGGAGGGCGTACCCATGAGCATGGCCAATGAGATATGCTGACGCATTTCTAGATAGCCAATGTCCATGTCCCGAGTTTTCTTATCATTCCCGAGCGTGACGCTAGAATCCAATTCACAGCCCACGAAAAATCTGTCTGTGGCGCGCCAAAAGAAGTTTTCATTCCAAAAATCTTCACGACAGCACGACACTACCGTTACTGCAGCAGGTCTACTACGAAGTCCGATAAACGATATATCGGCCGATGTTATGTACGTTTTATACCACAAAACACAATCGGTCGGTTGATGACGCAAAAACTGTCAAATCAGCGTCGGTCGGGATGAACGAAACGCCCGATCAGATCAACCGACCGATTGTGTTTCGTGGTATGAAACGTCCATAGCTTCGGCCGACATATCGTGTAACGGACTTCGTAGTAGACCTGCAGCTTAGTAGTGCGATGGGTAAGAAGGGCCTTTGTTTAGTTTGGATTTTTTTTAAATAAGAGTGACGAGACGAGCAGTACATGCGCCTGATGGTAAGCAACATGCCTACCACATAACAGCACAGTGACACGCAGCTATTGGAACATGAAGAATCCAAGAAGAAGAAATCTAGCACTGCACAGCGCTCGTCACACAGAGATATAAGATGTTATATCTCTAAAACCTGTAATTTCTCTCGAAACATTGCCCTTCAAACCGGAACACAGTAATGTTAGTAAGATCTAGTTAGTTGACATCGGGCGAGATGGCGAGATCAAGTGCTAATCTATTATTATCGAATAATAACAATGATTAGTTCATGCGAGTAGGTACATTAGCAATGTGAATAAGCCTTTGTCAATTAATTATCAAGTTTATCGTGTAGACCTCTGAGAAAGGAGATCGAAGAATCCATTTCCTGTACTGCGAGTCGTTTCTATGAATGAAAGGCGTTTAATAAGGCTTGGTGTAGACTTGTGACGTTTTCACATAATTGAATTTGTGAATGCGTTTGCAATCCGGATAAACGTTGGTAAACATGACACCAGAACGAACTGAGAACTATCGATCTAGGAATTATATTGAGTACTTGCTGTGTTGTTATTAAATCGCAGTTTTGAAGTAAAATTTAAACTTAATTAGCTGCGTGAGCAAAAAGTGCTCACTTTTAGGTAAAATTATTAACGTGACAACGTCTAATAAATCGATAAACGCCGGCTGCACGCACGAAGAAGTGTCCCGTTAAGTCCTGTTACGCTCATTGTCCCGTTTTGCCCCGTTACTCTCATTGTATGCTTGCAGTGAAGTGAGATGTAAGCGTTAAGGTCTGCCGCTCACTTATACAACTCCGCTCCCACTTGAAAAATAACATACCCTCAAGTAGGGGGCTTTATGTCATGCCTCTTAAGATGTAGATTACATTGGCAACATAATTTAGCAGACGGCTGTCAGCGAGCGGTCTGCTAATTTGTGTTGCCAATGTAATCTGTATCTTAACATGCATGACGTAAAGCCCATATTTGAGTGTATTTTATTTTTCGGGTGGTAGCCGAGCCGTCTAAGTCGACGCAGATTTTTAGACGCTTTTTCGATGGGTGAAATCTTGTGATTGAAATCTCATTACCAATAGGCGTAATAACACTATATCTCTTATTAGCAGCCCGTTCTGGCTTCGCTCGGATATTGTCATACAAAGAGAATTAATCTAAATAAAAACTATCCTATCATTCAAGTTAGATCAAACGGCACACGGTGTCCAAAGATTAAAATCGGTTAAGTAGTTTAGGAGTCTATCGCAACAATGTGACGCGTAATTTATACAAATATAATAAGATTAATATTTTCGTAACTTGGGACTTATGTTGGTTAACCTCAGAGAGCGTACGTATTATAGTCGTATACTACTTAAGTACATACCGAATTTTATATCATGACACCCCTATTAATCTAAAGATAAATTTCGCCAACCCTAGTGGAGACTCGGCCTACGCCTATAGTTATTTATTCTATGTCTGTGGGGAATCTGTTACGCGGAATAGGAGTTCGCCTTCTTTATTTAGCTTTGTTGTGACATTTTGATGCCTATTATTAGAAGTGGCGCTTCTAGGAATTGCTCTGCTTTATGTACCACCATTGTAGAGTTTACAATCGTTTCTCATAGTCTTAGTTTTGGCACTAGAAAACGTGTAATATTATCAAAGCTTTATTTTTTTATAAAAGGGCCTGTAACAAAGGCCTCAAGTGGTCTCTACTGCCTACCGAACCTTGGGATTGTGCAAAAGGCACATAGTCCTATTAATTATTAGTACTTATTACACACAATACATATATAAATTACATGTCACGTTGTTTGTCCGCGATGGACTCCTAAACTACTTAACCGATTATAAACAAATTTGAAAACCTTGTGTAGTTTAATTAATCCCACTTGAAAGATAGGATAGTTTTTATTTCGAGTCTTTACATGACAATACCCGAAGGAAGCCGGAAAAGAACGCTAGTATGTATATAGAAACAGCGAAACATAAACATTTATTTATCTTCGTTACAAGACGTTATAGGTATTATACAGCGAAAATGAATTTTCCTGTTGTGTATTTAAAACCGCAATACACAAGCATAATTTAAGTACTTAATCATAATTTATCATTTATTTTATTCATTGTTTGCTGACGAAACGTCATAATATTATGCATTCACGTTTAGAAGCGTTATGACCCCAACGATTTCACCCCAACTACACGCGATCCAACCCCACACAAATCAGCATCAGAAATCTTTTTTTTTTTTTTATTCAAAAATACTAGGAACATAAATGAAGTTACACATTAACATAGTTTCAATAGAACAATAGCAGTGATCAGCATAGTTAACTTCATTTAGGAGGTGGACCCTGCATCCCACACTAGGGATGTCCTGTGTTGTGGGATTCAGTGTTTTCTTCCATATAGTGAAGTTGTTAGTGATATTGTAGTAGGTACTTGGTTACATTAGACAAGATGGTACATTCTTGTTCCAGAAAAGAGAAAGTAAACAATAAAAAATTAAAAACAGATAAGGGCAATGTGCAATATTAGAGATCAGGGAAGACCCGTATCAGTAAAACAAACAAACAAAAAATAGACAGAAAAAATACTATAAATAAAAATATCTCAAGTTCATGGCTTCCATTTCATGGCTACTTATTGTGTATGAGGGGGTGTGTGTGTGTGCATGTATGTGCATGAGAGTATGGGATTGCGTTTGTGGTCTGCTTATACCTACTTACAACTCAAATTTTGAGACCACACTGCTGAAGCATCTATTGAGCAGCTGATGCTACGAGTATGGTGGATTAAATTTTGCTCTGGCTCAAACTGTTGCAGTACGCCCAGGGTCATAATACGTTTGACACTAGTATTTTCTCAGTTTCGATGTAGTTTAGAGAAAATAACCAATGTTTTATTTTCCTCTTACATAAAAATCGCGACAGGTTCAATATAGTCAGAGAAGCATCAATGTTTTGGTATATAGAAGGACCCATGAAGGAAAAGGAGCGTCGTGCAAACGAAGTTTTAATGGGAGGGATTTTCCAAACATTACGTCTGGATGATCTTGTGGTTTGGTTAATTGAGACAATAGCTGTTTTGTGAAACTTTAAGGTGACCATTAGAATGTATAGTTGGCGGACTGTCATATATTTTGTCTCGCTATATAGTAGGCTTGTGGGGTATTGGTAAGACTTTTTGTAAGCAACTTTTAGAACAAGGCGTTGTGCTCTTTCCAATTTGATCATGAGAGTCTTATTGGCAGAACCCAGCAGATGATGCAGTAATTAAGTATGGATTCACATAGTGCTGTGTATACAATTCTTAGGGTACTAGGGTCTGCGACAGAGCCAATCGTTTTAAACAAGTATGCCATTTACGAAGTCTTGTGCATAAGTTTTTATGTGGCTGTCCCATTTTAGTCTATGGTCTATCGTGACCCCAGGTATTTTAATGTCTCAACACGTTCTAGTTCCGGGCACATACATCTGAGTTCCATTTGAAATCACATTACATGTATGCAGCTGAATACTCAGAGGAGTCGGAAGGGCTTGCTGTCTTATTCCAAAAGTTAGGTATTTTGTTTTGCAGCATTTAGAGTCAGTAGATTTTTTTGGAGCCAATTAGCTACTTCTTTGAGACCATATTGTGCGTGCACCGTAACTTCAGTTCAGTCTTTCCCTTCAAAAATTAGCGCTGTGTCATCAGCAAAGGTAAAAAACCTGGCACCGTTGACCTTCAGCTGGCAAAGGTCATTAATATATACTAGAAATAGTGTGGGTCCAAGAACGCTGCCCTGAGGCACGCCGAAAGAGACAGAAGTATAGTCACTATGCAAGTTGGACAGCCGGACTCTGTGTTTCCGGTCACACAAATATGAACGAAACCAGTCTAGTGCTGTGCCGCGAATACCGACAAGTTCCAACTTCCGCAGCAATATAGCCCAGGACACCCCATCGAAAGCCTTAGCCATATCTAAAAATACCCCAATGCATTTTTGTTTTTGATCGAGACAGTGCGTAACATGGTCAACCAGGGCTACTACTGCATCTTCTGTTGATTTGTTAGCTCGAAATCCAAACTGGTTAGGAGACAATACGTTATTTTTTTCCAAAAATCCCAACAACCTTTTATTGACAACTTTTTCTAAAATTTTTGAGAGAGATGGCAGCAAAGATATAGGTCGGTAATTTGTAACCACCGACTTGTCACCCGCTTTAAAGATGGGGCAAATGTCTGCCACTTTGAAGCAAGTCGGGACGACACCTTGAGCAATACTTAGGTTACAGATGTGCGCTATTGGTGAAGCAAGAATAGGACTGGCTTTTTGAGTAGTTCGTTACTTATGTTATCGCTTCCCGGAGCTGATGCAGATTTGAGACCGGAAATAATTTTCAAAATTTCAAAACTATCAGTGGGTGAGAAGTATAGTGAATTAGTTGGTGGGTTGTCTGATGTGACAGATGAAGCTAAATGGGATTCAGAAGTATTTAAATCTGTTAGAATATTTTGTGCAAGATTTTGACCTACGCCAGAAAAAAACTCATTCACGGTGTTTAAAGATTCAACGGGAGATGATTTGATGTTTAATAAGTCGTTAGAGTCTGATTTTGCTGACTTTAAATAGTAATATTTTTTTACAGTACTCCATAGCTTTTTACTGTTGTTCTTATTAGTTGCAATTTGGTCTGAGTCATATTTTTTCTTTTCGGATTTTAGCAAAAAATTGCATTGGTTTCGGAGGTTTTTATACCTATTTTGAAGTTCCAGGTCATCTGGAAGTTTCTTAGCTTTGAGGTGCATTGAGTCTCTTCGTCTAATGCAGTTCAATAATTTGTGGGTCATCCATGGCTTCTTTACAACGTCTGAACATCTAAGCTTACTTTGGACAGTATTTTCCTGCAGCGACAGGTTTATTTTGTCGATCAGAAATTCTGATGCTAGTGAGACATCTGTTTCTTGGTATAGTTTATCCCAATCGACGCTCTCAAGGTTAGCCATAACTCCAGTAAAATCAGTTTTGGTAATTAATTTAGGGCTAGGCAAGATTTTTTTTACTGAACTCTCAATGCCGATTATGAGGGCATCGTGATCCGTAACGCTTGAGTTGCAGACTAAGACGCGCGCTGCTCTCTTAGACCTTATTAGGGCATGGTCCAAACAATTAGAGAATCGGGTCGGGATAGTATTCCCAGGAATAAAACCGTAGGAAGTAATGAGATCAAGGTAGTCTAAAGCCTTAGGGTCGTCGTTATCTGGTTTTATATCTATATTTAAATCCCCCCAGTAATTATACATGAGTCGCCAGAAATTCCATTCAATACGTTTTCGAGAGATACTAGGAAGTTTGAAATATTATGTTTTGACGGGGATCGGTATATTGCTAAGATGGAAAGCTTGGAACCTAATTTCATTACTAAACAACTAGCGTCATCAAAAAGGGGTTCTGTGATTTCAACTTTGAGGTCAGATTTGTAAAAAAATCATAACACCATCATTTTGATTTCTAAAAGTTGGTGGTAAACTGTGTACAAACTAAACAGTATCCCACTATTATTAATGTTTAAATGCAAACAATAAAAAGTAATCATATTTACGCTGTGATATCGCATTTTCATTTATTTTAGAACTACCACTAATGCATTCAACTCCATTTTGAAAAATCTTGAAACCTAGAAGTCTATTGAACATGCTTGAACGATTCATTCCCAGTTAGGTCACGGGATATCCTGCCGATGACAACTTGACAAGCCTTCCCATTGTTACGAGATTGAACTGACATTGGACTGGTTCAGTAGACTATTTCAAAGGGAACATGCGGACAACATAGCGGAAGCTACGAGACCTAGGGGAGAAAACTGACGACTTTCATCTGTAAGATCTCAGATTTGAATTCCATTTTTCTCGCACTTATTGTCACTCAATTTTTCTTTTTTTGTATTTGCCCAGTTAGGCTACAACAAACAGTCAGATGTTAGAAGCGATCAAACTGAAAGGTCTTTCCATCCTAACCGCAGTGCCTCAAAACAAAAGGCTTAAATTAGTATGTCATTCCTGTTATGACTTATGCTGAGACGTGGACACTCACGGTGAAACTGGTTCATAGATTCAATTGGTCAGCGAGCTATGGAGTGCTTTGTTTGGAGTGCCTCTGCGGGAGACATTCGTATAAGGTTGCCGACATAGTCCAGAGGATTAGGAAGGTTTTGATTATTCTTTTTAATTTGAAACGAAAATAAAGATCAATAACAAAGCTAACACCAATTTAATCAATAAGTTAACCTCTACTAGACACCTAGACAGTAGGTGGTCGAACAAGAGAGGTAAACTTCGAGAGTTTGCCCGAACTCACAAACCTTTGCCTACGAGATTTCGGGTAAAAAATAAGAAGAACCACATAATGGGATAAGGAAGAAGCAAAAATTCCGTGAAAACTGCTGCTTCCACACACGACGAAGACACAGACAAAGTCGGGACGGGCTATTGGTAATCAATTAAATAAATAAATTTTGGTGCACAATTCATACACAACACCATCTGACGCCAACCTAACCCCAAATTAAGATTTGTATAACATAGGATCCGACGAAGAACGAACGTTAGGGACGTCGGAACTACAGTAACGCAGCTAAAGTGGAGTTGGGCTGGCCACGTTGCTAGACGCGGTGATAACAGGTGGAGTAGAGTAGTGACCGAGTGCTGGCCGAGGCAAGGTAAGCGGAGTGTAGGACGTCCAGCTGCAAGATGGGTCGACGATATCGTTTCTATCGCGGGTCGAACCTGGACTCGATTGGCACAGAACCGAGGAAGATGGCATGGGAAAAGAGAAGACTATACCCAGCAGTGGGATAGAGAAGGCTGTGGATGAGGTATTATAATTCACAGTAAGTCCAAGGCAAGATAAGCGGAGTGTAGAACGTCCAGCTGCAAGATGGGTCGACGATATCCTTTCTATCGCGGGACGAACCTGGTTTAGATTGGCACAGAACTAAGAAAGAAGGCATAAGAAAAGAGAGGCCTATAACCAGCAATGGGATATAGAAGGCTGTGGATCATCATCAGCCTGTATTCTTCCACTGCTGGACATAGGACTCTCACATGATACGCCACTCAACCCAATCCAGTCTTGCGTCTCCAACCGCCGCCAGCTGCCTTCCGAATATCGTCACTCCATCGAGACTGTGGATGATTATGATGAATTCACAGTAATATAACACTACTGTTCATGACTGTGCCCTTATTAAGTTACTATCGGAATGGGATATCGGAACCGCTACCGATACCCAGTAACTGAATCCTTTGTCCGGAGTATATGGCGCGTGTCGAATTAGATCAACTGGCGATGCGATGTTTTGTCTGGTCGGAAAACGAAATTAGGTCTGCCCTTGACCGTCATCTCAATTGATGTTACCTGAAGATGCACTTAACGAAAACGCACTTACATAACGGAATACTGTACTCGGTACTTGACGAGGACCCTCGTGAGTATAATTGTTGGGTGTTTTATTTCTTTCAGGTATATTTTCATGGCATATAATATGTACGACGAATATGTGCAACGAATATGTGCATAAGAAAAGTTATCCAATACTTAGGTTTGGACTGAGTATGACTCAGATTTCGATATTTTCTTGACCATTTGAGCAAATTTAGGTATGAATTCCTTATCCATCTTAGTTCAACCATATCTCTTAGTTGAAAAAAAACATTCTAAAGGCCTCGTCCTTTTTGAACTCGGTTAAGTACCACCCCCTTAAGTACCTGAATAACCCACCCCGAACTTTTTTATATTTTTTAAATAAGTTTATTGAATTCTGTTGATTGTTCTGTTGATTTCTGTTGGTTGTTGTTGTTTTATTTCACTTTCGTAATAAGAACAATTTAATTTATGGAATACGTTGCCTGAGTGCACGTACCTCACAATTGCAAGTGCAAGACTATTATAAATGTCAATGTTTGAATGTTTGTTGCTCCATCACGTAACGTATGAACGAATCGGGCTGAAATTTGGAACACAGATTATATTTTGAAAGAACACACACATAGGCTACTCTTTATCCAGGGAAATTAATGGGAACGGGACCTACACGGGTAAAACTGTAGGACACTGCTAATATTAATGCTAGAATATTCGGCCGGTTAGGTCACGCCAGAGGCTGACGACTACTGACCTAACTTTCAGATTAGGTTTTCACAGTAAAAGTTACATGATTACGGCTTACCCCTACCTAGGCGCTATTGTTAAAAGTTTATAGCGTGTGTCGAACGTAGTGAGATCACCTAGCAATCCGAAGACGAGACTGATACTTCGTCTCGTCTCGAACGATTTTCAGGATCGTTCAATCGAGTCCGATTAATTGGTGTTCGTTCAATAATTTATTGCTGTCTCTGAACAAAGTCTATGTATTGCCGCCACTGTAAGGGGCCAGTCCTGTCAATAGTTTACAGAATACATTTCGATCAATTGCTGCAGAGCTATCCAGTTTAATAGAGATAGAACTTTTTGCAGTCTTCTTGGGGAAGCGACACACGTTTGCCAGTTATTCTACCACCGAGAAGTAACGCACAAACAAGCACTGCGTTCCGATTTGAAGGGTTTTTTTTTTTTTTTTTTAATAAAGAGTGACGAGACGATCAGGACATGTGCCTGATGGTAAGCAACATGCCTGACAGATAACAGCACAGTGACATGCAGCTATTGGAGCATGAAGAGTCCAAATCATTACCTAGCACTGCACTGCGCTCGTCACCCAGAGATCTAAGATCTTATATCTCTAAGCCCTGTAATATCTCTGGAAACATTGCCCTTCAAACCGGAAAAGTTTCCAGATAAATTACAGGGCATAGAGCCGTTATGAGCAGGCGTGTTGCTTACCAACAGGCCTACTCTACCTGCTCGTCACTCTATATTATACAACAAAAAATGTTCTTCCTGCTTTTCCCAACAGAACAAGCTGTTAGCTGAGTCCAACTGTCATAGATCCCTTTATTATTAACCTTATTTCAGTTTCCTTTTGTAATTTTTCTCTTTTGTTGTGATTTTAATAAATAGTTTTCTTATCTTTTCATCTCTCCATACTTGTACAGTTATAGTGTAGAATAATCTACCGCCTTCATAGTATCCTCAGAGATACAATGTTAAGCTTGCGAAGGAATCTTCAAAGTTAGCTTGTATCACCTTCGATCATACATCTGTGATGGTCCAATGCTCAAACCCGGATATTTGTATAATAAAAAACTACTTTATGGTTAATGGTAGCTATATTGCTTACTATCTGGAGCATTGCCGGTCCCGTCACTCTTATTTGCAAAAAAAACGCATCGGTACAGAAATAATTGCGTCACGTATTCTAGCCTAAATGGATGGTTCATCTAATGAATGATCTGATCAAAAACGACGATTTTCAGGACCATTCAATCGAATCCGATTAATTAACGTTCATTCGACAATTTATTGCTGTCAGACTTTGTTCATCGATTAGATACCTACTAAAAGAACAGCCGATAAAAGTTTTTATAAGACTTAATAATAAAAAGTAACAAACCGATTTTGACTTTTGAAACTTATTTCGACTTAAGTATTTATTATAAGACTGTTTTATTACTAAACTTCATTCCTAAATTTTGAGTTTCAACGTAGGACACAAATAAATAGTTCAGAATTATCGCATAATAATAACAAAAACAATTAGTTTTTTTTTTTTTTTTAACTATAATAGGTTTGCACTTGACCACCATCTCGCCTGATGTTAAGCGATTATGAGATCTACGATGGAGCGTGCTTACCTAGAAGAAACCGATTCACTCTCGATTTGAAGACACCAAGATTGTAACCATCAGGGAAAGCCCACTCAGGCAAGTTTGCCCTCTATTGTGACAGAATGGCCTTCAACTCCACCAGTACATGTGTACAGGAGGCACTAGGTTCAGAGGCGTCGCAAGGACTATTTAAAAACGTGGACAAAGTCGCATCTGCGAAGCCTCTTTTCTTTGGTTCCCAAAACCTCCCCAATAAATACTTAGTAAAATTTTGTAGTGGTACCACACCTAAGCTAGTTAAACAACTGCCAAACAGTAACGTGCAAACATTACTGTGTTCCGGTTTGAAGGGCAATGTTGCCAGTGAAAATAATAGGGTATAGAGATAAAACATCTTATATCTTTGGGTGACGAGTGCAGTGCTAGGTAATGATTTGGACTTTTTCATGTAGCAATAGCTGCGTGCCACTGTTACGACTGCAGGCCCGTGAACAAAATTTATGGGTCATCTGATACAGCAGGAGACCTATGTAGGATGATAGAAGGGTATAAAGTAATAAGATTGAGCACAATGCCATCACTTGTAAGCTGTCCAACTGAGTGCAGTTGAAGAGGGCTTCAACAACAATAAAAATTATAAATTTTAAAATTCTAATTGTTAGTTTGTGAAAAAATTCATGATTTTCCGACGATTTACAGAGTAAGTTTGGTCATTTGATTGGGTTCGGCTTTGGTTCCATACAGTTTAAATACCTCTTCTAATACATTATTTCGCAATGCCGTACAAAAATCATGCGGCAAGGAGAAATGATCGAGGTTTAGAACCCCCCCTCTTCAACAGCACTCAGTTGGACAGCTTACAAGTGACGGCATAGTGCTCAATCCTATTACTTTATACCCTTCTATCATCCTACATAGGTCTCCTGCTGTATCAGATGACCCATAAATTTTGTTCACGGGCCTGCAGTCGTAACAGTGGCACGCAGCTATTGCTACATGATAAAGTCCAAATCATTACCTAGCACTGCACTCGTCACCCAAAGATATAAGATGTTTTATCATCCTACATAGGTCTCCTGCTGTATCAGATGACCCATAAATTTTGTTCACGGGCCTGCAGTCTATGTGCTGTTATTGGCAGGCATATTGTTTACCATCAGGCACATGTCCTGCTCGTTTTTTTCATTCTATACTACAACAAAATCTTACTACGCTTAGAAAAGTAGGACTAGGAGGTAAAACTAGAATTATTTCACGTTCATAAAAGTGACGAGTGTGGCCTAAACATATCTAGTTTTTTATTGAATTTAAAATGAAACAGGGATTTAAGTTAAGTTTATCTGTATTAAAATTTAATGCTATCGCATTATAAAGGCCTTGCGTAGCCTCTTGAAGTGCGAAGCCGTAGGGCCGTAGGCGAAAGCCCACATCGCCCACGCCTAGCTACGCCTCTGGCCAGGTTGTTCCTACAGGCGGCGGCTCAAGTCGACGTCTGAGTTACCCTTGCTCTAGTTCTAGGCGTCGTCGTACGAAATGCTGTACTCGTTGAGTACGGTAACAGTTTACCTGAAGATTTATTATCATTCCCGAGCGTGACGCTTGAATTTAATTCACAGCCCACGAAAAATTTGTCTATGGCGCGCCAAAAGAGGTTTTCACTTAAAAAAAGTATTTGGATGATAATAAGCAAAAGTGTTACCTATATTCTAGCATCTAGAGTGTTGAAAAATTCAAATAATTATTGGTTTCTTTACTATTCAATAGACTAGTTTTGATTTTATATGAGTTTAATGACTTTACTGAAATAACATCCCCGAATAACCTGTTCCAATGCATGCTATATAAAAATGCAGTGGTAGTTGGTCAACTTATCGTGTTCAAAATGTTGGGTAACAATTTATGGGCTCGCGGTTTTAGCTGCGCGATTCTTGTTCCTATTGTTTTCTCGGAATTAAAAAGAGTCTATGTCACTTCCCGCCTACGAGTTTTATTTACCGCCTACTGTAGGCTATTTTTGCCTGGAAGAGATTGCTGTCAGCAATAAGGTTGCCATTTGTGGCGCTAGTTCATAAGTGTTTCTCTGGAATACTTTAGTATGTTTGTGTCACAATGATTTTCTACCTATGTATCTATCTATGTGTTATTCTGGACTGTATTCTAATTGTGTTTCAAATTTCAACCAGATTCGCTCAGCCGTTCCGACGTGATAGAGCAACAAACATCCAAATTTTGATATCACTACATAGTATAAAACAAAGTCGCTTTCCTGTCCCTATGGGATGTACATATGTATGCTTAAATCATTAAAACTACGCAACGGATGTTGATGTGTTTTTTTTTTTAGATACAGTGATTGAAGAGGAAGGTTTATATGTATAGTACCTGAGTGACCAAGCTTTGCTCGGTTACTTAGATACATACTGATTTTCTAAAAAAAATATATTTTTACATGTTATATAAAATTTCGGTTGGATTCGAACCCGGACCTACCATATTTCAACCGCCCATCTTCCCGACTGAGCTAATATACTGTCGCGCGCCGTCGCGAAATTTACCATCGCTTTCTTATCTTTATGTAACAGTTTTTCGTTGTCTAAAACGCGCATAAAACGGCGTTTTTTAAAAATAAAACCTGGCTAGATCGATTTATCGTCCCCGAAACCCCCTATATACATAATTTCATAAAAATCGAGCCGTTTCCGAGATTCAGATTCTATATATATATATATATACTTACAAGAATTGCTCGTTTAAAGGTATAAGATAATAACATCCATTAAATAGTAGGTAAATTCTATTAATTTTTTAGGTGTCTAATGTGATGTCGTAAATAATAACCCAGAATAACCATTCTTATTAGTATCATTGCACCCGTGCGAAGCCGGGGCGGGTCTCTAGTTTACAATATTAGTAGGATAAGGCACCTGTTTTGTTCATGTTATTGTACAATTGTCTAAAAAAACTTCTCTACTTTTATTTATTTATTTAATTAGCAGGGCCCCGCGGTTTTACCCGCTTAGTTCACGTTCCAGTAAATTTTTCGCGATAAAAAGTAACCATTTGAGGTTAGATGGTGTGTGTGAATTGTCCACCAATATTTATTTATTTATGTACTATTCTAGCGTATAATCTGACTGTCCAATCTAATCTAGTTTAATATAATCTCTATTAAATCTAATCTCTGTCCCAAATCTCAGCTTGCATAAGCATAAGCAGCCCAATAAATGTTACAACTACTGGGACTTGGGGCCTTCTCTCGCAAGGAGAGAGTTTAAGGCCATAATCCACCACGCTGGCCAAGTTGGTGGATCTTCAATCACCAATCTCAGCTTGATCCTTATTTATTTGAAGTATACATCGCCACATAATATTCACCTTTCATCAGTTCCGACGTGATTAAGCAAAAAAAGCTCAAACATTCGTATTTATAAGTATCAGTAAGATTTGTGACAGGCGAGCAGCATAAGCTGAGGTGCATATGTAATCCAGTGACGAAAATCATAAGTTCGCCCCACAGTTTTAATCCTTGTAATTCTATAAAAGTTAAACAAATTTCCTTTTCTTTTCCTAATCAAAGACATACCTTAAAAAAAATAACACAAATGACAAAGGACCCCAGAGTCTGTGGGAGTTCCTGAATTTTAAATATAAGCATAGCATAAGCAGCCCTCTAAATGTTCCCACAGCTAGGACTCGAAGCCTTCTCTTGCAAGGAGAGAGTCAAGGCCTTAATCCACCACGTTTGTGATGACACATGACCTCGAAAGATTCTAGGTACATGTCGGTTTCCTCACTATGTTACTTCACCGTTTTAGGTTTACAGCATTTGGGGCTCATGACTTCTAAATGACAGTGGCGAGCGTGGGATTTGAACCCGAGGGCTCCGGATCAACATTCACCGTTTTCCCGACAGCAGTTATTATTTTTTTTGGAAAAAAGAGAATTTATGTTACTCACTTTTAATAATACTGTCAAGCAAGCTGTTGAGCTGTTTCTCTGTCTCGAGGTAGTCATCGTCCTCACTCACGGGCCAGTCGCAGCCCAGGTTCCACGTCACTATGTCCAGCCTCTTGCCCGAGTCCTCGTTGATTGTGCACAACCTGTACATTACAAATGTTGTTTTAATTTTATTGTTTGTTAAGGGGAGAAAAAAATGTGTTTTCTTTATTTACTAGCACTGCCCCACGGTTTGACTTGATTAAAAACATGAAAGTTATTGAGGTCCGTCGAAAGATATTTCACGTTCTTTCCAAATATTTTAAAGGTTTTTATCTTAATCATAACTAACACCCCACCAGAATGGAATTAAATTTTACTATTGATCCTGAAATAAAATTCAGGCTACTTTTTATCCCAAAAAATCCAAATATAACATGGCATTGTCAGGGCAACATTATTTATTTAGTAGAAAATACAGAATACTGGTTTCACTTCTGTAGTACCTGTTCACATAATAGTAAAAAGTTAAAAATTACTCTATACATAACTCCTGACTATATATAATCTTAGGGTCGAATTACATCCCAATCATCATTCACTGATAGAAACTTTCACAATTATTATATAAGCTGGATAAGCCTAAAACAAACACCCATATTGACTTTAGTTTATCATTAAAATTATCTGCAAAATTTTTAAATAATCTACTTGCATTTACATCATATTAAATTTGTGCAAAGATATTATGTTTGACTTATCTTTTATACAGGTAATCAGCTATTGTTTTTTAATCAAGATTAAAATAACTCTACTTACAAACAAAGTATAGACAAGGACATTTAACATTTTTGTTAAAACCTGGCAATAGTCACCAAAAAATTAAAAGCCCATTTTGAAGATTTTTAAAAGTACTAAGTAACAAAACATTCATTTTTGTAATATGTAACATAAAACATAAAAAACTAATTGTAAACATATGCTTAAAAACATTTTATGTTATTTTTTTTAAACAGGCAGACCCTTTTTTTACAATACTAAAATACAATGAGAACTACACTATGCTACATACCTAACTACTTACACTGAGGACACCTGAATTATCCATAGACCAATGAAGGTCAACAGATAATCAAGATGCTCAAACCCACACACCAGTCGAAAGCGTGCCCAGCATGCTGGTAGCATACACACTGAATGATAATGCTTATAAGTTAGGCCAAAGAAACGTCAGCGTTTGAGTTCGCGTTGCGCCAACCAAGTATTTAAAAAGGCTTTTGAAGATGAGATGAGCTCCCAGCCTCCACAATGTCTCAACCCCAAAGGACTCAAATATGTAACTACTAGATGTCCGCCCCGGCTTCGCCTGTGGTACATATATAGCACTCATCGGGATCCCGTACATATCCAACGGTGAAAGAATGACTGAAATCGGTTCAGTCATTCCTGATAATATTGCTTTCAAACAAAAAACCTCTTCAGCTACCTGCTACCCCACCTGTCGGAAATTGGTCGCACCAACTCAGATTTTGAAACAAATTGGATTAGCAAAGGTTTATATCCAATGACACAATCTTGGACATTGGCAAAATTACGGTGACATTATCGAAGCCAAAATAAAAATTTGAAGTTGAAAGTTGACGTAATCGCTGTCATGCTATCATGTCAAGTGTATCTCTCTACTTAGTCTGTGGTCAAAGCACTCTACGAAAACTCTCAAACAGGAATATTTTTTTCCCGTTTTTATTACATTCTTGATTCATGCTCCGCCTCTATTGATAGTAGTGTTATGTTCTATAGCCTATAGCCTTCCTCGATAAATAGACTATCTAATAGAAAAATAATCTTTCAATTCAGACCAGTACTTCCCGAGATCCTAGCGTTCAAGCAGCTCTTCAGCTTTATAATATTAGTATAGATTTCAAAGAATTGCTTGTGACGTTATAGATTTTTTCTATAATGTTTGTTTCAGATTCATTCAAAGTTACATTTTAGAGTTTATCTCAAATTTCTCAATAGGACTTTTATTTTTTCAGAACAGTGTAGAAAATAGTTAGGATTGCAATTGATTTTGCATTGTCTATAGTGTAATTTGTAATTAAAGCAAGTTAATGCAAAGCTGTAACTGTATCATATTATAAATTGTAAGTGAAACTCAGGATTACACAAAAAATGTGCTGGCTACTACAACCAAGTCTCCAATATTTTTTATAATCCAATATTCTTCCAATAGTTTTATTTTATGAATAAAGTACTTTGACTTCAACAATATTCACTATTATGATTATGATCAACTTTTACTCCATGACTCATGCCAAAATCCCAAAAACCGTTCATATAAAAGGATTTTGTAGACTGAAATCAATTTTATGGAACAACTGTAGGAATACTAGTGTACTTAACACTATGAATTAATTTTGTGACAAATGTATGGGGACTGGTAGAACATTTTAACATCAGTATAAAGGTGTTTAGATTTCTAATATCTCTGTCACGGTTTCAGGCAATAAATAAGGTAAGTATCTTAACGGACTAGACAAAACAGGCAAGTATATAACATGAAGGCTATTCAATGGGAAAGGTAAATGCATTCCAATTGGGAAAACGCAATATCAACAATATTGCTAGCACCTGTATACACGTGAATCATCACTATGCAAACACCTACAAGCATTATGTCTCGTTTTTGAGATATTTGTAACTGGTCAGACCTGAAATCGCTCTCTGAACGATTAATTGCTATGGTCTCAATTGCAGCTGTAGGTAGAGGACAAGCTATGACGTTTAGATTGGATACGACATTCATGCGAACCTAATCCCCATATCATAGAAAATGCAGCTTTGTTTTGCACATATTTTCAGAATCAGGATAACTCACCAGGTCTGATCATCGCTAAAATCCAAGGATTCCACGTCTATCAGATCAGAATCAAACATATCTTTGTTTATATTTTGATCACCCTGATTCATAATACCGACGCACACGAGACATCAATTTGGCACTTCACACAAATCACGTATAATTTTTTTCACAAAACTACTACATTAACTATAAGAAATATTGTAAATATAATAAAGAAAAAGTTAAACAAGAAAACCAACACGAAATAGTCCCAGACAAGTTTAGTTCGGAATTTGACAGTAACTAAACGTCAAAAAAACTCAAAAAAAGGAGGATGACAGACAACGGTAAAATCCACAGAGTAAATAAAACGTTTGTTCCGAAATATCTACGTTTAATACTAACGCCGGCTCCACACGTTGGCCCCAATATAGGCCCCAACGCTACTCGTCCAACGTATGGATCTAGAAAATGGCATTGGTCCCAACGTTGGGGCGAGCGTTGGTAATTGGCCGGCTCGTGTCGGTTTCATCAAAGGAATCTGCGCCAACGAGCGTTGGCGATCTGTCCACACGTTGGCGCTTTGCTCAGTTCTGTTGTTATTAGAATATTTAAAATAGAGTGTATAACTAGATCTTTACTCACTGATTCCGTGTTTTATGATGTGTCGTCATCCACCATCTTCTTTGACGAGGCTTTTTATTTTTTTCGCAGAAACAAATATAAATGTGCACTCAGTTCTATAACCGCGCTAAGAGCAGTTTCGATTTCTGTATCGGACATCCTCACATTGGCCCTGATGGGATACAACTAGTTGATTAGCCAACGTGTTTACGCCTCACCGAATTTACAGTCCAACGTTGGTACGAGCGTTGGGACCAACGTGTGGAGACGCCCGAATATAGTACGCAGGTACGTACGTATCGCACGTACCAAATCGCACGTATCGCACGACGTATCCCATGCCATGAGATCCCAGTCACTCCAGACTAACGTAATTTTAAGAATAAAAATCTGGTTGCCTGTAAAGTCGGTTTTACGGGCGAAGATTTTACGTGACAACGTCTTTTTCTCGGTAGAATATTTATTGATATGAATATAATTAAATTGCACAATAGGAACAAGGAATTGAATGAAAATAAGAATTGCACAAATTTTAACTATAGAAATATATTTTGTTTACTAAAACATTGTACATGTAAACTTAAACTTAACTAATTCCTATTTGAGTGATTTTGTTGAGGATAGGACGATGATAGGAGAAATATGAAATGAAAGGAAGTGTTTCTGCTGTAATGTGTCTTGCGAAAGTCAAGTCGATAGTTGTTCCTTTTAACGTAGTTGACTTAGAAACGTTTGATACGCAATCAAGATTATACGTATTTTTCATGAAATTAAGAAATTAATCAATCAATCATAGTTTACGATAATGAAATATCAGTGTACAATTATTTACCTTTATTGTTGTAGTTGTTGTAAATGACGAATCTAAGCACTCCACATTTTCACTACAGACACAGCTGACGATACTTTAACCACACGTGTGAACTTGTATTATGACGCTTTCTTGTTTTTCCAACGCCAAGAACGTTCGAGAAAGACAAAGACAGAGACACAAGCATGCGCCGATTCAATGCGCCTAATTCTCTAGTGCTGCGCGCGCGGCAGACCGATCATAGTTGAGTGGGAGAGAGACGCAAGGCATTCGGCGGGCCTCTCTCTCTCGTTCGGTGACTCATTGTAACGTTACCGAGCGTTACACTTTTTCATAAGTGACTCCCAGCCGCAACCTAATTTAAGACGTTGTCACGTCAATACGGAAAATTAGAATGTAAATTACCAACACGCTCCAAACACGAAATTGAATCTCTCAATATTTTCACTCCGTTCAAGATTATAGTACAGAATCAACATTTTATTGAAAACGTTTTCATATCGCTATTTAGAAATATTACGCGATGGACAAAGGACAATGGAGATTTGTTTCTTTGCGTAGTAAAAAACTTCTTTTGGCGCGGCACATACACATTTTTCGTGGATTGTGAATTGAATTCTAGTGTCACGCTCGGGAATGATAAGAGATCTTCGAGTAAACTCGGGACAAAGGCCATTGCCCTTGCCTCTAGAAACGCGTCAGCATTCTAGATAGCCATGCTAGTTACCACGCTCTTCAGTTTCACCTGCATAGTTTCCAAAGTAAGCTATCAAAATCTGAGTTAAGTTTTCACTTCTATCGGCAGTTCCTATGACTGCCAATATTTTTTATTATATTCAAATGAAACCTGTTCTCAGATCTAAACCCAAAAAACATACCAATTGGCAGTAGTGGGTTATTGATCATATATTTTCGAAATAAATGTTAACATAAGTTAGTTTAAGTGAAAATACGCCCTTTTATCGTGAACAACTGATTGTTTCATTACTTTGGGGTGAAACGTGAGAATCAAATATAGCCACGCCTACACAATCTTGTGAGTTTTAGAAAAGTCATCATCATCAACAGCCCACTAAATGTTCCCACCGCTGGGACTCGGCCTTCTCTCGCAAGGAGAGAGTTAAGGTCATAATCCACCATGCTGGCCCAGTGCGGTTTGGTGGATGACACTTGACTTTGAAAGATTCTAGGTACATGTCTGTTTCTTCACGATGTTTTCTTTCACCGTTTTAAGTTAGCGGCATTACGCACATGACTTCGAAAAGACCACTGTCTTTGTGTGCGTGTGGAGTTTGAACACGGGGTCTTCTGATCGGCAGGCTCCGTTCTCCTGACTAGTCCAGCCGAAACTCGGAACCACTGATTTGGATGTAAAAACATGTTAAAATTACCTATGTTATGAGTATGTGCACGCCAGACGCCGTTCCGTCACAGCTTCACAATATTTTTGTTTTTTTTTTGTCTCGGCTGAAAACGACCCACCGTCCAAGACAGTGATGTAAAAAATTATATTGTCTGTGAAAGTTGGAGAAACGAAGATTACCAGTGTGAAGTAAAATTTAGATTAATAGTCCTTTTTAGTTGGGAAAAACAACTGTCATAGATAGAATCATTTTACTAATGTTTTTTTTTATAATCTCTCAGAAAATAAAACAGCTGCATTGAATCGAACGAAATTGATAACTACATATGACAGATATTTAATGAACATAAAATAAATATTAGTGTAATTTTTACACACTACACCACCTTGGCCCAAACTTAGCAAAGCTTGTACTATGGGAGTCAGATAAACACCCAGGCACAATACAAATATCCATGTTCTATGAAATAATAAGGAAAAAACTTACTTTTATGCACTTTTCAACAGAAGAAGGCACATAAAACCACAATGAAAAAAATCATAAAGCTTACTTCTATTTCACTGATTTTTAGTTTTAGTACACCTTAATATAGAAACCGGTTTTCATTTACCTACATAAATTATGTATGTGGAGTAATGTCTAAATTGTTATCTAAAATGTTTTTTGTGTGTCATCGAAATTACAAAACAGAAATTAAATTGAATAAGTAAGGTTTTGAAGCAGAATCCTGGCAATGAAATTTGTGCATTTTGACTTTTTATAATTTGAAATTTGACAATGCGAGCTGGGCATAGGGCATAGACAACTGTCACTGTCATAGATTAGATTTTCTTTTGGATCGCGAACACGTCGTGAGCACGTTGTTTGGGGTAGTTTTATTGAAATTAACTACAAAAATGTCGTCCCATCTGAACTGGATGATCATCCGCAACAACAACGCCTTCCTAGTGAAGAAACGTAACATCAGAAAACCGTTCAGCAAGGAGCCGAACAATGTGACTAACCTCAACTCGTACAGGTACAGCGGCTTGGTTCACAAGAAAGCCATCAGCGTGGTTGAGAACCCTGACAGGAAAGGATTCACAGTGGTCTACAAAAAGGCTAAGGCGACCAACAAGCCTGTAAAGAACTTGGTGCGTCGTCCGTTCACAGCCGGCGCGAGGAGATCCCTCTTCAAGGTGAAGAGGCTGCTCAAAGCTAACAACTACCGCACCGACTTGACCAAGCCTACTCTTCGCCGCGCGTCTGCCATCCTCCGTTCCCAGAGGCCCATCAAGGCCAAGAAAGCTAAACCTGCGGCGGCCAAGACAGAATAACTTTATATGTAAGCATTAATAAAATAATGTAAAACCCATTCTATTTCTATTATTTTCTGCTCAATTTAAGTACCTCTAAAACCAGTGTTAGTGACTAGACTGCTTCGCTTATTGACTCAATTAGTTACTATCCAAGTTGACAAACTAGTGTGGGGCATTTTGTTCAGTATCAATAATTGTTTTTATAGCCAATTGGAACATTTTGCTCTCACATACTTAGTGTACTATCATTCTTGTTTAAAATACGATATACTTAATTCATACCTGCACACTATGCCCAGGAGTTAGAACTTTTGTACTTAACATATAGCCTTTCCGAGTGTACTTTATAAATGAATAGTGTTAAATGCTGGTAAAATGAGAAGTTACTGCAGTGAGTGATTTTCAAAGTAATAAACATTGGCTGATGTGTTTTCATATAACTCCATCTTGCACTTAGAGCAAACCTTTATGACAGCCAAATAGTAGCTCTGATATAATTCTATAAACACTATTTTAATAATATATAATATGCAAAAATTTGGATGTTTGTTGCTCAATCAGATCTGAATCACATCAGAATGCTCAGGCATTCTGATGTGATGATGATTCAGATTCTGATTAACATTGGAACACTGTTAACAGTCTGTAATAACAAATAGGCTAATTTCCATGGCAGGAAGTAAAGTGAGCTTCACAGGTGAAATATGTTGGTGAAAAACCAAGACGTCAAACAGAAATGTAGTTGTATTCTTTATCTAAATGTCTAAAAATACTTGTACTGGATGGGAATCTAACCCGCTAACTACAGCTCTGTGAGTGGGCTGACTGCAGAATGAACCATGAGACTAGCCAATAATAACATATCCACAAGAATAAGTATGTGTGTTTCTTAGTAGAATAACTCAATAAAAAGTTTGTGAAGTCTTTTCTAGGTCAGACACAACGGCAATTAAGTGCCAACCTACTATAGATAAAGAAGCCACAATAATATTCCTAATAAAAAGGAAAATTGTGTTACAGGGTCAATAATCAGTCTATATCTGCATAAGATGATGGTAGGATTGCACTATAGACCACTTATTTTTTTTAATCATTAATTAGGCTTGCATTTCACGTCTATCTTGCCTGATGTTAAGTCGCAAAAGGGTCCTTGATGAACAGAAATACCCAATTCATTCTAGACTTGAAGACCAACAAATTATATTCATCAGGAAACATTGACTCGGATTATGCATTTTGAAGTTTAGCCGTTTTTATTGCAAAAGCGAAGTAGAACCTCTTCATTCCAGTTATCAAAGCAAAGGGAGTTGTGATCATACCATAGGCAGTCCACTAAATGTTCCCAGTGCTGGGACTCGGGGCCTTCTTTCACAAGCAGAGTCAAGCCCATAATCCACCATGCTGGCCCAGTGTGGTTTAGTGGAAGGTACAATCACGAAAAATTCTTGGTTTCCTTGTGATGTTTTCCTTCATCGTTTTAAGTTAGCGACATTACGCACATGACTTTGATAAGACAGTAGTGCCTGTGGTATTTGAAACCAGGGGTTCCGGATCGACAGTCACCGTTCTCCCGACTAGACCAGCCGTAACTAGTAACAGAGTTGTGATAAAAAATAAAAAATTTGGTGGGTTTAGCGTCATTGTGTCTCCAAGTCAATAGTGAATTTAGTTTCTTTATGTAAAAACTCACATTATCACTTACCTATCAGGTAGGACGGTGTTAAAGGCTGAAGATGAACCTAACAATAGTTAAAAATGTGTTTTATTTGTTAATGATTATAATAGAAACACCATTTCAGTGGCACCAATATTTTATTCATAAAATTAAGTCATGATTTTGATATCACTAGTAAAGGAATGTAAAAGTAACATTTCAAATTAGTATTAAGTAATAAATAATTGTAAATTGAATTTTGTACAATTAAATTGTCAGGAACATAGAGATGAGAACAAAATATAATACTAGTATTTATATCTACATTAGGCCTAATGCGATGCATGTGTGGATAAGATTGGACTTCAGACATAGCGTAAAGCAGGGGTTGGCAACGTTTTGGGATCCATGGGCCACATGGTGAAAAAAGTATATGAAAGGGGGCCGCTCTTCTATATATTCCAAATGCATGCTATCCCCTGGCATAAAAGATAGGAAAGGAGGTGTATGGTCTATACAAAGCAGTGGATCATTGTGGACTGAATATAATGATGCATATAAACAGGGGCGAGTAGGACGATAAGACTGGGAGTGGCACAATTTTACACATGTTTACATTTTAATTTTTTTGAAGTCATACATACTTCTCTTGGTGTGTTAGGAAAAAATGATGAGTAAATTTTTACCATGAAAACCGACATCCTGAAGTTAGTTACTAAACATTATAACTAACTTTAATTTTTTGTTGTGGTAGGACTCTTGGCTGAGTCTGCCTGGGGAAATACCACACATTTGCCAGTTATTCTACAGCCAGTTCTTTGACAGTTTCTCCGGTTTGAAGGGCAATGTTTCCAGAGAAATTACAGATAACATCTTAGATCAAATTTTTTTCAAATAAAAAAAATAATTAATTTAACATCTTAGATCTCTGGGTGACGAGCGCAGTGCAGTGCTAGGTAATGATTTGGACTCTTCGTGTTCCAATAGGTGCGTGTCACTGTGTGGTTATGTGGCAGGCATGTTGCTTACTGTCAGGCACATGTCCTGGTCGTATCGTCACTCTTTATTTAGAAAAAAAAAAAAAAGGTTAATACTTCTAAAGTGGAAGATATTTTTTATTCTATGGTTGAAGTTGAATTCTTAGCACAAGGAAAAAAATAAAAGAAGTATTAACTTGCATGTGTACATTAGCACACACACTTGTTTTTCTGGGATAAAATATATCTTTACACTATGCCTTTTATGGAAAACTTTAAAACTATTCGTAAGAAGATTCGCAGTAGACGATAGAGTAATGAAGTAGGCACACGTGCATCGCAGTTCTGGGTACCAACTTCAGAGGGTATATTAGGATGTACCCTTTGAAGTAGGTGACTTGACTAAAATGTGTCTTAATAAAAAAATATTGGATGTCATAAATTTCACAATCATACCAGAATTAATGTAAGTACTGTTACAATACCAACTTGACAAAATACTTTTTACTCTGCTTAAAAGTAAATTTAAAAACAATCAAATAGAAAATAGATACATACATTTTGAGGTAACAATCACTTGTAATTATGAAAAATGAGTGAGTTTGACATATTTTTGTTTAACTTTTGATCCAAGTGAAGCATACTTAGTATTGACATTAAATATTTTCTTTTTTAACCCCCGACCAAAAAAAGGGGTGTTATAAGTTTGACGTCGATGTCTGTCTGTCTGTCTGTGTGTGTGTCTGTCTGTGGCACCGTAGAGCTCAAACGGTTGGGCCGATTTCGATGCGGTTTTTTTTATTTGAAAGTTAATATCCGTGCGGGTGTTCTTAGCTATGTCTGGTTAATATAGATTCAAGATGGCCGCCTCCACAAAATGGCGGACAAAATATTTCTTCACAACCTACCTCAATATGGGTATCAAATGAAAGGGCTTGACTAGCAGAGTACTATACGCTATAACAAATTTGAAATCCAAGATGGCCGCCACCACAAAATGGCGAATTATATAATTTTTTTCACTACTACCGCAATATGGGTATCAAACGAAAGGGCTTGACTAGTAGAATACTTTGCACTATGACAAATTTCAAATCCAAGATGGCCGCTACCACAAAATGGCAAATTACATTTCTTTTTTCACAACTTCTTTAATATGGGTATCAAATGAAAGGGTTTGACTAGTAGAATGTTGTACAGATAACAAATCTAAGGTCGGGGGTTAATCAAAATTTTTAATTTTGTTCTTGTGTGGTGAAAATACGGTGAATGTATGTATTAACCTAAATTAAAATTTAAAAAAACACTTCAAAATACACCAAAATCTTCACAATTCAATTCGTAGTGCTCAACTAACATTACAATTATTACTGTATTTCAATAGATACTTAAAATAAATATTATAGTGTAGACATTCAATGTACTTAAAATATTATATACAATAGATATCACAAATATTTCTTTTTTAATGTAGTTAGGGAGACGTTCGTACACGTAACGCAATCATAAAATATTTTGGATTATAACGTATCGTAACGTTTTTTTTTATCCCTATCTCTTTCTAAACATTCCGTAACATCCAAGCTACCATTTTTACCTAACTCACCACTAGAGGTGCGTCGACGGTTTTGGCGTGGACGAACCGAGACCGTTTACCGTCGACTGTGAACTAGTCTAAGAAACCGTTCAATTTTCGACTAGTTTACGCCATAAACGGAATAACCTTCACTAATAATGGTTGTATAGTTCATTCTTCGTCGAGTTTACCGGAGAACTGTAAAATAGTCTATCCGTTCATGCTTAGTAAACAGTTGAAATTAACTGTTCGTTGATTCAACGCCCACCTCTACTCGCCACAAAAGTTGCTAACTTTTAGAGGTTTTAATTCCCTTGTTGTTCCAATACCCCCCCACTCCCCACTTAACGTTTTACAAGAGACCCCCCTTCAAATTGCGTTACGTAATACTGGAACGTCCGTCCCCTAGAGAGCAAACCACAGATTTATATAATTTTAAAGTAGTGGGGGTTACTTTACATAAGTAGAGGGCGAGTTTGTAAAATTATGTAGGTATTATTTGTGTTAGAAAACAAAAGAGCTCCTCGCCATACTGTTTGATCTGTTGATCATGTAGTCCACAAAAAAATCTCACAATGTTTTTCCTCCGCTGTTAAAGCCAGTGATGACGAAAAACTTGTACACACTTGGCAAAATATTTTAGAGATGCAGAAGGGTTCGAACCCACGACCTCACGATTTTGAAATGCAACATTCTCAACGTTAGTATCACGGCTTTTGAGATTTTTTTTGGGAATTGACAAATCTAGATTTCTAGTAGTTACCATAATAAGAGATTTGTATCGATGTGACCGATGTGTTATATACATCCCCTCTTAGACCTCTTAATATAATCTTCGGCGTAACCCTGTCCGATACAGGTTGAGCTTTTTTTAGTTTCTGTAACGGCGATAACGGGATAACCTGAAAAGCGTTTTGCAAACGGTGAGGCACTAATGGCGCGTTTTTTTTTTTGCCTTGGTAGGTAGTAGGTATAGAAGTGTGTTTTCGCTATCGTCCGTGGTGAAATTGACCGACCCGCTGTCCTACCGCCTAGCTAAATCTGCTGTGGCTTTGCTTTTGCTGTCTCTATCATTTCAAGCGGAAAGAAAAGAGAGGAATGCCAAAGCTAAGACAGTTCTAGTTAGGCGGTAGACCCTCCGTCCTGCCCCGCCGTTAGCAAAGCGCCTTAAAAGTTATGCCGTTATGACCGTAGGGGTTTTGATCTATTTGTGGCATATTTTGTTCGTACAGCTACACATACATTTTTGTTAAAAGATACGAGTGATAGGACAAGATTTGCATTTGAAGGTAAGCAACACTCCTGCCCAAAATAGCATAGTGCCATGCAATTATTTAAAACGTAAATTTTAAATCACTGTCCAGCACTACACTGCATTTGTCAATGGTTACCTAAATTTAACTATATTTTGACTAATTAGCTCTATCTACGTACGTGTTACACAAGCATCTAAAGTCCTTGTTACATGGTCGTCAACTGACTGAGAAAGGGGCTTTATTCTAAACAACGATCAGGGATATAAGCCTCAGGTACAATAATTCATAGTAGTGAAAATAAAAGGCACAAACATTGAATCTATCATTACCAAAGGCACAATACAATGAAAAATATATTCAATTATACTCCGTTCACCTTCACCAAGTGTATATTATAAATACATATAGATGTCGTCGAACCACCAAACACAGCGCGTCGATTTGATGTATCTGTTACCGGAAATATAGGAATTGTATACAACTCCTAGGAAATGTATACAATTCCGAAGCTATTTGAATCGAGTCGGGCTATCTTGACTGTTTTATTACATTTCCAATTGCTATTTAGGAAATGTATAGGTTTCCTAGAAAATGTGTCTAGTATAATTTATTTCACACATTTCCGGGCGATTTTAGGAATTACATACATTTCCTAGGAATTGTATACAAGGACGGATTACATACGTTTCCGTTAACATATCCATGTACATATTACGTACGTATGATTCGCGATTGGTCGTTGATACGTCATCGTAATTGTGTGAAAAATGTCCACCAATAATTATTTATTATTTTTATTACTCGGGCATGAAATAAGTATCGAAGCCAAAATCATTACCTTTACATATATTATTTAGGTGTATAAAATTATGCAAATGATAATGCAAAACTTTTTTTTCAATTTAACGTTATAAGTTTTGCGAAAACCTGAACAATAAAAAAAAAAGTTTACCTTTTATGCTTGGTGACGGTAAACAGACGTTACATAATAATATGTTACAGGCTTAATTTTAGGAATAAATACATATACGTATATAAAACCATTGGGTGACCATTTTGTTTACATAACCTAAAATAATTGGACTTGACATACGACTAATGTCAATAAGTGTCGAATGACAGAAGATTTACGCTAACACGAATTTAAGTTAGTTTTCCATTTTCTATACGATCAATATACTACATACAATCTAAACACAGAACGACAGGGACATTATAATTCAAAACACATATTTTGGATATAAAACATACCCAATTAATACAAAAACTACTACATACACAAAGCTCGACAAGTTTTATATTGACGCTTTTATTTATTTATTATTCACATATTTAAATGTCACTTTATCTATCTACACACATAACCTATAATAGGCACACATTTATTTATTATTATTTTATTATATCTGTTAATAAGATGAGAGAATAAGGCAGTGAGATGATTTTTGCGATAAATTATGAAAACTTGAATTTGAATCTTTTTTGATGGTTTTTCATTAATACCGCATAGTTATATTGGTGGGAAAGAAATTATTTCGAATAACGCTTATTATTAAATCTAAAACTTTGAAGTAAAAACTAGTCCTTTTAACTATAAGCCCCACACGTTGATATTACTATTGGCGGCCATCTTAGTGACGTAGTCGAACTGTCAGTACCGTTCGCAAAGTCAGCCAGCGCTTACGGGCGCCTTTATTATGTTTTCTTTTAATTGTTAAGTTTTGGTATTGTTATCATATTTATTGTGTTAAAATGAGTTAGAAGATAATTAACAGCTATCGTAAAATTATAATTAAAGTTGTTTTTTAGGGTTCCGTAGCCAAATGGCAATATACGGGACCCTTATAGATTCGTCATGTCTGTCCGTCCGTATGTCACAGCCACTTTTCTCCGAAACAATAAGAGCTATACTATTGAAACTTGGTAAGTAGATGTAATCTGTAAACCGCATTAAGATTTTGATACAAAAAATAGAAAAAAAAAAACAAAAAATTTAAGGGTGTCCCATACTTAGAACTGAAACGCAAAAAAAATTTTTTATCAAATTCATACGTGTATATATGGAAAGGTCATCAAAAATGATATTAAGGTTCCTAACATTTTTTTGTTTCTAAACTGAATAGTTAAAGTAACAAGGAACTACAAGAACTTTATATATTATGTTACTTGCTGCTACGGAAGCTTTCATGGGCGAGTCCGACTCGCACTTGACCACTCTTATTTATATAAGTCAGAGGAGATGCTAATTTATTGATTTTAAAATATTAACCATGCTCTAAAAATCAAATATATAGAATTACCTACAACCCTAGCTTAATCACTTACAATGTAATATTTTTTTGTTATCTGTACTTATTTGCGGTGGATGAAGTCACATATCTGTTGTTATTGTGACAAGACGCCATCGCAATATCAACTTGCAGGGCTTATACACTGTCTACGCGTAAACAACCTACTTTGTGTACCTACCGGGATTTGGGCCCTTCTCTCACAAGGAGAATCAAGCCCTATAATCCACCACACTCACCAAGTGAGAGTTGGTGACTGTGCATGTCCTAGAAGTGCAGTACATAAAGTGGGTTACTTATGCTATCCTTAAAGTACTTAAAACGAAATTCAGGATTACTTATAAGAATAATTTTACATATAAGAAAGCTTTTTGACTGAATCCATACATATAAATTATAATACTGACACGGCATAGTTTGCTTGGTTAAAAATAATGACGTATTAAGTACGTTATATTCTAAAGGTAAACTCTAAAATTAAATTAGCTTCGTCACTTTCTACTACAGTTAGTGTGCCAAGGATAGCAATATTTTATTATGGAATGGGTTTACAGAGTAGGTATTGTTATAAGCAAACTACTTAAATTTACTTGTGATTTTACGGGATATCGTAAAGATACATTAATACTTAAAATAATTTTACTGATTAAATTGAACAACTTTTTAAATGAAATCAATAAATATGTATGTTGTATTCATATCTCGAAAAAAAAAAAAAATTCTCTCAACAGTGGGAACATTTAGTAGCCTGCTTATGCTGTGAGAGTGTAATCTTTAAATTGGAGGAAATTGTTTGGTTTTTCCGAAAAAAATATTTGAAATTTTGATACAGGTCAAAAGTTGTTCACTTTAACAAGTAGAATTAGCCTGTAAGTATTATTGGAGTTTCATTTCGAGTCTCACCACATATTATTATAACTAACATCAATGTATATTTAAGTTCACATATAATTATTTCAATAAAATATATTATAAATACAGCTGCTTAAATAAAAATTATTGTGCGCAAACATGTGACATGATTTTTATATATATAACTATCTAGTAAAAAACATAACTAAATAAAATTATGACTAGCACAGTGCAATAATTAATTAATTAGATCTTAAAAATAGTTTGTACATAATTGTGGATCGGTTAAATTAATCTATGGCATAATTTGATACTAAATTTTATCGTACATCGATAATGAGGGATTTTTTTTGTAATGTAATATTTTTTAATTTGTCATAAATTCATTCATAGAAAGTACAAAAAAAACTTTACATGGCTCGATAGATGGCGGTTTAGATAAAAATGTCACGTCATTTAAATAAAAAAATAAAACAAAGAAAAAATATATGGATCGCACGTCGAAATAGTACCATCCATATAACATTTTTTAAACTACAAATTTAATTTGTTTAAAAAGCCCTCATTAAAAGAAACTATACGAGTGTGCAAAAATAAGTACCGAAAGTATATTTCTTGCACAATAGTGCAATTGTGCCTTACTTCTTGTGACTCTTTCTACTGGGTTATGCAGGATACCTGTACTTAGGGGATATTACTAAACGAAAGGTATGAGTTATGCTCATAGAACAACTTTTAGTATGGCATCACCCTGAAATCGAAAAAAAAAATACAACTGTCCTATATCAAAATTGAATTTTCACTGCCGACAAAAAAAATTTTTCACAATTGTTTGGTCGGTCCCATAGTACATTTATAGTTGTTCATAATAAGTAGAACTCATTCCATTTGACTTAGAACAGGATTTCTGCATAATTCTTTTTTATACACAAACATTACAATTATTTCTTATTTAAATTATTCGTTCGAGAACCGTCGTCGATGGAATGTTAAACGTTTAACACAACCAACATCACAAAACGGAGTTGCATGGACATAGATGCGAATCTCCCAAGAATTAGGGTAAAGTCTAAAAATAAACCTGGCAACCCCAACAATACAAAAGCACCAAAACTAAATGTGCGTAAAAAATATTAAACACTTATTATATGGAACTATGAATAAAAGGACGAATGATTTTTAGATATGTCTTTACACTAGAGTTTGATAAATTCGTGATATATTGTATTTTATGCTATGACCAACTTAGCCGCAAAAAGTAGCCTCATTTGTTTACGTACATAAGTAAAAGGATAAGTTGGTCAAACGGTTCATACACCCTTTGAAAAACTTTGCGTACAGTCTAAAATCAGGTATATTTGTAGCCTCTCAGATTACAATTCAGAACAATAATAAATGCATTTTTTTATCCAAGTCAATTCAATACTAAATGAAAAGAGAATAGTGAAATACACTTATAACTTATAAATGCATGGTTTGTATAAGAAATTGCGGGTAGTCTCATTGAATAAGCATTTCACTTAAGGGTAGGTTGTCATCTACCATCATTCAGTGTACTCATTACATTTCCCAATGAGATGACTTGCATGTCTTTTAATCTTGTCAAGGCCACCGGAGTGGCAAAACGACCAAAACGGTATAATGAAGCGTTTTCAGCAAAACACAAAAAAACCTGTAAAAAAAGTCTTCGTAATCACACAACAGATGGTGTTATGCTCTGCCACACTATCGCGATAACGCGAAGATTTGCGTTGTTGCGACTTGTCTGGCCAAAGAATTCGTCCTATCGCGAATCATCTTCGCGAATACGAACGCCGTTCGCGCCGCTGTCGGTAAATTGCAGCATATCAAAGGGTTTTGTCGCGACAAAGTTCGTGCGGTTGGCTACACTTCGCGCGTTTTAGTTGACTGCGAGACGCCGAGCGGTGTGAACGTGTGATTGAACGTTTGAACTTGTTATCATGGATTGGATATGAGAGGATTTTAGAATTCATACAAAATTATGAATCTGAACCAATTTTATGGAACCCGCAAGACCCAGAACACAAGAAAAAAAATTGGTTGCCTGTAAAGTCGGTATACGGGCGAAAGTTTTACGTGACAACGACTTGTGAGTGGTAAAATAATTTTACGGAAGGGACGCGTGCCTTTCACTTTTTATGTCTGTCTCTCTCGCTCTTAGGCGGGCTAACCATGCCTGAGTGGAAGGGACGCGTGCCTCTCACTCGCTCTCGTTGTGAGCGCATAACGTGAGCGGAGCGTAACGCAGTTTCATGAAGTGTCACCCGGCAAACCAATTTATAAGACGTTGTCACGTTTTATAAATTGGTTTAAAACATTTGAATTACGATGCTTGGGTGAGAATTAAAGCTAATTTAAGCTGGCCTGTTGCAGTGGAGGAACTTAAAGCAAAAATGAAATCCTTAATGGCTTATTATAGAACGTATCTAAATAAAAAGATAAAAAAATCAATGATGTCTGGAGCAGGCAAGGACGATATTAATAAAGATGCAGTAAACAATTATTAGCCGCCATGTGATACAGCGCAACCGCCTCTTCCATGTTTTCCGCGAAATTAATTATCGCGACGTTCTAGATTATCGCGACGTAGTGAAGTTTTTTTTTTTGATGTGGCCAAGCAATTCGTCATGGATCGAACACGAACTTTTATCGTGACAACGTGAACACGAATTTTCGCCGTCAAGTCTGGCCGCAGCATTAGTGTTACATTTCAGTTCTTGATATTTGGCTAGTACCAGTTTGTCACTATTTTGACAGTGCCCATTTCTGGAGAATTTCGTAAACGGTTGTGTAATTACATAAACTTGTGGTGTCTTCGTTAGTGATTAACTTATTTATTTTTGAGAAAATCGTTTATATGTCTATGTCAATAATTTGATATTAAATAATTTATCCAACTGTCATTTACATCTGTCAATCTGAAAACGTATCATTACACCCAGTTAAACATCCCCAATATCTAAACAAACGACAGTTTTCAAATTTAAAAATGACAATTCCTTCTATTCATAATTCCAAGCTCAACAGACATTGAACAAATGAAACAAAAACGATCATTCGCAGGCGAGCTTACTATCGAACGAGCTAAGGGCAATCCCGAACGCTTGCAAAGCGCACAGCGGATATCTAAAGTCCATAGTAAAAACGTCTTCCGATATCCTGCCAAATTGCATAACCACATAATCTGGTTCCGAATCATGGACGATTTGAAAATTTTTCACACTTGCCTGTGTCACTCTCCCGTGAAAGTTGAGAACGTAGGATTGCGTTTCGTCGTTCCAGACTGGAGTTTTATTGTGCAAGACGACGATATCGTCTAGATTTTGAGCCTTATGTCGTTCGAGTAAGGTTTCGCTGTCGTCTTGGGGGGCGATCGTGACGCGCTGTCGGTCCGGAGTCATGCCGGGGAGGATGACTGTCATTTTGCGGGGACCTTTGAAGCCCAGGACGTTGGTATCCTGTAATGTAAGAATAGTTTCTGTTACAAATGACGAGATGTATGTTTAATGGTAAATAAAAATAACGCAGTTTGTATCCATCGGCCAACATTAGGCAGGATGGCGGTAAGTACCCAAATATGCATTTCAATATTTGGCGAAATACGTTACTCAAAATTTGACTTTAGTAAAATAAATATACATACCTATTACAAATTTTACAAAAACATAACAAGAAATGACGATTTAAATGCAATGTTTTGTTTTTGGAATGTTCTCCTCTAAAATCATGATTTTGAAGATACAAAAACTTACGTGGGAAGGATCGAAATTGTTTTATTTTCGACTATTGACAAAAGTGTACGTAAATAAATCTGTAGATACATTAATTTCATAGTATGTTAGTTGTAGTGGCACAGCACGATCAATTTTCAACGCTGATAAAGACGAAGTAATATAAATAGGCAACGAGAACACAGTTTGAATCACTTTGTGTTATCATGCCATGACTGTCCTTAGTTACAGAAACAGCAACAGCCAAAATCCGCGCCCATTGCTGTGTTTGTTCCGGCATGACGCACCATTATGCTCCGTCATCGCCATGATAGTACTGTTGTTATCAAAATATTACTTGACACTAATTATGGAGGTCGCAACCGAAGGACTTAAAAAAAACCGAAAATTATTTAATACATTTATTTTAAAAGGTTACAAAGTAATTATCTATTAATTATAACTAGGTGTGCTCGCGGACGAAGTAGGTACCGGAGTGTGTCTTCGTGGCGGCGTGGCGAGGCGACACGGGGCCCTTTCTGCTGCATCGGCAATTCTTAGGTCACGTACGCCAGTTGCTAAGTCCACGGGGCAGGCAGAACCGCTGAATCGGCATTTTAGTCTCGATGGAAAGTTTCCGTGAATATAGCTAATGAGTTAGCAAATCCCCTACTATTGGTGTACGTAACATCTCCCCCCTCAGATCAGCAACTATTTGAGCACTCTGAGCGCGAATGTTGCTGACTTTGTACTCTCGTCTTGCAGCTTCTCAGGATCTTCATAATTCTGGTTTCGAGGAGATTTCTTCTCTGAGGTTGAGTTTTTATTCGGTAGCCCCGCGCAGAGATGGTGTCTCCGTCTCATTGTTATAAGTGTAAGTAGGGCTGCTGCGATTAAAAATCCGTAAAACGGTATAGTCGTGTGGTAAATGTTGGCTTCGACATGGTCCATCTTGGTTGGATGTTGCATTAGGATCTTGTCTTCTATAGCATGTAGTCCTTTCAGGTTTATAGAGTTTAGTTGTATGTGTGGTATGTCCTTTACTTTTTAGTGTAGTAGTCCTGTGGTATTTCGGCTATTAAAAGTGGTTGTCCTTTAACTTCGTCATTGATGTTGATGACTGTAAGGTCGGTCGTCCGTAGAAAGCATTTATGGGGTACGGTAGCCAGGTAACTTCCTGTAGGGTGACAAACTCTTGACGTCCGCACTGCATTTCCGTTTTCGTTGGCTTCGGAAGCTTAGGGTGTAGTGTTGGTCGTCTAGCTGCTCTACGGCTTCTTTCTCGAGTGTAACTTTGGTAGGTCGGCACGAGTGGTTCAACGTCTGACGTGTGATGATGTCTTGAATACAGTCTGAGTGATCTCGTGGTAGGTGATGAGCATCCTCTTCGCATAGGTACCGACGGTTAAATTTCAGGCATTCAGCCGCAATGTACATGAACGTCTTGCCATTGGTTGCTAGGAAGGGGTATGGAGGATAAAAGTCTGAGAATTTTTATTTGGAACTAAGGATAACCTATACAGATCGTATTGGCTGGTTGAGGTTATGGGAAATTTGAAAACTATTACAATTTTGCTACCTGCATAATAATAGCCTGATTTTATGATGCTATAGTATTCTCTCAAATCAGCCTCTGGTACTTGATTTTGCCCATAAACTAATTTTAATCTATCTATCATATTTCCTAAATTCCTAATGCTTAACATACTATGATGTGTGCTCGATGCACGTATAAAAGCTAAAATGTCTTCCATCCTATTTAATTCTAAAATAAATCGTCAACGTTTTCGCTGATGATAACCAATAACTGAGCGAATTTCGCATATTTAAGAAGAGTAGTGTCCGCATAGGCACTACTATTTAATATTAAGTGTAAGCTACTATTAATTCTCTCTTGATTCTCTATTATGTTCGTAAGCAATGTATTATGTTGAGACATCCATTCTTTGTTCAGACTGACGTGATCGTTTAATTCAGATATTAGCTTATCTTCGTTATTTTCTAAGATCTTTATTGCGCTGTTATATTTTTCGGCATCGGTGTGATCTAAATTACCGGTAATGCTTTTGACAATAGATCCTAGACCGTCTATAAGCCCTCTTTTGTTACGTATATTGTTAGGCTGTAACGTACTGAGTTGGCTATGAATTTTACTAAGTTTAGTAACGAGATAATTTATCTGTAATTCATATAAGAGATAGGTGTCGTTCTCTAGTCGGGTTTCAAACGATTTAAGTTGAAGGTCTATAGAGCTTAGTCTGTCCTCAATGGAGGTTAAGTCAATGTATTGAATAAATGAATGGTAGTGAGTAATAAGTTTAGCCGGTCCAAGTTTGAAAGGAAGTATACCAGGTCCATTGTCAAGGCTCTCAAGTCTTATCTCGTCCGCCAGTGTCGGGTGAAGGATTATCAGTAGTATCCTGCAACAATTTGGCAGATTTAGGGACACGTTTAAGTCGAGATTTGGCAATAGGGCCTTTCTTTTTGGAGGTGTATATGTGAATGGGGAGGTCTGCTAATACATTATCTTGAGTATAACGTGTGGCCAGTTTATTACGATTAGCTAAAGGATTTGAGACGAAAACCTGCTGGTCGAGCTGGTATTCCACTTCGGGTTCTCTATTCTTATTTCTATTTTCTATAATGTTCGTGCGGTTTTCTAGTGAGGACTCATTAATTTTTTCATACACAGCTTTCATCTGATTTCTGTGATTTATTATATATTGTTGCAATAGGTATTCATTTATATCGATATCAAAGGATCCCTAGGATCAAAGTGACCTCTAATTATGTCGTGGGGTCTACACTTTGTAAAGCTGTGCACTGAACTATTGTAAGCTAGTATTGCGTAAGGCATTAAGTTGATAGTCGGCTCGTCTTTATGTGTAAGTCGTAAGATGCGTAAGTGTTCTAGCAAGGTCGAATGAAATCTTTCAATAATTCCGTTGTCATTTGGGGCATGAGCTAAAGTCCTATGGTGGTTAATTCGGTGGAGTCTCACAAATTCTGCAAACATCTGGTTTGTGAATTCCGTGCCGTTGTCGGTTACTATGGACAAAGGCAGGCCATGATGAGTGCTGAAAGTCAAAAGTCCTTGTATGATACTGACAGCAGTGCCATCGCGTAGATGGTAGGCCTGTCCGTATTTAGAGAACACATCTACAAAGGTCAAATATTTTTCGTTATGTGCAGTAAATAGGTCCATATGTATAGTTTCGAATGGTTTCGTCGCGGGAGGTACAATGTTAAAATACTGTTTGATAGGGTGTCGGTCATATTTCGATTGTCCACACACAGTACACTCATTTATGTACTTTGCTATTTCTCTTTCATTTTAGGCCAATAGTACTTTCGTGAAAGAGCTAGATAACATTCATTAATACCTCGGTGATTAGTCTTACCCTCATGGTAATGTTTGAGAATTTCTTGCTGTCTCAAATACTCTTTTACGTCCTCTAGTTCGGTTGTTGCTAAGACAAGATTCATAGAAGAACTTTTAAAGCTGTTTTGTAAGATGGGGATGATAGAGTACATTCCTAAAGGTGGCGTGATCTTAAGAGCAGTCTTAATTTTAGGGTTAACAAATTCTTTTATAGCATTAACCACGTCCTGTTCGAGATTGGATTCGGATACTTGGATACATGTGCGTGTGTGTGTCAAAGGGTTTGGTAGTAGTAGTACGACGCTTAATATCACCTACGATAGTAAAAGAAATTTGTCTATGGAATTTATTGAAGGGGTCGTCTGTGATAGGGATCTCAAGAATCGGGTTTTCCTTACTTGTATGGGCAGTAAGAGTAGTCGATCCAGCCTCAGAGGGTGGCCTTTCTGTGGGATTCGCTACCATTGAGTCCGTCTCCTCGTTATTAATTTCGATTCGAGAGAGGGCGTCTGCGTTTGTATTAATTTTGCCCTTTTTATAAATCACAGTATAGTCGTATTCACTTAATTTGAGTCTCCATCTCGTGAGTCTCGAATTAGGCTCTTTAAGGTTCATTATCCATTGCAAGGGCTTGTGGTCGGTCATAATTTTGAATTTTCGACCAAAGAGGTAAGGTCTAAAATATTTCGTCGCCCAGACAATGGCTAACAGTTCCTTTTCGATAGTACTGTAGTTTATCTCGCTATCGTTGAGAGTACGAGAAGCGTAACAGATAGGTTTGTCTGATCCTACAGATCCTTGACTTAGTACGGCTCCTATGGCAAGGTTAGACGCGTCAGTGGTTAAAATAAAATCTTTGTTAAAGTCTGGGTATTGTAGTATTGGGTCATTAGTCAGTAATTTCTTGCATTTCTCAAAACTGTCTATGTATTCGGGGTCGAAAGTCATTTTGGTACCTTTCTTTAAACATCTAGTCATCGGCTTGGTAATTCAAGCGAAGTCAGGTATAAATTTCCTGTAATATCCCAGAAGTCCCAGGAATTGTTTGATTTCTTTGGGCGTCTTGGGCATTGGGTATTGATTTATAGCTGAAATTTTGTCCGGATTAGGTTTTATACCTTCTCTACTTATAATGTGCCCTAAGTAGGTGGTTTCTAACTTCAAAACTCAGATTTATCCATCTGGATTTTGAAATTAGATTCTCGCAGTCTAGTGAAGACTTTTTCTAGATTTATCATATGCTCTTGTAGTGACGTGCTGAATACAATTATATCGTCAAGATATACCAGGCAGATTTCATTTTGTAAGCCTCTCAGCACGTTATCCATTACCCTTTGAAAAGTAGATGGACTATTTTTTAGTCCCATTGGCATCCTCAGAAATTGAAATGCCCGTGTTCGACATTAAATGCTGTTTTAGAAATGTCATCCGGTGCATTTCCACCTGATAGAACCCAGATGCTAAATCTAGAGTTGTAAAGTACTGGCATCTCCCGAGTTTATCAAGGACATCTGAAATATTAGGGATGGGATATTTATCGTCAATTGTCTTCTCATTTAGTTTACGAAAGTCTACAACTAGCCTCCATTTCTGTTTTCCGGATGCGTCCGTCTTTTCGGTACTACCCAAATAGGCGAGCTCCAAGCTGAATCTGAAGGTCTAATAATTCCTTGTTCCAGCATGGAGGTCATCTGCTTTTTGTACTTCTTCGCGATGTATGAAAGGGTAGCGATAGCTTTTCGTATACACTGGTAATTCGTCTGTCGTTTTAATCCTATGTTTAATTTTGTTAGTAAAAGTCAATGTCTCTCCTTCAATATAGAAAACGTCAGCGTATTTTGAACATAAAATCTCTAAATTAATTTTTTCTTCAGTATTTAAGTGCTTAGTCCGTAGTCGAGAGAGTACGTCATTAACACGGTTAGGGTCTACGTTCGTATTTGAGGTCTCGATGTTAAAGAGGTTCACTTGTAACGTCTGGTCAAAAGTTAAAGTAATGGGTGAATTAGTGGGATTTTCAATTTCTACAATTCCCGTTTGATCCGTGACTGTAGTTACGCATTCGTGAATTATGCAATTACACAGTACTTGTTCCCGGATATATACGTCACCATCGGGGTTGTGTATCGGCACATTAGTTAATCGACTCGAATTAGCGGGAATAGTTTCTTGAGAATTGGCCTTTCTACATGTGTAGCGGGCCAGTGGTATAACAGTTTGATCCGTTATTATAATGTTACGTCTCAGATCAATCTGAACTCCATCTAATAAATCTAGTCCTAACAATCCGTCGAAATGACTGTGAAATTTATAGATAAATAGTTTAATATCTTTCTGATCGTTGAACTCGCTAAAGTTAGGCACTGTAATTGAATAGTCATGACTGCTTGTCATACGAGAGTTGGTGACCTCGAAGGGGTCTAAATTCAGAGGCACGTGTGAATAGAATTTTTCCACGCATTCCGGGCTGATAAAAGATTGATTTGCGCCCGTATCAATTAATAGTTTAAGTGGGGGTTCCGTTATTTGAATATAGCGTAACTCTCTTTTTGACTGTAAGTTAAGCTCTATTCTGGTTCGAGGTTGGTGCGTCCTTCGGAAAATTTAAGTGTTTATGTTCGTGGCTAGTCGAAATTCCGGGACCGTCTATAACGTTTGAGTCAACGTGTTGCCCTTCAATTGAATTATAACCATTACTGTTGTAGTCGAACTCGGTCTGATTATATCCGTAATAGTCACTATAATCGTTAGCTGAAAAGTCATGAGGTTCTTCACAATAATAGTCAGGGTTGTAATACGTCTCGTCATAGTCAGCAATCTCATTAAAGTTTACCTCCCGGGTTTTGAAATAATTTGACGGCTGTGGGTTGCCGAATTTACGCCAGTCATGACCTGACATTGTCGGTGGAAGCGCCTTGGGGACAAAATGGCTAACACCGCTCATAGGTTTCGGACCTGTATTCTGGGGAACATTGCGCGGAGGGAACCTAAATGCGTTTTGAGGGTTGTAGTTAGGGGGCTGCGCGCCAAACATTTGCTGAGTACGTGTAGGCATACGCGGCTGGTTAAATCCTGGGGGACGAAAACCTGGTTGATTAAACGGGGGTGGACGGTAAGCAGGTTGATGCTGCTGCTGCTGTAACATAGTTGGTCTCGGCCAGCTAGATGTGGGAGGCACATTATTAAAATTATTAAATTTCGGCATAGAAAATGGCAATGAAGGAGGAGCCTTATATATTAAAGAAGTCTGGTGCTGTGACACGGGGGCTCTCCTGTCGATCTGCTCGTTGCGTTGCTGCATATATACTACATTTAATTCTTCCTGAACAAATTCCAGAGCCTTCTCAATAGAAACCGGTCTCATACAGCGTATGCGAGAACCCATTGGTTCTTTCAGGCCTCTCACAAATGATTGTAACGTTAATTTGCGGTATAAATCACGCTTGGCTTCTATAGTTGTATGGACGGTTTCGTGCAAAGACACGTATGTCATAATTGTACTAAAGAGGTTCTGGCATTTGTCATAAAATTCAATAGGGGTGCTACTTCCTTGGCTGAGCAAAGAAATATCATTATATAGAGCGGTCTCGTCTCTCTGGTCAGAAAAGTTATTTATAAGAGAGCTACGTATGTCTCTCCAGCAATCGGGAATTCCGTTTGAATTTATGGTCCTAGCAGCATTACCCGTAATTTTGTTAAGGATACCATTTATTACGCATAAATTAACTAAGTCATTACCCGGTTTCACATAAGCTTCAACAATTTGATCGCAAATGCGAACAAAACGAGTGAGCACATTTGGGTTCCCGTCGAAATCTGGCACTGGGCGTAAGGCCTTGTATACAGTGTCGGGATCCATATTTAATATATCTAAACGGTTATAACTATCACTAAATAATCTACGTAGCCCTACTAGCTCTGATTCTAGAGTGTCTAGGCTTCTATTTAAATCTACGTCTCTATTCCTACGAATCTGTCTGGAAGAGACAGATTTAACGTTTGTCCTTGGATGAAAAATTTTGGAGATAAGGATTCACCAGGGAAGCAACACAAAGACAAAAATTCACTGTACTTACATTAACATCTCGTCGGCCCACTGAAGTTTAAGTGTGAGTCTCGCGGTCACGACTCTACCAAAGTTCGATATTTAGACAAGGCACTAGATAGTGCGAGCAGCGACCTTGCGGATCGCACAGGATTCAAATTTGGAGATCCTGGAGTCAACGCGCCGTGCTTCTAAATATCCTACCGACTGCGCCAATTATGGAGGTCGCAACCGAAGGACTTAAAAAAAACCGAAAATTATTTAATACATTTATTTTAAAAGGTTACAAAGTAATTATCTATTAATTATAACTAGGTGTGCTCGCGGACGAAGTAGGTACCGGAGTGTGTCTTCGTGGCGGCGTGGCGAGGCGACACGGGGCCCTTTCTGCTGCATCGGCAATTCTTAGGTCACGTACGCCAGTTGCTAAGTCCACGGGGCAGGCAGAACCGCTGAATCGGCATTTTAGTCTCGATGGAAAGTTTCCGTGAATATAGCTAATGAGTTAGCAAATCCCCTACTATTGGTGTACGTAACACACTAGTGGCTGTCAACAGTTACTAACATAAACAACAGTGAATGAAGAGTCATACTCCCATAAAGAACAGTACCTGGTTGACCGAGCTTTGCTCGGTTTTTTTTAAATGATATATAGGCAGGTACGAATTACGTAGTGATGACTTACTTAGACCGACTTAGATACGAATTAAATGCGTCTCTAAGTATAAGATTTTCTCAGAAAAAAAAGAACAAAAAGAAAAGTCCCGAGTGTAACCATCAGGATTCGAACCGGGGCCTGTTGACTCCGAGGGCGACCATATTCCGTCTGAGCCATTTAGACTTAAAGAACAGTGGTGAAATAAGTTATCGTATTCTAATGACATTGTAGGAGTTTTTCATTGTCTAAAAACGCGCATAAAATGATGTTTTTAAAAAATAAAACCTAGCTAGATCGATTTATCGTCCCCGAAACCCCCTGTATCCATAATTTCATGAAAATCGTTTGAGCCGTTTCCGAGATTCAGATTCTATATATATATATACCTACAAGAATTGGTCGTTTCACACGCTGGCGAAATTGCGGTGATATTGCTGAATGGAAGCCACAAAAAAGAAAGAAAGAAGAACAGGACGTTTACTCTCTTTCTACGAAAGACGTAATTTCGAAAAAAACTCGCGACTTTCTTACTCCGGTTCTACTTCGAACCGTCGTTTTGTCCGCTTAAATGTTTTAAGCCTACTCTGATTAGAGTACTTGTTTACGGAACGTCGCACTATGTACTGTACAACGCGAACGCGACGAAGAAATAGTTTAATCATACTTAGAAGAAGTTAACAAGAAATGTACAGATGATAACAATCAGAGCGTATTTCCAGATGCCAATGGATGTCATTAAATATTTACGTATACAACAGCAGCCAACTCCCGCCGCGTATGACTGTGGTCGTGTTTAATCTTTTGCACATTATTATTCTACTCTGACGATATTGCAAAGCCAGTGAAATCATATTTAGATGTTAGCTGTTGCCCTCAGAATATTAAACAATACTAGTGGCCGTAATAAATTACTTACATAAGCAACAGCAGTCAACTCCCGCCGCGTATGGCTGTGGCATTGTTTACGCCACGCCGTATTATTAGTATATTCTATAGCAACGAAGTAGTCAGTGAAATAACACTTAGATGTTAGCTGTTGTCATCAGTATATTACACGACATCAGTTAGTAGCTATCATCAGTTACTTACATAAACAACAGCAGCCGACTCCCGCCGCATATGGCTGTGGCATTGTTTACGCCACGCCGTATTATTAGTATATTCTATAGCAACGAAGTAGTCAGTGAAATAACACTTAGATGTTAGCTGTTGTCATCAGTATATTACACGACATCAGTTAGTAGCTATCATCAGTTACTTACATAAACAACAGCAGCCGACTCCCGCCGCATATGGCTGTGGCATTGTTTACGCCACGCCGTATTATTAGTATATTCTCTAGCAACGAAGTAGTCAGTGAAATAACACTTCGATGTTAGCTGTTGTCATCAGTATATTACACGACATCAGTTAGTAGCTGTCATCAGTTACTTACATAAACAACAGCAGGAGACTCCCGCCGCATATGGCTGTGACATTGTTTACGCCACGCCGTATTATTAGTATATTCTCTAGCAACGAAGTAGTCAGTGAAATAACACTTCGACGTTAGCTGTTGTCATCAGTATATTACACGACATCAGTTAGTAGCTGTCATCAGTTACTTACATAAACAACAGCAGCCGACTCCCGCCGCGTATGGCTGTGGCATTGTTTACGCCACGCCGTATTATTAGTATATTCTCTAGCAACGAAGTAGTCAGTGAAATAACACTTCGATGTTAGCTGTTGTCATCAGAATATTACACGACATCAGTAACTGTCATCAGTTACTTACATAAACAACAGCAGCCAACTCCCGCCGCGTTTGGCTGTGGCCATGTTTACGCCAAGCCGCTCCGTTGTCATACACCGTAAACGCAGTGCCGAGTAAATTCGATCGCAATTTGCCCGCGAAGCTGTCTGCCTGCCGAGTCAACTCAGTGGGGTCCGTGGAGATTAGGTAGTTGGATGTTGTGGACTTCTTGCGTTTACGACCTGGAAATAAATACAATTCTGTGTCATCACCTGGTGTATAATGTCGCAGGCAGACTGTATAATTCGCCGTATTACATTACGGATAGCCGTTTTGAAAAACAGGGTCGTTTTGTAATGCGGCGGTTCAACGATTAGCCGCATTGTCATTGCGATACGTTCTTTAATAAGGCGGCAAATGTTTAGCCGTATCGTACTACTGCTTAAATTATAGGGTGACCATACTTACAAAACAAACAATGTTTAGAATGAAAACTAATTCCACAAGAGGTCACTTGCCTGATGGTAAGCAACATGCCTGCCCATAACAGCACGGTGGCACGCAGCTATTGGAACATGGCAAGAATAGGTACAAATCATTACCTAGCACTGCATCACTGCACTGCGCGCGTCACCCAGAGATATAAGACGTTTTGTGTCTATGTGTGTGAGTCAATTACGAGTACATGGCAGTGTTTATTGTTCTTTACCCTACGTATTTTGAGCTTATCTCTTTAAAAAAACGCATGAACCTTGTAGGAACTGGAGTATAACACAGGCAAATTTCATCTCGAAATATTCCACCAATTTTCCAGTAGCATGGAAAAAAAATTTAAAAAGATAATATCTTGGAAAAGATCGTTTTTAGTGATAAGGTCCCCATTTGCTACTATATTTTAAGTTAGTTTTGTTAAGTGCAATAAAGAGGTCTTCATTGGCTTAGTGGTTCAACCCACATACAATATCCCACCCATTATACATACCCATTATGTTTTGTAATTTTTATATTTGTATTTATGTTAGGTACTTATTGTATTGTCGCCTTTGTTTGCGGTGGCAATAAAGTGTTTTGCATTACCTCTGTATTGTAATATCTCCACTACCAATTATTGGCTTGGTTACCCACTAAGCCAATAATTGAAAGCTGACCCACAAACAATATCTTAGCTTTCAAGACAACCTACAAACAGAAAAATAATTTCAATACTCCAAAAAATGTTGCCTTGACGGCAACTTGTACGTAGGGTGACCTGGCCTAGTTTCCAGTAGGTTGGTACAAGTTCTCGGTCGCTAGCTGTGAATCATAAATGACTAATATGCTAAGTTCGTGTCGTCGTTTCAATCAATATTATAAGAATAGGTCAAGTTAAGATTGACGTCATTGAAATTATTAAAAGATAAGGTCGAGTTTCTGAAGGACTAATAATAGGAATGTGTGCGTAGACCGCGCTACTAAAACCTGTCGCGAACTTGTTCTATGCAATGTACTATTCTATACGAAATCATCTCTTTTATTAGTGTTCCTTACTACGAAACGACAAAACGGTACGCTCATAGGATCACTTTGTTGTTCGGCCTTCCAGGCGCGGTCCCAGCCTCGAATTTTGGAGGGGGTCACCAGTACGCAGCCTCAGGTTTTGGGGAGGGTCATGTCCCCTGTGACCCCTCCCCCCCCCCCCCCTCGGACCGCGCATGCGGCCTTCTGTCTGTCTGTCTGTCAGGCAAGACACCTTTTCGTTATCTGTTGTCATTTAAAATGTTTGTATCATTTCGAGTACTTACCTAAACCAAAAATTATTAATGCTAACCCTACTTTATGCAAAAATGACATAAAACAAAAATCTGTGACAAATTTACAACAACTTTATTTACCTGTGACGTTATTCATTTGTTTTTTTATAACTTGTGGCGAGTTTACTTTGAATGTATGGAGTATACAAATTGTGACGAATTTACTTTGTGGCGAATCGCCTATAACCCTTTCTGAGTAACGCATCAAGCTGAAATTCAGATCAAATACTTACTCTACTGTCCCTTGGAGCTGTGAAAAAATCAAACTTCTAATCCAACGTAATCAAAAGATACAGCCGTTTATGCAAATTTTCAAATTTTCAACACTCGCAAGGGATGAGATGAGGGTATTTCCCGTGAACTCTTGAAATTTGGTACGAAGCCATAGACGAAGCAGCGTCAACGAAAAATTGCGAAAACCGTAAATTTTTTGTAACTGCATCACATAATAAAAATATTGTTCATAATTTAAACTTCAAAAAATCTTTTACTTACGTACATACCTACAGGTTTGTATGGAACCCTCGGCACGCGAGTCCGACTCGCACTTGCCGATTTCTTTAACAATGTCTATGAAAAAAAATAATTTCGGTTTGCAATCAATCGATTAAAAAAATCTTTCACCATTGGATATCTATTACATTTTATATGTGTACATGATCCCTGAGTGCTATACGCTACATATTGACTGGCTGACCTGGTGGTTTAGTTGGTAGTAGGTCTGCCTGCAAAGCCGTGGGTCGTGGGTTCGATTCCCACCCAGTGCAAATGTATGTGTGATGAATTCAAATATTTGTACTGTGCCTGGGTGTTTTCTATGTATCCAAAAAATATATAAATATTATATTATCAGCTATCTGGCTTCCATAGTATAAGCTTTGCTTAGTTTGGGGTCAGATGGTGTTGTGTGTGAAATGTCCACCAATATTTATTTATTTTTATTATGTACTATGGACGAAGCCGAGGCGAACCACTAGTACACCACTCTATAAGCATCAGTTTGTATAGATGAAATAAGGACACTTTTATTTGCAGCTTTTGTTTGAGACACTCTGTCCATGTGATATAACGTCATTGTGTTGAGCTTAAATACTAAATAACTTACCAGCTAGCAGGAACACTTTCTTCCCGTAGTCCTTCTCTAGATGTAAGAAGTAGGTGGGATAGAAGCCCCGGTCCATGCCTTTCCTATCTCGGGCTATCCTGCATTTGTATAGAGTGCCTTGCTTGGCGGGCGTGATCACAAAACTTTCTACTGCGCCTTCCACGGATCCCTCGATCTCTGCAGACTGGAATGAAAATGTATCAAGTTATAATGATGAATACAAAAATTAATAAAATGTATCTTATACAATATCTCTCAGTATCAATATCTGGCTCATAATAATTCCATGGCCATGTAGCATGGGAATGCTGTCCAATCAGTTATAAGCGATAAAAAATGAATAATCTAGCAATTATGTGGCTGTGTTCAAGACTTTAAAGTCTTTTTCGAACACGGCTGTCGTTGCATATGAGCCTTATGATACCTACGTCTCTCGATTGATTCCAAAGCCTCTAGCTGGTACATAGCCGACCCGTTCCAAAATTGTGAACGAGCGAACCATACAAGAGCGAATGTGTCCTTGGTATTTAACTCTTCAGACTTGTAGTACCTTTGCACCTTGGAGAGGACAGCTAGTTTTTAGTTTTCACTTCAATTTATTAGAAGTTGAATGCTGATTGCTTGAAGTTGGTCAGTAATCTGCATCAAAACCAAGGTAACATGAAGCTGCACGAGAGCGTGCCCCATACGGTCGTCACTATCTCACGGCACACGGGGACCTTCACATACTACCATGCGCGGTCCGAGGGGGGAGGGGGGCACAGGCGACATGAACCCCTTCCCCAAAATCGTATACGTTAAACTAAAAATCTAAGAAAATTAAAAATATCTAATAGTACATAGAATATTTTTAACGAGGGAAAACAACTAGAACGTGAACTACGCGGGTAAAATCTTGGGGCGCTACTAGTGAAGAATTTTTCACTCGATTTATTGTATTTCTACTGGTGACCCCCCCCAAAATCTGAGGATGCGTACTGGTGACCCCCTCCAAAATTCGAGGCTGGGACCGCGCCTGCATACTACGCTGACGATGCCATCGGTCGGTTCGTAAGGCGAGAATTGGCTGCACCACCGGAAACTACCGGAGAACATCAAGGAGTTCAATTAGCAAATGGCCATCAGGGACAGAAATGCGGCCGTTGTGGAAGCTCTAAGCCGGAAGCAGGCAGCGTGGAAAACAGCAAATGACGATTTCGAGTCGATGAGTAGCGGAATCCTAACTGGGGTAGTGATCGGCTCAACAGACGAAATCGGATAAGCACTAGAATAAGGTTTAAAATGTTCCCAGCTCCCCCCTATTTTCCTTTTTTTCTCTTCATCCACGAACTATGTTAAAAAAACGAGAATCCAAATGACAAAGGAAACGAACCCAGGAGTTTGGGCTAAATTAAAAAAAAAAATCTGGAGATGTGTAACCTGACTGGGGGAGGTGTCTCCATGGACGCTTGGCGGCTGCAGGGGAGCCACGGCCGCATCAGCGCACAGATCATCCACGCTAGCGTCCCGGTTCACACTACACACGGGCACACTCTCCTCTTCTTCCTCCCCGCTGTGGTCTGCGTCATCCACCGTCAGGACTTCGATCTGGTTCCCTAACTCTGCAAAATTATGATCACTCACAACCAAGTAAGTTATGGCTGGTCTAGTTGGGAGAACGGCGACTGCAGATCAGGCGCCTCAGGTTCAAATCCCGCACCACTGTCTTTTCAAAGTCATAAACGTAATGCCATTAACTTAAGAACGGTAAGGTATTATTGTTGCCTTGTATTACCTATGTAGCTCTCCTTGTGAGTTGGCCTATTATATTGTAATCTATTGTATCTTACTAATAATACAAATACCAAAGTTTCAATGCTTGTTGCTCCATCATGGTGGATATGGCTGAATAGATTGGGTTGAAACTTGCAAACACAGGTTAGGTTGTTGTTTGGAAATAATACAAAGGCTACATTTTATCCCAGGATAATAACAGGAATGGGAACTATATAGGTAAAATAGAAGGGTTGCTACTAGCCACACTACTACTATCTTATATCTTATAGTACTTCTTTTATTACTACTACACATTCTCCTGACTTTCAGAATTTCATATAAGTATCTCATTCTACCAATGTAGTATGTATTTATTTTACAGACTGCAACGACTTAGACTTATCTATACAAAATATTTAATACAAAATTACATAAAACTTACCACGAGATAACATTATAAAGTGAGTGTACACTGGTGAAGTATGTGGTATGAGTTTTCATAAGTAGTATGAGTACACAGAAAATTCTTAATTTACACTGAAGTAGTTTAATGCTTTGTTATGGTTATGATGCTGAGGAAAAATTAATTTAAGGAAGCATAATGAGTCATGAAATCATGAGGTTGAAAAATGCTGTTTTACCTACTACTCTCAATCCATATGTTGTTGTTTTGACACTATTGTAGCTAGAATTTTGAACTGTAATTTTGTCTGTGACTCCCACTCGAGGAGAGCACCGTCACAGATGTATAATTCTCCAGCAAATAATGGCCACAGTTGAAAGGATATGTTTTTTTCATCTAATGTGGTAGGTTGTAAGTGTTTAAAGGATTTTATGGCATTGAACCTTCCGAGTGTAGGTTCATAGCAAAAGGTTAGTAGTTTATAATCTGCTATGCATGGATCAAGTGCAGTAATGTAGTGTAAAGCGTTGGTATGTAGAAGCATTACTTACCGTCATAGGTGGATACCCTGTTGGTCTGCAGAGGTATTACTTGGTCTGGATTCACTGGCGACATTAAATATTGCATCGGACCATCATAGCCTGCCATGAAACGAAAATAAACAGGCGTAACAAAAAGTTACATAGAAAAACTCATGCATGATATAACAAAATATTAAATAATTTAGCCACAAGTAAAGCCTCGAAAGCAAAGTTTAATTTACCATGGAGCTCTCGAGATCTAGATCCCGATATAGGTCGTTTAGCAGAACCGACACGCAAATCGTTAGCTTGTACCATGCCAGAATTCTGTCTTTTTTGCTTCAACTTCTGTTCTTTTTGTTGATCGATTATTTTCTGAAATCAAATGTAATGTACCATTCTAGCATTTGGAATAAGTAGTTAGATGTCCTACATTATTGTTTCATATAGTACAGTAGGAAAATACTTAAATTTCATTGAACATCGGTGTACTTACTTGAACCTCGATTCTTGCAATGTTCAATTTCTTAGCCATAATTATAACTCAGCCGTTCACATCCAGGTATCCAATAGTTTGATTATTTGCCTAAAACTAATGAGAGAAATATCACATTTAACTCATAAATTGACGAATTAATAAATTAATTTCTTTTTGTTTATAAATCCGAGGTCTACCGTTGCCCAGGAAAATTATATTGCCACTGTAAAAAAAGACACTCCTAAACTAATACTAAACAATATATACATTTAGAATTTTTCGTGACTGGTGGTTCTTGTATAGCGTTGCCAGACGTCACGATTTTGGCGGGACGTTCCGATTTATATGTGTTGGACAGGATGTCCCACGCAGGACAAGCTCTGTCCCGCTATTCGCGGTTGACTCGACCGTGTATACGTGCTGAAGAAGCGCGATCAGCAAGTATCCCAAAATGCCCTAACAACAGGTACCTACATAAAACGATATGATTTAAAATATCATGTTGTTATAAAAATATTAATACACTATATTTGATATCATCATGGACGTATAAAAAAAGTCGAACGGAGTCGCTAAAACAAAAACTGTGTCCATCGAGTCGGCCACATAATATGCACGTGTGCGCTGTCACATACAGGCTGACACGCACACATAAATGGGTCATTACACCACCATTTATTTTTATTAGTACCAGAAGCGCTTACGCTAGATGTGACGCTCTTGTTTCCTCACGATGGGCCAGATGTTATAAACGCCTGGGGCGTCGGACGTTTAGGTTTGTCTGGCAAAAAGGAATTCTTTCTGGCTTTTGGAAAAGATGACGACCACTGGTTTCCAGAGCGCAGCTGAAATCAAATGCGGGGCCGATTCTCGCGTGTTGGGTCTACAAGGAGAGTACTACCAGTGACAGGGTAGTGGCCTAGTTTGAAAGCCCGTAGAGATTTTAAATCGGTAATCACTCTAAATTGTGTCGAGCTTAACAAACCCCGCGGACATGCGATCGACGAAAATTCGCAGTAAAATTAATTTTCATAGTAGAATTTCAAAAACATTAAGTTACCACACTGAAAAAGTTTCCGATTGAAATCGATTTTGGAAAAATCGACTAAAAATTACATTTTTAATCTGTAATTTTCATGTGATGTTTGACATTTTCATATCTGTCACTTTTTTTCCAAAATGGCTCCGACCCGGAGTGTTCTAGGATTTTTAAATCCAAAAACTCTTAGTGCCGTTTTTACTAGTAATTTATCTAAAACACCTTATCGTTTTGTGCACAAAAAGTGTTCCAACTGTGACCAATTTGTGTCAGGCCCTGTGCTGTCAGCCACTTCGTTAAACATAAAAAACTGTAAGTTTTACATGCTTTCATTACATCACCGGTTTTCGAAATTTGTCGCTTAATTCCTTGATTTCTGGCCCATCTGTAACCTTTTGAGCACCATAGAAGAAGTAGTTTCCAAGGTCTTGTTATCTAGTGAAATTGTGTTGACAGTTTGTGAAATATAACCTCGAATGTCTATTGTCATTAGATCCTGGGATCAGGCATAGATTTATTCATACAAGCAACAGTTTGAACGCGAAAGCCGATTACTACAAAGTACTCGGCGTGTCCAAGAATGCTTCGGCCAAAGACATCAAGAAAGCTTACTACCAGCTTGCGAAGAAGTACCACCCTGATGCAAATAAATCAGATCCTGAGGCTTCCCAGAAGTTCCAAGAAGTTTCTGAAGCTTACGAGGTATACGCATTATATTTATAGTTGGATAACCACCCAATATCATCAGTTTATTCATTAAACTATGTCCTTATTCCCTTGGTCATCTGTTTTTTATTGTAAATAAAAGATAGAAAAGCAATTGTAATTAATAAAATGAAAACATTATTTTTTGTTGACTCTGCACAAACATTTTAATGATGTGTAGGTACTCACATTGAATGCTACATTAATAATAACTCTACAGTAAATATTTTAATGCTAAGTTTAGTTTAAACATAGATATATGCAAATTTTATTGATGGGATGAAAAGCAGCAATGCTTGTTTGTATGTTTCATCATTTTTGTATGATGTTGATAATATTGTTAACTGCTGCCATGCCTGTGTTAACTAGTGGTTAACAAATCTCACACAAAAAAAAATTGGGCATTGCAGTAGTTATTAACTGTTATAAAATTATATTAACTATAACATAAATATTGTTGTAAATATATCATAAATTATGAAGTTAAATTATCATGTTACAAATATCTGATATCTTTTATAACTATTAAATTATGAACATTGCTTATCAATTTTAGTAATATGAAATATAAATTAAACTAAATATTTATTCACCCTTCACATAGTTGGTTAGTTAGTTAAACGGGGCCTTTTCCACACTTAGCCTCTCAATTGGTCCATTGTGCGTGGCTCATACTACCCTTCTACTCCAGCCATCCCAGGCTATCCCAGAAGGCAAGCAACCTATTTAGGTTGGTGAAGGCCTCCGGGACTGCTGCTGGGGAGTGGAGGAATTCTGCCCGTTGATCTGCCACAGTCCTGCATTCCACAATCACATGCTGTGGCGTTTCTTCCTCCTCCATGCATCCCCTACATAGAGGGCTGTCTGTCACAACTAAATTGAATAAGTGCTTGTTTAGAGGACAGTGGCCAGTCATAATACCTATAACTTTACGTACTTTGTCCCTGCTTAATCTGATAAGGTTGCGGGCAAGTTTTTTTGTTGCTACTGGAATTGCATTTTTGGTTTGCCTGCAACCTTCAGTGTTTCTCCATTCCATTGAATGTGCTTTCCCAGTATTTTCCTGCAGCCATGTTTTATTTGGGCCTGAGGTATAGGCATTAATGATTCCGGTCCATATACTACTGCCTTTGCTCCTCTTTTGGCCAGTTCATCAGCTGCGTCGTTACCTAGTAAGTCGCTGTGTCCTTTGATCCATTGGTGGGTTACTCTGTTCGTCCCTGCTATGGATTGGAGTGCATTCACCCTTCACATAAAATTATCAATTGTCATGATGTTTTCTTAGGTGTTATTTCATTATTTCTTGAATTGTAAATACAATATATTTGCTTTGCAATGTTTACCTAGTATATAATATCGTACATAACTTATTAAGCCTTGGCTGAGTATAAAGTACCAATTGTGTTATATTTATTGGTAATTGAAAACTTGTCTTTCAATTTTTTTGTGTTTTGATTTGTAGTGGGAATCTCCATTTTCACAGTTTTAAGATTGTAAGTTCAGAACCTGTTTGGCCCTCCATTACTTCTTCAAGTGCAGCCATTCAAGTTTGTCATCACCACTGACTTGACAACAGTGAAGGAAAACATAGTGAGGAAATTGGAATGTTTCAAGAAAAAGAAATCTAGTACAGGTGTCATCCACCTACCTGCTCTTGGCCTGTGTGGATGACCTTGACTCTCTCTTTGTGAGAGAAGGCTCCGAGTCCCGACTGTGGGAACACAAAATGAGCTGCTTATGCATACTTAACCGACGCTAGAGCATTCTGCAGCTGTTTTAAAAAAAAAACTATGGTTTTGTAGATTGGTCTTGGTCTTATGTGATTGGCCTTAGGCGATGTTAGAATATCTAAAATCATGTAAGGTTAAATAAGCTGGAATAAGAAAGCTAACCTCAGTCGAGGTGGTGATCTAGTGAGGTCTATCTATGATTATTGATTACTAAATGCTTATAAAAATCTCTAATTTATTTTTAATCTCTCCTTCAAGATCCTGTCTGACGAAAACAAGCGCAAACAATATGATACATTCGGAACAACTTCAGATCATATGGGCATGGGTGGAGGAGGCCCATCTGGCTCTGATGGTTTCACCCATCAGTGGCAGTACAAGTCTACCATAGACCCTGAAGAGCTGTTCCGCAAGATCTTCGGTGATGCAGGTTTCAAGAGTGACACTTTTAGTGATTTTGCTGAGAGTCAGTTTGGCTTTGGTGCTGCTCAGGAGGTGAGTGTATTTATTTAAAAAATTGTTTAAAAATGATTTAAGAAATTTAGTAAAAGTATAGGATGGCCATATATCATTAGCTTGGAAGCAAAGCTTAGATGAGTGGCCCTACTATCTTGGGTCCTCATAACTTCGCCTTGGCTGACCACATCAAGGCTGCGTCCTTCCACAGCGATTATGCAGGAAACCCGCCAGGGGTAAAGGTGAAAGATGTCTGTCTGGCTCCCAATAATACCAGTTATACTTAGTTTAGAACGAGAAGTTTTATGTGGGAAATTTACAACAATAAGTATTCATTTAAATTAAATTTGGGTAGTGTAATATAATTGCTTGATCCTCAGGTGATAGTGAACCTAAAGTTCACGGAGGCAGCTCGTGGGGTGAACAAAGATGTGAACATTAATGTAGTTGACACATGCCCAAAGTGCCAGGGCGGCCGTTGTGAGCCCGGCACCAAGGCCATCCGTTGTACCTACTGTAATGGTACCGGCATGGAAACATTCTCTAGAGGTAATTCTTTTGTTTATTTCAGTACTAGCAGTTAATCCCTGTTTCGCCCAGTATATAATAGATTATAGTCAGGGATCATGTAAAAATCCACCAGTGAAAAAATTTTTGAAATCAGTCCAGTAGTTCCTAATCCATACTAATATTATAAATGCGAAAGTAACTCTGTCTGTCTGTCCGTCTGTCTGTCTGTCTGTCGTCTGTCCGTCGTCCGTCTGTCGTCCGTCCGTCCGTCCGTCGTCGTCCGTCCGTCGTCCGTCGTCCGTCTGTCAAATCCGTCCGTCCGTCCGTCCGTCAATCCGTCCGTCCGTCGTCCGTCTGTCCGTCGTCCGTCCGTCCGTCGTCCGTCCGTCCGTCCGTCCGTCCGTCCGTCCGTCGCTTCGTCGTCTGTCCGTCTGTCGTCCGTCCGTCCGTCGTCGTCGTCCGTCCGTCGTCCGTCCGTCCGTCGTCCGTCGTCCGTCGTCTGTCGTCCGTCCGTCCCGTCTCGTCGTCGTCCGTCCGTCGTGCGTCCGTCCGTCCGTCCGTCCGTGTCGTCCGTCCGTCCGCCGTCCGTCGTCGCCCGTCCCGTCGTTCGTCTGCAAAATCGTCTGTCCGTCCGTCCGTCCGTCTCCGCCCGTCCCCGTCCCCGTCCGCCGTCCGCCCGTCCGCCTGTCCGCCCGTCCGCCCGTCCGCCCGTCCGCCCGTCCGCCCGTCCGCCCGTCCGCCCGTCCGCCCGTCCGCCCGTCCGCCCGTCCGCCGTCCGCCCGTCCGCCCGTCCGCCCGTCCGCCCGTCCGCCGTCCGTTGCCGTCCGCCCGTCCGCCCGTCCGCCCGTCCGCCCGTCCGCCCGTCGCCCGTCCGCCCGTCCGCCCGTCCGCCCGTCCGCCCGTCCGCCCGTCCGCCCGTCCGCCCGTCCGCCCGTCCGCCCGTCCGCCCGTCCGCCCGTCCGCCCGTCCGCCCGTCCGCCCGTCCGCCCGTCCGCCCGTCCGCCCGTCCGCCCGTCCGCCCGTCCGCCCGTCCGCCCGTCCGCCCGTCCGCCCGTCCGCCCGTCCGCCCGTCCGCCCGTCCGCCCGTCCGCCCGTCCGCCCGTCCGCCCGTCCGTCCGTCCGTCCGTCCGTCCGTCCGTCCGTCCGTCTGTCCGTCTTTACCGCCTAAACCAACCAACAGATTTTGATGAAATTTGATACATAGATAAAATAGATCCCGAGAAAGGACATATTTTGACGAAAAAAGAGTTGAAAGGGTTAAAATAAGGGATGAAAGTTTATATGGAAAACTTCGTCATTGTTCAAGAACTATAAAACTTTACGTCTAGATATTTAACACGAAACCATAAAATGTATGTTTTAGCAGTTTTGTAGTTTCGAACTGTACCTACGGGGGTGGAATTGGGGTTTTCTTTTTTATTATTTATTCTTGGGTCAAATTTAGTAATTCAAATTTCACCCTCTTCCTGTCAACCGATTAATCTGAAATTTTGTATACACTGTGGATTTTGGTGACAATACAATTATGTTTATTCATTATCATTATAAATTCAAGATGGCCGCCGCTACAAAATGGCGGATAATTTATGTTTTATTAATCCCATCAATATGGGTATCAAATGAAAGGGCTTAACAAGCAGAATACAATATACTACAAAAAATTGAAATCTAAGATGGCGGCCGCTACAAATTGGCGGATAACGTAGGTTTTATCAATCCCATCAACATGGGTATCAAATGAAAGGGTTCAACAAGCAGAATACAATATACTATAAAAAATTGAAATCCAAGATGGCGGCCGCTACACAATGGCGGATAACGTAGGTTTTATCAATCCCATCAATATGGGTATCAAAAGAAAGTGCTCAACCAGTAGAATACAATGTATTATATAAAATTAAAATCCAAGATGGCGGCCTCTACACAATGGCGGATAACTTAGGTTTTATGAACCCCATCAACATGGGTATCAAATAAAAGAGCTTGACAAGAAGAATACAGTGCACTATACAACCTCACTACTTTACATGGGCGCAGCCACTAAATGGCGTATCAGACTATCAGAATTTTTGATAGTCGACGAGATTTCCATGGTGTCTTATCAAATGTTATGCATGATGGACGCTCGATTAAGGCAAATTAAGAACTGTGAAAATGAGTTTTTTGGAGGAGTAAACGTATTACTTTTCGGTAATCTTTTACAACTGCCTCCTATAAAATGATCAGGAACACCTGTTTTCAATTCTAATATGAAATTATAAATATGAAAGTAACTCTCTCTGTCCGTTACCGTCTAATGCCTAAGCCACTTAAAGAGTTTGTTACAATTTGGTGCACAGATAGACTAGACTTAGGAAAGGACAACGGCGACTTTTTATCACAGAAAAAGAGTTGAAAAGAGTGGAAATGAGGAGTAAAAGTGTGCATGGAAGGATCTTTTCACTCATTGTATGCTATTTTAACCGACTTCAAAAAAGGAGGAGGTTATCAATCCAGTTGTATTTCCAATTGTGAATCAATTTAGATGGTTATTTTTTTGGTTGGTAGATTATAGTTCAGAGGTGGTCATATAAATTTTATCGAAATCAGTGCGGGGCGGTTTTTGAAATATGAACAACAAACAAAAATTTGCGTTCATGTAATCAGACAATATATCTACTAATATCTACTAATAGACTCTAATAAAATTTGGTGGACCGTCCCAATATGATTTTAAATTAAAGTCTGTTTTGATTATTTTTTGAGATCATAGTTTTTTGTAATTTGTCGTGTTAATTGTACATTTATTAAATATAAAACTTTGACTTAGACCGATTTTGATTACGAAACGTGAATTTGTATGGTAGTAGACATACGAGTAGGTACTGCCTCAATTACTTTAATAAATATGTGGCGCGGACGAAGTCGCGGGTAAAAGCTAGTATTATTATATATTAGGTAGGACTCTTGGCAGAGTCTGCCTGGGGGAGTACCACACCTTTGCTAGTTATTCTACCGCCAAGCAGTAATATGAAAACATTACTGTGTTCCTTGAAGGGCAATGTTTCCAGAGATATTACAGGGCTTAGAGGTATAATATCTTAGATCTCTGGGTGACGAGCGCAGTGCAGTGCTAGGTAATGATTTGTGTGTCAATAGCTGTGTGTCACTGTGCTGTTATGTGGCAAGCATGTTGCTTACCACATGTTCTGCTCGCGCAGAACATGTGCCTGATGGTAAGCAACATGTATAGTATAGAGTAGAGACGACTCTACTCTATACTATAAAAAAATAAAATATAACAGATTTTCAAAAAGGAGGATGTGCTTTGTTTGTCTGTATGTTTTTTCTTTTTGTATGTTCACGATTATTTTTTTTCTATTGTGGACCGATTTAAAAAACTCTTTTTTAAATATTTCTCTTCAAATATTAAACATTTTTTGATATATGAGGAAATGTGAGTGTTCCAAGACAATAAATAAAACATATTCTTCCCTCTTTCAAGAGTATACCAATAGGGTGCTGAGTTTTTTTGGATGGATGTGATTGGTAGACCCTTGAAAGAGAAAAGAATATATTTTATTTTATTATCCTGAAAGTAACTCACATTTTTATTTTATTTTTAATCCTCGACGTAAAAACTATAGTTTGTTATTTTTATTGTTATTTATTAATAAGATAGAAGTGTCTATCTGTGTGTCTGTCTGTGTGGGCGTTTATCTGTGGCATTGTAGTATGTTTTTATTGTCTTGTTGGCAGGTCCATTTGTGATGCGGTCGACTTGTCGCCACTGTCACGGGACGCGAATGCTCATCAAATTCCCGTGTATCGAATGTGAAGGGAAAGGACAGGCTGTAAGTAAAACCAAGAAATCTTTATAAATTAGTAGTTCCCCGCTGTTTTATCTGCGTAGTTTCTGGTATTTTCCTATAATATATGCTATATGCCATACTATAATAATCTGTGTTCCAAATTTAAACCCCGTTCGTACGTTATGACGTGATTTAACTACAAATATTGGAACTTTGACATTCATAATGTTAGTAGGATTAAGAATCAACAAAGATTTGGGCTTTCAAACTTCTGGAGTAAAAATCGTACAATGAGAGACATCAAACGAAATTTATAAGTACTGTCTGTATTTTCGTCATTTTTTTGTCTGTGAAACAAAAGAAAAAATACGAGTACAATATTTTTTTATAATAATAATAGTAGTGAAGGTGAGTGTTGATGTACGTCAGAAAGGGGCCCCTTAAACCTACGCCCGAGTCACAAGTCTCGGGGTCTACTCGGGTTTTCTCTCTCTGCCATACGATGGACCCGGCACCCGCACGGTGAAATCCATGGAATGCTAAGAAAATCGTCTCTCTAACTGACAGACTATTTTGTTATAACTATAATAAGTTTTGTTTTTTCATGTTCACATGATGTGTTTTTCAGGTGCAACGCAAGAAGGTGACGGTCCCAGTGCCGGCCGGCGTTGAGGACGGACAGACGGTCCGCATGTCCGTGGGCACCAACGAGGTCTTCGTCACGTTCAAGGTGGACAAGTCGGCGTACTTCCGCCGCGACGGACCGGACGTACACACCGAATGCAATGTACGTAGCATTCATAATAATTTGAGTAAAAAAACTCACAAAAACCGACTTCCCCCCAAATTGGGAACATCTTTCTTGTTTCAAGTACGTTTAAAGAAAAAGGTGACAGGAAAGGCCTCGTCAATAAAAAAATTGCTGATGGAAAACCACATAGTAGTGTAATACATTATTTGCACATAAATGAAATGTATATTGTATGTTTTGTACATTCCTCCAAATATGGTGAATCGATTTCGGTAAAATTTATATTGGACCACCGAAAACCAAACCAAATTTAAAAAAAAATCGTCGGAATTAGTTCACAATTAGTGGAGCTATTACGTAAGATATATAAAAAAATAGGCAGTCCTAAGAACTGCTGAAGAAGTGAAAACTTATAACTGAGAATTTAATAGCTTACTTTGGAAACTACCGGGAGAAACCGGAGGACGTGGCCATGTGCGTGGCCATCTAATAGATAGCCAGTGGGAAATGTTGACGCATTTCTAGATGGTAAATGACCATGGTCCCGAGTTAACCCGAAGATTTCTTATCATTCCCGAACCTGACGCTAGAATTCAATTCACAGCCCACGAAAAATCTGTCTGTGGCGCGCCAAAAGAAGTTTTCACTTTAAAAAACATATATCCGAATTGAGAAACTTTTCTTTTTTGGAATTGGTAAAAAAAAAGAGATCCTTACAATGTTTTGATGTTTCAGATTTCCATTTCCCAAGCGCTGTTAGGCGGTACCGTCAGAATACAAGGTCTATATGAAGACCACACGATTCAGGTAATTTTTATACTAAATTAGTCTTTAAACATATTGCTCAATATTTATTTATCAACACTTATAAATAAAAATATTCTTGTTTGTAACTGGTCATTAATGCTTCCATGGATAAGTGTGTTAACAATTGACAAAACCTACAGACAATATATCAATAAATATTAATTAAATTAATCTTAATTTAATTCCAGTAATTTAAAAACTTACTATGACATATGTATTTAATATCATTCAAATCAGTTTAACTATTATGGACGTATAGAAACAAACACACTACATACTTACAAACACACAGTTTCATCATTATAATGTTACTATGTCTATCCCTTCAGATATTGCCGGGAACCTCGTCTCACAGCACTATTAGACTTTCGCGAAAGGGCATGAAACGGGTCAGCCAACATGGGTATGGAGACCACTACGTGCACATTAAAATACAGGTATGACATATTTTACTACCATTATTTTATCATTAATAAGTTTCCACTTGACTATCATCTTACCTATTAAAATCTCACTTTCGTAAAACAAATTACAGTAAATATGAAAAAAGAGTCAAACCTCTTTGTGCCTAGTTTTTGAAACATTGACATTGATGTAATGTCGGTTTTGCGTGCTACGAGCACTACCATAGCAAAAATGGTCAGGTGGAACAGATCATGCAGTCCAAATTCTATAACTTCAAAATATGCACAGTCGTTATATAAACTTTACACTGTTAGTGCAATAAAGAGTAACTATCTATCTACCCCGCTTAATTATCATGTTGGTGACGTAAACCAACGTTTTCCTCTACCAAATAGTTTTATATTCAACGCTCTTAAATAAGTTAGTTGAGCTATGCTTGGAGTTTCTCTGAGAGATTGTATTCGTAATGAAGTCATCAGTCAGAGAGCCAAAGTCACCGACATAGCTCAGCGCATCAGCAAGCTGAAGTGGCAGTGGGCTGGTCATGTCTGTCGCAGAACCGATAACCGTTGGGGTAGAAGAGTTCTGGAGTGGAGACCACGAATCGGCAAACGTAGTGTAGGACGCCCTGAGACTAGGTGGAGTGACGATATACGGAAGGCACCTGGTAGCGGTTGGAAACGTAAAGCCGAGGATCGGGCTGAGTGGCTTATTATTGGAGAGGCCTGTGTATAGCAGTGGACGAATGTGGGCTGATTGTGATGATGATGATGAAATAAGTAAAGGTAGTCAAAAATGTTTAATTTTCCTGATACGCTCGTGATTTCAGGTACCAAAGATGCTATCAGAGAAGCAGAAGGCCCTAATCTATGCCTACGCCGAACTGGAAGAAGACACTCCGGGTCAGATTCACGGGGTTTCCTTTGATAGAGATGGTAAGAAATAACATTCGTACTATCCTGATGTCGAATATCGATCTGAGGTTCTTGGATGAGGCTCCGAGCTAGTGTGCCAATTTGTATTGTGTTAAAAAAATCACATGTTTAAAAAGAAATTGCGGTGTGTTTAATCTAGTCCCATTTTAGTTTCCACCGCTTCTGGTGGCTTTTTTCCGTGATTTTAATTAATTATTTTATTCAGAATAGTTTTAATAGACAAATCACAATATTATTTAGTACCTCTCAACTACTTTAAATATTGTAGTAGTGGTTAAAATTAAATTTAAAATTACCTTACAGAAACCTTTTTAGTTTTTATTACGAAAGAAATCTCCATAAGGTGGTTTGGGATGCAGCCGCGTATACTTCCGCCGCGAATACTTCCAATGTAGACTTGTTTGTAGTAGTGGCATCCTCATAGAACACTTTTATAAATCAAGTCTTTTTAGCTTGTTTAAGTCATTATTCCCTGTTAATGTAGTATTGACCTCATATTGCGTTAAATTGCTATGCGTCTTAAAACTCCAGTTTAATAAATTGTTGGTCTACCGAATCAACCATCACAAGTAGACCGCTCTATGTTTCCATTGCTGGGAGTCTGGACCATTTCTCATACCTACTACTAACTATGAGCTACTAACTAGAGTCGAGGATATACTCCACTATGCGTATAGGTTGACAGATGTCTTTTTTGGATTGTGTTGGTAACCTCAAGATGTTTTCCTTCACCGTTTAAGAGTCACAGTCGTGACGACAAATTTGTACATCTGCAGTTTGAAAAATACTCAGGTGTAGTTGAGATTTGAACCTACCGTCACAATTGTAAAAGCGAACATTCCCGCTGCTTTTTTTGCTCCAAATCAATCAATCCCACCCAAATATCAGTCAAACGAAATTTATTTTGCAGACACGACAAAAAGCGATACAGGCACCGACAAATCGGCCACGTCGGGCAAATCGGAAAACATTCACCGTACGAACTGTGACACCGAATATACCGGTGCCAAGTCCAAAACTTGGACATTTCTCGAGAATTTAGCTGATACTTATAGTAGCAACCGTGCATACTTTATAACAGGGTTTCTTTTCGCTGTTTGGTGGGCATGGATGCTTCTATTCCAAAATCCTTATGATAAGTACGGGGCGAATAAATTTGTACAGGAGCATGCTCCCAAAATAAGAGAGATGGATAGGCCATTGGGGTATGAAAGAATGATTCAGAGAGAGAAGAAGGAAAAGCCGGAGTTGTATGATGCTTGAATGTTGTTGATTATGTGAAAAACTTGGCTCAGAAATCAAGGTTTGATCATGTCAAAGATTTTGATGTTGGCAACTATTTATTTCCCAGTTGATATGTATGATGATGTTGGTTGTTGAACTTTTGACATTAAATTGCTGCTATCCTTGTCTAGAATGAAAAGAGATGTAGATATTTAATGATAAGTCAAATCCAGAAACTAATATAATCGATGTCTGGTTTACACTTTGTTAGTTTAAAGGTACAAGTTCGCGCTGAGACCGCGACACGAGACCGCGACGCGAGACCGCGACCGGAGACCGCGACAGGCACTTGACTCTATAGAATTGTATGGGCGCCAGTTCGTGGCGAGACCGCGACACGTGTCTCGGTCTCCTGTCGCGATCTCGGCGCGAACTGGCGCCCATACAATTCCATAGTGTCAAGTGCCTGTCGCGGTCTCTGGTCTCGGTCTCGCGTCGCGGTCTCCGGGCGAACCGCTACCTTTAGATTTTTAGTAGTTTATAGATTTATCCCAATTTTGATAGGCCAGTCAAAATTGACATCACCAAGTAGGATTTCATTGCAACAGTCAGTGCAGACCATGTCAGACCATTTTATGTTTAGATACATAGAATTTTTGTTTTAGTATAATATAAATGGTGCCGGGAAAAGTCATAAATGGGAAAAGTAAGAGGGTCTAAAATGACCTCCATGGCTGAAACACATATTTATCATAAGATGCTACTCAGAGAAGGGAGAATAATAATTAATTAGAATCAATTAAACATCTATTGGTCCATTTTCGCAGTTTGGTCAGCCGTATTCATAATAGTTTCACCTGATGTTGCCATTTTAAAATCCCTTGTCAATTATTGACTATTTTGATGATAGAGACAAAAGTATATCCCTAAGAGTGTTTTAATTTTTATACAGTGTCACAAAAAGCTTCCATAAGAAAAAGGGTAATCTTTTGTAACCCGTGATTGTAGTCCAGTAATTTCACCGCCAAGCAGTAATGTGCAAATAATATTGCGTTCCCGAATACATAGTTTTTTTTTATAAAATTTTCTATTATAAAAGAAATATAACCCATAAAATTTGTTCATCAACTTAAAATAAATATTAAACTCTCAATTCGTCTAAACAATTTACCAATCCGCTGATCACATATTTTTTGTGTTCGATATATTGATTTTTTGTATATGAAATAAATATAAAAAAATGTTTTTTTTTGTTTCGGTAGATCTTTCTCAGTCAGCACTGTATAACCCGAAGTAATCAAATAAAAAAAAAGTGTAACTACCCTCTAAGTAAATATTTTTTGACATTTTGTAAATTGACTAGCAGAGTGTAAACTACGGTATTACATTACGTTATATAATAACTGTAAAATATTTTGGAAAAACATATGTAATGGATTTGAAAGTTTATAATAAAAGTTCGATTAGGAATATAGTATGATGGTCATTTGTTAGTTGTAAACATATTGTAAATAATATAGATGAATATATTCAAATTTAATTTGACATTGTTGTTTCATTTTCGATCCTATGGCCTCCCTCACACCATCATGCTATAGACCTGCTCGATGTCTGAATTATTTACTGGTAAAATATATTTTTTGCTTCTTTAGGTGATACTGTTTAGTGACCCTGATTTTCTTTTTCGTAAGTCATTTTCTTGAATATCAAATGAGTTTAGTATTGATCTTAGAACTCTAGTTAGCGAATTTGGTCCAACGAGTCTATTCAGATAGTTTGTGGCCCAAGTACGGTTACGTAGCGATTACCTATCTATCGCAAAATGATACTAAGATGAAACTTCCTAAATTCTCAAGGAGCTTGTACTTGAGCCATTAAACTAAAATAATATTTAAAAAAAAATATCATGAAATCTATGATCTAGTTTTGCTGTAGACAAAATTGTCGTAATGCCATTCAATAATTTCAGCATCTTAAAATATAGGACTGTGCGAATAAGACAGTCTTACTAAACTTGTCTCATAAATGTAATAGGTACAAATGTACAAATGTAATAGGTCTCCTTACTTACCTACTCATAGCAGATTATCTTTTGTTCAACACGTCATGATTGTTCACTAAACTGGTATCGATATGAAATTTAAAAATGCGCGGCCAAATTATATTTTAAATAATAAAAGTAGCGATAAAAGCAGTTTTGTCGAGATTCGACTACTAGTAGTAATTGTGTCAAAATACTAAACTAAAGAGGGTAGTTCCATGTGTAGGAGCACGTATGGTACGTGACAGATATAGTATATAAGTGGATGACAGCGGAGAGCGAGCGAGTCTCTCGCCCCGCGTCACTTGTACATACAATCGTCGTAATCAGCCGTTTATACAGTGACGTGGTTTCATTTCCATCTCCAGTACCAGTAACACCTACAGTGGTGTGTTAGTGTATTTTTTCTGTTTTGTGTCACTATAAAGAGTTATCTATATATTAGGTTCATAGTAACTAAAATAATTCTCGCTGCTACCCCTACCCTACGTTTGACCTCACGATGGATACTCTTTATTGTGCCTAACAAAGCAAAAACAAACGTAATATAAAACCTAAAAATATAGTAGCAAAAAGCAATCTGGGGAACTCTAACTGGGGAAGTATGCCATCGCCATCGCCAAGCAGTAATGTGAAAACATCACTGTGTTTTGAAGGGCAATGCTTCCAGTGAAATTACAGGGCATAGATATAAAACATCGTATAAGGTATAACTCTTGGTGACGAGCGCAGTGCAGTGCTAGATAATGATTTGGGCTCTTCATGTTCCAATAGCTGTATGCCACTGGTGATAACACCAGTCTGCCCATAAGGGCAGACATGTTGCTTACCATCAGGGACATGACTGGTCTCGTAAATAAACTGTAAATTAAAAAAAACTTTGTCTATGCTGTAGTCCCATACTAGTGTTCCATTTGGCACTTGTGTATTAACGGTGACGACTCTTGGACCAAATTCCGTACAAAATCAAAAATTATTTCCAGTATTTAGGATAAACATGTAGTACCTAATATAGTGCATTACACAGACTTTTCACTTTTAGTAATAATTTCGATTGTCGAACAGGTAAATATAGTGTATCCTCTGCATTAGTGTAGTGTAGGTAAATCTACGAATAATATTAATAATATTAAATTACTACTATGTATTACGAATATGAACCTATATATTCATGTAGACCAAGTACAAATTTGTAGCATATACGTTATCACAGCGTAACTTACAGAAAATAAGCCATTTACTTGCTACGGCACATGTTCATAAAATTGATCCAGTTTTAGGCTCCTAATTAATATTACTAGAATTGAGGTTATCTGCGGGTAATTTAGACATATTTTTGGAAAATACATTTTTTACACGTCTGTTCTAATTTGCCGTACATTGGCTCGCGTAACGTGACTATAACGGTTATGACACTTAATGCACTATAAAATTACGAAAGAGAAGGGCTTACCAGCATTTGATGGATTTGCAATATCTTACAAAACTTAAAAAAAATAGTCGATTGGTGGATACTTCTCTTATTGTTTTAAGATATCACGGATGATACCAACACTAATTATTATTATTAATTACTGGATATTTACCGTCGTTATGTGGTGGTGCGAGTCCCGATATTTCGATGTAGTTTCATACACATTATCACGTGTAAACTCTGAATATTACTGGGTATAGGCCTCCTCTTTTTTGTGCCATATATATCTATCATGAGCCAATCTAGTCAAATTACCACGATCAATATGTAGATGGTATTACATACTCATTATACATAGAAACACCTAGACACAAAACAAATATTTGTATTCATCACATAAATATTTACAATGGGTGAGAATCGAACATGCAAGCTACGGCTTCCCAGGCAAACTTTGCTTTGGTTTTTTAACTTTCCCGTTTTGAACACTTAATGTCTATATTGAACGGGGCTTAATCACGATACTCGTATAATTCATTGTTTCATTACCCCGACGTTTCGGTAGCGTTACAACTGCCGCGCTGTGGTCACGAGAAGACGTGACCACGGCGACGTTGAGTCTTCGCGTGACCACGGCGGCTGTAACGCTGCCGAAACGTCAAATACAAATACAAATACAAAAATCTTTATTGCTGTTTGCAGGTAAGATAAGATGATACAAAACATTTAAATAATTGACCCATACAAACTGGCTTCTTCTTCTAGAGGCATGCAATATGTCTGGCAACGCAGTTTCCATTGGTCTGAATTTATACAATGATAATAATAGTCAGCTGATAGTCTTCTTCTTTTTTCATTTTTAACTTTTAATCGGTTGTATCATATATGTCATCTGATTCATCATGTATTAATTTCTGGCTTCTAAGCTTTCTGGCTTCGTCGAGGTAATTAAACAATTAATCATATCGTGCTTAAGCCCCGTACAATATAAACTTATCTACTGCCAAATAAGCGACTAGGTCCTTTTTTCACCCACCACCTTTGGCTAAATTGTGAAATGTTTATGGAAAACGCCATTGTAGGTGTAAGCGATGCACGAACGAAAGAAAACGTATAGGAAATACGGTTATTTTACATCTGTAGCATGTCCCGTACATTTCTTAAGGTACAAGTTCGCCCGGAGACCGCAACACGAGACCGAGACGCGGGACCGCGACAGGCACTTGACTCTATAGAATTGTATGGGCGCCAGTTCGCGCCGAGACCGCGACACGGTCTCCGGGCCAACTTGTACCTTTAGGGTTACGCGACTTTTGTTCACACGACATTGGTCAGAAACTTGGTCAGAGACTACTAATTCTGCATAATTCATTTCAACCCAATCCGTTTAGACGTTCCGATGTGTATGAGGAACAAATATCTAGGCATAACTTTTTTGCAATTATAATATTAGGACCTTATCTGTCGCGTCAACGGCCATAATCGCAAAAAGGCTGAAGAATATGCTGGTAGCCCCTTATTATAAGAAATAGAGGACGATTAGCGATAATGTGAAAAGTTTTTTCAAAAACAAACCGTTGGGCCGATAACGGATTATAAAAACAAAATGATATTGGCAGGTTACAAGTCAGAAGGAAAACATAATTATGTCACTAAAACACTACATTTTGTGTAATACATACCTGTACCTACATACGATTACAAGTATGTACTGTAACAGTGATTGGAACATCCACAGGTAAGAAAATATCCGTGGCCGAGCCTCACAACATAGTGGACGCGGTGCGCGAAGCCATCAAAGACAAGAAATCCATCGAAGCCCCCTCGGAGACAGCCGAAGAGGACGACGTTAAAACCTCCAACAGGAGCAAGGGCTAACATCAGCTCTAACGGGACTGACATACGGTCGATTAGACGATGTATTCTAAAACTTTCGAATTGTATATCTATAAATCGTTGTGTTGAGCACATCTATACTTTACTATTTGGTTGTAATTATCAACTCTAAGGTAACAGATATATGGTTGACTATGTGATGTATTTTTGAGTTTTCGACTGTATATCTACCGTTTAAATTAATTAGCATACATAATTTTAGGTATTCGACTGCCCAAGTTTGGTGCTTTCATATCACTTCGTTCACACTTACCTGTCATAAAAGAAACAAAGTTTGCAAGACATTTTCTTGCATAGATAGGTACAGTAATTATGGAAGATGTCGATTAAACAACGATTATTTAATATTCAGTACTTGTGGCGTACTTACATATGAGTTATGATCGGTTGTCAGTCCGCGATAATCGTTTTTGTGGCAGATGATTGTGAACAGCTTTTAGGTAGAATTCGAGCCTAAATGCGTACCTACCTACGTAGCTAAATTCACAGATGTATACGAAGACCAACCCCTCTGATGTCGTGAGATGCTGCGGTCGACAATTCAGCATGACCAGAACAAAATCCAACTTACTCGATTTAAAAATAATGATTGATTTAACATACAAAGGTATGAATGAACTGAAATGTTAGAAAAATGAATGTTGAAGTATAGTAAAGAAATTTCATTTGACTTTGTTATAAACAAATTCCTATTTATTAGATGTTAGTTACTCATTTTAATGCTTGTGTCTATATTGTAGTTAATCCGTATTATGTAGAAGTTTCGAGGGCTTTTTATTTAAAAATTGATAAAAAAAATTGGTTATGAGTGAAATCGATCCGAAGAGCACTCCAAACAAAAGCTTACATACGATATTAAAAATGTATGTATTCAAAAATTTGTCTCTTTCATTTCAAAATGCCCATTATGCTCATTATTCCGGTCATTTGTATTTTGAAATATACATTACCTGTGGTACATTTTTACCGTTCATAATTTAGCTTACCTACAATGGTACAAGTATTTTTGCAGTCTTAATCAAGGCTGCTCAATCTTTTTGTGAACCGGACCACATCGATGATTTAGAAATTCTGGCAGGCTCGTTACGAGCGTGGGTGTTGATCTAGTAGTGGTTGGGCGCGACGTTTAACTAGTTCTTTCTTAGTTTTTTTATTGTTATCATCAAATTAAATAATAAAATTATTAAATTTGGTTGGTCACCTAACACTATGTTGCTCATACTGAGCAGAGTTTGTGCTATGGAAACCAAACAGCTGAGGTAAAGACATTATAATAAACTTATGCTAAAAAAACTTCTATCTTTTGTCGCCAAATACTAATAAAAATAATAACTAATTTTTAGGACGAGTACCTTTGCAGTAAGATGTGGGTACTACGCGTATACTAGCGGGCCTAAGGTTGAGCAGCTTTGATATACAAAAATGTTTCTTTACTATTCTGTGATAATAATGTGTAGTGAAACATTTGAGTTTGGGTTTGCGAAAGTTTCTTATATGTTTTCTCAAATATAATTGTAAAGGTTCGATTTTAATACACAAATATTAAAATATTACGAAGGTGTAAATAGCAGTTGACTAGTGTGTAGGGAATGGTAGGTAAATAAAATTACCAATTGAATTATTTCTTGTCTTTTATTTGTGACTAGGGTTGCCCTGTAGTTTCATTCGTTAAAATGATTAAAATATCTAGAGTAGTATGTAAAGAGGCTGAAACGTTTTAAGCCATGAGGGTTATATGGTGGAGTAAGACCTGATATTTCGAGTTTTACGCATGAACATAGTATATGAAACTGCATCAAAATATCGGGTACTCACTCCAGAATATAACCACAGTAACTATCCCGTAATTAATAATACCTACTAGTGTAGAGAGGGTTCTTAGCCGATACTTAGAGCCGTCTTCTAGTAGGTATGTGTCGATCAGTGGTGCACTTCCCGAAATGTAGCCAATGAATAACCGGTTCTTACGCAAGTTCACGTCTATGTTCAAAGATGCAAAGATATTCTTCTAATTCTAATGGGGTTCAACTTGGAAGAGTTTATAGGACTCGGCGAGAGAGTTGACCCTGACGCTACTATGCCGCTTAAACGTCGCGATACCGCTCGAGAGAAGCACCATAGCGCCTTCCACGTATATACCGTATAGGATCCTCACGTAACCCACCACCTGCAAAGATATGCATATTACTAAGAGCGATAAAAAACAGTGGTAGGTACTCCGGGAGTGTCGACAAAAGTGAAAACTCGAACCTAAGCACATAACTACCTAATAACATAATTATATAATGTGCTAGCATACAGGTGTCGGCGACGGTAACAGTAAGCGGTAGATAAACATCTGCAACATCAGATATGCTGTGGACTTCACCTGTTCTGACGCTCGAGACCAGCTACGATAGGCGATATAGAGTGGAAACACTTCCAAAGTGGAGTTTTAAAGCGTCTGTACGTGAAGTAATGTAGCTTCTGGATCCCATATCTCAAAATTGACCGTCTAAGCAAGTTAGCGGATAATCATGTGTTCTTAGTACGTACTAACGCTACTCAATCGTCCACACTTCATCCATCAGAAAATACGTGACTTCTGGCGGCTCTGATCTTGGACTAATAGCGATAGATAGCGATATTTTTGAGATTTTGCCCCGCCTAAAAAATATTGAAGATCTGGGGCTGGCTATAGGTACCCACCTACTTTACTACAAAATGCTTTAGTATTATCCAGATCTGAAAGTATTACATTTGGTTACTAGATATTTTTGACGTTTACAACGTGGTAAGTTTTGTAAAACGAACTACTACAAGGGCATCTCCAACCTCCAACAGTAAGGACGATGTGGTCTGCGATGGCGCGGTCACGAATAGGGTCGGTTATTTCCTGCTAATGACATTAATAATTAATCAATAATAATTCATTCTTTTTTGTGTGACCAACAAACATGTAGGTAACATGATTATAAATGCAAATGATAACTGGAAGCCCTGTAGGATTCCGTGTTTGTGGAAGGTAGCTAGTTCTCTTAAAGAGCGTTTTGTAAGATGTTAGAGCAGGGGTTCCCAAACTTATTTTGTCTATTGCCTACTTTGAGAATAAATTATTTTTAGCGCCCCTATTTTTTCACGTACCTACTTAAAAATAACTAAACTTCAAATATTAATGCGGATATTAAACATGTTTTCTACCTTCTACCCTCCAAGCTTCCACACAACGCCCCCATTATTTTTCTGAGTATCTTACTGCCCCCTTTTAGGCCTGCAGCCCCCACAAGGCGGCGTTATCGCTCACTTTGGGAAAGGCTGTGTTAGAGAAAGTATTGCATTGGTTTTACGTAGTTTCCAAGATCTTACGTGTTCAAGACCGCCGGTGGTAGTGAATTCCAGTGGGAACATGAGGATGTCGATTGCGGGTAGGTCGCGTAAAACTCCGAACGCTATCGCGCCGCACCCGTAGTACGTTAGCGACGCTAACGGCACGCAGCGGCACGCACACGGCAGACGTAAGAAATCCTGTGAAGTATTGTGTTAGTTTCATAGGTAATTCCACAACTTTAAGTCTCTACATTAAATTACCTTATTTTAGAAAAGTCAACGCATAATTCTCTCTCAAGACATGTTTTTGTTGGAAGTACATAATTATTATTTTACTGTACCTATGTTACGACTCACCAAAAGTTTTTTTCGCAAATTTCCCCTGTTTTGAGCTCTTCTCAGAGTTTCGGCTGCAATTCTGGCTTTCTGTAATATACAAGATTAAAAAAAAAACAACAATGTTATGAAAGTTCCTGTAGAGCTTGACAAAAAATTTAAACATTCTTGTATTTTTTTTGTCAAAACACTGCGTCAAAATGGATTTAAGAGGACACAGAAGTATCCATGGATCCACCGGCGTATTCAAGAGGACATAAAAGTATCCACGGATCCAAAAGTGGAGCCTAGCTGGGGATCCAAGTGGTGGAACGAAAAACATTTGGAAACAGTAGGTAGCATGGTAGCATCACCGATTTCCAAAACGTGTGTGGCGTTATGTAATGTTTTATTTAAAAGATTTTACTTTCGTGATGGATGGTTGATTTATAAACCTATACAGTAATCATAACATGAAAAGACCCTCTTAATGAATAGTGCAACCGTACCATTAAGATGTGCCAAAAGGCTTATAGGCAATGACTCTTCTGCGAAAAAGACTACAAAGTCTTGATCATCGCCGAAAAATTGCCAGCCTATCGGTTTTTTATCGGATACACTTTGGAGAGTGTGCGACTGATTTGCATGATCTGATACCACTTGCCCTTTTTTTCTATGGGAATGCTCGTAGCTCGTAAAAGCGACATCGTTTCATGGTTGATGTTCCAAAGACACGAACGAAGAGATTTGACTCTACTTTTGTGATAAAAACGTCTGGGCTGTGGAATACGTTGCCTGAGTGGGTGTTCCCCGATGGTTACAATCTTTGTGTCTTCAAATCGAGAGTGAATCGGTTTCTTCTAGGTAAACACCCTCCATCGTAGACCGCATCGTCGCTTAACATCAGGCGAGGTGGCGGTCAAGTGTAAACCTATAAAAGTTAAAAAAAAGACTTTTCCAGACAATGAAATAAATAAATCATCGTTCTCATTAAAATGGCAGTCATAGGGACTGCCGATAGAAGTGAAAACTGATAACAATCAAAATTTGATAGATCCCTTTGAAAACTACGCGGGTGAGACAGGAGGGCGTGGCCATGACCATGGCCATCTAGATCATCTCTCAATTCACAGCCCAAGGAAAACCTGTAGGTATGTGGTACGCCAAAACAGTTTTCACTTTTTTTTCTTATAATGAAGAGTGAAACGATCAGGACATGTGCCTGATGGTAAGCAACATGCCTGCCACATAACAGCACAGTGACACGCAGCTATTGGAACATGATGAGTCCAAATCATTATCTATATTACTTCAATGAGATCAGCGCTTTATCACAGTTGACTTAGGATTCGACATTTCACATAAACAGATAAAAATGTTCCCCACATTCTAAGACTTTTTTACCAAGCTACAAAAACAACAGAAAAATTACTTTTCCAATACAGATAGGGCCAACGCTCCATGACGTAAATCGTAGGTTACGGCTAACGAACGGTTAACGGGCAGTTAGCGACATTATCGCTCGACTGGGAGCCGGGAATCGTAGCTAATTTATTTAATGCCTAGTTTAATCTTCGCGCTGGGATGCGCGCTGCCGGCCCGTGTAAACAGCTTGGCAGTGTTGTTAAGGGCAGAGGTCAGTTATTGAAAAAAAAAAAAAAATGGGTGCGTGTCAATGTCACTATGTACTATAACCATTGACACTTATGTACGCGCGTGAGAAGTTATACTTCTTTTATTTTATTAAATTTATCGCCACCGAAAATTTATCCAATGTATAACATTCAAATACTGGCAATACATTGTCCAATCTTTCAATAATTTATTTGATTCTTGAGCTGAGCCAGCTGAGCAAAGTTGACAGAGAAGAGCGGCAACAGCGCGTTACCCGCGTATGTCACGAGCTGGCAACGTCGCGCGTCTTCGCGTCTGAATGGTCAAATAGATTAGTATGAAAATCGAATCACCTTAAGCAGACAACTTCATACTGTTAATTTTGTGTCACAGGTGCGCGCGCATCTTTAAATTTCACTCTCATCATTTTTTCATAACGCGCCTAAAGAAGTATAACTTCAAAAACCGGAAGTATTATAGTAGTGGAATGTAGTCGGAAGATCTACCGATCCGGAGCACCCTGTATCAAATCCCACATGCACCACTGTCTTTTCGAAGTTATATGCGTTATGCTACTAACTTAAAAACTGTGAAGGAAAATATTGTGAGGAAATCGACATGTTACCAGTATCTTTGTATGTCATCCACCAATCCATACTGTGAGATTATGGCCTTGACACTCTTCTTGCGAGAGAAGGCCCAGAATCCCAGAAGTATGTACCTTTGTGCTTGGTGAATAATAATTATTAATAAATACGTTAAGTCTATGTTGCTATGCTGCCCTGGTGGCTTAGTTGGTAGTAAGTCTGCCTGCGAAGCCGTGTGTCGTGAGTTCGATCCCCACCCAGTGCAAATGTTTATGTGATGAATACAAATATTTGTACTGTGCCTGGGTGTTTTCTATGTATAATAAGTATGTATTTAAAAATATATAAGTATTATATCAGCTGTCTGACTTCCATAGTATAAGCTTTGCTTAGTTGTATGTGTCTATACGAGTACATACTAATATAAAGCTCTAGAGGTTTTTTGTTTGAACGCGCAAATCTCAGGAACTACTGGAGCGACGTTCAAATTTCTTTCACCATTGTTTATGTGCCTAATCTCTGAGTGCAAAAGTAATATTTTACATACATTGCATACACGGGCGAGACCAGGGTGGACTGCTAGTAGGTTCGCTTTACATTTTTGTATTTGCGGTGATTTAGCATTAAAAGTCACTACTTCCAAATAATGAGTGGTTTGAAACTTTTTGACGTGACAACGTCTAATAAATCGTTGCACGCCGGCAGCATGCACGAAAAAGTGTCCCATTCTGTCCCGTTACGCACATTGTCCCGTTACGCTCATTGTACGCGTTGCATCTATCAATGTTTTGTTATAACGTTGTCACGTTAAGCATCGTCCGTAAACCAACCAACTTTACAGACAACCATTTTTTTTTAAATGTTTTAGCATATCACAGCATTCAGCAATAGCCATAACGACGGGGTTCATTACAAATTTCCATAACGTCGTTAATTAAGATGGATTTGTTAGTTTCATAGTCAAATTAACTTTTACTTACAAGTTTGTTCATGAAAGGGGTGTTTCTCAAACGCGATCGATCAAATCCCATCAGACTTGTAATTTATGGGTTTAGTTTTAAAGTTAATATCTCATTTTCCAGCAGCCAGCGTCGCGTCGCTTTAAGCCCGCTCAATTGGAAGTTATCGACTAAACAACGCTGATCACAATGTAACATATTGCTGTGGCAATGCATGTTGTAGTCATTTACCAGATAAACTCAAAATATATGGAAAAGTTAATCGAAGGAGTGATTTTCAAAACCAGACGCAAAAATTACAGGGTGTTAAAAGTTTAACATCGCTTTGAATACGCGCGGCTTAAATTTTTAAGATATGACTTTGGGTCTTTTCATTAATTATTTTCGTGTAAATTATTAACACAAAAATAAATATGAAAACGCGATACTTTATGTAAATTGCATCACGTCATGGAAAATCGATTCAATTACATAATTCGATTTGTTCATGATGATGACGAGTAATAATAAAGTTGCGGTTTAAAATTTAGAGTACCAGGACGATGGTAAGAAAAAGTTAACGACGTATTGTCATACCTACCACATACAATTTTCAATTAAAACAGTCGAGCCGTTTTGGAGGACACAAGTAATTTCTCTGGAAACATTGCCCTTTAAACCGGAACACACTAAAGTTTGCACTCTACTTCTTGGCGGCAGAATAACTGACAAAGGTGTGGTGCTTCCCCACACGGACTCTGCAAAGAGCCCTACCACTACCACACGATACTTGTGTGAACTAGAGTTAACCTACGTAATTAAAAAAAATAAAAATGCAATAGGTATTAAGAAAGAAAAAAATTGGGGTTAAAAAGTTTTTCGAAGACGGCGTGGAACTAACGGGATTGAGGACAATGATATCGAAAAAAAGTCTAAAATTTGGAAAAGCCATTTTTTTACTTAACCTACTATTTATTTATTTTTCTCTTTACTCACCTGTGTTGTCTGTTGTATTCTTTTCACCAAGATCATACTTTCTTCTTTCTGGAATCTTCTTTTTTCGGCAGCAGAACCCTTCTAAGTTTATGATCAGACAGGTACTCGCGTTTACCACTGAAATGAATATTATTAATGTAGATTAACATTTAGACATTTTTTACACTAAAGATTTTACCTCTAAAGGGGCAAACTCCCCTACTAAGTTTCGGGAAGTCACGGCTTACACCGCGGGGCATAACCAGTCTGTGTATAGATTAAACAAATAAATATTAAATAAATAAATAAATATTGGTGGACAATTCACACACAACACCATCTGACCCCAAACTAAGCAAAGCTTGTGTGATGGCAGCCAGAGAGCTGATATAATACTTATATAGTTTTAAATACATACTTATTATACATAGAAACACCCAGACACAGTGCAAACATTTGAATTCATCACACAAATATTTGCACTGGGTGGGGATCGAACCCACGACCCTCGGCTTCGCAGGCAGAGCTACTACCAACTAAGCCACTAGGGCAGTCAGGCACTAGATTATCGAAATGACCTCAAACAAATTCAAACGCCAAGATTGGCCCAAGCTCAAGTTTTGCAATATGGCTGCCACCAGCCACCATATTGTGCTCTCAACAATATCTGTCCACCAATTTCCCAATCTCTTATTTATCTGCGTAAGTTAAAGCTTCAACGTTATTACTTGTAGTTACGCTAGTTTATTGCTTGGACAATACTCGTAAAGTCCTTATCCTTTATGTAAGTATTCCTCGGTAGGCACAAGAGTAGCGCTTGAGCTCAGGGTAAATTGGGTCACAAAAAACATCGTAAGTGCCTACTTGCCCATCATCAATGGTTTTGTTCAATTGCCCTCGAGGCTGTGTTAGAAAATAAGGTGAAGAAGGAGGAGTAAAATTCGCGTATTACGGGTTCCAACCACCAAATCGCATTGTTAAGTAAGACATCATTATAGCTAAGAATATTTCTGTATATTTTTTGACAATATGATTGATAAAGTTCAACATAAGTTACTCACGTTTAATGAATAAGTTAAAGTTAGACAAGGTTTACAAAATTATCTTCATTGGTAGGTATACGAATTTAGATGTATGTAGTAAGGTAGGTAGTAAGGTAGTAAGTACTTATGTAGTGCAGTTTTCATTATAAGTAGGTACTCGTTCCTACCTAATTTAGTTTTGTTAATTAAGGCTCTGCCACTAAAAACTAACGAACACTTTGAATGATTGTAACTCAGTCGCGGTGTAAGAACTGAAGTGATGACTGTAAAATTTGAAACTTGGATTATAGCGCATGGACGTACAAAAAAGTCGGGCGAAGTCTCGCTAAAACAAAAAACTGTGTCCATCGAGTCGGCCACATAATATACACGTGTGCGCTATCACATAAAGGCTGACACGCACACATCAGTGGGTAATTACACGCGCTACTTGTGTATTGTATGTGTGCCTGTAAGCCTATCAGTGACAACCTATGCTGGGTACGCTTCCAATTGGTAGTGGGCTTGAACATCTTGATTATCTGTAGACCTTCATTATTGGTCTATGGATAATTCAGGTATGCTTAGTGTAAGTAGTTACGAGTAGTTAGGTATGTAGTGTAGTTCTCATTGTATTTACTCTTGTTAATATAGTGACAACCTGAAAACGCACACGTGCAAATATGTCCGACTCTAGTGACACAGTTTTTGTTTTAGCAAGACTACGTCCGACTTTTTTATACGTCCATGCTGTAGCATTGCTTTTTATCCAAAATGTGAAATTCCAAAATTCTATGAGGAAAAAGATCGCGTTGTAAATGCTATTACATTTTAATATACTTAATATTATCAAGCATCTCTTTATAATTTTAACGTTAAAACTTCAGTATGAAAAGTAACTGGTAAAACTGGAACGCTTAGCGATAAACCCGATAACGTGACGTTGCTAGGCAACGTCGATCAGAAATGAAATACGTAATGAAAACGACAGTTTTCCAAACTGAATGGTGTTTTCAATTGGGTATTTTCATTCTCAACATAATTGTCAGGATTGGTCAATTGTCTTAAACTATAATAATACATACGCATGTATAAATAACATTTTATTTTCCACTGCTGGGCCTTTGAGCCTTCTCTCACAAGAAGAGAGTCATGGACGTTTTTGACGTGACAACGTCTTATAAATTGGTTTGCCGGGTGACACTTCAAGAAACTGCGTTACGCTCCGCTCACGTTATGCGCTCACAAAGAGCGAGTGAGAGGCACGCGTCCCTTCCACTCGGGCATGGTTAGCCCGCCTAAGAGCGAGAGAGACAGACATAAAAAGTGAAAGGCACGCGTCCCCTTCCGTAAAATTATTTTACCACTCAAAGTCGTTGTCACATAAAACTTTCGCCCGTATACCGACTTTACAGGCAACCAATTTTATTTTTTACGCGAAAACTTTATTTTTTGCTCGCCACAAGCAGATTTTTCGTGAGCTGTGAATTTAATTCTAGCGTCACGCTCGGGAATGATAGGGAATCTTCGGGTAAATTCGGGACCATGATCATTGGTCATCTAGAAACGCGTCAGCATTTCCCATTGGCCATCAAGAAATGTGTCAGCGTTTCCCATTGGCCATCTAGCGATGCGTCAGCATTTCTAGGTGGCCATGATCTTGGCCACGCCCTCCGGTTTTACCCGCGTAGTTTGCAAAGTAAGTTATCAAATTCTGAGTTATAAGTTTTCACTTTTATTGGCTGTTCCTATGATTGCCATTTTTTTTGTTTATGTTAGTTTGTTTTTTAATTCTGTATAGGTTTCAAAATTGATCCACAACACAATACATGTCATGTTTCTTGATACTGTGGTTTCCCAACCACCTAAGTATTTATATGTTATTGAATAATTTGATTGTTTCAAGTGTGTAAAATACTATATTTACGTTGTATTAAATATATTTAAAATTTATTTATATAAATTATATTTATTTATATAGGTACCTACTATACATTTTTAGACCATAAAATTGGGGTGGGGTCAGAGCAGAATCAATCGCTCCCAGGATGAAAAATAGTTTGGTAAGTATGTACGAGTACGTGTATCGTAAAAAATTACTCACATCATTTTTTCCAAACGCGCAAAAAAAATTTTTTTTTTTAAATAAGAAGTGACGAGACGAGCAGGACATGTGCCTGATGGTAAGCAACTGCCTGCCTGCCTCATAACAGCACAATGACACGCAGCTATTGGAACACGAAGAGTCCAAATCATTACCTAACACTGCACTGCGCTCGTCACCCAGAGATCTAAGATGTTATATCTCTAAGCCCTGTAATTTCTCTGGAAACATTGCCCTTCAAACCCGGAACACAGTAATGTTTGCACATTACTGCTTGGCGGTAGAATAACTGGCATGGGTGTGGTACTTCCCCAGGCGGACTCAGCCTAGAGCCCTACCACTACAAAGATATATTACATTACACTATTTAGATCTATACAACTTCAAAAATAAAGATTGTGATTAAGGTAAACCTACAACCATCGATATAAACTATTCGATGTGCCCTGAGCACCTTGAATGTGGTAACAAAACTGTGTCTCTGTGTGTAGTGTAAGAGGTACACACCACCAATCTACTTGACCCCTAGAGCATGCTGTGACAGTGTGTGAGGTATACTTGTTTTGGTTGTTAACAACGAATAGTGATTGGTAAAAACGTCCGGCGTTCACCGTTTGTAACCGACTAGAACGGAAAGAGTGAGCTCACTCTTCCTTCCCAACGATGACATATTTCCGTGCGCCTGAAGTTTGGGAGGGGACATGTTATAATGGTTTATATCGATATACAACTTACTGAGATAGATGTGACCGGGGACTGCTACAAATGCGTAGATAAGCGCAGAACTCCTGCCCCATACAGTGTGAGGCACTGGGGCGCCGAAACCTGTGAATAGAAAAACTATCCAAATTTGAACTATCGAGATTAGTGCCCAATCCATGTCATCGTTTCTCCAATAGAGTATAGGACTGGGTCAAAAATAAACCATTATTATTTGCTCCCATCAGCTAGACTATGGAAAAATAGTGGACACAATTAAAAAAAAAGTGTTTTATCAAATTCTCAAAACTTGACAAAGAGGTAGATCATCAAATTTCCAGAGTTCCGGGGTCGTGATGTCACTTGTGGGTAAAAATCGTACCCACAAGTGGCGTCATGCGAAACTTCTAACCACTTATTATTTTATCTTCGTCATTTTTAGGGTTCCGTAGCCAAATTGATGCCAAAATACGGGACCCTTATATATTCGTCATGTCTGTCCGTCCGTCCGTATGTCACAGTCACTGTTCTCCGAAACTATAAGAACTATACTATTGAAACTGGGTAAGTAGATGTATTCTGTGAACCGCATTAAGATTGCCATACAAAAAAATAGAAAAAAATATATTTAGGGGTGTCCCATACTTAAAAGTGAAACTCAACAAAAAATTTTCATCAAAACCATACGTTTTTGTTATCTATGGATAAGTCTTCAAAAGTGATATTGAGGTTTCTAACATACTTTTTTTTCTAAACTTAATAGTTTGCGCGTGAGACTCTTCCAAAGTAATAAAAATAGGAGAGAAAGGTAAAATATGCGTAATAACTTCTAAAATAAGAGAATGACAAAACTAAAAAAATGTACCTATGATGAGTACATTACCATGTAAACTGTCAACGAAAATTGGTTTGAATGAGATCTAATGAGCAGTTTTATTTTAATACGTCATAAATTCACTATTGTTAAAACACTGATTAAAGTAAGAACGAACTACAAGAAATTTTACATTATGTTACTTGCTGCTACGGAAGCCTTCATGGGCGAGTCCGACTCGCACTTGACCACTTTTTTTTGTTTGTGAAACAAAAGAAAACATAGGTACGTGTACGGTATTTTTAAGCAATCTAGCTTACGGACTTAGTTTTTTTTAGGATTGTACCCTTTTATGCAATTTAATTACTTAAGTACAATAAATTGCTTATCTATCTACGTTAGTTTGGTTGGGTTGTCTAAGTGATAGAGGTAGCTACATATTGTGTCTAGAAGCCGTCCACTTCATAAAGTCGTATCAAAATAAGTTCTGCTTCTCGCGTCCTTCATAGGAAAAAAATGAAGCATTATTTTCGATTTTTTCTAGAAAGTTTCAAGGATTGCGAAATTAATAAAAAATTAAATGTATGCAAAACAAAACAAACAAGTGGCGGGTGAATTGTGTTGAAAGTAGGTACCATTGTAGCGGTAGTACTCTTTGTAGATTACGCCTGGCCAAATACTAGACCTTTTGTCAGTTATTCTACTGGCAGAGTAGGGGAAGTTGCGCTTCGGGAAGTATAACAGTTTTGGCCGTTGTTCCTGTTTGAAGGGCAATGTTTCCAGAGAAATTACGAGGCAAAGAGATAGTTCATCTGAAATCGCAACGCAGTGCAGTGCTAGACAGTGATTGTGACTCTTCACGTTAAAATAGTTGCAGGGTACTGAGTTGTTAAAGACAGGCGTGTTGCTTACCAAGCTATGTGCCTGCACATCATGCTTTTATACCTGCTAAAAATAAGTAGTGCTAATAAGTAGTCTTCTATGGATTTCATCAGCAATATCAAGGTCATTGGTAGTGCGTTGATTTTCAAAGTGAATTTTAAACATTCTTCATTTCATGATGTTACCTTTACTTTTACAAATTCTCCATGACACTCCCGAATAGTAGTGCAGCTTGGTAGTGTCGTGAGAAACAAGGGCGTTTCATCATCATCAATTTTGTCTACAGCTGGATATATTCCTCTGCAATGATTCACCACTCTTCCCTATCCATAGATTTACGTTTCCATCCACTACTTCTTCCATGTATCGCCACACCTTGTCATAGGTTGTCCTACACTACGTTTGCCAATTCGCGTTCTCCACGCTCCGTTTGAAGCAACCCAGTATTCCGGAGAGGCGGTTATAGCAATATTTTTCGCGTTATCAGGGGTGAACGCGACGATGTGTACGAAACAACTGACTTTTTTATTTGTTTGGGCGCGCTAATCTCTGGAATTACCAGTCCGATTTCAAATTTATTTTCCTATTTACCTAATAGATAAAATATATTAGATAAAACCTAATAGATATTTCAAATTTATTTTCATATTTACAAATAGGGAATGCGGTTATTTAAATAAACTAAAATATGAAAATGAGATTATTTAATACCGACGATATTATTAATGCGAATGTAACTCTCTGTCTGTCAGTCTGTTTGTCTATTACGTTTTCACGCCAAATGTACTAAACCGATTTAAACGAAATTTAGAACAGAGATAGAGAGAGCCTAAAGAAGGACATAGGCTTCTTTTTATGCGAAAAGACGGGGTTAAATGTCGAAATAGAGAACTAGAGTTTATTTGGTAGTTGCGTCATTTTTGAAGTTAGAAGGTTTAAACTTATTTGATTAGGTACTCTATAATCTATAAGACTTGCCCTTTTTTTCTATCAGACTGCTCGTAGCTCGAAAAAGTGACATCGTTTCATGGTTAATAATAAAACTATTCAACAGGTCCGTAGTACGGTCTTTTTGGGAATAACTATTGATGAGCATTTAACCTGGAAAGATCATGTCAATTCATTGAGAAATCGATTAAACAGTTTTGTGTTTGCCTTAAAAAAATTAAAGAGAGTTTTGTTAGTATATCATGGATACGTCTGCTCTATAATTAGAAATGGAATTAATTATCTTGTGGGGTAACTCGTGCGGCATTGATAAGGTTTTCATTGGCCAGAAGAATTGTGTTCGTGCTATTTTTGGCATGAAGTGGGATGACTCCTGTCGTATGGTTTTCAAAAGTAATCACCTGCTTACTGTACCGTGTCTATACATATATGAGATGGCGAATTTCGGAAGGAATAATCCCACTTTTTTTAAGTCAATTATGGTGTTAACAATAGATCAACCTCTTGGATTCGTCTAAAAGTTACCGCAACCAAGGTTAGAGATGTTTAGAAGGAATTGTGTTGACATGGCTCCTTTGATTTTAAATTCCCTACCAGCTGAATTGATGGATATTCTTGATAGAAAATTTTGTACTCAATTAAAAAAGTGGTTAGCAAAAGAGTGTTTTTGTAAGTTGGATGATTTTTTGAACAAAACGTAATTTCGTTTGCATTTGTATAATAAGGCGTGTCATTAATGCTATCCACCATAATTATCTCTTTTGTTGTTTTATTATTGTAGCGTTATGATTGTTATGTATTCCTGATTTAAGTTTTTGCATGCCGTCATGGCCACGATGGTTTCCATGTTCACGGAAGAATATTATTTGAATTGTAATTAAGTACGTAAACCTATCTGTTAACTGGAAAATAAATTGACTTTGACTTTGATTTTCGAAAGACTCGAAGGAAGAGGTTTGACTCCACTTTTCATGTACATTTTCTAGGTGAGCACGCTCCATCGTAGACCGCATTATTGCTTAACATCGGGCGAGATAACGGCCAGGTTATCTATAAAAGCTAAAAAATTCACAGACAACACCATCTGACCCCAAACTAAGCAAAGCTTGTAATATAGCGGCCAGATAACTGATATAATATAATAGTTACTAGCGGCCCGTTCCGGCTTCGCTCGGATATGGTCACATAAAGCCTATTAATCGAAATAAAAACTATCCTATCTTTTAAGTTGGATCCATCTACACGCGGTGTCCAAATTTGATTAAAATCGGATAAGTGGTTTAGGAGTCCATTGAGGACAAACATTGTGACACGAGATTTATATATATTAAGATATAGTAAAGATACCTAAAGCTGTCATCACGTAGACATTGAACAGGAAAGTGCCAGGCAGGTTCCAGAAGGTTCCAGGATGAGCTCTCGCGCCCTTGCTGACTGCCAGGATCGTCAGCTGCCTCTCTTCAGCGATCCGCTGCTCTATCGCTTGTCGCCATTTGGGCGAGAGCGGAGTAATCTGGAGGACATATGAAAATAGTACAACAAATGTTTGATTTTTTTAACACACAACACAAAAACGACGCGGTGTTATGAGTTTGATGTGTCTGTGTGAGTCTGTCTGTGGCATAGTAGCAAGTTGTGGCAAGAGCTTGTGGCAAAATAGTCACAAAACAGCAGACAAATCACTAGATGCTGAGTAGAGTAGAGTGGAGTGGAGTAGAGTAGAATAAATTTATTGTAAATGGACTGTATTTTTTAAACTTTCGCGATTTGAACACATAATGATTATAATGTACAGGACTTAATCACGATTTAATTCATTCGGAAGCCGAAACGTCGAGGTATTTAAACAATGAATGAACATTAAATGGACTGTAGTCACAAATATCCATGCAGTCACAAATAACCATATCACTATTATTATATTTTTTTATTTTTTAAATAAGAAGTGACGAGACTACCAGGACATGTGCCTGATGGTAGCAACATGCCTGCCACATAACAGCACAGTGACACGCAGCTATTGGAACATGAAGAGTAAGAGTCCAAATCATTATCTAGCACTGAACTGCGTTCATCATCCAGAGGTCTAAGATGTTATATCTCTAAGCCCTGTAATTTCTCTGGAAAAATTGCCCTTCAAACCGGCAAAAATTATATGTAAAGCTGAAGAGTTTATTTGTTTGTTTGAACGCTAGGATCTCGGTAACTACTAGTCCGAATTGACAGATTTTTTTTTCTGTTGGATAGGTCTATTCATCGAGGAAGGAATGTTATACACATCTACGCTACTATCAATAGGAGTAGACGGGGGGCCGTTTGTTACATTTTCTATTCATCATAAAATCATTTTCAGAGATTTCACATGATCAAAATCTTGGAGAGACATAGGTACTTGATTTTAATACTTATCCGTTTTTTTATTTAATACTTATATAGCTATATATTGCCACCTGTTGGGAATATCACAGTAACTCAGTAACCCACAGCAAGCCTGTTACAATAGCAAAAACAAACGAGAACCGCATCCCATCCCTTCCGAGTTGCGAGCTAATGATCCTTACCGGGACATTAGTAACTTCACTCCACTGGCAACGAAGATGTGGCTTAGCGATGAGATTTTATGTATCGGAAAGATAGAAGTTGAATCTGAAAAGTCTCAGTGGTAATTGATGAGATGATGATTGATCCTAATGATCTTAATACGAGTATGTTATGTGGTAGGCATGTTGCTTACCGTCTGGCACATAGCCTGCTCGTCCAGTCACTCTTTATTTAAAAAAATAACTATGGTAATATAACTTATTAAATGAAACCGTATACAATTGTTTACTAGTGACAGTATCACAATATAAACCGGATTAGTTAAATATCACAGACAAATATTTGTTGAACAATGAAACCGTACAAAACAGTACACTCGTATTAGTTACAGTATCAGAAATAAACCGGTCAAGTTTAATAAAACCGTACAAAATATAGCAGCTGCAGTGGAAAGCGAGCCCATTTTCCCAAGCTATATATTTCCATAGAAAATAAAGCCGGTTTCACAATATCTGCTAACTACAGCGGTTGAGCTCATAAATCTAAAGCGTATTGCGGTATCCAGTCTTGATTAATTACTGGACCTGATGTCTTATGCTGCTGAAATTTTACTTGGTTAAGGAGTTGGGTGATAAAACTCGTTTTACGATATCAACCGTTTCTCAGTAGGATGGAGATCGAGTCCATGGGGAATTAAACTCAGAATTACTTTCACATAATTGTTTCGTTATATTTAATTTAATTTTCATAAATTGTACATGTTCTCTAGAGTTAAGCTTTATATTTATAGTATAGAATTTCGAAACGAGCAAAACATGTCTTTTATGGTAAGCAACACGCATGTCCATTAGTACATAACAGCACAGTGACACGCAGCTGTTGGAACATAAAGAGTCCAAATAATTACCTAGCACTGGACTATACATATCACTTAGAGATACAAGATGTTTTATCTCTATGCCCTGCAATTTCGCTGACAACATTTCCCTTCGAACCGGAACACAGTGATGTTTTCAGATTACTGCTTGGCGGTAGATTAAATGGCAAAGGTATGTTACTTTTCCAGGCGGATTCAGCTAAGAGTCCTACCACTACAAAAAATGGCTAGATGGCCATTTGATTGGATTAAAATATTAAATATTGCGGTAAATCTATGTCACTTTTTCTCGAAATAGTCGTTTAAAAATATCACCGTCTGTTTTTCCAATCTCCACCGATCGACATCAAACAACAGTTGCTATTAAAGGTTACCTAATTCCAATTCGAAATACAAAAATACAAGATTTTCTTTAACAAAAACATTAATTTGTTAGAAATAGAAAGAAACCATAAAATGCCTTATTTCAGAAACGCGTAAATGAAATCATGTTGTTTGCTACGATCGTCGCGTGTACACGTGGAAACCTGCAGGTCTACTACGAAGTCCGATAAACGATATATCGGCCGAAGTTATGGACGTTTTATACCACGAAACACAATCGGTCGGTTGATCTGATCGGGCGTTTCGTTCATCCCGACCGACACTGATTTGACAGTTTTTGTGTCATCAACCGACCGATTGTGTTTCGTGGTATAAAACGTCCATAACTTTTTCCGATATATCGTTTATCGGACTTCGTAGTAGACCTACATAACTTATTGGCAACGAGCGCTTTTTAGGTCGATATTTTTCGAATTCTCCTAGCATTATGATCACGATTATGATTGAGGTGTCATTCGATTCGGAATAAAATCTAGATATTTTTAAGCGATTTTTCGTGGGCTGTGAATTGAATTCTAGCGTCACGCTCGGGTATGATAAATCTTCGGGTAAATTCGGGACCATAGCCATTGGCCATCTAAAAATACGTCAGCCAATGGGAAATCCTGAAACGGCGTGGCCAGGCCATGCTATGATGGCCAGGTTCTAAGGTTACATTCGCGTAGTTTCCAAAGTAAGCTATCAAATTCTGTGTTGATAAGTACTCACTTCTTCTATCGGCAGTCCCTATGACTGGAAACTTTTTTTTAAGAAAATGATAAACCGCTCGCAAAAATTGCAATAGTTAAATTCAATTAATTAAAAATAATTGCAATAGTTACGAGTGAAAATAAAAAAGGGGGGTTCGTTATTTGCCAATATTTCAAAAACTATTTGAGATAATTCCCATTTGAAAAAAGATTAAAAAAGAAGAGGAAATTTCCCACGACTGAAAAACTAATATCCCAGAGGGCTTAACATACGCCCGAAAATTAAATAAAACATTTTTTTTCCTGCTGGAATCAATTTTAAGAGATTTGAAAAGATGCTCTACGAAAGGAAAAAAATCACAGTTTAATAGTTTAACAATTGACATGGTCATAGGCATGGCTTGCGTAAGCCGCACACATTTTACCTTGGAAGTTGGAACTTTACTAGTTTAGAAAAAAAAAATGTTAGGTACCTCAATATCATTTTTAAAGACCTATCTATAGATAATGGTGCTACACGTATGATTTTGATGGAAAAAAACATTTTTGAGTTTCAGTTCTAGGAGTGGGACACCCCTAAAATGTATTGTTTTTTATATTTTTTTGTATGAATATCTTAATGCGGTTCACATAATACATCTACTTACCAAGGTTCAATACTATAGTTCTTATAATTTCGGAGAAAAGTGGCTGTGACATACGGGTGGACAGACAGGCAGAGATGACGAATCTATAAGGTTCCCGTATTTTGCCATTTGGCTACGGAACCCTAAAAATGAAGGAAAAACAGCGCAAAAAGCGCATTAAAATTCTTTATTTCAAAGCGAAAGCCATTAAAAGAGATTTTAAGCGCACACCACAGTTAGTAGGTTAAATTCGAGACTAAAATATTCGTAAAGAAATTCATTTTCTGGAAAACCATTAACGCAAATCCTCAGTAAGCGGTTCAGCATTTACCGCGCAAAAATAAACACTAAAATTGTAAAATAATGTAAATTGCAATTATGTACGTCGTCGGCACTGCTTTCTTCGCCTTTTTACATTTACTGAAGACCTATTTTTGAAAACACTCGGTGCGTCTTGTAAGAAAACGGTAGAGTTATTGCCCGAGCGACACGAGGCTAGTTTTTCAAGCTAAGATAGCATGCTAGTGCTTCTAGCTTCGTGTAGACAAGGCTACGCAATGCTAGTTTTGTCTAAACAAAGCTAGAAGTAGCTTGCTAGGTGCCATTTGCTAGGATTTTTTATTCGACTTAAAAAAAGGCGGCGGTTCTGGATTCAGTTGCTTGTTTTTTATGTTTTTGACGTGACAACGTCTTATAAATTGGTTTGCCGGGTGACACTTCAAGAAACTGCGTTACTCTCCGCTCACGTTATGCGCTCACAACGAGAGCGAGTGAGAGGCACGCGTCCCTTCCACTCGGGCATGGTTAGCCCGCCTAAGAGCGCGAGAGACAGACATAAAAAGTGAAAGGCACGCGTCCCTTCCGTAAAATTATTTTACCACTCAAAGTCGTTGTCACGTAAAACTTTCGCCCGTATACCGACTTTACAGGCAACCAATTTTTTTGCAGTGAAAACTTATTTTGGGCGCGCCACACACAGATTTTCATGGGCTGTGAATTGAGCTAAAATGTCAAGATCGTGAATGAAATAAATCTTTGGGTAAACTCGGGTAAACCATGGGTGAAACCTTGCCTTGTCAGGTCGTATCACCGACTTGCACAATAGCAGCTATACGTTTTGCGCGACATTAGAGCAGATTTAGCGCACATTAGCACATTTTCACTTCTGTGATCAGTTCCAATGACTGCCAATTATATCAATTTATAAATATGTACACTCCGCGAGGTATAAGCTGAGCTTTGCATTAGTGTGAGTGATCACCAATAAGGCAGGAGCTTGAAATTTTGTCCGCGAGGTATAGGCTGAGCTTTGCATTAGTGTGAGTGATCACCAATCAGGCAGGAGCGCGGCGAGACAGAATGGCGCCGCGCCTAAGGCCGGTTGTCACGCCTACACTATCCATGTACACTCACACAAATGCAAAGCTCAGCTTATGCCTCGCGCAGTGTATTTATTTATATAAACAAAATCAATACTATAAAACGAAATTCCAAGTACTTAACTAGCTAGCTACATTGTAAATAGTTAAATATATATAAAAACACTTGGCCGATATAAGGGTCTTTATCAGAAGTCTCCATGTTCATACACGGGCGTGGATTATCGGGCGAGAGGAATAGAAACCACAATTTTAGTACAACACACTCTAATCAACTGTTTTACAGTATTTCTACGGAATATCACTTTAAACGCAGTCTCAATACTTAAATAAACGATATACTAACGACACTCCGCCGAACACGTAATGCGCATTCGCGATGCAAACCGATTTCTAGCTAAAAGCCTTAAACTTCAACCACCATCTTCGTTTGCTTCCCGCACGTTGACATTAGCGTCCGGAGTTGTGTCAGAGTGGAGAAACGTCCACTGTCATCGCAGCTGTCCCTGTCAGTTACGTTCCTCGCCACTCTAATATAATCGACGCGCCGTCATATGTATGTTTTCTATTATATTCCAAGTTGGAAAATATTCAACTTCTTAGATATTCAAAATATTAAAAGGTGAATAAAAAATAATTTAAGTTGTTTTGTTGGGACACTTATAGTTTTACGGTTAATGAATTTCCTTAAAAATGCTAGCTATGTTTTTCGGGATATTTCATGAGAGTTATGAACTATTATTATCAGTACCAAGGCCAGTATAAGTGTGAGAGTGTCTCAAGTATCCCCAAGACAGTTTTCCGCAGAAAAGGCACGCTCCCTGAATAAATCTATCTAACGAGACCGACAAAATAGAAAACTTATACATTTTAAAATATCTCTCACTACCTGGGGAGCTGAACTAGCTGGTAATCTGGCGAACTTCGCCATTTTGTTTTCAGTATACTCTGATTGGCTCGTTTTTCTGAACAACTAAACGTCAATCTGTCAAATATATACTAATATTATAAAACTGCAGAGGTTTTTTTATTTGAACTTGTTAGTTCACTCGAAAAGTTCTTATCATTCCCAACCGTGACGCTAAAATTCAATTCATGGCCCACGAAAAATTAAAAAAAAAAGCGCCAAAAAGCATTCACTTCAAAAATCCGTTAAGGTTTTGTCAATAACATAAACATCTCGTTGAGATCGTTTTACTATCGATTTTTTGGTCTGCCGCAACGTAGTTTGCAATCTGGCATTCACTGTTTAGTAATTTTGGCCCAACTATTATCCGATATGCAACAAGCGTAGTGGTAAGACTCCTAGCAGAGTCCGCCTGGGGAAGCACCACACCTTTACCAGTTATTCTACGGCCAAGCAGTAATGTGAAAACATTACTGTGTTCCGGTTGAAGGGCAATGTTTCCAGAGAAATTACAGGGCTTAGAGATATAACAGATCTGTGGGTGGTGAGCGCAGTGCAGTGCTAGGTAATGATTTGGACTCTTCATGTTCCAATAGCGGCATGTCACTGTGCTGTTATGTGGCAGTCATGTTGCTTACCATCAGGCACAAGTACTGCTTGTCTTGTCACTCTTTATTTAAAAAAAAACGTTTTCAATTCAATCCCACTTCAAGTCTTATGGTATCAATAATGCAAATCATTGAATTTGTTTTCTACCGACTTAATTTACATTTTGCTGGATGCCGTGTATAGGTGTCAAGAAAGCTATGTATGTAAGAGTAGTATATGTTTTTTTACAGTAGGTATAGAGTAGCGAGACGACCAAGACATATACTTGATGGTAAACAATATCCCTGCCCGTAAAAGTATGTATATATAGTCCTCCTTGACGTATTCGTCAACGGCGAACCAACTAAGAGCGACTATGCGCGCGAACATGGCTCGCAAAACCAAGTTTTGTTTTAAACGTCCTATCGCATGACGCACAATGCAATAGGCCATTCGAATTGTATGTATAGGTGTAGGAAGGCTTCGGGCGGGTCTTATTAATGAGCCGTTTTGCGTCTAGATCTTGTAAACGCTTCGTTTCAAAATTTTTGATAGCTTGATGGACAGAGCTGCGCCATACGGATCTCTGTTTTGCCAGCTCTTCCCAACCATTGCTTGGGAAATTACTGCTATTGGAACATGAAGAGTCCAAATCATTACCTAGCACTGCACTGCGTTCGTCACCCAGAGTTTTTATTTTTATTTTATAGGTTTACATTTGACCGCCATCTCGCCTGATGTTAAGCGACGATGCGGTCTACGATAGAGTGTGCTTACCTAGAAGAAACCGATTGACTCTCGATTTGAAGACACAAAGATTGTAACCAACAGGGAAAACCCACTCAGGCAGCGCATTCCACAGCCTAGATGTTCTTATCACAAAAGTAGAGTCAAATCTCTTCGTTCGTGTCTTTGGAACATCAACCATGAAACGATGTTTTTTTCTTTTTCGAGCTACGAGCATTACGATGGAAAAAGGGCAAGGTGATATTAGATCATGTAAATCAGTCGCACACTCTCCGAAGTGTACCCGATAATATAGAAATAAGATGTTTTATCTCTTTGCCCTGTAATTAATTACACTGGAAACATTGTCCTTCATACCGGAACACAGTGATGTTGTCACATAACTACTAGGCGGTAGAATAACTGGCTATGTATAGAGTTAAGACAGGGAAATGTCTGTCGGGGTGGATCGGTTAGTTTAATTTATTTATTTCATTTCTTTTAAAAAATGTCTGGAATAGTCTTTGTATTTGCAGTAAAAGAGGTATTTATATGATCTCTAAGGAGTACTTACTGCGTACGTGACCTGCTTGGGGATTCTCCGGAGACCAATTCGGGGCGAGTCTTTGATCTAACAGGTACCGAGACCTTGGCGGCATTTTCTTTAGGGCACTTCAAAGCCGGCGCTTTCCGTGGTTACTAAATTCTTAACATACATGACGAACATTTGTGTTGCTAGATTTAGGTTGCTATTTAACCACGTATTTTTTTATAGTATGAATTAACGAGACGAGCAGGACATGTGTCTGATGGTAAGCAACATGCATGCCCATAACAGCACAGTGTCAAGCAGCTGAACAAGAAGAGTATAAATCATTACCCAGCCCTGCACTCTGGTCGTCACCCTGAGATACAAGATGTTTTATTTCTATGTCTTGTAATTATGTTTTTAAACTATTTGAATCTACGGAACCACCAAAGGTTTGTGCTTTTTGTCAGAAGTAATATTTAGCGAAATCTTACATTTTAAGTTCAGTAAGTAGGTAATAAGTAGTAGTAAGTAAGTAAGTACATGAGCATGTTAGTGAAATCAAATAACACACTTCTTCAATGAGAAAGTGTGGTAGGACGAATATTTTATTTATCATTGAGCTAAGCAAATAAAATGTCGTTGATGTTTTTAAATTCGGTTCATTGATTTCGTGTGACCTTCTCTAATAAATCCATACTAATATTATAAATGCGAAAGTAACTCTGTCTGTCTGTCTGTCTGTCTGTCTGTCTGTCTGTCTGTCTGTCTGTCTGTCTGTCCGTCTTTACCGCCTAAACCAACCAACAGATTTTGATGAAATTTGATACATAGATAGAATAGATCCCGAGAAAGGACATAGGCTACTTTTTGTTCCGAAAAAAGGGTTGAAAGGGTTAAAATAAGGGATGAAAGTTTATATGGAAAACTTCGTCATTGTTGAAGAACTATGAAACTTTACGTCTAGATATTTAACACGAAACCATAAAATGTATATTTAAGCAGTTTTGTAGTTTCGAACTGTACCTACGGGGGTGGAATTGGGGGTGAAAGTCTGGAAGTTCAATATTATTGAAGATAAAACCATGAAACTTTGTATATTTCAAGTGTCTAGAAATGGAGTCGATAAACGTTTGTTCCAGCAATTTTATAATTTCTAACTATACGGGAATACCTATATAACCGCTTGATACACTGGCCGCTTTTCGCGTTTTACAAATTTGGCGGGAAAACGGGTGTCAGGTTACATAAGTGCGGTGTTTATATTTCGGCATATGAAGTGCCGCCTTACTTTTACCCGTTTGAGCCATTTACTCTCAAGAGCGTTTCAAGACGCTTCTAGCGGTATCATTTATTTATAATTAATGTACTTAAATAAATTCAAGATGGCCGCCGCTACAAAATGGCGGATAATTTATGTTTTATTAATCCCATCAATATGGGTATCAAATAAAAGGGCTTGACAAGAAGTAGAATACAGTGCACTATACAACCTCAATATTTAAGATGGGCGCAGCCACTAAATGGCATATCAGACAGAATTTTTGATAGTCGACGAGATTTCCATGGTGTCTTATCAAATGTTATGCATGATGGACGCTCGATTAAGGCAAATTAAGAACTGCGAAAATGAGTTTTTTGGAGGAGTAAACGTATTACTTTTCGGTAATCTTTTACAACTGCCTCCTATAAAATGATCAGGAACACCTGTTTTCAATTCTAATACCAAATTATATATATATGAAAGTAACTCTCTCTGTCCGTTACCGTCTAACGCCTAAGCCACTTAAAGAGTTTGTTACAATTTGGTGCACAGATAGACTAGACTTAGGAAAGGACAACGGCGACTTTTTATCACAGAAAAAGAGTTGAAAAGAGTGGAAATGAGGAGTAAAAGTGTGCTTGGAAGGATCTTTGCACTCTTTGTATGCTATTTTTAACCGACTTCAAAAAAGGAGGAGGTTATCAATCCAGTTGTATTTCCAATTGTGAATCAATTTAGATGGTTATTTTTTGGTTGGTAGATTATAGTTCAGAGGTGGTCATATAAATTTTATCGAAATCAGTGGGGCGGTTTTGAAATATGAACAACAAACTAAAATTTGCGTTCATGTAATCAGACGATATATCTACTAATAGAGTCTAATAAAATTTGGTGGACCGTCCCAATATGATTTTAAATTAAAGTCTGTTTTTGATTAATTTTTTGAGAACATAGTTTTTTTGTAATTTGTCGTGTAAATTGTACATTTATTAATAAATATAAAACTTTGACTTAGACCGATTTTGATTAGGAAACGTGAATTTGTATGGTAGTAGACATACGAGTAGGTACTGCCTCAATTACTTTAATAAATATGTGGCACGGACGAAGTCGCGGGTAAAAGCTAGTGATTTATAAAATAAAAAATAATCATCAAATGGCGGAACCATCGCGCTACACCCTCTAAATTTACAAAAAAAAAAACATACAATCGACTAGAGAACGTCGTCCTTATTTGAAGTCAATAAAATATCTGCTAAACCTTAATAATGTATTAAAATATTCGTCATCAATTATTAACCCACTTGATATTTACAGAAGTTTAGAATTTGATAAAATACATGCAAATTATGTGATGTGTAAGTAGGCGCCATATCTATTAAAGTAATTTTGGATCACGTTTAAAAGGGCTTATTGAATAAATCAAACATACACTCGCAAATATACTTGTGGCCATTTAACACACAAAATAAATAAATATTCATGGACAATTTACACACAACACCAACTGACTCACTTTATATCAGCTATCTGGCCACCGTAGTACAATCTTTATTTAATTTGGGGTACTATGTTTGTGTTGTGTGTGAATTGGCTCCCAATATTTAGTTTTTATAATTTTTTGTCTATATAGTTTTATAGTTAAATACATAATTCTTAAAACTACCAATTATAAAGCAAAGTGTTAACCCTAGCAGCCCTGGCTTGAAGAATTCGGGACATTTGCGAGGGTCGACGACCGCGAGCCACACTTCTTTGTGATGTAAAATTTTCATCCGAGATTTTTCCCGGTCTACGTTCTCGCGAAAATTGAGTTCGTACTGCGCCGTGTGTTTTGCATTTTAACGAAAACACGTCAAAGGAGTTTTCATTAATAATGAAGTGACAAAATAAAAGGCGGAACGTACCTACTGAAAGTTTTTAATTAAAGCGCGTTTGAACTCGCTTTTAATTGAATACGAATGTTATGAACAGTGTTGTTTGCTGTTGAGACGCGAAGAGTGGAATAAAGGTCTTAAATGGGGAATTAACACGTGTAGGAATAGACTGCAGGCTCGTGTCGAAAACTGATGGGTCATTTGAACCACCAGAGGGTCTACCGCCTAACTAAAACTTGACTTAGTTTTGATACTGTACTATGGCGTCACTTGTAAGCTGTCCAACTGAGGGCAGGTGAAGAGAAGGGGTCGTAACCCTCGATCTTTTGCCCTTATCGCATGATTTTGTACGGGGTTAGGGAGTAATGGATCAGAAGAGGCATTATGAAAAGGCGCACACAAACTATAATTACATTGTCCGGACAAACAAAGATTTTCATTAAAAATGTTCATAAAATGAAAACTATTAGGCCAAACTAAAAAATGTCTATGGGATCAAATGGCAGCTATTTTGCACCAATAAAAAAAAAATGTAGTTCGGACTATTCATTATTCTCAGAGTAATCGATGTACATAAAAAGTGGTGAAAATTACAATCAAAGATTCCGTTACCCCGATACATAGAAACAGATCCATACATACCAAGCTAATAAAAGCGTGTTACAAATACAATACAATACAAAACACTTTATTGGCACCACAAACAAAGTTGATAACAAGTAACATATAAAAATACCGGCCGAATTAATAACCTTGTCCCGTTGAACTCGGTAAAAAATTGCCGCTGACCAGGTAAATTTGCCACAACGCGGTCTTATCCGAGATGAAAGCAAAATCCGTCTATTTTCGCAGTGTTTTCTAAAAGTCTATGGCCTCCCACTAGATGGATAGATGACCTCGCAAAGGTCGCTGGAAACCGCTGGTTGCAGATTGCGCAACCGCTCGTAGAAATCTAGGGGGAAGGCCTAAGTTCAGCAGTGGACGTCTTGCGGCTGATGATGATGAAAACACTTGTACAAAACAAACACACTCTCCGAAGTGTACCCGATAATATAGAAATAAGATGTTTTATCTCTTTGCCCTGTAATTAATTACACTGGAAACATTGTCCTTCATACCGGAACACAGTGATGTTGTCACATAACTACTAGGCGGTAGAATAACTGGCTATGTATAGAGTTAAGACAGGGAAATGTCTGTCGGGGTGGATCGGTTAGTTTAATTTATTTATTTCATTTCTTTTAAAAAATGTCTGGAATAGTCTTTGTATTTGCAGTAAAAGAGGTATTTATATGATCTCTAAGGAGTACTTACTGCGTACGTGACCTGCTTGGGGATTCTCCGGAGACCAATTCGGGGCGAGTCTTTGATCTAACAGGTACCGAGACCTTGGCGGCATTTTCTTTAGGGCACTTCAAAGCCGGCGCTTTCCGTGGTTACTAAATTCTTAACATACATGACGAACATTTGTGTTGCTAGATTTAGGTTGCTATTTAACCACGTATTTTTTTATAGTATGAATTAACGAGACGAGCAGGACATGTGTCTGATGGTAAGCAACATGCATGCCCATAACAGCACAGTGTCAAGCAGCTGAACAAGAAGAGTATAAATCATTACCCAGCCCTGCACTCTGGTCGTCACCCTGAGATACAAGATGTTTTATTTCTATGTCTTGTAATTATGTTTTTAAACTATTTGAATCTACGGAACCACCAAAGGTTTGTGCTTTTTGTCAGAAGTAATATTTAGCGAAATCTTACATTTTAAGTTCAGTAAGTAGGTAATAAGTAGTAGTAAGTAAGTAAGTACATGAGCATGTTAGTGAAATCAAATAACACACTTCTTCAATGAGAAAGTGTGGTAGGACGAATATTTTATTTATCATTGAGCTAAGCAAATAAAATGTCGTTGATGTTTTAAATTCGGTTCATTGATTTCGTGTGACCTTCTCTAATAAATCCATACTAATATTATAAATGCGAAAGTAACTCTGTCTGTCTGTCTGTCTGTCTGTCTGTCTGTCTGTCTGTCTGTCTGTCTGTCTGTCCGTCTTTACCGCCTAAACCAACCAACAGATTTTGATGAAATTTGATACATAGATAGAATAGATCCCGAGAAAGGACATAGGCTACTTTTGTTCCGAAAAAAGGGTTGAAAGGGTTAAAATAAGGGATGAAAGTTTATATGGAAAACTTCGTCATTGTTGAAGAACTATGAAACTTTACGTCTAGATATTTAACACGAAACCATAAAATGTATATTTAAGCAGTTTTGTAGTTTCGAACTGTACCTACGGGGGTGGAATTGGGGGTGAAAGTCTGGAAGTTCAATATTATTGAAGATAAAACCATGAAACTTTGTATATTTCAAGTGTCTAGAAATGGAGTCGATAAACGTTTGTTCCAGCAATTTTATAATTTCTAACTATACGGGAATACCTATATAACCGCTTGATACACTGGCCGCTTTTCGCGTTTTACAAATTTGGCGGGAAAACGGGTGTCAGGTTACATAAGTGCGGTGTTTATATTTCGGCATATGAAGTGCCGCCTTACTTTTACCCGTTTGAGCCATTTACTCTCAAGAGCGTTTCAAGACGCTTCTAGCGGTATCATTTATTTATAATTAATGTACTTAAATAAATTCAAGATGGCCGCCGCTACAAAATGGCGGATAATTTATGTTTTATTAATCCCATCAATATGGGTATCAAATAAAAGGGCTTGACAAGAAGAATACAGTGCACTATACAACCTCAATATTTAAGATGGGCGCAGCCACTAAATGGCATATCAGACAGAATTTTTGATAGTCGACGAGATTTCCATGGTGTCTTATCAAATGTTATGCATGATGGACGCTCGATTAAGGCAAATTAAGAACTGCGAAAATGAGTTTTTTGGAGGAGTAAACGTATTACTTTTCGGTAATCTTTACAACTGCCTCCTATAAAATGATCAGGAACACCTGTTTTCAATTCTAATACCAAATTATATATATATGAAAGTAACTCTCTGTCCGTTACCGTCTAACGCCTAAGCCACTTAAAGAGTTTGTTACAATTTGGTGCACAGATAGACTAGACTTAGGAAAGGACAACGGCGACTTTTATCACAGAAAAGAGTTGAAAAGAGTGGAAATGAGGAGTAAAAGTGTGCTTGGAAGGATCTTTGCACTCTTTGTATGCTATTTTTAACCGACTTCAAAAAAGGAGGAGGTTATCAATCCAGTTGTATTTCCAATTGTGAATCAATTTAGATGGTTATTTTTTTGGTTGGTAGATTATAGTTCAGAGGTGGTCATATAAATTTTATCGAAATCAGTGGGGCGGTTTTTGAAATATGAACAACAAACTAAAATTTGCGTTCATGTAATCAGACGATATATCTACTAATAGAGTCTAATAAAATTTGGTGGACCGTCCCAATATGATTTTAAATTAAAGTCTGTTTTTGATTAATTTTTTTGAGAACATAGTTTTTTTGTAATTTGTCGTGTAAATTGTACATTTATTAATAAATATAAAACTTTGACTTAGACCGATTTTGATTAGGAAACGTGAATTTGTATGGTAGTAGACATACGAGTAGGTACTGCCTCAATTACTTTAATAAATATGTGGCACGGACGAAGTCGCGGGTAAAAGCTAGTGATTTATAAAATAAAAAAATAATCATCAAAATGGCGGAACCATCGCGCTACACCCCTCTAAATTTACAAAAAAAAAAAAACATACAATCGACTAGAGAACGTCGTCCTTATTTGAAGTCAATAAAAATATCTGCTAAACCTTAATAATGTATTAAAATATTCGTCATCAATTATTAACCCACTTGATATTTACAGAAGTTTAGAATTTGATAAAATACATGCAAATTATGTGATGTGTAAGTAGGCGCCATATCTATTAAAGTAATTTTGGATCACGTTTAAAAGGGCTTATTGAATAAATCAAACATACACTCGCAAATATACTTGTGGCCATTTAACACACAAAATAAATAAATATTCATGGACAATTTACACACAACACCAACTGACTCACTTTATATCAGCTATCTGGCCACCGTAGTACAATCTTTATTTAATTTGGGGTACTATGTTTGTGTTGTGTGTGAATTGGCTCCCAATATTTAGTTTTTATAATTTTTTTGTCTATATAGTTTTATAGTTAAATACATAATTCTTAAAACTACCAATTATAAAGCAAAGTGTTAACCCTAGCAGCCCTGGCTTGAAGAATTCGGGACATTTGCGAGGGTCGACGACCGCGAGCCACACTTCTTTGTGATGTAAAATTTTCATCCGAGATTTTTCCCGGTCTACGTTCTCGCGAAAATTGAGTTCGTACTGCGCCGTGTGTTTTGCATTTTAACGAAAACACGTCAAAGGAGTTTTCATTAATGAAGTGACAAAATAAAAGGCGGAACGTACCTACTCGAAAGTTTTTTAATTAAAGCGCGTTTGAACTCGCTTTTAATTGAATACGAATGTTATGAACAGTGTTGTTTGCTGTTGAGACGCGAAGAGTGGAATAAAGGTCTTAAATGGGGAATTAACACGTGTAGGAATAGACTGCAGGCTCGTGTCGAAAACTGATGGGTCATTTGAACCACCAGAGGGTCTACCGCCTAACTAAAACTTGACTTAGTTTTGATACTGTACTATGGCGTCACTTGTAAGCTGTCCAACTGAGGGCAGGTGAAGAGAAGGGGGTCGTAACCCTCGATCTTTTGCCCTTATCGCATGATTTTGTACGGGGTTAGGGAGTAATGGATCAGAAGAGGCATTATGAAAAGGCGCACACAAACTATAATTACATTGTCCGGACAAACAAAGATTTTCATTAAAATGTTCATAAAATGAAACTATTAGGCCAAACTAAAAAATGTCTATGGGATCAAATGGCAGCTATTTTGCACCAATAAAAAAAAATGTTTCGGACTATTCATTATTCTCAGAGTAATCGATGTACATAAAAAGTGGTGAAAATTACAATCAAAGATTCCGTTACCCCGATACATAGAAACAGATCCATACATACCAAGCTAATAAAAGCGTGTTACAAATACAATACAATACAAAACACTTTATTGGCACCACAAACAAAGTTGATAACAAGTAACATATAAAAATACCGGCCGAATTAATAACCTTGTCCCGTTGAACTCGGTAAAAAATTGCCGCTGACCAGGTAAATTTGCCACAACGCGGTCTTATCCGAGATGAAAGCAAAATCCGTCTATTTTCGCAGTGTTTTCTAAAAGTCTATGGCCTCCCACTAGATGGATAGATGACCTCGCAAAGGTCGCTGGAAACCGCTGGTTGCAGATTGCGCAACCGCTCGTAGAAATCTAGGGGGAAGGCCTAAGTTCAGCAGTGGACGTCTTGCGGCTGATGATGATGAAAACACTTGATTTTTTAAAATTTACATTAATTATCCAAATAAAAAATAGACCTAGATAAAATCAAAAGTCTGCACATCTATCGTCTGTTAGGCGGAACAGAGTGCGCCGGGTCAGCTAGTTTATAATATAATTAGGACTAGCATTGTCCCCGCGGCTCACCTACCTATCAATGAGTATTTTACCCCTTTAAGGTCTAACGCTTAATAAATTAAAGTTTGTAATATAGGTAATTTTACAAATTCTAATAATTTCGTTTGTAAAATATTTAATTTTGACGAAGTGTACCTGGGTAGTTCTTCAAAGACAAAATTTTGGAGTTCTATGGGCTTATTTCCGAAACTAACAAACAAAATGGCGTGTTGTTTATTTTTTATACAGTTTAACTTTAACTCTAACTGGGACAAGCAATATTTTTCAAATAATTGCAGTTTAAGTATACATTAGAAATATTTGAAGTTTTGTTCTTCTGATTCATATGGCGCGTCCGCTCGCCATTTTTCGGAAGAAAAGAGTCGCTACCGCATTTTCCCTTTGATAAATCATTATGAATTATAATTACATCACAAAGAAATGAATTGCGCTTTTATAAAAAAAAAAAAATTAGTTATACCTACCTTAGTTTGTTTATAAATAGGCAAATAAGAAGTGTCCGGCATATAATACTGAATAAGCTGGCATAAGCTGCGCTTGACCGTGCTGGGTCAGGTGATAATAATGAGAGCTTGACTTCCCCCATGGGGGGAAGTCAGTCGTGTAACGGATGCACCAGAAGGTGGACATGGGGCTGGTTGACTTGGATCTCGGAGTTATAAAGGTAAATATCATATCATCTGCGCTTGGTGATCCATGCGCAGATGAATCAGATATTTACGTTTGATCAAGATCATTGATAATTTTTGTCATAAATAAAAAATATTTTATGTGTGTGAATATGATATTTTCGTCAATAAAGAGTAAAGAGCCAAATTACATAAAGTTTTTCATTTTTCCTTCGGATTCTGAATCATCTGTAATACAAATTCTGATTCATCTGGGCACAAAATATTTGAACATAGATATCTTGAAAACTGCTTTATAAAAAAAAGTCCCTCATTGAAATATATGTTCTTTAGTTACCTTTTTTACATATGAACATGTGTGGCAGAGCTGAAAGTGAAATAAAATTTTGGCCAGATGAATCAGTCGAAGAATGAAATTTCGAAGAAGTACCCACCTACATACATTTATTTAATACGAATAGACCTCATACCCAATATAAATGTACAGGTGTGCTTCACCTAATTTGGGAAAATAGGAATATAATGTATCGATTACTGAAATAAATATTATTTATTATTAAGTATGTATTTTTTATGTATTACTTTCTTTCCTGACATTAGGGTGTGAGTGAAGATTATTCTATATTAGTAGCTAGTTATATAGGTATCAGTTACCTAAGTTGACGTTGTCGTATGCAATTATAAGCATAAACAACCCCATAAATGTTCCCGTTGCTGAGACTCGGAACCTTCTCTCGCGAGGAGAGAGTCAAGGCCATAGTCCACCACGGTAGCCCAGTGCGAGTTGGTCGATGAAGCATGACTTGGAAAAATGCTAGGTAAATGTCGGTTTCCTTACAATGTTTTCCTTCACCGTTTTAAGTAAGCGGCATTACGCACATGACTTCGAAAATACAGACAAATGGAATTACAAACAATTGATTAAATTAGTTCGTTTACCACACATTGGACACATGCCGTTAATGCAATAATCCAATCTATGCCAGATACCTACGCATTGCACGTGCTAATTAACCTCATGCCTACCATTAACTAACTATAATATTGTTACCTACATTGCAGGAATTAAGTTAAACCTGCAGACACGTAGCCTTAATGAAGCATCAATCTATATGTCATAGTAAAATTGTAGATGACGTCAGTTAGTAATGAAATTGAGATATATAAATATAAGTACCTATGTAGGTTAGATAAGTTTTTAGCCTAAAGCAGGGGCTCCCAAACTTATTTAGTTAACATTGAGAATAAATTATTTGTAGCACCCCTATTTTTTCACATAACTTTAACTTCAAATTAGATTAATTAATTATGGTGAGCTATATTGTGGAGATTAAATATTCAATCTAAACGAGACTTTTACTATAACCCGCAAGAGTTAACTTGAGACCTGAGTCCAGTAGGTACACAACGCCCCCATTTTTGTTCTGGGTCTCTTAATCTTTAGGCCTGTAACACAAGGGGTGTTATCGCCCACTTTGAAAAAGGTTGGTCTAAACTCTTGAATGTTTGAAGCTCAATCATGTCGGAACGCTTGAACGGATCGGGTTAAACTTTGTAACCCTGGAATAACACAGACTACTTTTAATGTCGCGAAAATAACGGAAAAGAGAAAGAACTACACGAGTGTAAGATGCGGAAGAGCAAAACGACAAAACGATTGAAAAAAATCTGTGTAATCAAGCTTAATTCTACAGGACGTGGGTAGTGAATATATCAAAGAAATAAGAGGCTTAACATGTCCTGAAAAAATAATATCGTCAAAACTCCTGAATATTAGCTACCACTATGGGCACCCTGCGATTTTGCTTGCTGCCATTCTTTATCTTGGTCTTGATTCTTGACGTTACTTTATTAGGTATTGGAGTTGGGAGTTGGGCAGGACAAATAGTTATCGTACGACCAACTTATCTGTACAATGTTGCGATGGAGCCAAGATCGAAAAGTGTTGCTACCTTTTACAAAATTAGACAACTACAGTGTCTGGTTTATGTAGGCATCAGTAGTTCCGATTTTGGCCGTTCTGCGGATAAGTTGGTGGTACTATAGTGGCGTGACGAAAAGTAAAACAAAATTGTGATAGTCTGTGTTATGTGAGCATCAGTACTTCCGATTTTGGCCGTTCTGCGGATAAGTTGGTGGCACTATAGTGGCGTGACGAAAAGTAAAACAAAATTGTGATAATGGTGGCCGAAGTAAACGGTGCGTGGAATGGCCACCAGCAGGATGGGTCGAAGAAATTGTAACTATTGCTGAACGAACGGAGCACACGATAAGCACAAGACCAAGGTAGATGACAAAGTTAGTCTCTAGGCTTATATACTCGTAATTACAAGCGGGCCGTTCCGGCTTCGCTCGGATATCTTAATATTAATAAATTCCGCGACACCTTGCTTGTCCACGATTTGATCAGCATAAAAAGGGTTATAATGATGCAACTTTAAAAGATAGTTATATGCTGTCACGGACTTCAACAAACGTCAGTGCACGCAACGAAAGGTTTCAAAACGGAACATTTTTTTCCATTTATGTTACATTCTTCATTCATACTCCTACTACCTCTCTCTCAACCTCCAAATGAAGTTAAGCGGTCACTATAATGTTATGTTGTTATTAAGGTAATTTTATGTAACTTCATTTATGTTCCATGTACTTTTTGAAATAAACTTAAAACTTAAAAAATTAAAAAAAAAAATACTCCACTTCTATTTATAGTAGCATAATGTTATGTAGCGTACAGCCTTCCCCGATAAATGGACTATCCAACCAAAAAATAATCTTTCAAATCAAATCAGTAGCTCCTGAGGTTATAGCGTTCAAACAAACAAACTCTTCAGCTTATAACAATATTATTATAGAAATATACAGCAGTGCGATAGAAAAAAACTGTAACTGTAAACTGTACGGTGATAATGATGAATTAATTTACAATCTACCAGTCTATTTAAATACGATTTTTAAATAAAATGGTAAGGTTAATAGGTAACGGCACTCTTGTCCAAGAAAGACTTCAAAGTCTTGAACGTCGCCGCAAAATTTGCTAGCTTATCGTTTACACTTCGGAGAGTGTGCAACTGATCTACATGATCTAATACCACCTTGCCCTTTTTTGTATCGGATTGCTCGTATCTCGAAAAAGCTACATCGTTTTATGGTTGATGTTACAAAGACTATTTTTTTAAAAAGAAATTCTGAACATCTAGGCTGTGGAATGCGTTGCCTGAGTGGGGGTTTACCGATGATCAATCTTTGCGTCTTCAAATCAAGAACGAATCGGTTTGTTAGGTATAGGTAAACACGCTCCAACATCCAACCCAAAACATATTTTACGTTGGTTAAAATTAAAAACATACCAACAAACACAAAACATGTTTATTTATACCATTGCTTTATTTGGATGGTAACGTCTCTCATCAATCATTTAGATGTAGGAACTCATATTTCGGGAAATTTGCGGTGGAATTTACCTCCACAAGAAATATGATGAATTTGTATATTTAATTTGTTACCTAGTCATATTGTCCGTAAAATTATTATTAAAAGATATTTTTTATAACGATACAATCTCGCACTTAATAAAATTTCAGGAAAAAGTGTTAAAACAAATTACGTAATCGACGAAGCCGGTGGTGGTAGTGGTGTATATTACTAAGCTACAAAAAACAACATACTTGCTTATTTTATTTTATGTAAACATACATTACCATCAGACGGTGTCTTATTGGGCTTATCACGCTGAAGTACCAAAAATTCTAGTATTATATTTTAAAATCTTTGCCTAGTTTGAAAATGGCTTATTGAAATGAATAACGCACAGAATGGAACACTACCAAAGGGAGCGCCGATGTTCATTAATTTTGTTAAATTTGTCTAATGTTATATCGGAAAAAACAAAAGCCGGCTTCAATTTAAAATTAAATCCAGACTCTCGACCAAATTTTATAAGAAGCCAATACTCACCAGCTAGATAAATGAAAGTAAATAAGTTTTGACGTGACAACGTCTTATAAATTGGTTTGCTGGGTGACACTTCAAGAAACTGCGTTACGCTCCGCTCACGTTATGCGCTCACAACGAGAGCGAGTGAGAGGCACGCGTCCCTTCCACTCGGGCATGGTGAGCCCGCCTAAGAGCGAGAGAGACAGACATAAAAGTGAAAGGCACTCGTCCCTTCCGTAAAATTATTTTACCACTCAAAGTCGTTGTCACGTAAAACTTTCGCCCGTATACAGACTTTACAGGCAACCAATTTTTTTTTTTGTTTATATTTCAAAACCCGCCACATAACGATAAAAAAAAATATCGACGTCTAAACTATGATCTATCAAACAAAAAAGAATAACCATAAAAAATGATTCGCTATTGGCGGAGCTATCCCGTAACATACATACCTACAAAAAAAAACATACAAATGAATTGAGAAACTCCTCCATTTTTGAAGTCGGTTAAAATGAAACATTGGCGCTACTTTCGGCATAATTTACACGTAATCTGAAATCGTCTCACTTTTATTTCACCTTTTTAAGCGAACGAGTTGATATCTTGAAAACTATTTTATAAAAACAAGTCTCTCATTGAAATATATGTTCTTTAGTTGCCTTTTTTACATATGAACATGTGAATATATAATTATATTGTATGTATTTATGTAAAATTAGTTGCCTTTTTTTACATATGAACATGTGTGACAGAGCTGAAAGTGAAATAAAATGTTGGCCAGATGGATCAGTCGAAGAATGAAATTTCGAAGTTACAACTTAAGACCCTTAAAGTTAAAATCAGGACAATGCTTGCTTTATTCCGAGGCAATGACGTAGTTAATGTTCCGGAGACTGAAAATGCATAGTTATTTATTAACGCCTTACATTTTTAGAATTTCCCGCGTGATACGGCCATTGATAGACGCAGGCCTTCCTGCGAAACTCCGACAGCAATATCGGTAGATACCGGTTTTTCACAAAAAACCGGTAAGTAGATTCCTTCCGATACAGAGGGGATCGAAAATCCCGGGATTTATCGCGCGAACCGTAATGCCTTGTAATTTTTAACTTTTCGCATAAGGGAACGTTCAGAGGATTGTGGCAAACGACCTTTTACGGCCAGAGGCGGTGATCTCCAAGATATTGAGGTATTTTAATCGATTTCCAATATGAAAAGTGTTGACGGTTTGATGGCAGCTGAAAATTTCAGTTATAAACCTTTTCCGTAAAGTAATGAAATGTTATAGAAATTTGATATCAGCCCCAAAAATCTAGGCGAATTAATACAATAATTTACATATTAATAAAATAATGGGACACTGAACCTTCTATTCCTAGAACTAATGTAGGGAATCATTTTGCCCTGCTACTAGCCAGGTTTGTAGCTCTGTGATGTAGTATAGGAGAGGTTGTGACAAGTTTTCAATTTGCCTTGAGTACCTACCCCAAAAATTGAGGCCAGCTCTAGGAATATCTCTCACAAGGAGAGAGTCCAAGCCACAATCTATCACGCTGTGCAAACGCGGGTTGACAAATGACATCTCCTCACGACAGTTGCCTTTACTGTTACAGCCAGTGATAATGACAAACTTGTACTAACATTTGGAAAAATAGTCAGAGATGCAGTCTTACGACTTAGAAACTCACTCCTGCTGTATCGGATGTTCAAACCAAGTTTAACCAAGTAATTTCTCGATGTCCGATATTATGTCTCGTACAAAGCTACTGGAGTGACCCGATATCCGTGGGAGTGACTGGGGCTTTTTTTTTTAACTTTAATAGGTTTACACTTGACCGCCATCTCGCCTGATGTTAAGCGACGATGCGGTCTACGATGGAGCGTGTTTACCTAGAAGAAACCGATTCACTCTCGATTTGAAGACACCAAGATTATAACTATCGGGAAAAACCCACTCAGGCAACTCATTCCACAGCCTAGACGTTCTTATCACAAACGTAGAGTCAAACCTCTTTGTCCGTGTCTTTGGAATATCCACCATGAAACGGTGCCGCTTCTTCGAGTTACGAGAAGTACGATAGTAAAAAGGGCAAGGTGGCATAAGATCATGCAGATCAGTGCACACTCTCCGAAGTGTATCCGATAAAAACCCGATAAGCTAGCAATTTTGCGGCGATGTTCAAGACTTTGAAGTCTTTTACGCACTAGAATGTCTTTGCCTATGAGCCTTTTGGCACGCCTCTCGATCGATTCCAGATTGTCCAGCGTGCATTATGCAGTCCCGGCATGCTAAGCTTGGAAACAGAAGCAACCGCAACCGCAGGTAGCAAGCGCTCAAACTCGGACTCAAACCTTTAGATTCACAGTGAGTGGCAGATTGTTCGCTGACTGACTATCAGTCGGTCGCTTTCAATGTAGAGTGAGCGCTGAGCGGGAAAACATAGCCGTATTAGTTGCAAATTACTTGCGAACTATTGAGCGGCAAGGTGCGGTAAATAACTATATACTCGTATTATCAGTCTTCTGATCGCGTCCCCGTAACGCCGCAAATTGGGTATGGTATGCGCTTTCCAGACATTCATACTATCATCCATCTACACACGAGTACATGTACCTACTAGAGGTAATATTATAAAGCTGAAGAGGTTTTTTGTTTGGACACGCTAATCTCAGGAAGCCGATTTCGAAAAATTCTTGAACTTTTGGAGATGTTTGTAATTACTTATCACACATATTCTGCACACATAGACTGCATTCACACGAACGATTTGAACTATATTGCACATTTTTCTCATTTACCTCTGCAAAACCTTTCAAAATTGATAGAAATGTAAGCGCCCGATACATTAAATCCCATTCTATTTACAAGCTATTTATAGTTATAAAAAAATTAGGCATACCTACATATATTCCAAAAGCAATTTGTAACTTATTGAACCATTATCGGACACTACGCATACACATTCACTACTACACTCACTAATGCAATATCTTTGCGCGATGTACCTGAACTCCCAGCTACAACTATACATGCACGTATCACTAACTTATATGGAAAGAACAATATCTCCAACGCTGTGCAAATTTCCCTTTTGTACTAAACCAGACCTTGAGTCACTCACACTTGCATACTTGGGTTGTTTATCTTTCTATACGTGTCACCATCCAATCAGGCGCAGCATACGTCTTAGTGCATTTTTCCGCTGGTTCTCAATCTTGTACTACGGGTTTTTGCGGTTATTCCGATTGAACTTGAGATTTGTTATTTTGTGTTTTTGCTGCACGTATATGTATACAGATGATGAATTGTAATAATATAATGTCAGAAATTGACTCAATAAACATCTCGACTGTGGTTTCTTGTGCTCCAGAGGAATGTTCAAATAATATTGGAAGACTAAATGACAGTATAAAAATATTACATCTCAACATTCGAAGTATTTATGCTAACTACTCACGTTTAGAAATTTTACTGGAAAGAATTAAGATAAAATGTGACTTTATTATTCTTACTGAGTGTTGGATAAATAAAAATAAAAATTTACCTATTCTTAACGGTTACAACTCACATGCTACTGAACGAAATCATAACCAAAATGATGGTGTCATAATTTATGCTTCCACTCGACTACATTACTCTGTTTTTGAGCCACCATTTAAAGGGGCGTAAAAAAAGGGGTGGCTAAACAAGAAATGGCGATAATTGGAGTATACCGTTCTCCGTCAACACGTGACATTAATAATTTTCTACAGTCACTAGAAGAAATAGTTATACATCTGAAAAAAATACCTAACATCGCCATTTTGGGTGACATAAACATAGACATTCTTAATTCTATAAATAATGATATTACTTCTGAATACCTAAATGTCATTCTTGAACTTGGACTCTTCCCGGCGTATAACTTACCTACGCGAGAATGCAACTGTCTAGATCATGTTTTACTGAAAACCTCATATCCAAGCTTTGTCAACGTTATAAACACTGATGTTACTGACCACTTACCTATTTTATTAAGTTTGAACAAAGACTTACTAAGAGCAAAACCAGTAAAGACCATTATAAGGACAGATTGGTCCGAAGCAATTTCAATTGTGGAACAAGCCAATCTGTGCACTATTTTTACGTTAAATTCGCTTAACCTTGTTGCAGAAGCTCTTTTAAATATCCTTTCTGGAGCTATACAAAAATGTTTAAAAACAATTTATTTATCTAAAAAACAAAGAATTTCAAAGCCCTGGATTACACAAGGTGTTCTTAGATGTATTCGACATAAAGATAAATTACACTATCTTTCTAAAAAGAACTCTGCTGACCAGGATGCTAAAATAATTTATAGTAGATGTAAAACTTTTTGTGACAAGTTAATTGAACAATCTCGGAATGCGTATTATCAATTTGATTTGGAAAGTAACTTACGCGATTCTAAACGCACATGGAAAACGATTAAAAATATAACACATATGTCCACAGATAAAACTATTCCCAACGATTTACTTCAAATCTGCCATACTCCTTTTGAATCTGTTGAAGTTGTAAATAATTATTTTGCGAATATAGGAAGAAATCAGGCACAGAGTCTTATTACTAATAATCGACGAGAAGCTGACTTGAATCATATGATCTCTCCGAGCCAGTCCTGTGCTATGTTACTTACTGATGATTGCGAAGTCATTAAAACTATCAACAGCCTAAAATCTCACGCTGCTACTGGTTGGGATAATGTACCATCGAAATTTTTAAAAATGACTAGCCATGTTATCACTCCTATTATTACTAAGTTATTTAATATGTGCGTTGAACAAGGGAAATTACCTGATGCTTTTAAAAAGGCCATCGTTCTTCCTGTTCACAAAGGTGGGGATAAGGGTGCAGTTAGCAACTACAGGCCCATCTCGATACTGCCGGCTATGTCAAAAGTGTTTGAAATACTTTTAAATAAAAGACTCTTGGATTACCTGACCAAACAAAATACACTATCTGACCACCAGTACGGTTTTAGAGCTGGCAAGTCAACGGAAGACGCAGTGCGTGATTTATTTGTCAATGTCTCTCAAGCACTGGACAAAGGTAAAAAATGTATTGCCGTTTTTCTTGACATTGCAAAGGCATTTGATGGACTTTCGATCCCTATCCTAGTCAGAAAACTGGAACGAATTGGTATAAGGGGCAACTGTCTAGATTTTTTCAACGACTATCTTTCAAATAGAACTCAAAGAGTGAGAATTGGTAATCACCTGAGTAGTGAGGCTGTCATTTCGTACGGTGTGCCACAAGGTAGCATAACTGGTCCGAGTCTGTTTTTATGTTACATAAACTGTCTGTGTAACCTTGACATTGAAAATGCTCAAATCTACACGTATGCTGTCATCAGCATACGTGTAGATTTGAGCAGTATCATTACTGCGATTGTATTTCAGGGTAACACTTGGGCCGAAGTTTACGCATTAGCAAATGAAGGAATGAAAAAGGTAGCTTCTTGTCTCCAAGATAATATATTAGCGCTCAATGTCTCAAAACCTAATTATATCCCCTTCTCCCTTCGTTCTAACAATAACCCCCCTGATAATCTTACTATCACAATCCATTCTTGCAATGAGACTACAGCAACTTGTGCCTGCCCTTGTTTAGGAAAAGTAACACAGATAAAATATCTGGGGGTGATGTTGGACAATAGAATGTCATGGCTTCCTCACATAGAAACGGTATCTGCGCGTGTACGGAAGTTGGTATGGGTGTTTAAGAAACTCAGGAGTGTTGCTAATTCTGATCTCTTGAAAATGACGTATACAGCCCTCTGTCAATCCATATTGACCTATTGTATAACAGTATGGGGCGGTGCTTTCAAAACGCATTTACTTCATCTCGAAAGGACCCAAAGATCTGTTTTAAAAGTCATGTTATTCAGACATTTCAGATACCCTACTACTGAGCTATACAAAATTGCAAAAGTTTTAACAGTTCGACAGCTGTATATACTTGCTATTGTGCTTTACCAACACACCAAGATTCCATTTCACATTGTTCAGGCACACAGAAAACATCGCAAGCTAAAATCAATTCCCATCGGATCTCACATATATCGAACACATTTTATAAAACCCAATTTTCTTTTTTTTGTGCTCCTTTTTATACAATAGGGTGAACAAAAACTTACACATTATAAATTTGTCAAAACAGGAAACTAAAACAGTATTACAGAACTGGCTACTTTCTGCTGATTAAGTACAAACTGAGAATCTAATGGTGGTGCAGAGCTAAATGATAATTGCATGTGAATATTATATTACAAATTACAAACAACAAATACGTATTACAAAAAAACTTAAATTTAATAAATAAATAAACATACATGGAATAATGTCATATAGTGGCAGTTGAACCTGTGACATCAGTTTCAAATACAGATAAATACTATAATGATCGATGACTGGTTTAATTTGGCCTAGACATGAAAGTTTGAGAACTGCTTGCCATTGTTATATTTCATATTCATAGTGAAGTTTATTCATAACTACCCATATATTATGTTGCTTATATTGAAATGATTTTGTGATGCATTAGGTTGGTGGTAGGTATTGTTGTTTTGTATTTTTGTTTCTTTTGAGTTTTTGTTTGTGTACCGTTGAAAGATGTCGGGTCCGGGATACAGGGTAACCTAGTTCGGGACCGACGCACCAATGTTTTGTAAGATATCTTTTTAGCAAATAAAATTTTATTATTATTATTCACGTATATCTTTATTTCCTTAAGTCTAAGTTTTTACAATATTTATATAAAATAACATAAAAACATTATAAAAACCTAAACCTAGTTTGCCGCCAGCAGCGGGGCAGGGCCCAAGCTACCGGTGGTTAGGGCTGCAGACTGAGGAACCTCCTGACGATGCGCCGTGTCGAGGATGACCGCCTTCTGCATCTGACCCTTAATCCAACCGTCTAGCGAAAGTCTCTTGAGATGTTGGTCGAGACTTTTCGCTACAAGGCCGTTTGCCGACACAACTATTGGGACTATGATCGTCGAATCAACATCCCACATGGCGGTAACCTCATGAGCCAAGTCAAGGTACTTGCTAAGCTTGTCCTTCTCAGCTTTCACGAGGTTCTCGTCATGTGGTATGGTGATATCGACGATCACAGCCCGACGCTGAGACCGGTCTACCAGCACGATATCAGGCTTATTGGCGACAATAGTCCTGTCCCTGATGATAGAGCGGTCCCAGTAGAGCAACGCACGACCATTCTCGAGAACTGGCAGAGGTGCGTACTTATAGTAGGGCACCTCGGACTCGACAAGGCCGTATCGAAGAGCAAGCTGCTGGTGGATGATCCTGGCTACTAGGTTATGTCTGTGCAAGTACTCGCCGTTAGCAAGATGCGAACAACCGGAAATAACATGACGAAGTGATTCGTCTGGACGGCGGCATGCCCGACAAATGTCGACCGTACCGTCCTTCATTATGTATTTTATTATTATTATTTCCAAATACTTAGATTATAATTATATTATAATTAGATGTTCTATAGACATTTTACATAATTATAATATATACTAATCAAAAATATACAAAAAAGAAATAAAAGATCAAAAATTGTAAGCCTATCCTGGATTTGTAATTGACTTGACTAATATTAGTAACCTTTTAGTAGTAGTAGTGACCATCTTGAATCGATATTAAACAAACATAGCTAAGAACTATAGCATGGAAAACTATCCTTCAAATAAAAAAAAAACGCACTGAAAACGGTTCGTCCGTTTGAGGTCCACAAACAGACACCCAGACAGACAGACATCGACGTCAAACTTATAACACCCCTTTTTTGGTCGAGTGGGGATAAAAAAAGCAGCATAAGTTAATCTGCATAGTTCAATTTAATCACTAACAGTGTTTGTTGTACATTTTGGAGCTAACCATAGTAACAATGTCTATCGATTGCTCAGTATAAAATGGTCTCTGAATTCGTTGTTTAGAAAACTGACGGTATTCTAACAATTGTGAGCTTTATTTTCTGAACGATACTTGACAATATTGTCTGTCATTCGAAAACTGCGGTGCATAATCAGCCTGAACAAAACAGCCCTTTAAACTCTACTGTTAGGACTCAAAATGGCATGAACATCTCAATGTAGTAGCAATATTGCTGGCATGTGAAACGCGCAAGCTTTGTTAGATGAATTTCGATTTTGTAACAAGTGGTTAAACTGTAAAATCGTTTGGAGATACTAAAATTCTTCGTTAGATCCTGCAATGCTCATTCTATTGCTCAGTTGGTATTTGGCGTGGAAGGAATGTCTGATATTTAGGATGATTTGTTTACAAGCACTACATAAAACGTCTAGTATTTTTTTTTTAAATAGTGTTGTTGTTTTTCTTTGCATACTCCGTAAATAGATGCTGGTTGTTTTTCTATATTTGTACCACTGCAATGCAAAGATTTCCTTTGTTTTCCAGTTTTGCTACACTTTTGCTATTCTTGTAGAGTAGCAAAGAAGGAAAAAAGAAAGCAATAGCACAGAAAATAACTTAAAAAAAAAGTTTTCTTAAAATATTAAATCACTTGACCGTAACTGGAAGCTTTATATTGAGATAGCATTTCCGTTTCCGTCGAATTCCTACCCAAATTAGGACTCTTTTAGTAATTTGTTTCCGGTCCAGTGGCGCCACCTGGTGATTGCGAGTTGCTAACTTTGTGCCTCGCCATCTTAAGTCATTGGCGTTAAAATTTTCGTCGAGGCAACTTGTGCGCAGCTCTACCTTTTCTGCCAAAGTTGCATATTGCATATAGTGAAATTATTTTTCAAATAATATATATTATTCAATTTTATATTGTAATAATATAGAGTACTTAAGTAAAATTCGCAAAAGTTACTGTGAATAAAGTGTGGTAAAGACATCTTTAACACGTGAGTACCTACCTACCCACATTTATCGAATATTTTGATTTCTTTTAACGGTTTTTGCCGTTCGCTTAAATTTTGTTTTTGTCTTTGAAAGAAAAGTCTATATATTATGTGTTGTTAATGTTGTGTTTGTTTTAATAATAAACGAATACTTTGATAAAGATATGAGCGGGAGAGCACGTAAACGTAGAATTAGCAGCTCTAGTAGCTGCTCGAGCGGCTCATTGAGTTCATCCAGTTTGAACAAACAGCGCCGCAGCTCGCGGCGTCACAAGTGCTCGAGGCATCGTGATAGGACTATGGACAAATTAGTAAAAGAAATGGGTGAGCTTCGCAAACATATTTTCAATGCCGCTAACCCACGTGATGATGAGTGCCCTAGCTCATTGTCATTTTATGCAAATAATTATGATGTAATTTGCAACGATACAAAATCTATTGATTCTAGTAGCGAATTTCATAGTCCAAACTTAATTTTTGATATTAATACAATGTTCAAGGAGCCATCTGTTCCTAAAACTCCCGAAAACTTTTTAAAGTTGTTGAACAGCATTCAACAATTGGGCAACACTTCCTGGTCAGAAGTTAGTTATGCTGAAACACAAAAGCTATATAATCATACTCCAGGGTTCATAGACTTGGAAACAAACGAAGAGGTAAAAATGTATGACACCTTACGTCATCTTGCTTACGCGGACAAGTCCTATGCGGCCATTACATTCTGTATATTAAAACAGAAAGAGTCTCTGGAGGAGGGTATAAGCCAATTTCTTAGCTGGGTCAAAAATAATGAGGTAGATTTTGAGAATATTAGCGGTAAGGTTGAAGAATTGTTTCTTAAGGGGGGTTTTCATAAAATTTCATCAGATCTATTGCAACTAGCTTGCGGATATAGAGCCGAGAGTATTAAAATGCGACGTGAATCTATTACAAGCCGGGTTCGTGATCCTTTAATGAAAGCGATGTTAAATAAAATACCTCCATCAGTGACTCATCTGTTTGACTCTGAAAAATTTACTACTACATTAGAAAAAGCCGGTGGGGTCTGCAAAGCCTTTTGGCTTCCAATCGATGACCATGACCAAGTCATGCTCAAACAAACCTGAATAAATAAACGTCCTCGCTGGAACAATGCTCACAAAGACCAGCAGTTCCATCACGTGGAACTCAATATCATGGTACTGAACCAGGTTTTCGAATACACATGCATGCCCAAGACTACCCACCCTCGCGGGATGCATATAACCATGCAAAATACCTTCAAAGACCTCAATTGTCAACTGTTCGACCAATCAAAGAGGTTCTTATCACCACAGAGGCTCGCGGCCCAAACGTGGACATCATCAAGGATCGGCAAATGGTTCAAGCGATTCCAAAGGCTAACGTTATTCTCATAAACAAAGACTTGAAGCAATTCCAAGCCGGTCAAATAGCGCATTTTTATGATAATTGGCAAAAAAATGGGAGCACCTGCAGTCATACTAAAACTTATTCCAGGGTACCGCATACCCTTTTACCGAAAACCTCCACTCGTATGGCCGAACGTAGTCGAAAGCCGGACACTGACTCCTTGTTCAGGGCAAATGTCTACTGTTATTCAAAACATGAAAAGGCAGGGTATTCTAAAAACAGCTCCGCTGTCACCGAGTTTTATCTCCCCCCTTGTTTCTTGTACCAAAAAGCGACGGATCAGTCCGTCCAATATTCAACCTCAAAGCGCTAAACAACTACGTGAAGAACGAACCTTTCCACTTGGTAAACATGTTCCGCATACCAGACTTCCTTCAACCACAGGACTGGATGTGCAAAATAGACCTGTCTCAGGCATACTTTCATTTGAAAATTGCAGATTGTCACAAACGATTTCTGCGCATAATTTACAACCACGAATTGTTAGAAATGACTTGCTTGCCTTTTGGTCTCAACACTGCTCCCAAGACGTTTTCGATACTAACGAATTGGGTAGCCAGGACATTAAGAGAGAGGTGGCTGATAAGAATAATCGTGTATCTAGATGATTTCTTGATTGTCCACCAGGATGCCAAAACCTTGTACTCGCATGTCAAGGTCGCAGTAGACACTTTACAAGATCTTGGATGGCAGATAAATTTCAAGAAATCTATTCTGTCACCTCAAAAGAGCCTAGTCTATTTAGGTATAGTATGGAATCCTTGGATCAATGTCAAAACACTACCTGTAGAAAAGTCTACCCCCCCCTGATGGACAAGATCAATCGAGCTCTCAGCCAAGAAAAGATAACTTTGAAGGATCTACAGAGTATAGTTGGCTCTCTGAATTTCGCCAGTTTTGTGGTACCTCGAGGGCGCCTAAATCATCGTCATTTATTGATGTTCTTGAATTCATTACCAGACCAGTCGTCAAAAAACGTACTATCTGCCACAAGATGTTCTCAAAGAACTGGGTTGGTGGCGCCGGAACTGCCTGTTATCCACGCCAATACATTACCCTCCAGCGCAGAATTTTCTAGTGACAGACGCATCCGATCTAGCATGGGGAGCACAGCTCAACGACCAATCCTTTTCGGGAAATTGGTCACCAAAGGAGAAGCATCTGCACTGCAACCAAAAGGAGATGCTTGCCATACTTTATGCACTCCGATTACACGCATGTTCTCTGCAGAACAGTTCAATTTTAATACAATGTGACAACAAGACTGCGGTCGCGCATTTACGGAAGGAAGGAGGTATCAAGTCACTGACCTTGTTGAACATAACTCAACAGATACTACTATTGTTAGATCGTTACCAGATACACTACAGTATCCATCATCTGCCGGGCAAGTACAACACTCATGCGGACAGCCTGTCCCGTCAACGTCATCCTCCAGAATGGCACCTATTACCGGATTGCGTGAATATGGTGTTTACTAAATGGGGAGTTCCTGTGATAGACTTGTTTGCCTCAAAAACGGCTCATGTAGTTTACAACTATGTGTCGCGAGATTTGGCGGATCGTGAGGCCCTATTTCACGATGCGTTCAGTATCCAATGGGACTATCAACTGGCATGGGTATTTCCACCACCGTTCCTAGTGCCCAAAGTACTAGCACATTTGAATCGGTCCACAGGCATTTTCCTAATGGTAGTTCCCCGATGGGAGAGAGTTTTTTGGCGGGCGGATCTTAAAGCCCGCGCGCTCGAAGCACCAATAACACTGTACAAACTCCGTGAACATCTGATAGACACTTCAACAGGATTACCTCCGCCGAAAGTCGATGACATAATTCTCGAAGTTTGGAAATGTGGGGGTGGTCTGAGGCGAAATTAAATCTAGATCAAATATTCATACTCAGATTCATGGCGTGGTGTTTCCTAAAACTGACGAAATAGCTTAAAAGAAATGGGTTGCTTGGACTACGAGCAAAGGCTTTAACCCAGGAAACACCTCACAGGCACCCAAGCAGCTCAATTTCCAACAGATTAATTCATAGATCAGAAACTATCATATAACACTATACTCTGTTATTTTAACCTTTATAATGCTGACACGACCAGTTTGTTAAGTTCACATGTACTGTTAAAGTACATACCAAAATCAATTGCTATGAAAAATTTAGCTAGACCCAAAGCACCGATTTGGGATGTGAGTAAGCGGCACTTATTTCTAGATAATTGTGTAAGCACTTATAATATTTTTCAGACGTGTCGGCATACTGTGACACCTTTTTTATTTCTCTGTTCCGGGAGACGTAATCATGCATCAATCATGCATAACAATCTTACACTGCTATGCGTTGATTCTAAACATTGTTTGAGATCCAATAACAGTATAATAGTTTGCCCACAGTTTGGTTCTGAAACTAACAATAGGAATTACCGGCAATCGGGCTGGAACATTTTGCAAAATCAAGACTGTACCTAATATTTTAAAATTCCAAAATACAAAGAAAATAAATATTGTGTTTATTATTAATAAAATGTATAACATACTAATATATTATTAATAAAATGATTTTCGGTCACTTACTAATATATTTATTTTTTATTGATCACATTGGCGTTTACATAGAAATTTAATGTTAAACCAACTTGAGTGTCGTCACCAGGCGAAAACAAACAGGTCTCAATATAAAGCTTCCAGTTACGGTCAAGTGATTTAATAGCAGCGTTTTACCTGAAATAAAACGCATATTAAAATACTTACCTAACTGGAAGCTTTCACTTTAATTTCTGCCTGGCGATATTGAGCCAATGACTTAAGATGGCGAGGCACAAAGTTAGCAACTCGCAATCACCAGGTGGCGCCACTGGACCGGAAACAAATTACTAAAAGAGTCCTAATTTGGGTAGGAATTCGACGGAAACGGAAATGCTATCTCAATATAAAGCTTCCAGTTAGGTAAGTATTTTAATATGCGTTTTATTTCAGGTAAAACGCTGCTATTTTAGATAGTATATTATGCCAACGCGTGAACATCCTTAGAACTCAGACAAACTATTCTTATAAAATGCTCTAAATGTTAGATATTCGTATATCATATCAAATACATAAAAAAAAAAATCGAATGACATCGATTACGAGTAATCGATGTCATTCGATATATTTTTTATAAGAATGTATAAGAGCATTTTATAAGAAAAGTTTGTCTGAGTTCTAAGGATGTTCACGTGTTGGCATAATATGCTATCTAAAATATTGTAAGAAAACTTTTTTTTAAAGTTATTTTCTGTGCTATTGCTTTTTCACTGTACATAATATGTCTTCTGGTGTGCATAATAAAGGGTTTCTGCCTGTCTGTCTGTCTTAATCTTTTAGATTGGCAAGTAAAATGCCTGAAATGAAGAAAAAAATCTTTTTGGACTAAAATGACTGTATTTTATAGGGAATCTAAACAATAGAAACGAAAATTAAAATACAAAGAGCACAGTTTGAACCGCGAAAATAGTGTCAATCCGAGTGCTTGCCCGCTATCTAGCGTCACCGCTTGGAAATTTACTAGGTTTGGCTGTCGACTATGCTCTGGCACTGAGCCAGCTCACGGCTCTGACATCACGCTATGACAGCTATCCCGGAACGAGTTTGCTGTGTAAGGTGCTTTTATTTTTATTTTTTGGAATAACTTTTTATTGGGACCGACCATAACATAACAATAAAGGATTTTTTTGTTGTAACAAGGGGTCTAGAGAGGTTATTTCATTAGCTTGTATAGAATCCTACTGTTGATCGAGAGAGAGAGAAATGATCGAGAGTTGCAACCCCCCTATCTTCACCGGCACTCAGTTGGACAGCTTTCAAGTGACGGTATAGTTTTTTTATAATAAATAGTGACGAGATGAGCATGACATGTGCCTGATGGTAAGCAACGTGCCTGCCACATATCAGCATAGTGCTGAATCTTATTATTTTATACCCTTCTATCATCCTTTATACGTCTCCTGGTAGTTCATATGACCCATACATTTTGTTCCCTGGCCTGTAGTCTATAAGAAATAGATAGTATATCTATAGAATAGAAAAAGAGTAGAGTTAGAAGGTCATAGATAAAAAAGGAGGTAAGGAGATCTTTGTTCTAAGGTGGAGCAAACCCGGCTAAAATAATGATTTGAAGCAGCCGAATTGAAAACCTCCTATTTTTTTAAGTCCGTATAAATTCGATAAATATTCAGTCTATCAGTATATCATATACTCGTATATCTATAAGAATATCAGTAAGAAACACACTTCCAATGAAGTAAATATGTAAATTCAATTACAAAATACAAGGATGTTTTTCCATATTTCACAAATTATTACGAAAAGATTTTCATTAAACTTCGGATGGCGCATTAATTTGCCAAGTCCATATTAAAACGACTTCTTTAAGAAACAGGAAAGTTGGACCTACTTAATTCTTACGAAAAAGTAATAAATCAAAGTTGTACGGGGCTTTAATAAAAAACTTTTGGATGGATTTGATCCAAATGACAAATCGTGTAAAATACATCACGGGATATTATTTCGACGTCTCTTACTTGCTCATTCAATGATTTGGTTCCGTTTTGCTTTGCACTTTCTTATGTTTCCTGTGAAATCTCACTTTGTAAAGATTTATTTTTAACCCCCGACCAAAAAGAGGGATGTTATTACTTTGACGTCGATAAGTATAAGAGTGTGTGTGTAAGTGTGTGTGAGAGAGAGGGTGTGTATGTGGGTGTGTCTGTGGTACCGTAACTCTCAAACGGGTGGACCGATTTTGATGCAGTTTTGGTTAATAAGTATCGTTGCAAGATGGCCGGATAAAATATTTCTTCACAACTTCCTTCAACATGCATAAAATGTAAGGGCTTAACTAGTAGAATACTATACACTATGACAAATTTCAAATCCAAGATGGCCGCCACCACAAAATGGCAAATTACATGTTTTTCTCTACTCCCTCAATATGGGTATCAAATGAAAGGGCTTGACTAGTAGAAAATTGTTATAAATTTTTATTGGGTATAAAGCAAAATGTTTAATTTTGTTCTTGTATAAGAGATATACTAAGGAGACGAACATGTGGTAGTAAGCATTACGCATACCACCACGCATCTAATTAATCATAAAGAATTTAAATCACCGGCCAGAACTGCCCTGGGCTTGTTCCATGCCCACTTACACGTAAGGTGAATTTCCTTTTTGCCTTGTAAGATATTTGGAAACATTGCGTAACTCTAGGTAAGGTAGCGCCATTTTAGTAGGTTTTCGGATCTTAATCAAGCAATGTATTCAGTCTTAAGCTTTTGAATGGGTTAATTTAGCTGTTCTTTTATTTATTATGTATCTAGAAAGTACAGTTGACTAGCGTTTAGTACATAATAACATTTTTTATTTTTGTGAACCAAATAAACAAATTTAAATTTCATTTTATTTCATTATACAATTACATCATTAAACATTAGGTATATCCTTTTTTTTATAATGATTATCCTTTTTTTACGGCGCCAAGCGGGCTAGCCGTGTTCCGACGTGTTGTCTAGTGACACCGTTAGGGGAAAACGGGTCAGAACAGTTGCTGCATAACTACAAGACCGGTCTGTCACACGCCAATACTATACATCGGGAAGCTAGTCATGGAGGGTAGCGGGATCCGAGGCACGGTTGCCGCGACCGACCGCAGATAGTTGGGGGCCCAAGTAGTGAGCTAGCCACTCATGAAAGGCTGCCCCGCCATCTAGCGAAAAATCCCGGGATGCGCTATCCTGCCGGTTGGCGACCGGATGACAAGGCCAGATAGACATCCCCGGGGGGGCTCGGGCGTCCCCGCAGTCTCCAGACTAGCTCCCCACTGATGTGTTTGTGTTGTGTGTTGTGACCAATGGTCAGTAGTGTACGGCCTCGTTCCACTGCCGTTTTCCCACCGATCCCCCTCTCAAAACAAAAATGAAAAATAATGTAAACAGAAACAAGTGTAAAGAGCGGCCGCACTCCTTGTCGGTTAAAGTGCACCTCACAAATATTCGAGGTCTGCACTCTAATCTCTCAGCAGTCCATCACCACCTCGAGACTGAGCAGCCGACACTCTTTTTCTGACGGAGACGCAGATAGGTTGTCCGTCGGACGTGGCGTACCTATCGTATCCAGGTTATACCCTGGAGCACAAATTCCGGCCTCGTGCTGGAGTGTGCCTGTACGCCCGTGACGACATCTGCTGTCGGCGTCTCCGTAACCTTGAAGACACTAGGTTTTCTGTTCTTTGGGTACTGATAGACACAGGCATAGACAAAATTGTCTATGCCTGTGTGTATCGGTCGCACAGCGGGGACCTGGAGACGACTAGGCTCACAGAATATTTAAGTGAGGCGGCGGACGCGGCTCAACAGAAGTACCCTTCGGCCCAATTAGTGTTACTGGGGATTTTAACGGCCATCATAAGGAATGGCTGTTCCCATACCGACACTGACCACGCTGGGCAGGAAACGAGAAAGTTAGCTTTAACGTTAGACCTAACCCAGCTGGTCCAAGAGGCCACAAGAGTACCCGACGTTGAGTCGCATACACCTTATTGTTTAGACCTTCTGCTGACAACAGATCCAGACCGTTATTCCGTGGTAGTATCTTCGCCATTAGGCAGCTCCGACCACTGTCTGGTGAAATCTGTATCCGTCTACCATCCGCCTGATCCCAGCCCTAGAGGCAACCGGCGGTTGTGGCGATACAAGTCAGCAGATTGGGATGAGATGCGCTCTTTCTTTGCATGGCACCTTACCCATGGCAGTCATTGTGCTTCACTTCTGGTGATCCCTCAGTCTGCGCGGATGCTGTGACTAATGTAATACGGACGGCTATGGAACATTTCATTCCGTACTCCGACGTCCCATTATCCAGCAAAGCTCGCCCTTGGTTTGGTTCTCAATGTAAAGGTGCTGAAGCACTTAAACATGAGACCTACCTAGCCTGGGTTGATGCTCGACAGCGTAAGGCAAGGGATGTACACCAGAAGAAGAAAGCGTTCAACAAGGCTGCTAAGGCATGCAAAAAGGTTCTTCAGAGGGCTCGTTTTGACCACATTAGTCGAATAGGGAACAAACTTGCTTCGTACCCTGCGGGCAGCAAAGCGTTTTGGACCCTAGCTAAATCGGTCGAATCGAACCTCTGCCGCCCCTCACTACCTCCAATGCTGAAACCTGATGGGACACTGGCTCACAGTGCAATGGAGAAGGCAAACATGTTTGCATCTCAGTTTGCGGAATCTTCGCGTCTTGATGCTGGTAGCGCGACACCTCCTACTCCATCCGGCTGTCCGACTTTTATGTCAGAGACACATTCGCCAAATGGAGGTTCGCAAGGCTCTACGCAATCTGGATGTGAATAAAGCCAGTGGTCCAGATGGTATTCCTGCCCTAGTGTTGAAGGCTTGTGCGCCTGAGTTGTCCCCGATACTGACGCGCCTATTCAGACTTTCTCCAAACGGGGCTGGTACCGAAGTCTTGAAGCTTGCCAATGTGCAACCAGTGCCCAAAAGGGTAGTCGTGCCTGCCAACTACAGGCCAATCTCGGTCACGTCCATACTCTGCAAGACTATGGAACGTGTCTTAAACCACAGGCTCCTGACGTACCTAGAATCAAACGACCTCCTCAGTGACCGGCAATACGGATTTCGCCGAAACCGGTCCACCGGGGATATTCTAGCGTACGTCACTCACATCTGGAGTGAAGCTATTGAGAAACACGGGAAGCACTTGCAGTCTCCTGGATATCTCGAAGGCTTTCGACAGGGTTTGGCATGATGGCCTTATAAGCAAGCTTTCAAGTTATGGTTTGTCTCCTGGGTTTATTGCGTGGATATCGGACTTCTTGAGGATCGATCCATACGAGTCGTCATTGATGGCTGCTCGTCGGATCAAATGGCTATCAATGCTGGAGTCCCTCAAGGGTCGGTACTCTCTGCGACACTTTTCCTGCTACATATTAATGATCTGTTGAAGCCCGGTATCTTTGGGTACGCAGATGATAGCACCGTTGTAGAGAGCTACATATCTAGCGCGAGAGCCAGTGGGCAGCAAACCCAGGTACTGAGAGAGAGTTTGATTGAACGTTTGAGCTTGACCCTTGAGGCGGTGTCTGAATGGGGTGATGCCAATCTGGTCAAGTTCAACGAGAGTAAGACGCAGGCGTGTCTGTTCTCCGCAAAAAGGAGTCCATTACAACTGACTCCTACTTTTCGTGGTGTATCCGTGTCAGTTTCTGACCGTCTTGAGCTTTTGGGCGTTACTTTGACATCCACGCTCAACTTTGGCTCGTATATCGAGTCCAAGGCTAAATTAGCTGCCAAAAACTAGGTGTCCTCTCAAAGGTGCGAAGGTACTTCAACTCTGAACAGTTGCTCACATTGTATCAAGCACAGATTCGCTCTTGTATGGAGTACTGTTCGCACCTTTGGGATGGATCGGCTAAGTATCAGCTGGAGGCCCTGGAATCGATCGAGAGACGTGCCAAAAGGCTCATAGGCAATGACTCTCTTCTGCGAAAAAAGACTACAAAGTCTTGATCATCGCCGAAAAATTGCCAGCCTATCGGTTTTTATCGGATACACTTTGGAGAGTGTGCGACTGATTTGCATGATCTGATACCACCTTGCCCTTTTTTCTATCAGAATGCTCGTAGCTCGAAAAAGCGACATCGTTTCATGGTTGAAGTTCCAAAGACACGAACGAAGAGATTTGACTCTACTTTTGTGATAAGAACATCTAGGCTGTGGAATACGTTGCCTGAGTGGGTTTTCCCCGATGGTTACAATCTTTGTGTCTTCAAATCGAGAGTGAATCGGTTTCTTCTAGGTAAACACGCTCCATCGTAGACCGCATCGTCGCTTAACATCAGGCGAGATGGCGGTCAAGTGTAAACCTATAAAAGTTAAAAAAAAAAAAAAAAGACAGGTTTAGACTTGACCACCATCTCGCCTGATGTTAAACATGCTTATCCATAGGAAACGGATTAACTCTAGACTTGAAGACATCGAGATTGTAACCATAGGAAAAAACCATTTAGGCAACCCATTTCACAATTAAGACGTTCTTCTTTTCTGTAAAATTGTTTTTATTTAAACTGCTTTATTTTAATTACTCTCTCTTTTTTTTTGCTATGTATTTAGATAGTTGTCAATGGATTTAATTTATGTTTTTGGAATTCTTGGTTATCGAGAACCACGACCATTACTACCTTGTTCTCTACGTTACGTATGTGGTGCAGTTACGTTGTATTTCAACAATAGAACGTAAACGTCGTTATCACGTAAATTTATGATTATTTATTTATTGTCTTTATCTTGTTATCGAAGAGTACGAATTACGTTGAGTCTAAATCACAGACTAAGTAGAGAGATGTCTAAATACTCAAACGGTCACTCAAATCATAGAGCATTACCGTTCTAGGACAAAGAGTTTACATATACTACTTGTAGACGCTTTACACCGACATCACGGGTCTGATCGCTCTTGCCTTGTCGCTCTTGTGGAAGTGTCATACTTTTGTCGCGGCACATCACTATGTCGCCATAGCTAACATACACCTCATCTGCTTACGATTGGTACAAAATAACCATGTGGAAAAACTTTCATCTATTTACTTATTCTTTCTCTAAGTTCTAGAAGCTGTATTCGTACTTTGGTGCTAGAAAGTTCCTTGATCTTAGTATTGCTTATTGACAAATACATTAACAAGTAGCTATAATTAATTACAAAAACGTCACAAAGATTTAAGATTTACGTTAGGGTTTTTTTTTAACTTTTATAGGTTTACACTTGACTGCCATCTCGCCTGATGTTAAACGATGATGCGGTCTACGATGGAGCGTGTTTACCTAGAAGAAACCGATTCACTCTCGATTTGAAAACACAAACGGTCTTATTCATAATAAATGCTTATAAAAGACTTAAAACACTCATTATTTAAAACGCTCGATAAGCTTATAAAACGTGCTATAAAATTCCGTATTCATAAACGCTCTATAAGCCTTCTATAACTTAAGCATTACTAATATCAGTTTTAGGATCAAAATGTTGCCATTATAATGAAATCGCTCGATTTTATGGACAAACTGACAGAATCGTCCACAGATAAAACGAGTTTGATGGTGGAATCATAGACAATGTTACAGAATAAAAAAATATGACATACACTGTGAAGTTATGAAGCGGGGAAATTTAAAGTTATATTACTAAAACGAAGTGGTGTTCGTTCGTTCTCTTATTAATTTCTTGTATTTTATAAGAAAAATTGCAAAAGAAATAAATTAGAAATAAATTCCGAACGTAAAAGGATCACTCCTACTTATATTGCACCTTTCGTCGATGTTTATTACTTTCATCTCAATATGTTTTATTCTTTTACCATCAACACCAAACATTACATTGGTTTTTAGACACTACATAATATATAGTCACTATATTTACATAGATTCAAATGTTTGGAATATTTGAAGCAAGAATTCCTGGTACCTCGATGTTACGTGTTTTCCGACAATCAAGCTCATAATTGTCAAAAGCTATGAAGAAGATGGAAGAATTAAGAACATACTATAACAAAAATACTCCCAACGCTCAAACGCTGGACATTGGCGAAATTATGGTGACATTACCGAATGGAAACCAAAAAAAATGGTAAGTTGAATATGTCACAACGCCATTTCGACACGAATCAGCTGTTAAGAGTCGGCCATATTTGCCTAAAACACTGCTAAAATAGGGTTCTCGGCTCTATAACTTTATAGAAGGCTTATAGCACGTTTTAGCGCTAAAATGCTGTTATTAATACCATTTTTCCTAAGACGTACTATAGCAAGTCTTTAGACATGCTATAACTTTTTATGAATAAGACCGTAAGATTGTAACTATCGGGAAAAACCCCTCTCAGGCAAGGTATTCCACAGCCTAGACGTTCTTATCACGAAAGTAGAGTCAAACCTCTTCGTTCGTGTCTTTGGAACATCAACCATGAAACGATGTCGCTTTTTCGAGCTACGAGCATTCCGATAGAAAAAAGTCAAAACAAAGGATTTGCGTCAATCCTTAATTTTTCAACAATTATTATTTCCTAAATCTTGACAGGAATACCAAAAACAGTTCAGAGGTAGAAAACATTTCATCTCGCACGAAAAATCTAGTTTCATCGGAAATTTCATTAGTAAGGGATCTCACAGATAACCAATATAACGCGTATATCTACAACATAGAGTACGTCGGAATCTCGAAGGCAATTCGGGGGGAAATCCACCAAAATAAATATGGGTAAGGATCAGGCGCGCTATGTATCATCGGACATAATGTGATTCGAATATGCTCGGGAAAATACTGGAATATACTGGATAATACTGGAATACGCCAGATCTGCTCGAGTGGATTCACAGATTCCTAGAGAACGCTATATTAATGCACTAGCGGCTCTTCGCGGTTTCGCCCGTATAGTCTCCGCTCCCGTTATTTTACTGAGATGAAAAGTAGTAGCAAATGTGTTAGTACAGACTATAATCTATCTGTATTTCAAATTTAAATCCGAATCGATTGACCAACAAACATCCGAAAATTACGAATTTTTCGCATCTACAATATACTAACAGCGCTCCAGAGTTTCACTCGCACAGTTCCCATTCACGTTATTTTTCCGGGATAAAAAATAGACTCTGTGCTGTTGCAGTTTATAATCTAACTGTATTCCAAATTTCAACCCGATCCAATAATGTTAAAATAATACGGGGCTTCATTATTTGAATATCTCGACGTTTCGGCAGCGTTACAGCCGCCGTGGTCACGAGAAGACTGAAGAAATTGCGGGTCGTCTAATTGCGAAATGAGGGGATATCGATCTACCCTCATTTGGTCTTCAAAAAATCGCAGGGTTACCAACACGACACACGACACTAACCGTATCACCAGGCTTCTCCGAACTCACTCCGCGATTTATCTATGACAGGATTCCTAGACGCTGATAACCGAAAACCATCCTCCCGATTGAAATTACGATGTTTTTTAATATCTGAGGCTTCCCGAACTATTCTTTCGTGGGAATGACGTTCGGTGGAGAGAAAATATGTTCAAATCGCGAAAGTTTCAAAACTAAACCCGATCCGAATAATCTAAATACTTACCCAAATTTTGATATCTTTAAAATTAGTAGGAAAATCACTTGCAGCATTGTTTCACTCGCTGTTTCAGCTGCGTTGTTCCCGTTGTCGTTATTTTGTCGCAATGAAAAGTAGCCTAATGTATTATTTTAGACTACACTCTACTTGTGTTCGAAATGTTAACTCGATTAGTTTAGTTGTTCTCACGTAGTTGTCCAACAAACAACTTAACAGTCACATTGATAATATTAGTGGGTTTATACTATGAATATTTACTGGAATACCCCAGGTCTGCTCGACTGGATTCACAGATTCCTAGAACTCCACGTCGGGAAATATTAATGCCGCCATCTATAAATGAAATGCGATGTATGTGATAGAATATGTTGTTTTTCTCGCACATGAGTCTGGTTTTGACAACCATCTCAGTTGTGGACGTTCATTTAGAAGAAGGACGTCTACTCTTTTCCTACGAAAAACGTAATTTAGAAGTAAACTCGCGACTTTCTTACTCCTGTTCTACTTCGTTTCACCCGATCGAACATTTTGGCGTTTAAATCCCTACTCTAATTAGAAAAGTCTTAGACGGATCGATCGAATGACGGATCGAAGTAGAACCGGAGTAGGAAATTTGCGAGTTTTATTTCGTCATCATATCTTATATTTCATTTCGTTGTTTTTTATAAAAATATGCGTATACCTACACTTGACTGCCATCTCGATGATCGCCTGATGTTAAGCGACGATGTAGTCTACCTTGAAGTCTTCTAGGTAGGTAGTATATCTAGAAGAAACCGATTCACTCTCAATATGACGACACGAAGATTTTAGTAACTATTGGGAAAAATCCACTCAGGCAACGCATATCACAGCAGAGACGTTCTTCACAAAAGTGGCGTCGAACCGCCTCGTTAAAGTCTTTGGAACGTGGACCATGAAACGATAAGAAGGATATTTAATTATTTACCAGTGTCTTGTGATTCTACATTCGTCGTTCCTTATTTAAAACATTTTAACTTTAAACTAGGATTACTTTTTTTTATATCCTTACATTATTTCGTGTTTCTTTTTGAAAAGTAGCCTATGCCTCCGAATTGTAATCTGTCTCAATATGAGTCAAATGAAAAAAGTTTTACAAGTGGAATACTATACACTATGACAAATTTCAAATCTAAGATGACAGACCTACAAAATGTCAGGGGCTTTTTAAATTTAAGTACCTTGTTGAAGTGAAAACTTTAGCCGCATTGGGTAAGCGTTTATAGGGAAAATCTTTTGGGCTCGCGGGTTCGACATGCTAATGTTGTGTGGCGCCGGCAGCGAAGCTGAACGTACGCATTAGACTCTTTTTGAATGGGTGAAATATTGTCAATACGCGTCATCGACATGTCTGATGGTATGCAACTAGCCTGCCCATAACAGCACAGTGACATGCATCTATTTGAGTATAAAGAGTCCAAATCATTACCTAGCACTGCACTGCGCTCGTCTCCCAAAGATATAAGATTGTTTTAAGATTAAGATAAAATTACCCTATAATTTCTCTAGAAACATTGCGCTTCAAACCCGGAACACAGTGATGTTTTCACACTACTGCTTGGCGGTAGAATAACTGGCAAATACATATGTGTTACTTCCCCACGCGGTCTCCACTACAATGAAATAACTCTGCTTGTAATAATGAAATAATATGTAGTAACTCTGTAGATACACAGATGTTTTGTGCAACATTTAAGCTGTTTAATACTATTATTATAAGTTTTCACTTCTATCTGCTGTCTCTGTGACTGCCATTTTTGTAAAGGTCGAAATGTTCCCACTAAATGTTCCCACTGCTGGGTCTCAGAGCTCTCGTAAGGAGAGAGTTTCCGGTAATTTGTTCCTTAATACGTCCAAATATATGAATGTGTCCAAAGTTTCATGTTGATCAGTTAAGTAATTTTCGCGTGAAAGCGTAACTAACAAACTTCCAATCACGTTTGTAATATTAGGGATTATTTATCGGGTCAGCTATAAATTCATACACAGTACTGTCGATTCTTATTATACCCTCACTGCGTACCCTTCAGTTAATATATACAAATGACACGAGGGCCTCAAAGGAGCATCGACCGCGTCCTTTATTTTTACAGTCTACCCTCAACTATCCTTCAACACGGACCTTTGGGATATAGTGAAGGAAATTCAGCGTAATTCTTTGACTTCAGTTTGCCTGTCAGTTATGTTTGGGTCATGTCAAAATACTCCCCAGCGAGGGCTTAAAGTTTGTTCTGTGAACCTTTCCGATACTGTGCGCTTTTATACAATTATGTACTTAAATCCTATTAATATTATATATGGGGCATTTCACGCCAAGCGGACAACCAAAAAATACGAGGTCGTGAATTTTGTTCACACTCTGGTCAGTTATACTCCTAGTAGACGTTTGTGGGTACACACAATTTTTTTTTCGTGTGATGCTCTATTGCCGAGTTATAAGCTTTTAAATATTTTTTGGTTAAAAGAAAACCTCTTCAGCTACCTTCTAGGTACGTCACCTGTTGAAAATTGGTCATACCAACTCAGAATTGGAACAAATTTGAATACCAAAAGTTTATAATGACGCAATCTTAGATATGCTGCCACGTCACCGCACGGTATGAAAGCTCTCAAAAAGTTTTCTAGTTTCTGTTACATTCTTCATTCATGCTCTGCTCCTATTGATAGTAGCGTAATGTTATATAACCTATAGTCTTCGTCCATAAATATGACTACCTATTAGAAAAATAATCTTTCAATCATCAATCAATCAATCATCGGATCAGTAGTTCCCGAGATTCTAGCGCTCAAACAAACAAACAAACTCTTCAGCTTTATTAATATTAGAGTAAATGTGTAGACTAGAGATCAGCGTCTATAAATGTCCAACCCTAGATGTCATAGTCTAAATATATCCGAACGTAGGTGTCATAACAATGACGTGGGGCATGAATCCGTGCAATCTTCCCACGTGCGATTCTGATACGCCCTCGTTAGTTAGCTCAACAGCCTGAATATAGAAATCCATCAACGTTTATTTTAAGGGTCGTCCCTCACTGGGAGCATTCGCGTGTAATGTAACGTTACAGAGACGAGCATTACGTCACTGAAGGAGGAGAACCAAGCATTACCATAATGTTACATTAGGTACATGCGAATGCTCCCGGTGAGGGAGCACCTTAATAATGTATTTTTCTCCGAAAAAGCAAAAACTGACTAAATAGTTTTTATTGCGTTCTTTTCTTTTATGTGGTATTTGTCTTCTAACTTTCACAATTTCTAATTTATAATTATTTTTTGTTATATTTAAATGTGTAATAAATTGTACTAATTTTCACTGATAAACATGATAACGTCACACCGTATATAAGATCAGGTAAGCGTCTTTGGTGTGACCCCTGCAATACAGGTCTTCCCTAGTGCAGGTGTCACTAGTATCTATTGTGTTTTAACTGAACATGCCTATGTATAGTGGCCGGCAAACAAGTTGACCCAAAAGTGGCGTGGAAGGGGAAAGTTCGCGCCCATAACATCACAATGACACGCAGCTATTGGAATATGAAGAATACAAATCATTACCTAGCACTGCACTGCGTTCGTCACCCAGAGATCTAAGATTTTATATCTCTAAGTCCTGTATCTTCACAGTAATGTTTGCACATTACTGCTTGACAGTAGAATAACTGGTAAAGGTGTGATACTTCTCCAGGCGGATTCTGCCAAGCCTAGTACTACAAAACTGAACTAAACACACTGTTCTAGTGATATAACGGGGTAGGACCTATATCGAGGTACGCAAACTTACTCCGAACTAACTTTCTCCGAAGCTATAAGAACTATATATACTATTGAAACTTGGTAAGTAGATGTAATCTGTGAACCGCATTAAGATTTGATACAAAAAATAGAAAAAAGGAAAAAAAAATAGGGGTGGTCCCATACATAGAACTGAAACTCAAAGAAAAATTGTAGATCAATACCATACGTATGGGGTATCTATGGATAGGTCATCAAAAATGATATTGAAGTTTCTAGTATACTTTTTTTCTAAACTGAATAGTTTGCGCGAGGGACTCTTCCAAAGTGGTAAAAAGTGCCCCCTGTAACTTCTATAATAGGAGAATGACAAAAATAAAAAAAAGTGTATGATGTACGCTATCATGTAAACTACCAACGAAAATTGGTTTGAATGATATCTAGTATGTAGTTTTATTTTAATACGTTATAAATTGACTGTTGTTAAAACACTGATTAAATTAACAACGAAGTACAAGAACTTTTGTATTATGTTACTTGCTGCTACGGAAGCCTTCATGGGCGAGCCCGACTAGCACTTGACCACTTTTATTTTTTAAATTTATTCTTGGCCATGGCCATAATCTACGCGGGTAAAACCTAGCTAATAGATAAATAAAATTCCTGTTTAAAGGCGACAATTAAGTTAAATTCTCGCTGGAAGTTAGTTGCAAGGTAAAGGAATGCAAATATCTGGCCGCGGGCGCGCGCCAAATCTGCTCGCTACAAATAGTTCAGGTGTTCTCGGGCGGATAAATTGTTTGGGCCAGGGGCTCTCAAACTTTTTCCCTTTTTGAAGTGAATATTTCTTTTGGCGTAACACACACTGATTTTTCGTGGGCTGCCAATGAAGTATACATTATTTCTTATTTTAGTTTTCACTTCTGTCATGCCGTCTTAACCACACACATTTTATGTTTTTTTAGTAGAAAATAATAGGACGAGCAGATTGCGATTATTAGTAAACAATAACACAGGGACCGTTTGTGCAGTAGTTTTTTTTAAATATGGGTGCTCATTTCACGCACAAAACCATCTGATCCCAAACTAAACAAAACTTGTACTATGGAAGCCAGATAAATAGCTGTTATAATACTTATATATTCTAAATACATACTTATTATACATAGAACACACCCAGGCCCAGTACAAATATTTGAATGTATCACACAAACATTTGCACTTTATCGAAATAAAAAAGGGTAAGGTTAGATCATGCAGATCAGTTGCACACTCTCCGAAGTGTATCCGATAAAAACCCGTGTCTTTTTCGCATCCGAGTGTCTGTGCTCATAAGCCTTTTTGCACGCCTCTCGATCGACTCCAATAGAGCCTCAAGCTGATGACACTTAGCCTATCTATCCCAAAGGTGCGAATATTGTCACTGTTGTTCTGTATTATTTTGTGGTATAATAAAGTGTTTTGTTTTATATTGTTTAATTGGTTTACACTTCAGGTAAACATTGGTCTATACAGTTTGAGAAACGTTGTCTTTTACAGAATGTGCTTAGTTAATAAGATAATGCTGTGGGCGGCTCTTTGACGGTACTGAAGTCTGGTAATATTGTTTCTCTTAAGCGCAAATTTCTGATATTTAATTATGAAAGTTGCTAAGGTGTACACGACGGCAGAAAGATTCCAACACCCACAACACTCGGAATTTTCATAAATAAGCAACACAAAAAGTGTTGTGTTTATTTTAAGTTTTGATGTAATTATAGATGTAATTATAAAGTTTATGGGCATATAACAACTTAATTCAGTTATAATGTTATGCAACGTACCAACCATGTTAACGTACGTAGGATAAGTAGGTATAAGACAAAAAGTAGGCTTGTGATTCCTACACTGCAATGACCTATGTCAAGCCTATTTTTTTTGCTTTGGGCGTCTAGAAAAAAAAAACATTTTGACGCCGAGGATCGTGGGTTCGATTCCCACCCAGTGCAAATATTTGTGTGATGAATTCAAATGTTTGCACTGTGTCTGGGTGTTTCTATGTGTAATAAGTACATATGTATTTAGAACTATATAAGTATTATATCAGCTATCTAGCCGCCATATTACAAGCTTTGCTTAGTTAGGGGTCAGATGGTGTTGTGTGTGAACTGTCCACCAATATTTATTTATTCGTTTATTTATTTAAATACAAAGATAAAGTAAAAAAAGCATGCCAGTTAACGTATACAATTCGATAATCACTTGAAAGTTTTAATTTGTAGCAGCGATAATAATAATTTAATTTTCTTTGGAAAAACTAATGATTCAGAAACAGAAAGATTAGCATTTTTAATATAAGTCGAATTATGAAAGGTATCCAATCCTGTCAAAAAAATGTATAAATTTAAAAATGATGTCCAAAATATTCTGTTCACTGATTATGTAAACCCAAATAAAAATTGATAATAAATAAAGAAAAAAAAAGCTATTTGATTTCCTAAGTTGTGTACAACTTATTTTTGGTTTTAACTTCTTTTGAGACGTAAGCACTCTGTCACTCATGTTGTGTATAGTACATGGTAAGAAATATAGTTTGGATCGAAATTGTACCATGTTATATATTTAAGTTTTAACTGTATTCTGTTTTGTATACCTGAATAAATAAATAAATAAATATATCCATACAACTACTTCTGAGAAAACACGGTACCTACAGAAAGGTCGCTGGAGACATACCTGTGAAAAAGGTCAGAAAAAGGTAAATATTAGGAATACAGCCGTCAACAGAAGCTAAGGGCAAAATAAAAAGAATATTGAAATGATATCAAAAAGGATATTCTGATATTGCGATACAATTATGCGAAAACATGTCAAACTTGGCCCGGTCCCTCGGCCGACTCACTTGCAGGTTTCTCAGGTACAGTTTTCAACAGAATCCTAACTTGGAAGATACTTTTTGAAGTGAAAACTTCTTTTGGCGCACCACAGACAGATATTTGGTGGGCTGTGAATTAAATTCTAGCATTATGCTCGGGAATGATAAGAAATTTTCCAGTGAACTCGGGTCATGGCCATATAGAAATGCGTCAGCATTTCCCATTGGATATCTAGAAATGCGTCTGCATTTCTAGATAGCCATGGTCATGGCCACGCCCTCCGGTTTCGTGTACTCCCGTGTAGTTTCTAAAGTGAGCTATGAAATTCTGAGTTTGCTATATGTTTTCACTTCTATGCCTCTTCTCTCTCTCTTTTATCACTATTCCTATGACTGCCAAAATTGTTAATTTAAAAGTAAGTACTTACCTATTACTTTTAAATTGAAGATAGCGAAACTCTGTGTTAATATTAACATATGTACAATATTGATACAATGATTTGTAATCTGTATAGCATTCTACTAGTCAAGACATTTTATTTGGTACCCGTATTGAGGGAGCTGTGAAAAAAAACAATGTTTTTCGTCATTTTGTGGTCGCGGCCATCTTGAATCGATATTAAACAAACATAGCTAAGAACGTCCGCAAGGAAATTAACCTTCAAATAAAAAAAATCTCTATGGTGCCACAGACTGACATACACACAGACAGGCAGACAGATAGACAGACATCGACGTCAAACTCTTAACACCCTTTTTTTAGTAGGGGGTTATAAACACGTACACGTATTTTTTTCTGCCTTACAAACAATAAATGACGAAGTGCTTAGAAGCTTCAAGTGCCGTCATTTCAATGTACGATTTTTACAAAGACGTAACATACCCTCACTCCAGAAGTTTGTACTACATCTTTGTTGATTAAGGACAGGTATTTCTGTCAAAGTAGGCATTTAACGCTGACTTGTTCTCGCGACCGTCACCGACCGCGGAATCGGTGCCACAGTGCAGAAATAACATTAAAATATTGGACTATGTAATTTAAACTCATTTTTTGTTCAATATTTGTTTATGTTTGTTTGTTTATGATAAGAGTTTTGTTGCTATATAAACGAAGACATATTAAATTTATCTATACTCGTAGGTATACAAATCTCAACCTTTTATTTTTTTGGTCGCACTAAGTTGAGAACGGATTTTCCAATTTCATGCATATTTTTAAAATGTTTCCTAATAATTCGTAAAAATCGAAACGTAATGAAAGACCAGTAAAAATAGAAGGATTTTTGGTCAACTTTGCACTAAATTTCTAAACCAATTTTTTTCTATGAGGTAAAGATCATTACTGAGCATAAAATTACAAAATGCTCACAGATCCAAGTAGAGTTTCAAACGCCAATTGAAAAAAAACTGTTTTAGCCGATATTTTGGAAACTATATATTTTGTCAATAAAATTTTGCATCTTTTGTTGCTAGTAAACTTTTTTTATTAAACTTACCGTTTACGATTTATAACCCATTTAATGATACGGTTGCGATGATGCCGATAATAGTGGATGAAAATGATGTGGTCTACGATGGAACTTGCTTCACTAATAGAAACAAACACAGTGTACCTCGTAACCCCAAGGTTCGAACCATCGACAAAACCCACTCTGGCAATGCGTTTCACAGCTTAGTTGTTCTTATTACAAAAGTGGAGACCAAACTCTTCGTTCAACTCTTCAATCATGATGATGAACGGTGCTGTTTATTCGAGCAACGAGTAATATGATAGAATAACTTTAATTTAAAAACCCCGACTACAAAAAAACTACACGTAAAAAAATATTACCTACTATCTAAGGACACTTTGGAAAATGAGACTAGTCTTAGAATATCTTAGTTATCAAAATCCATTCAGCCGTTTGGAAGATATGTGGAAATAAAAGTTTTACAAACATAAAGATACGCGCGAAAAACATAACCCTTCTTCCATTCCGGTAAAAAGAGACATGTTTATGCTACTGGGAACAGAATTCACATCTTATTTTTTACATTGTTATCATTAAATTGGACATAATAAATCGTAATCGGTAAGTTCGAAAAAAAAGTTTACTGGCAACAAAAGATGGAAAAATTTATTTTCTACAATAATGATAGGCTTTATAACTTTTTCGGAATATCGGCCAAAACGTTTTTACGAGCTGGCGCTTGAAGCTCCACCTGGATTTGTTATTATTTTGTAACTTTATGATCAGGAAATTATTCTAAACTTTATATAAAAAATACGAATCGGAAATTTAGTACAGAGTTAAATTCTACGAGTAATTTCACTGCCTAAAAGGCTTCTTATCAAATTTGGTCGAGTGTCTAAATTTCATTTTAAATAAGTTTTAAATGAACGAAGTTGGGTTTTTTAGGGATTCGTAGACAAATTTTAAAATATACGTTATGTCTGTCCATCCGTATGTGACAGCCATTTTTCTCCGAAACTATAAGAAGTATACTATTAAAACTTGGTAAGTACATGTATTCTATGAACAATATTAACAATTTCATAAAAAAAAAGAAAAAACAATAAATTTTGGTGGTGTCACAAACTTGGAAAAGAAATAAAAAAAAAATCTATCAAAACCATAGGATAGGAGTTCAAAAATTGTATTGAAGTTCCTAAAATTTTTTTTCTAAACTGAATAGTTTGCGCAAGAGTCTCTTCCAAAGTGGTAAAATCTGTATGTGAGGACTTTTCTTCCAAGTACTAAGTACCTTACTACCAAAGAATTTACCTAAATGGCATATAAATGCAAGTTAGGTATCATTTATGATACCTAACTTGCATTTATATTAGGGGATTTACGCAGGGGATTTCTCCCCTCATTATTTCCTTATCCCGATCTCTGATTTGACGGACGAATATTTTACCGATACTGAACTATTTTTCATTGCATCCGCATTGAATTTTTTACTGATGTCTTATCGACGTCAGTTTTTTGAGACTCCCTATTAGTCTACAACATAAAGTAAACAGCGTACTAATTAGTATCAGCGTCTATTCGCAATTCCAATGGAAACGGTATCAAAAATCAAGATCATAGCGTGCTTCACTAGTAATACCTACTGATATTGTTATACTGTGGCACTATGATCGTAATATTTAAAATTTATTGGTTGTCAAAATTACTAAATCAAGCACAAGCCCGTCATCCGTGAGCGCCGAAACGTGACTGATCAGGCCTGCCGAACGGCGCGCTATATATATGGTAGATATTAAAACATAGTGAATAACTGATACTTTTTATCAAATCAAACTCTGCGAATTCATCTATAACTTTTTAGTGGCTTTCGTTAAGTACAAACATTTAGTAAAAAAATTCATTAGTTTAGTCATAAACTTGAAATAACTTTTTGAAAAGGGGTAACTTTGGGATTTTTTTCGATCATGTAAAATTCATTAAATCGTGTTATTGACTGCGAATTACACTAGATTAGATTCTTAACTAATACATATATTTTTTTCAGAGTTTAATACACTATTTTAAAGGTCTTAAAGTGGTTTTAAAAATTCAAAATTACGGCCCACACGCCCTTAATAATTATTTGTTAAAATATTCGTCCTTTATTTTTCCATAATCTACATAACGGATTAGTTAGAATGGTACATATGTTTTTAACCCAGTTATCCCAGTTAGAATGTTCATACGTGTACGTCACTACAAAAATAATGGCACCTGAGCTACTGTTTGGAAGGTAAGATGTTCTTATTTATTTACACTAAGATATGCTACCGCACCGAAACGGAAAAATAAGAAAATGTGTTATATGCCAATTTGCACACATCGTCGGGATGAAATTTGAATATTCTCAGTGAGCGATACCGAATACTTATCCAGAAGATTCCCTCTAGGGAGCCGCCCTGGATCTGATGAGATTTCTATATTTAGGAAGAGGGTAACTTTAGCAAGCGTCGAGACTGTATCCCACTACAACAGTACAAAATGTAAACCACATTTTGATTAAAATGTATTAAACTAAAACCTATTATTACCCTCGATATGGGCAATACTTGTGCCAAAACGTTTCCCTGGCTATACAGCGCGGAAATGCGGCAAGCCTGAAGGGAACACTTGGTCGTGGAGTTGACGATCGCGGGATTATCTATACTAATATACTAATAATATTATAAAGAGGAAAGATTTGTTTGTTTGTTTATTTGTAAGGCTCCGAAACTACTGGACCGATTTCAAAAATTCTTTCACCTTTGGAAAGCTACACTATCCCCGAGTAACATAGGCTATATTATATTTAAAAAAAAATTAGGAATTCTTACTAAAACTCCAATAATGTAACATAAGGTGTAAAAAAAAGACCTTAAAAATTCCTTACGTCGCGTGCAATGCGAAAACTATTGATGATAGAACAAAATCATTTACTACGACTTTGCAGAACTCATCATTATCTACAAAAAGTGTCGCGACAGCATATGTCTAAATATTATAGTTAATACCTTTTTATAACTTTTTACATTTCATTCGGAAGATATCACGAGTTTAAAAATGCAAGTATTAGAAAAAAGTCGCGTGGTTGTCGCTCACCGCGCTCAGCTAGCCAGCATGCGATGTAGGCTCCATGTAAGCGTCACTGGGGTACGGGGGGGGGAGTCAATGTAATAAAATAAAGTGCCGCGCGGCTCACTCGCGCGATCGGCTCCCTACGCAGCGGTCGTGTGCGTGATCGTATGATTTTAGCTTGAAAAAATGTTGAATTCGTTTCGTAGGTAAATAAGTATATGATAATAAATATTATATTTTAATGTAACCATTCAAACTGCTTATAGTAGTATTTTATGGGTATTCCTGTTCAAAATTTCAGCAAAAATTTAGTAAAAGGTAGTTTTCTAAGCCCATATTTTCAAATTTTTTCAATAAGTTAGTACCTACTACTTACCTGATAATAAATATTATATTTTAATTATTCAAACAGCTTAGTACTTCATATAGTTCAATAAGCAAAATTTAGTAAAAGCCTGTTTAATTATTTATTTCCTTCTATTTTCATTTTATAATGCCCAAAAATGCCAAAAAGATCAAGATCTCAACTTTCTAAACATAGTTCCCAGGCGAGGGCAATAAAAATACGGCGTAATGAGGAATCTTCATCAGAAACTGAAAATCGCCTTGCAAGTCGGAGAGAATACGCGTCGCAATCGCGTGCTAGAGAGTCAAGTATCGAGCGTTCGCAGCGGCTTGCTGAACAAAATTTTATCACTGGCCCAGCAGCTGGTCAACTAGCTCATATACCGAGGATACCGATGATTCCAACTGATCTGCCAATCCCTTTTAAACGATTTCAGTTTCCGGTGAAATCATCTTTCGCTTTAACTATTAACAAGTCCCAGGGCCAAACCTTCGAATTATTAGGGATCGACCTACGAAAAGAATGCCACTCATGGCCAACTGTATGTTGGCCTATCACGTGTCGGAGCTCCTGAAAATCAATTTATTTTGCTGCCACAAAATAAAACTACTTCAAATATCGTTGACAGGGAAGCTCTGACTCACTAAAACTAATGGCTTTTGTTTTGTAAATAATATTATATATGTATAAAATTTTAAAATAAAAAAATACATTAATAAAAAAAATTCATAAAAAGTTCAAACTTTCTTTTTAATTTTACTTTTTTTTTGAAACCCGATACAAAAAAAGGGTGTATGTGTGTGTGTATGTACCCGTGCGAAGCCGGGGCGGGCCACTAGTTTAATCATATATAAATATTTTTTTAATTATCTTGTTATGTATTTAACTTAATTTGTTTTTCACGTTAATGCTGTTCACGTAATTTCCAAGTAATTAAATAAACTACATTAGTACTTATATTGTAAAAAATATTTTTTTTTGTAAATTTTCTTTGCAGAGTCTGCTTGGGGAAGTATTACACCTTTGCCAGTTATTGTACCAATAATGTGCAAATATTACTCACTGTTTTCTGGTTTGAAGGAAGCGCAATGATTACAGAGAAATCACAGGAGATAAATATTCTTACTTATATCTTAGGGCGACAAATGCACTGCAGAGCCATGATTTGGACTCTTCATCTTCCAATAGCTGGGTGACGCTGTACTGTTACGGGCAAACGTGTTGCTTACCTTCAGGCTCATGCCCTGCTCGTCTTGTCACTCCATTATAAAGTTGCCTGGAAGAGATCGCTTTCAGCAATAACCCCGTCCACTGTCGCACTACTTTACAACGTTTTGTTTATTTTTGCCGTGCGCTCTTTTTTTGTGTGTCAATAAAGAGTCTTTCAAATAAGAGTACCTTTCTATTGAAAAATAATCCTTTAAAGTTATTACAGATTACTCACCTGCCTCAGTTCCGTAGCGAGATCTATGACAACTTTGTTCTGGGCACTCTCGAACTCCTCTGATACTTGAGATTCATATGGACCTGAAATAAATTTAAGCCAAATCTTACTCCTGTAACATATGTTCGTTCGAAAAACAAAAATAAATGTGCATATTTTAGTATGAAAACCCCTTGGTTGTTAATCATTTTTAACTAAATCACGGGTAACCAACGTGTGTGTTTGTGCCAAACGAAACCCAGTCACATGAGCGCACACTTCTTCAAAAAACCCGTCGGATGCGGCTGAAACTTAAGTCGGACTGAAACAACCGCACCATAAGTGAGTTCCCCGTAACTTAATTAATTATTTATGTAAAAAATACGTATTATTTTATACGAATTAGATTTTTTTATAGTGACCAGAAGAGCAGTATATGTGCCTGATGGTAAGCAACATGCCTGCCACACAAAAACACAGTGATATGCAAGTATTGGAACATGAAGGGTCCAAATTATTACCTAACACTACGCTCGTCATCCAGAGGTCTAAGATATTATGTCCATAAGCCCTGTAATTTCTCTGAAAGCATTGCTCTCTAAACCGGAACACAGTAATGTTTGCACTTCTACTCAGCGGTAAAATAACTGAAATAAAATGTTCCCAAAATAATCTTAACGCCAATAATGTTGTTAGAATTATTCAAAAGTCAATTTAATTTGTACTTTATTTCAGAAAATATAATTTTCATCTTTCTGGTATGATCCTAATTATACTGGCTCAAATATCATCTACATCGACCTTTAAACTTGAATAGCATTGATTCCCACTTCGGATTGTGGTCACGTATCGAATGACCAATCGTGTTAAACCAATACTCGGGATCGAATCATACTACAGTTTGCAAGCTCCCATGGTTTACAAAGCCAAACCAACGAGTAATTTAGGGTTGTCAAAAATGTTAAATGAGATTAATGTCTACTAGCGACCCGCCCGGCTTCGCACGGGTGCAATGCTGATACTAAATGTAAGTACCTACTAAAAAAACGTTTCTTTTTACGTAGTCACATAAGTCACAGTTTTTTGTGATGGATACTTTTTTGGCGCGACAGACGCAAGCAATGTGTTGATTGATGGAACGAAACGTGCTTCACACCAAAGATGGCGACAGCGGTTCGTTTTGTCAGTGTCATCAGTCCATATCATCAGGACATAATATATGTTGTCGACTCAAAATCATTTTTTTATGTTTTGTTATTCATATAAGGGTTTCGATCAAACCTACCGTATCCCTTGACGAAATATTAATATAGAATAGTAATATTATAAAGTTGACTAGGTTTTTATTTGAATGCGCCAATTTCAGGAACTATTGGATCGATATCAAAATTCGCGACGCTTCATGACTTTACATCAAAGAACGATGGTCAAGTTTTTGGATATTTTATTAAAAAATAATAAATTCACAAGTCAAACATTAAGAGTGAGGGTAAAACCTATTCTCATACCTGTCAAATAGGCATAAAAATATACGACCTATTCTCATACCTACGAAAATACGAAAAAAACTTTGTTGAAAATAACCGAGCCGTTTTGGAGAAGTACCTATGAAGTACGTTGCCCTGCTGAAACACAATTGCTGGCGTAATTATGCTCACCGAACATATTTTACCCACAAAAAATATAGCACAACCGTATAGAAGCCAGAAATTAATGGGAGATGAAGAATCAGATGCTATTATAATACAACACAACCAATTAAAAGATGAAAAGAAGACTTATCAGCTCACTGTTATTTTTATCATTAATCATTAATATCAATTTAGACCAATACAAATTGTTTTGCCAGACATATTGCAAGCCTCTCGAAGAGGCCATTTTAAATAGGTCAACTTTTAAAATGTTTTGTAATAGCTTATCTTACCTACAAAGAGTTATATAATTGCTAGCTTATCGGGTTTTTATCGGGTACACTTCGGAGAGTGTGCGACTGATTTGCACGATCTAATACCACATTGCCCTTTTTTTCTATCGGAATGCTCGTAGCTCGAAAAAGCGACATCGTTTCATGATTGATGTTCCAAAGACACGAACGAAAAGATTTGAGTCTACTTTTGTGATAAGAACGTCAAGGCTGTGGAATACGTTGCCTGAGAGGGTTTTTCCCGATACTTTCAATCTTTGTGTCTTCAAATCGAGAGTGAGTCGGTTTCTTCTAGGTAAACACGCTCCATCGTAGACCGCATCATCGTTTAACATCAGGCGAGATGGCGGTCAAGTGTAAACCTATAAAAGATAAAAAGAAAAGAGAAATAAAGATTTTTATACTTTTATTTGTACGAATACCAACATTGTATTACACAATTTGTAAAACGATAAATCCGTTATAAATATAAACGCTGTATTTGTCGATATCGATTTCAGCATAAAAGACCTTAACTATTTGTTTCGAGCTGTAATCTCCGTGTGTACCAAATTTCGGTTCCCAATCCATTTAGTTGTTCGGGCGTGATTGGAAATACCGAAACATCCCGCCATTCAAACTTTTATAATAATAGTAGAGCTATTATTAAATGTGTACTCTATTGTATGGTGGTATTTTTCATGTAGATCAATCAGTTGCAAACTCTCCGAAGTGTATCCGATAAAAACTGTTAAGCCTAGTAATTTTGCGCTTTAAATTCTATCGTTTCGAGTTTTTTTTACAGTATAGACTGAAAAGACGAGCAGGACGTGTATCTATAGTAAGGAACATGCCTACTCAACACAAGGACACGCAGCTATTGGATCATTAAGAGTCCAAATCATTACCTAGCACCGCACTGCGCTCGTCACCCAGAGATGTAAAGTGTTTTATCTCTTAGCTGAGTAATTTATCTGGAACCATTGCCTTTCAAACCCGAACACAGTAATATTTTCACGCTACTATTTATGAACGTACCTTCAAACGAATGAATCAGAAAAGTCCATATCAGAGTCCAGAGGGTCAAAGCCGTGGCCAGTCCGATCTGGCACGTGATGCAACGGAATATCACTGAACAGGTGGACTCGTGGGGGAAAGCTGGCAACGGAAACACTCGAAGCCACATGTCGGGCACCTGAAACGAAATGGTTTGGGAAACGTGAATCTGGGCCCGCTACTAACACCTTGCTACATCCCTATGTCACTAAGGAAAATCTAAGGACAAATCTTGATTACGTCATCGTTTAAGGACGAAAAATTAAGAAAGTATCTAAGTCGTAACTAGACACCTATTTGGCTCACGTGAGCATGCTACTGTAATACGGGTGTTATTCGGATAGTTGTCAAGCTGAAACCATACTTTCTTGAAACTTTCAGTAGGCATTTGAAGCAAGCTGAAAATTTGTGAGATATTATAGGTCTCCTATTATACCCCATACGGAGCTGCAGACCAGCCCTTCTACCGCCTAATTAAATCGGCTTTCGCTTTGCTATTGCGGTATCATTATTTCAAGCGGAAAGAAAAGACAGAGAAATATCAAAGCTAAGACATTTTTCGTTCGGCGGTAGATCCCCTGGCTGGCAAATACCAGGACCAAATTAAATTGTGCCAGCTCTCAGATATTAATTGGTATGCTTGCTCATTTCAGACCGGTAAACTGATACAAGTCACAGTTTTATTGAAGTAACGACTTCTTTTCGCGGATCGTACACAGATTTTATCGTAGGCTGTGAGGCTGATCTGTTACGCTGTGGGGTGATAGGTTCTATTGGGTGAACTCTGGACCACCGAGTGTACCCGATCGAGAATGATGCTCTTCACTGCTTTGTCGCTGTATTTACTTTATTATTAGAGTTTTGATTTGATTAGAATTAAAAAATTTATAAACTTAATTTCTGACTTGTTTCTCACTACTAATACGAACCATAAAAATACTACATATAACGATTTTCACTACTGACGATGTTTCTTTTATTAAATAAATAAATATGGTGGACAATTCACACACAATACCATCTGACCCCAAACTAAGCAAAGCTTGTGTGATGGCAGCCAGATAGCTGATATAATACTTATATAGTTTTAAATGCATACTTATTAAACATAGAAACACCCAGACACAGTGCAAACATTTGAATTCATCACACAAATATTTGCACTGGGTGGGGATCGAACCCACGACCCTCGGCTTCGCAGGCAGAGTTACTACCCACTAAGCCACGAGGTCAGTATTACATTGTATCTGCTACTTTACAGCTCAGAGTAAGTCCAAATGGTGTATCATGACAGAGACCTTTTCCCAGTAGTGGCCAATCTAATCCTGAGAGTCAATAATAATATTTTTAAATTGAAACTAAAGAATTTTTATATTGGCAAAGCATAAAATACTATCATTGAATATTTGAATAACAAAATTGACAATTAAATTGTAATTATGAATATTGACATTATACAGAAATTAATGAAGTTATTATTGTAAAATTGTTAAATTGAGTATAATTGGAGTTTTATAACTGAGACTATTTGTATTTATGTGTAATGTTGCACGCCCTATGGGTTTGGATATAGTGATACCTTGCTTAAATTTATTGTTTTAGATCTGTAACCAATATCTTTATTCCAGCAATAAAGATAATTTGAATGGATTTGATTTGAGTTATGATAAAAAAAAATCTATTTTGAATACCACGAAACGAGATTCTATCAAACGTCCCGTCCTCGTCGTTACTTGACCAGATTTTCATAGTCAAGACAGAAAAACGTCATGCCAGTCCCTAAGAAGCCACACCGCAATTTGGGTCCAATATAAAATATTCATAAAATGTAAATTTAAATTACCTCAACCTTCTCGTCTGCATATGGTATACCGTTTATGATGGATACCTCAAGATTTTTCAGGGATAAAATTATCGCTACTGTTCCTTTAAAATATCCCACAAATCAAATGCAAATAGTACTGAGTGGAAGAGCCATATATAAATCTGTGTTGCCTTTAAAATTAAGCACCAGCCATAAAAGGAATAATACTTATTTGGAAATTAGAGTACTTACCAATATATTAATATGAACTTTCACATCTTTGACAGTTTAAGGCTGCGTTTCCACCAGAGATGTGCGAGGATGCATAGCGAGGGATGTGTTTGTAAAGAACCAATAGGATCGCTTCATTTACCTTGCCTCGGTCAGCACAGCTCTGGTGGAAACGGCTCAGCGGAGCTAGATTTTTGTGCATACAAAACAAGCGCGGGATGTGTGCGAGGGATGTGTGCGAGGGATGTGTACGAGGGAAGTGTGCGAGGAATGTGTGTTGAGAAAGATGTGTTGCGAGGTTTGCGCATACTGTACCAGCCAGTCCATAGACGGAGTTTGTTGGAAGTAGAAGCTTCGCAACAGCTTCGCAACGCATCCTCGCGCCACACATTAATGCGCATTTTCACAGCTCCGCTACACATCCTCGTAGGCACATTATCATCGCACAGCTTTGGTGGAAACACCCACACATTTTCACAGCACAGCTAGACATCCTCGCACGACACATTTCCATCGCACATCTCTGGTGGAAACGCAGCCTTATGCCGAGGTAGAATATATGGAGTAAATAGAATTTTTATACTTTTTGCTACATCGCTTAACGGTCCACCTATAATTTACCTTTAGTGAGAAAACTTGCACTATTAACTAGTTTTCCAAGCTAAAGATAAAAGTTTTGTAGTGGTAGGACTCTTGGCAGAGTCCGACTGGGGAAGTACCACACCTTTCCCAGTTATTCTGCCGCCAAACAGTAATGTGCAAACATTACTGTGTTCCGGTTTGAAGGGCAATGTTCCCAGAGAAATTACAAAGCTTAGAGACATAACATCTTAGACCTCAGGGTGACGACCGCAGTGCAGTGCTAGGTAATAATTTGGACTTTTAATGTTCCAATAGCTGCGTGTCACTGTGCTGTTATGTGGCAGGCATGTTGCTTACCATCAGGCACTGGTCCTGCTCGTCTCGTAACTCTTTATTTAAAAAAAAAGATTGATGGTAGTTACATTTTGTAATTTCATTTTAAATTATTGCATCATATAAAATCATTCCTTGTTAAAAAAATACTAACTATTCGTGAATACTTCTATAACATGAAAACATAATTTTTTTCTCCGAAAAAATGCTCCAAATTCTTATGAAATCTCTACGTTGACCATTTAAATAAAAGTCAGTTTTAGTAAATAAAAATTAATTATAATAAATAGTTCCGGACCTCTTGTATTGTTGTCATTGTATAGTTTCACATAAATTGTTTTTAAACAAAATTATTGACCTCACAGATTTTTGTTTTAGATATCTGTGATTGACCTACTGAATTTTAGATACAAATATTTTTTTCAAGTATTTTGTCTGTATACCTTACTTGGTGAAAATTAGAGATCATTTACTTATTCAAGACCTATATTGTACAATTACACCTAATTTTACAGACCAATAAAGAATTGAATTGAATTGGGGTTTTCGTTTATATTTCAAAAACTGTTACACCGATTTTGATAAAATTTACATGAGACATCTCTGAACTATCATCTACGAAACAAACAAAAAAGCCATCAAAACGGATTTACAATTGGGGGAGCTATCGTGAAAAATAGTCGAAAGAGCAATGGAACAAAATGAAAAGACAGCGATGATGACACAAGATAAGTATGTAAAAAATATATTTCTATCCGCTAAATCTTTGTTCGCGATGAAACGCAAGTTACTGAAACGATTTCCATCAAATTTTATCCCTGTGTGCTGTTTAATTAGATTTCATAGACATATTACAGCACAATTTATTTTTGTCGCAACTAATTTGTTTGTTCTTCACCCAGATATATAACATGGATTATCTCTATGTCCTGTAATTTTACTGGAAACGTTGTCCTTCAGACCGGAATGCAGTGATGTTTTCACATTACTCAAATTCATTTGGCGATAAAATAAGTGGCAAATGTTGTGGTACTTCCCCAGGCGTACTCTCCAAAGAGTCCTACTATAAGTATGCATCATTTTATGACTCAACTTACGTATCTTAAAATCACAATCCTATCAGCCTGCACAATTTTATCTGTCTTGCTATTCTTTGATATATTATCACTGTTGTCACTAATTAAATCACTGTCAGCACGAGTCAACATTTTATTATATCCTTTTAATGATCCACTTTCAATGAATTGACTAGATATATATCTTAAATCACGTTTATCATGTCTGAGTAAATCTTCACATAAACCCGGGAGGTTATCAACTTCTGTAGAATTAACTAGCGTTCCTTTTTCACTTACTGTTTGACTCTTGACTGGAATATCGTGGCCATCTAGTTTATAAGCGTTGTCAACGTTATTTGAAACCAACTGTTTGGGTGTCGTTTTCCGAACAACTTTTCTATAAAGCGGTCTCACTAAAAATGTTGCTTTTGAACTTTTCGTTCAACTTGCTTTTCATAATTCAATACTATTGTGACTTTCTGTGAACCTTTTGTATCTGTTGTCGTAAGCTTTGCGACTTTTGTTGATCATGGTATTGTGTTACAGAAAAATTGACAAATGATATTAGTAGATATTGTAATCGCAAATTTTGTGTGTATCAAGTATCTACGAGATTTTGTGTTTTTGTTATTTTTTCATGTCAAAACTACTGAAGAGAAATGGATAATATTTGCTACAATGTATGGAACGACTTATTGTTTTTTTTGATCGCAAGAAAATTACTAGTTGATAACTTAGCTGAGGTTTTTAATAAACTAAACTCAATTTTTCGTTTTTAGTTGTTGTTTATCTAATTTAACAAACTGCAATTAAATAAACTGCAGTGTAAATGCAATGATAAATATAATCGTTCGCAGTTAGTTTTACATTAAACTTTTTGTACCAAATATAATATCGTTAAACTTTATATACAGAATTGGAAAAAAATAAAATGAATTATATTGCCATATCCAATCAGGGTAATTATGGAAAACATTTGCATGCATGAACAAGACCAACAAATGTATGTTGAATGTTGAAAGAACATGAAGATTCTCTTCTAAGCTCATTTTAAAATATATTAAATACACAGGGAGTTGTTACACCTTCAGTTTTACTCAGTATTCCACAAAAAACATTAAATAGAAGAATGATACATTTCTCTACATCAACCTCATCCAAATTTCGATAATATTACACAAGATTGAATCGTGATTAATTTCTATATAATGTTGTCAAAGTTAGAAACTATACACATCCAAAGTTACAACGACGGACATAAGGAAGTAACAAACACAGATATAGGTAAGTCACCACAGATACAAACAAGCTTAAACTTTAAGCTAAGCAATATTAGAGAGATATTTAAACAGATAGTGATCGCTCAAATTCTGAGCTATGACTGAGTCCCGAATACTTCCCAAGGTAGAATGTTCGCGAAACTTTCAACTACCTGCTTCCGGTAAACGATTCTCGGTGAGCAATCATTGTTGAGGAACGGGTGAACTTTGGACGGCTTCTGCAATTTCTGACTGCCATAAACGTGAATAAACTTTTATTTAAGCTAGTCTGTGTTTACTAGCACGAAATTATAGCATGAAATTCAAATAAAGCCATTCAAACATTTTTTTTATAATTGACTGGCCTTGTGGCGTATTTGGTAGTAATGTTATAGTTTTGCCTGCGAAGCCAAGGGCCGTGGGTTTGATTTCCACCCAGTCCAAATATTTGTTTGATGAATTCAAATATTTGTACTGTGTCTAGGTGTTTCTATGCATAATAAGTATGTATTTACACATAAGTATTATAATATCAGCTATCTGGCCGCCATAGTACAAGCTTTACTTAGTTGGGGGTCAGATAGTGTTGTGTGTGAATTGCTCACCAATATTTATTTATTTAATTTCATGTGACGGCAAGACATGCACGTGATAGTAAAATAGACGTCTGTAGAAACCAATAACTGCCAAAAATTTGGCAGGCTTTTAAGGTATTTAAGATAATTCACAAAGTAACTATCGTGATGCACAATAATGTTGAACAATATTGTTTGGAGCTCGTACAAATTCCCAGCCATAAGTGACAGACTTATGGACTCATGGTCGGAAATACGAGTGGATCATGACAATTATCCGAATACAATTTCAGATAGTTGTAAAGCCAATTGCCTTTTTTGTAGAGAGGAGATCATTGGTTTGAAAACTAACATGGTCGTTAGACATTTATAATAAACTAGTGGTCCGCCCCGGCTTTACCCATGGTACATATATAGCCTATAACAATCAAAGTTACATACATATCCGATGGGGAAAGAATTTTCGAAATCGGTCCTGTAGTTCCTGAGATTAACGCGTTCAAACAAACAAGCTTTTCAGCTTTATGATATTAGTACAGATTTACGGCTAACTCAAACGGCGCAAATATGCAACCCTAGGAAGTGGTTACATATTTGAGCCCTTTGGGGTTGAGACATTGGGCCCGTGGGGGCCAGGAGCTCACCTCATCTTCAAAAGCCTATCCGAGCGCTTGGTCAACGCGACGCGTGACCAAAATGGTGGCGTTTATTTGGCCCAAAGCATAAGCATTGCCATTCAGCGTGGTAGTGGGCTTGAACCTTTTTATTATCTGTAGACCTACAGTGGTCTATGGATAATTCAGGTGTGCTTAGTGTAAGTAGTTAGGTAGGCTTATAGTGTAGTGTAGTTCTCATTGTATTTTCGTTTTGTTAATAAACTCACGTGTAATATGATTGGTCCAGTCGAACTTAAGTTGATAATTGTATGGTACCACGTTTCCTTTCTATCAACTGAAATTATATATAATTATTTAATTACCTCGACATTTTTCAATGATATACAGACTGTTTTCAAATCGCGAAAGCTTAAAAACAAAATTTTACCATACCCTAAATAGACCCAATAGAATGTCGGAACAAACTAAAAGTATCTATCAAGCTTATTAAACCCTCTACACACGAGCCCTAATATCAGAGGAAATTACGTAAAACTAGTGGGGCGGACCCTACATCGCACCATAAAACACCACTCATATGGTGCGATGTAGGCTCCTCCACACTACTTTTACGTCATTTCCTCTGATTTTAGGACTCGTGTGTAGAGGGTTTTACAGTACTTTTATTTCTTTTTATAAAACAGAGCGTAAGTGACTTCACTCAAAATAAAAATAAATAGCCGGGAAGGGCCAAGTTTCACCCGCTTCCGACGGCCTTTTTCAAAGAGAATGTCGCGGGTGCGCACGTGCACTTTCCTTTATTCCTCATCCGGGATTTACTGCATTACAAGTTCTTGATTTCCTAGTTTTTGTAAGTTTTGTTAATAAAAGCTCTGGCTGTTTAAAAAAAAGGCAAGTTGTTGGCGATCAACACAAATGTATATATAGGCTAGTTTTCGTATGTTTTGTGATTAGTTTGGTAAAATTGTAATAATTATAAAATTATGGATAACTGTTTGGTAAATAGGGCTTATATAGTTAGCGTTAGGTAGGGCACACCTAATAAATATAGTTTTGGTTTAGTTTTAGTCGAATATTAGGTAGGGTGTCAATTTATTAACCTAACTTTAGGCAATTTTGGGAAAAATAGCTAGTTTTTTAATAATAGCTAAATTGTAAGCTAAGGTACCCCCTAGGATGTTAGGTTCATTTATAGAACTGGTCGTAGGCTACATTTCGAGTGGTCATTCGTTAGCCTACGACCAGGAATGGAAAAGTTATGATTAAAATACTAGTTCTGCCATAGTGAAAATGAACCGAAAAGAGGGCTCATAATACGGGGCTCTCTTTTAGGTAAAGGTAAGGGGGCACCTTAGCGATCCCGATTTTGTTCGGAGCATGCTCTTCTCAGCGGCTCCAGTACTAGGAAGAAAAGGAAGAAAAATAAAAGGAAGACTCAAGAATCAGCGTTTCACTACCCCGCTCCCAGCTCCCTTTCAAGATCCGGCCAAGAGGGTCTCGTCGAGCGAACGTCGGGATCGCGCCGAGTTGTCGTCGTGTAATCGTCAAGGGCACGTCGGACACGCCAACAGTCGCGCCGAGTGTTACGCCGAGTGTCACTCCGACTGTCACGCCGAGTGTCACGCCGACTGTCGCTCTGACTGTCACGCCGAGTGTCACGCCGACTGTCACTCCAAGTGTCACGCCGACTGTCACGCCGAGTGTCACGCTGACTGTCACGCCGACTGTCACTCCAAGTCTCACGCCGAGTGTCACGCCGAGTGTCACGCCGAGTGTCACGCTGACTGTCACGCCGAGTGTCGCGCCGAGTGTTGCACCGAGTGTCACGCCGGGGATCAAGTCAAGGTCAAGTCAAGGTCACGTCCAGGTCAAGATTGAAGATTGTCCCACAGCGGTTGCAAAGTGAACCCAGGGACGAGTCTACCAGCGCCTGTCGGAACGAGAGGGCACGTACTCAAGAAACCTACTTACAACAGGTCTCTCCCCCACTCGCTGCCGGCAGACCAGGCTCGTCAACGCATAGCGGTCGGTCTTAAGCCGGTCGCGACAGCTGGTCCTTCGAGCCGGATTCACGCCATAGCAACTATCGTGGGACTTCGTCGAGGAAGTGAAGACTTGAAGACATCTGCGCTTTGACAACGGACGAGGTGATCATCGTGCGAGTGGAAACGAAGATCAAGATGCCCGTTACAAGAAGCCAGAAGGGAATTGATCGGCAAGAATGCGCGCCGGCTGAGAGAGCATCACGTGGCACCACAATGGAGTCCGGCACGACATCCGGTACTAGAAAAGAAGGTACCTTCCCCGTCTGGGACGTCGTTCGAGACTACGACTGGGGCCACAAACGAGAAAGATAGAACGTTGGTGGGAAGCCCAAGTTCGAAGATCTCCGAGAGGCTACAGAAATCAAAGGCCTCGTCTGTAGCGTCAACAGCCAGAAGGAAGAGAGAGATGGAAGCACGTGTGGAGTTAGCTCGACGGAAGCTAGAAGAGGCACGAGCTGCGGCTGGGTTGGCAAAGGTTGAACTGGAGATGCTTCAACTGGAAGAGGACGACGACGACTCCGTGATCAGCGTACCAGTTGATCGGACAGAGATGGTGCAGAATTGGATCAGCGATTCGACGGAAAGGCTGCCAGGGGAAAATGTCAGAACCGGAGAAGCCCGGCAAAGCACAGACAGCCACGAAAATCGCCGAACCTTCTGCTGAAATTAAAGTCATCGCTGAAGCTCTACGGGACGTCGTCAAGCTATCATCGAGAAATGTAGCAGCACCTAGCTACATGTTCGATCTCCCACAGTTCGACGGGAACGCTAGCGAGTGGCTAGCCTTCAAGAGGGCATATGAAGATACGGCTGAGAACTTCTCTTCAATCCAAAACATGATAAGGCTGAGGAAGTCCATCAAGGGTGCAGCGCGAGAGTCGGTCAAATGTCTACTGTATTCTGACAATACACCTGAAAACATCATCGAAGCGCTGCGCCGGCAATACGGAAGACCAGATGGACTAGTGCTGGCAGAGATGGAGAAACTGAAAAGGCTTCCAAAGATGACGGAGAGCGCTCAAGACGTGTGCGATTTTGCATGTCGAGTGAGCAACATCGTGGCAACAGTGAAGAGTCTGAGTAAGCCTCAGTACCTCCAGTCTCCAGAAATGCTCAAAACGATAGTGGACAAAATGCCTGTGGTCATACGGTTCCGGTGGTTTGACTTCACAGCTGATACGGAAGATCCAGATTTACTCCAACTGAGCAAGTTCCTGAACAGGGAGGCAGATCGGTGCAGTCAATATGCACTACAAGAAGCCGTAACCAAAAGCCAAGGATGGAAGAGAGAAGTCACCCATGCCGCCGTGGAACAAAGGGAAGATAACGAAAACTGTCCACACTGTCAAGGAAGCCACCGTCTGTTCCACTGTAAGAAGTTTACGGAAGCCTCGATCAAGGAACGCTGGAAGATCGCAACTAGTAGCAAGCTATGCTTCAAATGCTTGCAAGGGCGACATCGGAAGCAAGACTGCCAGAAGCCAGGATGCAGAGTATGCAAAAGGTGGCACCATGAGCTTTTACATGAAGATCGGCTACCTGAAAGATTAAAGAAGGAACCGGATGGCAAGGAAGTTACCAACAACGTGCTTCAGGTCAACACGGCAAAAACCAAGAAGGCGTACTTAAAGATGGTACCAGTTGAGATCTACGGGCCAAAGGGAAGCGCCAAGGTATTGGCTCTGCTGGATGAAGGGTCAACGGTAACACTGGTGGACTCATCGGTAGCCGAACAATTGGGACTACAGGGACCTCGAGAGCAACTCACCATAGAAACAGTTGGAGGAAAATTGCTGTCGAACAAGAGATCCATGAAGCTCAATTTGAAAGTTCGAGGAGCTCATCAAACACGAAAAAGGGCTATCACCGGGGCAAGAACCATAGACGAACTTCACCTGACACCTCAGGGAGTAGACAAAGAGAAGGTCAAGATGTACTCTCACCTAGACAAGATCGCGGAGCAACTCTGCTACAAGGAAGAACGGCCCATGTTACTCATCGGTCAAGATAACTGGGAATTGATTGTCTCCAGGGGAACGCGGAGAGGGAAGAAGACTCAGCCCGTCGCATCACTCACCTATCTAGGATGGGTATTACACGGATGCGACTCGGGGGCAACGAAACCGGTCAACTTCGCAACCTGCGCACACGTTTTGGCCCGAGACAAAGAAAAGCCAGACTTCAAATCAGCGAAGAACCAAACAAAAAGCAAAGAGAAGAAGCTGGACAAAGATGAGAGTAATAAGAAAAAGGATCCTGCGCGGAGAAGATCCTCGAGAAAAAAGAAGAAGAAGAAGCCTCAAGAAGAAGTAACGATGACAGTTGAAAAAAGACAGACCGAGAGCTCATTGGAAGATCCTACCGCGCTCACGAAGGGGAGGCCCCATGAGACGTCAAAGTTGAAGAAGATCGACACGATGACAGCAGAAGACCTACCAGGAGAGGGAAATCGCTTCGGAGAACAGCCTTCATCGAGTGCGGCCATCGACTACCTTGGCCCCACTGTTGTCAAGGTGGGTCGACGGCGTAAGAAGCGAAGGAGAGCCTTGTTTCGGCGAGAAGACTGCCTGCCGCGCCTACACCGTGGCGATGCAGTCCTCGCTGTGGGTTCCACGTTGCGCAGAGCGACGGCACTCAAAGGGGAAGTGGTCCGCACCTACACCGGACCAGACAGCAGAACTTCAATCATCGAGGTCCCCACGAATGGCGGAATCTTGCGGCGGCCAACCTCCAAGGCCGTGCTGTTGGTGCCTCCATGGGGGGCGAGAACGAGGTTCCTGACGTCGAGCAACGGCAGCATCGAGACGACGAGCAACACGCCTCCGACCGGTGAGATCGCCGAGCCAGAGAATGGTGCTGGCGCACGAAGGGGAGGATGTTGGCGATCAACACAAATGTATATATAGGCTAGTTTTCGTATGTTTTGTGATTAGTTTGGTAAAATTGTAATAATTATAAAATTATGGATAACTGTTTGGTAAATAGGGCTTATATAGTTAGCGTTAGGTAGGGCACACCTAATAAATATAGTTTTGGTTTAGTTTTAGTCGAATATTAGGTAGGGTGTCAATTTATTAGCCTAACTTTAGGCAATTTTGGGAAAAATAGCTAGTTTTTTAATAATAGCTAAATTGTAAGCTAAGGTACCCCCTAGGATGTTAGGTTCATTTATAGAACTGGTCGTAGGCTACATTTCGAGTGGTCATTCGTTAGCCTACGACCAGGAATGGAAAAGTTATGATTAAAATACTAGTTCTGCCATAGTGAAAATGAACCGAAAAGAGGGCTCATAATACGGGGCTCTCTTTTAGGTAAAGGTAAGGGGGTACCTTAGCGATCCCGATTTTGTTCGGAGCATGCTCTTCTCAGCGGCTCCAGTACTAGGAAGAAAAGGAAGAAAAATAAAAGGAAGACTCAAGAATCAGCGTTTCACTACCCCGCTCCCAGCTCCCTTTCAAGATCCGGCCAAGAGGGTCTCGTCGAGCGAACGTCGGGATCGCGCCGAGTTGTCGTCGTGTAATCGTCAAGGGCACGTCGGACACGCCAACAGTCGCGCCGAGTGTTACGCCGAGTGTCACTCCGACTGTCACGCCGAGTGTCACGCCGACTGTCACTCTGACTGTCACGCCGAGTGTCACGCCGACTGTCACTCCAAGTGTCACGCCGACTGTCACGCCGAGTGTCACGCTGACTGTCACGCCGACTGTCACTCCAAGTCTCACGCCGAGTGTCACGCCGAGTGTCACGCTGACTGTCACGCCGAGTGTCGCGCCGAGTGTTGCACCGAGTGTCACGCCGGGGATCAAGTCAAGGTCAAGTCAAGGTCACGTCCAGGTCAAGATTGAAGATTGTCCCACAGCGGTTGCAAAGTGAACCCAGGGACGAGTCTACCAGCGCCTGTCGGAACGAGAGGGCACGTACTCAAGAAACCTACTTACAACAGGTCTCTCCCCCACTCGCTGCCGGCAGACCAGGCTCGTCAACGCATAGCGGTCGGTCTTAAGCCGGTCGCGACACAAGTTAAATATATAATATAACAGTTTATTAAATCCTAAAAGTTTTCAATGGCCAAAGTTATTTTAGTGAATTTTCAAGCAAATAGATTGCCTCATCCACTTCTGGCGAAGAGACTCTAATCATGTTTCGTATCACTTGAGGTTAGTCCATCCTAAAAGTTTACGAGTAAATCCTGTAAATACATACCTACACTTTTATTTGTTTTTGTTTGAACCGTTCAAAGTAATCGTACCTACAAATATTTGCGTCTGCATTGAAGCCAATCAAGTTAAGTATGGGAAACGTTTCGATTTACGTGGAAGTTACTTTTGTATGTTTGTAGTCTGCTGGATAGACCTAGAGAACGCGTTTGGTTCTGTCCAGCATGAACTTATGATATTTGCCCTAAAATGGTATAACTTTCCTGCTGAAATTATTGACATAATTAATTCTTATTATTGCCACTTAAAATTCGTCATAGCAGTAAACAAGGAATACACAAAACCACTTGAATACAATGTAGGACTATTCCAAGGGTGCTGCTTATCACCAATAGCATTTAATATAGTTATAAATATTTTAGTAGACAAATTAATATCCCGTGAAAAGAAATGGGGCTACCGGTTTAAAATCAACAATAAGTACACTGAGTCAATCTTGGCCTTTGCGGACGACCTTGCAATACTTACACGTAATCCCAAACAGTGTCAAGAATTGTTGAACGAAGTCGATGAGTTCTGTACATGGACGGAGGGAATGAGGACAAAACCATCTAAATGTCATTGTCTTTGTCTGGGTAGAAGAAATACCAAATATACGTCTTACGATCCGGGACTCTCCATAAGTGGCCAAGGAGTTGCCACAATTGCAGAGGCAGTGCCTTTCAAATTTCTTGGTAGAAAGATAGATCACAAAGGACGTACACCATCATTAGAGGTGGTTGTTGAAAATTTCATGAACAACCTCAATAAGGTAGACCAGCAGCCTATCAGCAATATCAAAAAGCATGGATATATGACAACTACCTCACATCACGTCTCACTTGGCCTTTCCTAGTATATGACATCGGTAAAACTCTCCTGGCAAAGCTAGATGCCAATGTCATAAAGATATTGAAGTCATGGTTCGGATTGGCACATCCGGCTGATCCTCTACTCTTTTAGGGATCACAATAGTTTTGGGCTGAAACTAAAGAAACCGTCTGAACTTTACAAACACCTAAGAGTTACAAAAACGCATGTTTTGGGAAAGTCGCAAGACGAATTAATTACATCTCTCCCAAAAGACAAAACTGCTTCAGACCTGGAATCTAGACTTCAATTCCATAAACAATTTATGGCAGGTGCACAAGTAAATACTGCTGGGTTGGGTGCGAGAAAAAAAAGGAAGACCGAGACATGGTAAAAACCTTTCTACAACAAGACGAAAATGACGGTTACAAAAGTGCACGCTATGAATTTAGAAATGCAAAGTGAGTGGTTAACCATAGGTGAGTTCTGTATCCCATTAGCTCTAAAATGGCGCGCCTTGATCTATGACTGGTCCCCTGCCTTATTAAAATTTTATCTAAATGCATTCCAAATGACCCTCCCTGACCAGAGTAACTTGGTAAGGTGGGGAAAAGCCTCTGAAAAATGTTGCTATACTTGTGGAGAGGCGATATGTACAGCAAGGCACATATTGGTGGGATGCAAGGTGCTCCTTAATGGGGGTCATTACTCACGGCGTCATGACAGAGTACTTGAAATCATACGTGAAGCCATGAGCCTTTCGGTAGCTAGAGCCCAAAAGGGATTGACGACAAACAACAGACAAATTAACTTTGTAAAAGAAGGCTCAACTTCAAACTCCAGGAACAAGCCTTACTCAATCCTGGGTACAGCACCTGATTGGACTATTTTAATGGACACGTATGAAAAGCACTACAAAATCCCAGAGGATGTGGTGTTTCGTCATCCAGACCGGACATTTTCCTTTTTCTAGAGCTACGAAACGCATAGTCCTTGTAGAACTTACCGTACCGTGGGAAACTAATATACCTAAAGACCACGCGATGAAACAAAATAAGTATTACGACCTCCTAAACGAATTAACAAAAAACGGCTATGTAGTTAGTTTATACGCTGTAGAAGTGGGAGCGAGAGGTATACCAGCAAAATCTCTCTATAACCTACTGAAAGACCTTGGCTTATCCAGAAGTGCTCTAAGTTCTATACTAGAACGTGTATCTAAAGCTGCACTAGTAGGCTCATATCAGATTTGGCTGGGCAGGGAGAGAAAAACGAGTGGTGAAGGTGAATGTTGATGTACGTCAGAAAGGGGCCCCTTAAACCTACGCCCGAGTCACAAGTCTCGGGAACTACTCGAGTTTTTCTCTCTCTGCCACACGATGGACCCGGCACCCGCACGGTGAATCCATGGAATGCTAAGAAGATCGTCTCTTGCAATTTCGAATAAACAGGAAGGAGGTTGAAAGATATCGATCTCTTTACTGCGCATGACAGAGTGCGCGCGCAACCGGCTTGCGATGTAATTGCGGCTGTCAAATTTCTGATCAAAATAAAACATTTTGGTATTGTTTAAACAATTATGTGAAATAATACGTAATAGTATTACTTGTGATATATAGTTTTATGAATTGTGCGGTGATTTTTCAATGATTTTTATTTAGTTCCTGAGTACAGACTGGAAAGACGGAGCTGTCAACTTAAAAATTACAAAACTACATTCCTTTCTTTTGTGAATAATTTAAAGTATTATTTTCGTTTTCTATCAGAAAACTGTTCAAGAATGTCGACTACACAGAAATTAACATATTGTGGAACCATTTGTGATATACACAACCTATTTAATAGACAACCAAAGTTATAAACAATGCTGACTGATAAAAATGACGAAATGCATTCGGATATGCGGTGCGTACTCCTTTCGTCTATCAAGGAGGCATTCCACATTACTCCTGATAGCATCTTTCATAGTTACAATCACTGTGATATTGCAGCTGTATACCTACAGGAACCAAGGTCACCTGCAAACAATTCCAACCTTCGGTGACTTTGACTACAGGCCCGGAAGCTTCTTAAAAGGTAAACAGCCCGACGAAAATAACAGCTACTGTGAATTTAACTATGGCCTGCCTAACGCACTGAAATGGGTTACTGTGGATGTACATGCAACTCCCCAGCTTGGATGGAAAAGCGTCTATCGAGTAATTTATAATGCGGTGAAGGGTCGTGCTTATTTGAACTACAGTAAATATGATGCTGTAACGTACGCGACACAAGCTACTCCCGAATATCTATACCATGTTGTAGAAATAGCTAAATATTGGGATGGTCCGATCAGTGTAGCTGTATTCGTTCCCAATTATGACCTTGATATCACTATGCAGCTAATGACCCAGCTTTGCCATTGCTATCCTGGTATGTCCAAAGTATCCTTACACTTATTCTACCCCAAAACACATCCACCCAAAATAAGACGTCTAGAGCCGATCTTATCAATACCAGAAGTTGCGGCCACCACAACGATTACAACGATGACCAACATCACAGTTGAAGAGTTACTGAAGAAGAAATTGGAAAATTATCGAAATTTAGACAACAGAACCAGATACGAGTATATCCAATTGGCTAGGAAACGGAAATTGGAACAAATGATGAGAAAAATGCCACCGAGGTCGTCTCGAGCACCCGATCTGATATTTGAAGATTGCTTCGAGTATTCAGCCGTGCCGACATTTCGTAAAGAGCAGAATATACTTTATCCGATAAATGTAGGCAGGAACGTGGCACGGAACGCGTCAACGACGAATTACTTCATCGTGTCTGATATAGAGATGGTGCCAAGTGAGGGGTTAGCGCCGAAGTTCTTGACAATGGTGCGGAAACTCATGGGTGATAAGAAGAGAGACGAAGGTTGCGTGTTCGCAAAGACAGTGTTCGTAGTGCCATTGTTTGAGGTGGAAAGGGGCGAGGCGATACCGCACGACAAAGACACGTAAGTTGATAAATAGAGCTTTTGATGTACTAGCACAATGAGGTACTACAAATCTGCCGCCATTGTGTGAACCAGGTGTGGGCGATTCGTCCTTGTCTCTTTGTCGAGTGCTTCTGTGATCTATAAATAAAAAATGAAGCGTTCTACGAACTAAGTTGGTGGACAAAAGGTTCTTAGAATTCTAGTTACTGAAGAACTAAACTTTTGTTGCCGGTTGAATAGGTAGCTGAATCATTTAAAACGTTCAATAGGAACTAAAAGTTTTACCATAATTTATTTCGTATTAGCATCGCCCCGCGGTTTCACCCGCATAGTTACCGTTCCAGTTATTTACCCAGGATAAAGTAGCCTATATTCCAGACTATAATCTAAAACAGAATTGCGTTGAAATTTTGAACACACACAGATGTCTTCAAAATTTCAACTCAATCGATTCAGGTGTACCGACATGATTAAGAAACAAACACTCAAACATTCGTATTCAAATTTAATGTTAAAAAGTACGCGGCTTAATCACGAATAAATAATTCATTGTTTAAATACCTCGACGTTTCGGCAGCGTTACAACCGCCGTGGTCACGAGAAGACTGAAGAAAAACACGGCGGTTGTAACGCTGCCGAAACGTCGAGGTATTTAACTATTAATTATTCGTGATTAAGCCGCGTACTTTATAAACATAAAATTTGAATACTAATGTTTGAGTATTTGTTTCTAAATCATGTCGGTACACCTGAATCGATTGAGTTGAAATTTGGAACACATCTGTGTGTGTTCAAAATTTCAACGCAATTCTGTTTTAGATTATAGTCTGGAATATAGGCTACTTTATTCTGGGTAAATAACTGGAATGGTAACTATGCGGGTGAAGCAGCGGGGCGATGCGATGTGTTCAAATCGCGAAAGCTTAAAAACGATATTCGCATTTAAATTAATGAATTTATAAATGAAGAAACTTACTTCTGAGTAGGTAAAGGCGAAACCTTGTTATCTTGAAAATGTTTTCTATTTATCCAAGCACAAGATGCCTGTTTAAATTTATAAAGGCGCAGACACTGTGTTCAGTAGCGTAAAAGGTCGCTCGTGGAGGTGACCCTATTGTTTATGTTTATTTTCAGTTTTAATTGAAACCTCTTTGACTGAAAAACGTTTCGACTATATATTGTACTACTAGATGTCCGCCCCGGCTTCGCCCGTGGTACATTATATAGCACTCATCGGGATCCCGTACATATCCAACGGTGACTGAAATCGGTTCAGTCATTCCTGAGAATATCGCTTTCAAACAAAAAACCTCTTCAGCTACCTGTTACGCCACCTGCCAGAAATTCGTAGTACCAACTCAGATTTAGAAACAAATTTGATTAGCAAAGTTTTATATTCAATGACGCAATCTTAGACACATGCTGTCATGTCAAAGCACGCTACGAAAACTCTCAAAAAGGAATATTTTTCCCGTTTTTGTTACATTCTTGATTCATGCTCCGCTTCTGTTGATAGTAGCGTTATGTTCTATAGCCTTCCTCGTCCTTATAAATGAACTATCGAATAAAAAAATAATCTTTCAATTCGGACCAGTACTTCCCGAGATCCTAGCGTTTAAACAAACAAACAAACTATTCAGCTTTATAATATTAGTATAGATATGAGCTATCGCGTAACAAACATAAAACTAAATTAAAGACCTCATTCTTTGAAGTCTGTTAAAACACGCCCAAAACACCACACGCGGCGCAGTATCTAGTATCTTGTACGGACATGATGAGGTGGCTGGGACGGCTGTGGAATGCGTTGCCTGAGTGGGGGTTTTCTGGCAGTTACAATCTTGACGTTTTAAAGTCGAGTGTGAATATGTCAACATTGTGGTTCTGTTTGAAGGGCAATGTTTCCGGAGAAATTATAGAATATAGATTACTTTAGAAATGGGCCGAGTACTCGGTTGATACTCGACACTCGGCAATACTCGGCGGGTGTTTTTGATACTTGTATTGAGGTCGATAACTTAGTTTGAATGCCGCGTATACTCGGTTTAAGAAAAGGAACTTTTTTTAGGTAAATTTATGTAATTAAAACAACAGTGTTAATCATAAAGTATTTTTTAATAACTTAGGAAACCTTTGACAATCTCAATTAATAAAATCAAAAACAAAATTATGTTAATGAATGATTAGTAGTGTAACCAGTTTCTACTAGTTTACTCGCGTGAAATGGAAATTTGATTGAACTGAGTTCGATAGAGTCGGTTGAAAAAAATATTTGATCGAGTAAAACTTGGTATACTCGTTACCCGGCAAAAGTGTTACTAGGCACATATCTACATTATATAGAGATACATCATGTTATATATCTGGTTAACCAGTGCAGTGCAGTGTGAAGTGATGACCTTCATGGTTCCAATAGTAACGTGCTACTGTGCTGTTATGGGCAGGCGTGTTGCTTACCATCAGGCACTTGTCCTGCTCGTCTCGTCATTTTATCTCATGAAAAAAAAACTTTATAAGCGTTATGTATATAATGTGAAATAAACTACCTTCTTTTGTAAGTTCATATTCTTCACATTCACACTTCACATTCTCGTATATTTTCTTTCATCTATTTCTTCGATATAGTTCTGAACAGCGTTTTATTGATACCAAAAATTTTCGTTTTATCGTCGCTTCCGTTTTATATTCAGCCCAATGATCTAGACATCCTTGTTTAGGTTAAATTGATCGTTGCTTTCCAATGTCTCAGTACTTTTCCAGTAACGTAGAATGTTTTATCGTAAAATAAAGAGACATGAAAACGTCGTATGTTTTATGTGTGTGGGGGTCGGGAGGAGAAAGGCTTCTGCACACCGGAAAATATCGAGTGAAATCGATACTAAGATATATAATATATATAAATAAATATTGGTGGACAGTTCACACACAACACCATCTGATCCCAAACTAAGCAAAGCTTGTACTATGGCGGCCAAATAGCTGATATAATACATGTATAGTTTTAAATACATCTTAAAATATATAAATCTCCTGTCACGATGTTTGTCCGCGACGGACTCTTAAACTACTTAGCCGATTTAATCAAATTTGGACACCGTGTGTAGATTGATCCAACTTAAAAGATAGGATAGTTTTTATTTCGATTAATGGGCTTTATGTGACAATATCCGAGCGAAGTCGGAACGGGCCGCTAGTACTTATTATAAATAGAAACACCCAGACACAGTGCAAACATTTAAAAGCATTTGTTTGTTGTCCTCATTGGAATGCCCTAATCCCTAGAATTAGATAGATAAATACTCTTTATTGTTCACACCAAAAGACAGACAGAAAAACAGATTTACAGTCAAAGAAAAACAATAAGATACAACAAACTAGTGCTACAACAGGCAGCCTTATCGCTGAAAGTGATTTCTTCCAGGCAACCTTTGGGTGGAAATGGGTTTACCAGTTTAATTTAAAAAAAAGCTGTGATAAGGACTGTTGATATAAGTAAAAACCTTTAGAATTTTAGTATTAAGTAAATAGCTCTAATATTGCACAACACGTACCTGTATAGCTACAGGTAATATATACTGCTATAACGCATGTTGCACTAAATCAACAGCCCACTAAATGTTCCCACTGCTGGGACTCGGGGCCTTCTCCCACGAGGAGAGAAGTCCTTGAAGTTAAGGCCGTAATTCACGCTGGCCCAGTGCGGATAGCTGGATGATACATTCCCTCGGAAGTTTCTAGGTACATGCCGGTTTTCTCACGATGTTTTCCTTCACCGTCTTAAGTTAGCGGCATATTGGCGAATGTTAAAAAAATTGGTTGCCTGTAAAGTCGGTATACGGGCGAAAGTTTTACGTGACAACGACTTTGAGTGGTAAAATAATTTTACGGAAGGGACGCGTGCCTTTCACTTTTTATGTCTGTCTCTCTCGCTCTTAGGCGGGCTAACCATGCCCGAGTGGAAGGGACGCGTGCCTCTCACTCGCTTTCGTTGTGAGCGCATAACGTGAGCGGAGCGTAACGCAGTTTCTTGAAGTGTCACCCGGCAAACCAATTTATAAGACGTTGTCACGTCAAAAGAGTCTAACACACATACTATACGCCTACTCTGTCGCTAATCCGATGCTACGCCGCTAGGTTGGTTAAAAATTTCCCTATAAAAGAATGCTCAATGCGGCAAAAGAAGGGTGAACTGCAGAAAATGTTTTAAACGCGGTACCCCATTTCACTGGGACGACCATTTCTAATCTAATTAGTTAAAAACGCGAGCTTTGCTAACTTTTTAACACTTTACTCGCAGATGTATGTAGGTACTATCGTATATTATTGCCCTATTTTTAGATTAAAAAGCGTTTTCTTCGCCTACGTAATTTCTACTTAATTCATTCCAAAATCGCGTCGAGCCCTTCCTTCAATAGGTATATCATCTAATCGGAATAAACAAAGCAACAAATCATCAAACACACACTTATACAAGGAAACTAACGTGGTTGTCACACATAAAAAAAAACACGGGTAACTGACGTGCCCTATCTTTATTATTTTTACTTTTTGTGTTTTCCTTGCCTCTAATGGTTGTCTGGAAGAAATCGCTATTAGCGATAAGGCCGCCATTTATAGCACTAGTAATAAGTATTTTCTGTTTTGTACTTTTTAATTTTACTGGTGTGCATAATAAAGTGTTTCTGTCTGTCTGTGTCTTTTTTTTTATCGCGTATAGGTCCGCGTTTGACCACCAACTCGCCTGATGGTAAGCGACGGTGTGGTCGAAGATGACGCACGTTGACCTAGAAGGTACCTTGAAAAGTTCTAGATTGTATCTCTCAGGGAACAAGGAGGCCAGCAACTTATTCCACTCCAAAGCTGTACGTACGAGAAAAGTGTCTGTGCCGAATGTGCAGCGATCATGCGTGTTCACTCTCCTAGAAAAAGGCGCCGGACGCGGTTGAAACTTGAGTCGGATTAGAGCAAAAATTGCACACTTGAGGTACCAGTGAATTTATCAAACACTCTCACATTCAAAAATAAGCAAGGAATATGGATCGGTGAAAAAGTGCTGATGTGTGTATTCTGCAGTAGATTGAGATGAGCTCGCAATGATGATGATGACGATGCAAAAAAATATGGTCATCTAGTTGATAACTGAAAGTATAAGTCCTTCTTATTATATTTAACAGTGGATTATCAATAAAATTGAAATCAAAATCGTAATCAGTTCGTTGTCATACGAGTATTACTGAACATACACATATTTATGTCGTTCTTTGTGTATGACATCTGTCTTGATTCTGCGTTAATCTCATCCATGCATGACCTACAACTTTGCAAATTTCGGTGACGTATCTAGTTTGAAACAGCCCGTTTTTATTTATGTACCAGTAGCGCCTCGCGGTTTAGCCTGCATGGTTTCCAAACACGTTATTTTCCCGCGAAACATATTATTAGCCTATGTGTTTTTCCAGATAACATTAAATATCTATGTAACAAATTTTATTCAAAACTTCTCGGTAGATTTTGCGTGAAAGTGAAAGTGTCGGAACATAAATATCCTACTCACACTTATTGGTAAGATTTCGCCTTCTATTGATCACTAATCTGTCAACGTGTACATTTTCGTTACGTCATTTACTCACCTACGCTATCTTACCTTCTTTACTTACCTAGCTACGCATTTACCCAATTTTGAATCACTATTCCGTTAAGGCATCCAGTGTGCACCGACCTTTAGAATGCTGTTTTATCATCGATTTTTATAGACGCCCGTGGGTAATGCGTCGAAATGGACAGCTGTTGAATACAATATACTGTGTTGGGGTTTTTTAGCTTTCTCAGCAAAATAACCTTTTTATGTTTTAAAACCAACTTTAAAATGTTTTTCTTTTTGGGAAATGAAGATATTCCTAGTAGATCTCTACGGGAAAAACTAATTAAATTTCTACGAGATTATGGATCATACCATCATCAGTCTAGTTTTTTTTTTTTTAAATAATTGGTGACGAGACGATCCGGACATGTGCCTGATGGTAAGCAAGCATGCCTGACACATAACAGCACAGTGACACGCAGTTATTGGAACATGAAGAGTCCAAATCATTACCTAGCACTGCACTGCGCTCGTCACCCAGAGATCTAAGATCTTATATCCTGTAATTTCTCTGGAAACATTGCCCTTCAAACCGGAACACAGTAATGTTTGCACATTACTGCTTGGCGGTAGAATAACTGGCAAAGGTGTGGTACTTCCCCAGGCGGACTCTGCCAAGAGTCCTACCACTACATGTCCACTGTTGGACAAAAGCCTCTTCTAAGTTACGGCACAGCCGAGAGGTTAGTAGTTACTTTATTTTTGTTGACCTCTAGAACTATCAGTTATGGTTGAAAACTGATTTTTGCCTCTGATAGTTCGACTTGCCTGACTCGAAGACGTGGAAGGCAGTTTACCGGGCACTCCCACTTCTATCAGCTTATTTATTTCAGCTTTACTAATTTTACTTTCAACGATATTGGGTTCTATAATATAGAACCCAATACAATCTATTCAGACTTCTGCAGAAGTTCTATTCAATTATTCACATTTTTCAATTGTTATACATAGTCAGTTATATTGCTGGGCTTAGGCCTATCTTTTACACTATCATATGCCTAGACGTCACAGCACCTACAACTGAATCCTCATAGTCATAAGACCCAGATGGTGAATACATATATCTTCGATCCCCTTAACCAGAAGGGACAATTAGACTACTATTATTGTCTATCTGTCCTCACAAAATTTTATTAACATAATAAATGTGAAAATTTGGACGTTTGTTGCTCAATCACGTAGTAACAATTGAATGGATCCTGAAAAATTTGAAATTTTGGTAGATAGTAGCCTAGAAGAGCACAATATACGCCAGCTACTTTTTCGATATAAAAAGTAGCCTATGTGCAGTGCAGAGTTCCCCAGGGCGTATTCATTTTCTAAATTCTTAGTGAAAATAGCCGGCATTTATATTTATGTGGTTATGTGGTCTTCATTTGTCCAGGTTGGTCCGGATGGTGGCAGCAAATCGAGCGTCGTACTTTCATCAGAAGCTATGCTCGCACTGCCAGCGGTTTCCGGGGCTGCAGTCCTGGCTCATGAGACCTGCCCCTGATGCCGTCGAGGTAACGGAACAGCTTATATTCCCATCTCGTCAGATTAGGTTTTATTAAAGTCACCTTCATTCTTATGTAATCAAGACTTCATCACGAACAAACTTACTATTTAATTGCCTCGATTATTTGTTGAAATTCTGAAAGTTTAATTTCACCGTCATCAATAAGTTAAAAAATGATCTTGATAGTTTTAATATGAAAACTAACGTGGTCGTTACACATATTTATTTAAATCACGGGTAACTCACGTGCGATGTAGTCGGCGTCAGATTCAAGTTTCGGCCGCATCCGGCGGCCTTTTTATCTCTACCACCCCAAACGACCATATCTGGTCACGACGGTTAGTACGGCGTCGCAGCAGTGCCCGAGGTTTGACGGATTAAATGTCTTGATGGCACCTGTTTCTCACATTCTATTTGGGATACCATTATTGGAGCGTATGACGGTATTATTTAGAGTAACATACGGAACGATTGGCCTTGATGATAACTTCTTCTTATTTGGCTGAAAATCGTCAAAGCGCGCACTCTTTGAAAAAGCCCGCCAGATGCGACTGAAACTTAATTAAACCGGACAACAATCCCATGTCAGTTACCCATTTATTTTAACGTTATGTTGCCACTGCCGTGCCTTCCATCCACCGCCAAACAAGCGCAGGTCGGAGTAGGACGCATGTCAATGAAAGATTTTTTTCTTTGTATACCACGACTTTATCTATTATCTTAAAACGAACAATTCTTGCTGTATACCTATACCTCTGTATGTATAGAATCTGATTCTCGAAAAGGTCTCGAATGATTTTTATGACATTATGCACGCATAAGGTTTCGGGGACGACAAATTGATCTAGGATTCATTTGTATAAAACTTCGTTTTATTCGCGTTTTTAGACAATGAAACACTTTTACATTAATATTAGAATGCGAAGGTAATTTTTTAAATTTTTTTTTAACTTTTATAGGTTTACACTTGACCGCCATCTCGCCTCATGTTAAGCGACGATGCGGTCTACGATGGAGCGTGTTTACCTAGAAGAAACCGATTCACTCTCGATTTGAAGGCACAAAGATTGTAATCATCGGGGAAAACCCACTCAGGCAACGTATTCCACATCCTAGACGTTCTTATCACAAAAGTAGAGTCAAATCTTTTCGTTCGTGTCTTACGTTGCGTTGCGCGTCAGTATAATAAATGCTCAGGCGAGAAGTTGGGCGTTCACAAAATAATAGATCCTGGTTCGAATCCTGATGGCTCCTCTTGAAAAACAAACCTTTTTTTTCCTAAGATCAGCATTTTTTTCATTCATCAGCAGGATTTCAAGTCATAGATATTCTATAACTTGGAATCCTTTATCTATATCTAAGTAGACTTAGTGTTTAAAACCAGCAAAGCTCGGTCTCCCATGTTCTTCGATGTAAAATGTGCAGCAAATACAATAATTTTAATGTTTCTGAAAGTATAGAAACTCAAAATAATACAAATCCAATGAAATTTACTTTAAGTTTCAGCTAGACGTATGCAAAACCATAATATGCTAGACATGATTACGCTGATACATTATTACCTGTCGTTTTACCTAAATTTCTTTTTCGTCTGAGTGCCTATTTTTTCATTAAGTCTATTCCTCTCACGTACTTTTTATATAGCGTATTTTCTCAAATAAATGTTTACAAGCTGAGAAAATTTCTAGAAAATAGAATTCATTTTTTATACTGAATGTACAGGATGGATATTGCCCACGTAAAAGCAACCATAGAACAGAGTATGTTATATGTTAGACAATGAACATTTCTTCTAATAAACTCATTTTTACAGGACTATAAAATTTTTGTAGTTGCCCAAAATTTCAGATATTCCAAAAAGTAAGAAATAAGTCATAATAACAATAATGCATATATGGTTGAGTACAGACTAGCAGCGCCCCAGGATTTACCCGTATTTTTCCCGTTCCCATTATTTGGATGGGATAAAAACCATACGTATGTATTACTACTTAGTATACTTCCGGACTACAATTTAACTGTCTTCCAAATTTCAACCCGATTCATTCACACTTTACGGAAAATCAACAAACATCGAAACATTGAAATTTATAGACATACTATCAGCACGGTTTCACCGCGTAAAATGGTGATGAAAAACATTAGGAGGAAACTGACATGTACCTAGAATCTTTCGAGGTTACGTGTGTCATCCGCCAATCCACATTAAGCCAGCGTGGTGGATTATAGCATTGACGAGTGCATCCCTCCTTGCGAGAGAAGGCCCCGAGTCCCGAGGAGCATTTGGTGGCCTGGTTATGCTAAGTATGAGTTTCGGAATGGAAGTAGGAATCCGTATCCGAATCTGTATCAACCAAAGAGTTTAAATATACTACATATGGAGTTGGTACAAACGCTTTACACCGAAAGCACGGGTCTGATCGTTCTTGCCCTGTCGCTCTTGTGGAAGTGCCATACTTTTGTCGCGGCACATCACTCTGTTGGCATAGCAAATATGCACGTCATCTGCTTACGATTGGTACAAAGGAACCGTGCGGAAAAACCTGATCTATTTACTTATTCTCTATCTAAGGTATCAACCCTTAGGCTCCTCACTGCTGGGGCAAGGAGTCACTCCTTAACCAATGTAGGAAGGTATAGGTCATAGTCGTAATCGAAGGTTTAAAAATATAAATTTGTTCTGACATTTCCAAACGGGACTAGAAGCTCCGTTACGTCGTGAGTAACACCCACTGCTTTGACCTTTCAATAACAATGTTTGTGAAGCGTCAACATCGGTGAGAATAAGTCTGAGCAATCATGTATACACAATTATTTTCATGTTCTATGATTTGTATATTTGTTCAGGGTTGCACAGTATTGTACTAAGGTCAAAGGCGCGTTGTAATGACAGGGTCAAAAATATACCATTTCAATTAGTTCGTCTGGTAGAGATTTACTACGATAACATTACCCGCCCCTCCAGAATTCAAAACGTTAGAAAGTATTTGTGAAAGCTTATACAACGCACCAATACGCATGTGTGCGTACTGCTACTGAAGATGAATAATTACAACTACATACAAACTCTTTCGTAAGGATGTGACTACGCACATTAGAACAGTAATTTGGAGGGGCGGGCCATGTTATCGTAGTAAATCTCTAGATTGTGAAAAAAAATGAAGCACTTATTTTTTGTTTTATCAAATCATCAAAAATTTACAAAAATATTACGGTCATCAAAGTTCTGGAGTGTTGTGTCGTAAAAGTTGTACCATTTGTCACTCGAAACTTTTAATCATTGTATCGTCGTCATTTTTGAAATGATAACTTCTTTTGGCGCGTCACAGACAGTTTTTTGCTGCAGGGCTGTGTTAATTCTAGCGTCAAGCTCGGGAATGATGAGAAATCTACGGGTAAACTCGGGACCATGGCCATTGGTCATCTAGAAATGCATCAGCGTTTTCCATGAGCATGGCTACACCCTCCGGTTTCACCCGCGTAGTTTCCAAAGTAAGCTATCAAAATCTGAGTTATAAGTTTTCACTTCTATCGGCAGTTCCTATGACTGCCAATTTTTTTGTTTGTGAAACAAGAAATAATGTGTACATTTAAAAAAAAAATCTAACTGACGGATTAATTATGTTTTTTAATCGTCTCTCTTATTGATCATCAATCAGCATCTTACTACTATGCCAAAGTTTGGACATTTAGATGATTGGATATGTATTACTTAATTTCTTCGGAACGCTCTAACGGATCGGCTTGAAATTTCGATGACATATTAATTATCGTCTAGAATAACACGTAAGCTACTTTACATCCCGGGAAAATAACGGGAACTACGTGGGTAACGCGCCGGGGCTACTAGTAACTAAGTTTTACCCGCACAGATCCCTTTTTCATATTACGGAAACAAAAGTAGGCCAGAAGTAAAAGTAACAAAGTATAATAAGTATATATATGTATATTTCCAGACTATAATACAAATGTGTTCCAAATTTCAATCCGATCCATTCAGACGTTCCGAAGTAATTGTGCCACAAACATCAAAACATGATATTCATAGTATTAAGTAGTAGTTTTATTAGGATGCGTCAGATTGTGAACTTACGGTAGCTTAGGTTAGTTTATAATCTAACATCATTAGATTATAATGTGACGGTATCTCTTAGACAGGTTATTTCTTTCACGGTGACATGTATAATGTTAACGCTGAAGTAAACCAAACATTTACAGTTTGTTTTCTATTTGACGGATATTACTAGACCAATATACAAGTAAGTATACAATACGTACGTTCATATAACCACGGAAAACTTGTATAAGTTAGTAGTTACGTGACTGGGTTTCCAGCAGACTTAGGTGCAATAGACTGCGCAAAGAAATTCGTATAGTTTTACCCAGATTTTCTTTTGACGGGCGCAGTTCTTATTAACAAAACTAAATTACAATGAAAATTACAATATAATACCTACTTACAAAATAAAATATAACTTAAAAAAAATGTGATCGCGGCCTGAAAATATTTTTTTAGTTTAGAAATGTCTTCCACATCATAGGACTGACATTACTAAAGTCCACACAACTACAAGTAACTTGCTATTTTTGTATGAAATTATCATCATAATCTTTCAATCAATCATGAAATTCTCTGATATGGTTTGATATGATTCCGTTTCCGTGATAATTTTTTGACAAAAATGCCGGTGTACAACTTTATAAACAGCCAAATTAAAATGTTTTAACTAGAAGGATATAATTTCGTGCAACAGCCTTTCTATCTATTTATTATAATGTGAATAAAATATTTGACCTACCTACCTTTTATGAAAATTTCGCGGACGGAAGAGTATGAAATTTCGCACACATTGAATCGCTGTTAGCGAAAACATTGCTATACTCGTATATGGCACTAATCAATCAGTCTTTTATTTTTGTTTCAACTTTTCTGGCGTGCATTATAAAATGTTCCTGTTTGTCTGTCCAACCTGTCATTCTTGCGTTGTCTAAAAGAACAAGTCTGTGTCTGGGTGAAACTTTTGTGATTCCGCTGCGGTCTCGGAAATCATGCGTGAGACGAGAAATATCCGGCGCGCGGAATGAATGATATTTATTTTATTTGTGGTTCAGGTTAAATGAGTGAGCTGACGGAAAACTCCCGCTAATATTGAAGTGAAAACTTCTATAGTCACGTTGTGCACTTTTTGTGTAGGAGAAAATCTTATGGGTTATCGTCACCGACATGCTATTGTAGCGTAGCATAGCGTCGGAGTGACAAAGGGGCCGTCCATAAATCACGTCACACTTTAAAGGCGAGGGATGGGGTCCATGAAGTATGACATTGTGTGACCAGGGATGGGGTGGGGGGTCTCAAATTGTGTGCCGTCACATTTTTATCAATGTATTTTTTGTACCTAAATATTACAACACTAAATTTAAACAAAAATACCAAGATATGTGACGTCACACTAGGTAGGGGGGAGAGGTCTCACAAATGTGACCAGCTGTGAGAAGGATGGGGTTAAGGGTAAAAAAATCATGTCGTAATTTAGGGATGGCCTCAAAACTGCAGTGTAGGAGATCCCGCTATACACCGACCTTCACCTTGTTTATTGGATGAAAAGTGTTTTATATGTAATTTAATATGCCAACAAATATATTGCAAATGGGTCGCCTAAAAAAATTCAGTCCAGAATATGAATAAATAACAATATATTTTTAAATATTTCACTTAAATTGATTGAATTTTAGAAAAACTGTATTGCATAACTTATTATTTTGGCTTTACTCAATGCTTACGAAATCTCATACCGAAATTCAACCCCTAAGGGTATGAAATAGGGAATGGAAGTTTTCATGAAACATTTTATTTCTTAAATAAATTCGCATAAAATTTTGCACGAATTAAGCATAATCAAAATAATGAATAATGTATTACAGTATTTTTCAAAACTCAACCTCCAAAGGGGTAAAATAAGGGATAAATGTTTGTATGAAACTTTTTACTGTTTGAAAATATTTGCATGAGATTTCTTAAGCACTGAGTAAAGCAAAATAATAAGTTATGTAATACAGTTTTTTCTAAAATTCAATCAAAATAAGTGAAATACTTAAAAAAATATTTTTTATTGTTATTTAATCATATTCTGGACTGAAATTTTTTAGGCAACCCATTTGCAACATATTTGTTGACACATTAAATTACATATAAAACCCTTTTCATCCAATAAACAGTTCGGTGAAGGTCGTTGTATTGCGGGATCTTAGACTACAAGATAGACGGATGATGATGAACTAAACTTATATTAATAAACTTATAAGTTATATAAGTTTTCACCTCTGTCGCCAGTCCCTATACTTGACATTTAAAAAAATATTGTATATGCATATTGTGTAACTCACACGATTATGCATGTCAAGTATCTGAACGGAACTAAGCACGACGTCACAATTAAGGTAAACAAACAATTAATGACGAACGATAACTCCCGAACTGTCAATAAAGCTATTACAATCTATTCACAACTGCCGAACACTATCTCTAAGCCACAATCTCTTCCTGTCATCCTGATCTAAATTAAGTGGTACGTCTCGGGAAGAGGTGTCAGAGCAATACGGTAAAGTGCCCCGGTTAGCCTCCCCCTTCTCCCCCCCCGTCGTAATAATTAGTTGGCAATTAGAGTGGGCGTCCCAACTATGAAGGCTGGGGAGTGAGAGGTGTAAGTGTGTTAAGAACCTGTCACGGGCTCAGAGGCACAAAGTGTTGTCGAGCTGTTACTTCTGGCAGCTTTCATCCTTTACAACAGTCGGATATTTTTAACCTCGACAGAAAGACGACGGGGTGTTGGAAGTTTGACGTGTTTTTGTGTTATGGGTATGTGTATGTCTGTAACATCGTAGCTCCTGAGAGATGAATGAGTCAAGAATGTCAAGAATGTCTACTTGTTAATGTTGCATGCCCGTCAAGGGTACATTGTTGTACATTTTTATATTTTAAGACCTATTTTTACTCAGTGCGAGCAATAAATATATTCTTATTCTTATAATGTTTACCGCTATATTTAATCGTAATAATCGGTGCAGTTCTATCAAATCGCGAGCCAAACACTGGGGACATGACCGCCTCAAAAATCCCCAAAAATGGTATACTTCCGTTCAATTGAAAATCTAAAAAAATAATTAATTATCTAATAGTACGTAGACTGATTTTCAACGCGGAAAAAAAACTGGAATGGCAACTAATAATAATGAATCGTAGGGCGCTACCAGTAAAGTCTATTTTACTCAACATATGTCATTACTGATGGTGACCCCAAATTTGAGGCGGGTTATTTCAATTCAGCTTGCTCTTCTGTTTGCTTCTTATGGTTTTTTGTTTTACTTGAAAACATTCGTGTGTCGTGTGACCTAAAATCTGCAACAATTACGTTAAGGAGTTTTTAAAATTTTAATTAAATATGTACTAGGTACCTGGGTAGTACTTGTAGATAGAGGCCATCGGTGGTAAAGTGCGACCAAAAAAAATGTTTATCAATTGAGTGAAAGAGGATTTAAATGGAAAAGAGTAAACTCAGATGAGACGAATAGAGGCAACAAATAAATTTGTTGGAGCGACCCTGTGAACGTTTAAAGTTATTTTATTACTAAACATATTTCACTCGCTCGGCAATTGCAATTCATGCCGTTGTAGCATAGTACTGTGAAAAAAATAGTGGGGTGGTGAGTTTGAATATGAACCTTAGTAATTTTGCAAGGAAAGCAATGTAAGGAAAGTACTATGTTTCAAGAACACCTTTCGTCCGTCAGTCCGTACTTCTTCAGCGTGACTATGGCTTTGAACCTCTCTGAGTGAAAGAAGCCCTCGAGTTTTTTAAAATTAACCTTACTTTTCCCACAACTAGCCCATACTTTCCCTCAATTCCCTCCTCATAATCCGGATCTATCGTCCAATCTTTATTAAACGCATCAAGTTCGTCTTACCGTCGTGTTGAAAGATGGCTTTGGGGTCGACTGGCCGATGGCGCCCACTCTATAGAAACTCTGGCTCCTCGATCGGGGCACATTCTGCTCATACGACCTTTCATCATAGTCAGTCTCTCGTTTCTGCTGGATATAGGCATCTCCAAATATATGCCCCTCAGCCCGATACATGGCTTTAAGTTTTTTAATGACTATCGGCTCGCTCTCGCAAATCGTCACTCCATCTAGCTCACACGACCCGCTCACTCGCATTTGTACTTGTCGGACCAAAATCCTACGATTAAATCATCCAATAATGAGATAATAAAGTATACAGCTCATGCTTATGGTACTATTTCTTCGATATCATATTGCAGAACAAAAACTCAATCTCCCAAAACCACCAGGTGCAAGACTTCCTATCATATTAAGCTATAATAACTCAACCAAGGTTCTTGCGTATATAAACATGTATTCCGCTTGCGTAAAACAGGATGGCACATCTGTGAATGTGGTTATACGTTTTTTATTAGATTTCGCTTCATGTCGAGTTTAATACGACAAGTCGCGTGCTATACCTACGTCATTCAATTCCCTACGTGGGAAACAGGGTTGCCAGATGAACTTGACGGAAATAATAAGTAAGACCCACGAACGAAATAATGAATGCGATAGAGTCACGCACGAATGACAATTGGCTTAGCAGAAATTCAAGAGCGCCCAAAAAGAAAGTTATTTTTTTAAGGTTTATGTAAGCATTACATTTATTTATTTGGCGGATTGAACTCTAAAAACACCTGGATTAGTATACTCAGAGAATGAGGGTAGGAAGGGGGCTTGCTCAACTTTGGAATATTTTAGGCTCTTAATAAAAGAATAACTTAAACATGAAAATAATGAATCATTGTAGTGACTTTTTGCAGAGTCCATCTGGGGAAATACCACATCTTTGTCAGTTATTCTACCGACAACTAGTAATGTGCAAATACTACTGTGTTCCAGTTTGAAGGGCAATGTATCCAGTGAAATTACAGGACTAGAGATAAAACATCTCATATCTCTGGATGACGAGCGCAGGTGGTGCTAGGTAATGATTTGGACTCTTCATGTTTCAATAGCTGTGAGTCACTGTGCTGTTACGCTGCAGGCATGTTGCTTACTATCAGGCGTATATGGTTGTCTCATCACTCTATACAATTAAAAAGAAATACAAGTACGAGTTTCTTACAACTCTAGATGACGAGCGCAGTGCAGTCCTCTTCCTCTTAGGTTATAATTTGGCTTTTTTTATCTTCAAATACCTGCGTGACACTCTGCTGTGATGGACAAGTGTGTCGCTTACCTTACCTTACACATGCTCTGCTTGTCTCGGCACTCTTTACCATATTTTTTTTTTATCATTTCGAGTAAACGTAACATCTTTTTTTGATGATCTTCTCCGTTACAGATAAATATTTATCTGTTCCGCCGAGTAGGTTATCGTTAATGCTGAACAATCTTTGTGTCTTTCGAAAGTGAATCGGTTTCTTGCTTCATGCATGCATGCTCCATCGTAGACCACTGCGTCGCCATCTCGTCTGGCGTGATTAGGCGAGTCGGAGTATGTAAACCTATGACAGAAAAAAATAAAATTATGTAAAAGTCGATATTGTAGTATTTTGCTTTGTACGATATTTTATAACTAACTTGAGATTGGATTATTTGTTTTTTTTTTGTAGTGCCTTATTATATAGTTTTTTTACAACTCTCGTGAAGAGCTATTTTTTTTCGCTTAAAAGCAGTGCGTTTGACAACCCTGAACGGTGTTTGGTACACGCATTCGTTATACACGGATGCGTTGCTTTCTCTTATGACGTCTTTTGCGCAGATGTATCTAAAATTATCCTTCAAACTCATTAATAGTAGTAATGCTGTGGACGTATGTTCAACTTAGTAGCAGCTTTTTACCCGTGTAGTGTCGACGTCTATATTTTTTAGCGATAAAAAAGAAGCCTATTATCTATTCCAGACTATAATAATAATATTTCGCTATACCAAGTTGCATTCGATTCATTATATTGTTTTTACACTAATGCCTGGGCCACACTAACGGGAAATGCCATTAATTATCGCGTTAACGGACGTTAATCGTATTTGTAAAATAAACCTTCGGTACATGTTCATTAGGTGTATTTTACACCTACGGTTAACGTCCGTTAACGCGATAATTATTGGCATTTCCCCGTTAGTGTGGCCCCAGCATAAAGGCTATTTAATAAAGCGTCCATACATTCATCGCAGCTAAAAAACTTTTGAAATTGTAATAGATGTAGAATAAATTACAATTAGCAGTAGTTGTATTATTAGTACAGTAACAAAACTTAATAACTAAGTAAAATTAATGGACGTTGAATATGGGAAATCAGTTTTAGGGTGCCTATAAAATTATCACTGTCCTGAGTCTTGTGTTGGTTTGTCCGGCAGTCCGTCCGTACTAGGGCATGTATTCTGGAATTCCGAAACCTTGTAATTCCGAAATGTCAGACAATTTCTTCCCGATTTTTAGCCCCCGACCAAAAAAAGGGGTATTATTGACGTCGATGTATGTCTGTCTGTATGTGTCTGTCTGTGGCACCGTAGAGCTCAAACAGAGGGCCGATTTCGATGCGGTTTTTTTATTTGACGGTTGATTTCCATGCTTCCATGTTCTTAGCTATTTTTGTTAAAAAACGATTCAAGATGGCCGCCTGCACAAAATGATGGACAAAATATTACACCACAACCTACCTCAATATGGATATCAAACGAAAGAGCCTGACTAGTACAATACTATACACTATAGTAAATTTCAAATCCAAGATGGCCGTCACCACAAAATGGTAAATTACATTTTTTGGTTTCACTACTATCTCAATATGGGTATCAAATGAAAGAGCTTGACGAGTAGAATACTTTGTACTATGGCAAATTTCAAATCCAAGATGGCCGCTACCACAAAATGGCCGCTACCACAAAATGGCGAAATACATGTTTGTTTGTACATCTGTTTTCACAACTCCCTCAATATGGGTATCATATAAAAGGACTTGACTAGTAAAATGTTGTACAAATTACAAATCCGAGGTAGTCGGGGGTTGATCAAAATTTTTAATTTTATTCTTGTTAATTTCCGGGGTTGCGGCCTGTTTGGACTGAATGTTATATTGTACTAAAACCGTAAAAAGTCTGTATAGGTTAATTTGATTAAAGAATCGATAAAAAATATCCTATCCACTAATATTATAAACTTCGATGCATGGTTGTTTGAATAATTGGATGTTTGTTGCTCAATCACGTCGTGACGTATAATCGGGCTGAAATTTGGAACATATATAGATTACTAGCGGCCCGCCCCGGCTTCGCCCGTGGTACATGTATATAACCTACAGCGGTCAAGGATTACGAACATATGAAATAACGGTAAACGATTTTTTTAAATCGGTCCAGTAGTTCCCGAGATTAGCGTGTTCTAACTATATATATGCTATAGGCTACCTTTGATCCCCAAATTATCGTGCTGTTTACTGGGTCACAGAAGTGACACCTGTCACAATGACGATTGATCAGTTTTCGACCGGAGAGGAAAAATGATTAAATTACTAAAACGGCTATTAAAAAATAAGGGTTGATCGTAGAAGGGTGAAAATTGAGGATTGTATGTATTTTTGTATGTTGTATCATAAAAAAATAGAAATTAAAAATTTTGTCTAAAAAATAAAAAAACAAATTTAGGGGTGGACTACTCCTAACATTTAGGGAAATGAAAAATAGATGTTGGCCGATTCTCATAGATACCGGATAAGCACAAAAAAATTCATCAAAATCGGTCATGCCGTTTCGGAGGAGTATGGCAACGAAAACTGTGACACGAGAATTTTATATATTAGATAGTCTGGAAGAACACATAGGATTTTTATACCGGAAAAATAACGGAGAACGACGGCAACGGGAACTATGCAGGTTAAACTACGCAGCGCTGCTAGTTGATAATAATAATGTAGTTAATAACCCTATTTGGTTCAAAATCATGTTTATTCGCATTCGTGGTGTTTATCTATATCTTAGATTTATTACATTTTGTTTACTTCAGTTGAATAAACACTTTTTACTATGAGATTTATGATTAGGTCTACGAAGGTCCGTTCTAGAAGCTATACGTATTAAATCTATTTCAAAAGCAATTAACTAACAAGCTCCTAGTTCATTTCCGGCCGCACAAGACAAGCTAAATCAATCAAAGTCCTCGTTTGAGAGCCACTGGGCGAGATGATTGAGGCATTGAGTCCGCATTGTGCCTGCGGCGGTCACGCCAGCCGATGGCGGATCGAATGATTAGACCTCGGTACACGCCGGATATCTGGAGCGGGCTAAATGCGATCTAGAATAGGGAATGCGATTAGGAAATTAACTATGTTGATTTATCGTTAAATAAATTGTACGAAAAATACTTCAAATACATACACATTGTTATTAATATGTTAGTATTTTTTACCCACTTTTTTGTTTTAGCGAGACTATATCTGACTGTTTTATACGTCCATGCACCTTGCCTTTTTTCGAACGGACTGCTCGTGCTCGTTTAATGGTTGACGTTCCAAAGACTCGAACGGAGAGGTTTGACTCTATTGTGATAAGAACGTGTAGGATGTTGAATGCGTTGCCTGAGAGGGTTTAAAAAAAAACTCTGCGAGTGTTATTAACTAGCAGTACTCCACGGTTTTACCTGCGTTGTTTCCGTTTCCGTTATATTCCTGGGATAAAAAGTAGGTAGGTACGATTAGTAAGACTAGCTGTGCCCGCAATTTCGTCCTCGTAGAATAATTATCATCATCATCAGCCTGTGTACGTCCACTGCTGGACATATGCCTGTCCCATATTACGCCATTCAGCTCGATCCTTGGTCTTACGTATCCAGCTGCCACCCGCCGTCTTTCGTATATCGTCACTCCATCTAGTCTCAGGGCGTCCTATACTACGTTTACCGAGGTCTGGGACAAATGTGACCGGCCCACTGCTACTACCGCTGAGCTATGTCGGTCACTTTAGTTCTCTGACGAATTACTTCATAGCGGATACAGTCCATCAGAGAAACCCCAAGCATAGCCCATTCCATAGCTCGCTGAGCGACTTTGAGCTTTCGGACCATTCTGACTGCTGTGTCCTCGTTTCAGCACCGTAGAACGACCAGTGGAATAGTGACTTTCTGCAAAGGTGGAAATCAGTCATGAATTTGTCAATGTGCTACGGTGCTACACCGCCGCTCCGGCGATACACCGCTATATTAGCTGACAGTGACGCGAATCTGTAAAAGAATTTCTCATACTAATATTTATTTTTCTATGAAAAACGAAATAACCGACTTCAATTCAAAAACAGCTACACTCCGCGAGGCATAAGCTGAGCTTTGCATTTGTGTGAGTGTACATGGATAGTGTAGGTGTGACAACCGGCCTTAGGCGCGGCGCCATTCTGTCTCGCCGCGCTCCTGCCTGATTGGTGATCACTCACACTAATGCAAAGCTCAGCCTATATATACCTCGCGGACAAAATTTCAAGCTCCTGCCTGATTGGTGATCACTCACACTAATGCAAAGCTCAGCTTATACCTCGCGGAGTGTACCTACATAGATTTTGATAAAATTGATATGCATACGCATACGGGGAATATCTATATCCTTTTCAACAAAAAAACGAATTATCAAAATCGTTTCGGGTGTTCTCCAGAATCGGCGAACAAACATAAGAGACATGGTTGTCGAATTGATAACTTCCTACTTTTTCGAAATCGGTTAAAAAGTACTCAACGCGGGCAAAAAGTATTTATATAACAAAAATGTAAGCTTTGCAATAGCATGTCGTTGACACCCTACGGTTGCGACAACTGAAAGAGTAAAAGTCGAAAAGTTAACCGCGTACGTGGTTCCTTCGTCCCCAGGAGTCCGTCAAACGCGAGTACTAAAGCAGAACTGTCATAACTTCGGAATGATTTATTGGCCAGCCTTTTTCTTGAGACTTTTACATTCGAATTATGTGCGTACAAGTTTGCAAAATGTTTGAGTGCGCTGTGGGAGGAAATGGCTGAATGGAAAACGTGTTTTTGCACTAAGGAAAGAACGTAAACGTCGTGGGTGAGAATAAGAATATAAGGTTGATTTTATCACGTTCTCGGAAATTTAAAAGATCTCACGTAAGCTTAAAATAATCTTTTATCTTAAATCTTATCTTTTATTTTCAATAAATTTGAAAGTGCTTTTTGTTCTAGGTTTACGCTTATCCCGCCGGTTATTTTAACGTTTTTATACATCTTTTAATACGAAATCTGATATTTATTTTGAAAATATCACACAGGGCTAAACCGTGATTAGGTATATACGAGGGGTGATCCAAAAGTAATGATAATCAATAATAAACACAATGAATAAAATCAAAAACTAAATTTATTTCTCAACATAGTCTCCTAGCAAGTCTATACATTTAGTCCCTCTCTTTTCTAAACCTAAAATTCCCTTAGAAAAAAAATCTTTATCTTGACTCTCAAAAAAAAGTCCTCAACCGCGGCCATCACGTCGCTATCATCGTCAAATTTCTTGCCCCGGAGGTGTTCCTTGAGTCGTGGAAAGAGATAGAAGTCACTGGGGCTAGATCTGGTGAATAGGGGGTGTTCCACCAGCTCAAAGCCCGCTTCCTGAATGGCAGCCATGGCAATTGCAGCTTTGTGAACCGGTGCGTTGTCTTGATGGAACAGCACTCCAGCCCGCAGTTTGCCTCGCCTTTTCTCCTTAATAGCCTCCCGCAATCTTCTTATTTGTTCTGCATAGTAGGAGCCTGTAATAGTGGCCCCTTTTCCAAGTAGTCCACCATGATTATTCCTTCAGCGTCCCAAAAACAGACGCCATAACCTTCCCTGCTGAGCTTGACACTTTGAATTTCTTCGGCGTCGGTTCATCGGATCGTTTCCATGTCATCGATTGTTGTTTTGTTTCAGGATCAAAATGGTGGATCCAGGTTTCGTCCATGGTCACAAAACGTGACAAAAATTATCCTTGTCTGCCTGGAACTTTTCGAGATTTGCTCTTGACATGTCGACTCGTTTCTTCTTTTGCTCGTCGTTTAACATTTTCGGTACCCAACGCGCGGAGACCTTTCTCATATGCAATTCGTTCACAAGGATTCTTTGAATGCTGCCATATGAGATCCCTGTGACCTCAGCTACATGCCTGATAGTCACCCTTCGATCTTCCAATACAACTTCTTCAACTTTTTCACATTTTCTCCAGTGAGGGACGTCGATGGGCGCCCTTCGCGGTGTTCGTCTTCCGTCGATGTTCTTCCCAGCTTAAACTCCTTAGCCCAGCGTGCAACTGTGGAATATGGAGGAGAACAGTCCCCTAATGTTTCCACCAAGTCGCTGTGTATGTCTTTGGTAGACATTTTTTTCAAGCAGAGGTATTTAATGACAGCTCTGATTTCGTGTTTTTCCATTTTGATGTTCACTCCTTGACAGTCCGTATTCAAATGAATGTAGCTCCCGGGAATCGTGGCCTATTTATGTGATTTTTTTTTCCTGAACTAGTGGGTAATTGAGCAAGTGACTGTAATTTTTTTGTATTTTTGTGTGCACTAGAAATAACTGATTATCATTACTTTTGGATCACCCCTCGTACCTAATCACGGTTTGTGGTATTCAAGTCGAGAATGAATCGGTTTATTCTGGTTAAGCTATCTTCATCGTAGACCACGTCATCGCTTAACATCAGGCGAGATGGCGGTCAAGCGTAAACTTGAAAAAAAAAAACGTTTTTTTTGAACAATAATAAGAATTTATTTCTTTCTCGCACTGTGTAAAAATAGGTCTTAAAAATATAAAAAAAGATGACCCTTGATGGGCGTGACACATTAACAAGTTGACATGTTTATCACTTCCTTGTTTTTCTGTTTTCGATAACAAACATTACTTTGATTTCGATAACAAACTTACTAGAATTGTTGTAAATAATCATCTTTCCCATTATTAATGTACTCCTTTTAATCGTAAAATGACTTTGATAGGAACCATTTTTTAATGTAAGTCCGCTCAGACGTTTTATTTTAGATGGGCACATTATTAAAAATTGATAATAACGTATAATTCACTCGTGAGACACTTTTAGTACTTCCGTAAAAAAAAAAAAAAAATGTTGGAACAGACATTTTCGTTATCGATAATAGGTTAATTCTAATTGTTACAAGCGCAACCGCGGGTGGAATCTAGTTAAAATATACTACCTAAATAATATATTTTCGGAATAACGACAAATCGAGCGTAACGTAACGAGGGACGTAAATAACGACTTTTGATGGATCACCTAAATGTAAGCGATAAACGTCATTTGACGGTGAAAAATCTCGGTACCGAGAACCGGGAGTCTATTTTAAGGGAACGCTGAGAACCCTCCCCTGCGTCACTGAACTAAATTGAGCGTACTTTTATGCGTGGTAGTGTGGGTATCGCAGTGGCTTACTTATTATTTAGGTACATAGGTGAACAATAAATAAATAAATATTGGTGGAAAATTCACACACACCACCATCAGACTCCAAACTAAGCAAAGCTTGTACTACAGCGGCCAGATAGCTGATATAATACTTACATAGTTCTAAATACATACTATAACAACCTTTAGTTCCGTTCTAACAAACTAGATGGCGCCACTAGTAAAATTAGCTCGCGGCATCGAGTTTTTTTCATAGAACCACTTAAGGCAAATATCCAAACTAATGTTTGTATCGCATCACAGAGACTTCCAAGCTGCACGGTAGTTGCTTCCACCTCGTTAGGACAATTTACTCTAAGGCAAGGAAATATTGTTCTATCGATAGGTGGCACTCTGGTAGATTCCTTAGTGGAACTATTTGGATGAAAGCCTGTCAGTAGAACCTGCGATAACTTGTATATACGGAATTCGTTATTCGTAATAAAGTTAATACTCGAAGTTCTCAGTTGTTCTCACTTTCGCATCACGATTCGAAGATCCCCGCTATAATACTTATTATACATGAAAACACCCAGACATAGTACAAATATTTGAATTTATCACACAAATATTTGCACTGGGTGGGAATCGAACCCACAACCCACACTAGTAAATCACCTTGTGATTTACTAGTGTGCGAGTCACGTTTCGTTTTATTTAAAGTATAATAATAAAAGTTGGTGTGTCCGAACCGATTGCTTAACTTTATTATCAGGTCTACAATAAAGTTATTAGCGTTAACATAGTGAGATTATTCAAAAATGTATCATAGTATTTCTTTTGTTTCGCAAACAAAAAATGACGAAGATCGAGATGCTAGGAAGTTACGAGTGACGTCATTTCATTGCAAGATTTTTACCAAGACTTGACGTCACAACTTCCCACTCCAGAAGTGTGATGATCTATATATTAATTGATTACGAGCAGCGCTTTGCGGTTTCACTCGCATAGATCCTGATCCCAGGGTAAAAAACACATCATGTTCTTACAGGTCATAGTCTAATTGTGTTCTAAATTTCAACCCGATCCGTTCTTACGTTACTACGTTATTGAGCAACAAACATGCAAACATTCATACATTGAAATTTATAGTATTCGTAGGATTTTGTAGTGGCAAGACTCCTAGCAGAGTCCGCCTGGGGAAGTACCACACCTTTGCCAGTTATTCTACCGCCAAGCAGTAATGTGAAAACATTACCGGGTTCCGGTTGGAAGGGCAATGTTTCCATCGAAATTACAGGGGTAAATATAACATCTTAGATCTCTGGGTGACGAGCGCAGTGCAGTGCTAGGTAATGATTTGGTCTTTTCATGTTCCCATTGCTGCGTGTCACTGTGCAGTTATGTGGCAGGCATGTTGCTTACCATCAGGCACATGTCCTGCTCGTCTCGTCACTCTTTATTTAAAAAATATATATTTATAAAACAAAACAATGGCGTCCCATATGTTTCTATAGCCTACCTGACGGAGTAATTAGAATGATATTTTTTTGAACCACTCATAATTCCAGTATTAAGTAATGTGTGTTTTAGTCTTTGTTTAAATAAGTGCTTTTGTTTCAGCCGATGCTGATAGCGCGCCGAGAGTACCCCTACCATCGGTGGGAGCCCCTCTACTTCGGCACCCACAAGGAGCCCTGGTACAGCGAGGCGCTCTCCTGGGAGGGACGACAGGACAAGATGACCCAGGTACCATCTACCTCATATCTCTTTATCTTTTAAACCCACTTCGAATAGTTTGATTTTCTCCAAAACACAAAAACTGACTTTAATTTAAAATCAACCTATGACACTCGACTTAATTTCGTAGTTTTTGTGAAATCTACGATAACATCGTTCTGGTAGAGGTAAGATAGAGGCAATGTTTCCAGTGAAATTACAGGGCATAGAGATAAAACATCTTATATATCTGGGTGATGACCGCAGTGCAGTGCTAGGTTATGATTTAGACTCTTCATGTTCCAATAGCTGCGTGTCACTGTGGTGTTATGGGTAGGCATGTTGGTTACCATCAAGCACATGCCCTGCTCATGTCGTCACTCTACATTTTTTAATGTTTTTTATAAATGTCTAAAACAACTAGAATGAATTTATAACATGTTACGTACCAGTACCTACACATGTCTGCACAACGTGAGCTGCATTCCAGCACGAGGTTCAAGTCAGCAATTTCAACAGAACTCGGCAGTAGGAATGATCTGCCTCGTGCCAACTACAATTCGCTGATGCTCATCTCATTAAATTGTGACCCAGATGACCCTTCATCAAAGCTGATTTCAATAAAGAAGTCAGTGTTGTGCGATCGTCGAAGACATTCGCACCTAAGTTAGATAGGCTTAAGATCCTATGATGTGAGTGTCGTTCTCATATCGAACGCATTCGCGTTTAGGTTAAATAGTTTTAGTAAATTTTAATGTGAATTTAAGTATAGTAAAGTTCGTTCTAAGCAGTTCTAGTTTCCTTTTGAACCCTCCGTCTGCAGCTTTCGTAATTAACATGGGACTACCTCTATGATCTACCAAACAAAAAACACAATTGCCGCAGCTATCGCGTCTCATACATACAAAAAAAAACATACAACCAAATTGATAACCTCCTCCTTTTTGGAAGTCAGTTAAAAAAGAAACAGTATATCATCTCGACAACCATACCTCTTTCATGTATGTTCGCCGACTTCTGAAAACTACTATTAGTCAAAGCTTTTCTTTTGAGGTTTCTTTGAAGTCTACCTAGAACGGTGTCGCTTTTTCGAAATGTAACCAAATACATCGATGTTAGAATTCTTCAGAACAATAGATTTATTTGAGAAATAAAATATATATCGGGCATTTAGGTGCCCATAATATAACCCTCATAACATTTATATATCTACCCTACCTACTTAACAAGCATGGTGTCTTCGAATCGAGAGTGAATCGGTTTCTTCTAGGTTACCACGCTCCATCGTAGATCGCATCATCGCTTAACATCAGGCGAGATGGCGGTTAAGTGCGAACCTATTACAGTTAAAAAAAAACATGAACGGCCTGTGCTATAAAATATTGCTTATATTTACCAAAAAATACATAATTTTATTTCTAAGTAAACTACTAATATACCACGACAAAAAAATAATATAAATAAATAAAAAAAATCGTTTATTCGACAGAACATTCGTACAGAATTCAACCTGTTACAATTTTTAAAGGTATAGTAGATAAATAATGTATTTAGTTCGATTTTATTTATTCCGTCGTCAATCATTATATGAGTTACTCAAAGGAAATTGCTGCCAATCGAATTGATCATTACTGGTGGCTACTCATTACGATAAACGTGTTGTGAATCCATCACCTGATTGTTCATTAACCACCTACATAACTACATGATAATACAACGGTGAATAATTATCGATGTATGTAAAATGTAAAAACGATGGTTACAATCTTTGTGTCTTCAAATCGAGAGTGAATCGGAACACGCTCCATCATGGACCACACCGACGCTTAACATCAGGCGAGATGGCGGTCAAGTGTGAGCCTATAAAAGGTATTAAAAAAACGTACGATCAAAATAACTTACAACGGAAGTTTCAAACATTTATAAACATTGAAATTTTGGGTCACTTGATATAATCCTACTATGATATTGTACTGATATTAATAATTGTGAAAGTTCCGATATTTGGATGCTTGATGCTCAATTACGTCGACTGTATCAATCGAGTTGTTATATAAAGTGTATCTGTCTCTCTAGCTTGTTAATATTTAGTCATTACAATTTTAAAAAAAGACTGCAAATATGTACGTACATTTTTTAAAATAGTATAACATAAATATTTATTTTGTCGTTTTATGTTTAGCCGATAATTATCTTGTGAAATAAACATTTATTCAAGTAACTAATAATGAAATAGCATAAGCAGTCTTCTCTCGCAAGGAGAGAGTCAAGGTCATAATCCACCACGCTGGCCCAATGCGGGTTGGTGAAAGACACAAGACCTCGAATGATTCTAAGTACATGTCGGTTTGTTGCTGAACTTGAAGATTCTTAGTTGCATGTTTCCTCACATTGTGTTCTTTCATCGTTTTTCAAGTTAGCGGCATTACGCACATGACTTCGAAAAGACCAGCCGTAACTTCTGAATAACTTAGCCGTAACTTGTAATAATGGAATGCTGATAATAATTTTACCCATTATTTTGTTATCAGTTATAGTTAAAGCTTTGTTATTAGAAAACCAAAAAATACAAGTCAAAACAAACCTAAAAACGAAAATTTTATTCGAAATTACAAGTTATGTCAATAGTTGCCGTCAGCTGTTTGGAAAACGAAAATAAATTGGCATGTGCCTTACCTTTATCTCATAACCCGTCATAACACATCTCAAGTTCTTCACAATAGCTCATCTACCTTATAATAGCCTCATATTGTCTTCCGTTACCGATATTTCACGGTACATTGTTTTTAACCCCCGACCAAAAAAGGGGTGTTATAAGTTTGACGTCGATGTCTGTCTGTTTGTGTGAAACTGTCTGTGGCACCGTAGAGCTCAAACGGGTGAGCCGATTTCAATGCGTTTTTTAATATTTTAAGGTCCGTGCGGATGTTCTTAGCTATGTTTGGTTAATATCGACTCAAGATGGCCGCCTCCATAAAACAGCGGACAAAATATGTTTTCACCACCTACCTCAATATGGGTATCAAATGCTTTCATTTGATACCCATATTGACTAGTAGAATGTTGTACAGATAACAAACTCGGGGTAGTCGGGGTTAATCAAAAAATTTTTTTTTCTTATTATTAGTTTGAGAAATTGGATGACGTTACGCCACCCAGAGACTTATACAGGGCTGTTGGCAATCAGCCTGCATCCTTTTAAGAGGATGTTAAGTACATTAAATAAGTAAACTTTTGTTCTACAGTTTAAAAAAATCATATTTTGTTTCCCATAAAAAATAAAAAGAAAGTGTATTTGCCGGGTCTAATCGCATCGAACTCTTCGTTACCATTCGATAATAGATTCGAACTCGATACATGAGGTGCAAAAGTGCATAAACACTAAACACCGCTAAACAGTTCTAGAGACACGCTTTTTTTATTGGAATATGTATGGAGTTTTAACAAAAGTAATTTTTTTTGTTGATATTTCGGCTTAAATTGTGCTTTTTTTATCGCGTATAGGTCCGCGTTTGTCCACCAACTCGCCTGATGGTAAGCGACGGTGTGGTTGAAGATGACGCAAGTTGACCTAGAAGGTACCTATTCACTCTGACCTTGAAAAGTTCTAGATTGTATCTCTCAGGGAACAAGGAGGCCGGCAACTTATTCCACTCCAAAGCTGTACGTACGAGAAAAGTGGATTCAAACCTTTTAGTACGGATTTTGGGAATATCCACAGTGTATGGGTGGTAGTGAGCCGACTTACGACTTGTGCTTTTTCGTTAGTATTGTATAATAGTAGTTATTTAGTAGTAGCGGGTGTTTCTATGTATAATAATTATGTATTTACTACTATACCTATGAGAATTATATCAGCTATCTGGCCACCATACTACAAGCTTTGCTTAGTTTGGGGCAGATGCTGTTGTGTGTGAATTGTCCATCAACTTTTTTTTATTATTCGTTTTATTCATTTATTCATGAAAAAATGCGATTAACATTAGTACGGCATTAAATTAGTGAAATATACACAACATGGCCTTAAACGGATTTAGGCGGATTACCAGTAAGTAACCTTTAACCTTTACCTGTAAGCCAGCAGTGGGACAACTGAGGTTAAATAAAAAAAAAACCTTAACCGCTACTGTAACACAATGCACAATTTGTACTAGTTATTATAACAACTAAAAAAAAATTGAAAACTGAGCGACTTTGGTAACTGATGTATGTACTCGATATATTGTATTACTAGACAGCTAGACACGGGCCGCTCTTATGCACGCTCGGTTAAAAATACAAAGAAGAAACAGCACTCTGTTTGAAATGAAGACATGTAACGAGGACTTCACATTTTCCGTACTTACAAGAAATTGGTTATAAAAGGTGATTTGATACATTCCGTGACCCATCACGGTTTAATTGAATCTCAAGAACATATTCGTATCAATACCAAAAGCTATCATGGCCCGAGCTTTAGGAGTTCAATGCCCTTCCAGTAGAATGGCCAGCGAAAGCGTATGCTTCATACCACTCATGTCATGTGGTGAAATATGTGAACTTCAATGTTTTTTTAGCTTAATTTCTGGGACCTTTTTTATTTCCTCAGATAAATTATAAAAAGAGAACGCATCACTATTAAAATTAGACTGAAGAAGGTTCTAAGTTTGTTATTTTTAAACGAAGACGTTTCAAATTGTTTTGCAAAAACAGCGGTATTAAAAATTATTAAAAAACATTTACCTACTCTCATTAATATTAAAACCTACTTTTAATACACATGCGAAAGCTGTTTCGTAATTACGACAATTCAGCATTAAACTAATAAATAAATAATAAGAACGAAGAACATTTCTCACACAACAATCACATAAATATTCGGACTAGTAATCGATATCATGACATATCGCAGGCTGACTTTCTGTCAAAGGTACTAAGTCAGTCACCATTGAATTGATTGGTGCAGTCATTACTAATCTACATATAATTGGCTGTATTAAGTACATTAGATAAAGAATAAGTAAACAGATCAGGTTTTCCCGCACGGTATCTTTGTACCAATCGTAAGCAGATGAGGTGTGTATGTTAGCTATGGCAACAGAGTGATGTGCCGCGACTAAAATATAACAAGAGCGACAAGACAAGAGCGATCAGACCCGTGCTTTCAGTGTAAATCGTTTGTGCTAACTCAATACGTAGTATATATAAACTCTTTATGAAGTACCATTAAAAAATTCTATTGTGGCGCCACACGTGATACACATGACGTGAACTTTATATAGGTAACAATAGATGGTACCGGTCCCTCTTTAATGGATTGAAACTTGATAGTGCGTATTTGAGCAGTAATCCATTTTATTATTAAATTGATAGGTTATGCACCTCGACGTTTTTGGCTGAGCAAATAGAACTTCCAAAGCCGTTGAACGGATTAAAACGGATTGGGTCAGCTGGAGCGGAATTGGTAACGGGTCTCGATATTTATCTAATGGATCTATATGTCATACTGTGCATAGTACAGTCGCCGGTCATATATACACATTTATGATACCTCTATATATTAAAATGTGTTTTTTTATAAGATGAGGGGCATATGAGGCGACGCCGACGGGTGCCTAATATAATTTTGCATAGCTTAATCCGTAGTGATATGTGTACAAGATACAACAAAGATTTACAGTTTTACTAATTAAGCAAAACCATAATACCGCAGTAAATGACAACCTATTAGTAATTACTTACTTTATAATAAATGCAAAAATTTGGATATTTGGATCTTTGTTGTTCAATTACGTCGGAACAGCTGAACTGAGTGCGTTTAAAATTGGAACCTAGATTTATAGTCTAGAAAAGCATCTGGGCGAGACATTTATAAAGCAGAAAAAATATGGGAAATGGAACTATGCGGGTAAAACTGCGGGGCGCTACTAGTGTCATCATAAATGTAACTTAATCACGATATGTGATAAAGAATACCTAAAAAAAAAATTGGCAATCATAGGAGCTGTCGATAGAAGTGAAAACTTATAACTCAGAATTTAAAGCTCACTTTTGAAACGCGGCTGAATCTGAAGGCCGTGGGCATGGCCATGGACATCTAGAAATGCGTCATGCGGCCATGGTTCACCTGAAAGTTTCTTATCATTCTCGACCGTGACTCTAGAATTTAATTCACAGCCCACGAAAAATTTGTCTGTGGTGCGCCAAAAGAATCTTTGACTATCTGAACACTTAAAATGACGATATAAATGTGACGATTGTTCTCTACTGCTGTAAAGTGTATAACCATGGATGAACTCTGTGGAAGAGGTTAAAATATGATCATAAAGGAAATGAGTGCAGACAAAACGAGTACTAAACATGATTGAAAAAAAGTTACGTATAGTACCGATTTTATTTATATGAGTGGGATGGATGGTGGTGGAAACATGATGATGAGCACTCGTCTTTCCTAGTACCTACATGATGGTGGGGTTAGTATTTCTTGTTTTATTTCTCCACTTCGCCCTCTGAACACCCCCTTAGAATATAGCTCTAGCTGTAGAGGTAACGTGAAAGAGTTCATGGTAGCATTACAATCTTTTACCTAGCTTTGGTTCGGCTTTTGAATCTTCGATTGGCGGAGAATAGTGGTAAACACATAATGCACAAGTAAATTATGTTTAAAGTCATAGAGCCGAGGCTATGAGTAGTTAAAAAACTGCTCAATATTTACGAAAATCAATCACCAAGACTAAAATTACGTGAACGTGTATATATGAATTTTAGTGTCAGTCGTTCATGCTTAGACGAACGCGTAATTTTGTTAATACAATTTAATTTTTATAACAAGAAACTGTCTTTTCGGTTTACCTATAAAATTCATTAATTTGAAATCATTTAATAGTACAATATGTAAAAGCGTCAAAGTACTTTCAACTGTCACAAAAATAGCGCTTTCAAAGATGGATCGACCAGTGACTGTTTGGAACCATACCGAGATTGTCACCGCTGCAACTTTTCTAAACGAAACGAAATGGAAAGAAATGTAATCTAGATTATAAATCCATTTAATAACAAATTAAATTAAAACTAAGAAAATTACGTCACGAAATTAAATTAAAATAAGACTTAAATAAAATGGAAGACCTACTTGTATTTAAAAAATAAACTGACTGTTTAAAAACCGATGTGAGGTTTACTCGCAGTCTACACAGTGCATTCAATCGCATCAGCCGAAAGGCTGATGGGGTTTCGGTGGCTGCATCAAGAACAGTGCCTCTAAGCCGTCGTTCCATCCCGTATAGAAAATATACGAGAGTAATTATTTGGCTACAAATGTTCGTTTTCAAGTTTGCCCGAGCTCTGACTCGCACTGATTGGTTTTACCACGTGTGACGTGATCTTTGACGAACCAATTAACTCTAGAATATAGTAAAGACAAGGAAAGAAAGTCAAGACAACGAGTGCAAATGAGATGCAGCTATCAGCCGGTCAATAGATCGGCCAGTATATCCAGACCGCTACAATTTAGAAATTGAAATGAAAACAAAAAAATTAACAGAAACATTATTTTTTTACGTACTGAGAGGTAAAATAACTTTTCTAATAACTGGAAATTTTGCTGTTGTTTCCACATGTTTTTATAGAACAAGAAGATTTTTTATTAACTACCATTACAAAAAAACCTTTTTTTAAACAGAAACAACAGATAGAATGCTCATGGGTCGAAGTTCTGGTCACAGTTAATCTTCGTTTGCCCGTGCGCCGATATTCCTCGATATTGCCTAACTGCAACAGAAACGTTACAACTGTCGGGATTATTTTCTGTATGTCCCAACCTCAGCCGGTGGAGCGAACCAGTGCCTAATACAATTGACCCAGTTCCAAACGAGCCGAGCCTCGCCACACAACGAACACAACACTAACTGGGCCGTTTTAATTCTGTTAACACTACTACTGAATTATTATTAAACCAGCTGGTCCCAAAACTATTTTATGACAAAATAGTATGTACCTAAATGAGGTTTCGCATGCATGGTAGTACCAGCATTCTCATCGTTTGCGCTTGCAAATATTTGCATAGCTATGTTTCTAGCAAAGCGAGCTTTTACGAAAAACAGAGCTCGCTTAAAAATGTTGACGCTGGTTCCAAGTGTAAATATAAAACTGTTAACTTCGATAGTAATCGAATGGAGTCAAATCCTTCCACGGACTACAAAGACACATCCATTTCAATGTGTGTGTTTTGTCGTCAGCAGCATTACAACTGCAATACTCACAAGAAGATGACGTTCTGGAAAAATCCTCTCGAGACCGCAGCCGAAACGGGGAAGTAATTAAAAAACAATTTATATCGTGTTTAGTTCCAGTGATATGTTCAAATTGCGAAAATAATAAAAAATACGTTTGGCTTATTTGTTTTTTTTAACGTATTCTTCATCGAATCTTGGTTTGGACAAAGCAGTAAAAGTTACACATGTGACAAGCTCCTTAAGGTGTTAGTCCTGTTCCTATTTCGCGGTATAATAAAATATATTGCTTGTAGAAGCTTACAATACAATAGGTATATACTATAGATAGCACCTTACCAACAAATCAATAATTAAATGAGTCCATCCGCTCTGCATGGCATATTTGTATATTGCCATACCCAATCAGGGTCGGTATGGAAAACTATTTAATGTACTACATGACTAACAAAATGTATCATAATGTCAGCAATAAAATTATTGAATATTGAGCTTTTTATCCTATAAAATTGTATAGGCAATAAAGTTTAAAATCACATATCAAGAACTGTAGCCTAGAGCTGAAAATCGATTCTGCGACCTTCGCACATCGCCATCAGGCGTCCTCTGGGAGTTTACACGAGTTAGCTCAGAACGAAGCGTGCCTCTAGAGACTCCATCATACCCCGGAACGCGTTTGAAATTGGAATAAGAACGTTCTAAAATTGAATTTCGAACGCTCACTCGGGCAGTTCCCGCCTTTATTGATGCTCGGTTAACAGCTATTTGATAGGTGTTGGCTGGTTTGATATTGGAAATGGGAGCGTCGTATATTAAAAACAAGATTTAATTTTGCCTAATATATTTAGGAGTGAGCAGAGAGAGGTTTGATTATTTCGCGCTCCTAAAACGACTTGGGATCAAAGTGTAAACTTACAATGTTATGTTCACAACGGTGAGCAATTTCATCAAATAAATTGCTTGTATTTTCACAGTCAAATAACTTTTGTTCAAAGATTAGTCAATGGTACAAGTCACATGATAATAATTATCGTCAGTTGAATAGATACGAGTAATAACCGTTATTTTAAATGGTTTGAAAAATGTTTCTCTAGGGTTACATAGATTCTGAAGCAGGTGATTTGTATGAGATATATGTATCTAACTCCATCATAATACCAGACCTCCTTTAACTATGTTAGAAAAGATTTTAACGCCATTGCTCCGGAGTACCTACTGACTTGTAGTGTATTGTAGGACTAATGAGAAATGAGAACAAAGGGTCACTCTGAATTGTCTCTACACAGAAGACCTGCCTGGAGTATGTACAGGAAAGAGGTAGAAGATAAATAATCCATTTAAAAGAACTTTGGGAAGGATAGGTGCAAAAGTTAAAATTGAATTTATAGAAGAATGATTATATGATATATTTATGGGTCAAATGAACCACCGGGAGACCTAAGTAGAATGATAGAACGGTTTAAAATAATAAGGTTCAGCACTATGCCGTCACTTGAAAGTCGCCTAACTGAGAGCAGGTGAAGATAGGGGGTTACAAATCTCGATCATTTCTCCTTGTCACATGATTTTTGTAAGGCGCGGCGTTGCGGAATAATGGATTAGGAGAGGTAATGAAACTATAAAAATTGTAAATTAAAAATTTTTTATTGTTATTTTTGTCGAAAAAATTCATGATTTTCCGACGATTTCAGGATAAATTTGGTCGTTTGATTATGTACGGCAATGGTTCCATACAGTTTCAATACCTTTTCTAATTCATTATTCCGCAATGTCGTACAAAAATCATGTGGCAAGGAGAAATTATTGAGATTTGCAACCCCCTATCTTCACCTGCAATCAGTTTAACAGCTTTTAAGTGACGGCATAGTGTTCAATCTCATTATTTTATACCCTTTTATCATCCTACATAGGTCTCCTGGTGGTTCATTTGACCCATACAATTTGTTCACGGGCCTTTAGTTTAGAACAATCATATCATAGTGCACTTGTTTAATGGTTGTTTTTTTATTAATGGAAGAATTTATACCAATTGGCAATCTATGTGAAGCAATTTCAAATCATGAATGTCATGGTTGTACCACCATTGTCATCAGTGTCACCATTGAATTTAACAGAAAAGCTTTGATTATATACATGTCTAGATGGAGTGTTACGCTGTAGTTGCGACAAAAGTAACAGAATTAAGCCTGCAGATCTTGAGAGATCTTGTAGAGACTTGTAGATCTGCACTTCAGAAAACTTAAAGGGTTTTCTTAAGTGCAGATCTACAAGTTTGTCAACTCCTTGGGTTTTAACGGCGAAACGGTGTTTTGTTTCCAGTGACATTACAGGCCATATAGATAAAACATATCATATACGACTGGCCTTGTGGCTTAGTGGGTAGCGTAGAGAGCGGTAGAGTAGCTCTGCCTGTGAAGCCGAGGGTCGTGGGTTCGATCCCCACCCAGTGCAAATATTTTGTGTGAGGAGTTCAAAATGTTTGTACTGTGTCTGGGTGTTTCTATGTATAATAAGTATGTATTTACAACTATATAAGTATTATATCAGCTATTTGGCCGCCATATTACAAGCTTTGCTTAGTTTGGGGTCAGATGGTGCTGTGTGTGAATTGTCCACCAATATTATGTAAATATTTAAAACATATCTCTGGGTGAAGATCGCAGTACAGTGCTAGGTAATGATTTGGACTCTTCATGTTCCAATAGCTGCGTGTCACTGTGCTGTTATGTGTCAGGTATAAGGTTACCGCGAAAAATTACGGGAACGAGTTGTACACGGATAAAACCGCGTGGTGCTGCTAGTTTTTCTACAATTCAGCTTATTTTTACTTATTTCCCTCCATAAAAGCGATCATCCCGCTGAATCCGTCACTCTGTTATGCCTCATCCGTACGGGGAAAGAATATTTAATCTATGTTTACGGAAGTGACTGTAGTAAAACCTTTCCTTAGTTTGTTATGATGGTGCTCTATGTCGACAGTATAAAGCTGACATTTGAGTGGCAGGTTTTTACAGATGACATTTGTATCGAATTGTAACCAATTTGAATAGAGATGTGTACTTACAAGTATATTATAAAAGCTTGCTGAAACTTGAGTTATTTATTTCTATACATCTAGAGCAGGGGTCGCCAACCATGTAGGTGTCATGGCCCACATGGTGAAAAAGTAGTCAAAAGCGGAAAAAACCCCTGATCTAGAGCAAAAGCAGCCCACGAAATGTTCCCGTACAGCCGGGACTCGGGGCCTTCTCTCGAAAGCAGAGAGTCAAGCCCATAATCCACTACAATGGCCCAGTGTGGCTGGATGCATGACACATGATCTCGAAAGATTCTGGATTCTACATGTCGGTTTCCTCGCAATGTTTGTCTTTACCTTTTACTAGTTGGCACATGACTTCGAAAATACAGTAGTGCGCGTGAGATTTCAATAGTTTGAAGTTTGATAGTTCTCAGTTTCGCCATAGGTGGAGCCAACATTGCCAAGTAAACATTGGCGCCACCTGTGGTAAAATTGTGAACTATCTGTCTATTTGCATTCTAAGACACCTCATTGCCTCATTGTCGATTGAAAATTTGTTGTTTTTTTAAAGAGTAGACTCCGCAAAAAAATGGGCAGTCGTTTCAGCCGGTAGATTCAAGAAAAGTTGCCAGTTCAAGTTATTGCATATAAAGCGACACTACTTAGATAAAATCGACAAATTAATGTGTCTATTTCGAGCGAAAGTTGGGGGCTGAAATGGGCCATTTCCCTTTATTGAAATGACTTTATTGTAAGACAAGTTGACTGCCCCCGTTGAGACTCTGCGCACGTAATATTGCTGACATTGGATTAATTTAGTTTGCTCAACTTTATAGACTTTTTATCTTTTAGATTCGTTTTTGTATCTTATTTTTTTTTTGGCAATTCAATCTATTCTAAGACTTACCTTAAGAATAAAGGTTTTTGTTATGAGTAAAGGTTTTATGTTCGTATCTATATCAAAGTACGTATGGACGTCTTTTATTATTATAGACCTCGCAACATAATATCATCTAACCCAGTCCTGTCCTGTCCAATCAACCTGAGTCTCAGCCCACTGCTGGGACTCAGGGCCTTCTCTCGCAAGGAGAAAGTCAATTTTTTTTTAAATTAAGTACAATAAAGAGTTAGTCTATCTATAAGATGACATTGTTTCATGGTGTACGTTCCTAGCGCCCGAACGAAGCAGTTCGATGGCTGTTTTGTTACCTATACGAATACGAGTAACTAGTGTGGAATACGTTGTGTGGGTTTTTTCCGACGAAAACAAAAACGATGACAATGTTGCTGACAAATTCAATAACTTGAAATATGACATCGAAGCGAAACTCACTGCAATGGAAAAAAACATGAAGCAAAATGTCCTCACAACTGTGGCTGATATATTGGAACATATGGAAGAACAGATGAATTTCAAATATAATGAATTACAAAAAGATATAGAAATTTTAGAGCAAGCCATAGATCTACAATTAATGACTTCTAAGAATGTATCTAATAAGGATGATGAACAACATTTAAAAATAAAAGACTTAGAAAACCATATAAACGAAATGCAAAGAGAGATAGACATGATAAGCGTCCCACCAGGGATACCCCATATCAAATCTGGCGAGAGATTTTTTGCAATTGTTGAAGTAAACAGTTCATCTGATTCTTCTGCTTATAACGACATTATCAAGAAAAAGGATTCCGTTGATATATTTATAACATGGAACGAAAGCGGTGTACCAGCTTTGGAATCTAGAATGCTGCTTAATGGTACTAAAGTTTGGTCTGGAGCAGGAAACGCATCTTCGGCCTCTTTCAAGGTTGCAAAAGGAGGCAGATATCAGTTGACGTTAGAGCTTTGCAACAAAAAAGGATGCAGTAACAGTTCAACTGAAATTATCGTAGCAGATACTGATGGCAGCCACCTAGCTCTTTCAGAGTTTTCAGGTGAAGACACTGAAGTATTTAATAAAAGTTCTGATAAAATTGTTGCAGCTTATTATACGGAATGGGTCTACCCATACTTTCGAATTGAAGATGTACCTATCTCGAAACTTACTTATCTTCTGTATAACTATATTCCAATCTGTGGTGGTGATGGTATTAACGATAGCGCAAAACAACATGAAGGTTCTTTCAGCGGACTGCAGAATAGTTGTGCTGGTCGAGAAGACTTTAAAGTAACCGTTCACAACCCCTACCCTGCGTTTAAAATGGAAACGAAATACTCCCCTACAAACCAGCCGTACAAGGGTAATTTTGGTCATTTAATGATAGCTAAACAAATCAAACCTGATTTAAAGATCTTGATGTCCGTTGGTGGGCTTACATTATCAGACCCTTTCCCCCAACTATGCAACGAAACAAAGAGAAACATATTTATCGCTTCCGTTAAAGATTTTCTACAGACCTGGAAATTTTTCGATGGAGTGGATATAATGTGGGTATTTCCACAAAATTCAGAAGATGGTAAAATTTATATACAACTAATGAAAGAACTCCGTATAATGCTTGATGGTCTTTCTGCGGAAACTGGTAAAAAATACGAATTAACTTCACTAATCAGCGCTAAATGGGACAACCTTCAAGTTATTGACTACAGCAAAGTACAGAAATATATAGATCACATTTTTCTATGGAGTCATGGTATTGAATTGCCAAAAGAGTTGGGTTATTATTCAAATTTGTATGCTTCTACATGGAAGCCCCAAGATAATCATACGGTAGATTTTGCCACAAAATATCTGGTAAAACAAGGTGTAGAAGCAAAGAAGATTGTTTTGGGCTTAAGTTTGAGCGGATTCAGTTGGACTGGAGTCCATAACATTACAAATGGTAATCCTTTTACTGGCAAAGCCAATAGCGAATTTAATGAAATATCTAAGAAAGATTATCTGTACTATAACAAAATACCGAGCTATCTATGTGACAACAACTGGGACTGTCACTATGATAGTGTTGCGGAAAATTCTTACATGTTTAATAATGAGACCGGTGATCTCATTACTTACGAGGACCCGAGATCTACGTTGGCCAAAGCTAAATATGTTACGGATAACAAATTAGGAGGAATGATTGTACGAGGAATAGATGTAGACAAAGGCGACATCTTAAACGTGGTTAACAAGGGCCTAGAAAACTAACCTAATTGGTATCACAAAGAATGAAATGTTATAAATTTTAGTTTTATCTACCGATATACATACATCCTTAATTGAAGTTACTTTTTCAAATACTTACTTACTTTAAATTAAATACTTACTTAAATAAAATACTTTAAATAATTTACTTGAATTTTATTTTTCCTACATTTATTTTCTAATATCATCTATACATATGCTTCTAAGTTATTTAATTTTGTTGTTTTTTATTGTATACTAGCTGTTACCCGCGACTTCGTCCGCGTAGAATTTTGATTTGTTTTGTGTGTAAATTCACTGCTTTCAAAAAAATGGCAAAAATGTAGAGTTGTTGTCTTACTTTGTTTGTTATAGTTCTTATAGTAACTACGGGGTGTTTGTATATTTCACTCTTTACATACAAACATAGCTTATGTGAATTCTTACAAAAACAATAATTTTGCCAAATTAGTATCGTCGGCAGAGTTTTAGTCAGCTATATGCCGTTTCAGAGTATATGTTCCTTATGTCGCCAAAACCGGCTGGCATACAAAATACCTTAAAATCTTTAGTGTTAATCGTCGTTATGTTATGCTATGTTGTCTTATGTTGTATTGAGTTCTGTTTCGTAACGTAAACGTAACGTAAACGTGACGTAAACGTGACGTAAACGTGACGTAAACGTGACGTAAACGTGACGTAAACGTGACGTAAACGTGACGTAAACGTGACGTAAACGTGACGTAAACGTGACGTAAACGTGACGTAAACGTGACGTAAACGTGATCGTAAACGTGACGTAAACGTGACGTAAATTTCAACAAACTCTAGTTTGGCGTACCGATGTTGATACTTGATCCCTAAGGAACTGTGGATGATTTCGGGATAAAATGTAGCCTATGTGTTATATATATTTAACATATAGCTATAACCTATAAGCTATCTGTGTATTTTATTTCAGCTCGTCCGTTGAGCCGTTTGGGCGTGATTGCGCAACAAACATTCATACATTGAGATTTATAATATTATTAGTAGGATAGGATTTCAGACTAAGAACTATTTGTGTTCCAAATTGCAACAAAATCTAATAATACGTTCCGATATTAAATGTATACTTGATCCTTTAGGAACTGTGTATGTCGGGATAGTAAATAGCCTGTTTTATTTTGATGTTTGAATCTGTGTTTCAAATTGCAACAAAATCTCGTAGTTAGGCGTTCCGATGTTACATTTATTTATACTTGATCCCTAAGGAATCGTGCATGATTTCGGGATAAAATGTAGCCTATGTGTTATTCCAGGCTATAAGCTATCTGTGTACTAATTTTCAGCTCAATCCGTTGAGCCGTTTGGGCGTGATTGAGCAACAAACATCCAAACATTCATACATTGAGATTTATAATATTAGTAGGAAAAAGGGTTTCATGCAAATCTGTCCAAGGAATAAAAAGTTTCATGCAATCGTTCATCCCCTAATTCATCGCTTTAGGGGTTGAATTTAGAGAAATCTTCCCTTAGTGGCTGCGTACGCTATAAAAATAATATATGTGTGAAATTTAAAGTGTGTCCTAAGGTTTCGTCCTGTGCGTTAATATAAAACTTTCATCCCTTGTCTAACACTCTTAGGGGACGAATTTTGAAAAAAAGTACTACATAGCTCATTATTTTGGCCGTACTAAGTACCTAAGAAATTTGATGTAAATATGTCCACGGAATAAAAAGTTTCTATACAAACTTTCATCCCTTATTTCATCCCTTGGAGGGTTGAATTCTGTCAAACTCTCATTATTTTGGCCGTACTAAGTACCTAAGAAATTTGATGTAAATATGTCCAAGGAATAAAAAGTTTCTATACAAACTTTCATCCCTTATTTCATCCCTTGGAGGGTTGAATTCTGTCAAAATCTCATAATTGTGGCTGTACTAAGTACCTAAGAAATTTGATGTAAATATGTCCAAGGAATAAAATGTTTCTATACAAACTTTCATCCCTTATTTCATCCCTTGGAGGGTTGAATTTTGTTAAACGCTGTAATATGTGTCTCATGATTTTAGCCAAACCCAATTTTTATGAAATTTCATGCCAATATATCTAAGGAATAAAAAGTTTCATAGAATAATTCATCCCCTATTTCACCCCCTTGGGGGTATAATTTATCAAAATCCTTTCTTAGCGGATGCCTACGTCATAACATCTACTTGTGTGCCAAATTTCAGCCTGATCCCTCCAGTGGTTTGGGCTGTGCGTTGATAGATCACTATGTCAGTCAGTCAGTCAGTCATCTTTGAGTTTTATATATATAGATGTCTTCTGGTATGTATAATAAAGAGTTTCTGTCTGTCTTATTCACAGTCAGCTCTTCAGACATTGAGGTCCCTGAACAGAACTATAATTAAGTCGTAGGTTAATATCCAAACAGTTGTTTTTTTTTCTAACACAACGAATTCATTTTGATGTACATTGGAGGTTAAAAATAAAAACAATACCTCAAGGGGGGTTCAGAGGGGGAAGATCCAGAACCTAGGTAAACCACTTATGTAGTGGTAGGACTCCTAGCAGAGTTAGCCTCGGGTAGTTCCATACCTTCGCCAGTTCTTCTACAGCCAAGCAGTAATGCGAAAACATTACTGTGTTTCGGTTTGAAGGGCAACGTTTCCAGAGAAATTACAGAGCTTAGAGATATAACATCTTAGATCTCTGGGAGATGAGCGCAGTGCAGTGCTAGGTATGATTTGGACTCGTCATGTTCCAATAGCTGCGTGTCACTGTGCTGTTATGTGGCAGGCATGTTGCTTACCATCAGGCACATGTCCTGTTCGACTCGCCACTCTTTATTTAACAAAAAAAAACGCACGTATGCACAAATTTATTTTTTCTTTCAGTTTAGTTTCAAGTTACTGTTACTCTCAAATACCAAAACGTGTCTTTTATTTTTAACAGACTTCAAAAAAAGAAGAAGTTTTCCCTATGCTGTATGCTGTGGCGGTTTCTGAAATATGAAAAAAAAACTCTCATGTATTTAGATGATATAGTCTGACTAGTGTCTGAATTTAATTATAAATTGAAGTAGGTTTTGGTTTTTGTGGATAATAAATTATTTCATTCCAATAGTGCAATGATTTTGACGGATACGTACCTCCCACATCAAATAGTGTATTTGTTTCACAGATGCTGGAACTTTGTCTCCAAGAGTACAGGCTAGTGGTTTTGGACGGCGCCTTCCTTTGCCACGCGGCCGCAAGGAGCGCTAACCGTCACACGAGAGCCGAGGGCATCAACACGCACCGCTACATGAAGATAGTCCGTGCCCTCAAGAAGAAGTACCCGGACCGATCGCAGTGCAAGGCCAACTACGGATGCTAGCAAAAGAACGGTTGTAAGACAACCGCTTACTTGAAGTATTTTGTCGTACAACCGGGATTTAACTGGCGAATGGTATTGAAGAATTTTGTGGTGTGATCTAAGAGTATACACATACTAGCGGGTCGTCCAGGCTTCGCTCGGATATTGTCAAATGATTACGATTATTTTAAAGACCATTGATTAAAATGAAAAAAACTATACTGTATTTAAAGTTGCATCAAACTGCACACGGTGTGCAAATTTGATTAAAATCGATACAATTTAGGGAGTCCATCGCGGAACAATAACGTGACTTAGACTCATTTGTTTGTACTCGTATATATTAAGATCATGAAGCTGAAGAGTTTTGAACGCGGTAATCTCAAGAACTACTGAACCGGTTTCGAAAATTCTTTTACCGTTGGAAATGTACTTGATTATTGTGTACTACAGATTATTAATGTACTACGGGCAAAGCCAGACGGGACCGTTAGCGTTAAAATAAAATCAAGTAAATATTTTTTTATTTCAATTGTGTAAAGGAATATAGTTGACATTCTCTAATCGTGGCTACCACGGGTGGCTACCAAGCCGATAGACTCAAGAGAGTCCAAAGACTTGGTACCCATGTGACGTGTCGTTATTAGCAGCATTCATCGTCGTAGGCTCCCCCCCCACCCGGGACAAAACAAAATGTATAGTAAATAATAAATAAATAAAAATATAACAAAATGTTTGTCATTTGTTTTGGTTTATGTAGGTAGGTATCAGATGTTCTTATTTACAGTTATACAGTCACATAATCAGCTGCCTGGTTCCCATATATAAGGTTGCTTAAGTTGAAGGTTCTTTGAAAAATCTCTACGTATGTGTATTATTAATTTTATTTAAAAAAAAATGTAGCGGGCTTAATTTAAAGGTTTAATTTATTTTGTCCTAAACACACGTCGTAAATGCAAGAAAAAATATCTGAATCTGATCTCAAAGAATATAATAGACAAAAAAAAATTTAATCCATACCATTTATCATTTTACCAATTGTAAAGACACAAAGTATTTAATCAAAATCAATCCAACCGCTCATCGCAAATCAGCGCAAATCGGAGTTTTATTACAAACACACGCAGAGAAGATTTATGAATATTTGTGAATAATTGATTCTATGAATCCTAACCTGAAATCACGAAAAAGTAGTACAGTCAAATAGTACAGTCATTTGGTTGAAAGAATAGATTTTACCTGGAAAGGTTTTCGGGAGTTTTATAAATTGTAAATTTTTAAACTTTTCAGATTCTTTGGTTTTCAGAAGTTCTTTTTCAGATTCTATAGCGATCCGAGGTTATAAGTAGAAATTCGAAAAAGCACGTCAAAAATTATTAAAATTGACAATTGTCAACTTTAAAAACTCCCCGAAAAGTTTCCAAGTAAAAAATACCCAACGACTATTATAAGTCCAATACAAAAATAATATCTGAAATTGACTATACATGATTATGTACAGCTTAAATAACTCTGAAATTATTTTGCGATTCACAGTTGACCTCGTTGTAAAGTTATCTCATAATGATCAATAGATACTACTACTTTTCAGCTAATACTTTTGTTTGCGCGTATCCCTGTACACAACATCAATTACACCATTGGTTTAATTAATTATAACTTTTGTGTCTATATTCTGTCCAGCAAACTACTTTTTTTTTAATTTAAGAAAAATCGATACTAAAGTTGCCTGGAAAAGATCGCTTAGAACGATAAGTCTGCCGATTGTAACACTAATTCTTACTTTTTTATATTATTTTGGTGTGTATGGTAGTTGGTGGTTTGTTTTGGTGTGTAAATAAAGAGAATTTATCTAGGTATATACTTATACATATAAAAACTAAAGTTAAACAAGTTTCTGCCAATTCTAAACATGCTTCAACTTCGTAGGTTCGATTTCCATCTGGATCAAATATTTGTGTTTCAGATGTTTGTTCTGTGTCGAGCAATTTCTAAGTATCATAGATATTTATTTAAAATTATTATGTTTGCTGTCTGGCTCACATAGTACACAAGCTTTTCTAAGTTTGGGGCTAAATAGTGTTATGTAAAAATTGATCAGCGATAGCATGTATCAAGGGATTCACTTCTGTTTATCTACGTATTTAACTTAATAAGAGTACCTAATGTTGAAGTTGGATGTTTATGATTAAATCTAATCTATGAAATTATAACGAGAGACCGCAGATTTTGTTTTTCTTGACAACCCTAAATATCCTAAAGGTGAAAGGTCGCTGGAAACCGCTATGTTCCGCAGTGGACGTCTTGCGACTGATGATGATGATGATGAAAGTTTGGATATTTATTGCTCAATTGCGTCGTAATAACTTTACTGATCAGGCTGAAATTTACAGTTCAAATTGGTTAAAGGTTGGAATAGCACATTTTATTTTACCCCGAAAATGATCTATTCTATGCCCGAAATAAACGCTGAGTTTCTTAGATAGTATATCTCTAGAAACACCATTTGATAATCACCTTTCAGTTTAAAATGTCGATTAGGTATTTGAGATTTTTATAAACAGCATCAGTTGTACTAGACGATAATATATTTGTTTGACCTTTGTTTTCTGAAAACGTGGTCCTTTATACTGGAACGCAGTCATACTGTTGGCGGCAAAAGTGTATTAGTTCCTCAGGTAAACTCAGCAAAGAGTCGTCTACTACAAAATGAACGATTGTATGATATCAATAAAGAAAGTATTCTGAAATCTCGAACAAGTGTCTGCTGACGCATGTCGCAATTTGTAGGACAATTTGTATGACTGCTACGGCTGGTCTTGTCGGGAGAATGGCGACTGCCAATCCGGACACCCTGGGTTCAAAACCACCAGCACCATCTTCTCGAAGTCATGTGCGTAATGCCGCTAACTTAAATTACAGGGCTTAGAGATATGACATCTTAGATCTCTGGGTGATGAGAGCAGTGCAGTGCTAGGCAATGATTTGGACTCTTCATGTTCCAATGGCTGCGTGTCACTGTGCTGTTATGTGGCAGGCATGTTGTTTACCATCAGGCACATGTCCTTCTCGTCTCATCACTCTTTGTTAAAAAAAAAAAACTTAAAACAGTGAATGAAAACATCGTGATGAAACCGATATGTACCTACCTAGAATCTTTCGAAGTCATGTGTCATCCACCAACCCGCAATGGGCCAGCGTGGTGGATTATGGCTTTGACTCTCTCCTTGCGAGTATCCAGGTATTGAAACTATAAAAATTGAAAATTTTCATTTTTTTTATTTTTTTTTCGTTTAGTTTTGTCGGAAAAATTCATGATTTTCCGACGATGTTCTGGGTATTATATATATATTTGGGCATTTGATTATGTACAGCATTGGTTGCATACAGTTTCAATACCAATTCTAATCCATTATTCCGCACTGCCGTACAAAAATTTGTTAGCTACCATAGCCCAGAGTTTCTTACAGTAAACCGTTGGGCGTCTCATCAAAATAAAGCTATTCACGCAATATTGACTTGATAGTAATCAATTGCTAAAATTGTACCAGGGATCCTGGACTATTAGACTCTTAGAAAATGGAAACAGATGACTTTTTTTCGCGAGTTTCGAGTCTCATAGTTGTTCCCAATCGTGTAACCAACGCTACCCTTTCGGATTAGAACAGGCATCTACGTAAATCTGTTTGAGTGAAACTGGTGAAGCGAAGCTAGTAGGATATAAAATGAAAGTTACCGTTATCTGGATTAGTGAGCTGAAGTGGTAATGGCCAATATTGCTGGAATAACCGATAACCGTTGCGGTAAACGCTTTCCGGATCAAAAGCCGCGTTTATAATATATCTTTTTACATATGTATTGCCGGTCAAACCCGATTTAAGGACAAACTAGTTTTTTCTTAGGCCAAATCAGTTCATTCTTTTTGTAATAAGTTTTTCCTATCGGCCATCGGACAAACTAGTTTAGCCTAGTCTGTACCAGTTTGTCCTATCGCCTGAATGATGAACTGAGTTGACCTAGCAAAAGCTAGAATACCCTGAAATCGGGTTCGGGGATGATGAAGACAATCATAAGGCGATTAACACACTGCCACTATATGGACTGGAACCATTAATGCCTATACCTCAGGCCCAAATAAAAACATGGCTGCAGGAAAATACTGGGAAAGCATATTCAATGGAATGGAGAAACACTGAAGGTTGCAGGCAAACCAAAAACGCTATTTCGATAGCAACAAAAAAACTTGCCCGCAACCTTATCAGATTTAGCAGAGACAAAATACGTAAAGCTATAGGTATTATGACTGGCCACTGTCCTATAAACAAGCACCTATTCAATTTAGGTTTGACAGACAGCCCTCTATGCAGGGGATGCATGGAAGAGGAAGAACCGCCACAGCATGTGATTGTGGAATGCAGGAGCGTGGCATATCAATGGGCAGAATTCCTCCACTCCCCAGCAGCAGTCTCTGAGGCCTTCACCAACCTGAATAGGTTGCTTGCCTTCTGGGATAGCTTGGGATGGCTGAAGTAGAAGGGTATTATGAGCCACGCACAATGGCCCAATGGAGAGGCTAAGTGCGGAAAAGGCCCTGTCTAACTAGCGTAGCACCTGAATGCGTGTTCTAACGTTGTTTGTAAGTATCTCCGTTTGTATAGAAAACGCACGCGGTCAAAGACACGCATAAAATGCATCCACGCGTGTGCATGAAAAACACACTCTACTCTATAAGCGCAGAAACATGCAACATCTCGCGTGGGTGCGGGGCGAGAGACGCAAGGTATGGTACACCCAAATATCTATTTACCAAAGATCCCATCTATTTACTTATTCTTTACTAGCGGTCCATCCCGGCTTCACCTGTGGTACATAATAATATGGCCAAAAGCACTCAGGGATCATGTACAAGGTACATATCCAACGGTAAAAAATGTTTGAAATCGGTCCAGTAGCCCCTGAGATAAGCGCGATCAAACAAAAAAACCTCTTCTGCTCCTTAATATTAGTATAGATTTAAGGGCACACCGAGTTTCGCAGTGCCGTGAATAATTTTGGAAGGGTTTTGAATAGCGTTGTATGAATAGCCATCATGAATCCACGAAACGCAACACCTTGCAATCGCGCGAGACTTTTACGCACAACGTGCATGAGTGCGTAAAAGTCTTGCTCGATGATGTAGATCTATCTGCACTCACGCAAGTAGGTGCGAAGATGCGACGACGTGCAACATGCAGCGTGGTGCGTGGGAGTGTGCTAAACGACTAAGATATTAGGTACTAGCTGAACCCGCTACTTCGTTCGCGTAAGCAGATGTTACGGACTTATACATTAGTTGAAAGTACGTCAAAATATTTGTATAAGTAACCATTGAAAAACATAGTGAATTTGTTTTTTCACACAAAAAAATATTTAATTTCATCATCTTTGCCTCAGAAGCCTGTGTGGAATCAAAATGATTAAAATTTTGAGTTTTTAGAAAAAATGTTACTCAAGCAAGTTGAACCCGCAAATCTAAGCCAAGTCTTAGTGAAATGTTAATGTAAGAATTTAATTGTAACACAAAAGAATCAAAGAACGAAAGAATCTAAATTCAGCATCAAAATCCTTTTAGCAGCAAAAAACTCATTAGTACAATTTAGAATACCTACCAGTAACGCCACCTAGTGATGAAAGAAAAAATACATACCAAAATGGCAAAACATTGATTTAAATGGGGTTTAGTGCTTGAGATTTAAACTGACATTAGCGCCATCTAATGAGAATATAACGTTGCTTGTTATTTTGATTGTGCACCCAAAGCACCTGTATTATCTACGCAACGGGAGCATATATTTATGGAGTTAAATGAAAATATAGACTTATTACCCCATGTGAAATTTTAGACTTTAACTATCTGCGTTTCGTATGTCAAACCAATTCGTTGTGTCGTTTTGACGTTAATATTTGTTTCCTTAGGGCCACATATTACGTACCTCCTTAGGGCCAATGCTTCTATTCGGGTTGAGAGGTATTATACGTGGTATTTCAGACTATAAGTTATCTCTGTTTCATTTTTCTACCATATTTGCTTAGTATTTCTGACGTTACAGTAACCTATCAAATTCAAAAAATTCAAAATTCAAAATTAATTTAATTCAGGTAATTTAACCCATATACATTAAATAGCACACAATATAAATCATCATAATTTTTCAGTCATAAATCAGTAGTCAGGGAAACAAAATATCAAACATTACAATTTAAAATGAAATGACGAACAACTACTCGTAAATTACAAAATAAAAATAATAATAAATGTCAAATAAAATTATCAAGTCCTAGATATAGTAGTCAGTACCTCCGATCGGGCATCGGCACAGACACATGCCTGTTACGGCAATGTCCGAGGAAAGCACAGTCCAATCGAGCCGCTACCATTTTTAAGACGGTGTTGGAGCTGCCCCGCACTCTGCGCACCAACGATGCAGCTCGCAACCGCATGGTCGTGTGAAAACAGGCCACGCGCGCGTCCGCGAACATACCTGAAGCGCTGCAGAACCGGGGCAGCCCCAACAACATCCTGAAGGCGTTGTTGTACAGGACACGGAGGTCACTGTATCTCCTCTTGGTGTAGTCGGCCCACAAGCTACACGTGTACAGCGACGTACAATACGCTCTGAAAAGCATAACTTTGACCTCAGCTGAACAATGTGCAAACCTGCGGGCGATCATGTTTGCTCTGATTGACAGAGACCTCCGCTCCCTCTCAATGTCCTCGTTGTCCCTGAGGTCGGCGGTGAGTACATGCCCCAAATACGTAAATTTCTCAACTCGCTCTAAGGGAACACTGTTCAATAAAACAGGGAGAGTATGCTCTGTACACCTTCCACCCACCTCTAAGACCATCCACTGGCTCTTTTTTGCATTATATCGTAAACCGTGAGCACAGGCATATTCCTCGCAAACCTGGATCAACCTGCGCAAACCGCATACCGACGCACTCAAAAGAACCATGTCGTCGGCATAACTTAGATTGTTGACACAAACTCCATCAATATGACAGCCGACATGGTGACCACCGAGCGCCACAATAAGGCCATTCAGGTACAGGTCAAATAAAGTCGGGGAAGTTAACCCACCTTGCCTTACACCACACTCGAGCTGATAAGGCTCTGACATTGTCCCCGCCCACCTAACGTAGTTCGTTTGGTGAATGTACCAATATTTAAAAATTCTAATGAGTACCTGTGGCAACTTAATATCCTTCAGCTTCTCCCACAAAATATTGTACACCACCAGGTCGAAAGCACGTGACAAATCGAGGAAGCAAGCATACACCGGTATCTTACGTCTCGTATAGTATTCGACGGTATGCTTAAGACACAGTATAGCACTCTCAGTGGACAGCCGAGGACGAACCCCAAACTGATTATCATGAAGCACTACGTATCCGCTTAACTGTGTATTCAGCAAACCGTCAAACACTTTTGCTATAATCGTAGCTAAAGATATAGGTCTATAATTATTTTTATCCGCAAGATTACCGGTCTTATTCTTAACTATAGGCACAACTACGGTTTTCATAAAATCAGTTGGTAAATACGAGTGGCTCACACACTATAAGTAACCGATTTGCTATTTCTGAGTACAAACTAAGTACGTGTGTTTCGGAATTCCTTCCAAATGTGTTTAGCCGTTCTCACGTTGTCCTGTAAATATAATGAATGTCAATATTTGGATGTTTGTAACTTAATTATGGCGGAACGTATTTAATGATCGGGTTGAAATTTGAAATCCAATTAGATTATAGTTTGGAAGAACACATAGCTAAACATTGCTACTTAAGCTAAGCCAAGATACAATGTGTTTAAAATTTTAACTCAATACATTCAGCCGTTCCAACGTAATTGAGCAGCAAAAATTTAAACATTGGCATATTTATATAATATTGGTAGGATAGGATTTTACAAAATATTAGAAAAAATAAAACCGGTCAAGTGCAAGTGGGACTCGCGCGCGAAGTGTTCCGAATCATTAGCAAATAAACGGCTTCAATTGTATGGGAGCCCCCTTCATAATTTATTTTATTTTATTTTAATTAATTACATTTAAAGAAAACATAAAACTAAATATTATGTTAATAGTTAAAGCGTCTGTGACAGGTACGTTATTAGTATCGAGCAAGAAACGGTAAAAAAATATGACGTTGTATGGGTGCCCCTCTTAAATAAATATTTATTTTATTTTTAGTATTCTTTGTTAAACCGGCAACAGAAATACATCATCTGTGAAAATTTCAACTGTCTAGCTATCACCGTTCTTGAGATACAGCGTGGTGACAGACGGACGGACAGACGGACAGCGAAGACCCAGTAATAGGGTCCCGTTTTTACCCTTTGGGTACGGAATCCTAACAACGGTCTGCTTTGGTCACCGAAGCTTGTTAAACACTACCTTTAAATTTTAAACAGTATTTGGATTGAAATAATACGTTTTCTAATAAGTTACGGCTGGTCTAGTAAGTTACAGCTGACCTAATCGGGAGAACGCCGACTGTTGATCCGGAGACCCAGGGTTCAAAACCACGCGCACCACTATCTTTTCAGAGTCATGTTCGTAATGCCGGTAATTAAAACGGTGAAGGAAAACATCGTGAGGAAACCGACATGTACCTAGAATCTAAGTTCTAAGTCATATGTCATCCACCAACCAACACTGGGCCAGCGTGGTGGATTATAGACTTGACTCTCTCCTTGCGAGAGAAGGCCCCGACGCCCAGCTGTGGGTCCATTTAATGGGTTGTTTATGCTGCTACTTATAATGCTAGTATGATTTCTCCTAAAGAACAAAAATCCACTTCAATGACAGGTAATTTAATTCTGTCATTCGACTAAATTTTATAAAAAGCCATGAAATATTTTCTCTCTAAAAAGTATTTTCTCTAAAGTATTTTCAACCAAACATAAAAGCAATTATCAAAATGAATTTACAATTAGCGGAGTTATCGCGTAAAATAAAACCAAATATAAAAAACATGCAACCCGATTGAGAACATCCTCCTTGTTTGAAGTCGGTTATAACCGAATGATGTTTGTTTTTCCACACAAAAATATATTTTTGACAATTCCTTTTTCATTCAAGACGACGCGGACGGGACGCGATCACGTGACCACGTTCTAGAATCTAGAACCTAGATATTCTGTGAATCGTCTGTGATACACAGAATACTTAGAAGTTAGTATGGACCGAACGCGCCGCGTGTGTCGTTATTATTTAATGTTTGTGTAATTTCTGAACCACCAGACCGACAATGTTCAAATTTTGACGGGACAATATTAAAAACGTGTTCTTTCTAACAAAAAAAGAACTAATGAAATTAAACAACGCAAACATGAGTTACAACTAAATACATATTCTGACTTTCACCCCCTCCCGCAAGAAAACCGATCAGAATTTGGGGATCAAAAGTAGCTTACAGCAATTTCCTTAGTATAAACTAAAATCATGCCAAGTTTCAGCTGAATTGAATCAGTAGTTTCGGCGTAATGCGTGATCCCTATACAGAAAGACAGACAGACAGACAGACAGACAGACAGACATGAAAGAAAAAAAATGCAGTTTCGCCATCAGTATCGACTATGGAGTGCCCCAAAAAATTTTTTTTCAAAATATCTTCAATGTACAGAATTCGACCCGTTACAGTTTTATTATAAGTATAGATTTATTTTTCAGTAAATAAATAAAAAAACTGGTGGAACTTAGCCTACTAAATGCCATGAAAAAAAAACAGAGTGACAGAGATTAGGACTTGTGCGTGATGGTAAGCAATATACACACTGCGCTCGTCATCCAGAAGTATTAGATGATTTGTCTGATATCTATGAGCTACGAGTAGTCTGATAGAACAATAGTAAGTTGGTACTAGATAAGTAAATATGAATATATACTTTGAAATACTAACATTTTTGCTGTAATGTTCAAGTCTTTGAAGCCTTTTTCGAACAAGGATGCCTTCTATGCATATTCTATAGATTTAGGATGTATATTTTGCATATTATTGATATATTTTGCGTAGCGAAATCCTAAATCTACGAGTATGCTTCTATGAGACGGCTATCAAGTACAGTAGTGCTTAGTATTGATAAAAAAATACCTACTTCAAATAGTTTGTCGAATTCAAGAAGTCCTTCCTTTTTTATCCTACACCGAAATTTTTGCAATCTCAGGGTTTATTCAAGAGATTGATTTAAATAAATTGGTGATTTGGTCGACACTTTTTCACACGACACCATGGCCAGACCCACCGTAGTATTTTACATTCTCTTTGGACCCGCTGAACAAAGTATGTATCAAGGAAACCGGCTAGACAGACAGACAGAAACGCTTTATTATGCACACCAGTAATAAATCCAAATATACAAAACAAGAGATACTTATAACTAGTGCCATAAATCCTTATCTTATCCTAATCCTTAGCCTTATCGCTAATAGCGATTTCTTCCAGGCAACCATTAGAGGCAGGAATCAAACAAAAAAAATAATAGATTAAAGATAGGGTGTGAAGAGAAAAAACAGTAAAACAAAAAATAATGAGTCGTCACTTAAGCTACTTTCAAACAAATACACAATACATATACTACACACTAATATTGCACATATAGGTATAATAGCTAAAATACATACGTTACAATAAATACATAAACACTATTAATAACCATACAAGACAATAATAATTAACAAGACCAATAATAAAAAACAACACAAAAGTAAAAGAAAGTAAAGAAAATAAACAAATAAGGAATTGGAAGGTAAATTAGAACCAAAAATTAACAGATATACTAATCGATCCATTCAGAGAGAAAGTGTTTCGTAATCCGAGCCTTGAAAGATTCTAAGCTCTGCGCGCGTCTGATACCGACCGGAAGTTTATACCAGAGTGCAACAGCCACCACGCAGAACGAAGATCCAGTGAAAGAGCTAGAGTGAGAAGGCGTAGACAGAAGGAGATTACTAGATGACCTAAGATTAGTACTGTCAGTGTCACAAAATATGAAACGGGAGCTAAGATAAGTAGGGTAAGTGGGATTGAATAGTAAACTGTAGAGAAGATAAAGTATATGTGTATCCCGGTGAAGCCTGATGGGTAGCCAATTGAGCTTTTTACGAAATAGTGAAACATGGTCGTATTTTCTAAGACCAAAAATAAAACGTATGCAATTTTTTTTTAAGACGCCCAAGCTTTTCAAATTGCTCCTGGGCTAAATCGAGATAACTGGCGTCAGCATAGTCTAAAATTGGCAGGAGAGAATTTGCTAACGCAACTTTGGTGGCCGTCGGCAAAAATTCGGATTCTCCTCAAAGATGCAGCTGAAGCAAACAAATTACGCTTAACAGCCTGCAGTTGAGGGTCTCAAGACATGCAACTATCAAATATGACCCCGAGATTTTTAACTTGCGCACTATAAGGTATTATAACACCGCCAAACATGAGCGGAGGCAGTGTCTTCAAATCAAGCTTCGAAATTAATCTAGTACTACCGATAATAATGGCCTGCGTCTTCAAGGGGTTCACAACAAGCCCAAACGACCGACTCCAGGCTTTCATACGACGCAAATCGCCATTGACGGATCTTACTGCTTCGTTAAGAAGATCCAATGAAGCCTGCGTGTAAATTTGGAAATCGTCGGCATAGAGGTGATAGGAAGAAGTAAGTCAAAGTCAAAGTAATGTGGAAAGAGGAACACCGAAACTAGCATCACACCAAGAAGAGCAAGTCGCTTCCACGCGAACCCGTTGCCGGCGTCCCAGCAGATAACTGCGAAACCAGTCAATTGCCGTTAGAGATATGTTAATTGAGCAGAGAATAGCAAGTAAAACGTCAAAATCGACCGTACTGAATGAATTACTGAAATCAAGTTAAGTGAGGACTGTTAGTTTTCTGTCTTCCATTTCAATCCTATACGGATGACATTCGTAATTTTTACAAGAGCAGTGACTGTACTGTGGCCAGAATAGAAGCCGGACTGAAAAGGGCTCAGGAGGTTATTACGGGTAATAAAGGAGTTTAGCTGGGAATGGATAAGACGCTCAAGTACTTTGGAGAGAAACGGGATAATGGAAATGGGACGATACTCAGTAAATGATTTTGGGTTAGGTTTTTTAGGGATTGTGACAACATTAGCATCCTTCCAAAACGATGGTACAGTGCACTGGGATACAGAACTGTTCAAGAGATGATATAGGATAGGTAGAATTACATCCAGTATAGGCACAATCATGGCACGTCCGATGTTATCACTACCAACTGCATTGGAAAAAATAAACAACACACTCTTCTTTACATCACAATCAGCAAATTTACTTATGAAAGGGGAGTGTTTGGGTATTGGAAGAGATGATCAATAATTTAGAGTAGCAACTTTGTCATTTGGATTAATAACAGATGACGAAGAAAAGTGAAGATTAAGTGAGTTGACATCAACGCCACTTGAACCAGAGTCTTGCCGAGACTTTCCAACACCCAATGATAGGTGAAATTTCCAAAATTTCGCTGGATCTCCGTTTTCGACCGAGTTATGAATATGGCGACGTTGAGCATCCCTACACACTCTATTACAACGATTTCGTAAAAGTTGATACTTTTCCCTGCTTTCCTCAGTTGGATTCGAAGCAAATTTACCTTTGGCAGATACTTTATGTTGAATCAGTCGTTTTATATCATCGGTCAACCAAGGAGCAGGCAAGTGATTTATTTTCACCGGGTGTAGTGGAGCATGCTCGTCAAAAAGATGCGTTAATTTCTGATTAAATATAGAGAGATTGTCATCCACCAATTCTGTATCGAGAACTGGTGACCAATCAACATTACAGGCGTCTTCACTTAACTTATCAGAATTAATGGCACCAAAGCTACGTTGCATAACAATTTTAGGCTGATGATAGGCTAGCTGATTTTATACATGTTTATTTTAATACATATATATGTTCCAGTAGCTGCGTGTCACTGTGTTTTATATGGCAGGCACAGATTACTGAATTATTTCAGTACTCTTTGCCTGTCACTAATCTGTGGTGGCAGGCATGTTGCTTACTATCAGGCACATGCCTTGCTCGTCTCGTCACTCTTATATAAAAAAATAAAAATACCCAGACACAGAACAAGCATCTGTATTTATTAAACAAATGATTTTGCTGTTTGGTAATCGAACTTACGACTAGTGAGCAGATACTGACTAAGCCACGAGGCCTGTCAAAACTGCATCATAAAAATTGTTTATTATTAGTACTTATAATTTACAACTCCAATTACTCTTTTACCTTAATTGAAATTCTTAGCTCTGTAGAATATAAAAAGTAAAATAAACCTTGCTTTATTCAATGTGGACCCAAGACTGGATGGAGTGACGTTATATTTTTTGTTATTGAAGCGTCACGCCAAGGATCGGGTCAAGTAACATACCAAGCGATAGATATACTTATATATATCAGGAATAAAACAATTGTGAGCGGAGTGATTTAATGTAGACCGATTTTTAACCAACTTCAAAAAAGGAAGTTTCTCAATTCGACCGTATACTTGATTTTTTAGTATAACTTATTATCTTATGTCGAATATGAGTATAGCATCATAAGTAAAGATTGTTAAGTACCTAATGACATTTTTTTTCTATTACAAAAAAATGTTACAAAATCAAACCTTGTGATGTCCAATACTGCTCTTTTATTGAGAAAAACGACCTGTAGCCGTAAATATATGTACACAAAGATATCAAAGACTCTAAGAAAACATAAAAGTCTTAGAGGAAAACACCGTTCATGCACAAGGCTCTATAAGTAGCTACAGTCAGAACAGGATTTGAATGTTTCATCAATCATCAACAGCCCACTAAATGTTCCCACTGCTGGGACTCAGGCCTTCTCTTCCAAGGAGAGAGTTAAGGCCATAATCCACCACGCTGGCCCAGTGCGGGTTGGTGGATGACACATGACTTCGAAAGATTCTAGGTACATGTCGGTTTCCTCACGATGTTTTCCTTCACCGTTTTAAGTTAGCGGCATTACGCACATGACTTCGAAAAGACAGTGGTGCGTGTGGGGTTTGAACCCGGGGTCTCCGGATCGGCAGGAGCCGTTCTCCCGACTAGACCAGCCGTAACTTTTTGAAAGTTTACGAAACGAAATTTTCTTTTAAATATCCTTGCTGCATGTTTTAATTATGTTACTCTGTTTTATGTAAATTGGTATGTGAGTGTTATATAAATGGATGTGTTTTAATATGTTAATGCCAATAAATATTATATATTTAAAAAAAACTGGGTTTTGCGAGCCATGCTCACGCGCATAATCGTTCCTAGCAACGTTCACCGTTGACGAATACGCAAAGAAGGATTATTACATCTGTTTTTCTAGATTCGATGGTATTTTATTCATGTTTATGCAAATTTTATGCTCTTCGGGTTAGTATACTCATACTATTGCAGATTTGCCTAATTTAACTTTAATTTTGAAAGAGTAATATTATTAAATCGTTTTCCTCGCATTCGTACTTGTTGCTAGTAAATACTTATTACTCTTGTCAACTCGTGTACGAACAAGCATAATCTAAACAAAAATAAAATCCAATATTACTTTTTGAGACGGACTTTCTAAGGATTACTTAGCAAATAGCAGTGACCAATCAATATCCCTTCAGAGCTTCAGAGCTTCCCACACGGCGATTGTTCAAACATAATTCGATGTTGGGTACCTTTCGTATTTATCCGTCCTGTTTGTCGACGTCCAATAAGTTGCCTTGTTTGTTCACCTTGGACTGCGCGCTGTACTCTAATAACTGTTCTTTACCTTTGTGCTTTAGATCGTCTAATTTTAGAACTTGGGCTTGATGGAAAATTCTAAGGGATCGTATAATCCTTACCTATATGTTGGAAGCTATCGGAAGACTCTTTACTATTTTTTTAACCCCCGACCAAAAAAAGGGGTGTTATAAGTTTGACGTCGATGTCTGTCTGTCTGTCTGTCTGTCTGTCTGTCTGTCTGTGTGTGTGTCGGTCTGTGGCACCGTAGAGCTCAAACGGTTGGGCCGATTTCGATGCGGTTTTTTTATTTGAAAGTTAATATCCGTGCGGGTGTTCATAGCTATGTCTGGTTAATATCGATTCAAAATGGCCGCCTCCACAAAATGGCGGACAAAATATTTCTTCACAACCTACCTCAATATGGGTATCAAATGAAAGGGCTTGACTAGCAGAGTACTATACGCTATAACAAATTTGAAATTCAAGATGGCCGCCACCACAAAATGGGTAATTATATAATTTTTTTCACAACTTCCTTAATATGGGTATCAAATGAAAGGGCTTGACTAGTAGAATGTTGTACAGATAACAAATCTAAGGTAGTCGGGGGTTAATCAAAATTTTTAATTTTGTTCTTGTTGTTATTGTATTGAATGACGAAACGAGTAGGACATGTTGCTGATGGTAAGCAAAATGCCTCTCACATAACACTACAATGATACGCAGGTGTTTGGAATACGAAGAGTACAAATCATTACTTAGCACTGCACTGCACTCGTCAAAGACATATTAGAGGTGTTATTTTTATGCCCTGTAATTTCACTGGAGACATTGCCCTTCAAACCGGAACACAGTCATGTTTGCGCATTACTCCTTGGCGGTAGAATAACTGGCAAAGGTGTGGTACTTCCCCCATTGGATTCTTCAAAGAGGCCTTACTACTACAAAAACTTTACAGTGGTTAGTAAGTTTTTACGACGCCCCGACCAAAAAAAATGGGTTGTTAGGTATAATAAATTTGACGTCGATGTCTGTCTGTCTGGGGCATCGTAGAGCTCAAACGGATGGGCCAATTTCGATGCGGTTTTTTTTATTTGAAAGTTAATATCCGTGCGGATGTTCTTAGCTATGTTTGGTTAATTGCGAAATGGCGCCACAAAAAATTCGCCACAAAATTGCGAAATGCATTTCTTTTTTTTTACAACTCCCTTAATATGGGTATCATATGAAAAGGCTTGACTAGTACAGTCCGCGAGGTATAAGCTGAGCTTTGCATTTGTGTGAGTGTACATGGGTAGTGTAGGTGTGACAACCGGCCTAAGGCGCGGCGCCATTCTGTCTCGCCGCACTCCTGCCGCACTTCACCTCTTGTACAGACGGCAGCGTGACGTGTTTAATATTATTTTGTTTTTGTTTGACATAAGTGTTAGTAAAATGGATGCCAACACAAATAAGCGCAAAATACGGAAACCATTAAATAGCCAAGTAAAAGAAATTTTGTGTAATTTAAATAGCTATTTTAAAGACATGAACGATAAAGACATGTCAAGTGTGACTACATCAGCCCAATAGGTTTCGACATCGACAGGAATTCCACTGTCAACTGTTAAAAGAGTCTTATTGGAAGGTAAACGTGTTTTGAAAGATGGAACTAAATTCAAATCTCCGAAAAAGACCAGATGCAGGAAAAATATAATAATCATTGATGATTTTGATAAAGCAGTAATCCGTAGAACAATTCATAATTTTCACATTACTGACAAAGAGGTGCCAACAATGAAAAGAATTCATGAAAAATTAAAGGCTGACATTAACTATCCAGGATCAATATGGTCATTGCGAAAAGAAGTATCTCTTTTAGGATTCAAATGGTCAAGGACAGAGAATAACAGAAAAATTTTAATGGAAAAGCATGAGATCCGTCACCTACGTATAACTTATTTATTTAAAATTTCCGAATACCGTATTCAGGGCAGGCCTATCGTTTATACCGATGAAACATATATTGACACCACTCACACTTCATCAAAATCATATTCAGATGGCAGCACTTCTGGTTTGAAGAAACCTATTTCTAAAGGAAATCGATTGATAATCGTTCATGCCGGCGGCGAGGACGGTTTCATACCAAATGCGCTGCTGATGTTTAAAGCTAATCAAAAAAGTGGTGATTATCATAACAATATAAATACAGAAAACTATACAAAATGGTTACAAACGCAATTAATTTCCAATTTGCCCAATAGCGTTATTGTAGTTGACAACGCATCTTACCACAATTCGTTAAAAAATCCCGCTCCCAACTCAAATAGTCGCAAACAAGATATGATTGACTGGCTCAAGTTACGCAATATCGATCACTCAATATCCATGCTTAAACCACAACTTTATCAATTGATACTGCATAATAAACAACGATTTATTGAATATAAAATTGACACCTTATTAAGAGAACATGGTCACAGCGTCCTTCGTCTACCACCCTATCACCCAGATTTCAATCCGATTGAAAATATATGGGCAATGATAAAAGGATACGTCGCGAAAAAAAACGTGTCAATGAATATGGATACAATAATGAGGTTAGCAAATGAAAAATTGAAAGTATCACTGTACAGGAATGGAAAAATGTTTGTGACCATGCAATAAAAAGAAGAAAAAGTTTAATGGATACGACGCCGTTATTGACAATATAACGGAAAGATTCATTATTAAAACAAACGACACATCAGACGAGAGTGAAAATGATAACGAGAGTGATAAAGAAAGTGACTATGGTGCAATGTCTGGTGTAGAAGATGTGTAGTTATTTTGTCTTTCAAATTGAATTTTTTAGTAATAATCACACAATAATATGTACTCATCAGTCAAATACACAGCTGGACTTTATTTTATCAATTTAGTTTTATTTTATTTTAATACTAGAATACTTCTCCGACTTATGTTATGCCTTAAGTACCTACCTAAAATATAATGATATTAATTTTTAAGAGTTTGTTGTCTGACTGTACTTTTGGTGATCACTCACACTAATGCAAAGCTCAGCTTATACCTCGCGGACTGTATAATGTTGTACAGATAACAAATCTGAGGTAGTCAGGGGACATCAAAATATTGTTCTTGAAACTTTTAACGAATTGGAACTTTTTCTAGAATGTTTTTTTATGTGTAAGTATACCACAAATGATTTGACTGTAGTCAGATCAGATTTAACATCTATCCTTTATGCCCGAGCTATACGAGGCTAGTTGTTAAGCTAGGTTAGGTTAGCAAGCTAGTACTTCTAGCTTCGTGTAGGCAAAACTAGCGTTGCGTAGCGTTGTCTACACGAAGCTAGAACTAGCTTGCTAACACTAGCTTAATATCCTAACTTGAAAAACTAGCCTCGTATCGCTCGGGCATTAGACTCTCGTTTCCAGAACGAGGACAAGGCTCTTGAAGAGCTCCACTCGAATACTCTTGATCCCAGCTACAGCATAATCAATCAGGGAACGCCACTTCATTTTCAAATACTACTTATAACTTGGTCGAACTTTATTTGATTAACGCATTGAAAACCAGAAGCGCTTACTAAGTTCTGTATTAGTTATTTAACTAATCCTAACTATTTTAATAACTGTAATAATTGTCTGGATAATTTTCCAACTAATATAATCGTTTGAGGTAGAAAACGAGTGACCATCGAGTAGGTTGGTTCTTGACTCAGCAGATCTCCTTGGCCACACAGAGGGGGGAACGCAGCGAGTGTTCTGGGGACGTTCGGGCAGGGGTCAGTGCACGGTGGTGCACTCTTTGACCTTATTTGATTTGTATTTTTTTAATTATTTTTTTCTGTGGAGAGTTGTAATAGTAAATGAACATTGTATTTTTGTGAATAAAGTTATTTTTACATACAAATGAATAAAAAAAACTAATATTATAAATGTCAAAGTATGAATGTTTATTGATCAACAATCACGTCGTAACGTTTGAAGGGATCTGGTTAACATTTGGAACACAGTAAAATTATAGTCTGGAAGATAACACAGGCTACTTTTAATCCTGAGAATATAACGGGAACTACACGAGTAAAACAATGAGGTGCAGCTAGTAATATTAATTTTGAAAATGGTGCAGAATATTTTGTCATCAATAGTATTTTCTATTCAACAATATTATTACTTTCTTTGACATTTGCTATGATTTAATTTTAATTGCATTGAGAGAATTTTATTTTTTTAATCTGTTGACTTGTATCTGTGTTTTGATAATTTCCAACTTCTTTGTTAATTTTCCAACTTCTTTGTTAATTTTCCAACTTCTTTGTTAATTTTTCAACTTCTTTGGTGTTTTGGTATAAATCAAAAATTATGAACTATTATAAATAATTAACTAAGTGAAATTGTGAATGTTTGTGGCTCAATAATGACGTCTGAAAGGCTAAACAGATGAGAATGAAATTTTCACCACAGTGTATCATGTTTGTGTCTGTTTATGTATCTTCATAGCGCTTTTCGTTGCAGGAAGATAACGGGAACGAGAACTGTGCAGGTAAAACTACGGGACGTTGCTGGTTAGTAATAAGGGTTTTATCGAATTGAAACTATTCCAAAAGATACTCATTAGTTAGTTAGTTAGTTTAGCGGGGCCTTTTCCGCACCTAGCCTCTTTATTGGGCCATTGTACGTGACTCATACTTCCCTTTCTACTCCAACCAGCCTAGGCCGTCCCAGAAGGCGAGCATCCTATTAAGGTTGCGATAGGCATCCGGAACAGACGACGGAGATTGGAGGAATTCTGCCCATGAGAAGATTTCATTCTAAAAAGGCTCCTGGAGTCGACGGCTTCACTGCTGATATCTGTGCCAAAGTTATTGAAGTGGACGCAGAATTGTTTCTAAGCATAATAAACAAATGTCTTGAATTGGAATACTTCCCTAAGATATGGAAAATTGCTACAGTGGTCATCTTACGAAAACCTGGCAAAACTGATTATAGCCAGCCAAAGTCATATAGACCGATAGGGTTGCTACCTATTATGGGTAAAATACTGGAAAAGGCGCTGGTCAAAAGGTTGAAATGGCATATTCTTCCAAAGTGCAATACACGCCAATATGGTTTCGTCCCCCAGCGTAGTACTGAAGATGCTCTCTATGACTTAGTAAATCACATAAGAAGCGAGATGAATAATAAAAAAATAGTGGTGCTTATTTCACTAGATATAGAGGGTGCTTTTGATAGCGCGTGGTGGCCTGCCATAAAATACGAACTTGCGAAAAAAAACTGTCCAAGGAATCTCAGAGGATTAATCAGCAGTTATCTTAAAGATCGCCAAGTCGAGGTGAGATATGCTGGCGAAAGCTATTTTAAACAGACAACAAAAGGTTGTATCCAGGGTTCCGTAGCTGGCCCAACATTTTGGAACATTCTTCTGGATTCATTGCTAGACTTTCTGGAGAGTAAAGGAGTTTATTGCCAGGCGTATGCTGATGATATTACTCTCGTCTTCTCGGGAACTGCCACTGAAAGCTTCGAACAGGAAATGAACACCGTGTTAAACGAAATTTATCTATGGGGAACGGGAAAAAAGCTTAAATTTGCCGCTCATAAAACCTTTGCTATGCTTATGACCAAAAAGTTGAATTATGACATACCAAACATAAATATGGCGGGAACTGTAATTAACCTGACAAAAGAAGTTAAAATCTTAGGATTAACAATAGACAGTAAACTAACATTTAATAACCATATTTCGAATCTTACTAAAAAAAAAATTAGAATATATCATCAATTGGCAAAAGCTGCAAGGGTAACATGGGGGCTAAATCCTGAAGTTATAAAGACCATTTACACAGCAGTTATTGAGCCCATTGTTCTTTACGCAGCTAGTGTATGGTCTCAGGCAACTAAAAAGATCACAACAAAGAAGAAATTGAATTCGATTCAGAGAGGCTTCGCCCAAAAAATTTGTCGTTCTTATCGCACAGTGTCTCTAAACTCGGTGTTAGTATTATCTGAACTTATCCCTTTAGACCTGAGAGTCAAAGAAGCTGCACAAATATATGAAATAAAAAGAGGAAAACCGTTTGACTATATTGCCGGCCGCAAAACAGAAACACAAGAAAGTTTTTTGAAAACAATCCATCCAGCTAAAAATTCGTCCCTATCCTTTGGATGCATCGCAGATTGGTCAGAAGAAACGCTACAATCACAAAATATAAAGGGGCTTTTGGTGTTTACAGACGGAAGTAAAATAGAGGGTAAGGTGGGGGCGGCTCTTTCTTGGTGGAAAAATGGAAGAGAAACAAGATACAAAAAACTTAAGCTGGAAGCATATTGCACAGTATTCCAGGCAGAAATATACGCTCTTTACTGCGCAACAATGGATGCTCTGGAGAACAGTGACTCAAAGTTATCAATATTTAGTGATTCCAGGTCCGCACTCAATTGCTACAGGACTTTGACACCTTTCACCCAATGGCATTTCAGACCAGAAAAAATTTACTAAAACTGGAAGAACAAGGTAAACAAATAAAATTGTATTGGGTGAAAGCGCACGTAGGCATTGAGGGCAATGAGCGGGCAGACGTGTTAGCCAAAGAGGCCGCATTAAAAATGAGAACCGTTGCTCACTATGACAAGTGCCCTATATCTTACGTAAAGCGAATAGTACGCAAACAAAGCGTTCAAATATGGCAGACTAGATACACAGAAGGAGATACAGCAGGGACAACAAAGTTGTTTTTCCCAGAAGTCGACATGGCCTACAAATTATTAAAAAATATAACACTTACCCAAGAGTTGGTTCAGGTGTTCACAGGACACGGAGGCTTTGCGCAATACCTTCATAGATTTAAAATCAAGCTCTCACCTGGATGTATTTGTGATCCCGAGGAAGAAGAAACCACCATTCATGTTGTCACTGATTGTCCCGTATACATACTCAAGAGATCATTTCTAGAGATTGAATTCAAAAGAGATTTGAGGCGGAATAACCTGACAGAGTGGCTGCAAGACGAGAAAAGTAGGACTTCACTTTTGGAATTCTGTAAATATGTTACTAAAAAGTGTAACAAAAGAAACAACTAACATTAGTTATAAACGTAGAATATGAACGTAAGTTTGAATTAACTGTTGGTTGCATGTGTATAGGTCGGATGTATATGTGAAACTGGGTGTATGTATGCATGTGTATGAGTGTACAGACACTCGCCTTTTTAGGGTAGGTTTAGGTTTGTTAGGTTAGGGTGTGTGAGAATGCGTGTGTGTATACTGTTAGCAGTGAATGAGTGGATCTGAAAAATAATACTTATAGTAAAACTTTATGATGGCGCAAAATGAACAATATTGTAACTAAAATTAAAAGAAATGTACCTAGATAGATAAATAAATAGAAGCTTCAAATTGTGTATCCTGAAAAGTGTATACGAAAACTGTGTATAAGATATATTTGAGAATATATTACTTATATATACAGATCTTTACTGTTATGAAATATGGATATGACGTTTATTATGTAAGTAGATGTTGGTACCGATTAGACCGATATAATAAGTAAGGAAAGCAAATAATATATAGCAATTATTTGCAATCCTTCTTAACGCTAACCAAAAAATCACTACGGATGAGGTAGACATGTTACTGTTCTAACATGCAAGCTTCATTTGTGTTGTTTGTACAAAAATGACTAATTAAACACAACTAACACTATTATGTAATAGATAAGCGTAAAACTATTATCACCAAAAAAAAAAAAAAAAGTAAAAAAAAAAAAAAAAAAAAATTAAAAAGGAAGAAATAAAAAACTAATACTTTGAGTATATTTGATAACTTATGTAACAAACCCATGATGTTATAATTATTTGTAAAATTACTATATTAATATATTATGACTGTTGTTTGATTATCTGATTAAGGCATGCTTAACTGGCCAATTGATTGAAAACATATTAAAACGCACAAGCAACATGTTCAGCTTGACAATGTCCCCGACTTGTGTGGGGGGAAGTACAGGTGGAACAACAAAAAAAAAAAAAAAAAAAAGGAATTCTGCCCGTTGATTCGCCACACTGCTGCATTCCATGAGTACATGCTGTGGCGTTTCTTCTTCCTCCATGCATCCTCTGCATAGAGGACTGTCTGTTACACCTATGGTAAATAAGTGCTTATTTAAGGGACAGTGGCCAGTTATTATACCTATGACTTTACGAATTTTGTCCCTGTTTAATCTCATGAGGTTGCGGGCAAGTTTTTTCGATGCTTCCGGAACAGCATTTTTTGTTTGCCTGCATCCTTCACTGTTATTCCATTCTGTTAAATGAAAGAATAATAAATTAAAGATACTCATATAAATCCAAATAATTTATAATACCCGTGTTTATTAAAAGAGGCGGCTGGTCTAGTCGGGAGAACGGGGCCTGACAATCCGGAAACCCCAGGTTCAAACCCCACACGCATCACTGTCTTTTCGAAGTTATGTGCGTAGTTCCGCTAACTTACAACGGTGAAGGAAAACATCGTGAGGAAATTGACATGTACCTAGAATCTTTCGAAGTCATGTGTCATCCACCAACCCGCACTGAGCCAGCATGGTGGATTTTGGCCTTTACTCTCTCCTTGCGAGAGAAGGCCCAGCTGTGGGAACATTTATTGGGCTGTTGATGGTGGTGATGATGATTAAAAGAGGCAGCCTGGATTTCGTAAATGATCATAAAATTATTTTAGGACATTTAGAAAAAATAAATAAAATGTGCATATACATAATTGTTTATTTCATTTAGTCATATAATCAATACAAAGGTAAAAAAATATTAAATCTTCGATTACACGCTTCAGTATGGCTGCCTTATTTCTTGTGGTAAACTGGAAAGGAAAAGATGAAAATAATAAAATGCGAAAGTGGTACAAAACCGGCAATGTGTGAAGTATTATTAATTAAAACCTATTTATCTACCATGGTTAAATGAAGGAGCGAGTTCCTGATGTTTTAGTACAATTGTGTCTCCTATTTTCACGGGTAGACTCAGGCGCGGTCCCAGACTCAAATTTTGGGGAGAGTCACCAGTACGTAGCCTTAAAAATTTTGGGGAGAGTCACCAGTACGCAGCCTTAAAAATTTTGGGGAGAGTCACCAGTACGCAGCCTTAAACATTTTGGGGAGAGTCACCAGTACGCAGCCTTAAACATTTTGGGGAGAGTCACCAGTATGCAACCTCAAAATTTGGGGGGGTCACCATTAGTATGATAATACAAAATGTCGAGTAAACTACCTCTATTCTGTAAATAATATGATATTCTGTACTGATATGAATTATTATTAAAGTAAAACTCCTTTTGATGTGTATCTACTCTCTCTTTTACTACTATCTGCTCTAACATAATAAAAACAACATAGTGTTGCATTTAGAACTCAACAGTCACATTACATCATAGTTATTTATATTTTTTGTTGGGGTAGACGAGTTCTGGACCGTAAATCGGTAAACGTAGCGTAGGACGCCCTAAGACTAAATGGAGTGACGATTTACGAAAAACAGCTGGTGGCAGTTGGAAACATAATCCGAGGATTGGGCTGAGTGGCGTGTTATGGAGAGGCCTGTGTCCAGCAGTGGACGATTGCATGTGGGCTGATTGTGATGATGACAATGATAATTCATAAATTAAATTTACGGGCAATAGAGGCCATAATGGAACCATCTTTTTTGTAATGTAGATGATACTATTCATATATCACCAACAGTTTCATGGAAAAAGGTAACATTTTATCCGTTCAGTAAACATGACGTCATACGATACTTTTTTAATAAAATACGCGAGGTAGAGGCGATGTCAATCTGCATCTCATTTCAGAACTTGAAGTCCATAATCAACTTCTCGAAGACTTGGTTAATTCGATTTAAAGTCTGTCAACCTCCGATGCAGGAGCGATACAAAAAGTTGTATCGGTCGTTTAAATCAAGGGATTTGAAGTTGTAAATTGTGTTTTCAAGACAATAGCGTGACGTGAAACTGAAGATATGTATAAGTCGTGTACTTAAAGTACTTAACGTCATATTGCGAACATTTGCTTGAGGCATACGTAGCATACCGTGGTGACCTAATGACTCAAACATCAAATTTCATAATTATAAGATTGTCGGTTCAAATCCCGTAATCAAAATTCAATCCTGAGTATTTTTTTAAAGTGTTGCGTACAATTTTGTACAATCATAACTGGCTTTAACGGTGAAGCAAAATATCGTAGAGAAAACGGCGGATTCCCATAAAGACATATGCATTTTGAGGATACGTGTAAAGCTGCTCATATTGTTATGGTCCGTGACCCAAAAATAATGTTAAATCTGGTGTTTCATCACATCAGAAATTATTGACGTTAGCGACGTAAATTAACTGTAATGTCGAGCATGAATCTGGCTTTGTGATACGCAAATTGCGAGGATCGGGAAACTCCACGCGGTGCATCCCATGGATGCACCGCGTGGAGATTAATTAGATAAAAACTTAGGTCGTTTTATTTTTTACATAAAAATATTCGATTGTATTATTTTATCTGATTAAATAAATAAATATGATAAATATTGGTGGACAATTCACACACAACACCATCTGACCCCAAACTAAGCAAAGCTTGTGTGATGGCAGCCAGATAGCTGATATAATACTTATATAGTTTTAAATACATACTTATTATACATAGAAACACCCAGATACAGTGCAAACATTTGCATTCATCACACAAATATTTGCACTGGGTGGGGATCGAACCCACGACCCTCGGCTTCGTAGGCAGAGCTACTACCAACTAAGACACTAGGCCAGTTGCTAGCCAGCCTTGAAGTTAGTTGGAGAGAGAGAGACTTGAATGACTCGGCTGACAGTCCTATCTTGCCGAGTAGCAGTCCAAAGCATTTACAGAAAGAAGTAGGGTCGCACACCAAGGCTTTGCTCTCTAGCTTTACGGTAATGCAGCCATGTAGGGCCGCGATTTTACACGGTGTATTTCGCCAAGCTGGAACTGCAATTATCCCTTGCCATGGTCGTGAGGATAGACTGCTAACTGCCGACCTTGGCTAAGATGCTCGTACGCTAGAGCTATCAATTAATTTCAAATGTCGACTTACTCACTTAGGCTGAATGAGGTGAAACGGCATCTTTCTGACAGCTTCCTCAGCGATGTCGAGAGGGAAAGCAAACTCGATCATGTTTTCGTTGAGACAATCGTTGTACGTCGAGGCGAGCTGGCAGCGGTCTGACATGCCGTCGATGCTGTCGAGGCACAGTCGGGACACGCTGTTCAGTTTACGAACCACGCGGGAATTCTTGCCGTTGACCAGGCTCGACAGATGAACTAACAAGTCTCTATTCACCTGGAATAAAGATGAAATTAGATAAATGTTTATTAGCATTCAAAAAATCGTTGTATTTTTGATGCATGAAATTGCATTTACTGCAACTTACACCATATGACTATAAAAAATATGCTGTAACTGATAATATTAGACTGAATAGTGTTATTTTTAAACTATTGCATAGCTTTTATCGCGGGCCTGGGAACCGAATTTTACTGATCGTGCATCTCTTTCTTATGTTCACAACAAAGAGGGATGGAAGACCGTAACGCCGTCCTCCCCACTCGGTCATTCGACTTTGAATCTTATTTGTATTAGCTTTACAGACTAAATGCTCTTAGCAGTGTTGCCAACTTAACGGATTTCCCGTTATATTTTTTAAGGTAAACAAATGTCACTCTTCAAAATAAAAGCAATTCCGAAAAATTGTCAACATCCCTATTGCTTATGTTGATAAAAATGCATGCAACATGCAATAGCTTTACCGCGGCAGTCCCCGAGTGCCACACTTCTTTTTTTATTATCAACTATAAGGTTTACGTTTGGCCGCGATTTCGGCTGATGTAAAGAGAAGATACGGTCTACGACGAAGTCAGTGATTGCTTATGGTACTGAGACGTAGTCCTCAACTGTGGACCTTATAACAACACAGTGAGTTATGCTTGGAATCTCTTCGCGCGATAGAATCTGAAATGAGGGTATTCGCAAAAAGAACGAAAGTAGCTGACATATCTCAAAGAGTACGCCAGCTGAAATAGTAATGGGCAGGCCACATCGCTCGCAGAACTGACAACCGATGGGGAAGAAGGTTCCTGAGTGGCGACCACGAACCGGAATGCGCTGTGTTGTTTGGTCTCTCACTAGATAGGCAGATGACTTCACAATGGTAGTTGGAAACCGCTGGTTGCAGGCTGCACAACTTTAGTTGAGGAAATCTTGGGGGAGGCCTATGTTCAGCAGTGGCCGTCTTGCAGCTGATGATGATGATGATAATTTATAATTTAACGGTAACGTTTACATAGCCAACCTCAATTATCATACAAATGAATACAACTAGTGCGGATTAAATTAACTTTACAAAGTTTCCTAGTATCTGACTCCAAACTCAAGTAACATGCTAAATGAACCCAATTTCATTCGTCTGTTTACTGTCGAAACGAAACGTTAGGATGATTCTCGAATGCACTAAGGTCTTCTCCTAACACTGTTTGTTCTAAGGTGAATAACAAACTGTGTGGCTTTTAGTTGCATTGTTACTCTGACTGTAGTAAATTGCAAGTGTACGTGTGCGAGCTAGCCGTTGCTGCCTTAGTTAGTTCATAAAATTAAGGTCTACGTTTCACCCGTCTCTAAACTAAAACACAGAGAACGTCTGCAAATGAAAATACTCTATACTTACTGTTCTGGTTTGAATGGCAATGTTTCCTATGAAATTACAGGGTATATAGAGATACTACATCTTACTCTGTGTGTGTGTGTCCGACGAGTCGGCCACATAATATGCACGTGTGTGCTGTCACATACAGGCTGACACGCACATATCAGTGGGTCATTACACGAGCTACTTGTGTATATGTGTGCGTGTCAGCCTATCAGTGATAACCTGACAACGCACACGTGCAAATGTGGCCGACTCTAGTGACACAGTTTTTTGATTTGGCGAGACTACGTCCGACTTTTTAATACGTCCATGGAATGTTCATGTTCCAATAGCTGCGCGTTTATGGGCAGGAATGTTGTTTAACATCAGGCAAATGTCCTGCTCGTCTCACGACTTTATACTATAATAAAAATACTAGTAGTATTCCACGGTTTCCCTCGCGTAGTTGCCGATTCCGTTGTTTTCCTGGGAAAACGTTTGGCTTATGTGTTATTCTCAATTATTAACTTTATGTGTACCAAATTTAATTCAGATCCCTTCTGTAGATTTTGCGTAAAAAGAGTAACAAACATGTATTCTTCCCCATAGACTTTCACATTATAATATTAGTAGGACTAGTCCAACAGTCTTTGTTTGTTGGGAATAGTCTTTAGTTCTTGAAGGCATTTTAGTCAAGGCTAATTGTAAGCCCTCTCTCTACCCTTTCATTGTTGATCTTCTTAAAGTTTATACAGAGAGGTTTCTGTCATCTTTCCTCATTCGTACGGCCAAGACGTGGATTATACAGCCTGCTTTATTGTTCTTAAAAAGATATAATTTAGATCTCTTGAAGTTCAGAGCGTATAGGCGTCTTCTAGCCCATTGTGGATCATCTTCAAACCATACTATAATGCAGTAAGGACAGTTATTGGGATCATAATAGTATATGCTAAAAATAAGCGTATCTAAGCAACCCATTACATGTTCCCGCTGCTGAGACTCTGGGTTCTTTTACAAGGGGTTCGGTGTTTTTTTTTTGAGAAGACTCAAAGCTTAATCCTCGTTGGCCCAGTGCGGGCTGGCGGAAGATGCATGCTCTCTAAAAATTCTTAAAATAGGCTGGTTTTTTCACGAACAGGCGTGCCTTTAGCGTTACAGGAAGTGGTGACCAATTTGTGCATTGGAAATATACCCTAAGACTCAGTCGGGACCATGATTTCACAATTGAAAATAGTAATTTATAGCCACTAAGGGTCCATGTCTTGTTAGATGGCATAGTATCAGCCGCGGCATAGTAGATTAATAGTGTTGTTCACTATGTTGTCTCCTTTCTAGTGAAAATACAGTCTGATACTGGACATCTAACACAATTAGTGGAGAAAAAGAATTAGTCCACCCCCACGCTAGGAAAACAGGTAGATACTAAATAGCTGTACTAAAAATATAGCTATAAGACTTACTAGTTATGACATAGATTAGTTGGTCACTCAATTTCCAAAAGCCAGACACTTCTATTGACGCATATTTTTGAAGCGAAAACTTTTTGGGAAAGGATATCTTCTGATCTTCTTTGGGCCACCGACATACTAAAGTTAATTGTGCAATCGGTGCTGTTTAATATCATAATTCTTTCACTTTCAAGTTTTCACTTCTATGGGCATTCCATATGACTGCCATTTACCTTTCCATGATTGATGACGTCGCTTTGCTCAAGCATACAAGCCGCGAAGCACTGTCCCGAGCGTGACGTGGGCGAGGAGTTGGTGAAGTAAGCGCGGACGTCCTTCGGAGTGGCGCGGACGCGGATGACGCACGACTGCGCCATGCGTACCAGCGCATCCAAGTGACCTTGGACCTGGGGAGTCAAACGGTTCAACTATTAACAACCTTTTCACATTGCAGAAATGCGCTATTTACTTTTGACCAAGATCACTGATAATTGTTGTCATAAATAAAAAAATTGTTTTATCTGTGTGAATATGATATTTTCGACAATACAGAACCAAATTACATATAGTTTTTCATTTTTACTTCGGATTCCGAATCATCTGTTATACAAATTAAAATTCATCTGGGCACAAAATATTTGAACATAGATATCATGAAAACTACTTTATAAAAACAAGTCCCTCATTGAAATATATGCTCTTTAGTTACCTTTTTTACATATAAACACAGATGTCATGACAGAGCTGAAAGTGAAATAAAATTTTGGCCAGATGAATCAGTCGAAGAATGAAATTTCGAAGAAGTACCCAGAAGTAAACATACCGAGCTTAGGAACTGTCGCAAAGAAATCTTTAGTACCGGTGTTGAATGTAGGCGTGAATGAGAGAGCGTGGTCACAAGCCTCACTACCAATTATGATTAGGTGTAAAAAGTCTCGCACCCTCATTATACCATGCCGATGTAGTAGTAAGTAATTATCAGGCAGGTATCAGGCTAAGCATATTTGGAGGATGGTGTAAACTGTATTTTATCTAGCTGTTATCCTACACTTGCCTGTGACCAGTTTTGAATCAACGAGTCCGTCTATCGTTGCCATTGTGACACTGGCTCTAAATCCCATCCCATCGCTTCAAAAGTACGGGCCGTATTTTCCACCACACCAGCCAAAATTATATCACACGGTGGGTTTCTTTCGGTTGAAGATATTTCAGTTATACTGTCACCGAGTGGATTGGCACGTGACGATGGCAAATGATGATGAGATGAAAAAACATTTGGCGGCATGACACTTGTGCCATGGAAGTTAGGTCGATTCAACTTCAGTACCAACAGAAGTTACTTCCCATATTATTATGGAATAGTTTGGCCCCATCTCATTTGATTTGACTCCACGTTTGTGATAAGAACGTCTAGGTTGTGGAATGCGTTGCCTGAGTGGGTTTTCCCTGATGGTTACAATCTCGGTGTCTTCTAATCGAGAGTGAATCGGTTTTTTCTAGGTAAGCACGCTCCATCGTAGATCTCATCTCATCATCGCTTAACATCAGGCGAGATGGTGGTCAAGTGCGAACCTACAATAGTTAAAAAAAAAACTCATTTATCTCTTAGCTGCTAATTCTGTTGAGTATCTCAAACAGCAATAATACGGTAACCTTAAAAGCAACAAGGCGATTTAAACATGACCTACAAGACTCAACCCTCAAATTCTACCGTCACTACAGGGTACAAAATACAAGATTGAAGACAAAGCAAAAGTTGCGACATCAAGACGATCCAAAACATAAATAACCAACAAGATTTAAACCTCGAATTTGTTACAGTATCTCTGTCTATTGCAGTATACAAAATACCTTTGAGTGCTTCCGTGTAACATGAAAAATCACGTTTTCTTCTGAGAGCTGAACAACGTGCAGCGATAAATGATCTGCCAACAACCAGAGCTGCGAGCACTCTGCAGTGTTTGCAGAGGCGAGACGGCACTATCCGCTCTTCGAGACGTACATTACCCATCGTTCACATTATCAGCATTTACCGTTAAGCTTTTAACTTTTACCTTAAGCTCCATAGCTATAGGCTCTTATTTCGAACTTGTTAACAATAACAAAAAGCATGGACCTAGGAGTCCATGTAGTGAAATGTCCTACAGATAAAAAAAGAAGTGTGGCACTCGGGGACTGCCGCGGTAAAGCTATTGCATGTTGCATGCATTTTTATCAACATAAGCAATAGGGATGTTAACAATTTTTCGGAATTGCTTTTATTTTGAAGAGTGCCATTTGTTTACCTTAAAAAATATAACGGGAAATCCGTTAAGTTGGAAACACTGCTAAGAGCATTTAGTCTGTAAAGCTAATACAAATAAGATTCAAAGTCGAATCACCGAGTGGGGAGGACGGCGTTACGGTCTTCCATCCCTCTTTCTTGTGAACATAAGAAAAAGATGCACGATCACTAAAATTCGGTCCCCAGGCCCGCGATAAAAGCTATGCAATAGCTTAAAAAAACACAAACCGTATTTGCAGCGCTCTTGGTTGAGTCGTTAAAAAGTAATAATTAGGTATTATTTTTTATATAAAAATTGGAGACCTATCGTGCAATCCTTTTAAAACTTAATCAAGATAATTCTTAGCATAAGCAATCCCGAAGGTTCACGTTTGGGGCATAAAAGGGTATGATCTTCTCTTGCAAGAAGACAGTCAAGATCAAAATCCACGTTGACCTAGTTACAGTTGACAGATTAGCACGGAGCGTCGTGCCGGCAAGCTAGTCGTTCATTGGATGAGTGAAATTTAGTGAGCTCGCGTCACCGATAATATATATGTAGCTATACATGTGGCGTATTGTAAAACGTGAGTGCTATTTAATTTCAAAATTATATGTTATAAGCTTTCACTTCAGTCGACAGTTGCAGTACAAAGTATCTGATGGATGCAATATCTAAACCAATGTGAACGGGCCCAATACTCGTTCAACTCCGGACTATGTGAGTAGTTTGGAAGTGACATTAGGTAAGTTTCTAGTATATCTATTAGAGGAAAAAGGGTTTCACGTTTACTAGGATTCTAAGCTCTCATATGGGACACCTTTTGTGAAACTATGTAATTAAATTACGCAAAAAGGTCAAGGATTTGTCAAACATTGCCCAGACATTCTAGAATTTTTTTTTTATGTAAATAAATAGTGACGAGACAAGCAGGACATGTGCCTGATGGCAAGCAAAATGCCTCCCAAGTAACAGGACAGTGAGACGGAACTATTGGAACATGAAAAGTCCAAATCATTACTTAGCACTGCACTGCGCTCTTCATCCAGAGATCTAAGATGGTATATCTCTAAGCTTTGTAATTTTTCTGGAAACATTGCCCTTCAAACTGGAACTCAGTAATGTTTGCACATTACTGCTTGGCGGTAGAATAGAATAATTGAAGCGCAGATGATTAAAAGTGGAAGTTGAATCCCGCAGTTTCACCCGCTTATTTCGCGATATCTTTATTTTCCCGGATTATGCTTGGAATATGTAGTATATCCTATGTGTTATTCTCAAAGACAATATACCCATTTGACTGATTGTACGACTGGCCCCCCTTAGTGTTTTATAAGCATAATTGCTCTATATATACCTGTTGCCAGTTCGATCAGTCAGGCTTTTGATTTCGACCGAAAGAGTGCTGGCGAAAATCCGTAAATATGTATTTCTGCTCAGTGAAATGGTGCGGAAAGAATAGCAGGATATTCAACCTATTTAATCTATAGTTATTCTAGACTATTGTCTTTATATGTGATAGATATAACTTAATTTGAAAGAAACAAAAGTTACTTAATACAAAACTAAATAAAATAAAAAACAATTGGCGACCTTATCACTAAAAGCGATTTCTTCCAGGCAACCATAGGATGGAATGAGAGATTTGAGAAAAAGGAGGAAGTACAAAAGTTTCAAAAAGTTGGCATTAAATTTTGTCCAGATCCCTTCCACAGTTTTTGTTGAAATAGCAACAAGTATACTCGTACATATATACAAACTTTCACATTTGTTATATTAGTAGAATGTTATGAAGTGCTAAACAAAATTTGAAACCTACCTTAGGATCTGTGAAGTCGACCATTGTCCCCGATGTCTTTTGAGCATTGCTTCTTTTACACATCGCCAGTACAGGTAAAAATATCAGGAATTTTACAACCAGCATTTCTGTATCTAATCTGCAACAATTTAAATAAAAAAAACATTCAAATAAACGACTTTTATGAAACTTTTCCCATAATTTAAATCAGTAATCTGATTAAATTGAGTGTGTTGATAGATTTAGTAAGGAAAACCTAACTTGTTGTTCCTTTAGTACTTTTGAAACGAAGTTTTGGACGGGTTGGTAAGGATTTGAATTTTGCGACCTAACTGAATTAAAAAGCAGACTAAAACCGTAAAAAATATATATAAAGTAAGTGACTTGAAGTTAAAACTGTCCGTGACCAGACTTGCGAAATTTACTTTTACTTTGACTTTGACTTCGTGAGGAAACCGACATGTACCTAGATTATTTCGAAGTTATGTGTCATCCACCAACCCGTACTAGGTCAGCGTGGTGGATTATGATCTTAACTCTCTCCTTGCGAGAGAAGGCCCCGAGTCCCAGCCGTGGGAACATTTAGTGGGCTATTGATGATGATGTTGATGTCGCACTCGAGCTTACTCTTCCTCCCTTTTTTGTTGATAGACTGGATACTGGAGCGCTTTAACAGTGATTTGTATTTGTCTGACAAGGCTCGCTTCTTGTTCGTAAGGTCACGAATTCATGTTCGAAGTTCATGTCATGTTGTCAATTCGAAGTTGATATGATGAACTCTTGTCGAAATAATCGGCTAATATCGAAATGATGATAAGTTACGGTCAGTCTAGTCGGAAGAACTGCAAAACTGCCGGTTTGAATCCCCGCGCACCACTGTATTTTGAAGTCGATATGTGTAATGGTGCTAATTTAAAATCAGTGAAGGAAATCGACGTGTTCCCAGAATCTTTCTAGGTCACGTGCCTTGTGCTTGTGAAAGAAGGCTCCGAGTCTCAGCCGTGGGCTGCTTATGATTATATGCTATCTGAATGAATCTGACAAATTGGTTACACGTACTGCCTAATAAATAACCTGTTTTCTGTAAAAAAAAACGAAAAGACACTAGACCAAATTTCATACGAGTCTATCATTATATCATCTATAAATACTTAAAAGCAAATTTTAGTTTTTTTGTTCATATTTCCAAAACCAATGCACTGATTTCAATAAAATTTACCTCTAAACTATGATCTATCAAACAAACAAATAATCATCAAAATCGATTCACAATATAATTGGCGTCGCTATCGTGGAACATACATAAAAAAATCACACAACCGAATTGAAAACCTCCTTTTTTTAAGTCGGAGAAAAATCGGCACGCTTGCGGAGCCAAAATATCAATCACACGAGCCGCTAGCGTACTCGTCTACGTTGGCTCTGAATGACCGAGCCTATACCAGCGAGCTTACTCACCACGGGTTTACTCGCGCGACAATCACCACTTTTACTTAAGGCTTAGGCTAAGAACTCATAGAGCGAATTCCAACCGCACCCTTGCGCGGCCGCGAACCGTGACGGGCGACGGTTTTATTTTAAAACCTACGAGACTGCTGATTTTCGCGGTTTATAGCGTGAATCTGCATTCTACAGGAGCTGCGAGCCTGCGCCCATAGCTTCTGTAGAATGCAGATTTATATGTAAAAATTGAATTCAAAACTCACGAGGCGGTTTACGACCGAGGCGCGCGCGGCTGCCACGCGGCTCCCACGCGGTCGCCGCCCGCCCGTCACCCGCCACGTTCGCAGGCGAAAATCTCACCCGCAGCTGCTGCGAAACCGCGAAAATCAGCGGTCTCGTGAGTTTTGAAATAAAACCGTCGCCCGTCGCGGTTCGCCCCCGGGCGCGAAACCGCTCCATGACTTTTTAGCTTAAGGCATTACACAAAACTTAATCTTTTCGACGAGATAATTAAATAAATACTACTCAGTTGAGATCCCGGTTAAGTCATATAGTAATGCTTTTAATATGAGTTTTGGCAAAAGTTCAAATACTATAATACAACAATAAACACTTTAAAAACCACACAGTACCCAAAAGCCAGAAGCCACAAACTTTTTTACTCGACACTTTACATCTCAGCTTACAAAGGAAAAAGTCAAAGCGTAACTTACAAAGTCAACTTCCGAGAGCACAGACTCTAATGCATAGAAAACGAGGTATCATTTGCGCTGGTTTATAAAAACTAGGATATTGTGTGCAATTGCGCGTCGGATCTAGAACAATGGTGTTTGTTACGCTTGAATTTTCCTTTGTTGCGTTTTCGCGCAGGTGTAGGACATGTTATTTTTGGTTGGATGATTTGTTAGTAATATTATGGAACCATTCAAACGTACGAAAGGTTGACGTTTTTTAATACTCGAACGAAGAAGTTTGACTCTACGTTTGTAATAAGTATGTCTAGCCTGTGGAATGCTTTACCTGAGTGGGTTTATCGCGATGGTTAAAATCTTGTTTATTTTTTCATACTGAAGAGTCACGAGTCGAGCAGGACATGTGCCTGATGGTTAGCAACATGCTTGCCCATAACAGCACAGTGACACGCAGCTATTGGTACATGAAGTCCAAATCATTACTTAACACTGCACTTCAGTTTTCACCCAATTATATACACGTAAAATGGTTTAATCTCAATGCCCTGTAATAGCATTGCTCTTCAAACCAAAACACAGTGATGTTTCCACACTACTGTTTGGGGGTAGAATAACTGGCAATGGTGTGGTACTTCTCCAAGCAGACTCTGCAAAGAGTATTATCACTACTTTGGTATGTTCAAATCGAGTGTGAATCGGTTTCTTTTAGGTAAGCACGCTCCACCTTAGATCACATTGTCGCTCAACATAAGGCGAGATGGTGCTCAAGTGCGAATCTATTATAGTTAAAAAAAAGGAATGTTACATACCATTAGGAACACGGATATCAAGAATATCCGGCTTGTCTCGCCACTCTCGACAGTAAAAAAAAAATGTCTTAACGTCCCAGTATTATAGCATTACTCCTAACGAAACATGGGGGATGGGAACGGATTCCGAGAATTGCATTCCCATGAGAGACATTTGTAAGGCAAGGAGGAAGATCGTTAGTCTGACGAGGGGTACTTATACGTAAGCACTTAGATGCTGTTGACGTCACTGACGAATTTTACATGGGAGCGTTTGAAACGTGGCTATGTCTCGCATGTCTGACGTCACAAGTAACGTGGTGTATGAGAATCCGCCCATGTAAGTTTTATTGATGTGTAAATTGTACATTTATCAATAAAGAACTTTGACTTTGACTTTAGTTCAGAGTAATTTTTTTGAAATAATTTTCAGATTGCTAAACATTTACAGCTCATCTTATGTTGCTTCTGTTGGGGGTTGAGTTGCGTGGTACTGTGCTGTTTAAGGCTGGCATGTTGCTTACCATTAGGCATATGTCTTACTCGTGACGTCACTCTAAATTTTAATTATTATATTTGCTCCGAAAAAACAAAATATATAATATAGGTACAGAAGTATACTGACCCTATATTTATAATCTATTTTCTTAAAAAAAACGACTATTTCACAATATTTAAAAGTAAGCAATCACTATGTCATCGAGGTTAATTTTAGCTGTTTTTTTTGTTGATATTTCCAACACCGCTGAACTGATTTCGACTAAATGTAAATGACGAATTTCATACGAATCTATCATTATGTGGTCTATAAGTAAATACATTGAAGCAAAAAATTTAGTTTTTTGTTCATATTTCCAAAACCACTGCATTGATTACGATAAAATTTATATGAGACCACCTCTGAACTATGATCTACCAAACAAAAAAAAAACATCAAAATCGATTCATAATTGGGGGCGCTATCTCGTAACATACATACAAAAAAACATACACGAATTGATAACCACCTCTTTTTGGATATTGGTTAATAATAAAATTTAGACTCTCGATTAAAATTCATAACCAGCTATGCAAATGCTATGCAAATTTTAGTTTAATGTTGATATTTTAAAAAACGATTTTCAGTTAGCAGTGCAGTCGCATAACATTAGTAAATAGGCATGCCGACTAAATTTTGATATAATATGACATCAAAAGGCTACTCAATAACTGAAACATAGGTGAAAGAATTACTTTGTTATCTTAAAAACTTCCCGTGATATCACGATTTTAAAATCACAATTTTGGACTCTCCCAATAACGCTTCATACAAAAAACACTACAGAAGCGTGACGTCACGGTGTCGGATTTTCCATGCTTCGCGCATAAAGTTTGTATGGTAGCTATATTTAATGTTGCATTTAGGAAACTGGTTTCGTAACAAAAGTCATTTGAAATTGAATGGTTTATCCAATGGTAAATTAATTTTCTAATAGTTTGGTACTTTTAAAATGGACTAGCTTCCAGCTTTGAATAATCATTATAATCATAAAGTAAGTTGAACTAAAAAATATCAAAATTAAAATTGGTACATATTTTAATATATCTAAATAAATACTGTCATTAAATCAAATAATTTAATATAATTGCAGGATCTGTCGTCATGCCTATTACACATACTTATGTACATCTAAAAAAACATACAATTATTGGTGTATGGACCATCAGAAAAATTAGCTAAGTGTAAGTAGTTAGGCATGTAGCGTAGTGTCGTTCTCACTGTATATTAGTTTTGTCAATAAAGGGTCTGCCCGTAAAAATAATATCCTCCTTTTTTAAGTCGGTTAAAAAGGTACTCTCAAATGCAAAATGCCAATGTCTAGATAATATACAATACAAATTTTTTATTTGAACGTCTTTTCAACAAATTTCACTTTAATGCCCGAGCTACACGAGGCTAGTTTTTCAAGCTAGGATAGCTCCTTTTGTTATTCATCAATTTGCCGCTTGTGATGTTAAGAAAACGATCCTATCCATTTCCTCTAATGCGGTCGGCAGTGATAGCATTAGCCGTAACATGATCCTTCCAATCCTTGATGAAATCCTACCCATTTTGTGCCATCTCCTTAACGCCTCTGTGTCATTGACATCTGTACCGTCTTCCTGGAAAGAAGCTCAAATTGTACCCATTCCCAAAAAATCTAATCCCATCTCTCCATCTGAATTTCGCCCAATATCCATTCTCCCTTTCCTCTCTAAAGTTCTCGAACGTCTGATCCACTCCCAACTTAGCTTCTTTCTAAACTGCAATAACCTTCTTAATCCCTTGCAATCTGGTTTCCGTCCCGGCCATAGTACTACTACTGCTCTTGTTAAGATATCTGATGATATTAGGCTGGGAATGGACAACAGAAAGCTTACTGTCCTCACCCTGCTCGATTTCAGCAATGCTTTTAACACTGTTGATTTCGACATTCTCCTGGCATTGCTACGTTCGATTAACATATCCCCAACGGCAATTGATTGGTTTCGTAGTTACCTGCAGGGTCGCCGGCAGCGTGTTCATATAGAAGATAGCTTTTCTTCTTGGTGTGAAACGCGTTCGGGTGTCCCTCAGGGTGGCGTTCTTTCTCCTATACTCTTTGCTTTATTCATAAATTCAGTCACATCTCTCATTTCTTCTTCCTACCACCTCTATGCTGACGATCTCCAAGTTTATGCACAAGCCTCACTTGACAATCTAGATGATGCTATTAAGTTGGTAAACGATGATTTGCGCCGCATTGAAAAATGGAGTAGGTCTTTCGGTCTCACTGTCAATCCCTCGAAAACTCAGGCCATAATTATTGGAAGCTCGCGGCTTATATCGAGAGTCGATTATGGCACTACTACTAAAGTTCTATTCGGTGGCGTGACAGTACCATTTAGCGCAGAAGTAAAAAATCTTGGCATTATTTTCGATAGTTGTTTTACTTGGGATCCACAAATTCGATCAATAAAACGCAAAATATATGCCTCAGCAGCATCACTTCGAAGAATTCGAAACTTTTTGCCTACAGCCACCAAAGTTGCATTAGTACAATCCTCCTTCTTCCCATCCTTGACTACGCTGACGTCTGCTACCTGGACCTTAGACGGGACCAATTCGATATGCTCGAGCGTCTTCAAAACTTTTGTATTAGGCTTATTTTCGGTCTCCGAAAATATGACCATGTTTCTCTTTTCCGATCTAAGCTCGAGTGGCTCCCTATCAGTTTACGTCGGGATACTCACATCCTATCACTTTTATATAACACACTTTTCACCCCCTCTTCCCCTCCGTATTTAAGCTCCCGTTTCACATTTCTTTGCGACACTCATTCAATAAATCTTAGGTCGTCTACAAATCTCCTATTATCTACCTCAGCTCATACAAGCTCCTTTTACGGTTCGTCGTTCTGTGTGCAGGCTGTGGCCTTATGGAATGCTCTTCCTGCGGCCATTAGACGTGCGCAGAGCGTCGCTTCGTTCAGGACTCTGATTCGGCAGCATTTTCTGACAAAAGTTGTTCACTGATTTATGTTTATTTTTCTTGGATTTTTGTGTTTCTTATTGTATACATACATTATTTTTTATATATATATGTATTTGTATTTATATATTTAAACTTATTTATTTATTGTACACCTATTATATGTATTTTGTTCTATTATATTTAATTTATATATAATTAATACACGTGTTTATTTATATTGTTAGTTGCACCACTGCCCAAAATCTTACAAATCTTGTTTCTTTGTAAATCAAGGGTTATCTGGAAGAGATCGCTTTTAGCGATAAGGTCGCCTTTTGTGCCCATTATGTGTTTGTTATTTTATTTTACTTATTGTCAACTTTGTTTGTGGTGCCAATAAAGTGTTTTTGTATTGTATTGTATTGTATTGATAGCAAGCTAGTGTTAGTAAGCTAGCAAGATGACTGACAAGATGGCTGACCCATAACCCTGACAAACCAGGGTTATGGGTCAGGCACCGGGTCACGCATCCTTACCATCCATGAAGCTCAGGGACTAACATACGAGTCGGTAATCGCAATCAAAACCAAGGCAAACATGAAGCTGCACGAGAGCGTACCCCATGCGGTTGTTGCAATCTCACGGCACACGGGGACCTTCACATACTACGCTGACGACACCGACGACGCCATCGGTCGGTTCGTGCGGCGAGCGTGGGCTGCATCATCGAAGACCATCCGCGATTTCAACCTACAGATGGCCATCAGGGACAGAAATGCGGCCGTTGTGGAGGCTCTGGGCCGGGAGGAGGCAGCTTAGGCAAATGGCAAAAGGCAATTAGGCAAACACTCGATGTCGAGTCGATTACTAGCGGAATCCCAGCCGGTAGTGATCGGCTCTACAGACGAGCACTAGAATTAGATTTTAAATGTACCCAACTCCCCTCCTATTTTCCTCTTCTTCTCCTTATCCAAAATATGTGTAAAAAATAATAATATATAATTGTAATGACAAAGATCACGGACCCCGGAGTCTGTGGAGTGGCTAATTTAAATATAAAAAAAAAAAAAATTTAAGCTAGCAAGCTAGTAGTACTTCTAGCTCCGTGTAGTCAAAACTAGCGTTGCGTAGCGTTGTCTACACGAAACTAGAAGTACTCTCTTGCTAGCTTGCTATCCTAGATAGAAAAAACTAGCCTCGTGTAGCTCGGGCATTACAGTTTAATCTGGAAAGTGATTGTTCTTTCTTTCCAACGCAAACTTGAAAAGAACAAAAAAGTCCACAAGATAAAATTAGAAAATGCACAAAGTTCTTTCATCCAATAAGTAGTTACTCTGACTTCTGAAGATATTATTGCATAAAAGATTAATCAAAGTGCAATTCCGTTTTGTTACGAGCTAGCTACCGAAGCGAGATTGTTCCCTTAGGCGCATTAAAGTCCCTTCTAAATTTCAGATAACGTTATTCATTTCGTCTGTTTCTTTAAATTGTAATTTAAATGCTGATAAGGACATTTATTTCGTGGATTTGGCTTTATGACTGGGTTTTACCGCAGAAATCTCTATAATGTACATCTGGAATCATAAAATGTTGGTTCATAAATAAGTAATATTTACCGGCGTTTTCTAGATTTATACAAGGATTGAGGCAGCAAATTTCATATTTTTTATAGAATTGACTGAAGCAGGATATGGGCCTGATGGTAAGTAACACGCCTGGCCATAACAGCACATTAGATGGCAGATAGCAACTATTGGAACATGAAGAGTCCAAATCATTACTTGCACACTGCGCTTGTCACCCAGAGAAATAAGTTGATTTATGCCCTATTATGCCTTATTTATGGCCTATAATCGAATGCCCTATTTATGCCCTATAATCTAATTCACTAATGAAGGCGTAGGTTTGAATCTCGTATGCACGTCGCATGAGTATTTTACCAAGTGTCATCACCAGTGGCTTTAACCGTGACGAAAATGGAAGAAGGATGTGTTGAAAAAAAGGCTTATGTAATAATTTAGATTTATTTAATCTAAGACACTGTTCATAGCACAGTAGAAAAAAATGGAAGCCCGGAGTCAAGTGACAACCGGAAATACAAAAATTTAACCTATCCACATATAGTGTTGCTAGTGCAAACTTAATTAAATATAGATTTATTGTGAATAAGACTAAAACGATCGATTATAAAGTGGACTGTAGAAAATATTATGTTCTATACTGAACAGGATGTCTTTCGACAACATGTGTTAATAGTCTACTCGGACATGTTTAACGTGGTGGATTATAAAATGGAGTATCTCCTTGTCACACTATTATTGTTTTTCTCATGTTCTTGCTTTTCCACTCTATACTCACTGTATTCTTTTTGATATGTTTTCCTGCTGTTAATGGTTGCTTGGAAGAGATCGCTTTTAGTTACTGTTTTTTATTGTTCAAGTGTTTGTAATTTACTGGTGTGCATAATAAAGAGTTTCTGTCTGTCTGTCTATCTGTGAGAGAAGGACTTGTGAGGAAAAAAAATTAGTAAATTGGCCTAATAATGCTTATGATAAAGATTTGAACATCGCCGCTGCAAAATTGGTGGCTTATCGGTTTTTTACCGAATATCCGTGGTTTTTTATCCGAACCCTTTCTGGAGATTATGCAATTGATCTGAATGACCTTAATAATTCCTTTTCCTTATTTCTATCGAACCGCTTGTAGCTCTGAAAAGCGATATCGTTTCATGGTTGAAGTTCTGAAGACTCAACGAGGTTTGGTTCCACTTTTGTGTTCAGAAGATCTAGGATGTTTAATGCGTTGCCTGGAAGGGATTTTCTCGATGTTTACGATCATTGTGTTATCAAGTCGAGAATGTATGGTAACGCACATCGGGCGAGATGACGGTCCAATTGCTACGTGTCACTGTGCTGTGTATGAGTAGGTGTGTTGTTTACCGTCAGGTCTTTTTCGTCCCTTCACTCTAAAGTATAGAGTCTACACTATAAAAAAAAGGCGTAAACATACAATTAAAAAACGCTTTGTTTATTCTATATCGATGCGAACAAAAACTATTCAAGTGCAAAATCAAATCGGTACAGGAAATTTCGACGGTAAACTTAAAGTTAACAAACATAATTGAGTTCAGGATACAGCTGTATCTTCCTAAGCTATATTACTTAAATAAAACAATTACGAACTAGCGCGTAAACTGTTACAGGAGCAATCGACGTAGATAGATGATCCTAATCAAAAAAGTAATAGAGAAGTTGCCAAAACTCCAGCGTCGATAAGTAGTTTGGTAGTTTGTATCAACTGAAATGTTTTCCCATTGCCCACACGATGTTTCTTTACAGCTAACTGCTAAGACACCTAAAAAAGTAAGATATAAGGTTATCGCATTGCTAAGTTATCCTAGTAATAGAATTAATATAAAAAAAAATTAACATCAACATTTTCATTTGAATGTAAAAATTTTTGTTTGTTTGTTTTGCTCAATCCCGTTGGAATCACAGTGGTTGCCGTTCCAATGTGATTGAGTAACAAACAAACAAACAAAAATTCTAAATCAAAGTTTTAATCTCAAATTTTTTACATTAATTCCTAGCTTTCGCTTGTGTTATATTAGTAGTTTGAATACGTCACCAGAATTATCATGACGAAGCATCAGACTCTAAGAAGTGAAAATAATCTCTGACGCCTCATGTCCGGGCACAATTGCTTTCAGCGATAAGGTCGCCCATTGACGCACTACTGTAAATGTATTGTTCTTTTTTTTCTGTGTTTAATTTTGTTTGGTGTGTCAATAAAGAGTATATCTATCTATCTAATTGCAGGGGGCAACAGGCCAGATGTCTCAGGTCTCAGATTTCGTCGCTCACTACCATCCAATTACAGAGTATCGGGAGAGCGGCGGACTGATATACCGGTACTCTTCTTCCCATGTCATCCATCACATTTGCCACCATAGGTTGGCGACCACGCAAGGCCTCGGCAGACAAGGAGAACGCCGCACCGTAATACGCAGTGGCGTCTCCTCTACTACCGCGATACCTACCGCCAAGCATCGCGGCCCGTCTCGGTCACGTCAGCACCGTCTACACTGTCTGCGTTGGCTGCATCACCATCTGGTTTGAGCCCAAAGCCTTAGCGAGCGGCCCTACCTCGCTTCCATGAATTCGAGCTCAATAACCACCTTTCTGTAAAGATCTTGGACTGTCACTCGGCCATATGAAGGCGATGGGCGATGTTCACATACAGAAGTTCATTCCTCCCCGGTCGGGATTAGCCGTCACACAACAAGATGCAAATAAAATACTTGTTGCTCTTTCACTACTAATCTTGACAGTTTTGTGACTCGCGTTTGTCTTACGTAAGTAAATGTTAGTAATACTCCAGCTTTACAATAAAATTATAACACTGTATACCATTAAAGTTTTAAAAGCTAAAAGGAGAAAGAAGTTATAAAGGATCTAATCGCTTTATAATATAAACGGCGCAAGCAACAAAGGTTTTATTTCAATTTTTGTATAAAAGCGCGCTCCCTAAATAATGGAAAGCACTAAAATGGAACGTTAACGCCGCGTAATGTTGCCGACAAACCGTCTGGGGCCACCAAAATATGAAGAACTGGAGTTGTTTTTTAAAGAATTAAGTATTCATGAGGCTGGCGAATGTTTTTCTGTTTTATCTTTTACGTCAAAAGATTGATGATTGATTCCTTGCAAAGTCGTATTGAATCCTAGTTTGTACTTTTTTCAGATCTTTTAAAAACTTTTTATCTTTTGGCGAACTCCTGTCGTATTATGATAAACGTAGAGTATTAACACGTTGAATCAACTTTTAAAATAATAAATAAACAATGGTGGACTAAGTAAAGGTTGTACTATGGAAGCCAGATAGCTGATTCAATATAGTTTAAACATGGTTGCAATTATACTCATCATCATCATCAATAGCACACTAAATGTTCCCACTGCTGGGACTCGGGGTCTTTTCTCGCATTGATGGCTGATGACTGATGCAATTATACTAATTAGAATTAAATTAAAATCTTTTTTTTTTTACTATAATAGGTTCGCACTTGACCACCATCTCGCCTGATGTTAAGCGATGATGAGATCTACGATGGAGCGTGCTTGCCTAGAAAAAACCGATTCACTCTCGATTTGAAGACACCAAGATTGTAACCATCAGGGAAAACCCATTCAGGCAACGCATTCCACTACCTAGACGTTCTTATCACAAACGTGGAGTCAAATCTCTTCGTTCGCGTTTTTGGAACATCAACCATGTAACGATGCCGCCCTTTTGTGCAACGAGAAGTCCGATAGAAGAAAGGGCAAGGTGGTATTATATCATGCAGATCAGTTGCACACTCTCCGAAGTGTATCCGATAAAAAACCGATAAGCTAGCGATTTTGCGGCGATGTTAAATCTGTTAATTTACATATAAGAGCTATGACCATTCTAGATCTGTCAGTTGGATTTTGGTGTATGATCGGACTCATGTAAAAACTTTAGGGATTATAGTAGGTATATTAACATCGACGGCTATAACCCTCAGATCAACTAATAAAATCCTCAAAGGTAAAACCTGATACTCTCGCTTCTCCTCTTTCCATCATATGGTTGCCTGGAAGAGATCGCTTTTAGTGATAAGGTCGCCAATTGCTACTTTATTTTGTTTGTTATAAGTAATTTTTGTTTGTTTTTATATTAAGTGCAATAAAGAGTTAATCTATCTATCTATCTACTATTGATATTAAAGGCTAGTAGTGCCCCGCAGTTTTACCCACACAATTCCTGTTTCCGTAATTATACTCCGACAAAAAGTAATCCATTATTCCAAACTATCTGTGTTCCAAATTTCAAATTGACCCGATTGAACGTTTCAATTTGATTGAGCAACAAACATCCAAAAATATAATTTTTCACATTTATGATATAACTTAGTAGTATGTGAAAGTTTGCATGTTTGTTGCTTAATTACGTCGGAAGAACTGATCAGATTAGGCTGATACCTATTTGGCAGCGGAGAGACTAATTATAAATTACAGTCAGATAGTATTTTAGTATTAAAATTAACGTGGTTGTTACACATGTTTAACTGTTTAATTTTTAATGTTAAAGTGCCAAACGGGCAGCCACCGCGCGTGTGCACTCGCCTTGAAAAAGGTCGCCGGACACGGCCGAAACTCGAGTCGGATTGACCGACCGTATATACGTGAGTGTCCCGTTATCCAATTAAATAAGTCAGATAGTACTTACTACAATCATAATACAGTCACAGTATATAAGCTATTTTCTGCCCCAAGAAGCTATATACCACATTACAGCACAGTGACACTCAGCTATTAGACCATGAAGAGTCTAAACCTTTACCCTAGCACTGCACTGCGCTCGTCACCTAGAGATATAAAAGGTTTTATCTCTATGTCCTGTAATTTCACTGGCAACATTGCCCTTCAAACCGGAACATAGTAATGTTTGCACATTACTGCTTGGCGGCAGAATAACTGATAAAGGTGTGGTACTTCCCCCAGACAGACTCCGCAGTCCTACATTCTTCAAAAAAGGAGGAGGTCCTGAATAAATTTTGATGATTCTTTTTGTATGGTAGAAAATACTTCAAAGGTGGTCTCATATACAATTTGTCGGAATAGGTGAGCCGGTTTTAGAAATATCAACAAAAAAATTGCTTACATTTTATCTGGACGACTTGTCATAGCTTCTTATAAAATTTAGTCGTGTGTCTTTCATTTTAAACTAAATCGGGTTTTGTTTTTACAGACATAATAAATAGTTTTTTAGAAATTTACTTTTACTAATTTATCCACCCACCAACGAAGTTGTGGGTGAATAAATACTAGTGAAAATACAGGAAATGACATTTTTTTGTGCATTCGAAAACAATCACCGCGGATATCCCGATATCCTTGTTGCATGACGGATTGACATAAAAATGGCTTCACGGGATTACGTCTGGATAACAGATCACTCACTGCACCGCAATTTATATTTTTTAACGGGCAGCGCTGTTATTTTCAAAACTAAAAAACTAAATTGCAATAAGAACTACACTAGGTACATATAAACTAGTTACATTAATTATATCTGAATCATTCGTAGCACAATAAATGTCTAACGATAATCAAAATTATGAAGCCCTACTAAACGTAAGCGTGCGAGATGGCGGTCAAGTGTAAACCTACCTCTATAATAGCGCGGTATAAAGAAATACTACCAGTAGTTCATCGCTTTTGATCTTGGGAGAAACGCCTATAATGTCCAGACAAGGGTGGGGTTGTCGCAAACAAAAATGCTTATTAGCAAAATAAAATTAAAACATACGGAAGAAGTCAACCCTGAGACGCGTTCCTGCAATACTAACATTGTAATGTTGGCAATGCGGGAGCGCGCTTTCCGCGTCTCACCCCGCACGCCCCGCACAATTGACGCATTTAGACGGCTTCGTCGAAGGACGGCAATACAACATCATCACGTTTATCATCATTATCATCATATCTAATATCAATAACTATAAGCACAAACTTCTTTAGAGTGTTGCGTAATAGGACGACAACATAGTTTTGTTCAGAGATTAGTATATAATAGTTATTTGTTATACAAGAGTGCAAAGTTGATTTTTAACCGCGTGCTCAATTTTGATGACCGAGCAAGCGAAGGATTCTAAAATTAAATCACGAGCGCAGCGAGTGATTCAAAATTAGAATCCTGAGTGTAGCAAGGAATCAAAAGAGCACAAGGTGAAAAATCTTGCACTCGAGTGCAACACGTAACTTTTCATTCCACCTCAGCGAGGAAATTACTAAATGCAATTTTTTAATGTTTTCGCGCTAAGCAAATTAAAAAAAGTAAGTACAACAAGGAGGTTCCGAGTCTAAGTTTTAACATATTAAAAAAAAAAAAATGTATGATGCATTCGGCACCAAGGAGGTAGAAATAAATAGGTTGAATTATGTTTTGTATTCAAAACCTCAGTACACACGATGTTCTAAATTCAAATTTACTTTAACCTCTAGAGGGTAAAAACGACTTTTGCGCCCTGATATCGAGGAGCAAAAGTACTCTTTCCGAGCTGGTGGGATGAAAAAATTTTTTTAGTATTTATAGGAGGTTTAGCGACTTAAAAAGTATTTATTTAAATACTAAAAAAATTTGTAAAGGAGTAAATTATTTAGTTTCAATTTGTTCTGCATTCTGTGATCTATGTGTGTGTAATAGGTAAATAAAGTATTTTTGAAGTGAAACCTTTTGACGCGCCACAGACAGATTTTTTGTGGGCTTTGAATTGAAGTCTAGCGTCACGATCGAGAATGAAAAGAAATATTTGGGTAAACTCGGTACCATGACCGTTGGGCATCTAGAAATGTGTCTGCATTTCTAGATGGCCATGCTCATGGCCACGCCCTCCGGTTTCCTGCGTAATTTTCAAGGTAAGCTATCAAATTCTGAGTTATAAGTTTTCAATTCTATCGTTAGATTCTGAGTTATAAGTTTTCCATTCTATCGTCAATAAAAAAAAAGCCATTTTTATTTATTTTTTATTAAATATAGCTAAAACTATCATACATTCTTTAAATTTCATATTGTTTAGCGTATTGCAATTAGTCTATATACAGTATTTAATAACTTATACATTTACAAATCGAACACGCCGCTGAGATCGCCACAGCGTGGCAGGGAACCCAAAATGCTGATAGCGTTGCCCCTTTAGATTGGTAATATTAATCAAATACTATGTTTCAAATAAATACAGAATTGGAAAAGATGTGTAGGCTACTAGGCAACTAAAACGTCGCGGAAAAATTACTTGAGCAAGAATTAAATTTGTTTACAATAAAGTCTGATCATTGCTTTAAGAAATGAAGAAATCTCACGGCTCATATTAAAATGGACATCTTTTGTAATAACAGTTTATTAGGTTCCGCGATTACCTCAGTGATGTGGCGTGAACAAATTGTTATGGAAGGCCCGAGTATAATCCGAACAATTTTTATTCATTTCAGGGCCTAAAAATAGGCTAACGCGTAAAATGACGACTTTCGCAGAAACGTTAATAATGGTTAATGATTTCAAGAATTTTTAATAGACTTGAAATAAAAAAGATTATTTGCGAAGTTATAAAAAATTAATCCCTAATAATACTCATATCGTCATTGTGATAGTAGCTTTGTCTGTCCGTCTGTTACGCATTTGTGGCTAGCTTACTAAACCAATTGTTTGGTACAGTTATAATGTGGCATCTGAGAAAAGACATAAGTTACTTTTGAAGGCAAAAAAGGAATTTGGAAGGTGTTCTAGGCTCAGGAATCACGATGTGGCCTCTGGGCCCCTGGGCCGCTCGCCAGGCCTTTGGGCTTCAAGTCTTTTTTTTTTTAACTTTTATAGGTTTACACTTGACCGCCATCTGGCCTTATGTTAAGCGACGATGCGGTCTACGATGGAGCGTGTTTACCTACCTAGAAGAAACCGATTCACTCTCGATTTGAAGACACCAAGATTATAACTATCGGGAAAACCCACTCAGGCAACTCATTCCACAGCCTAGATGTTCTTATCACAAACGTAGAGTCAAACCTCTTCGTCCGTGTCTTTGGAATATCCACCATGAAACGGTGCCGCTTCTTTGAGTTACGAGAAGTACGATAGAAAAAAGGGCAAGGAGGTATTAGATCATGCAGATCAGTTGCACACTCCCCGAAGTGTATCCGATAAAAAAAACCGATAAGCTAGCAATCTTGCGGCGATGTTCAAGAGTTTGAAGTCAAGGCGGCGCGGCCAAGTTAAGACACGTGGCTACGTCTAACCGCGGTCGTGAGAGCGGCCAGGTATACAAATACCAAACAAAGTAAGACCTGGGTTTTAACACTGTTTCGTTCATACGCTTTTTTAGTACAAGTGAAAGAAAGGTAGTATCACAAAACCGAGGTGTAAAACGTAAATCAACGTGAAATTGATTCAAGCTTATTACAATACTTAATGAAAAAAAATTATCATAAATTACCTTCATTTTTATCTTGAATTTTTCACCAAAATCATATTTCGTTATGATTAAACACATCTAAAGCTTGTCAAAGAAACTAGAACGTTGCTAATTAATATTATCATAACTTAATTTTCTAGAATATTGTTTGGTCGAAATTAGTAGTAGAATAGTAGAAATATATATTGAATTACGTATTTATTTAAAACAAAATAATTATGCGGCCTTGAAATTGAGTTCTTCTTTTGCCTATTTCTTGTACTATTATTACATTATGAAAATTATACTCATTCATCATGTTTACCATGCATCTCAGTAACTGTTTTTTTAACGCATAACTGTTTTTTAGCCAATAACAGTTTTTTACCTTGGTAATTGTTTTTTAGCTCGGTAACTGGCTTTTACCGAATTAATTTGCCTCCGTATGTGTATTACTGTAGCAATTTTTATTTTGAGCATTTGCTTTAGTTTCATTATAAGTATCTACCAATCCAGGAAATTTTAGCATTAAATAATTTATTTATACGCGAACTCAAGGTTTTTCGTATATTCAGAAAAACAACTCATAAATATGTCAAAATGTACGTTATTTTCCAGTAATTACGTATTTGCTCGCTCCTGTATCGCAATCAACATTAGTGTAACATTACAAAAGACAGATTTCGATCTACACACCAATTTCACAGATATCAATCTGTAAATACAGTGAAACTGTAATTCGGAAACCCGAATCCATACATCATTTACCGTCAAACTTTATTTCAAAAATATCACTCTGAACAAATGACAAAATAGATTTAAAATATAACAGAATTCGAATTATAATTTTAAAAAATAATACGTATTTCGAAAAGCGAATACAGAAAAACAAAAGAATGGCGCACAAGATTCTTTTGCGTCTGTTGATAGTGTTGTGCCTAACTAGTTTACTTTATTCTCTGTCCTTCTGCCAAGAAGAAGGAGACGCAACGACTGCTGCTACGACTGGGGCTAAGGAAGAGGAAGAAGAAGAAGAACCGAAGAAAGGCTGCTCCATCTGGTGTTGGATACAGAAGATAGCTATGTTTGTGATATCTCAGTTGTTGAGTGGTTAAATAAATAAATGTGTTTATCCGTGTTTTTCTATTAAGATTTTTGATTGTTTCGTAGTTTGTAGTGTATCTCTTTACCTAATGTAAAGCTAAACTATATACAATCAAAAAGGCCGCATTATTCTCGTAATTTTGAATAATTTCTGTTTACTATGGGATCAACTTAGATAATAACTTAGATTGTAAGTCTTTGTTTTTTTTTCAAAATGTCGTAAGTTAAAACAAAACATGTTTATGTGCGCTTGGAATAAAATACAGGCAATGCAAGCCCCTACCACCACCTAATGCTTGGAAATAAGATGTTCTCACGATACGATAGTATGCCGTTTTGTGTTGCAAACTTTGGCTGTGCCAGCGAGCGCCATCAGGGATTACAGCTTCAAGATGACCGTTAAAGATCGCAACACGACTGTGATGGAGGCTCTTAGTTGGGAGAAGCTTTGTAAAAAAATACTCGTAAATAGTTCGGCGTTCTTAACACAAAGTCAAACCTCTTCGGTCCGATTTTCGAAACGACATAAATGTATGTAACGACATAAACAACGAAACGATGTTGATTTCTCCAGCTACCAGTACAGTCCGCTAGAAAAAGACCATGGCGGTATTAGATCATGCACATCAGTTGCACACTCTCTGCAGCGTATCCGATAAGCTAGCAATTTTGCGGCAATATTTGAATATTTGATCACCTTTGAAGTATATTTCAAAAAATAGTCTAGTGGCCTATATTACAAGCGTTTCGATACAGCTCTCGATGACATCAGAATAATTTTTTTTGGCCACGTGGTCAAACTTCTCATTTCATAACTAAGCATCGGGAAAATGAGAAATCCTCTAATAAACTAGTTCTTCTTCTTTAAAATGCCGACTAGTAGAAAGCGTCAAGTCAAAATCAATAATTATTTTTACCTGTCCTTCTGATTTATACATTACCAACTAATTTACCAATTCGGTCACAGGAGTTAGGATAGGTTTTTTTTATTCATGTCACAAACGTATATGTATGCTAAAAAACAGCCACCATGCTGAGTTACATTTATAGTGGCTTACGTAGAAGAAAACTAGTGGCTGAGATAATATTATTCAGATGCGCTTTGGTTGTAGCCGATTTAGTCATTTAGAAGGTAACTTATATTTTCTTAGGCGAAAAATGCGATTAAAAAACTATTTTCGTACAAACATTTAAACCGACTTCAAAACACAAAATAAGCACTCAAAAGCGAAAAATAAATTAATATCATTATTACAAGTGCTACTCACTCATCCATTTGAAGCTTCCCCATTGTTATCCTTTAGCAATATCCATTAAATAAGTAAAGTAACCAATTAACTATTTTGTTCATTGGACGTGATAAAATTAGATCTTCGCGAGAAATGAGAATGACCTTCTAATTTTTCCCACTTCGCCCGTTGACGGAAACTAATGAATAGATCTATCCGATTGATTGAAGGAATATATCCCAAGGCTCAGGCGGATCTATCAAGCTACGAGTCCATTTACGGACTAGTAAGAATTACAACAAGAATAGCTAGTTACAGCCGGTCGTCATCTATACAATAAACAGATAGATCATCATCATCAACAGCCTACTAAATGAAACAGATACCTACAGATAGCGCCCGAGTTGAATGCAGAGCTCAGGAATGCGATACACAATACACACATACCTTTGATAATTGTCAAAGACAGCACACCACTACATTGCAAGCGCGCGAGAGGCGGCGTGCGGGTTGCGGGGGGAGATGCTCCCGCTCATTACCTCAGACCCCGACTTTTTGACACTCTAAAAAAAGGATACATAGCAAAAATAAACAAAACATAGCAAATTAGTGCGACAGTTTATTTTATCAACATCACTATTTTGTGTTTTTGTTTATAGAAGTTAGTTCGGTTTTAATACAATTCATTTACGTTTGATATTATTGTAATATTTTTGAAATGTATGTTTACATTTCAAAAATATTACAATATCAATATCAAACGTAAATGGTTTTAATACAATTCATTTACGTTTGATATTATTGTAATATTTTTGAAATGTAAATTTACATTTCAAAAATATTACAATAATATCAAACGTAAATGAATTGTATTAAAAACCGAACTAACTTCTATAAACAAAAACACAAAATAGTGATGTTGATAAAATAAACTGTCGCACTAATTTGCTATGTTTTGTTTATTTTTGCTATGTATCCTTTTTTTAGAGTGTCAAAAAGTCGGGGTCTGAGGTAATGAGCGGGAGCATCTCCCCCCGCAACCCGCACGCCGCCTCTCGCGCGCTTGCAATGTAGTGGTGTGCTGTCTTTGACAATTATCAAAGGTATGTGTGTATTGTGTATCGCATTCCTGAGCTCTGCATTCAACTCGTGCGCCATCTGTAGGTATCTGTTTCATTTAGTAGGCTGTTGATGATGATGATCTATCTGTTTATTTGTATTTGTTTATTAAAATGTGTATCAGTATATAAGTGATGTTTTTTATTGTATAGAGTGGGATGGTACAGCAGGCGATTTGCCTTACGCCCTTAGCTAGAACTGCAAAATACGATGATTTATCTGTTGGCCCTGTAATTTATCTGGAAACATTGGCCTTCGATCCGGAACGCAGTGTTTTTGGCCTTACTGCTTCATTCTACAATAACTGAAGATGTAATGCTTCTCCAGGTAAACTCTGCAATGAGTCCCTCTTAAGATTCTAAGTGTGTTCAGTGCTAGGCAGTGATCGATCGATCTTCGTAACCAACAAACTGAGAATCAAATTGTTAATCCTAGTGATATACCTACATTAGGCATACTAGGAAACTTAATAATATCTTGCACATACATATATGTACATAATTCCAAGTCTGATTGCGGTGGAGACTATTCAATTATTAATAATTAGGATTCCCGCAAACTAATCATTAATGTACTCACCATGGATACGTCAAAGGAAGCCTCAATTACAAATATCCGACTCGGCAGACGAGTTCTCTATCAAAGGATTTTATTTAATAGCGCATCTTTTGATATTTGATGTGTGAAACATCCAGGGTTTCACACATCAAATATCAGAAGATTTTTCGCTCAATTATTTTTTGTTGTCGTAAAAACTAAAGAAATAGTCTGAAATTTCGAATTTAAATAGGTTATAGTCTAGAACAGCACATGGCTCTTTTATCCCGAGTATATGTGCAGAATGCACCCTGATTTTTTTAATAAAGAGTGACAAGATGTGCAGTACATGTGCCTGATCGTAAGCAACATGCCTGTGACATAGCAGTACAGTGACACGCAGCTATTGGAACATGAGGTGTCAAAATCATTACCTTGCACTGCACTGCGCTCGTCACCCAGAGATCTAAGATCTCTAAGCCCTGTAATTTCTCTGGAAACATCCCTTCAAACCGGAACACAGTAATGTTTGCACATTACTCCTTGGCGGCAGAACTGGTAAAGGTGTGGTACTTCCCAAGGTGGACTCTGCCAAGAATTAGGATTCTTTACACTACAATTATATGTTTTTTTACAGTTATAATTTTTTGCCGATCGGCCAAGTTTCTACAGAGTGGGACACCTTCGGTTAGTCGACCCCAAGACCATCCTCCAACGCGATGGAAAGACGAGCTCGGAGCGTTTAAAAGAGATTGGACGATGGAAGTACAGGACCGGATTAAGTGGAAGGAATTGGGGGAGGACCTTTGCCCAGCGGTGGGACAATTGAGGTCACTTAAAAAAATGTGGAGTACCTACCTAACTTTTGGGAATAGCCTTTTTCTAAATTCTACGCGGAAAAAGTCTATAATATTTGTAGTGGTAGGACACTTTCAACTACTAAATATATTTCAAACATAGTTTTATACATTCATTCTGTATAGGTACTTCATTTTCAGACGATTCTTCGCTTACCTACAGATGGGTGGTCAACAAGCAGACGTTTTTACATGAAAAAGAAAAGTTTGTTGCTGTATATTATACATAAATCTCCTTACCTTATAGTAATTATTCTGAAAATACTTACGACATTTAATTTTGATGTGCTAATAATTATGGTATTTCGTCAAAGGGTATCAGATCTCTGTGTAGCGTGGATTATAAACCTTTTCAATGTTGATAAACTTGAAATTATTTTCAAGTTTAGACCTTCGACCTGAAATTAATTTTCAGATGACGGTTCATAATATTACGCTTTTTTCAAATCCATAAATTACACTTAGTTTTAGCTGAAATTGGTTTGACATTAAATCTGTAATTCTGTACTTATACGATACGGTTTTTATTCAATATTATATGTATCAGAGGCTTTTCAAAATTGTTGTACTTAAAATATTTAAATCCATATTGCAGCTATCGCAACTGTCGATATAATGGTGAAATTTGTTATTCTTAACCGACTTCAAAAAGGGGGGAGGTTCTCGTCTTGTCTCTCATATTCAGTTGTATGTTATTTATATTGTATGTATGTTACACGATAGCTCTGCCAATTGTTAATCAATTCTTAAAGTTATTTTTTGTTTGGTAGATCATAATTCAGATGTGCATCATAAGCACTCTGATATAAACCATTAAGTCTACAAATGATTAAAAAACTATTGTACTTTACGTGCAGTTTTTGCAGATACAAAAAATTTGGTATGTATCATTAAACAAAATTATTGCCAATTTGTTTGTTTTCTATTTCCCATCAACCTTAATTCATATCAATCTCCCAACTTAGGTGATTCATATCGGTATAATTAATAAAAAAAATAATTAACACCCAACAAACAAGAACAAAATTAAAAATTTTGATTAACCCCCGACTACCTCGGATCTCGGATTATCTGTATAACGTTCTACTAGTCAAGCCCTTTCATACCCATATTAAGGGAGTTGTGAAAAAAGAAATGTATTTCGCCATTTTGTGGTAGCCAGTTGTCATAGTGCAAAGTACTCTACTAGTCAAGCCTTTTTATTTGATACCCACATTGAGGTAGTAGTGAAAAAAATAATACAATTCGGCATTTTGTGGTGGCGGTCATCTTGGATTTGAAATTTGTTATAGTGTATAGTATTCTACTATTCAAGCCCTTTCATTTGATATCCATATTGAGGTAGGTTGTGTATAAATATTTTGTCCGCCATTTTGTGGAGGCGGTCATTTTGAATCGATATTAACCAAACATAGCTAAGAACATCTGCACGGATATTAACCTTCAAATAAAAAAACCGCAACGAAATCGGCCCATCCGTTTGAGCTCTACGGCTCCACAGACAGATACACACACACAGACAGACAGACAGGCAGCCATCGACGTCAAACTTATAGCACCCCTTTTTTTGGTCGGGGGTTAAAAACACAAGGTGTTTTAAATTTAACGTGTCTCTCCCTCTTCGTGTCTTTGGCATTTTGGCATCATAAAGGCCTGTTCAAACCGGAGCGCTATTCGCTATCATTGTGGGTAGAGGTAATTATAGGCCACGGAACTTATCACTAAATACCGCGCGGGATACGCGCGGTATTTTGTATGAAGTTCCGCGGCTAGAGCGAAAGCGGTACGTACCGCCTGGGTACACGGTTTTTTGCTTGTTTGGCGACACGTTCCGCTATCGCAGGCGGGGAAATCCGCTTTGGTGTGAACAGAAATATTACCGCTTACCCACTCGGTTTTTTTTTATCCCAGGCGGCAGCGAATACCGCTCAGGTTTGAACAGGCCTTAACTCCCGAATGGAGAAACCGAATATAATTTTGTTTTTAACCCCCGACCAAAAAAAGGGGTGTTATAAGTTTAACGTCGATTTCTGTCTGTCTGTCTGTCTGTGTGTGTGTCTGTCTGTGGCACCGTAGAGCTCAAACGGATGGGCTGATTTCGATGCGTTTTTTTTATTTGAAGGTTAATATCCGTGCGAATGTTCTTAGCTATGTTTGGTTAATATCGATTCAAGATGGCCGCCTCCACAAAATGGCGGACAAAATATTTCTTCACAACCTACCTCAATATGGGTATCAAATGAAAGGGCTTGACTAGTAGAACATTATACACCTTAACAAATTTCAAGATGGCCGCCACCACAAAATGGCGAATTATATTTTTTTTCATTACTACCACAATATGGGTATCAAACGAAAGGGCTTGACTAGTAGAATACTTTGCACTATGACAAATTTCAAATCCAAGATGGCCGCTTCCACAAAATGGCGAAATACTTTTTTTTTCATAACTCCCTAATATGGGTTACAAATGAAAGCACTTGATTAGTAGAATGTTGTGTATATGTCACGGTAAATCTGATTAAATGAAAATTATTAATATTTTTACAAAATTATTAATAATAATCACATGTTTTGGTAAATGTGAATAAACGATCGAAATTTATTACTTTTAGTAGAATTATTAATAATTCACGACACAAATTGATAATTATTACTTTTAGTAGTAATTATTAATAATTCATGACACATTTTGGTAAAAGTTATAAAATAAATGAAAACCCAATGTTTTTTGACCAGCAGGTATTTATTTATAATATATGTAGGTTAGGTTAGGGTTTTTTTTAGTATATGTTTTATAGGTTAGGTTAGGTTTTAAAATATTCATCTCGTGTTATTCACACAATGATTTTTTCCTATCTCCAGTTTTATTTCAAGGCATTTCTCATTAAATCTGGTTCTCATTAAACCTCTCGCACGTCACACACACCGCCCCGCCCCCGCCACCCTTGGCCACTTATTACATCTATCACTACTAGGGTTAAATTATTAATAATAACCGACAAATATGATTAATTTATCACTTTAACCTCGACTTTCGGTAATTATTAATAATAATAGATAATTATTAATAATCTTCAATTATTCACTCTTACCGTAACATATACAACAAATCCGAGGTAGTCGAGGGTTAGTCAAAATTTTTAATTTTGTTCTTGTGTTTCATCAGATCTCGATCTGTCAGCTCTATTACTATATGTGTATTACTATATGGTAGGTATCTAAGACATTATAATGGGGTTACTTTACTTACAGAAAGATAAAATATTAAACAATAACGTTGATGTTCTGTCATACTTTAATTTAATGCGTACTTAAACAAGTACGCATTATACGCAGAATAGTGTGAGATTAACAAACATAAGTCATCGTAGCAAGATCTTGTAGAGATGCGTACAGTCGTTGAACACTTTCGCTTTCTTGCAGACGTCTTGCTTGTGTTGGGTTGCTTCTGCTCTCTCGAGGCAAGCGTTCCCGTAGTCATTCATGGAGCTTCTGTGGTCCAGCTGGTGAGCCACGTGCACTCGTTTTCTGGGAAACGGAACATAGCATAAGCAGGGGGGATCCAGCTTTGGCTCCAGGAGGGGGGGGGGCACACGGCTCCAGGGGGGTCACATAGTCGTATCATGCCACAATAATAAACAAGTACATGCATGATTTTTAATTACTGGTCCACAAAGGTGTGGACTCTTAGCAGAGTCCGCCTGAGGAAGTACCACACCTTTGCCAGTTATTCTACCGCCAAACAGTGATGTGAAAACATTACTGTGTTCCGGTGTGAAGGGCCATGTTTCCAGAGAAATGACAGGGTTTAGAGATATAACATTTTAGATCTCTGGGGGATGAGCGCAGTGCAGTGCTAGGTAATGAGTTGGACTTTTCACGTTTCAATAGCTGCGTGTCACTGTTATGTGGCAGGCATGTTACTTACCATCACGCCATGTCATGCTCGTCTCGTCATTTCATATTTAAAAAAAAACTGCCTGGAGTTTCATAGCCCCCATGACCCCTGGATCCGTGCTTGAGCATAAGTACAGCATATCATTAAACAACCTAAGTGCAGGCAGGTGGATGACGCATGCCTGAGCAATGTCTAGTACAATTTGGGCTCTTGTTAAAATAGCTGTATTGTATTGGGCAGGGGTATTGCTTACCATCAGAAGCATGTCTTACTCGTCCTTCCACTTTATATCAATGAAAAACAACTAACAACTGCTTGCCTAATTGTTCACATATGAAAAAAAACAATAAAGAAAGATCGAATAGCTTATTTAAGTGGTTAATTTATGCAGTTAAATATGTATGAATAAACTAATTGTATCTGTTTAAAATTCATACTGACATTTGTCCAAATTGTGTTGAACAAAGCTTTTTGTCCTTAGTTATTGAAGCGAAAAACAATTATTTATTAATACTGGTTGCATTCAATAATATTTTCAGACACAACGGGATATTATTAAGTACGAATGTTTTGTTTTTTTTTTTTTAATAAAGAGTGACGAGACGATCAGGACATGTGCCTGATGGTAAGCAACATGCCTGACACATAACAGCACAGTGACACGCAGCTATTGGAACATGAAGAGTCCAAATCATTACCTAGCACTGCACTGCGCTCGTCACCCAGAGATCTAAGATCTTATATCTCTAAGCCCTGTAATTTCTCTGGAAACATTACCCTTCAAACCGGAACACAGTAATGTTTGCACATTACTGCTTGGCGGTAGAATAACTGGCAAAGGTGTGGTACTTCCCCAGGCGGACTCTGCCAAGAGTCCTACCACTACAAAAAAATGAATGTTATCGAATAGAGACGATATGAATTGGAAATTCGTTTACTTTTTAATTTAAACTACATATTCAGTTGAAAGTTTAGGGATAACGTGGGGATAACCTTCATGATGCTGATAAAACAAAAAATAGATTCAAGTTAAATTTTGTCTGTTTGAGTTCGTTTAATATCACCAATAAAAAAAAACTTTTACGCACAAGTGTCCATGGCCTATGAGCTTTTTAGCTCGTCTCTCAATCGATTCCAGAGTCTCCAGCTGATACTCGGTAATATTTATATGCCAACTAGCTGCGCCCCGCGGTGTTACCCGCGTAGTTCCCGTTCCAGTTAATTTTCCGGGATAAAAGTAGCCTATGTTTTATTCCAGACTATAATCTAGAGAAAATATAATCAGCCATTTTTAGTATGAAAACTAACGTGGTTATTACAATTTTAAATAAATACACGGGTATCTCATCTATGTGTGTTTGTAAACTTGAAGAGTTATTTGAAGTTACACTATTTTAGGTACGTTAGGGAAAAATAATATCTGAGTTAATTTTTATGATGCCCCGCAGACCGACAACCCAATTAGACACTTGTTTGTTGCGTTGAAGTATTATACGTACATCTTAGCATGAGGTTATCTATTATAAATATGCACAAAAATATATTGGAAGTATAACTTCTGTCATGTGTAGATACATAAGTATCTACACGCACATTTATGGTCTGACCGGGCGAATTTTGAAAACTACCATTCAGATGTAAACAACAACTTGTATTCCATTTCACAGCTGCTTTGAAAAAAATGCTTTGAGCGATAGCGACATTTGTTTCTATGTTTTCGGTTTTTTTCTAAGTGTGTTTTGATTTTAAACAATACTTAAATTTTTATTTTGACCTCTGAAACTGTGGGCAAAACTAGTATGTAACAATGAATTAAACCATAACTATTTCATACTTTTCTTCATGATATTTCCCTAATTACGTATCTTGTCAAAAGATAGTTGGCGTCCATTAGTCGTTAGGTGATATTACGTTTGGCATTTCTTTTTGTGTAGCCAGCACAAAAAATAGAAGGATTGATAATAATGGATTAGGACGTGCGGGTGAAATAATTCTGTCTCGAAGAAAATACATTTTCTTTTCGTAGAAATTCCGAGCTAGGAAGGATAGAATAGATGTACATCGGATAAGCATAAATGAGTTTTGACAGAAACGTGAATTGATTGAGAACGGGGAAGCCTTTTGAACTCCTAGAGGCTGATTGTCGAAAATGGTTTTTTGATCAACATTTTATTATACTTAAGTATTTATAGTAAATGCTTTGAATAAATGAATACAAAAAAGGTGTTATTCTCGTTTTAGCGAGTTTTTTTTTTCGGTTTTTACTGTTCGTAACTTTATTTCTGTTATGTGACATTATCATAGTTTATTAAATCATATATCTTTATGCTGTGATATTATGCTACCCCAAAAGCTACTATTATTGTCCTAAACAAATTGACAAGAAGATCAGAAAATCAGAAATCCAAGGGAACTGTTCTAGTTTAGCAGCTGTGTTAGACGAAGGTGTGGTGCTACTAGGAAAAACATGCTAGAAAGATGAAACACGCTAAAACTCTCGAAAATTTATACGTTTTTACAAGACATACACTTTAAATATGATGTTTTGGTATAAATAACTCATGAAATAAATACAACTGAAAACATTAAATTAGGGGTATTACTAATAAAAACATCTTTACAGCGGACGACATTACCACGCTGTACTTACGGACAGGGAAATATTTAGGGCCATATAGAGACTTTAGCGATATACATTGAACAAACAACAAACATGTTAATAGTTTTTTTCATCTGTATTATATAATCCATAGACCTCTGTAGGTCTACAGATAATCAAGATGTTCAAGCCCACTACCAATCGGAAGCGTATCCAGCATGGCAATGCTTATGCGTTGGGCCAAATAAACGCCAGCATTTTGGTCACGCGTCGCGTCGACTAAGCGCTTTCTTTTAGTACGTAATGTATTATGCATTGCTCTTCATAGTACACATAGTAGTTAGTATATGCAGATTACCGATTTACAAGTTAGAGCAATTACGCACATGACATCAAAAATACAGTGGTGTGCTTGAAATTTGAACCGAATTATCTGCTTCTAGCCACGTGGTCGGCAATTGCCGTTATCCCGACTAGACCAGTCAGTCATAACTTATTAGACCAGCCGTAACTTATTTTTTTTCAATATTATAATTATTTAATTCATGTGTGTTCGAAATCAAATATAAATAGGTATTCGCTGAAAATCTAATTTGAAAAGTAATAAAGTAACAGCCGGCTCGAAAGGTTTATGACAACTCAACTTACTTCGAGTTGTTGAATGAGCTAGAGAAAATTTTCCGTCCTCTGTTGACTTAGATAATTTAATTTTAATCCGGGATCACAAAATGGAATCCTCTTACGTGGAATTCATTAATTCCATTTTTGTCGCGAAATTCCGTCTCGTTTAATGGTAGCATTTATTATACGTGGTAAGATTACGTTGCTAATTCAACGTTATTTTTAAAGATTATATAATTTTATTTTTACTAAGGCATTGGATCTTTTTTGTTAGATTTGTTGCGTGTGATAATTAGATGTACTATTTTTGATATTTTTATTGCATATTTTCATTGTTCCGTAACTTTTCTAATTGCATTTTAGAAGGAGCCTTAGATTAGTTGTTTAGATTAGATGAGATTAGATTAGTCTGGTGTTGAATTTAGTGTTCGCCAACTTACCTATTTTTTACCTTCATCATTATCATTATTATCAGCCGCAAGACGTCCAATGCTGAACATAGGCCTCCCCCCTAGATTTCCACAACGAACGATCCTGTGCAACCTGCAACCAGCGGTTTCCAGCGACCTTTATGAGGTCATCTGTTCATCTAGTGGGAGGCCGTCCAACACTGCGTCTTCCGGTTCGTGGTCGCCACTCGAGAACCTTTCTTCCCCATCAGTTGTCATTTCTGCGAGCGATGTGGCCTGCCCATTGCCACTTCAGCTTGCCTACTCTTTGAGCTATGTCGGCCACTTTCATTCTATTGCGTTTCGTTTTTTACCTTACATGCATTGAAACATTGGCTCAAATTCAGAACTATTTTTAGTCTAAGATCCCGCTATACAACGACCTTCATCGAGCTGTTTATTGGATGAAAAGTGTTTTATATGTAATTTAATATGTCAAACAATATCTTGCAATTGCAAATGGGTTGTCTAAAAAATTTCAGTCCAAAATATGATTAATTAACAATTAAAAATTATTTTTTAAATATTTCACTTAAATTGATTGAATTTTAGAAAAAACTATACAACATAACTTATTATTTTAGCTTTAATCAGTGTTTAAATAAGTCATTATTTTGGGAATTTATAAGCGTCTGTTTACTTTACTTTTCTTAAATTATCATACTCTATTTGTATATATGTTCGTCAGACAACTATTTTAAAACAAACGTAGCCTGAATATGTATATCAAACGTGAGTTACCTCTGTATTTATTTAAACTATTTTAAAGGATTTTCCAAAAAGACAGACCGATCTAAAGGGCTAATCCCCTAAACTCAATTTGAAGTCAATATTTGATAATAGATGTCTCACTCAATCTCGCGTTCTTACCCATAGAGGCATTAAAATTGAGTTTAGGGGCCTCTATTAAATTGTGCCAAAATCATTATTACTTATAAGCGTCCAGGTTGATGACCCCGTTTGCACTGATGATGCCAAGCTTCTTGAGAACGCAGAAGATGATGCAACTTTCGTCAGACTCTTGGACGTCGACCTTTCTGTTTCGAGGGAACATCTCGGTAAGGCACTGCTGAGCCGCCACGTCGCTTATCTTGTCGTGAGCGTACATCACGGATATACGCGCCTGGGTGCTGGCTGCTACTGCCAGGAGTAGGACCGCTACTGCTAAAACAAAATACTGCTAATTCAAATTTCAAATTTATTCACGGGTAAGGTCTTACCTTACTCGTAAATTTATTTGGGATAAGTGAATTGTTGTGTATGAGTCATTTGGAACGTCTCTTGATTGAATGTAAAGCCACTCGCAGGTACTTAGTCTACCCCAGACATGCCTACAGGCTCCCACTAGAAGCTTTGGTCAGCCCTGAGTGTCACTCTCCATGCTCGGCTAGCGCTCCACTACCCGCTTGATACACTGGCCGTTTTTCGCGTTTACAAATTTGGCGGGAAAACGGGTGTCAGGTTACATAAGTGCGGTGTTTATGCTTCGGCATATGAAGTGGCGCCTTACTTTTACCTGTTTGAGCCATTTACTCTCAAGAGCGTTTCAAGACGCTTCTAGCGGTATCATTTATTTATAATTAATGTACTTAAATTGAAAGCTAACATTTTTGACACTTGAGCAAAAATTTTCGCGATTTCTCAAGTAGTCTAACAACTATTACTTTAATAATTTATAAGGGAGACAGTGGATTTTATGGGTTAAATGTGTTGTATACGAAATAACAAACTCGAAACACCAAAAAAACTGTATTCGATTGCATAAATTATATTTTTTTTTATTTTTTTCCTTACGTCGGGACCATTTTCCCGCCAAAAATTTTGATTTTTGTTTTTTTTTTAAATTTTACGATTTTTCTATGTAAATGAACTTTAATTTGAATGTGGGTTATATCAAAATAAAGACCGGTTTAAGTAGACGCCATTAAACCCAAATTTATCGTTATACCTGTCCAAATAACAACACGAAAAAAAAATTTTTCCCGCCAAAACCCAAAACGCAAATATAAGTTTGTTTGTTGTCGTCATTTTGGGTACTTATATTACACGCCGGTGTATCAAGCGGCTACGGAGGTCGCAGGCACGCTGCGCTCGCCACTTCTCCCTCCTTCGCTAAGCTTGTCTATTACATACCTACATTTCCTAGGAATTGCTAACAATGACGGATCACATAAATTTCCGTTTACATTTACAATATGAGTTCAAAATCAAGAAAGTTTAAAAACCACATTAACTATAAAATTGTAATAACAATAAAAAAAAAATGTTTTTCTAGTAAATTTAACTATCTTTATTCGTTCAATAACTTTTCCTATCTTTAACAGTACTGCAGTGATAATTGATAATATCCAAGAGGTCAACTGCCGGAGACGACGCGCAATTAAACGTTATTTTTTTCTCTTTGGGTGTTCAATACTTTCTTCCAATTGGAATGGGACTAATTTGTACTATCTGGATGTATTTATCTGCGTTTCACATTGGCAGCCGTCTACCGCCTAACTGAAATCGTTTTAGCTTTGAAATTGCTCTCTTTTTGTTTCGCTTGAAATTATAGAGACAGCAATAACAAAGCCAACGCCGTTTTAGTAGGAAGGGCCGATAGTCATCCAGTCTTCCCGGTGTATTGGTGTGTGACATTCGGGTCTTGCAGTTATGTAGCAACTGATTCGACCCGTTGTCCCCGACAGCATCACGACACAACATGACGTAACACGACTAGGCTGCTTAGCATAGCAGCCGACCAAAAAATACCACTGCTGGGACTTGGAGGCTTGTCTCGCAAGGAGAGAGTTAAGCCTATAATCCACCTCGTTAGCCCCGGGCGCGTTAGTCCCCATGCCCTCTAAAAACTTTAGGAACATGTAGATGTTTTCTTCTACCGTTTTTAGCTGCATTACGTACATGACTTCGAAAAGACAGTGGAGCACGTTGGATTCGAATCAGGGGCTCCGGATTTCCAGTTGCCGCTCTCCCGACTAGACCAGCCGTAACTTCATGATCTGGTTAAATACCGTCTTTGGTTTAAACTTGTACATATATCTGTATTTGGAAAAATACACAAAAGTGCAGACAAGAATCGTATCTACGACCTCGCGATTGTGAATTACACATTCTAACAATTAGACCACTGCGGCCTTCTATTCATCTACTAAATCTTCATGTTATATCTCATTACACCTAGTTGATCCGTCGCAAGGACTGACTTTAAATTCATGATAGATTAACTTTGGTAGTTACTTATTTTATATAGTATTTGAGTGACGAGACAAGACGAGAGAGCAGGACATAGTAGGTACTTTGCCAGGCGGACTATGCAAAGAGTCCTACCACTACAAAAGGATAAGCAAGGATATAAGATTTTATTATCTTTGGATCTAACTCCAACTACAGCTAAGTCTTCGATGAATCTGATTTAAATCCTCCAACTCAAACTTACTGATAAACCTACCTTGTTATGCCTTTAATTTATGCAAGGAATGGAACTTTACGTATGTACCTACAAGTTGTAGTCGAAATCTACAAAGGCCTATACATACGAGTACATAATACATATGTATATCGTTCCTTTGGTGAGACAAGGGCATACATATATGTTTTCATCTTAGTTTGCATCTAAGGAGCATATCATAACTAACAAAAGTGTATACGAGTATGAAGTGTGACATGTTTAACTAAGACCAATTTAGGAAGAAAAACACAATATAAACGTAGCGGTTCGCCCGGAGACCGCAACACGAGACCGCGACGCGAGACCGCGACCGGAGACCGCGACAGGCACTTGACACTATGGAATTGTATGGGCGCCAGTTCGCGCCGAGACCGCGACAGGAGACCGAGACACGTGTCGCGAGACATGTGTCGCGGTCTCGGCGCAAACTCGCGCCCATACAATTCCATAGTGTCAAGTGCCTGTCGCGGTCTCCGGTCGCGGTCTCGCGTGACGGTCTCGTGTCGCGGTCTCCGGGCGAACCGCTACCTTTGTCCTACAAAAAGCAGAAAATGTTTCTAAAAATGACGACACATTCAGTTTTGGCCCATGTCTCACCAAAGGCAGAATATGCACGCTTACAAAAGGTAGTAAGGATTGATATATCTCTCTATTACTTTAATTGAGGTAGTGCAGGTTCAGGTATTTAGTGAACCTGACTGGCCTAGTGGCTTAGTTGGTAGTAGCTCTGCCTGCGAAGCCGAGGGTCGTGGGTTCGATCCCCCACCCAGTGCAAATATTTGTGTGATGAATTCAAATGTTTGCACTGTGTCTGGGTGTTTCTATGTATAATAAGTATGTATTTAAAACTATATAAGTATTATATCAGCTATCTGGCTGCCATCACACAAGCTTTGCTTAGTTTGGGGTCAGATGGCGTTGTGTGTGGATTGTCCACCAATATTTATTATTATTATTTATTTATTTCACGAGTGGTCTAGTCGGAAGCAGACTGGTCGAATCGGATGGCGGCTGCCACGTGGCGACGGTTGATCCGGAGACTCCAGGTTCAAACGTTCACTGTCTTTTCGAAGTCAATTGCGTAATGCCGCTGACTTATAACGGTGAAGGAAAACAGCGTGAACATACATACATGTTTCTAGAATCTTTCGAGGTCATGTGTCATATCAACCCGTACCAGTATGGCAAGCCAGCCTGGACTCTCTCCTTGCAAGAGTCCAAGTCCCAGCAGTGGGACTAGTGGGCTGCTTACGCTATTAGCATTAGTATGCAACGTAACAATGGGGCAGCATCTTGAGCATCAAAAGATCGACATAAGAGTAGAAGATTTCCACTAGTACCGGCCTCTGACTAAGTTTATGGATACATATATTTCGTATCGTAGTTTTTGTATAGCATTATGTACTTGTTAGTTACTTTTCTTAGCCCACTTTTCGTTTCCACTGCTGGGACACGGGGCCATCTCTCACAAGCAAATAGTGATTGTCGATTAATGAATAAAGAACTTTGACTTTGTGAAAGCCTAGATGTGCGGGCTAATGGGTAACACGTGACCTCGAAAGATGTCTTTGTTAGACCACGTCAATTTCCTCACGATATTTTCCTTTACCGTTAAAGCCAGCGGTGAAAATACGCAGAGGTGAAGACAGGTTTTGAACCTATGCAATTAAGAACCTATTATCTTGCGATCGTGAAATCGGGCGTTCAAGCTACGTGGTGGTAACCAAGGCTTATATCAGCACTAGCGGCTGGTTCCGGCTTTGCTTGGGAATATAAATATATAACGCGACATGTTGTTGTTTGTCCGCGACTCGATTAGCATGAAAAAGGGTTATAATGACGTAAAATTAAAAGATACTTAGACACATGCTGTCACGGACTTCTTTAGCGCAAGTCAGCGCGCGCAACGAAAGCTCTCAAAAAGGTATTTTCCCCGTTTTTGTTACATTCTTCGTTCATGAAACATTCTTTTACATTAAATTCTTCGTTCTCCCCTCCAATTGAAAGTAGCGTAATGTTATATGACTATATATACTTATAGTCGTCCTCGATAAATGGACTATCCGAAAAATAAATAATCTTTCAATTCGAACCAGCAGTCCCAGAGATCACCGCGTTTAAACAAACAAACTCGTCAGATTTGTAATATAAAGTAGGTACATGTAAATAGATTACAGTATAAGTAAGTACTTCTCTCGTATCACGTCTAAAACATCTAATTTTTTAATTCTCCGGGTCATGTTATTTATTGTGTAGGTAATTGTTGTTTCAAAGTATAAAGCAGTCCACATTTTTAATTTCCCAACAAAAGCCGTTTAAAATAATCTGGATAAATTATGCGCATGTATTGTGAGTTAGACTGTTGTTTTATTTGTGGAGCAACTTCTATATTGTTGTCCACGAATGACTCATAAAAGCGACAAACAGACTAACTAGTTTATATATCTACGGCTTAATGAAAACGTTTCCTTTGATATGCAGAACAAATGGAAGCTCTAGTCAGCTCCCCAGAAATTTGGTTCAGATCTTTTTGCTTTGATAACTTGAAATGAAAACAAACGATTTGTTTATGCGAGGTTTCCTTCTAATAAAAGAACAAACGCACTTTATTGATTTTATTCAGAGTACAAAACGTAATGAAAATTCTTCGACGTGGCTAGGATATGGCCCGTCAGATGTATTCAGCTTTGATGTGCCACCTTTCTTTTAGGTTTCTACTCACTGAAGTACCACATTTTATATCCTATGCTAGTTAATATAAGGACTAAATTAATTCTTCCGGGTCAGTATATGAGACTGCGTAGAGTTGCGTGCAGTCGTTGAAGACTTTGGCTTTCTTGCACACGTCGTTTTCTAAACGCATTCCGTTGATGTTCTGAGCACAGGTTTCTCCTACGTCTGAGATCAATATTCGTGGATCGTATCGATGGATGGCTTGAACTCGTCTGTAGTAGTTCTTGATGTTAATGTAGCCATCGTTGGTCATGATACCAAACTTTTTCAACACACAATGTATTATACAAGGAATGTCATTCCTGTCTATTCTTAATGGGTATTTGTATAACTTTCTCGGGTACATATCTGCCAAGCATTCGTTTGTTACCACATCGCTTTTTTTATCTCGAGCGTATAGAATTGATATCGATGGCTCTGAATCCAAGTTGTGAGAGAAAAAGTTGTCTTTTGCACCATTTACCGTTACTGTTAATAAAACTGACGCGTAGACTAGGATTTCTGAAAGTTTGGTTGTAAAAACGAATGGTCATTTGAAAATACGAGATGAGAACGTAGCAGACAACGTACAATAAGAATAAACTCGCTTTTAGAAAGAAATATAACTAAACGTCTTTGGAAGAAATGAGAAAATATTTATACGTCTATCAAAGTTAAGTGCTGAGTAATAAATACATTCTGTTTTCTTATGATTTTAACCTGACTTCCGTGATTTTAACGATAATAATACGCTTACCAAGGAAGCATAATATCTAAAAAACATGCAACTAAATAATTGCCCTTTTGCAACAATTTACTCAGGCTCAAAAATGTTTCAATTACATAGTTAGAACTTGCCTATTTTTCTATCAAAATGTTCATAGTTTGAAAAATCAACATCGTTTTAAGGTTGACGCTGCCAAGATTGGAACTCCCTTGGGGATTGACTCCTTGTTCGTAACTTCTAGGCTATGGAGTGAATTGTATGAGTGGGTTTTCTCTGACGATTCAATCTTTGTGTCTTCAAGTAGACAGTGAATCGGGGTTTTCTAGCATCGCATCGTTGATTCACATCATGGCGTGGTGGTTAAGTGCATAAATTTTGACGGCAGCAAGATCCCAAATTTTAAGTCCAATTTCGACACGAACGTACTCAAAAACTTGACAGCTGTTTTGGTTCAAAGGATCTTTTAGTTTTGGAATATTCAAGCGAATTATTATAGACAACTAGAACCGTCTAAAACAAATCTAGATTTGAATATAGAACGTTGAATATTGTATTACTTATATTACAAGAAAAGATGAGATAATTAAATACGCTATAAAGTTTAAATCACTGCATAATATAATTACGAAAATGTCGTGGTTTATCTTAAAATACCAAAATCCTGGGTATTTTAACACAGGTTTTTAAAGAAGTATAAATATAGTTTTAGTAAAGTATAATAGAGAGATACACAATGGGAACAAGTTTTCATAAATTCATACTACGTTGGAAGAAAATAGGTAATGAATATTCTACAAATTACAAAAGAGATTACAACGCTCGTTACTTTAACAAACATTAAAAACAGCCTTGTGTTCAATTTAATTAAACAAAGTTTTTGAAACGCAAAACCATTCTCGGTCGGCCTCTAAAGTATTTTTCCTCGTTCTTACATACAATTTTCAAGCTTCTTATTTCGTAAATTCCGAGCATTTCCAACCGCGAATGAGAAATGATAAAACATAATTTGAAATATTACACTTACTCTCCATTTCTGTGGTTGGAACTTGGGAGCGTAGCTAAAGCATTTATTTATAAGCACATCGTAATTTCCGAGCAACAATGTCAAAATCTCAAAGGGGACTGGAGTGAGATGTTTTGCTTTACCTGAAATGTGTTGTTTCTAAATTCGCGGTGGAGTATTTTATATACTCGCTCGTTTTGCCGAAACAATTGCCCATTGTGGAGCTTGATAAGAAAAGGTAAGAAGTGGTATAACATAAAAAACCTAAATGGCCAGGTGGTCGGAGGCTGCGTTTACTGCCTGAAACCTTTTTTTGTGTGTTTGACTCATTTTACTGTAACATAAAGCAAGGCGATTATGAAGCCTTTGACACGATGTTACTTGCTCTTTTTACATCCCAACCAAAAACGGGGTGTTATAAGTTTGACCTCGATGTCTGTCTGTCTATGTGTGTGTCTGTCTGTGGCACCGTAGAGCTCAAACGGGTGAATCGATTTCGATGCAGTTTTTTTAACTTGAAGGTTAATTTCCGTACGGTGGTTCTCAGCTGTTTGGTTAATTAATATCGATTTGAGATGGCCGCCTCCACAAAATGGCGGACAAAATATTTTTATTACAACCTCCCTTAATTTGGGTATCAAATGAAAGGGCTTCACTAGTAAAATGCTATACACTATGACAAATTTCAAATCCAAGATGGCCGGCAACACAAAATGGCGTATTACATTTTTTTATTCACTACTACATCAATATGGGTATCAAATGAAAGGGCTTGACTAGTAGCGTACACTATGACCAGTTTCAAATCCAAAATGGCCGTTACCCCACAATGGCGGCATACATTTATTTTTGCACTACTCCCTCAGTATGGGCTGGACTAGTAGAATGTTGTACAGATAACAAACACGAGGTAATCAACGTTTTTTATTTTGTTCTTGTTACACTTGTTTAGGGAGCGTCCTGCGGGGTTACCAGCGTAGTGCTTGTTCTCGTAATTTTTCCGCGATGAAAAACAACACACCTGTCCATTACATCACAGTGGCATACAGCTATTGGAACACGAAGAGTCCAAATCATTACCTAGCACCGCACAACGCTCATGACCCAGAGATGTAAATAAGGTGTTTTATCTCTTATCCTAGTAATTTCTCTGGAAACATTGCCCTTCAAACCGGAGTACAGTAGTGTTTTCATACTACTGCTTTGCGGCAAAATAATTGGCAAAGGCGTGGTTCTTCCCGAGGCCGACTCTGCAAAGAGCCCTACCACTACTATAATATACATAGATATTACATAGATATATAAATACTTAGACAGATATATTTAATGAAATCATGTTAATTTATGTAAAATATCAGATTATTGTGTTTGGGTTTATTGTTAATATTTCATTTTAATTTTGTACTGGAATGATACCATATTAATTACAATGAAACTTTGGCCGCCATCTTTTTTCGACTTCAAAGAGCAAGTAATTGGGAATTGACTTTTACGTTTTCCTTCCCGGAACGTGTCACGGTCAAAGGTCAATTGAGGAAAGGAAATATCACTGGACCAAACAAAACTTTTATTTTAAGGAGAAATGTATTTTGCTCCTACAATAGGGGCTCTAACAATGTTGTTATAAGGTCTAAATTGTCTGTTAAAATTTTACTATAAATGTATTTCAAAATTTAAAATTTCAGCCGCATTTTCGGCCAGTTGAGCTACACTGCCCAAATTATAGAATAGAATAGAATAGAATAGAATAGAAATATTTATTGGCCTTATAACAAATTGTTACATTAGGTAAGTCAATACAAAATTCGATCAAGTTATAATTAATTCCAACAATATTATTCTTACACCGTTATAATCATGTATTAAGTATATATTAACATTAAACAATTCGGGCCCAAATTAACAAACATCATTACGAACCTTTGTCAAAAATTACTTAGCTAAAAATGCTCAAATGGTAATTTTGCACAAAATTTACAAAATCTGTCAAATATAGATCATAATACAATAAACATATTCAACTAAAATAAATGCATACATTATCAAATTCATTCAGTAAAAGTAAATGTCAAATTTTTTTAAACAAAAATGCATACATTATCAAATTCATTCAGTAAAAGTAAATGTCAAATTTTTTTAAACATCTGTCAAATTCAAAAAAAGGGCACAATTATACAAAAAAAAAAAAAAAAAAAAATAAAAATAACAGAAAAACAAAAAACATAGGTATATATATCTGCTATAAATTACTATGAGACTATGTCAATAACAACCATGGAAATGAAACTTATTGGTTTGAAACTAAATCACTTGTTTGCAAGAATGAAGAATCTGTCATATTAAGTTTCATGAACTCATTTAGTGAGTAAAAGGGATTGGACTCGAAAAAGTATTTTAATTTTATTGTAAAACGTTTTTTATCTAGTTTTGTGACGCTTTTTGGCAGCTTATTGAACATACAAATTTTACTATAAATGCCTTGCTTCTGTACTTTAGTCAGTCTATTTCTAGGTATTTGCAATTCATCATAAACTCGGCACTTTCTTATATACCTAGGTTTTGTCTTCATGAGGGTCACTTTTTCGTCATATATCTCTAACAAGCAACTGTAGATATATAACGATATAGCAGTCATAATTTTTTTACTTCTGAAATGTTCTCTCACAGACGTTCTTTTTTTTAAACCGAAAATTATTCTCATTGCTCTTTTTTGGGCTCGTAATACCCTTATCATGTCTTTTCCGTTTCCCCATACTGTTATAGCATACCTTATTCTTGAATGTACATAAGCAAAATACAACGAAAGCATAGCAGCTTTATCCACTAATGGCTTCAGTTTCAGAAGTGCGTAATTTGCTTTTGACAACTGTCTACATACTTTTCCGATATGTGCTGTGTGAGTTATAGTATTATCAATTGTGTAACCAAGAAAAACATTTTCCTTCAGCCCATTTTCATTGAATCCACCTTTCTTGGACCTGTAATACATTACAGCTGTCTTGTCTGCGTTCATAATAATGCCATTGTCACTAAACCATTTACTCAAAATACCTATAGCCTCTGTAAGTTTTTCATTTAGCCTATCTTTAAGTTTATCCCTTATACCAACATGAGTGTCATCTGCAAATAAACTTATGTAAGTCCAATCAGGCATTATGTTAGCAAGATCATTGACATAAATCAGAAATAGTAATGGCCCCAATATTGATCCTTGTGGCACGCCTATATCCATGATACTTTCTTCTGATTTGTCATCGTCGTTCAGTGACACAATTTGGGATCGGTTTTTGAGGTATGCCTTCAATGATGAAGTGGTAATGGAATGGAATGGAACCTGGTAATTATCGACCAATTTGCATTTTACCTGTGATATCAAAGTTACTAGAAACTGTAATTAAAAGGAGAATTTTGGACTACTTTGAAAACAACCATCTTTTCACAGCTTCTCAATTTGGATTTCGTGCAGGAAAATCTACCGAAATGGCGATAAGAAAAGTAATATATTATATTTTGGAATCACTGGATAAAGCAGAAAAATGTGCTAGTATATATTGCGACTTGTCAAAAGCATTCGATTGCCTACGCCATGACATCTTGATTCTGAAGCTACAGCATTATGGGTTTCAAGGAGCTGAGCTTGATATGAATCAAGCTCAGCTCCTTGAAACCTTATTTTAATATATATATAATATAATATATATTAATATATATAAATATATATTAATATATATTACAATAATTGATTGTAATATATATTAATTCTAAAATGTTATTGTTTGTTAAAATTAATTTTTGAAGAGTTTTAGGACTCATGCCATAAATGTCAGATGTAGTTTTCGGTTTCATATTTTTTATAGTTGTCACCAACTCTTCTAAATCTACTGGGGCGAAGTGTATTTTGCTTTGTACTTTATTTGTTAATTTTAAATAAGGAACACATTTACTAGGATCTGTTTGTGTATTACTCGTTAATTTGTGCGCGACATTCTTAAAAAAGTTATTGAATGAATCCGCTATTTCTTTAAAATTTGTAATTTCTTTTCCATTCCCCACTTTAAGTTTAAGTATCCTTCTTATTTTATTTTGTTTTTTGTTATGTTTTACCTGCTCATTTATTATCCTCCATGTTTCTTTTAGTTTGTTCTCGGATTTTTTTATTCTGATACTTAATTGATTACGTTTTGCTTCAGTAAAGACGCTTCTCAAAACTTTTTTATACTTTTTTATTTCGTTTTTTCTACTTTCATTTGGCTGAAACTCCTGCAAAATTTCCATTTTTGCTAGGTTACTTTTTGAGATTTCAATACCTTTCGATGCCAATTTTTTACCTGCAAAACTTCTATTACATTTCTTTTTGGGAAACGCAACATCATAACAGAATTTAATTGAGTCTTGTAAAATATTCATTCTTACGCTGGCATCCTCAGACATCAAAATTTGTTCCTTAACATTATGAAAATCTTTATTAAATAGGTAATGGAAATAACTAATGTTACATTTTGAGAAATTTCTTGCAAAGCAAGACAGTTTCTTACAATAATTTATGTTATTTTCAATATTTACTGCCAACTTAATTACTTTGTGATCTGATAGCTGACGGTCCAATACATAACCTTCGCCGTTGTCAAAATTTACAATAAAGTTATCTATACATGTGGCACTTGTACCTTGAATTCGCGTTGGTTCATTTAGAACAAATTTACAGTTAAAACTATCTAAAATTTTTTGAACACGTCTAATATATTTGTCTGGTTTTAATGTATTTAAATTGAAGTCTCCTGCAATCACAAATTTTTTCCCCTTCCTTGCTTAATTTTAGTAGCAATTTATGTAAAATGTCAAAAAAAAGCTGTATGTCTTTATCCGGCCTATAAGCAGCTATTATAATTAATTTAGCTGACTTGATTTCTACTGCTGCTATTTCGAAATTCATTTCGAAAGCAATTTTATTAATGTCACCCCTTACTTTGAAATCCAACTCATTTCTAACGAATATGGCTGTTCCTCCGTGTAAAAATAACTTTCTATTGAAATAAGTGGCAAGTTCAAAGCCAGGAAGGACCATAGTAGGTACCTTGTCATCTTCTCCCCAAGTTTCCGATAAACAAAGGACGTCACACCAATTATTGTCAAGAAAATCTTCTAAAAATCAGATATTTATTACTTATAGACTGAATATTTGCATGTATAATTATGTATCTATGGTTGTCTTGTAATCCTTTCGAAAATTTCCAGCGTCAAATGATGTGACATTTTCACCTTCTTCTTTTAATTTAATGAATTGCAGTGCTGATGTTCCATTAAATTTGGTGGAAGCAGTTAAAGTCACTATTATGGTTCTTACAAGTTCCGTTATTCTCCTGTAACTGTATAGTTTGCCATAATTGTCTTTTATATTGGGATCTATGTATTTAATATTTTGTACTGTGTTAGCGACGTGCGCTATTTCTTTATTGATATTGTAAATCTCGATATCATTTTTACCGTTGTACCTTATTCCACAAACTATTATATTGTATGACCTGTCCCGCCATTCCAATATTCCTCTCAGTACTGTTGTATATCCGTTATCGTTGTTCGTTTCATTGAGCGTATCATTATAATTATTTATAATAATTGCGACGGTATCGCCTTGTCCTAAAGTCTGAGTTTTGCTATGAAATCCTTCTAAAATTGTATTGTAAGTGGCTCCTGGTTTGCAATAATTGATAATTGTACGCTTCTCATATGTGTCCTTAATGATATCTGAAGCAAGGCCTCGACCTGCTCCGTTTGAAAAGATAACAATTTTTCTAGTCGTTGAGTTGAGGGGAACACATGCATCATTCCTGATCCCATTGTGACTCGTTTTACTGTCTTCTATTGATGAACAATTATTGTCAGTGTTTAAGTTTCTCTTCATTTGTAATTCTTTAATTCTGTGTTGTAAATTAGTGTTTTCGTTTTCGATCTTCCGATGATCAGTTTGTAATTTTCTAAATTTTTGTGATTATTTTAAGTTTTTTCATAAGTGATGCGCTATTTTATGCAAACTCTTGACAAACACGCCCTTTTTTTTTCTAGATTTCGATGATATATTTTCCTTAATTTTATTTGAGTTTCCATGTTGTTTTGTTTTTCCTCATTAAGCCATTGTTGCAATTGCAAGATTTTTGTGTTCAGTTTTTCAATCTCTTGATTTTTCTCAGAATAATTTTTTTGTTGGTCTTCATGAATAAACAGTGCATGTCTAGTCGGTGTGTCCTCTGTAGAAGTTCGTTGTCGTTTTCTTTTTTTACCGAACAGTGGTGAATTTTGTACTTCGCCATACTCGACTTTTTTATACAATTTATTGATTTTAGTACATTTTTCAATATCCCTTTTTAGTTGACCATTTTCTAATAATAAGTTTTCGATTTCGTTATGGGCTGATGTAAGCTGAATTTCCAGGTCAGATATCTTTTGCTTGAATGTGAAATTTAGCTCACTCTCATTCAAATTTGTTTCTGGTAAGCTTATCCTTGTTGACTCAAATAGCGAAGAATCTGATAAGTTTCCTACAGAGTTTGCTCGTTGGCGTGGGTGAAATCGAATTGTCACATTATCAGTCTCCATGTCCTGCATATTTTTATTCCCATCAGAAAAAAAAATGTTCCAAAAATGTTGCGCACAGAAAGCTTAAAACGTAAGTATGGAAAAAAAATATAATGCAAAAAGATTCGCTCGGTTGAGGTTCGATCCGAGATACGACTGTTTCTCACGTCGTTAATTCTATACTCATTCACATTACACCACAGTGGTGTTACGATGACCCATCGAATTTTGTCTACTTATTAATGTTTTTGTTATTAATTCAGAAGGTATGTTTGATGCAAATAACCAAAACTTTGCACACCCAGCACTTTATTGAAAAATAACTTGTATTATATTATTTTCCATTTCTTCACCAAAATCACGAAATATTATTATTTATCGTCCAAAATAACACTGTTTAACGATGTTTTCACTGTTTCACGTTAAAATTTGTACGTCTCGGTGTTGTTTTAGCAGGAATCTCACATTCCTTTTTAGCTTTAATTTCTTGTTTCTATGGTTTAATTCACAGTAGTACTTCTATTTTCTCACTAATTTCTCACTATAAGCACTTCCGACTAAGATATAACTTTATTCAAACTTATTTAACTTTTTTAAACAGATTTTGTTGCGGAGCTAGTTGTTTACCGTGTTTGACAGTTTGTCCTCTGTCAAACCAACAAAATTTTGAATTTACCAAAACAACACAAAAGATTGCGCTTTACGGCGATTCAATCATCAATCAATCAAATCATATACGTAGATATAAGTTTTCATCCTATCCTACTAATATTATAGGTAAATACCAATGTTTGGATGTTTGTTGCTCATTCACGTCGGAACGTTTGAATGGATCGGGTTGAAATTTGAAACACAGTAACAAATCTGGAACAACACTTATGCTTCTTTTTAAATCGAGAAAATAAGTGGATTAATAACGGGTGAATAGGAACCACGCGGATAAAATCGCGGGGCATTACTAGTTGTAAATATTGGTAATACTTAATACAACACAGTGTTCCGGTTTGAAAGGCAACGTTGCCAGTGAAATTAGAGGGCATAGAGCTAAAACATATATCTCTGGGGGACGACCGCAGTGCAGTGCTAGTGCGCTCTTCATGTTCCAATAGCTGCGTGTCACTGTGCTGTTGTGGGGCAGGCATGTTGCTTACCATCAGGCACATGTTCTGCCCGTCTCGTCAGTCTACTATTTACTATAATAAAAGTGGTCAAGTGCGAGTCGGACTCGCCCATGAAGGCTTCCGTAGCAGCAAGTAACATAATAAAAATTTCTTGTAAAAAGTGTAAGTTCGTTGTTACTTATATCAGTGTGTTAACAATAGTGAATTTATGACTTGTTAAAATAAAACTTAGTAGATCTCATTTAAAGCAATTTTCGTTGATAGTTTACATGTATATTATATTTTTTTTATAGTTTTGTCATTCTTTTATTTTAGAAGTTACAGGGAGGGGGGGGGGCACATTTTACCACTTTAGAAGAGTTTCTCGCGTATACTACTCAGTTTAGGAAAAAGGAACCTCAATATCAAATACCCACATGTATGGTTTAGGTGAAAAAAAATATTTGAGTTTCTGTTTAAATTTTTTTTTCTATTTTTTAACCCCCGACCAAAAAAAGGGGTGTTATAAGTTTGACGTCGATGTCTGTCTGTCTGTCTGTCTGTCTGTCTGTCTGTCTGTCTGTCTATCTGTCTATCTGTCTGTCTGTCTGTCTGTCTGTCTGTCTGTCTGTCTGTCTGTCTGTCTGTCTGTCTGTCTGTCTGTCTGTCTGTCTGTCTGTCTGTCTGTCTGTCTGTCTGTCTGTCTGTCTGTCTGTCTGTCTGTCTGTCTGTCTGTCTGTCTGTCTGTCTGTCTGTCTGTCTGTCTGTGTGTGTCTGTCTGTGGCACCGTAGAGCTCAAACGGTTGGGCCGATTTCGATGCGGTTTTTTTTATTTGAAAGTTAATATCCGTGCGGGTGTTCTTAGCTATATCTGGTTAATATCGATTCAAAATGGCCGCCTCCACAAAATGGCGAATTATATATTTTTTTTCACTACTACCGCAATATGGGTATCAAACGAAAGGGCTTGACTAGTAGAATACTTTGCACTATGACAAATTTCAAATCCAAGATGGCCGCTACCACAAAATGGCAAATTACATTTCATTTTTCACAACTTCCTTAATATGGGTATCAAATGAAAGGGCTTGACTAGTAGAATTTTGTACAGATAACAAATCTAAGGTAGTCGGGGGTTAATCAAAATTTTTAATTTTGTTCTTGTTTGTATAAACATCTTAATGCGGTTCACAGAATACATATACTTACCAAGTTTCAATAGTATAGTTCTTATAGTTTCGGGGAAAAGTGGCTGTGACATACGGACGGACAGACAGACATGACGAATCTATAACGGTCCCGTATTTTGCCATTTGGCTATGGAACCCTAAAAAGCAAACAACTCTGAATGTATTTAGAAATAAATTAATACATATAAACATTCAGACACAAAGCACATATTTGCATTAATTACATAAGTATTTCCTGTGTGTAAGTCGAACCCACGGCTTCCGGGACCGCAGGCAGACAGACTTATTAACAACTATGCTACCATATCTGATAGAATCGCTGCATTTGTAGTCATCTATTCATCTAAATTACTGCAGTATGGACGCATTATACATAGGCCAGGATCCTGGTACAATCTTTGCGATTGATTACTATCAAGCTAAATTTGCGTAAATATGTAGGTAGCTGCATTTTGTTGAGACGCTCAACAATTTCCTATCAGAAACTCTCTATTGTGGTAGCTAACAGAGATAGGATAAAATAAAAGGATATAATATTTCTGAGATTTCATAGGACCAGGATATTGTACCACGCAATTTGTAGGACAATATGACTGTTCAATTATATTAAAATTAGCTCATACACGCTAATATAATGGATAAATACCTATAGGTACTCATTTGTGTACTTAAACTGAGGTCGAATTAGGACAACAGGGCGACTAGTAGTATTTATAATAAGTAGTTCATAGTTTTTAATTGACACAAAAACACAGATAAAAGTCATCAGTGTCTAAAAGAAATAACTAAAATTATCTTAATGCAATTCAATAAATAAATTGCAAATGATAATATTCCTGAATAGAAAAAAATATAATGAAATCGAGCTGATTTTACAATAATAATATAAAAAGGACCACCGTTTATGCACCTTTATTATGCATATTTATTGTTGTTTTTCATTGAAATTTAAGCTATTATGGTTTCTGTAAATTAATATAAAAAAGTCTGTTTTGTTCTTAAAATCATAGAACGTCTGCTCAATAAGCCATCGTTATGCGAGATTTAAACGACACAAGGCTAGGAGCTCCAGTGATGCTATCTGGAAACATGTTGTACATTGATAGGCCCTCGACATATGTTGACATATATATAGACATAGATATGTTGTATGACAAAATTCACGCATATTTAATAATACAAGATAATACTATTTTTGTTCTCACAGTACTATTCTTATTTGTTGAGAAGAATTCCAACGACAGAACTAGGTAACACAATTAATTAGTTCGAAAAATTTAATTTCCATGGAAATGACAAAAATATAATTATTTCAAAAGGAAGCCCCATAGCAAATTGTCGAAATCGAAAAACTTTTCTTGGACGCTTTTATTTCATGCTCATTTTTGTGGCTGGGATTCTGCTTTGAAAGCTAACGATTGTTTAATAGGAAAAAGCCGACAAGGACAATTAAAAGGAAAATGTTCCAGTAAGCCGGTTTCTAGCCTTTTCGGGCCTTTTTCGGATTTTTTTCCAACTGAATGCATCACGGAACCTGATTTCTATACTTACTTTTTACTGCCCACTGAATATCGCTTATTAGCTTTGTACGGCTGAATCGTTCAATTCCTATAAAGATAAAATGAGATTTACCATTAGGAAAGTGTGTTATTTCATTGTTAAACCCTGTCGTGATGACAGTGGTGATTTATTGTATTTTTAACCACTGACCAAAAAAGGGGTCTTATAAGTTTGACGTCGATGTCTGTCTGTCTGTCTGTGTGTGTGTGTGTGTGTGTCTACTTGTGGCACTGTAAAGCTCAAACAGATGGGCCGATTTCGACGCGGTTTTTTTATTTCAAGGTGCGTCCGTGCGGATGTTCTTAGCTATGATTGGTTAAAATCGATTCAAGATGGCCGCCTCTAAAAAATGGCGGTCAAAATATTTCTTCACAACCTACCTCAATATGGGTATCAAATGAAAGGCCTTGACTAGTAGAATGTTGCACAAATAGCAAATCCGAGGTAGTCGGAGTTAATCAAAATTTTTTAATTTTGTTCTTGTTTATCTTGTGTTACTGTTAAATATTTTTAGAGCCATCTGTCGCTTGACGACAATGCAAGTGGAAAAATACTTAGAAATGCATACGGGATTTGATTCTACGATTTCATGATTGTGAAATCGTACAATCCCATCATATTACATAACTAGACTTAGTTGAGTTAATTTGACGTCCCACACGTCGCAAATGTATACTGATTAGAGTTTTTTTAGTAAATAGTGACGAGACGAACAGGGCATGTCCCTGATGGTAAGTAACCAGCCTGCCATATAACAGCACAGTGACACGCAGCTATTGAAACATTAAAAGTCAAAATCATTACCTAATACTGCACTGCGCTCGTCACCCAGACGTCTAAGATATCTCTAAGCCCTGTAATTTTCCTGGAAACATTGCCCTTCAAACAGGAACACGGTAATGTTTGCACATTACTGCTTGGTGGTAGAATAACTGGCAAAAGTGTGATATCAGGCGGACTCTGCCAAGAGTCCTACCACTTAAAAAAACTCAAAACTCAGATTCCTTAAAATTGTACAAGTTTTTGGATTGTGAAGCTTTAGCTGAACCCCACTCAATTTATTCTAATTAGAACCATTATTTCATATTAAAAGTTAGTCAATAACAAAAAATAATAAAGTTCAAAGAGGAAATTAATTGTCTAACAATATTAACACTGAAATTGATTCAATTAAAGTAAAATATTTAACTTTGCTGGAGCAATTTCAAAATCAATCTTATAAGCAATTAAATACATATTATAATGAACCACGAGCAGCTAGGCCTAGACTGAAAGTGTTGTATAAGCATAGGAACTACTATGGAACACGCACTAGGAAATGGATTGTGCCTAGACTGTTTAATGATTTGCCTGCGGGGTTCGAGGACCAATTTAAAAATAAAGTATGTTTTAAAATAGCTTTGAAAAAGCTTATGTTGGAGAGAATGAGCTGAAGCGATTGACTTTTATCTCAATCACAATAGTTTTTAACATACCGCAGCCCCACGATGTAATAATGTACACCTACCCACAATATCCGTGTGTATACATATAATACAATTCTGAAATTAAAATGTTAGTATGCAAAGATAGATTTAATTTAAACAAATGATCTGAGAGCATTGCTGCCTACAAACTGCCGTGCAGTTTGGCAGAGTTGTATTTCGATAAATGTTATTGCATATTTAGTGGATTAAATAATTTAAAAAAAAGATATCTTGTCAAATGATCATCAATTTGAGCAGTAAAATGTCTTGACAAAAACATATTTTAACAAGAACAAAATTAAAAATTTTGATTAACCCCCGACTACCTTAGATTTGTTATCTGTACAACATTCTACTAGTCCAGCCCTTTCATTTGATACCCATATTGCGGTAGTAGTGAAAAAAAATTATATAATTCGCCATTTTGTGGTGGCGGCCATCTTGGATTTCAAATTTGTTATAGCGTATAGTACTCTGCTAGTCAAGCCCTTTCATTTGATACCCATATTGAGGTAGGTTGTGAAGAAATATTTTGTCCGCCATTTTGTGGAGGCGGCCATTTTGAATCGATATTAACCAGACATAGCTAAAAACACCCGCACGGATATTAACTTTCAAATTAAAAAAACCGCATCGAAATCGGCTCAACCGTTTGAGCTCTACGGTGCCACAGACAGACACACACACAGATAGACAGACAGACAGACAGACAGACAGACAGACAGAAAGACAGACAGACAGACAGATAGACAGACAGACAGACATCGACGTCAAACTTATAACACCCCTTTTTTTGGTCGGGGGTTAAAAACAGAAGTTTAAAACGAAGGCTATTCTAAAATAACAGTTGCCATCCCGCATTTTCGGTAAAGGACGCAGGCAATACGTGCCCGGTGACTGATCCGTATCTGTTGGTGATAAAGCGGCCAGACGTATTTCTTTTGAGCTCCTCCTTGTATCGAATCCCTCCGTGTTCGAATGGAATGTTATGTAAATTCCTTTTATTCTGCCGGCCTGGTGTTCTCAAACTTTTATACCGCTCTGAACATATTATTAAGGAGATCTATTTTTATTATTTTTATTTTGATGTCGTGATCGCGATATTGCCTGAAATTAAGCGAAAACCCCCTCAGACAACGGTTTCAAAAGTTTATTATTCTTGCAATAAGAAACTCACTGGCGAGAAACGCCTGCCTCTCTTGGCGTCTTTGGAATATCAACCATGAAAAGACCCAGACCCACGAGCAGTATGATAGAAAAGAGGGCAAGGCAGTATTAAGGTATATAGATCTGCTGCACATTCTTCATAATGTTATTCTACCACCAAGTAGTAATGTGCAAACATTACTGTGTTCCGGTTTGAAGGGCAATGTTTCCAGAGAAATTATAGGGCTTAGAGATATAACATCTTAGATCTCTGAGTGTCGAGCGCAGTGCAGTACTAGGTGATGATTTGGACTCTGCAATAGCTTATACTTACAATAGCTGCGTGTCACTGTGCTGTTATGTGGCAGGCATGTTGCTTACCATCAGGCACAAGTCCTGCTCGTCTCGTCACTTTTTATTTAAAAAAAATATAAACGTATCCGATGTAAGTTGATTTAGATAAAAAAAAATTGTAGAAGATATGTAAGGTGTACCGGATACTAAGTATCTTTAGAATAGGGTCTATCCAATATTGGCGTTAATAATTAATTTTTTGTCAGAGTAAACGGACTGGACATGCCAATGTTTGGATGTTTGTTGCTCAATCACGCCATAACGTCTGAACAAATCGGATTAAAATTTAAAACATAAATAGATATTAGTCTGGAAGAACACACAGGCTTATTTTTATCTAGGAAAAATAACGGAAACGACGGAAACGAGAACTATGTAGGTAAAACTCGGGGCGCAGCTAGTATGTATATCATATACCTAATAAATATGTTGAATACCTACCATATGTCTGGGCGAAATTACAAATTGGGTCTCGCAACTTGTACGACTGGGTAAGAAAATGAAGGCAAAACAGAGGGCAAAACTAGTCGTATTAAAAAAGGAATGCTGTATAACTGTTGTTTTGAACAGAAAAAAGTGAGAAAGATGTGAAAGAAGACAAAAGACAAGTCTTAGTCAAGCGATGGAAAATGCTACTAATATTATAAAAGCGAAAGTTTAGATGTTTGTCGCTCAATTCCATCAATACGGTCGAACAAATCGGGTTTAAATTTGAAATACCGGCAATGGGACAAATTAACGTTTTATGATTTGTCCAAGAATCCGCATAACAGCGCCACGCCACGTTTTGTTTTGTGGGTAAAATTATTTTCCTCTTTATTTCACAGGTTGACGTTGCGAATGAAACGGTATTAGTTTTTTAAAATAATTGGTTTACTTTGCAGAAGTTCTGTGCGATATGTACGACGTGTAATTTAGTGGTACTTACAATGTGTATTTTGTCTACTAACTCACTAATAAAAAATTAAAGTCTCTACTCTTAAAATGAAAATCGCATTTAACTTGACCAGGAATTGCCAAAAAAAAAACACATAAAAAACTACTTTCGGCGACATTTATTAGAAACGTTGCTCTATTTTAATATTTATTCTGTGTGCCTCTTCTGATTTACTTGCTTTTCCTGCTATTGATGGTTGCTTGGAAGATATTGCTATTAGTGATAAGACCGCCATTTATGGCACTAGATATAATACATTATTGTTTGTATTATAGAGGTATTATTCTCTGTTAATTGGTGTGTAAACTAAAGTGTTTCTGTCTGCCTGTCTATGACAGTATCCCAAACAAGTATTGTTTATAAGATTTCGCGATTTGAACACATATTATTTACATTATTAACGTCGAGGTAAATAAATAATAGTATAGATCGTGATTAAGTCCCAAAAAAAGTGTCCTTGATGCCCCTCTCTGTGGTGCCCCGTGGCGTTGTGTTGTATAAAGTTTGAGAACCTCTGCTGGTGGCAATATCGATAGGAATGTGACTTCGCTTGTCCTGACATTGACACTAGAAATCGGAAAAGTAAATATGTATCGCAGCAGGAGACGTATTCGATTTAAGGACGCAATGCTTTTTCGTGGCTTTTTCGCTTTTGCATGTAAAAATTCTTTACACATAATTCAACTATTTGTGTTTATATGTAAATCAACATAGATTATGTATGGCATAAGCAGTTAATGCGTGTTCCCACTGCTGATACTACAATGCCTTTTCCCACATTAAGATAATAAAAAATAACAATTGGGTTAAAAATGTATAGAATGTGCTTTAACTTAAGGAAAACAATATCTTATCTTATATAATCTTCCACGCTCGCCAAGTTATCATACAATACATACAGTAATATAAAAATTTACAAAGCATCACACAAAGGCCCAACAATAAACATTACATACCTTACATATCGATGCCTTACACTATATGAAATTTTTGTTTTGTAAAGGTTTTTTTAAATATCTTTATTGAATCAAAGTATGTACAAATGGTATCTATGCACTTTTGCCATCTCATAGTGTTGTTCCCTGTACTAAAAAAACCATTCGGGCGGGAATAAATCAAATCTTTAAAGGCACTTTGGACTGCCCGATCGGAAATTTTGATTTTTTTCCCTTGTATGTATCCAAATTTCGAAAAAAAATGTTAATCTGTTGGATCAAGAATCCACTTTTCATCACAGGTTATGATTCGATTTAAAATCCTTTCATCATTGTGCAAATTAACACAGCAATAGACGCGTGTTAGTCGGTTTGCTGCACTCCATTCATGAGGTACCAACCTTTCAAGATTTTTCACTTTCCTAATTTGCTTTAAGTGGATTAAAACAGTTTTAGCACTAACACCATATCCGGAAGGTTACTCGGACGTGGTTTGCGATGGATCCGATTCCACAATAGCCTTCAATTTTTTATTAACATCTTTGGTCTCCGGCCGTCTACGGGGTTTGTTCTGCAGGTCGAAATTTCCAGAACGAAAACGTTGGAACCAAAAACGCACTGTGTTTTCTTTTGTGATACCGCCGCCATACACATCATTAATCGTTCGAGCCGTTTCTGCAGCACTTGTGCCGCCACGATGGAACTCGTAAATCACGCAATATTTCAAGTTTTCCATTTTGTAAACCGAGTGACCGAAAAAACCAATAAAAAAAACATATGAATAGCGGTTTTCAAAATACAAAAACTTGTGAATAGCTGTATAAATTTAAAATTGGAATTTTTAACTAAAGAGGAGATATTTGAGATCAAAGTGACTAGTAGGTACGACGAAACGCCAATTTCAAATGTAAGAACTTAATACTAATAGTATGTAATAGTAATTGTTAATATTGGTCATATTATTTGACTATTAACGTATAAAGTTTATTGACTGAGTGAAAAAAAAAAAAAAAACAAACAATAACGTCAACTTGGAAAAAAATACCTACATTCAAAATATATACTTAATCATTCATAGCTTATTAATATTACACCCTACATTACATAAATTGTTTATTTTTAAAAGGTCTTTATTAATATTAATAAATGATTACAATAGTGCAAATTACCAGTGTAGGTTTATGAATCCTATTAGTACAATGTAAAGAAATATTTTGTTTACTAGACACCCAGGTCTATGTAAAACTTTCAGCTGAAAATTTGATCAAATTAATGGGTAAATTTATGTGAAATAGTTTGTAAGAAGTTACAGTTACTTAGAAAAATTTGTGTAAGCTATAGTGTATTTGTGTAAAATCAACATTAAGAAACAGAGAAAAAATCTTTAATATCTCTAAAAATATTGAAAAGAATGGAACAATCGCGTGCTAGCATCGTACCTAAGGTACAAAGCGCTGATACATATTTGATTACGCAGTGTGTTTGTCATCGACTAACTCAATGTCAATAGTTACGTCTATTTCAATATTTCTGTGTAATTTTGTAGATATGTTTATATTTTTCGCTATGTATCGTTACGTATTTTTTAACCCCCGACCAAAAAAGGGGTGTTATAAGTTTGACGTCGATGTCTGTCTGTCTGTCTGTCTGTCTGTCTGTGCGTGTGTCTGTCTGTGGCACCGTAGAGCTCAAACGGATGGGCCGATTTCGATGCAGTTTTTTTTATTTGAAAGTTAATATCCGTGCGGGTGTTCTTAGCTATGTTTGGTTAATATCTATTCAAAATGGCCGCCTCCACAAAATGGCGGACAAAATATTTCTTCACAACCTACCTCAATATGGGTATCAAATGAAAGGGCTTAACTAGTAGAGTATTATACGCTATAACAAATTTCAAATCCAAGATGGCCGCCACCACAAAATGGCGAATTACATTTCTTTTTTCACAACTCCCTTAATATGGGTATCAAATGAAAGGGCTTGACTAGTAGAATGTTGTACAGATAACAAATCTTAGGTAGTCGGGGGTTAGTCAAAATTTTTAATTTTGTTCTTGTTATAGGTGTAATTACTACAAAAAAAAATGTGTGCGCTTAAGACCGCACGGCAGAAGTGAAAACTAAAATAAGAAAAACTTATATTTAGAGACCACTAAATAAATTTAATAATTAATAATACAATTATTTAGAAATTTAAAATTAGAATAAACCTAGTAAGCACAGCAACTAACACGAGAATAACATGCGGCTGATTGACTAGTGTATTCAAAGCCAAGAATAATTAAAAAAAAAATTACGCGGTTCGGGAAATATCGTTTGACTAGCAAATATTTTAGTATTTGCTATTTACTTATTTTATAGGTATTTCGCTAAAAAATCATAAATATGTTGTGTTTATAGTGTATTAGTAAATGCTGTGATGAAAATAGGTATCATTTCGTGTGTTTACGTAGTGTAAGTGTTGTGATAGAACAGTAATACGAGTTTATTACAACAAAAACTTTTTTTCAACGGATGTAAAATGCAAATTTATTATTTCGTGACAAGTTCAATTAATGTAATAAGTACCAAGAAGTTAATGTCGGGATAAAAAAAACATAAATAAAATATAATAAACACAGGTACACTCCGCGAGCCATAAGCTGAGCTTTGCATTTGTGTGAGTGTACATGGATAGTGTAGGTGTGACAACCGGCCTTAGGCGCGGCGCCATTCTGTCTCGCCGCGCTCCTGCCTGATTGGTGATCACTCACACTAATGCAAAGCTCAGCCTATACCTCGCGGACAAAATTTCAAGCTCCTGCCTGATTGGTGATCACTCACACTAATGCAAAGCTCAGCTTATACCTCGCGGAGTGTACTATACATATTTATTATCTTTCTCGCTCTGACGCGCTTGTTTACTGTATTTTGTTTCTCGCTCTAGCATCCCGAGTTTACCCGAAAAGCTATTATCATACCCGACGTGCGTGACGCTATATTTCAATTCAGAGCATACGAAAACTTTGACTAGGCGCGCCAAAAGAAGTTTTCACTACAAAAAGCAATGGAAACTCCGGTAGTGCCAACAGAATGGAAAATTTAAACAATTATTACATACAAACACTATTTACTTATGTACATACTTAAAACTGAAGTGTCGGTAACGATAATATTTTTGTACGTTCTATTATTGTTTTTTCCACTCAAAAATACCCTATGCGCCTAAATAAGGTCTCGCTTAATTAAACAAACATAATGACATAATATTGTGGAATTGGAATGAATGGAATCCATTTCTTACAACTTGTACTTGTAAATAACGCGATATTTCCAGTTTGCCAGTTTGAAACACTCGATTTACAAAATGGAAAACCGAAACAAAAAACTAATTGAGGAAAAAACAAATAAATTACGTTTTCCAAACACAAAAATATGAGTAAATAGCTGTAAACATTTGAAATTGGAATTCCTAACCAAAGATCAGATATTTGAGATCAATATTTCATTATGTTGTTTTTCTAAAATTGACGTGTAAATTGTACATTTATCAATAAAGAACTTTGACTTTGATTTTCATATGTAAGGAACTAATTTGCCATATTCGAAGATCCGTACGCCTCGTATCTCTGACTGCGTTTGATGCAGACTCAGCTAGCACTCGGTAAAATAATCCTCTCTTCCACTACACCCGGACGCACTCTACCAGTAGACTCATTCGATCCAAATGAGACTGGGGTTGGCTCAGATTGAAAACCTCGGGTTTGGTTACAACTTCCCCATTAAATATTCAAATTGTGTTCCTTCGTTTACCTGTAGACAATTGAAAGGTTTACTTGGTCATTTTATATTTGCAAATCATTGTACATGAGGAGGATCACACACAACAATGTACTGCATCCCCTTTTCAATCGATTTCTCATTAAAATATGTCTTGTCATTCCAATACGCAATAGAATAAATACATTACAATGTAGGTAACCTGAAAAATCTCATTATAAAGTCTTTCAGTTACGATATAATTTTATAAGATGTCGACAAGAGAGGCTTTTGGCAAGAGAGGCCTATTGCCAAAAGTGCAACGTAATATAATATGCTGTAGTGCATTTTTGCTGTCGGTACAAATTAGAGTTCTACGCCGATCATTATTTTGATTTGTGCTTACCTTATTATTAAACAAAAATGAAACAAAGGCGCCACTTTGATAACATTGAGAAATATTTTGAATGATTTTTTCGCATTCTTATAACGCCTCATTACTGTGCTGTGTTAGGTTAAGGTTAAATATGTGAAATAAATATCATGCTTATTTAACCATCGATCGGTGTAAAACTGGCCTTTATTCTTGCTTTATTGATTTTTCGACAAAAACCGTTTATTAGTTTATTAAAATCTCAGTTTATAAAGCATTTCATAAGGTTGAAGCGTTTTTATTATTAAGATGACAATAATTTTGGAGCCTTTTAATCACGGCTCGAGCTCCCCTTTTAATTAAAATGATGTTTGGTTACTTTGATTGCTTTAACTGGGCGATCAGACGATCGTGGTGCTCGTTATTTGGAGCACTTGAGGCGCTTCTGTTCGCTTCCAAATTTCACGGCATGACACAGCACCACACGGCACGGTAAGCACCATACGATAGGGTACGGTACAGTATGGTAAGGCACTGCACGTGTATATATATATATGTTTATATTTGTATGTTCCTTAAGTTTGGACGAGTTGGTAAGGAACGAAATCCAAACCGGCGGACTGTCCAAGATGGCGTACATACTTTTATTTTTTATGTACACCCAGAACATAGCGTTGCCAATATATAGTATATTTAGCATTTAATAAGATATTTTAGGAGGTAAGCAAGGGAAAAAGGAATCGAAACAATAATGTTTAAAAATGTGCTTTTATTTATTACAAAATAAATTATTTAGTTTAAATAATATGTATAACATACATATATGTAATATGTATGGGTGTTTCTATGTATAATAAGTATGTATTTAAAACTATATATGTATTATATCAGCTATCTGGCCGCCATAGTACAAGCTTTGCTTAGTTTAGGGTCAGATAGTCTTGTGTGTGAATTGTCCACCAATATTTATTTACTAGATGTCCGCTCCGGTTTCGCCCGTGGTACATATATAGCACTCATCGGGATCCCGTACATATCCAACGGTGAAAAAATAACTGAAATTGTTTCAGTTATTCCTGAGAATATCGCTTTCAAACGAAAAACCTCTTAAGCAAATCGGCTTGCTAAAGCGCCGCTACCTGTCGGAAATTGGTCGTACTAACTCAGATTTAGAAACAGGTTTATATTCAATGATGCAATCTTAGACACATGCTGTCATGTCAAAGCATGGTACGAAAACTCTCAAAAAGGACTATTATTTCCCGTTTTTGTGACATTCTTGATTCATCCTCCGCTTCTATTGATAGTAACGTAATGTTGTATAGCCTATATATTTATAGCCTTCGTCGATAAATGACTATCCAATAGAAAAATAATCTTTCAATTCGGAACAGTACTTCCCAAGATCCTAGCCTTCAAACAAACAAAGAAACAAACTCTTCAGCTTTATAATATTAGTATAGATTTAAAAATAAGTTAACTGAAACGTTATTGCTAAAAAAACGTAGATAGTAATTTGCGTTGTTCGAATCTAACATTTATTGGCGTTACACTGCGATAACAAACACTCAACGTATTAATACTACGCTTACAGAAAATAAATAGTAGACATTTGCACATTTTTCTAAATAACGAATTTCGTAAATTTTGCTTGTGTGAGTAAAAGTTTCGTCACAGTTTAAGCAGTTCACTTAATGTTCTCACTGCTGAATCTCGGGGACATTTCTCATTACGACAGATACCAAGCTGACCTAAAAATTGAGTGGCGGGTTATTGGAGAGACTTATGTCCAGCTGTGGACTGCTATGAGCTGATTATGATGATGACCAAACAAATGCTGATTAGTGACGCATGATCTCGATAGACGTGTTTCTTGAAACCTGCCAGTTTCCACACGATAGTTTCATGTGTTGAAGACAAATTTGTGCCGATGGGATTCGAATCTATAAGCTCATGATTATAATATCAGGCTTTGTCGCCACTACGCGATTACAGCTTCAACTAATCGTCATCTTTCAGCAGTTCTTGAACAACAAACAAACCAACTTTACGTAACCAGCACCAAATACTACAAGATTTTGCTGTCGTTGTTTCTATTTCTTCTGTAGTAGTCGTGCTCGGTGTAGTCGAGTAATTCGTAACAATATTTCTTCTTGTAGTATCCGATACCGGAGTACTGGGTCTTGGATTATTAGGTTTTCTCGTCGTTTGCTTTGTAACTGGGTTAGCAGTGACTGAGCTTGGGTACCTGGTACTGACCGGGTAGTTTGGAGGCGGTAGGTAGTATGGATACTCGTACATAGGTATGTAACATGCCGTAGTTGTAGCTATTATAGTATACCAGTATGTTTTCAACATTCTAACTTTAGATATTTATAGATGGACAATGCAGCCGCTCGATTCTCTTCTTCTCTTCGATGCCTGCAATCTGCTGCACGAAGATTGCACCGTGTGGATTGTCTAGGTTTTTAAAACTCAACAGCAGTGGTGACAGCAAATTTGTATTCGCATAATATGCGTTTGATCACCAATTTGTCCAATGGAAGACGACTTTGTTGTCGGTCGACGTTGATGCCATTTATCGCAAGCAAATGTGACGTCTGCATTAAGATTTTTGATTTCTTGGTGTTAGTATTGTGTCCTTATTGACTGTGAGGTTGACGAGCTTTGGATCCAGACCGTCTCAGACATAACGTCAGATTTATTACATGATTAAGATCCGGAATTATTTAACAATCTGAAAATAAAAATTGTAAGGTAAAATAAAAATTGTTTTAAAATAACAAAAGTGAAATAATTTTAGTTTTAAATATACCATGCATAATATATCTTACAGTCCATCAAAGATATTGCAACGCAACGCATCGCAATGCTACAAAACGTAACGCAACCCCACGCAGCGCAACTTAGACAATAGATGTACGTCAAACTAATAACACTCTTTTGTGAAAGTTTAAAAAGACCTCTTCAGATAAAAGTTAGAAATGTTTTCTACTGCAATTAGTTTATCCCTTACATCGATACGATTGGAAAATAGTATTCTATTAGGAAAGTTTAGAAGAAAAATAGGTATTCCAATTATTAGTACTGAAGGCTTCAATAGATGTAGCTAATCATTCACAACAACCTTTATTGACAGCTCGACGTACAGACTAATCGCCTAATCAGCTTGGTTTTCAGTTCAGTCTAGTCGTATTGACTGTAATACGAGTCTACTTCAGAATAAATTAGTATTCGCATAGAATGAATTAATTCTAGAAATATATAAAAAAATGTTAACTTCACAAGACTATATTTTTTTTTTGGAAAACCTGCCTTTAAACTAAAATTAACTTCAGACACTCTGAATTCAGATACGCAGAATTAAGCAAGACTGGGTGATAAACAATTTTATTACATTGCTACCTCGGAAGTAATTACATATTACGATTTGCTGTTGTAATAAACTATTTTTAACAAAAACTTAAACCGACTTCACCACTATAAATAGGCACTCAAAAGCGAAAAATACTTTAGTATAAGTAATTATTATAACCGCTACTCACTCATCCATATGAAGTCGATGCCAGTCTAGTTAAAAAGCTAGTAGATATACTATGTACGAGGTAGTAAGTAGACATAGGTAAGTAGTCTAACTACCTGTTACTTGGCTGGCACCGACTTCATATAGATGAGTGAGTAGCGGTTATACAACACAAGACTATACAATTTTTTTTTTTCGAAAATCTTACTTCAAACTAAAATTACCTTCGGACACTCAGCCAATTTTCATGTGAAGCTATCACTAAGCACTCAGATAAAATAAATAAAAATTGTAGTCTTTTGTTAATTATATTATTATATTATAATCATTAATATGTTTGATAAAATTTACATCGAGGATCATACATACCTCTAAACTATGACCTACCAAACACAGAATATCGTAGCACAGATAATCATTAAAATCTGTCTTTCTCTTTCTACGTTAAAATCGATAAATAATTGGCGGAGCTATCGCGTAGCACACATACAATAAAACAAGGCATACAACTAAATTGCGAAAATCCTCGTTTTTTATAGTACTTTTTTTTAAATATTCTCTGGTTTATTAAATACTTATTTTTACAATGTCTAAATAGCAAATCGTAATATGTAATTACTTCCGAGGTAGCAATGTAATTGTTTATCACCCAGTCTTGCTCAATTCAGCACCTATAGATTACCTATACCTACTAGAATTAAAGGTTTTAAACATTTATTATGTTTGTTCGATCTTTATAAATGGCATGAGGGTAGTTAGAGATTCCCTCCAATACTTGCGGCTGCGACCGTTGACCGGCAGTCACACGTTGAAGACTGAAGCAGCTCTCAAGAAAACCTCGTGAAGCCCTGGGCTTCATCATACATTCGGCAAGGAGATCTCCTGAGGCATTATTGTGGTGCCCTAGGCGGGAGCGGTTAAAAGGTTGGTGGAAAATCTTCTATCTCTCATTGCCGTTTGTTGAAAGAATAATTATTTCTCACCGCTTTTCTTTTCATACATTTAAATCTTACAGTCCATAAATCGAGGGACAGGAACTGACGGCGTGTACCGTACAATGTTTCTCATCACACGTTTTCGACATAGCACAACGTATAGCTGTTAAGTGTAAACATCTTAATGAAAAGATGACTTTTTATAATTATGATAGGTGGAGCAGTCAGAAGGTCAGTATCAGTAATGATAAAATAACCATCAATAAAGCAATTCAATAAGGTATAATCTATGATATAGCCCATCCTAGTCTACTGCTGCATATAGAGTCATGTACACTTCTACCGAGATACTCTTGTCAGCCCTATCCTTAAATAGGCATGACGACTGATCCTGGAGTTATATTAAATTATTTGATACATACTGACATACTGATACTGACAGTATTTAAATAAAATAAAATATGCACCAATTTCAATTTTGTTTTTTTTTTCGTCTAACTTACTTTATGATCATTCAAAGCTCGATGGGCAAGTCCATTTTAAAAGTACGAAATTATAAGAAAATGTATTTACCATTGGATAACCCATTTAATTTCCATTTACTTTTGTTATGAAACCAGCTTCCTAAATGCAATATTTAATATAGCTAACAAACAAACTTTACGCGCGACGCATAGAAAATACGACACAGTGACGACACAGTTCTGTAGGGTTTTTGTATGAAGCGTTTTTGGGAGAGTCCAAAATTGTGATATCACGGGAAGTTTTAAAGATAACAAAGTAATTCTTTAAACTATGTTTCAGTTATTGAGTAGCCTTTTGATGGCACATAAATAAAAAATGAGTCTTCATGCCTATTATCTCTACTACATTATTAACACATATCCAAAACTACCAACTTTAATACGTTTCAACTCACTTAATACGAGTACCTTACGTTGATGCATTATCGATAGTGCTCGCCGCTTCGTTCTGCTTTTGGGATTCACTCACAAATATTTCAATATCCGTTCCACGTTCAGTTTTCCGCAAATGGAACGTCAGTAGGCCGTACAAAGTTATGGTAAATGATATCGTTTATGGTAGACTATTTTCTGTTTGCGGACTTACTTATTGAAATATTTTGTATAATTCGTTTAGAAATGGGCATTAATGAATTGAATTTGTATGCATAGGATTTGTAAAATAATATATACCTATGTGAATGTAGCAAATATTCTTACCTATTATAAGTATCCTGAAACTTTTGACTATACTTTCACTGAGAATGTATATTTACGCATAGATTTAAGTTGCCGTACAATTAAAATTCCATCAGTTTAAAATAAATAAAGCCTAAGATTATAAGCCCAGGGTAGGGTAGATTAGCGTATAAGTTAGTTTCAGAGGCACTACAACTTGCTTTGGTGGCATTGACATTGTTATATGTAGATATAGACTACAGGCCCGTGAACAAAATTTATGGGTCATATGATACAGCAGGAGAACTATGTAGGATGATAGAAGGCTATAAAATAATAAGGTTCAGCACTATGCTAGCATTTGAAAGCTGTCTAACTGAAAGCAAATTGAAGAGGGGGGGTTGCTACCCTCGCTCTTTCCTTCTTGTCGCATGACTTTTGTACGGCATTGCGGAATAATGAATTAGAACAGATATAATATATAATAATAATAATAATAAATCGTTTATTGACCATAATTTACATCGTGCTTATAACTAAATTACATCTGTAAGGAGAATACATGTATTTTTAAAGTTCTAATTTATACCTACTGAGACTGACTGGTACCTATACTAGTTTTAAGAAACTGTGCTACAGGTATCAGTGCCCTTCTTATAACAAACTATAAAAGAAGAATTACTTAACAGTCATTTACTAATAAAGTGTAGCAAAGAATGTACTACCGAACTGAAAACAACAAATTACTATTTATCTCTTAATTAGTCGATTTATAGATAGTAACTTAAAGCAATCGAATATGTTTGTGTAAATTATAAAATTAACAGATTAAAAGAACAGATATTGAAACTGTATGGAACCAATGCCGTACTAAATTTACTCTGAACATCGTCGGAAAATCATGAATTTTTCCGACAAAACTAATAATTAACAAAATAAAATTTTCAATTTTTGACGTGACAACGTCTTATAAATTGGTTTGCCGGGTGACACTTCAAGAAACTGCGTTACGCTCCGCTCACGTTATGCGCTCACAACGAGAGCGAGTGAGAGGCACGCGTCCCTTCCACTCGGGCATGGTTAGCCCGCCTAAGAGCGAGAGAGACAGACATAAAAAGTGAAAGGCACGCGTCCCTTCCGTAAAATTATTTTACCACTCAAAGTCGTTGTCACGTAAAACTTTCGCCCGTATACCGACTTTACAGGCAACCAATTTTTTATAGTAATAAGTAGTATAAAATTGTTTAATGTTGGTAGAGGTATCATGTCCTTCCGTGGCGTCGAGCCCGACTTACCTAGTCATGTCCCTGCATGGCGAACATACGTGAACATAATATAAATCCGATATAAAAAAAGGTTTGCATATAATCTAACGCCGTTAGTTACACACGGGTTGATTTGTAAGAGTATTTGTAGTTTCTTACGTGCACATTTTTACACAGTAAGGCGACAAAAAATTGAAACTCTTAAATTCCAAATTGTAAATATATATCGTCAGTTTATAATGTAACGTCCTTAATACATTATACAGTTTATAGCGTTTGCATACAACGGCCGCCATATCGCCTGGGGTTGATCGATGATGCGGTCTACGATGTTGAAATTGGATTCCAGACTAAATTCCAAATTTCAATCCAATATGTTCAATCGTTCCGACGTGATGGAGCAACAAACATCCACTAATACACACATGTAAACTTTCGCATTTTAGTATAGTATTAGTGCAAGTGCTTTCATAATATCCTTATACAATTATCCATATACATAGTATAATTATTTACTAAAATACAGATATTCGAACGGACTACATGTTTTTTAAAATACTAAGTGACAAGACGAGCAGGACATGTGCCTGATGGTAAGCAACATGCCTGCCACATAACAGTACAGTGACACGCAGCTATTGGAACATGAAGAGTGCAAATCGTTACCTAGCACTACCCTCCGCTCATCACCCAGAGATCTAAGATGTTATATATCTAAGCCCTGTAATTTCTTTGGAAACATTGCCCTTCAAACTGGAACACATGATGAATGTTTTCACATTACTGTTTGGTAGTAAAATAACTGGCGAAGGTGTGGTACTTCCCCAGGCGGGCTCTGCTAGGTGTCCTACCACTACAAAAAAAAAAACATACAAACAAACACATTAGTAAATCTCATAAAGATTTAGATGTGTTGGTTATTGGTACATTTTGCCAACAGAAAAAAGCAATTACATCATCATTCATGAACCCTGACTTAGATGTGGGTTTGATTACACTCGAACATACAAGCGTTTTGTAATAATCAGTAATGAGATCTCAAAACCGGAAAGTTAATGTTGTATCACTTTTGTTATGTTACGATAAAATATTATAGTCATTGAAGGTTTAATTTTGGATGAACAATAGATGTGTCAGCCATTCTTAATGCCAAAGAGAGAACAATAATAAAACTGGTACTTAATGTCTGAATAATAGGCACGGCGACTGAAATAAACTAGTTCATCAGTTAGAGATTATAAAATTATCCACCTTGTTACCAAACATCACTTTAATAATTATTGTTGCAAATATTTGTGTGATGAATTCAAATGTTTGCACTGTGTCTGGGTGTTTCTATGTATAATAAGTATGTATTTAAAACTATATAAGTATTATACCAGCTATCTGGCTGCCATCACATAAGCTTTGCTTAGTTTGGGGTCAGATGGTGTTGTGTGTGAATTGTCCACCAATATTCATATTTAAGTATTTATTGTTTTTAAGCTTTCGTGATTTGAACACATAATGTTTATAATGTACAAGACTTACTCACGATTTAATTAATTGTTTAATTACCTCGACGTTTCGGCAGCGTTACAACCGCCGTGGTCACGAGAAGTCGTCGAGGTATTTAAACAATGTTTTTTTTTTTTAACTTTTATAGGTTTACACTTGACCGCCATCTCGCCTGATGTTAAGCGACGATGCGGTCTACGATGGAGCGTGTTTACCTAGAAGAAACCGATTCACTCTCGATTTGAAGACACAAAGATTGTAACCATCGGGGGAAAACCCACTCAGGCAACGTATTCCACAGCCTAGACGTTCTTATCACAAAAGTAGAGTCAAATCTCTTCGTTCGTGTCTTTGGAACTTCAACCATGAAACGATATCGCTTTTTCGAGCTACAAGCATTCCGATAGAAAAAAGGGCAAGGTGGTATCAGATCATGCAAATCAGTCGCACACTCTCCAAAGTGTATCCGATAAAAAACCGATAGGCTGGCAATTTTTCGGCGATGATCAAGACTTTGTAGTCTTTTTCGCAGAAGAGAGTCATTGCCTATGAGCCTTTTGGCACGTCTCTCGATCGATTCCAGGGCCTCCAGCTGATACTTAGCTGATCCATCCCAAAGGTGCGAACAGTACTCCATACAAGAGCGAATCTGTGCTTGATACAATGTGAGCAACTGTTCAGAGTTGAAGTACCTTCGCACCTTTGAGAGGACACCTAGTTTTTTGGCAGCTAATTTAGCCTTGGACTCGATATACGAGCCAAAGTTGAGCGTGGATGTCAAAGTAACGCCCAAAAGCTCAAGACGGTCAGAAACTGACACGGATACACCACGAAAAAAATCGTGATTAAGTCCTGTACATTATAAACATCACTTTAATATAATTGCAATATCGGCTTCTATACAAAACATTTCGTTACTTTTCCCTCAGTTTTCTGCTAGGAATCCATTGTTTTTTGAACCTATAAAGAGCATTGTAAACATAATAAAGAAGTCAAGTAACCCAGCTTTATCTGCGAGTGGCCGAGAAACTGCGCGGCCCCGTAAGTGAGCCAGCAGAGTGACAGGTTTACTGTTCTTGTTCTTTGTACTTTGAGACCCACGAGAATGTACTGCAAGACAAACGTACAGTCTGTTTGTATAGTCACAAATACACGTGTAGTTAACTGGCCTCTGTCGTGACTTCGCCTGCATAGTATTTAGAAAAGGCCAACGTCGTTAGTATACCTGTATTATCCGAGATAAAAAAACAGGTAGCACATGTGATTTTCCTGATAAAAATGTTTTGTCTTCCAAATTTCAGTCTGATTCCTTCGGTTGTTACGCCGTGATTGACCAACTTGTTAGTTAAGAAAGTTTGGGATATTTCAAAATTTTCGCATCTGTAGCATTAGTAAGAAGTTAGTGCTACACATACGTTCCACGTTTTAAAGTACTCATTTAAAAAAAATCCTTTTTATTATAAACTATATAACATTTTAAAAACTGCACTGTAATTATGGAACATCAATTCTATGTATATTTATGTAGGACTCTTGGCAGAGTCCGCCTGGGGAAGTACCTCACCTTTGCCAGTTATTCTACCGCCAAGCAATAATGTGCAAACGTTACTGTGTTCCGGTTTGAAGGGCAATGTTTCCAGAGAAATTACAGGGCTTAGAGATATCTTGGATCTTGGGTGACGGGCGCGGTGCAGTGCTAGGTAATGATTTGGACTCTTCATGTTCCAGTAGCTGCGTGTCTTTGTGCTGTTATGTGGCCGGCATTTTGTTTACCATCAGGCACATGTCCTGCTCGTCTTGTCACTCTTTATTAAAAAAACTAAAATATCGACAACAACACATAATTATCGACAACAACACATAATTATCGACAACATAGATATTCATAAAACAGGCGAAAGGAATATTTATTAATAAAGCACCGCTTATTTCCATCAATAAACAAGCAAACTTTCTAATAGTTTTAGACAGTTCTAAAATTACTTTGAAAAATTGAATTTTCAGAATTTCATACCCATTTCACCGCGAACTTTCTCGCGATGACGTCAGTCCCTTTTCATCGAGCTTCAATTAGTTGAAGTGACAGCGAGCAGGCGACGAGACAGACGGCGCGTTTCCATTGCACAACAAGAAAAGTAATGTGAAATCTCTGAAGCAAATAGTTTACTTAGACTACGTGTAGAGTTAGAACAAACGCTTTACACCGAGAGCACGGAGGGTCTACCGCCTAATTAAAAATTGTCTTAGCTTTGATACTACTGTCGTTTAAGCTATTGCATAGCTTTTATCGCGGGCTTGGGGACCGAATTTTAGTGATCGTGTATCTCTTTCTTATGTTCACAAGAAAGAGGGATGGAAGACCGTAACGCCGTCCTCCCCACTCGGTCATTCGACTTTGAATCTTATTTGTATTAGCTTTACAGACTAAATGCTCTTAGCAGTGTTGCCAACTTAACGGATTTCCCGTTTTATTTTGTAAGGTAAACAAATGTCACTCTTTAAAATAAAAGCAATTCCAAAAAAAATTGTTAACATCCCTATTGCTTATGTTGACAAAAATGCATGCAACATGCAATAGCTTTACCGCGGCAGTCCCCGAGTGCCACACTTCTTTTTTTCTTCTTTTGATTTGCAATGATAGAGACGAGACTGCAATAGCAAAGCCATAGCCGATTTCATTAGGCGATAGAGGGGCGGGTCTGATCGCTCTTGTTTTCTTGCTATGCGGCGAAGTGCCATACTTTTGTCGCAGCAAATGACTCTGTTGCTATAGCTAATATACCACACACGTCATCTACTTACGATTGGTACAAAGATGGTACAAAGGAACCGTGTGGAAAAACCTAATCTATTTACTTATTCTCTATCTAAGCTCTGAAGTTATCTCAAGACAACAGCCAATTTTCATAAAATATGAAGTTGACGTGATCTGTTAAAAAATAATGTAACGAAGTTTTTCATATATTTCTACATACACAACGGTGACTCTTTGGACTTTTTATTGGTACTTGGTATATTATTGATACTTGGTATTATTTTTATTTTAAACGCCGTGACGGGATGAGAAAAATTGTGCCTGATAGTATTAGCAAGCACCACGCTTGCCCACAATAAGGCATTACAGCAATTTAAATAAGAAGAGTCCACCTAACAATCTACTGTGCTTTGCACCTGGAGATACATTTTTATGTCCAGCTTTGTGTCACTGGAATATTAAAACCAAGCAACTTCATGAAATTTGGATAAAAGGAAACTGATTTATTATTTCACAACAGCGAGCAACACGGAAGAGAGTAGGCATACACAGCGATTCCCCTCTGTCAAAGTACAAGTCCGCGTCGACCATGGAGTTTGATAATATACTGTGGCTGAGGGCGGGGCTAGATTTGTGAATGGTGCTTTATTTTTGATGTGTTAGTGATTTGGCTGTGTGAGTATGATCGGCAATGGATCGGTACAGGTATGTTTTGTATGTAATAGTGCGGCTTTGCGCTAGTGTGCAAGTTTCCCCTCCCGTAAGAAATGACAGAAAAATTTGACCAATATTTTTTAGCTAAGGCTTACTATTCCCTTCCGTACTTGAGCGGAAGATCGAGTTGCTCGATGCTTCACAAACATTACATACTTAAAACTAATTTTATTAGTATTTAGTTAATTCATAAACACATAAGTTTTAAAGTACTTTAATTGTTATGTCTTCCAGTGTCATGTGACGGATATACCTGGTACCCGGCGGTATATTCGTCACATTTTTTGAGAAATAGAGACATAACATTTTTTTATTATAGATACAAACAAGACAATTACTTATAGTTCTAAAAAAGTGAACGTTTTGACATTTAAATGTGACTTGTAACGAACGTGAAAATTAATATAAAATTAATTTCATAAGTGTTTTTTAAAGATACTTACATTTATTTATTGGCGCATTAAGTATCTAAAATATTGTGCGCATGTGTACTATTTTTGCATATATTGAGCATATATCGCGTAATTCTTAAATGTTAAAAACGATCAATTTATACTTCGAAAACTGTAGAATCATGTCTATTTGTTTACATTTCACTTTCGTCTCACTCAATAGTTCCATTCGTCTATCCATCCGTTCCGGTACAACGGGAACGCGATTGGCACGCCTCGTCACAAAAAGCGGAAGCATCAGCCCCGTCACTTAGTTCGCACTTTGAAATGACAAACATTCCCGTGGACGCCTTTAAAACCCACGTTTGAAACACAGAGACCTTTGTGCATGGACAGATAATACATAAGAACAGATACTCTATGCTTTGACACGTTATTGGAACGGAATTCCTTGAGGCCGGCTCGTAGGAGATAGAAATTTTGCCGCGACCGAACTGAAAAAAATGTGTCACTAAAAGCATAAGAAAGGTATGAAATCGAAGTGACAGTGCTGCTAACATTAATTCTTAGAACTATAAATATAACTTTTTTTCTATATTTTAATTTTTACTCGTATGTATCGTATATTTATTTTCTACGAAAAAAAAACCGACTTCAATTTAAAATTTAATTCTGATGCTCGAACAAATTTCATAAGAAGCCATCGAGGTCATCGAGGTACAAATAAAGTTTAGTTGTTTGTTCGTACCCGTATTTCAAAAACCGCCCCACTGATTTCAATAAAAAAAATATGGGACTACCTCTGCAGATGTTTGGTAGATACCAAAATAATAACCATCAAAATAGATTCACAATTGGTGGCGGACATACATACATACAAAAAACATTAAACCGAATTGAGACTCTTTCTTTTATTTTTTATTGAGTTGGTTAAATAAATAACAAAACAACGTTAAATCTGGGCACTTTTTAAATTTTAATGCGTTTTATTTACGTCATTGCGCCAAAAGGTTCATATACGTGAATAAATTTTCGTTTTGGCAAACTCCTATATGACATGGGAGGTCGTGCGTGCAACGGCGCTGAGTGCAATACGTGACTAGACTAGAAGATACATATACACTTAGCTCTTAAATAGGGTCACATAGAAATTTTGTCAAACAGAAAGAGTCTTATTGCAAATGTAGCTGGTTCTACTTTTGATTACAGTTGAATATAGAGTTATGACATTCTGAAGTCTTAATTGCTTATACTTAAATATAAAATCTCTTGTCACCATATTTAGAGAAGGGTGTATAGCGATACTCCGAAACACGTCATTTTGACATTTCATTCAGTAGATGTACGTATTTCAAAACAAAGCTTGTGGACGATAGTTATTAAAAAAATGTATTAATATTTTTATGAATAACTGTTTATGATCTCATCCCTAAAGCACCAGTTAAGTACCATAATCGGCACTAGTATTCGTTTCAATTCTTTCGGATAATCGAAGTTGAATGACAAGTACAACAGTTTCGTTTCGACTCTGTAAATGCGTTACTGTTACCCCCTATATGGATGGCATAATTCATTACTATCTACTTATTTGTTCAACTTCAGCCCTAATTCTCTTCGTTACAAGATCTAAATTAATGACTCCTGTCTGTTGAAACAATTAAAAACTTGTTCTGTTTAACTAATTATTCCAAGTACTAGCTGCTCGCATTAATTACTACGACTGGACTTTGCCAGAACTCAGAATATGGTAAACTGTAATTGAAAATTTGTAGAACTGTTATTTTGTAGCAGAAATTAAAAAAGTAATGTTATAGATATTGCACATTTATCTACATATACTACAGGCCGGTGAACAATATGTATGGGTCAGATGAACCACCAGGAGACCTAATATGTAGGATTGTAGAAAGATACAAAATAATAAGATTCAGCACTATGTAAGCAGTTCAACAGTATTGAAATTGTATGGAACAAATGCCGTACATCATCAAATGACCAAAATAACCCTGGAAATCGTCGAAAAATTATGAATTTTCCGACAAAACTAATAATAAAAAAAAAATTTACAATTTTTATGGTTTCAATATCTCTTCCAATCCATTATTCCGCAACGCCGTACAAAAATCATGCGACAAGGAGAAATGATAGAGGGTTGCAACCCCCTCTCTTCAACTTGCACGCAGTTGGACAGCTTAAAAATGCCGGCATAATGTTGAATCTTATTATTTTATACCCTTCTATCATCCTGGTGGTTCAGGAGACATAATATGTAGGATATGTAGGAGGAGACATGATATGTAGGATGTAGGTCATATGAACCATCATAAATTTTGTTCAGGGGCCTGTAGTCTACCACGTAAATGTGCAATATCTACCTATTAGAAAGTGCACGCGCGTTATCGCAGACGTGAGTTATCCGTACATTTATTAAATACTCGTAATACTAGCTGTGACTGCGGTTTTACGCGCGTTCTAGGAGGGGTTTGTTTTAAAGTCAAAGTTCTTTATTCATATATGTGCAATTTACACGTCAAATATTTATGAAATAAAAAAACAAAACAATTGGCGTACAATGGCATCCATTTTCAAAATTTTAAATTAACATTTTACTAAACGATAAGTGTCAAAGTACATACATTTATTTGAATTATTACAGTTATAGTAATGTACAATGTAATTTATCATTTTATCCTTTTATTATATTATATTACCATTTTATCATAACTTTAACATCACTGTCTAAAAACTTGCTGTGACTATAAAACGTTTCATGGCTAAGCCAGCATTTTAATCTGTTTCTGAAACTACTGAAACTTGGGGCCGATTTAACTATTTTAGGAAGTGTGTTATATACTTCCAGTCCCATAATGTGAGTCAATTTCCGTGGCTTCGTGAGAAAGTGTGGTATAGCGTCCAGTTGGTCAGCGTTGTTTATGTTGCATGAATGTTTCGATCCTCGCGTGTTTTATGAGTCCAAATTACTTATGACATACACAGTCACTTGGTAGATCAAGATAGCTGGTAAAGTAACTATGCCATGCCCTTTGAAACGCACTCTCCGGACCCAAACGTGTCGTACACGTGCCATCGTAGGCGTTTCGCAATGCAAATCCATCAGACCATGGCAAGAAGAGCATGGCATAGTTACTTTACCAGCTATCTTGATCTACCAAGTGACCAGTCGGCAGCGCGCTCATGTAGTTCGGTGCCGTAGTTTAACCGGGAATGCATTGTGGCAAAGTGACATGCACTAGACACATCCGCAGACACCACTCGGGATACCCGTTTTAGCGCAAAGCACGCACCGCTTACTTTACCACACATCTTGTCGATGTGATGTTCTCATGTCATGCAGCGGCCTATCTCAAACTCTAGAAATGTTGTATGCTATACCTGCTCAATCCGGACGACTTTTTATAGTAGTCCGACAAACAAAGGTGAATAAAATGAGTGTTTTTTGAACTCACCATTAAAACGTTGGCACGAAACCACGTGTTGAAGTTGTTGATTACAGTTTATTTCGCGGAACCCTGTTTATTTTCCTTAAATAAGAGCCAAAGTTATGCATTAAAACGTCCGTAAGCCCCGTCATAATCGGTCTAGTTGTCCAGCCCAGCAAATGTTATTTTGGTATACATAATTATGTAGCGTTTATACTTTCATATGCATGTTAGAACATATGTTTGTGTTATAGTCCCGTTAGTTTTCATACTTAGACTATGATGTTGCTTTCTCTTTTTAACTTAAAGCTTAAAGACAGAGAGATACCACAACCGTAACAATTTTGCTTTGGCGGTAGAAGCGCAGATTTTCTCACAATCTCCGAGGCTATCGCCTCGAGCGTGTCAGTGGTTAGAGAAATAACATCCCTTTCCTAGAACACATATCACCCACGCACGAGTAACATCCCCAATACATTTGGCAGCTTTGATTTTATCAGAGCTCAGCGTCCGTACTAAGCCTTTTATCGTAGTTCGGTGGGGCATTTTCGCTGAGAGCAGTGTTACCAGTGCCTTTCTTTATTCATTTGTGTTTTTATTTGAATGAGGCGTTTCCTGAATACAAACACTTATGCCAAAATAGTGACCAATCTAATCAAAGATGGCGCCAATGTTTAATTTTGATAAGCAAATAAGTGTTAATACCAATCATTTGACATATATTTTCAGACATAAAATATAAAAATAACTGTTATTTTGAAAAAGCTTCATTTGTAGAGGTCCAGAAATATGAGTATGTATTTATATCAGTTTGGCATTGTCCATGAGACTCGTAGATTTACTATTTGCTTTTTATTTATTTTCACACATTACCCCTACATATTTATTATTGATAGCACATACACAAATGGAACAATACACAAATTTTATCGGTAGGTACATAGAATCCAAAATACCTACTATGTAATAATTGAAATAAGATAGGTCTTAACTCTTTATTGCTCTTAATTTAAAACACAATCAAAAGTTATTTATACTCGTAACATAATAAAATAAAGTAACAATTGGCGACCTTATCACTAAAAGCGATCTCTTCCAGGCAACCGTAGGATGGATAATAAGCCGCCATTGCCGTATAAAAAAGTCAAACAGTCGTCAGTTTTTGTTTTAGCGAGACTACGTCTGCCTTTTTTATACGTCTATGTAATCTGCAGAGCTATATACTCGTATATCAAATAACCATATAATATTTATCTTCATAATAATAATAATATTTATCTTCAAAACAATAATATTTTATAATATCTTCTTAAATTCTCCGACAGTGTTTGATAATTTTCCGTAGAACGTACAGTTTTGTCGTTACAATGGCAACACAGGCTAAGAGCCTCTTCATTCCGTGACGTTTTCCTAGGGGGATTTTATTAATTTCTCGTGATAACGTGACTCATTTTATCCGACGAAGATAATTGATATTTATTAGAACACGATGATCACATAAGTAAAAGGAAATTTAACATGTTACTAACTCAGACTTATTGATCTTTTTCTCTCTCAATTTTTCTAAAAATGTAAACACATTTTTTTACGTGGAGGAAATGCATTTACATTTTTGTTGGACATTACAAGTTGGACTCAACAGCACGAGTGATACTTCTATCGACTAAAATTTATGTCACGAATGGCGGGAACGTTTTAGCATTTTTCCGCGACCCACCGCAGGCTGCTCGGCACCGGGATACCTCAGGGACGACAGAACACCCATGACAAGGAAACACCATCTCGGGGAACAACCACTAACCAGTCATCTTTACGTTTAGACGCCGGCGCCGTTGGCCACTCGCGATCTCAGGCGCAATCCGAAGGGGAAGGGGAGGGGAGACTACACTATTTTAACGCGGAAAAACGAGTGTCGTAAAATCGAGGGACAGTACCTAGTAAACTCGTTTTTACTCGATTTATTATATTTCTACTGGTGACTCCCCCCCAACCCCAAATCTACGGCTGAGTACTGGTTAGGGGTCACCAGTACTCAGCCGTAAATTTGAGTTGAGCCGCTGCTGGTGGCATTTTTTTAAGTTTCGTCCCAAGTTACATTCTAGGGTCTTTCTCAAATTTCAAACTGAGCTTACTGTTTCTAAGTTTTTTTATTAAACAACCTTTCTTTAAACAAAACATGTTTCCAGTTCAGCGGTGATAAAGTTTAAAAATGCGCTTTCCTACATCTTAAGCATACTATTATAATATTCCGTGCCCTCAACTCTTACCGCTAAGCCATTTTACCCGTTTACTCATGCATGTAGTGAAGCGTAGAGTTATTATTCCTCATTTCACAGACAAATGAGTTTACAGTTTATTTAGAGACGACGGCGCTTCAAAATAACTTTCACGTCTTAGCGATGGGGTAAAGGAAAATATTTACTTAACAGTAACATTTTTACTGCCGTTTTGCAAAAGATCCGTTTTGCCTCAGACAAAACTATTCTCTAAGGGTTTGGACAGATAATCGATGTTCCTTCAAGACAAATACCAAAACAAGACAGATTAGATATCCAACGTTTATAAATTCACGGAGTGATCATTTGGTAAAAATATTGCAACTATATAACCATATTTATATTTACCTTTATGACAGGTTTAAAACGCTCGGACATGCTCAGAATCTGAACGCTCTGAAATCAGAGGAAATGACGTAAAAGTAGTGGGGAGGAGCCTACATCGCACCATATGGTTGGTGATTTAGATGCGATGTAGGGTCCTCCCCCACTACTTTTACGTCATTTTCTCTGAATTTAGGACTCGTGTGTAAAGAGTTTTATTTTGACCATCACCTAACTGACGTTCAGAGATGAAGCGGGATACAATGGAACATGCTTAACAAAAAAAAAAATCACTGTCATCGTAAAACACGTGCTTGACAAGCTAGAAAAACGGCTCTAAAAAACTGATTAAGCTGGTCATAAGCAGTCCACTAAATGTTTCCACTGCTGGGACTCAGGAACTATACTATATACATTATACTATAACCATATACATACAACTACGCTGGCCCAGTGCAGGTTGGTGAATAACGAATGACCTCGAATGATTCTAGGTACATGACAGATTTTTTCACCATGTTTTTCTTCACTGCTTTTAAGTTAGCAGTATTACCCACATGGCGTCGAAAATATAGCGGTACGCGTGGGATTCGAACCAGGGACTCCGTATCGGCAGTACCCGTTCTCCCGACTAGACCAGCCGTAACTTTGTCGATGTATGAACCGACATAAAATTGAAATGATTGATCAGTAATCCTTAGAGTACCTTTTTACGCAGTAGAGCGAAGATCTAGAACCTGTGTTCACGAAAAGTAGCCTATGTTACTTCTAATAACTTTAACTGCCGATAGAAGACATAGTAGTGGTAGGACTCTTGGCAGAGTCCGCCTGGGGAAGTACCACACCTTTGCCAGTTATTCTACCGCCAAGCAGTAATGTGCAAACATTACTGTGTTCCGGTTTGAAGGGCAATGTTTCCAGAGATATTACAGGGCTTAGAGATATAAGATCTTAGATCTCTGGGTGACGAGCGCAGCGCAGTGCTAGGTAATGATTTGGACTCTTCATGTTCCAATAGCTGCGTGTCACTGTGCCGTTATGTGTCAGGCATGTTGCTTACCATCAGGCACATGTCCTGATCGTCTAGTCAATTTTTATTTAAAAAAAAAAAAAAAAAAAGAAGTGAAAACTTACCTATAACTCAGAATTGGATAGCTTACTTTGGAAACTCCGCGGTTGAAACCGGAGGACGTGGCCATGAGGATGCTCACCATCTAGAGTTTACTCGAACATTTCTTATCATTCCCGAGTGTGACGCTAGAATTCAATTCACAGCCCACGAAAAACCTGTCTGTGGCGCGACTAAAGAAGTATTCACTTCAAAAATGAACTGGGTACGTCGACTAATTTCATAGTAAAACTAGCTGACCCGGCCAACGTTGTTTTGCCATATAAATCACTTGATTAACTAATTGTCCAAAATACACTTAAAAAAGACGGTAATTGATTAGTTATCGAATGGGATGAAAAATGATTAAATTATTAAAATGGCTATTCAAAGATAGGGGTTGGTGATATAAGGGTAAAAATTTAGGGTTGTATGTATTTTTTAATGCCGTATCATATTTGTTTTAATCTAAAATTAAAAAAAAATAGGTTTGGATTACCCTTAACATTTAGGGGGATGAAAAATAGATGTTGTCCGATTCTCAGACCTACCCAATATGCACAGAAAATTTAATGAGAATCGGTCAAGCCGTTTCGGAGGAGTTTAACCACAAACACAAAAGTGTGTCAAAAAATTTCCTCTGGGTACAGGATAAATAACAAAAAAGTTGGAAAACTTTTCTTGTCCTAAAATGGACAAACTAACCGAAGCGAGTCTTTGATGTTTTAATATAACCATTCCTACTGTATTCTTATCCAAATATTTTGCTAACTTAATATATTCTAGAAAAACGTAAACAAAAGTAATTTAAATTCTAAGTAATAAATTGTTATGAAAGCGAAATTGAATTCCATTTTCTATATTATAAGTTGGTAATGGAATTTGTTAAGAGGGTAAATAAGACTTTATTTATCGACGAATAAAGTTAAAAACAAGGTTTTGATGGCGAATAAGTACAGACATGCACGGTATATTGCACTGTGCACTATGCAATAGAATTTTTAAAACGAATTATGGTTTTACGATCCATATACGATAGAGCGTTTTTATAGTAACTACTACGAGTATTTAGCCTGACATTAAGCAACCATGTCGTCTACAATGTAGCGCATTTATCCAAAAGAAACCATTTTACTCTTAAAAACTACTCATATTATTCGTTATATAAGTACACTCCGCGAGGTATAAGCTGAGCTTTGCATTAGTGTGAGTGATCACCAATCAGGCAGGAGCTTGAAATTTTGTCCGCGAGGTATAGGCTGAGCTTTGCATTAGTGTGAGTGATCACCAATCAGGCAGGAGCGCGGCGAGACAGAATGGCGCCGCGCCTAAGGTCGGTTGTCACACCTACACTATCCATGTACACTCACACAAATGCAAAGCTCAGCTTATGCCTCGCGGAGTGTAATCCATTAGAGATGTGTTCCAGCTATAGATAGTGCAATCCGTGCGTAAATATTCTTGATACAACAGTGAGTCGAAGCAAAATACCAAGTCTGGAAAATGGAAAAATACGGGTCATTTTTTTCAGACTCGACGTTTTGCTTTGCCAAAGGGATTATTTACTCAACTTTTTATTATTTTCTTGTAAAAACTTGATTAATTACCATTTGCCGGGGGATTCAATGCCAAGTTTGTTGTTGCTTACTAAGGAAAAGTTTTCAAGAAAACCGATAATATTTTATAAGAGGAGACCGCAGCCGCGACCTCGGGGGGACTTTTATATGGACTGTATTTGTATTGCTTCCCTTCAAGTACGGCTGGCTGAATCAATTTTAGTTGTAACAATGTAGGTATTATTTCTATTCGACATCAGGGAGGAAGTTTATATTTCACAAGATATCTTTCTTTAATGATGTTTTGTGTTATTAAAGTTATTTAATTACAATAAATTGTAAATTGCTTACGGAACATTTACCTTGGTTTAATAGTGGAGCGAGCTCACGATATTTCGGTGCAGTTTCATGGCCCATGGACATGGGCGAATTGAGAGTTGAACACATTATCTTAGAACATGGTATATGCGGACTAGCTTTACCTACTAGGTTGCCTGGAAGAGATCGCTCTTAGCGATAAGGCCGCCGATTGTCGCACTAGTTTTAATAGTATAAAATGTTATGTTCTTGTAAATTATTTTTATTTGGTGTGTTCAATAAAGTGTCTCTATCTATCTATCTTTACTATATTTGGGATGGTGCACTTCCAACCGCACTGCCGACGGTTAAAATGCGGGCAGATCTATAGTACCTATCTTTGTGTCTTCAAATCGAGAGTGAATCTGTTTCTTCTAGGTAAACACGCTCCATCGTAGACCGCATCGTTTAACATCAGGCGAGATAGCGGTCAAGTGTAAACCTATATAAGTTAAAAAAAAGTACCTATACGAGTATCATACTTAAAAGGAAAACCACCCTTATTGTTATACAAATATTGCGATTCCCATTTTGTTTTAATCTGAGTTCAAAAAATAAGGGGTAACAGTGGTAAATCTTTTTTGTATGGTTGTACGATAGATCCGCTGATTGTAAATTGAATTTGATGATAGCATTATTTGTCGTTGTTTGACTGGAAAAGCGTGTTTAGTTGTTTTCACAAAAAAATAGTTATGAGTCAGCTTAACTTTAAATTACAATCGCTTTTTTTTTGGCGAAAATGAAATTACTACAAATTTAATGAGTTTGAAAGATCGTTACAATCGATGCTTTATAACAAGAAATCCGACACACAAAGACTCAGATATAGTCAATTTGCAGCTGTAATCGAAATACAACGAGCAATCTGATAGAATGAGGCAAGCACACGGTTGAACTCGGGCCGTCCCCGCATCGTAACGACCGCAATTGGACGACACTGCAGCTGCTGTGCGGAAAATATTGCATTTTTATTGAGTTACTGAGCGAATACAAGCACTGAGGTAGCTAGTTCTAAAACCCTCTACACACGAGCCCTAAAATCAGAGGAAATTACGTAAAACTAGTGGGAAGGACCCTACATAAGCAGCTCACTAAATGTTCCCACTGCTGGCACTCGGGGCCTTCTCTCGCAAGGAGAGAGTTTAAGGCCGTATCCACCACGCTGGCCAAGTGCGGGTTGGTGGATGACACATGACCTCGAAAGATTCAAGGTACATGTCGGTTTTCTCACGATGTTTTCCTTCACCGTTTTTAAGTTAGTGACATTGCGCACATGACTGCGAAAAGAGAGTGGTGCGCGTGGTGGGATATACGTGACGATGTGAGTGAGCAACATACATCCAAACATTAACATTTATAATATTAGTTGGAGAAATAGGATTGATTGGACAACCAAGACATTTGCCTGAAAAAAACACTTCCACCTATAACAGCACAGCGTCAGCTACAGTACAGATATCGGAATATGAAAAGTCCGAATTATTACTAAGAAATGTTCTGCGTTCGTCACGCAAAGATGAAAGATCATTCATGAATATGCTCTGTTATTTTTATCTGCCCTTCAAATGGGAGCACAGTAATGTTGCTTGAAGTTGTGGTGCTTCCCCAGGCGGACTCTGCAAGTCTATCTTGGCACTGCAAATAATACTTTAAATACTTTAAATACTTTTAGAGTAAAAAATGATAAAATGATTGTAGCTTAATGGCACATCCATTTTAGCATACATTAACTGTAGTTATTCAGCTGGGACACTTTAGTAATTGCTTTTTAAAGTAAGTTTACACTTTAGCCGCATCGTACACTAAACTTTTTAATAGGTGAAGAAATATTATGGGTCTGGAACACTGAGATGGTAATGTAGCGGCGTAGCAGCGCAGCGTCGTAGCGGTGGCGGAAAGCGTAGCGGATCGTGCGTTTTTTGGATAAGTGAAATCTTGTGAATTCGAGTCTACGTATGTCACGTAATAGCAGAGTATCTGTAAGTATAAAACTGGCCTATTATGCAACATTATGATGTTCCATACCAAAATTCTAAGTTATAGTTTTAATTAACCAATAGTTAAAAGTAGTAGTAAACTTATCGTTTTTTTTTAACTTTTATAGGTTTACACTTGGCCGCCATCTTGCCTGATGTTAAACGACGATGCGGTCTACGATGGAGCGTGTTTACCTAGAAAAAACCGATTCACTCTCGATTTGAAGACACAAAAAAAAAAAAAGTTAAAAAAAAAAACAAAGATTGTAACCAATAGGGAAAACCCACTATAGTTCTAATTTCTATCGGCAGTTTTTTATGACGGTTATTTTTCAAAATAAATAATAGGCTTTTACTTGATCGTATTTGGATACGTTTTGTTATTCAATAAAAAATGTTGATTACAGAATCACAACAATTTTCAAGTTTTCTTTTCGTTCCTTAATACTCTTTTTTCGTTCCTTTTTAAAATAGTGTAGGTACATAATTTTATTAGTTTGATACATTTTTTTTCGATTGCTATATTAAGGGAGTTGTAAAAAAAAGGTTATTCCCCAGTTTGTGGTAGCGGTCATCGTGGATTTTATGTTTATCATAGTGTGTAGTATTTACTAGTCAAACCCTTTCGTTTCCAAGTTAAACGTTGACATCACAAGGGTTACTAAAAGAAAATGTTCCTCCAAGTGACACCGGGCACAAAAATAAAGCTACAACACAAGCAACAAAAGAGGCATTATCAAAACAGACAAGCAAAATTCCTCCTCATCCTTTTGTACCGAAGATTTGCATCATTTTAATTATGACACGACGCTCAGTTAATTACGTTCAGAGCGGAATACAGACCGCGAGACGTATCTTCGCAATTTATTCACTCCCGAAATGCTTCTTTAACATGAGACGCCTACTTGAATATATTTATTTTGTAATGGGTTACTCAGAAACAGAAGATTAATTATGAGTCTTTTAAACAGTAACATCACGAAAAAAATCAGAAAAATAAGGTAGTCAAAGGGATTTCATATAGAAGTGAAACATATAACCTTACATGCTCCATCGTAGAGCGCATCCTTTTTTTTAAGAATTTTACTTGGTCGATATATCAGTCGAGTAACCTTCCCGACTCTTCCAGTCCCCCTCCCCAACCTCTACACGCACTACTCGAGGGGTGTGTGTAGAAGTTCCCAGCTCCGGCCGGGATTCGCCATCACACACGAAGATGCCACCGAGGCAAGTTGTTGTGTGATGCCCAGGGTCACCACGTGGAGGTTCCCGAGCCACGCACCCCATCGTGCACCGAATCCTCGTTTAATATCAGGCAAAATGGCGGTGAAGTGTAAAATTATAAGGCTTTAAAAAACTATCAAATTTTAATAATAAATAGTATACATATACATGATGGATGGGCAGCGTTCGGGAAACTTCGGCACATCTTTGAGTCCAGAATAACCCAATGCCTAAAGACGAAAGTCTTTGACCAGTGCCTGTTGCCAGTGATGGCTTATAGAATTGAGACGTGGTCCTTAACTGTAGGCCTCATAACGAAGCTCAAAGTCACACAGCGAGCTATGGAGAGGGCTATGCTCGGAGTCTCTTTGCGCGACAGAATCCGTAATGAGGATATTCGCAAAAGAACGAAAGTGGCCGACATAGCTCAAAGAGTAAGCAAGCTGAAGTGGCAATGGGCAGGCCACATCGCTCGCAGAACTGACAACCGATGGGGAAGAAAGGTTCTCGAGTGGCGACCACGAACCGGAAGTCGCAGTGTTGGACGGCCTCCCACTAGATGAACAGATGACCTCATAAAGGTCGCTGGAAACCGCTGGTTGCAGGTTGTGCAGGACCGTTCGTTGTGGAAATCTAGGGAGGAGGCCTATGTTCAGCAGTGGACGTCTTGCGGCTGATGATGATGATGATGACTCAATGTAACTAAGAGAACTTTCAACGATCGATCTGATAATTATTTTAAGTTTTTTTGTACTACAAAAAGATTTTAAGAAACTATCATATCAATATCAATCAATATGTAAATTCACACCTCTATGAGATAAAACAGTGACTTTAATTTAGTGAGCCGTTTGCTACATAAGGATAAATTTTCACTATTTTCCATACAACTCCTACTACTAGATGACATTACTAGCTACTGGAATTTTGAATACAAGTTTCGTTTCAAAATCGTTTACTTTTTATAAAAATATATATATTTTCCGTTACCAACATGATTATGTAAGGCACCCACCCTAGCTAGTCAATATAGCACCCTAGCTAGTCAACATAGCACCCTAGCTAGTCAACATAGCACCCTAGCTAGTCAATATAGTTAACAGCACAGTTACTGTTAATAAACAGTGTAACTATTTTCAACTTAATGCTTTTTGCGATGAAGAAGATGATTGAATTGGTTGAAGTCAGACTTCTTAGGACGAGGAATACCGAGAAGTATTAAATTCTTGTGTATGTGCAGCGTACACATATATAGAAAAAAGTCAGACGTAGTGTCACTATAACAAAACCTGTGTCTATCGAGTCGGCCACATAATATGCACCTGTGCGCTGTCACATACATGCTGACACGCACACATCAGTGAGTCATTACACGTGCTACTTGTATATATGTGTGCGTGTCAGCCTTATCAGTGACAACCTGACAACGTACACGTGCAAATGTGGTCGACTCTCGTGACACAGTTTTTGTTCTAGCGAGACTACGTCCGACTTTTTATATGTCTATGGTACACATAAATAAGTCCATACCAACTTTTTATTTGTATTGTAAATGACCCATCAAAATGTTGAAGCGTGAACCACATTTCAAAGAGTACTTTTTAGCATATTTATTATACTATTTTTGCGTAGCCCTAAGATAATTATTACAAGCAAAATGTATTTTTGCCTGTAGAGATATTATTACATTTTCTTAAATATCTTGTAGAAAATGACACGGTTTTCAGGACTGAAGTTGTACTCTACACTCGCTGCCGAGTTTAGGCAATAGCTACTAGATACAAATAGTCGTTATGAGTTGTGGGGTATCCATTAATAGGGTTTTTTTTCTAAACTGAATAGTTTGCGCGAGGGACTTCCAAAGTGGTGTCCCCCCTGTTTTAATATCATAAAGTAAATAACGTATTAAGTCTTTGCTTAGCAGTCAGACAACCGAGGTTGTCTATAAAACGTAGTTGTAACGATTACTCCTAGATTATTACGATAACTTATTCAACGAACTTGTAAGAAACTTTCCCGATTTATGTCATGCCAGTTAAACTAGACAGCCTGATTCATAATTACAAACATCGTAACGAAAACCGCCAATTCTGAAGTAACTACAATCACACAAACTAATTTATTCATGTACCAACGGATGTTTTACATCTAAAGTCGGGCCTAGCATTACAAATTCAGCATTAAGCAGTATTTACACTCCTGCGTTATACAGATTACACGTGATTCACGGATTTTCACTTTATATGATAATTTCTACCTTTACCTGGCGGTGAGCCATTTTTTTCGGTAGCTGATACTATCTTCGTTCGAGCCCGGTTGCGGCTTCTGATTGCGAACAAGGACTTCGATGTTCATATACTGCAAGATAGACGGAAAAAGATCAAATATGGGTGCTGGTTCGATTAACCGAACGATTTTTCCAATTTTTAAACGTTTGATGGAGATGGGACATTTTCAAGTGAACACAGATAATTTGATATGTGAGCAAAATCTGTTTCTTCGCATACATAAATTACAAACGAATGTGAATATTATACAGGTTTATATTTTCTTCTATCGGTCTTCTTGTATCTCAAAAATAAGTGACATCGTTTCATGGTTGATGTTCCAAAAAACACAAATGAAGATATTTGACTCCACGTTTGTGATAGGAACGTCTAGGTTGTGGAATGCGTTGCCTGAGTGGGTTTACCCCGATAGTTACAATCTTGGTGTCTTCAAATCGAGAGTAAATCGGTTTCTTCTATGTAAGCACGCTCCATCGTAGATCGCATCGTCACTTAATATATAGATATAGTGGGCAAGAGCGAACCTATTACAGTTTAAAAATATACAAACACGCAAATACACAATCATAAAGTAAGTTGCTTCTTTTCAACTAGAAAAATCTTTAATGACAAAACAGAATGAAAACTGCAACTTTAGTGCAAACTTTAATTAATATTAACATTATTAAACATTATTCTAAGTTAGCTTTATGCTCCGGTATATACGGTTATGTAAGTAAAAATTATGCGAAAAGAGTTATGCGTTTAGTTGTTATGGTAAATTATCATTAGTCCTTAAAACGTTTTGCTTAACTAAACTTACTTTAAGTTAGTACAAAAAATTGTTATGCTACCATAAAGACATTCGTATGCGTGGATGTACCCCGGGTATAAGCTAATACTCATTATAATTTCTAAAGTTTGCTTGTATACATGAATGTACCCGTATGCATGGATTTTTGTTCCTCTTTCAAGCAAAAAATTCCTACTGGATGGATATAGATGAAACTGAACACACAGAGTATTTTATAGAGTTTATGGTCTGGAATAATACATAGACTATTTATAGTAGGAAAATGATGAGAACGGGAACTACGCAAATAAAACCACGGGGTGCTTCAAGTATGTAATAAAGTGAGCCTAGCTAGACATCCACCCTATACATAACAATTGTAGCAACGGAAAAAAATCTAGGTCGGTTTTATAAAAGTACTGGCAATATCCTGTGATTTTACCCGAAAAAATACATTTCCCGTAATTTTCCCGTAATAAAAAATAACTGCTATACTCGCGTTTTTTGGACTACAATCTACATAGCCAAATTTTAAACTTCTTAAGCCGTTACGTTTTGTGTTTCTGTGTCCGTTCAAATTTTCTGATTTATAGTAAGATTGTTAGCTTGAAATGTTGCAGTTGCGTTTTGTTGGGTACACAAATGTATTTTTTGGGAAATTCGGCGTTATCGAAATTAGTTTTTAGTTTATTGTATTATATATTTACAACTATATAAGTATTATATCAGTTATCTGGCCGCCATAGTACAAGCTTTGCTTAGTTTGGGGTCAGATGGTGTTCTTGGTGGTGTTCTCTATGAAAAAAATCATAGCTGTATGTCAATGTCATTATTTATTTTGGCTTTTTTCAGGTTTGAAGTGACAAGCAAAACATGTGCCTGGGGTAAATAATACGCCTGCTCTATTGAAATATGAAGGTAAATCATTACCTACCTTGCACTGCAATTATTATTTGGAGCCTATACTGCCCCAATACTGGGCAAAGGCATGCCTACCCTCCCTCCATTCGGTTCTGTCTTAACTTAATGTTTCACAGTCTTTTGAATAGCCATCAAGGTCATCCCGCCAGCACTGCAATACCAATACTTAATACTGTCCTACTAACATTATAAGTGCGAAAGTTTGTATGTTGGTTACTCAATTACGTCGGAATTGTTGAACGGATCGATGATATTTGTAACAAAGTTATAGTTTGAAATAACATGTAGGCTACTTTTTAACCCAAGAAGATAATCGGAACGGGAACTAGGCGTGTAAATCAGAGTGCGCTACTAGTTATACAACGTCGTGGATTTACCCCCAACAATATTTAAACACTGATGTAGACTTCACCACCCAAGGTCTCTTTCCCTCTCAGCTCGGTAGATCACGAAATAATTCGAGTCAAAGTTTGACGTCAAATTCCCACCAAATCACCAGCTTGACAAAGCCAAACAACGTTGCCCCTGACGCCGCGACGTCGTATAAAAATCCGTGCCGAGATCTGGCCATTAGGGGTATGTAATTTTAATAACAAACAATTATAATAACAAACAAAAAATACAAAAAAATATGGTAACAAAATGTTGAGCTTTCACCTCCAAATTTCACATATATGATTCAAAATTAAATCTAGATGAACGACCATAAATATTGTTACACCTTTCTGCAACACCTTATATATACCGGCGCCCGCGGTTTTGCCAGCGTCGCTCCAGTTATTTTCCTAGGATAAAGTGCCTATGTGTTCTTCCAGACTATAATGTATTTGTGTTCCAAATTTCAAATCCAACGTTACAACGTGATTGAGCCACAAACTTCCAAACGTTTACAATTATTACGTTTTGTAGTGGTAGGACTCCTAACAGAGTCCACCTGGGGAAGTACCACACCTTTGCCAGTTATTCTACCGCCAAACAGTAATGTGACAAAATTACTGTGTTCCGGTTTGAAGGGCAATGTTTCCAGTGAAATTACAGGGCTTAGAGATATAACATCTTAGATCTCTGGGTGATGAGCGCAGTGCAGTGCTAGGTAATGATTTGGACTCTTCATGTTCCAATAGCTGCGTGTCACTGTGCTGTTATGTGGCAAGCATGTTGCTTACCATCAGCCACATGTCCTGCTCGTCTCGTTAGTTCTTATTTTAAAAAAATATTAGGATACAATAATAGGAAATAGGATAATAATAGGATTAATAGAATATCTATCTACTAGCTGTTACCCGCGACTTCGTCCGCGTAGAATTTTGATTTGTTATGTGTGTAAATTCACTGCTTTTAAAAAAATGGTAAAAATGTAGAGTGTTGTCTTACTTTGTTTATTATAGTTCTTGTAACTACGGGGTGTTTGTATATTTCACTCGTTACCAGAGAACATAAACAAAGTTTACGTGAATTCTTACAAAAACAATAATTTTGCCAGAATAGTAACGTCGGCAGAGTTATAGTCAGCTGTATGCCGATTCAGAGTATATACCTTATGTCGCCAAAACCGGCTGACATACAAAATACCTTAATATCTTTCGTGTTTATCGTCGTTATGTTATGCTATGTTGTCTTATGTTGTATTGTGTTGTGTTCTGTTCTGTTCCGTAAACGTAACGCAAACGTAACGCAAACGTAACGCAAACGTAACGCAAACGTAACGCAAACGTAACGCAAACGTAACGCAAACGTAACGCAAACGTAACGCAAACGTAACGCAAACGTAACGCAAACGTAACGCAAACGTAACGCAAACGTAACGCAAACGTAACGCAAACGTAACGCAAACGTAACGCAAACGTAACGCAAACGTAACGCAAACGTAACGCAACGCAAACGTAACGCAAACGTAACGCAAACGTAACGCAAACGTAACGCAAAACGCAAACGTAACGCAAACGTAACGCAAACGTAACGCAAACGTAACGCAAACGTAACGCAAACGTAACGCAAACGTAACGCAAACGTAACGCAAACGTAACGCAAACGTAACGCAAACGTAACGCAAACGTAACGCAAACGTAACGCAAACGTAACGCAAACGTAACGCAAACGTAACGCAAACGTAACGCAAACGTAACGCAAACGTAACGCAAACGTAACGCAAACGTAACGCAAAAACGTAACGCAAACGTAACGCAAACGTAACGCAACGTAACGCAACGCAAACGCAAACGTAACGCAAACGTAACGCAAACGTAACGCAAACGTAACGCAAACGTAACGCAAACGTAACGCAAACGTAACGCAACGTAACGCAAACGTAACGCAAACGTAACGCAAACGTAACGCAAACGTAACGCAAACGTAACGCAAACGTAACGCAAACGTAACGCACGTAACACAAACGTAACGTACGTTTCAACAAACGCTAGTTTGGCGTACCGATGTTGATACTTGATCCCTAAGGAACTAAGCTATCTGTGTATTATATTTCAGCGCAGCGCAACAAACATTCATACATTGAGATTTATTATATTATTAGTAGGATAGGATTTCAAAGAACTATTTGTGTTCCGAATTGCAACAAAATCTAATAAGGCGTTCCGATATTACATTTATACTTGTTCCCTTGGGAACTGTGTATGTTTTCGGGATAATAAATAGCCTGTTTTATTTGAATGTTTGGATCTGTGTTTCAAATTTCAACAAAATCTAGTTAAGCGTTTCGATGTTACATTTATACTTGATCCCTAAGGAACCGTGCACGATTTCGGGATAAAATATAGCCTATATGTTATTCCAGTCTATAAACTATCTGTGTACTAAATTTCAGCTCGATCCGTTGAGCCCTTCGGGCGTGATTGAGCAACAAACATCCAAACATCCATACATTGACATTTATAATATTAAGGATAACAAATTCCGCTTTCGGCTTCGATTGCGGGTCAGCAGACCCAAGTGGCAGCTTCGTAAGCGCTGCTACGCCTTCCCAACCTTTTTGGGAAGTGTTAAGCTCACTGAAAAATTCATTTCCGATCCTTAAGCGCATCCCGCAAGGTGCTCGTGTTTCGGTGGCTCAAAGTTTATCGTTTGTTATCAAAACTGTTCTATCACAAAATTCGAAAGATGTTTGGGAACATTTACTCACTTTCCCATACAGTGTATTTTATGTACCTTTAGAACCGTCGAACAAAAAGTCCCTTACCACTAGGGTAAAGGAAAATTGCATTAAGTACACTACATCCGTGGAAACCTCTTTAAATTTGTGTAGTTTTATTTCGACTAAGCAGCGGAATAACATAAATTCTAAAAAAAGTGATGATTCGGCTATAATTAAGTCACTTCGTGACAAACATCTACCTGCGACAGCTAATCTCCACCTCCCTGATCCACCACAATCAGATGACGTCACTATTGAGGCCACATCGCAGGAGGTTACGGCTGCGATTACATCTTTTTTGAGTGCCCGGAGGCCTAGATGGCCTGACACCTCAACATCTAAAAGATCTTCTATCTTTTAGCTCTGGTGAGGTCCCTCTTGAGAGATCTAACCTCTTTAGTTAATCTCATGTTATCTGGTCAAGTCAGTAGTGACATTGTCGAAGTTTTGTACGGCGCTAATCTGTGCGCACTTTCCAAAAAAGATGGTGGGATCAGGCCAATCGCTGTCGGCACCACATATCGTCGCCTTGCTGCCAAGGTAGGTTGTAGGAAAAAGGTTGCTCTTTTGAGCTCCCTTTTCCAACCAATACAACTCGGCTTTGGTTCGCGGGGTGAATGCGAGGCTGCCGTTCATTCTGTCCGGACCTTCTTTCACCAAAATTGAGGAGAGGTGCTGTTAAAGGTGGACGTCAAAAACGCTTTTAATTCGGTTGATCGAGAAGCCCCGTTGGCCCAAGTGAAGGATAAAATTCGTGATCTGTACAATTTTCTTTGGCAATGTTATGGCGAGCCCACAAAATTGACTTATCAAAACAATCATATGCTATCCTCTGTTGGCTGTCAACAGGGTGATCCCTTCGGCCCTGCGACCTTCACCCTGGCCATTCACCCTATCATTCAACGTCTCCAGTCCAAACTAAACGTTTGGTACTTGGACGACGGAACGTTGGGGGGCGATGTGAATACTATTTTAACTGATTTACAAAAACTTATACACGGTTTTCGTCTCATTGGTTTGGAAATAAATTTCTCAAAATGCGAACTTTACGTTTGCGACACATGTCCAGATAAAGATTCGATAATACAGAAATTTAATGATCTGGCCCCCAACATCAAATCAGTTGACAAATGTTCACTGCGCCTCCTGGGTTCACCGATATTAGACGAGTCGTTTACACCTTTTGTCGAGGAAAAAATTCAAAATTTTACGAGAGCCTCCGATAGGCTACTCAAAGTAAACGCCCATATGGCGTTTACAATTATTCGGCATTGTCTCTTTGTTCCAAAATTTATGTACGCTTTACGATGTAGTCCACTGTGGAAACATGGTGAGCTCCTTTGGAGCTTAGACAATGACGTAAAGGAATCTTTAATATCGGTGTTGAATGTGGACCTGAGTGGGAGGGCATGGTCACAAGCCTCACTACCCATAAGGTTGGGAGGCCTAGGGGTCCGCCAAATTTCAAGTGTAGCTTTACCGGCATTCTTGTCCTCAGTTCATAGTACTCAAAATCTAATCGAAAAAATTCTCGCACCCTCATTAGGCCATTTGGATGTAGTAGTAGCTAATTTGTGCGAGGCTAAGAATGCTTGGAGGCTGGCTTGTCCAAACAACGATTTCCCCAGATGTCTGTCATCTCAGAGACAGTGGGATCGACCGATCTGCGATCTAGCACGGATCTCTCTTCTCGATACGTGTCCTAGTATCGCGGATCGTGCTCGTATCCTTGCTGTGTCTGTGTGGGAATCGGGCCTTTGGTTACAAGCTTTGCCATCTTTCAATACCGGCAGCCTATTAGATCCAATTGCATTTCGTCTAGCTGTTAGCTTGCGCTTGGGTGCGAGGTGCTATGAAGCCCATCGCTGCCATTGTGGTACTGCCGTCGACCACCGAGTTGGTCGACGGCACCACGTCACCACGGTCTCTCTTGCTCGAAAAGCGCGGGTCGTATTGGCCGCCACGCCAGCCTGAACGACATCATACGCTGGGCTTTTTCCACCGCCTATGTCCCAGCCATACTCGAACCGAGTGGTCTTGCGCGTGACGATGGCAAAAGACCTGACGGCATGACTGTTGTGCCTTGGAAGTTGGGTTGGCCCCTAGTATGGAACGCAACTTGCGTCGATACTCTGGCGCCATCACATCTTCCAGAGACACATAGTAGGGCCGGTGCAGCGGCTAATTCAGCTGAGCGACTCAAACTCAAACGACGCAAATATGCAACCCTCGGAAGTGGTTACATATTTGAGCCCTTTGGGGTTGAGACATTGGGACCGTGGGGGCCGGGAGCTCATTTTCAAAAGCCTATCCGAGCGCTTAGTCGACGCGACGCGTGACCAAAATGCTGGCGTTTATTTGGCCCAACGCATAAGCATTGCCATTCAGCGTGGTAATGCCGCCAGCATGCTGGGTACGCTTCCGATTGGTAGTGGGCTTGAACATCTTGATTATCTGTAGACCTACAGTGGTCTATGGATAATTCAGGTGTGCTTAGTGTAAGTAGTTAGGTAGGTTTGTAGTGTAGTGTAGTTCTCATTGTGTTTAGGTTTTGTTAATAAAGGCTCTGCCCAGATAAAAAAATCTATAACAGTAATTTATCTGTCAAATTGTCTCTAAGCGGTAGCGTATTCGCCGCTCTGACTGTTTAACTACAAATCGATTGTCTGAACAAATTACCCTATTAGTCTTGATATAAAATTCAACCCGTTAGAAAATTTACCAAGGTTCCATCAATGATTGCTGAAGACTAATTTCGTAGAGGTTTCCCTGAACAAGTCCAAATTGAGGTTTCTGCTTACACTTGAATTATTCATGTTCCAGAGTTATTGAGGAAGGCGAGTAATCTGATGAAATTAAGCGGAGGTAAAGTACTGATGAGAGTATTGTTAAATTTGATATCGCTGGAATCTGTCCTCGTGTTAATGTGTACTTGTAGTCTTTTTATATTAGTTTATTCTACTGCCTACTATAAATATAAAGAAAAGATAAAGATAATTTTATTGAACCGATATTGAGTTGAAAAAAATTGTGCGGCTCTGCCTTTTGCATTAGTGTAAATACTGTGGTGCAAAAGGCAGCGTCTTCCATAATTCACTTAACTATGATGCTAAAAAAATTGTTAACTTTTCGTTATAAATAATTTGAAAATTTAGAATTAGTATAAAAAAGCAAACTCATAAATGATTAAAATCAAATCATACTGTTAGAAGCCAAAATTATATTACAAGATCAAACTTATTACAAATACAAATACAAAAATCTTTATTGCTGTTTGCAGGTAAGATAAGATGATACAAAACATTTAAATAATTGACCCATACAAACTGGCCTCTTCTTCTAGAGGCATGCAATATGTCTGGCAACGCAGTTTCCATTGGTCTGAATTTATACAATGATAATAATAGTCAGCTGATAGTCTTCTTCTTCTTTTTTCATTTTTTAACTTTTAATCGGTTGTATCATATATGTCATCTGATTCATCATGTATTAATTTCTGGCTTCTATCCCGGTGTGTTATGTTAGTGATGATGATGATGATAAGAGTGATGTTTGATGAGTACAATTACGCCAACGTCTTGTGACAACGTATTGACTATGTTATTGTAAATGTGAATTAACGTTTATTACGTCTTACAAAAACAATATTAAATCCACGGCACGGCGGCACAAACATCAATAGAAAGCGATCATAAATAAATATCAAATTTTCATTTTGAAGTTGAAAAATCCAGCGAGATTTATGATCAAAGCCAAAAGCTGTGAGTGGTTCTATAATAAAAACCAATAAGCGATATGACGTACGGATAACACTGACACGTCCTGAGAGCTATTTCATATAAGCAATACTAGTTCTGTTCAATAGTTTTACGTGTCGTTGCATTGTTTGGGGCTAAAATAATAGATATATGGAAATGTATTTTATTTCAATGTTTGACTAGTCGCGTGTTTTAGTTTGTTGTAAGTCAGCTCTCGAATATATTCGTTGATAAGTGCAAATATTTGTTCTGTCTCGGTGTATACTTTATAAAAAAAATCTAGAAAAATACAGGGTTACTAGTAATCAGCCTGCATGCGTTTAAGGTCAGGTTCTGTATATTTAAACAAACAACTTGTGTTAAAACTCTACACATATCCAAAAAAAAAGTATAGTGTTTGTTGTCATCTCTTGCATTGTTTAGTTTTGCCGAAGTGAATAAACACTAAACAGCCGTTTATTCACTTCTGTACATAATTTAACGAGCGTAAAAGAGCGCGCGCGCTCTTGTTACGAATTGTTACGAAGAAATCGATGCATTTAGGCTGGACAAATACATTTTTTTTTATTTTGCATGGGGAAAAATACGAATTTTTATGTTTATACACAATTACAAAACATTTACAAAAGTTATCGTATTTAATGTACTTAACATCCCCTTAAACGGATGCAGGCTAATTACCAATAACCCTGTATGTGTTTCTTTTTTCGGTAATAAGTTTGATTATTAGAAAACTAATGAAAAAATGGTTAAGTCAATCAAATAGAAATATTCTACTACATATTTTACTAGTAGAATTTATTTGGATTAAATTTACAAATATCTTTAACAGCCAAAATTAAATTGTGAATATTTCTCAAATGTCTCAAAACGGTCTCTTATTTTTTAGGACTATTAAAAGGGGCTTTTATCAAATGTTGAGAGGGCGGCGGTGAACAGTTCATGTTCAATTAGCTGTAAAAGTATAGATAACAGATAATTAGCTCGGACAGCCTATTTCCTGTCTGTCCAAAATGAACATGGGGTGGGTACTTTTCCCATGGAAAACAATACGTATAAATTAGAGACGGAATGTTCTCGGCATGTCAATACGAGCGAGTGATTGGGCCTCGTAGCTTGACCCACATTTCTGTGGAATATTTTCGTAGGATAACGACGTGCCCATGTGTAGCAGTGGCATGTGAAACATTCATTATGCTGTTTACCTTGTGAATCCTTCTTCCTTATTTCATAAGAAAATGTATTGCGTATTTACTTCACCCACTCCTATTTTTCTTTCAATTTGTGAGGTTGCCGAAACGACCACGAATTACAGACGCAACAGGTAATTCAATTATGAATAATTTATTTTCGCCGAAAAAACAAACCGAGTTAAACTTAACAACTAATTTCATAAGAAGCTATCTATGACTATATCGTCAAAATAAGCAAATTTTAGTTTATATTGATGTTACAAAAACCACTAACGATTTCGATAAACTTTATATTGGACCAACTCTGACGTATTTTCTACCAATAAAAAAAAAACACTAAAATCGAGTCACAATTATCGGAAGTATCGCGTAAATGTATAACCGAATTGAGTACTTTTTAAAGTCAGTTAAAAAAACAAAGTGCACTTTTTTAATGAAGGGGCTTTATGATTCAGATTGCATCTATACCTCTCCTGCCTGATAACTTTCAGGCTAGCATAGTAGGCGCAGGGCTCTACTAGCCTGAAGTTACAAGCTATAATTACACAAAAAAATTGGTTGCCTGTAAAGTCGGTATACGGGCGAAAGTTTTACGTGACAACGACTTTGAGTGGTAAAATAATTTTACGGAAGGGACGCGTGCCTTTCACTTTTTATGTCTGTCTCTCTCGCTTTTAGGCGGGCTAACCATGTCCGAGTGGAAGGGACGCGTGCCTCTCACTCGCTCTCGTTGTGAGCGCATAACGTGAGCGGAGCGTAACGCAGTTTCTTGAAGTGTCACCCGGCAAACCAATTTATAAGACGTCACGTCAAAATAAATACATGTATATTTTAGTATAGGATAGTAAAGCCTTTATAGTTATTCTAAACGTGTTTGTATGTGAGGGAAAAGGGACGCGTGCCTTTCACTTTTTATGTCTGTCTCTCTCGCTTTTAGGCGGGCTAACCATGTCCGAGTGGAAGGGACGCGTGCCTCTCACTCGCTCTCGTTGTGAGCGCATAACGTGAGCGGAGCGTAACGCAGTTTCTTGAAGTGTCACCCGGCAAACCAATTTATAAGACGTTGTCACGTCAAAATAAATACATGTATATTTTAGTATAGGATAGTAAAGCCTTTATAGTTATTCTACACGTGTTTGTATGTGAGGGAAAATCTACACCTGTGTATCGCATATGGAACCTAACTGCGTCCTCTATACGACGCGCAGGGCAAATAAAGTAAGTTTCTAGAGTCTACTGAAAGAGTAGAGAAACTGAGAGAGTAGAGTCTACTGAAGTCTGACAGGCTCACTCATGTCGTGGGACCGACTGTGGAATAAGTTACCTCGTGACGTAATTGGTTCTCAAAGCTTCGCCTGGTTTGAGTCTCGCTGGATTTTCGATCAGACATTCTGTAGTTTCAAGGAGTTCCTTCAGTTCAAACAGGAAATAAATTAACTTAAGTACTACATACAATGCTATCTTCTGCTCAAGCTGTTTTTTTTAGATTTTCTATTTTATTTCAGTTCAATTATTATTGTCATTTAAAAAAAAAAAACTGTTATTTGAGATGTGGAAAAAGGTTTTACGTAATAAAAACACAATTACTATAATAATTATTTTACGTACACAGAAAACGTGTAGGTTACGCAGTCTTAAATAAATAGTATGATAAAACTTAGACATCTATATATAACGAATTACAACTAATGGTCTAAGAGGATTACAGGGCTACAGATTCCAATATCAGTCATAAAATCAATAATTATAATAAAAAACAATACACAATAACTACTAATACAATTTAATTTGGCGAATTCTTTAACACCAAACAAAATAGTCAAACTTCTGTTTTTTTATAGCTATTAAATATACCGTTTTGTTTTATAGCGTAGCAGCCCCGTAGCCATCACTTGCTCATTAAAATTGCGCTGCGGTGTCGTTCGCCCGAATTTTTAACTCGTAGCATATTTCAAGAGTAATTAATGGAAGTAATTAAGGGCTCCTCGGCGGCCCTTTGATTATCGAACCGGTTTATTTAGTTTCCGGCTGTTTACTTACGTTCCAGCTTCGCGGAATCGATAAGACGCTATTATGGAGAGATTATGTTCGGAAATGGGATTGCGGTACTGGTATAATTTACTATTATCTACTGTTCCATGTATATGTTACTCTGAGGTTGAACTACTATTAGACTACAAACTACGATTCAGGGTTGAATAAGAAAGCTGTATATACTCGAAATTTTAATTCGATTCCAGATTTGACATTAGCTACTGTCATTTTGTGAAATAATGATACCACATATAATAGTGTAGTGATGAACACAAAAATCGATTTCAAAATCGAGATCACATTTATTTATTTATTTCACACACAATTATGAAAGAAAAGTCTCAGATCGTTAGTTAATCGTCAAAACTAAATTTTCGGTTCAGAAATATTTAATTTCCTTATATACTTAGTTTACAAGAGTAAAATTATAAACGAGAAGAATCGATCCAGAAACATTCCATTTCCATATCGAATAATTTTGCAACGTTTAGTACTTGTCGTCACGTTGCAACACTGAAATTGTCAAATCTGGAATCGAATTAAAATTCCGAGTATAGTTGATAACATCCACTATAATGTTTATACCGCTATACATATAAGTAAAATATCTCTAGAAGAAAGAAAATATGTTTATAATAAAATAGGAACCCTAGTATTTACCGCTAGATTAAGAATATACACAGTTTTATTGACGATATTATTTATTTGTACTGTGTCTGGGTGTTTCTATGCTATAAGTATGTATTTACAATTATAAAGGTGTTGCAGAAAAGTGCAACAATATTTATGGTGGTTCATCTACATTGAGTTTTGAATCATATAGATGACGTGAAAGCTCAACATTTTTTCCCATAAATAATTTTAAAAATTTATGGCCAGCAATGGACACGGATTTTTGTACGACGTCGCGGCGTCGGTGGCAAGGTCTTTTGTCAGCTGTACATGCGTTAGGGTTGAAGCTGGTGGTTTGGTGGGAATTTGACGTCAAACTTTGACTTGTATTATCTCGTGATCTACCGAGCTGAGGGGAAAGCGACCTTGGGTGATGAAGTCTACATCAGTGTTAGATTGGATTGTTAAAATATTGTTGGGGGTAAATCTACCACGTTGTATAATTTACAGCAGCCATATTACAGCAGCAGCGGCAGCTTTGCTTAGTTTGGGGGCAGATAGTGATGTGTGTGGTTTGTCCACCAATATTAATTTTATTATTATTATTTTTGATGATTGTACTGATGATGAGGTTTGCTTGCAATTTTTTACTGACCTGTACTGCCTTGGAACAGCTACTTCATCTTAGCAATTGCAAATTGAACCATAATACATAGTAGTATTAAAGATGAAAGTTTAAGTGTCTGTAATTTCGTAAGTGTATGTGTTTGTTCTTACGAATATCTGTGGCAATTGAATGGATTTCCATTAAAATAAATACGTGCTGGGTCACGGGTTACACTGTGTGACGCCACTAGTCATTCATAAAGATCATAACTATGCCAATTCACATACCAGAAGCGTTGTGCATTAGATAACACAATTGACAATGAAGGAGTTATAACCGCCATAAAACCACACCTTTGTTATTCCATGCTATAACTCTTTCTTGTTAAAAGCCAAAATAAAAGAGACAGCAATCAAATAGGTAAGTAATGAGGTTGTAGAAATATTTTTTGACGGATATATTTACATTTTGAATAAGTCTAGATCCTAACTAGATTGTACTAGATTTCCAAATAGGGCAGACGAAACGAAAACATTAAGTCAACCGTGGTAACTCAATCGGTTACAATCATCTGTCTTCAAATCGAGAGTGAATCGGTTTTTTCTAGGTAAACACGCTCCATCGTAGACCGCATCATAGTTTAACATCAGGCGAGATAACGATCAAGTGTAAAAACCAAAGAATTTACATATACTACTTATAGAGTTAGATTTTCCTCAAGGTTTCTTTGTGTCAATCGTAAGCAGATGACGTGCATACTTTCTATGGCAAGCCGCGACAAAATTATGACACTTCCAAGCGACAAGGCAAAAAAAGATGCTACCCGTGCTTTCGGTGTAACCCCTTTGTCTTTGGTAAAACCTATAAAAGTAAAATATAAAGCGTAAAACTATGGTTATTACAATTTTACAGTGAAATACATAGTCGAGAATATAGTTTGGGTCGAAATTGTACAATGTTATTCATTGAAGTTATATTTTGTTTTGAATAGGTACCTAGCAAATAAGTAAATAAAAATATCAAAGACTCACTACTGCTGATTCCCGTTTGAATATTTCTTGAACTCCAAGTCCCATAAATAAAAAGTATTGATTCAATACAGAATAGATATTGACGCTTAATAAAGGCAAGAGCCTATTATTACTTCGTTCTTCACCTATAATTATTAATATCGTGTTTTATTAATATTGGAGAGACGTATATTAATATCTACTTCGACGTAGCGTTATTAAGTGGAGGAAAAGTATTTACGTTATTACTGTTATTAGTCTAGTTTATAATGTTGGTTACACGTGTTTTATGATTATTAGTTTTACTTAAGTATTTGAAGCCGTGATGACTTAGCAACAAGAACGTATAGTTTTAAAAACGTGAGGTGTAGTAGGTTCGAATTCCGGTTGCGCCTCAGAGTCTTTTTCTAGGTGCAGATATTTGTCACCACCACCTTTACCGATCACCTTTAACGGTGATGGGAAACATCATGAGGAAACCTTTATTAAATTTACAATTGTAGTATGCATATGTGCTGCAAATTTAACTTATATAGTCTAGGTATTTGACCCAAAATTTATCAACTTTTCAAAGATTTAATTTTTCCGTTATTAATTTTGACAAATATTTTTTACAACTGTTACTAGGGTTGCTCATCAGTTAGGAATCAGATGACATGTATATAATGCAACTAAATAAAAACCAGTTTTCTTTTCATTGTATAAAGACTCGAACAAATTGTTTTGCCAGACATATTGCATGCCTTTCGCAGAGGCCAGTTTGTATGGTATCATCTTATGTTACCTGTAAACAGCAATAAAGATTTTTGTATATGTATTTGCATTTGATATAAACGACAATGTGGTCAACGATGGACTGATCGATTCATTCCCGACTTGAAGACACCAGGATTGTAACCACTAGGATAAACTCACTCAGGCAACGCATTACGCAGCCTAGACGTTCTTATCACAAAAATGGAATCAAACCACAGAGGTCGAGTTTTTTGAAAATCAACCATGAAACATTGTTGTTTTTTTTTTGGAAATACAAGCAGTAAAAAGTGGGAAGTGGCATTAGGATTTGTGCGTATTCTTGTGAGATGTAGTAATTAAAGAAAATAAATAATAAATTATGTCCAAAACAAAAACTTCCCTCATTAACGAGCGCAGTCGATCGCTACATCGTATATGTGGGTTAATGTCATGATATTTAATAGGTCATCAAGCACTTTCGCCACCTTGATCGGGGGTGACTCGAGTGAACCTGCCGCCTCGTCATAACGGTTCGCCACACAATCAATCATCCGCTTAAATCTGCTGAAATACCCGATAATAAATTATATTCGCTCGTTGTTTATATTTTTGCACAGAAAGCTCGAATATTGCATGAATATAAATTGTTGAAGATTTATTACCAAACATTTTTCAGGGATCGGTATGATTTTAAATAATCGATACGCTTTGGAACGTAAATCTATCAGATTCTTGAAATCTAAACAGCGCGCAGGTGCTTACTTTGAGTTATAATATCGTAATCTGTGGTATTAAAATACAATGTTGTATTTTATATTCTTGTAGCTGGGCTTATTTATGGCATAAGAATAAATATTTGCTTTAAAAAGATATAAGCCAATAATGACACCTATCCAGAACATGCGTATTTCGACAGCACACACTTGGCCAAAGTCATGGATTATGTTTTATATCTTGGATTACGAATTATTATATACATTGAGTTTATCCTTGTTAGTGATAGCCCGAGTCTCAGTTAAATTTAAAGTTGGGCTACAGTTTCCCCACTATTTTTTAACTTACTGTTACCGCTAGAAGTGACAGAAAATTAATACATATGCATTCGAAAAAAAAATAGAAACAGGCGGGATTCGAATTTACGACCTCTCGATTGGTATAATCGAACGTTTTGGCCATAGAGTCGTCAAAAGTTACCGGCACGGATTATTCATTATTAATTTTGGCTTAAGAATATTAGTAAAATATGCAAAGAGAAACATACAAGTTAGGTCGCTGGAAACGTGCGCAAAACGGTGTAGTGAAATGAAAAAGTCCGCTAGCTTTCCAGCCACCACTCGACTACAAATTCTGTAGCTGCGCAACTCATCGTTCGTCATAGCCTTCATCTTCCACACATTTTTATAGTAGAACTCACGCTATTTCACAGCTGCGCTTCGTACACACCTTCGTACCGTTTAACCACCACTCGCCTTTCTGGTGGACACTCAGCCTAAATCTATATATAACTGTCGGAAAATCAATAACGTGAACAGCTGTTGCACGGGAACTGTATCGTAGTAATGTACTTGTAATTAGATAAAATAACGCTGTCTTGAAAACTAGTATTAACTCACACACGTAATATTTGTAATATGTATAGGTACAGTAATATCAACTCTGTAAACACAATTTTGTAAACTTTGTTAGAATGATTATGATTCTTTAACGAGACAAATTAATTATTAATGTTAAAATATAAAAATAAACAAGTATTAATATCTTAGCAGAGTATTCATAAAAAACTAATTTCCAATGAAAATATCCATAGTGTTTGTTTCGCGTGAGCCTTGAGTCAATGGTGCTGTTTAATGTATAACGAAGTAATAATTGGTACTGCCGAATCTACTTCAGTATGGTATCAAATGAAAGGGCTTGACCAGTAGAATGTTGCACAGATTACAAATCAAAAGTAGTCGGGGGCAATTTTTTTTTTATTTTGTTTGCATGTTTTCCACTCGATTCTATTGTATGCAATCATTCCATCCGTGATTTTTGATGATGTTGTCACTTTAAACTATCGACCGTAAACCGTTCAAACTTTACAAACAATAATTTCTTTTTGCTTGATCTATTAAACCCCAATTAATCAACGAACATCGAAACATTAAGATTTACAATAATAATTATTATACACAAATATTATTAAGGAATTTAAAAAATAAAATGTCTTGTTTTTTTACTCCGCGCTGGCTGTTTTGCAGGAATATTTTAACTGTGATTTTTAATATCTTATAAAATTATTTTCCATTCATTTCTGTTTTTCCTCACAACTTCCTGTAGCAAAATTGAAACCAAATGTTTACGTGGGCAAAGGTAAACAGGAATATTTTCGTTACCCCATTCTCTGTTACTTATTTCTCCACATATTTAAAATAAATATGAGGGAAATGGAGAAAGACCGAGCTCTCCAAGAGACGTGGTCAGTGAGTAGAAAATGCTGCAGATTGCTATTTTATGCACATGTCTCACCTACGCAAGCTGACGTTACGCTACTCCCCGAGCTACACGAAGCTAGTTTTTTAAGCTATGATAGCAAGCTAACAAGCTAGTACTTCTAGTAGTAGTGTTCTATGCGACGCTGGTTTTGTCTACAAGATATTAGAAGCACTAACTTGCTGGCTTACTAACACTAGCTTGAAAAACTAGTCTCGTGTAGCTTAAGCATAAAAATTCGACCACAATCATTAGTGGTGTCGAGTTAGTTCGTTTTACGTTTGTTTAAATTAGTGCTCTAATTATTTAAGTTAATTAATTACTTTACCGAGTCACTCAAAGTTATTTGGTGTTTGTGTTTTTTTTTTTCAAGTATAAAGACAGTTTTAAATCACTTCACTTTGAAAATAACGCGTTCATAGTACCTACGTAGCAGCTTCGTTATCTAAATGAATGGCACTCAACTTATGTTTATTTCTTTCACGCGTAGTTATGAATTTTTTTGTGGATATAGTTTATTATGAGTAGAAGTGTCGATGGAAATGGTGATGTAAAGGACCCATTATGAATTACTCAGTACCTACGCTGCTAGGTGGTAGTGCAGAAATAATCTCTACGGCACTACTGGTAGGATTTTTTTTCCTGTCCGGGTGCAGAGACCCGGCCTGCGAGCTAAGTTTGTCCCTAACTTAGTCAGGGTTGAGTACAGGGTTACTGGTAGGGTTTTGTACTCAGTAGTGCCGAAGGGAATGAAGATGTAAGACGTTTAAAAATTCCCCACGACACTACTGGCTAGTAGAGCAGAAGGGAAAAACATCCCCACGGCACTACCAGTAGTGCAGCTTGGTAGTGCCGTTGGGTATAAGGGAAAAATTTACGTAGGACACAAGGTCGTAAAAGTGAAGTAGCACGTAGCTATCGTAGTTCGTTGGTATCTCGTAGCAGCTACGCCGCTGCTACAACTGCAAAGTAAATTCCTACAAGTATTTTTCTTTAAGCTTCGTGTGACGTTGAGATGTGGTCGGTTTAACTAAAAGTGGGCTCTGTTTCCAAGACATTTATCTTAAACTTACTAGGAGTTTCAGTTTAATGTGTGTTATTTTACAGGATTACCTATATTATATTTTATAAACCCCCGATTCAAAACAACTAAGAGTGACGTCTTTCTCTATCTTTTTGTGTAAGGGTGCATCAGTGTGTGTGTATGTCTAAGCTAGCTGTGTTTTGTGGTTTCTAAGGTAAATTATTCTGGAGCGGTCTTATATGCCTCAAACACCTACCTAAAATTTCCTAGTAGCCCTCGGATTATAAATAGTTTATTCTGTGCTTATCCTATTGGACAATTGACCACTCAATACTATAGTTAACAACAAAATCGGCCTTTATAATACTGATAAATAAGATCTAATTGCAAATAGTTCTTTTCTATTTCGAACTTCTTGGAGCTCAATAATGTAGCGTGTCAAGGTTTATGTTCTTATGACACAAACGAAAAGGTTTGATGCCATTTTCCTTATCCGTTAGACTTAGAGATACATTAATAGTGCAGTTTTCTTGTTATATTCAATCTACTAATCGTATCTTCGGCGTTTACAAGTCGAGAGCCGACTGGTTTCTTGTATACTTTCTATCGCAGATCACAGTGTTATTTGAGATCAGGCAAGATAACGGTCAAGTCTAATCTTGCTTCTCTATATTTATATTAAAATGTTACGTTGGTTTGTGTACGCTTCAAAAACTCAAAAAAGTACTGCACCAATCGAGCTGAAAATTTAGAATGATATATAATCCGCATCAAGGATTTTATCTAATTTTTGCATTACAATTTGGTACAGCGAAGCGTGGCAGGGTACAGCTAGTATTTTATAAATGCGAAAGGTTAGATGTTTTTTTGTTTAATTATGTCGGAACGGATTGGTTTGAAATTTGTGACACAGTTAGACACAAACTCTCTCTCTCTCATAGGTTTTTTTTTCATCCCAGGAAAAAATACCCATAATAGGAACTATTTGAGCAGTATTGTGAGAAGCTGCTAATTAATAATAAAAAAGAGCGATGAGTTGAAGAAGGGCGTTTTCAGGCAGCGACGATATTGTATGATAGATATCGTTACCGTCAACGCTTTTGTTATCCAGTGGCGCCTGTTTATACCACACCCCCGCGATCCTGTTTTACCCCGCACTGTGTAGTCACCCGATATCGTCTAATGTGAAAATGAAGACGTCCAAATATTAACTTTTTTTTTTTAATAAAGAGTAACGTTACGAGCAGGACATGTGCCTGATAGTAAGCAACATGCCTGCCACATAACAGCACAGTGACACGCAGTTATTGGAACATGAAGAGTCCAAATCATTACCTAGCACTGCACTGCACTCATCACCCAGATGTTATATCCCCAAGCCCTGTAATTTCTCTGGTAACATTGCCCTTTAAACCGGAACACAGTAATGTTTTCACATTACTGCTTCGCGGTAGAATAACTGGCAAAGGTGTGGTACTTCCCCAGGCGGACTCTGCTAGGAGTCCTACCACTACTAAAGAGCTCATAGCAGCCCACTACCACTCAGTATTCTGAACGTAAAGCGTGATTGACAAACAGTCAATCGATGACTAAAACTTTTATATACGTCACTTGTCTCAATCTTTCTTTTCTCTCACCAGACACCACCCACGATCGCCTACCCACGACCTTACCGCACTAGCAATCGTAATTATTTCGAATTAAAAATACCTGAATTAGAATCCCTTTGTCCCTACACATTTTCGCTTTTAAAACTTGTTGAGTTTCATTCGAAAATACCAAAAACTCAGAGTGAACTTTTGAATTTCATCTGGAGACGCTGTTCGGGAATATTCCGCTGAAGTTGGACAGACTCATGAAAAATGCAATGAGGTGGCATTTCAAGCTCGAATATACTGTTGCGAGGCTCCCAAACTTTTCTATGTTAGTTTGTCGTAAAGGAATATGTAAGCACCGCGTTTTACACTGCTCATAAGTTTTTTACTCGCTGTATCACGAAACGTTGCTAAAACACTATTTTTAAATGAAAACTTTTTAGCAGGTACCTACTGACATGCGTAATACCAGTTTATATATTGTACAGGTAACACATTGTGCAGCATTAGTGCTTTTTTAGGGTTCCGTAGACAAATGGCAAAAACGGGACCCTTATAGATTGGTCATGTCTGTCTGTCTGTCAGTCCGTATGTCACAGCCACTTTTCTCCGAAACTATAAGAACTATACTGTTAAAACTTGGTAAGTAGATGTATTCTGTAAACCGCATTAAGATTTTCATACAAAAAAATAGAAAAAAAAACAATACATTTTGGAGGGTCCCATACTTAGAACTGAAACTCAAAATTTCTTCCAAAATGATAAAATGTAAAATAAGAGAATGACAAAACTAAATAAAATGTACGAGTATGATGTACACTACCATGTAAACTTTCAACGAAAATTGGTTTGAATAAGATCTAGTAAGTAGTTTTATTTAAATACGTCATAAAGTCACTACTGTTAGGTATAGGTTATAGCTGAGTGTTGATGTACGTCAGAAAGGGGCCCCTTAAACCTACGCCCGAGTCACAAGTCTCGGGCTCTACTCGAGTTTTCTCTCTCTGCCACACACGACGGACCCGGTACCCGCACGGTGAATCCATGGAATGCTAAGAAGATCGTCTCACACTGATTAAAGTAACAACGAACTACAAGAACTTTTATACTATATTACTTGCTGCTACGGAAGCCTTCATGGGCGAGTCCGACTCGCACTTGACCACTTTTTTATTTACCCTTACAATAATAATGGCACGTGGCCCAAAATGGGAACTAACGCCGTCGTCGCACCAACCAGTGTTACCGATGCCCAATTTCACGATGGTCACGCCCTCCTAATGAAGTCATCCAAGAGCCATTATTTCGTAGTACGCATATAAGTTTTAAGCCAGATTTTGTCCAAGCTCTCCAACGATTCTGTGAATAAATAAACATGTAGTTCCCGTTTTTAATATAAATATTATTTATACCGTACAGTAAAAATAAATTCCTTTTAAGAATGAAACTGACATGGTGTACTTGCGTCACCTAAAGTGTTTATGTTATATTTTCCGAGCGAGAATACGCCCCTTCAAGCGTCTCGCATCTCACGTGTCAGTTAATAACGTGACATCTAAGATTTCAGATATTTCCTTCCAACCGTTCCTAACATTTTACAAGGCGTCATGTTCTTTACGGTAATTCCCAAAGGTGGTCTCATTTTGAAATACGTTTGAATATTTTTAACCCACGACGCAAAATTGACGAGATGTTATAAGTTTGACGCAGCTCAGAGTGCTTTTTTGTGTCTGTCTGTGGCATTGTAGCTCCCGAACGGATAAACCGATTTTGATTTCGTTTTTTGGTTGGAAGATGAATTAGTTGGGAATTTTCTTAGATATGATTGATGAAAGTCTATTAAATAGCCTCTGCCACGAAACTGAGGATAGCATATTTAGAATGAATAGTCATGTCGATGCATCACGCTGTAAAAGAACTTGGAGCTGGGAAAATTTTTGATTAAGTAAAATTGTTTATATGTGGAGAACAAACACCAGCACAGCCACTCACCCAAATCCACGAACAATGGACGATAGATTGCCAGCACATTTTTGTTGTCATCGTTGCCCATGTGAACATCGGTGTGAGTAAAACGTAGGTATAACAAAAGCAGCCCACTTTACTTTCCCACTGTTTGGGGTTCGGGGCTTTCACTCGCTAGGAGTGAATTAGTAAAAATAATCTTTATTTCAGACATCAGTTCATAGTGCAATTGGACAACAAAAGAAATACTACACAGAATATATTATGAACATGAAAAAACATTACATAAAACTTGACTTATGAACTCATTCGGTGTGTTCGGATCGGACAATCGGGTTTGTTAGACATAGTGTGTCATAATCTACCAGACTAATTGTAAGTCAGTGGATATTCTATAAATATTTTCTGTCTTGCAGCATGTGCTCTCTTCTCTCGATGTTTTATTTCACCTTTGAAAGCAGTGGCGAGTAACATTGTAAGTGGCGCTTTCAAAAATACTCAAATGAGAACGCCTGCTTCAAATTTATGACCTCACGTTTCTGAAATCAAATGATCTTGCCATTATTCCACCATTTACTGAAGCTTTAAACCTACTTATTTCTATTCCGAAAATAACATTTTCAGCATGTGTCAACCCACTATTCGGTATTAGTATCTCTAGTATTTTAGTCAACATGCCTTATTAGGGAATTCCCTAATCTATTAATTTAAATAAATTGCATTTACATTTATCTCCATGTCATTCCACTATCAGACCTTCTATAGGTACGTCATACGTCAAACCAGTCTCTCCGTACCTGATAATACATTTTGTTCTAACATACACGATTACCGTCTCAAATGGCGGCGAGAAAATTTATGATACCGATATAACATCCGCAATATTATGAAAAAACAACTTTGCTTCTGTTATTACTTCCTGCCTCAGACAAAGGGTTGCAAAACAGCTCATTAAGCTCTTCGAAGGAAATTGTTAACACGCTCAAGAATGATGCTTCGTACGTGCTTGGGAAGGAAAATTCAACTTGTTTTAGTTTAGAATAACATTACGGTATAAGAATACTTTTTAAACACAAAGAGCGAGAAGGAAAATGTCGGTCCGTTTTATGCAAAGAGTTTACATACACTTTATATAAGGTTTTATGTAAAGAGTTTACATAAATATGCTTTATGCTAAACGGTATGCAATGTAATGCAACGGTGTATTCTGCATAGCGCTGTGCTATATTGAACAAGATATTTTAAGCAAAACTGGGTTTTGCGATACATAGCTACCACTAAAAATTTATTGGTGAAGCACACCTTAGCCAGTCATCCTACCTCGCAGTAGTAATGTGCAAACATCAATATCCTCTGATTTAAAGGGTTATGCTTTTAGAAAAAAATACAGTACATAGAGATAAAGAAGTGCAGTGCTAGGTAATATTTTGGACTCTTCATATGCCAATAGCTGCGTGACATGCTGTTATGGCGAGTTGCTTATTATATCACGCATACTCATATTATGTCCTGCTAGTCTCGTTAATCTGTATAATACAAAAAACGTACAAAGCGCCGTAAAATACAGAATAATTTAAATTTAAAAAACCCGACTGCAAAAAAACAACAGATAAAAAACATTATGTAATTTAATATACTTACTATCAAAAGAGACTCGGCTGACTGAGATGATTCTAGCAATATCTTAATTGTCAAAATCCATCCAGCCGTTCGGAAGATACGTGGGAATAAAAAAAAAACTAACACAAGATACGCGCGAAAAACATAACGCTTCTTTCAGTCGGGTAAAAAAAGATTTTAAAATACAACTTGGTTTTACGACGTAAAGCTGTCATCGACGAATAATTTGTTGTTTGCTTAGATATTTAATCGATAAAACTACGTTTAAAAGAACCGACTTTAAAACCACAAAAAGGCGCTCAAAAACGAAAAATAAATAAAAATAATTGTTGTAAGTGCCATTCATCTATGTGAAGTCGGTGCCGATGGTATAACACCTTTATATATCACCTGTATACACCTATACACCTTTCGGCGTTGATGTTTTTTTGATTCATTAAAGGAATTGACACCAAGTAGCTAGTCAAATTACGAATTACAACCAAATAGAAGCCAGAAATGAATAGAAGATGAAGAATCAGATGTCATTATCTAAAACACAACCGAATAAAAATCAGAAATGAGAAGAAGATGAGGAAGGAGCAGATTTTAACCAGGTGACTATTTTTTTTCATTGTATAAATTAAGTCTTAATACATATAATTACATAAACAAAATTAAAAATTTTGGTTTACCCCCGACTACCTCGGATTTGTAATCTGTACAACATTCTACAAATCAACCCTTTTCATTTGATACTTTTAAAAAATAAATGTATTTCGCCGTTTTGTGTTAGCGGCCTTAGTTCGCATCTTGGATTAGAAATTTGTAATAGTGTACTTACTATTACTAACTTAGTGTACTAACTATTAAGTACTTACTATTTTTATTACTAGTCAAGCCCTTTAATTTGATACCCATATTGAGGTAGGTTGTGAAGAAATATTTTGTCCGCCATTTTGTGGAGGCGGCTATCTTGAATTGATATTTGCCAAACATAGCTAAGAACATCCGCATGGAAAATGACTTTCAAATAAAAAAACTGCATCGCAATCGCCCCGCTTGAGCTCTACGGTGCCACAGACAAACAGACAGGCATCGACGTCAAACTTATAACACCTCTGTTTTTGGTCGGGAGCTAAAAACAAATTGTCTTGTCAAACATATTGCATGCCTCTGGAAGAGGCCAATTTTTATGGGTCAACTATATCGAACTCTTAAAAACGCCAGAAGCGGCAAACGAGCTTCTAACGAGCAAACGAGCTTCTACTATGGCGATGCAAAATCAGGTGACGTCTCCTGATGTAGTCTCAGTCGCAACAAGGAGTTGTGTACGTTCGCTGACAATTGTGTACGTTCGCTGACAATTCAATTTTCAAATTTTTCAAACAAATTTTCGCCACGTTATGTTGTCTTTAGATTATAGCATACCTCATCTTCGTTTCTTTAATTATATCGATGGTCAACTATCATATAACAACATAGGGACAATCTATCACTACTTGATTTGGACTCTTACTGTACTAGTACTGCACTGCTCTCATCACCCAGTGATATAAAATGATTTATGTGTATGCCCTGTAATTTCCCTGAAAACATTGCCCTTCAAAGCGGTACACAGCAATCATAGCACTCTACTGCTTGGTGGTAGGACAATTAAAAAGTAAACTATTAAAACCCTACTGTTTAGCGTATTTAAGTTTCCTCAAACGGCAACACCGCCCACTTTAGCAAACAGCTAATGAAATAACTTGATGCTAATTCATTTTAAAGAAACTCGGAACGTCTTCGAAGTACAGTGCCGCCAACTGATATGTACAACGGCCAAAAGTGGAACTACTGACGCCCATAGAACACGGACACAGAAGTTGTATTTTCTAATGTGTAACACTTTTCGATCGTGGCACCACCGTTACATTTCACAGATAAGTTGGTCGAAGGAAGTTCACGTCGACCTGTCAGCGTTCCAATTTTAATTTCCTATAGGAATGTCGGTTTCTCGGACACCCGTTCCGACAGCTATAATCTGTTAGCAAATAAAAGTGCGGAGAAAACGGAACGTAAATAAGAATGCATATACTTGAGCTTTTTTAAGTTAAAAATGGTAGTAGTCGCATAGTAGATAGTACAACAGATTTTAAAATTTAGTTTTTTTAGTTAGGAGTGATTAGATGAGCAGGACATGTGCTTGATAGTAAGCAATATGCCTGCCCATAACAGTGTCACGCAGCTATTGGAATATGAAAAGTCAAAATCATTACTTATCACTGCACTGTGCTCGTTGCCCAGATATCCATATATTTTTTTTAATCATGTTTATACCCTGTATTTTTCTGAAAACTTCAAAACTTTTGTAATGTTACTAACACACTATTATTTTCACATAACTATTTGACGTTAAAATAATTAGCAAAGGTGAGGTAACGGCACATTATCAAGTAGCTATTCGAACAAGAGCAGTGCAAATTTCTATTTAGCGCTGCTCTGCGCCTGTCACCTAGATATAATAAACATCATTTTATCTTTTTTGTACTGTGCACTGTGATTTCTCTTAATTTAAAATATATATATATGCTTCTGTTAACACAACTAAATTGCACTGAGAAGCTACTAACTAATACTTAGCAAATTTTAATTGTCTATAGACCAATGAAGGTCTCAAAATAATCAAGATGATGCAGTCCACTACCAGATGGAAACGTGTCCAGCATGCCGGCACTAGCCAGATAAACAGAAATATTTTTTTTATCGCCAGCATTTTGGTTACGTGTCGCGTCGTTCAAGCGCTCGGAAAGGTTAAACTCGAAACTGAATCTGGATTGTGAATAAAACATTACATAACTATAATTATGAATTTATAAAAAACCCAAAGTAATTAATTCAAATTTCCAAGATTCCCATCATTGCTAACAAAATATCTGATAAATTCGAAACGTAGTTAATATAAGTTAAATTCAGCTTCCAAAATAAGTCAAAATTGGTTTATCCGTTCAGGAGCTATGGTGCTACAGACATACGCACGCATGCACGTACGCATGCACGCACGCACACACACACACACCCTCGCACACAAACACAAAATAATAGACACGTCGAAGTAACAACACTCCGTCGGTTTTGCGTCGGGCGTTAAAAATAACTGATGGAATACAAAGATGATTTTTATGAGAGCACGTTTTTCAGAAACACGCCTCCTACGCGTTATTAAAGTTTACAATACAGATAAAACGACGCCTAAAATCGAATAATATTACAGCAGTGTTCGCAGGCCGATAAACCGTGAATTTGATTACCATTACGTGCGAAACTGTTATTTTTCTCTGCGTATCCACTTTACTGTTTCTCGTCTAGCAAAAAATAGTCGGTCTAAGATTTTTGTCACGTCTTCCCAACGATAAGATCTGTCAATATCTCATCATCAAAAGTAAGGGCTCTTCATAAAGGAACGGTTATCATGCTTTTTAGAACGAAGTCCCTTAGACCTTAAACAGACAGAAAGAGATGGAGACTTTGCCGCGACTGAACTGAAAAAAATGTAAACTAAAACCATAAGAAAAAATTGTAACGGAAATAAACGGTCGCGACGAAACGGGCTGCCAACTTTATTTTTCAGATGGTCATACATACATCAAATAATAAAATTAAGCGATAGTTTTTTTGGCAAATTATGTTGTTTCTACTTCATCGGAAGAAACTTCTTTCCTGACACCACATCTTTTGTTTACCGACGGCAGCCCAAGCCTAGATTGTACCTACTGTTTGAGATACTATTGTGCTAGTCTTCGTACGAGATGTAATGTGTAGTACTCGTTGAATTCCGCAATATTAGTTTAATACTGCCATTTGCACTAGCCAAAAGTTCGGTGGGCAGTGGAAGTCACTTTAAGCTGACTGCCTTAGTAAAAAAAAAAATATTTTCTCCGAACAAAACAAAATCCCACTTAAATCAAATTTCATAAGAATCTGTCACTACGTCGCGCGTCAGCTGAATACATGTAAGAAAATTTTAGTTTTCTGTTCATATTACAAAAACCGCCTCACCAATTCCGATAGAACTGACATGGGACCACCTCTGAGCTATAATCTATCGCGTAACATCCATCCAAAAAAAACATACAATTTTTTGAAATCGGTTAAAAAGCATATAACAGTAGAACTGTTTGGGCTCGTTCATTAAATTGGAAATATTGTTGTTGAAACGCTGTATTCCTATTCATAACTGTCAGTAAAACCACTGTAACGCATTTTATCGCCCTGTTCGTATACACAAGTGTGTCACAGCCCTAACTCGGAGCGCTGTGTAAACAGCGGTGACACTCCCCTTAGAATCTAATAAAGGAATTTAAGAGACGTGCTGTTGTCTTGTCGCATGGATTTTAGCCGGTTGCCCTTTACTGGCGTGTCACAAAACCTGACCTAACCCCAATTTTGTCTCTGCGTTAGTTTGACGTTTTATGTGTCAATATTTTCATTCGTTTTGCCTTTGCTCAAATATTTCACGAAGCTGTGATTTGTTTTGAGGACTTGATGGCTTATTGGTTATAACGGGCGGTTCACAATCATGTGAAATCAATTCACGATCATAGATTTGAATCCCGCCTGCACTTGTATTTTTCAAATTGCCGACGCACAATTTTGTATTCAGTCTCCGCTGGTTTAACGGTTACAGAAAATATCGTGAAGGAAACGGCATGTATCAGGAACTATAATTCTCGAGATGTAGTTCTTCAAAAACGTTTTTTGTTAAGGATTATGAACGTGAACCTCCTTGTAAGAGAACGAGTCCAAGCAGTGGGGGAAGTATCAAGTGCTTACGATACACCATACAAGCAGTGCTCCGCTGTTTTACCCGTGTAGTTTTCGTTATTATTTTTTTTAAAGTAGCCGGTGATTATTCTAGACTATAATCTATCTATGTTCCAAATTCCAGCTCGATCCGTTAAGTAGTTTTTACGCGAACGAGTAACAAACATCCATACATATTTACAAACTTTCACGTTTATAATACTTTACAATATTAGTAGGATAGTGTAATATGTGCGATTACTTACAGTGTACACAGTGCATCAATGAACGCTGAATAAAGTACAAAACTTGTATTGTAGGTCGATAGAACACCGATCATTTTCCTCCTTGCGAAGATATTTTCAAGGAACTTCGACAAGAAAAAGTTTTAAATGGACCTTTCCGGCATGGCAAAACGTTGTCAGCAGCTATGATGCTACAGATATTCATAAGTGACGGATACCACTTATAATCAGGTGAACTAGATACTCATTCTAAATTAAAACATTATTTTGTAACATGTTTCTACAGTTTGTCCTTAAACGTATAAATAAATGTTCCCAGGGTTATGTTAAGATGTATAACGTGATCCGAAACTCAAGGTAAAAATGAGACCCTCCAACAGAACGGAAAATATCGAAGAAGCTTCCATCAAGTCATGATACGGCCACATCGACGAGCCTAAACGAGGTCTATTTATTGTTATTGTTTTCTGTACTTTAATTAACATTGGTTTACATTTATTTTATTGTATTGTGTAATGAATTTGATAATGTAAGTAATGTAGATTCTATTTGTTTTGTATACTTTGCATGCCAAAAACCAGTGTTTGGCGAACTACTTTCGAAACCGTTCCGTCTGCCATTGTACCATTAAATCTTTAAGTCACTTTAAACTAAATCCTTGATCCTTTAGGAGGGGCAAAGTAGGCCAAAAACTTTCCTCCAGGAAGGCAATCGAGTCCTCAAGAATATTTAGAAACAATGGAGTCAAGGTCCAAAATTCAATGAATTTCTACGCTTTTGTGAGTCACCGACAATTGTTTGTTTCGCCTGAATACGGTCTCTATTCGATACTGTGCAAAGTTATGTGCATATATCGGCAGCGTTCGAATGCATGAGGGTACAAACTGCTATCTTTTTTTCATAGTTTTTGTCAAATAGAAAAGCTTTGACGTAGCAAAATGAATACCGACTTTGATACGAAAATATTTTTGGCGTTGTTCCCTGACCAAACCCACGCGGTAGACAAAAGACCCCGGATGTTATTAGCTTTTCATATTATCCGTTAGATTTCTTTTCGAAAATAGAGGACTATGTTTATAGGGCTCTTGTTTGGTGAGTATGGAATTAGATATTTAGCAGGTGTATTAAATTTCCTTATCGAGGTAGAGATGGTAAAGATTTAGTTTGACGTTTAGGGTTAGGCAAAATGCTTGTACCAAGTCGAAAGGGATGGTCGTATTCATCATCAGAAATAACGTCCATAGGACCATAGTTTTAAACATTATAGTAATTCAATAGCACCACAGTAACTGGACATATCACTGTGTACCTGTTTGAAGGGTGATTTTTCCAGAAATACTACAAGGCATAGAGGTAATTAGTCGTAAATCTCTGAGTGACGAGCGCAGTGTAGTGTTCGGTAGGTAATGATTTAAACTCTTCATGTTCCTATAGCTGAGTGACATTGTGCTGCTATCGGCAGGCGTGTTGCTTACCACCAGGCACTTGTCTTATTTGTCCCATTACTCTATACGATAAAAACACCATATACTGAAATCAGGACAACCAGTAGTGGGTTTTGATTTAGATTATCTTTTCAGAAATTAGAATTTCATCGATCTATGGAAAAAAATACCATTCTAATTAGTTCGTCCGATAAATTATGTTAAAATATAGGGCATATATAGGTTGGTATATATAGTACACGTAATTTGATAATAATCAAATTACTTAAAATCGACAAAAATATAGATTGCCAAATTTCCAGTGGAGGACTTGTGGCGTCTTGTGTGGTGGCGTTTTTCGAAAAGATCGTACCATAAACGTAAGATAAAACTTCTAGGCACTATACCAATGTATTGTTTTTGAAACAACAGTAAAAGGTACTTGTACAATATTTTCTAATAATCTCACAAACTGACCAACTAGTTTTAATAGTCGTCTCGCCTATTCACTCGTTCTTACTGAAAGTAATTAGGTAGGTACGACTGACCTAGTGGCTTAGTTGGTAGTAGGTCTGCCTGCGAAACCGGGGGTCGTGGGTTCGATCCCCACCCAGTGCACATATTTGTGTGATGAATTCAAATGTTTGCACTGTGTCTGGGTGTTTCTATGTTTAATAAGTATGTATTTAAAACTATATAGGTAACTATTATATCAGCTATCTGGCTGCCATCACACAAGCTTTGCTTAGTTTGGGATCAGATAGTGTTGTGTAAATTGTCCACCAATATTTATTTGTTTAGGTACGTTGTGTAATATAATAAACATAGTTACTTAGTTTTTTAATAAAGAAAGACAACGAACAAATATTGGAGATAAAAAGTTGTTTACATTTCTTGGAATTAAAATAAAAAAAACATTATCAATACAGTTGTAAATTGCGTAACTATTCAAACACACAACGAACGACTTCGGTCCAAAACTAAATCCCTTGTCAAAACTAGTGATAAAACGTCACATAGCTCCCTTTTCCAAATACCATAACCTTCCACAAATATTAAACCTTGTGGTCTACAAAATAAAGAATATTTTACAAAACAAAAGGGCAAGAACAGAGGAACAATAATACTAACACGATTTCCGCACGTTCTACTTATCAAGTTTGTTTGAAGATAATAGAAAGTGGGAGGCGTATATGTGGCACAATATTATGCCATTAGGGGCTGTTTATGGCCCTGTAACGGCTACGAGCATGCCTTATGGGGAATCTAAATCAGCTGGCATTAAGCAGGCACGTATTTACTTAAAGAGTGGGAGAGTTGGGAATGTCCTTTTTCAAAGTATGTTTAAAAAACTCTGTAAGTATTTTATCTGCAATCTGGCTTCTATAATACAAGCTTTGCTTAGCTTGGGATTAGATGGTGTTATGTGTGAAGTGTTCCAATATTTATTTATACATAAAGAGACTTTTACATTGACATTTTACAGACATTGTTAAACAATATGACACAGCAATCTAATTGTACTAGTTTCTATATATCACACCGTTCTTAACTTTTTATTTATAATTAGCAGTGTCCCTTGGTTTTACCCATACAGTTGCCGTTCCCATTATTTTCCCGCGATAAAAATAGCCTATGTACGAGTAAACTATCAAATTTCTACCTGATCGGTTCAGCCGATCCACCAATATTTCAAATTTGGGATTTATAATATAATAGTATGGTAGTTGTCTGAGAGAGATTGCCCTCAGAAATATTATATATATATATATATATATATATATTGGTGGACAATTCATACACAATTCATAAGTGTTTTAATATTTATATTTCTTTGTGTGACATGAAAGAGTTTTCCAGTTTTCTATCTAAATCATTTATTGCCAATATCTGTCCTTCATCACACTAATATTACGAAATCTGACAGTTCATATGTTTGTAAGTTGTCTTCGAATTCAAAAACTTTAAAATCTTGAACGTCGCTCCAAAACACGCTTCGGGGAGTGTGTAATTGATCTGCGGGATCTCATTTCACCTTGCCATTTTTTCTATCGGACTGCTTGTATCTCAAAAAGCGACATCGTTTCATAGTTTACTGTCTTAAAACTCGAACGAAGAGGATTTTTGTGTTAAGACAATGCTGTGGAATGTGTTGCCAGAGTGGATTTTTTCCTCTGATTACAATCTTAGTGTCCTCAAATCGAGAGTAAATTGGTTTCTTGCGATGCGGCAATGCGGTCTACTATGGAGCGTGCTTACCTAAGTAAGTACGCTCCATCGTAGACCGCATCGTCGCTTAACATCAGGCGTGATGGCGGTCAAAAGTAAACCTATGAAAGTGTTTGTTTGTTATCACGTATTTCTGTAACAGCTTAACAGCGGATCCTAATACAATTTAACACTTCGTAAATTGCTTGGGTTACCATAAAGGCTACTTGTTTTCCCGTAAAAGTTAGTGGTTTCCGTGAGTTTAATGAAATTAGTGATTCGCTTGCGTGGCTTTTGGCGAAAATTTAATTTTCTACAACAAATAAAAACCGACTTTAATTTAAAATGATATTCAGTCACTCGACAAAATGTAATAAGAAGCTATGATTACGTCGTTAAGACAAATAAGACCTAATTTCAGTTTTTTCTCGATAGTTCAAAAACCACCTCACTGATTTCTATAAAATATTTAACTTACTACTATTTATTCTTTATCAAACAAAAAATAATATTATCTAAATCGATTCACAATTTGTGGAGCTATTGCGTAACATAAATACAGAAAAAACGAATTAAAAACCTCCCCCTGCTTTTTGAAATTGGGAATAATTTATTTTTGAAAAATAAATTATCTTGAAAAACCGTAAAGCCGTGGAACTAAGCGTGGGTGGAGCTCGTTATTAAAGTAAATTATATTCAATATGTAGGTTATTTTTTTTATATGTTGGTCATTATAATTAACCGTAACTAAAATAAATGTGAAAGTTGTGCCCACCGTTAATTTGAGTTACGGCTGGTATAGTCGGGAGAACGGTGACTGCCGTGCCAGAGCCTCGGGTTCAAATCCCACACGCACCACTGTCTTTTCGAAGTCATGGGCGTAATGCCGTTAACTTAAAAACGGCGAAGAAAACATCGTGAGTAAACCGGTTTGCAACTAGAATCTTTCGAGGTCATGTGTCATTTACCAACCCGGTAAATGGCTGGGCCGGAGTGATAGATAGATAAATAGATAAACTCTTTATTGCGCTTAAATAATAAAGAAAAATAACAATGACACAGAAAAAAACATAGAAAAAAGTAGCAATTGGCGACCTTATCGCTAAGAGCGATTTCTTCCAGGCAACCGTAGGATGGTAAAAAAAGAAATTAATAATGGAAGACGGGGAGTGCAATTTGGAGTACATAGATACTTCCGAATGATAATTTTATAATACAGTGGTGGGTTAGCCTTGACTCAGTCCTTGTAAGAGAAGGCTCCAAGTCCCAGCTGCGGGAACATTTAGTGGGCTGCCTATTACGCTTATAGTAACTATAACAATAATTAATGATCGATCCGAAATTATCCTCCGCTATACGTACATTCTTCTTCAATAAACCGACGAAACGCAAAAAAATACACAAGTTCTTTTTAGTAAATATTCCCTACACGACCCAGTATACTTTAGCGAGGTCAATTAGGAGTTAAATAAATTTTCACTCTACATTAAACGAGTTAAAGTCTAGTCTTAGTAATGTTAATATTTGAATAGGTAAAGTCCTCATGACATTTACTCTTCAGTCTAGCTTTTATTTGATATTCGTTATGCAGATTTACTGTCTATATTATAAACACTATTTCAACTCAATTTTGTCTCTTTGAGTTTTTTTTTTTTTTTTGGAAGTTACGGCTGGTCTAGTCGGAAAAACGGCGCCAGCCGATTCGGAGACCCCGGGTTCAAACCCCACACGCACCACTGTCTTTTCGAAGTCATGTGCGTAATGCCGCTAACTTAAAACAGTGAAGGAAAACATCGTGAGGAAACCGACATGCACCTAGAATCTTTCGAAGTCATGTGTCATCCACCAACCCGCACTGGGCCAGCGTGGTGGATTATGGCCTTAACTCTCACATTGCGAGAGAAGGCCCCGAGTCCCAGCAGTGGGGACATTTAGTGGGCTGTTGATGAAGAGTTTGTTTGACGACACAAATTTAGCTATTTTTTTACTGATTAGATTTTACTCAAGGCTGATCGCAAACGTGGACACTTTGTATCCTGTGTGTGATACAAGCTACCGATGGATATACACAAAAGTACCTTCTCATTGACGATGAAAAAGTGTTCAGCATCGCTAATTGGAAACTAAAGTATGCTCTGTTATTTCACTGGATTGCCCTTCATATACAGCGATGTTTTCACATTACTGCTTGGCGGTAGAGTAACTGGCAAAGGGATGGTACTACCCCAGGCGGACTTTGCAAATAGTCATACTGTGATCAAATAATTGCATGGCAGAATACTGATACTGCAGGTATGTTCCTTACCATTGGGTCTGCCTCTTAAACGTACTATATAGCCCTCCTTGACGTATTCGTCAACGGCGAACCCAGCAAAGAGCGATTATGCGCGCGAACATGGCTCACAAAACCAAATTATATTTTAATTGTCCAATTGCATTGAACGTACTCTATTGAAGCTCTAGTCACGACGATATCAATAGACTGATTTAGAAGTATAATTTTTATACTGAATCGATTGAGCTCACTATTAGCTGTTAATCATACTGTTTTATATTTGAGTGAAAAATGTAAGCAAACAAAAAAGGAACAAATAACAAAATAAGTACATGTATAGTGATTTCAGAATCGGGGCAGCGTAGCACTCGTAGCACACGTAGCGGACGAAAAATCACATGTAGCCAAAGCCTACGCTGATTGTAATCTTTATGGCCATGTTTGTCGTTAAATGTTTATGGTATACTAAGGGTCAATTTATACTAGAGCAGAATCTGAGAGCAATCTGAAACTTAGTATAGCAAATTAACCCTTATCTCCACTTCATAATACACATATCTCTTCAAAATTAAAAAAGACGCTCATTCGATAGAATTTGCACATCGCATCGGTGTGTACTCGACGCTGATTGGTGTATTTAAGGAACTTGTGAAGAATTTGAAGAATCGATGCGCTTCTACTTTGCGCTGGTATGAATTGACCCTTACTCATTTAAGGAAATCCATCCGTAATGATCCTAGTGTGGGGTCCAGTGCACACTAACACATTATACTAAACCTGTACCACCTACTATATTTTGTCGCATATCCTTTGTCATGTGTTTTTATTTTATGATTGTTTTCATTTGGCACAATAAACGATTTCATTTCATTTCAGTTCATTTCAATGAGATAGGTAGTTAATCATTTTGATAAATTAGCAGAAAACATTATTGCTGCCAGTCTACAAGTTGTGAAAGAAGCATGTATTTTGTTTTAAAGTAGGCAATAATAATTAAATGTATGTTGCTTCCATAAGTTTATTACCATATATCTTAATCAACAAGCAATTCTCTGGTCGGGAATTTACTTAATAATAATTTTGTAGTTATCATAAACAGACACATAGACATTTATAATTTATTTGTAGTACATTTTATGGATACATAGTATCCGTCATTGTCTTCGTTCACGGAGAATTTAGACCAAGACTGTTTAAAATATAACATATAGATGGTCTTCACGAAAAAAAAAACAGATTATACATTAAGATAATTTATCTCAGTTCTAAATTTCGGCCTGATACATCCAGAATGTATGATGCGATTTACATTTTATGTATTACATTATTAGTTAATTTTGAATAATTATTAACATTGTAGAAATATCATACAGAACTAAACAAAAAAAAAAGTCGTAGGAAAAAATACCGTAGATGTACAAATTAATATAATATTACATATTTTATACGAGTACTTATCTATAACTTACTAAATAATATCTTCAGATACTGCTTGATTAAACCAATTTTTCTTCAAAACATTCTTTCTTGCCTTTGATCTCTGTCTTCCCTTAAATTTCTTAGCAAATTAATCATCTTTGCAGATGATGCGGTTTCGGATGGAGCAAGTTTACTTAGATTAACCAATTCACTCTCGATTTGAATCGACTCAAATCGAATAAATCTGGCGTTGTGTGTCACACTGCCACCAAAGTCCACAAATCCTTCCAAAAATATCCATTGGGAAATGTTTATACGATAAAAAAAATATTAAGGGTCGTGATACTGAAGGCTGTGTTATTGTCTATTTTATCCATTCCAAGCATGTTTGCTTATGAGAATGCAAATGTCAGTTTATATAGTTGTTTAAGAGCATGTTTCTTTTGTAGGTATTCTCAGTACTCGTATTGTGGCTTCTAAGACGTTTAGTGCATTAGAGGGTCCAAATAATTGTTTGAGAGCCTTTCAGCGAATACGGCGCCAAAAATCGTGTTATCTCCTTTTTTACTTTTATAGGTTTACATTCGACCGCCATCTCGCCTGATGTAAAGCGACGATGCGGTCTACGATAGAACGAGCTTACCTTGATGATACCGATTCCCTCCAGATTTGAAAACACCAAGAGTAAGCCTCACCCTGTAAAGAAGGCAGTTATTTCTTTATTTCTATGTAGACTTTATAGGAGGTAAAATCAATTAAGTTATTAAAAATACATATATAATGCTGATGATCCAATGATTAGGTAAAAACATTGAAGATAGCAGAGGTTCATGATGCGCTCAATAGTGATAATATCTTGTTTGACTTGGTTACGCTCTTTTAAAAAAAGGTTTTTTGAGATTGTTTAGGTCTCACATGCACTGGCGTTAAGCACGTTTATGAGTCCTAATAGGCCTCCTACGCACTGGTTATAAGTTCTCTAAAATTGTTATCGCAGTTAACGTGATAATTTAGAACTACATATCTCATATTGTCATATTTGTTCACATGACAACGTACAATGGAAAATTTAGATTTTGACTTCAAATAACAATAATTATGAAAGTATTAAGTTAATATACAGTTTCAGATAATTTCGCCATCTTATCTCCCAGACGGTGAAATTAACAGAATTGGTTGGCAAGCAATTCAGTTAATGTACTAGTTTCAACCGTCTAATTACGAACTCTCTGATATCAGATAGAAATAATATAATTGCGTGTTTGAAACTTTGTGCGAAATGGTATTAAAATCCTGTTAATTTAATACATGTGAAAATTAAGATTCAGTTGAACGGATCAGATTTAAATTTTAAACATGGAGAGGTTACGTAGTCTGATATATATATTTTTTTAATTTAAATCAGACTACGTTTAAAAATTACGTTTTTATAATTTGAAACTAGTAGGACCCCGCGGTTTTACCCGCGTAGTTCCTCTTCCCAGGACAAAAAGTAGGCTATGTGTTCTTCCAGACTAATACAACTAGGTTCCAAATTTCACCCAGATCCGTTCGTTCGACGTGATTGAGCAAAAAACATCCAAATATGTTAACATTGACATTTATAATATTAGTTGGATTATTATGTGTTTATTGTTATTTATGTACTAAAAAATCAAAATTTAGAAAAAAAAATGCGTAAATGTTTTTCAGCCACAATACCTTACAGAAAATTATATCTGAATACATTTTGGTACGGTAACTCGAATTAGCATTTCAGTAGCCCTTATACCCTGAATTAACACATTAGGTTATTTTTCTACTTAACTGTTTCTATAGGATGGCAGACAAATATAGCCGGGGAGTTGTACTAAAATAACGAATGCAAAGGTTCTCTTATATTCCCATGGTGATACTTCAAACGAGTGACCTTTCTGCCATCTGTTTTATTCCGTAAATAATTATCTAATTCCGTAGCACAAATAGTTGTCCTCTACGGGTTTATCTACTACACGAATGATTAGTTAAATGTTTGGAATTTAAGACACCCATGTTATTAGAAGTAAAAACTTATGTAATCCTGTTGTGTATTTTTTGAAAAAGGAGAATTTTAGGAGTTTGCTTCGTTAACATGACTGTTATTAGCATATCGCGGTCGCGGTTCAGGTAGTTTTAAAAAGTCTTTAGTAATGTTCATAAATATTTACAATAGTACAAATTACCAGTGTATATGGATCCCAACAGTACAATGTATCGAACTATTTTGTTTTGTAGACACGCAGGTTTATGTAAAACTTTGGTGGCGGCGGTTGCATAGCGCCGTAGCGTCGGAGCGGTGAGGTCGCACTATGCAACTCCGCTTCTACCCGACAAATAAATACACTCCAATATGGGTTTTATGTCTTGCCGTTTAAGTTAAATATTATATTGGCAACATAAACCAGCAGACGGCTGCCAGCGAGCGGTCTCCTAATTTCTATCAACAATGTAATCTGTATTTTAACGGACATGGCATAAAGCCCATATTTGAGTGTATTTTATTTGTCGGGTAGTCGTATAATTCGGTGCAGATCTTTAGACTCTCTTTGTACGGGTGAAAACTTGTAACCTACGCGATTTTAAAATTTGTATATTCATTTTACTCCGCTACTCACCAGTCAGGTGTGCAGCTCTGTTTGGGTATAGTGTGAAGGGTATGTGTGTTACCAAAAAATCGATGCCATCTTGGATGGTCTTGGAATATCTCTGACAGGCATGTAAGCTGTGTATCGAAAAGGACTCAGATCAAAGTTAATGACCGTGTGGTCTATGAATAGTGATGACTTTGAGTTAAAAATCAAAATACTACACTGATTTGGATAAAAATTAAAAACCTTTTGTTTTTCAACTCATACAAAGTATTCAATAAATTGCAAACTACTGCACCATTTTTAGCAAATAAGAAGAAATATTAGAGCTATTATAACATTAAATCATAGTCTTAGGCATACAAAATCCAATTCCGCTAAATAATCCTTCCGTTTTGTGCCTTATGTGTAATGAATAAAGTCTATTTTACGTTGCAATAAGCCTTAAGCTGAAGATGGCAACTATATTGTTCGGATCAAGAGATTTGTTAAGGGTTCGACTTGTTTACGTCACGTGACCACATGACCCATTCTTGGTTGAGATACATCCACACAGACACACCATAATATTATATGTATGCTTCCAACAATTTATTTATCATTTAATTATCATGAAGTCGGTGAAAAGGACTTCAAAATAGAAGGAGGTTCTCAATCCGGTTATATGTTAATTTTTTTTGTATGTCTCTTACGCGATAGCCCCGCCAATAATTGTGAATCTGCCGTTTTGATAGTACTTTTTTTGATTAGTAGATCATAGTTGAGAATTGGACCCATATGATTGCCAATTGTTACTTTTTTTTTTTAATTTTATATATTTTTGTAACTTTGTTTACTTGTTAAGTGCAATAAAGAGTTTATCTATCTATCTATAAATTTTATCGAAATGGGTGCTTTTTGAAATATCAACACGTAACTGAAATTTGATATGCCATATCCGGACGACTTTATAGTAGATTCAACAGAATATATGAATTTCATCGAGTCTCTGAATTTAATTTTAAATTGCAGGCGGTTTTGTTTTTGTGGAAAAAAATTAATCCATACTAATATTAGAGGTATAAAACTGTATTACTATAATTTAGAGTGACGAGACGAGCTGGACATGTGCCTGATAGTAAGCAACATGCCTGCCACATAACAGCACAGCGACACGCAGCTACTGGAACATGAAGAGTCCAAATCATTACCTAGCACTGCACTGCGCTCGTCACTCAAAGATCTAAGATATTATACCTTTAAGCCCTGTAATTTCACTGGTAACATTTCCCTTCAAACCGGAACATTTTTATTTGAACGCGCCAATCTCAGGAATTACTGGAACTATTTCCAAAATTCTTTCACCGTTCATAACATACGTGATCCCTGAGTGCTATAGACTATAAATTATGTACCACGGGCGAAGCCAGGAGGGACTGCTAGTTTTTAATACATTAAAAAAATATATATGTTGACACACATCCAAAGAAAGATATGTTTTATTCATTATTATCTATCTATCCCATCAAGAATCCACTCATAAAAGGTTTTTTTTTTAACTTTTATAGGTTTACACTTGACCGTCATCTCGCCTGATGTTAAGCGACGATGCGGTCTACGATGGAGCGTGTTTACCTAGAATAAACCGATTCACTCTCGATTTGAAGACACAAAGATTATAACTTATAAGTTAGTACAGATCCTGCCATTAGGCCGACTTTACAGAATACAATGCAAGACGCGAGGGTATTGCCATCGTGTATCGCCTCAATAGGCACGAATTCGTTATTATAGCTTTTTAATAGTTGAATCTTTGCGGACACGCTCTAACTTCCCGCCATGTTTTTAGGGTATTTTACAAATAAATAATCTGTCTATACTATTACATTATTGTCAAGTATAATAATAATTATAGGTACTTGACAATAGCTCTCGGGTTAAATACAGATGGTCATACCAAGACGCGTCATTCGATTAATGGTGTAGTACCTGGGTGACCGAGCTTTGCTCGGCTACTTAGATACATACAGATTTATTAAAAAACAAGAACAAAATTAAAAATTTTGACTAACCCCCGACTACCTCGGATTTGTAATCTGTATAGCATTCTACTAGTAAAGCCCTTTCATTTGAAACCCATATTAAGGGAGTTGTGAAAAAAGAAATGTATTTTGCCATTTTTTGGTGGCGGCCATCTTGGATTTGAAATTTGTCATAGTGCAAAGTATTCTACTAGTCAAGCCCTTTCGTTTGATACCCATATTGAGGTAGTAGTGAAAAAAATAATATAAATCGCCATTTTGTGGTGGCGGTCATCTTAGATTTGATTTTTTTATAATGTACAGTGTTTTACAAGTCAAGCCCTTTCATTTGATACCCATATTGAGGTAAGTTGTGAAGAAATATTTTGTCCGCCATTTTGTGGAGGCAACCATCTTGAATCGATATTAACCAAACATAGCTAAGAACACCCGCACGGATATTTACTTTCAAATAAATAAAAACGCATCAAAATCGGCCCATCCGTTTGAGCTCTACGGTGTCACAGACAGACACACAAACAGACAGACAGACAGACAGACATCGACGTTAAACCTATAACACCTCTTTTTTTGGTCGGGGGTTAAAAAAAGAACTTGAAAAAAGAAAGGCGGCCGGCTGGATTCGATCCCGGACCTACCATGTTATGACCGCCCAACTTCCTGACTGCGCTAAAATACTATTGCGCGAGGTCGCGAAATTTACCGTTGCATTCTAATGCTTATGTAACAGTTTTCATTGTTCATTGTCTAAAAACGCGCATAAAACGGCGTTTTTTTTAATAAAACCTGGATAGATCGATTTGTCGTCCCCAAAACAGTCTGTGTACATAATTTCGTGAAAATTGTTCGAGCCGTTTCAGAGATTCAGATTCTATATATATATACATATATACCTACAAGAATTGCTCGTTCAAAGGTATAAGATATTTTAGTCATTGGGTAAAATAAACAAGTGTTCCTTTAATTGTGGACTTTACCCCTATTTTTACATCTCTACGTTGCTATAGCCTCGAAATGGCCAGAGGATAACTCATGGCCTTACGTTTAAAAAAATATACAGTTATTAAAAGTACAGTTAAAGAAATAATACTTTTCGAAATTCGGAATTAGTTTGTTTGAAAACTAATCTACTAATAAGTCTGTAAGATCTTAGATCTCTGGGTGGCGAGCGCAGTGCAGTGCTAGGTAATGATTTGGGCTCTTCGTGTTCCAATAGCTGCGTGTCACTGTGCTGTTATGTGTCAGGCATGTTGCTTATCATCAGGCACATGATCGTCTCGTCACTCTTTATTAAAAAAAAAGTCTTACCTATGTTACTAAAACATTTTGTCCAAGTATTTATTTTTGTTTCACAATAAAATATGTGAAAATACGGAGCTTTGAAGTTTCGATTGACGTCACTTCATAGTACCATTTTTATGATAAAGTGATGTTAAAACAGTTTGATGATCTATAATTATCTTTGTCACTATTTAATAATTTGATAAAACTAAAAATACTAGTCCCATGTTTTTCCATACTCTATCTAATTAGAATGTATGGAATAAGTGAAATGACATATTTTTAACCAGCTCATCTACCTAACAATGTTATGTTCTTGTAAATTATTTTTATTTGGTGTATTCAATAAAGTGTCTCTATCTATCTACCGTCTGAGTAAATCGGCTATGGCTATGCTATTGTTGTCTCTATCATTTCAAGCGAACAGAAAAGAGTGAGCAATATTAGCGTAAAGACAGTTTTAGTTAGGCAGTAGACCCACCGGTCGTCATCCTAATTGCATAGCTATGTTAACGGCCACACCTGATTTCAGGACAAACTAGTTTTGCCTAGGCTAAACTAGTTCTTCCTATACGCGATAGGATTAACTAGTACACCCTAGTCCAAACTGATTTGTCCTAACCCCGATAAAATTTACCAGTTTAGCCTACCCCAAAAACCTAGTCACATTAACCCATGTTAGCCCTGATCATGTTAGGGACCTAGCTCGCGAGACGGGCGTCTGCGCCCGGACAGGAAAAAAAGTAAAAAAACGTTTGGCTATCGAGCTTAGGACAAATTAGTTTGGACTAGGCTATACTAGCTAATCCTATCGCGTATAAGAAGAACTAGTTTGTCCTGAATTCGGTTTTGCCTGGTAGCAGCTACATTGCAAAACCCACGCAAAACCGGACCTTAAGTTTAATTTTGTGTTTTAGACCACTTGACATCACAAACGTAGATTTTTCTTTTAACGATTCAGATTTACATATTTTAAAAGATTTTTGGTTCGCATTAGCTCTACGCAAATGTTTGGATTATAGCGATAAGGGACCGTACAAAAGATCAAAACCCTTGAGTAAATACATCAAAACGATGCTTTGTCATAATATTAAAAATGTTATTTCCAAAGACCTTTTTAAATCTAATATTACTTGAAGAGCTGAAGAGACTGTACTAATCTCTTCTTATGATCTTATGCTTCCATGGCAACGCTTTAAATGCCAAAGATATTTTCTAGTTATATTTAAACATTTTAATAAAATAAGGATAGGATAAAACATTTTTATTATGTTTTTTTTTTTTTCCTTTCGTTAAGGTAAATCTTTTGAAAACCAGATGAAAAGGATTTTGTTCCAAAATAGTCTGTGAAAAGGTTACGTAAGTCTATGCTAATAAATTATAAGAAAAACTTTGTTGTTTTTGTTCCTTGAACGTTTGAAGCATTATTTGAAAAATCTTTATCTCTATCGGACAGCCTAGTCGCCGATAATGATCGGAGAGTCTTTTAAACTCTCTACACGAGCCCTAAAATCAGAGGAAATGACGTAAAAGTAGTGGGGCGGAGCCTACATCGTACCATAAATCACAAATCATATGGTAAGATGTAGGCTCCTGCCCACTACTTTTACGTAATTTCCTCTGATTTTAAGGCTCGTGTGTATAGGATTTTACGACAGTGCTCTCTCTCTCTCTCTCTCTCTCTCTCTCTCTCTCTCTCTCTCTCTTTCTTTTCGTTTAAAATTACAGACATAGCAATAGGAAAGCCAAAGCAGATTTAATTAGGCGTTAGACCCGCGGGCACTGACAAACTGACTTTAGTCAGATTAAAAAAAACAGTTTCTTCAAAAAAATGGCAACCAGGTATATTAAAATACCTATGTACTTGTGCGATCTTTTCATTGACCTAATTGATGGTTGCCTGGAAGAGATTAATTTCAGCAATAAGGCCGCCATTTGTAGGGCTATTTTATAATAGTTTCACTGTAATATTTTATTTTGTTTGCATCACAATGAGTATCTATCTATCTGACCTAACAAAGAAAATTCTCGAGCCAGTAGGGTCCATCTTTTCCTGCTAAATGATCAGCGTTTTCGGTTAAAGTATTTTATGATAATGTGTCTAAGCGTTTTCACGTTCCGTTTATTTTTAAGACTTTAATGATTCGAACACTACGTTGAATAATTTAATTCTTCGAAAAATAAAAACCGAGGTCAACTTAAAATTAAACTGTCTTAGTTTAACTCGTCAAAATTCCGTAATTTTTGTTGAAGCTGTGTCCTATTGCGCTGCAACGGAGAGGCGTTTTACTTAACATCAGACTTATGTCTTGCACGTCCCTTCACTCTATCTATTTTTTTTATAATACAAACGTGACGATTGTGACGTGACGTGATATATTGTGACGAGAGAAACAGGTAATTTTTTTTTTTATAAAAAGTGACGAGACGAGCAGGACATGTGGCTGATGGAAAGCAACATGCCTGCCACATAACAGCACAGTGACACGCAGCTATTGGAATAAGAAGAGTCCAAATCATTACCTAGCACTGCACTGCGCTCGTCACCCAGAGATCTAAGATGTTATATCTCTATGCCCTGTAATTTCTCTGGAAACATTGCCCTTCAAACCGGAACACAGTAGGTAAAGTTTGCACATTGCTGCTTGGCGGTAGAATAACTGGCAAAGGTGTGGTACTTCCCCAGGCGGACTCTGCCAAGAGTCCTACCACTACAATACTATATCTGCCTGATGGTAGGCAGCATGCTGTCCCATAACAGCACAGTACCACGTAGCTCATAGCACTTGAAGAGTCCAAATCATAACCCAGCACTGCTCTCATCACCCAGAGATATAAGATGTTTTATCTCTGTGCCCTGTAATTTCACTGGAAACATTGCCCTTGTACCGTAACACAGTAATGTTTATATGCACTTTACTGCTTTAGTAGAATAACTGGCAAAGGTGTGGTACTTACTCTACACACTGCTCAATAAAAATGGATCGCCGAAATATGAGTGTACAGGCCATATAAATGAATGATGATATAAATTATAATATAATGATTTTTAAAATTTAACGGTAACATATACATTTCGGCACAATTTCCAAATTACTAAAACGAATTCGATATTTTTTTCGAGCAGCTAGAGTGTAGAATGCTTTTATTGGCGAACATTTGACATTGTGTTCGACAGATTTGTTGGAATATATAATATGGTATACATTGTATCATCATCATCATCAGCCGCAAGACGTCCACTGCTGAACATAGGCCCCTAGATTTCCACAACGAACGGTCCTGCGCAACCTGCAACCAGCGGTTTTCAGCGACCTTTGTGTGGTCATCTGTCCATCTAGTGGGAGGCCGTCCAACACTGCGTCTTCCGGTTCGTGGTCGCCACTCGGTAACCTTTTTCCCCCATTGGTTGCCACTTCAGCTTGCTTACTCTTTGCGCTATATCGGCCACTTTCGTTCTTTTTTCGAATATCCTCATTACGTTATATCCTATTATAGTTAAAAAAAATACGGATTCTGTTGTCGCGCAAAGAGACTCCGAGCATAGCTCTCTCCATAGCTCGCTGTATGACTTTGAGCTTCGTTGTGAGGCCTACAGTGAAAGACCACACATACCATACAGTGTATACATTGTATACGAGTATAATATTTCCTCGCGACGAAATTCTACACCAGTAAAGTTTTACTTTTTTTAGTAGTAAATATTCTAAACCTGTAAAAAGTGCTGGTTGATCGCAACCAACCGATCGACAAACTTGTAATTGAATAAAGAGTAGGGAAATAAGATGTTTATTCACATTTTTCAACAAAAATGGCTACGTTAGCATGTAGTCAGGTAATGAAACATATTTTCTTGTTGGCAGTTAAATTAGTTCTACAGTAGCGTATTAACAAAGTTTTTTTGATGGATTTATCAAACTTTCCTAACATAAATTCCATTTTTGGGGTATCGTACACGTCTATGGCATCGTGATGATAAAATGAAACTCCTTTAGGGGCACCAAATTAAGTAATTTTATTTTTTTATTTTATTAAATTGGTTTATGAATGTATTCTTTCTTAATATATATATATGTTATGTTGGTTTGTGTATGCTTCAAAAACTTAAAAAGTTCTGCACCGATTGAGCTGAAATTTTACAATGATATATAATGCGCGTCAAGGATTGTTTTTATCTAATTTTTGCATCACAATGTGCCACAGCGAAGCGTGGCAGGGTACAGCTAGTGAAATATAGATTAACGCTGAGACTTTACAGATCAGGGCGTTGATGTTCCGGGATCTAAATTCCGCTCTATAAAATCAAATTTTAACAAATAGACTAAAAAGCTTCAACTTAATTTAAACAAATAAATAATCATCGACGCTTTTTCAAATAGCACTATCTAGCCCGAATCCGAACCACGACCTACGGTACAAAGAGCAGACTCACCATGGCATGCCATGTGACCAGTCACTCGATAGACTTAAGGCTAAGAACTCACGGAGCGATTATTACTCGCGCCAGCCGCCGTTGCTCGCCCGCAACTTCTGCAAAATGCAGATATATCTGTAAAAATTATCAAACTATTAAAACATCTCACGATACGTTTTGCAAACGCCGTGTGCACAGTTCTTTGCGGCTCCCGCAACCGCACCAGTGGACATCTAGCAGAATCGTGGAGGCCGCGGTCGCCCGCAGCCTCGGTGGGTTGCGCCCGCGCGCTCTGCGATCGGTTGGCGATGGTTGGACGTGTGGATCTTGTAACCGCCCGTCTTGCGTTCATCGCCCGCTAATAAAAACGCAGTTTCGGTACCGCAGCAAGCAGGGTACAAAATCGCTCCGTGAATTCGTAGCCTAAAGGTTGTTTGTTTCTTATTCCTATCCAATCTTGAAAGTTCCGTTTCATACCCTCCGCTCTCAAGCACGCATGAGTATAAAGTGTGAAGTAAGACAATCTAAGTTTTGCCGACGTTATCCATACCAAAAAGCTGAGTGTAATACGAGTGCTCGTACGTTCCATATTTGAAAACAGCTGCTGCACGACTACAATCGCAATTGGTATGACTATGTGTGCGTGTTTCTATCCTTCGACGCATAAGCAATTCGAGCGAAATCAGCGGAGCTGATTTTGAAGACGTAAGAAATATCGAAAATTGTAAGCTTAGTAAAATAAATCTTATTGTCTCATTGGGCAGTATGTTTAGTTGCCACAACCAAGTTGTTTGATTTCATGAATTTTATTCAAATTAGTAGATTGAGCTTAGTGTTTAAGGGTACTTCTTCAAAATTTCATTCTTGAACTGATTCATCTGGCCAAAATTGTATTTCACTTTCAGCTCTGCCACATATGTTAATTTGTAAAAAAAGGTAACAAAAGATCATATATTTCAATGAGAGACTTGTTTTTATAAAGTAGTTTTCAAGATATCTACGTTCAAATGTTTTGTGCCCAGATGAATCAGAATTTGTATTACAGATGATTCAGAATCCGAAGTAAAAATTAAAAACTTTGTGAAATTTGGTTCTGTATTGACAAAAATATCATATTCACACACATAAAATATTTTTTATTTATGACAACAATTATCAGTGCTCTTGATCAAACGTAAATATCTGATTCGTCTGCGCTTGGATCACCAAGCTTGAATCAGATATTTACCTTTGTAACTCCGGGATCCAAGTGAACCAGCCCCATGTCCACCTTCTGGTGCATCCGTTATAAGACTGGCTTCCTCCCATGTGGGAAGTCAGGCTCTCATTATTATCAGCCGACCCAGCACGGTCAAGCGCAGCATATGCCAGATTAATCACTATTATACGCCGGACACATCTTATTTGCATATTTATAAACACACTAAGGTAGGTATAACTAATAATAATAATTTATAAAAGGGCAATTCATTTCCTTGTGATATAATTACAATTCATAATGATTTATCAAAGGGAAAATGCGGTATAGACTCTTTTCTTCCGGAAAATGGCAAACGGACGCGCCATATGAATCAGAAGAACAAACTTCAAATATTTTAAATTTATACTTAGAGCTAAAGTTCAACTGTATAAAAAAATAACACGCCATTTTGTTAGTTAGTTTCGGAAATAGCCCCATAGATGTCCAAAATGTTGTCTTTGAAGAAGCACCTTAAATCGAAATTGGTTGTTTGGTTTTTTGGATAATTATTATTCATTATAGACCGTAAAGCTTTCTTAATAGGTCCTGAGTCCCAGCAATAAGAACCAGAATGGGGATTACCTACTTTATTATACTTTAGTACATTATAAAGGTTATGTTTTATACTCCGGATAATATTATATCACCAACAACAATAGTCAGTGTAAGTTGAGCGTGTAATTTTAATATATATATATATATATAGTCCTCCTTGACGTATTCGTCAACGGCGAACCCAGCTAAGAGCGATTATGCGCGCGAACATGGCTCGCAAAACCAAGTTTCGTTTTAAACGTCCTATCGCATGACGCACAACGCAATAGGCCATTCGAATTGTATGTATAGGTGTAGGAAGGCTTCGGGCGGGTCTTATTAATGAGCCGTTTTGCGTCTAGATCTTGTAAACGCTTCGTTTCAAAATTTTTGATAGCTTGATGGACAGAGCTGCGCCATACGGATCTCTGTTTTGCCAGCTCTTCCCAACCATTGCTTAGGATGTTACATACATTAAGATGTCGCTTCAAGACATCCTTGTACCGAAGATATTGACCTCCAGAAGTGCGCTTTCCCTCCTTCAGCTGTGAATAAAATACAGCTTTAGGCAACCTGGAGTCATCCATACGTACAAGGTGTCCACACCATCTCAGTTGGCTTTTTGTGAGTAAAGATTCTATGCCATACAGTCCAGTCTTTTGCAACACTTCAGAGTTTGGGACTCGGTCCTGCCATTTTATCCGAAGAATAGATCGTAAACACCTCATGTGAAAACTATCAAGGCGCTTGATATCTCCTTTGTAGAGACACCAAGTTTCGGTGGCGTAGAGCAATATTGGTAATATTATTGCTTTATACACAGCGATCTTTGTGTGTAACCTTAGATCGTGCGAGTCCCAGACTCTTTTACGTAGTAGTCCGAAAGATGTTGCAGCCTTTGCAATTCTGGAAGAAATTTCGGTTTCAAGGCGATTGTCACTACGCACAAAGCTTCCAAGATACCGAAATGATTTAACTTCTTCTAAAGCTTTGCCACCAAGAGTAATGGGTGTCGGGTCTGGTGTTATACCACGTGCAGATTGTTTAAGCACTTGTGTTTTAGAAACGCTTATGATCAAACCAAACCGCTCACATGACTCATTCAGGTGGTTTAAAAATGTTTGCAGGCTATGTATACTGCTTGCCATTAAACACACATCGTCAGCGTAAAGAGCATCCAACACAGAAAGTTCGTGCACTGACTTCTTAGCTCTAAAACGGCTTAGATCGAACACTCCTTTGTCAGTTCTGATACTCAAGCTAATCTGGCCAGCAGTATCGCAGTTTAAGTATGCATATCTCAGTACGGTAGCAAAGTAAAGACCAAAGAGAGAAGGCGCCATAACACATCCTTGTTTAACGCCACTAGTCACTGCAAATTGGTTTGTGAAGTCGTTTTCATGTTGGACTCTAGCCATCATTCCATCATGAAATTGGCGTATTAGATTAACAAATCTATCGGGGCAGCCAATTTTCGAAAGTACAGTCCAGAGAGCAGCTCTAGGCACACGGTTTTTCCAAGTCAACAAAGCACATGTTGAGCGGCTGATGTTGCTCCAAAGATTTTTCCTGTATTTGCTTGACAACGAAAATAGCATCGACAGTGCCTCTACCGGGACGAAAACCACATTGGCTCTCAGGCAAAACACGCTCAGCTATGTCTCCCAGACGACGTTTCAAAATATGGGCCAGAACTTTTCCAGCCGCACTGAGTAAAGAGATACCTCTGTATGACCCACAATCGGAAGTGTCACCTTTGCCTTTGTATAATTTGCAGATATTGGCGTCTTTCCAGTCCTGTGGAATTTCCTCATTATCCCAAATTCGCAAAATCAATTCAAATAATCGGTTTTGAACGTTAGGTCCGCCATATTTATAAAGTTCAGCCGGCAGACTATCTGATCCTGCGGATTTACCATTTTTTAATCTTTTCACTGCAGCAAAAAATTCATCAAAAGACGGAGGCTCATCTAGTTCTGAGGATAGAGGTAATATTGGAAGACTATTGATGTAGGCAAAATCTGCGCGATGGTCGGTTGGGCTTAATACTTCAGCAAAGTGTTCGGCCCATCGGTCTAGAATGTCACGGTGATCAGTTGGACGTTTGGATTTATTACGAGAGTAGATGGGGGCAATTTTCTTATGACGTGGACCAAAGATTGTTTTTAAAGACTGGAAGAAGAGACCTGTTTGCTTAATATTTGCAAGGTGCTCCAACTTGTCTTGTTGTTGTTTGGACGGCGAGAGTTGTCTGGGCGATAACAAGGGCAGGCAGCATATAATGAAATCCAGATTCCTTGTAGATGTATTTATTAGTCTTCCAGTATGTAATTATCTTAATACATCGGCGTGTACGCCATGGGACGAGCAGGTCAAGAAAAGGGGCGGTGTTGCCACACGCTAAACTACGATTTACAATATGACAAAGTGTGGCCACCTAACATCTTTCCCCTTTTTGAAAATAATAATTTACAGCTCTGTAATTATAAACTTTTACAGCTTAACTATTTACATCAGCGGTTTATAAGATTTCATGGCTGTGACAAACAGATGAATAGTGAGTACAAGTAAGTAAATTTGTTTTGTTCAAAACCATGAAAACTTTTACATTGTTATTAAAGAAAAAGTTATTTAATTTTGTATGTCCATTTAAATTAATTTATTACATTACTTCCATCTTCTTTATTGAGATGTGACAGCCTACTGTGCAATGATATTGTTAAATTAAAAATCCCCAAGTAAATGCTTATAACAATTCAGTTTACAAAATAAAGCATGAACAAAACGCATTATAGTACAATGACAGCAAAACACGTCATTGTCATGTGACATTTTCATATTATGTAATGTACTATAACAAAACAATTAAATGTTTGATAAAAATAGATTGATACAAAAGTATACGACTAATATTAACTACAATTGCTCCACAAGTCTGTTAGGTCTTTTAATCTCACGTCCAGAGCGTGTAGTCTTAGGCAATCTGACTATATTATCTTGTGTGAGTTCAGTACTAACATTTTGTGTGCTTGTTTCGGGGACAGCATCAGTCATGGGAGCAACCACAGGTTTTAATATATGTTCGCGATTTCTACGGAAAGTACCTTGTGGTGATGTGATGATGTAGCTGCGAGGATGTGTGTCTGCATGAGAAATGATACCAGGAACCCAAGTGCCTTGTGGTTTGTGTTTAAAGTAAATTTTGTCACCTTGCTTAAGTTGAGATAGCGGCTTTGTGTTTTTATTGTAATAAAGTGATGATTTTACTTGTTGTTTTTTGATGTTCTCCTGTAAGCATTTCTTATCGACAGTTTGTGGTGAAAGTGAAGCTTCTGTGGATGGTAATTTTGTACGCAAATGTCTGGACATGCACAGTTGTGAAGGGGGAATAGCCAGTTTCTTTTGGTGTGTTCCTATAAGTAAGTAATGCTAAGTAGGGATCAGTATTGTCAAACTTGCATTTCTTCAATATATTTTTAACTGTAGCAATTGCTCTTTCTACCATTCCATTTGATTTACTCAAATATGGGCTTGAAGTAGTATGCTTAATGAGCCATGATGATGTAAATGCTTTAAATTCTTTACTATTAAAAGGTGGACCATTGTCTGAGTTCATAACTTCTGGTATACCGTGTCGTGCAAAGATAGACTTTAAATGTGTGATTACTGCATTTGAAGATGAACCAGACTTGAGCAAAGCAAGTTCTATATACTTAGAAAAATAGTCTATAACTATTAGATATTTCTGGCTAAATATTTCAAAAATATCTATGCCTACTTTGCTAAAGGGTAACAACTTGTAATTATGGTGAATTAGAGGCTGTTTAGAATTGTTTCTTCGAAAGGTTAAACAGGTATGGCATTGATTAATATATTTCTCTATATCTTGATCCATCTGAGGCCAATAAACAGTTGTTTTTGCCAGGCGTATGCAACTATTAATGCCTTGGTGGCCTTCATGAATTAATTTGAGCAATTGTTCTCGCATGTTTTCAGGAATTACTATGTTATTTCCTCTGAATAATATGTTATTAACAACATGTAACTGATCTTTCAGGGAAAAATATGGTTTAACAGATTGACCGACTGACTGTTTGTGTTCAGGCCAATTGTTTTGACAGTAATGTATAATTTTACACAGTGTGTCATCCTTTTTAGTATTTTCTTGTATTTCAAGCAATTTATTAGCACTCACTGTTAGACTTGAAATCATTAGATTTACATGAAGATCAATATCTTCTTCAAGATCTGTAAGGGTAGACATAGGGAGGGCAGCTCGTGAGAGTGTATCTGCTATATATAGATAACGACCAGGTACATATATTACATTAAGATCATAGGGTTGTAGCCTCATCATGATTCTTTGTAACCTAGCAGGTATGTCAAACAGTGCTTTTTTAAATAATGTTATTAATGGTTTGTGGTCGCTTTCAACAGTTATTTTTCTACCGTATATGTACTGGTGAAACTTAGTACAACCAAACAATACAGCTAATAGCTCTTTTTCAATCTGAGAGTAATTTTGTTGGCAAGATGTGAGAGAAGCAGATGCATAGGCAATTGGCTGCTTTGAATGTGTTATGACTGCACCCAGAGCGTCCTTGGAAGAATCAACAGACAGTATTAGTTCTTTCTTCGGATCATAATATGTAAGTACTGGGGCAGAACTAATCAGATACTTGACACGATTGAATTCTGATTCATGTTTGTCTGTCCATAACCATTCGTTTTTGTTACTAAGTAACTGTCTAAGGTGTGAAATTTCTTGTGACAAGTTTTTTATAAATGGGCCTAAGTAGTTGACCATTCCAAGGAATCTCTGAAGTTCAGTAAGATTTGTAGGACTGGGCATGTCTTGTATTGCCTCAACTTTGGATGTATCAACTCTGACTCCATCTTGACAGAAAATATGACCAAGGTATTTTACCTGGTTGGCACAAATTACTGACTTTTGACTATTAAATTTTAAGTTAATTGAACGTGCTCTGTCTATGACTCTTTGTAATGTCTCATTATGCTCACTTAAAGTTTTTCCATAAATGAGAAAATCATCCATCATTATTTTAACTCCTTTTATGTCATTAAACCGTTTAGTCATTTCGCTATGAAAGATTTCTGGAGCGGAGCTAATGCCAAAAGGTAAGCGTGTAAATCTGTACCTGCCGAATGGAGTGATGAATGTACACAGTTTTGAAGACTTTTCAGTTAATTTCAGCATCCAGAAGCCCTTGTTAGCGTCTAATGTTGTAAAATACTTTGATCCAGAGAGGTCAGATTTGATTTCATCTAAGGTTGGGATAGGAAAATGTGGTCTCATGATAGCTTCATTAAGTTTACGGGGGTCTATGCAAAGCCTAATTTTACCATCTTTCTTTGTAGCCAAAACTATTGGACTCACCCATTCCGTTGGCTCCTCAACTCTCATTATGATGTCCTGTTCCTCCAGTTGTTGGAGTTCTCTCCTCAGAGGTTCCTTCAGTTGAAAAGGGACCCGTCTGCATGCTGTGACGGCGGGAGTGGCATCTGGCTTGAGTTTTAGTTCAACCTCTAGATCTTTAATACAACCTATACCACTAGTTAAATCATCTGGTAGCTGTGGAGTAAATTCAACCTTGTGTACTCGTTTAATTAAATTGAGGGTCTTGCAACTATCCCTGCCTATTATATTCTTACACTTAAGGTCAACAATATGAAAATTTATGGTGAATCGACTGCCATTAAACCTAACTCGTATGCTGCACTGGCCTACAGTTGGTATGATTTCACCGCTAAATGATGAAAGTCTATGGTTACTTTTCTTGATTATATCTGATGGAAGATTGAGTGTGTGAAATGTTTGTGTAGATAGTATATTTGTGTCTGCGCCTGTGTCTAAAATAAAATTTACCATTTTACTGTTGATCTCTAGTTCAGCTGTCCATGACTGAGTGCTGTTAATAGAATTTATTACAATAGTGTCTAAATGTAAGTCCTCATCAGAATGATCACTATAGTTAAACTCACTAGGATCTGCATTTACTACATTAATACTTCTACAAACACTTGCAAAATGATTATATTTAGAACATCGTCGGCATTTGACTCCTTTGGCTGGACATTTATATTTATGAATTTGACCGCATCGCTGACAAACATTGGATGTTGACTGTGAACTCGTTGTATTAGATGTGAACGGCTCCTTTCGTTGCGACTTACATGGATGACGTGACATTGACTGTGTCCTTGACTTGCCTCGTTGACGCTGCTGCTGTGACGTTTTAGAGATCTGACCGATTAATGGTGATTCTTCTAAAGTCTTGACTTGTTCCCGTGTGGCTTCTAAGCTCTTAGCAATGTGTATAGCTTTGTCTAGTGTGTCTGGTTTCTCTGTCAGAATTTTTTCTTTAATGTACTGATTGTTTGCATTTAAATTCAGTGAAAACACGTCTCGTAGAATGCTGTCTTCTAATATGTCGAATCCGCATTGTTTTGATATATTTCTTAGATCGGTGGTGTAGTCATCTATACTCTCGTTAAGTCCTTGTCTTCTATTGAAAAGTTTGTGACGTTCGATCGTAATATTTATTTGTGGCAGGAAATGTCTATCAAATTTCTCTGTTAAACATGTGAGACTCACCGTGTCCAGGTCTAAGTTGAACGAGTAAAAAAGTGGTCAATGCGTCTGAACCGATGAAGTGAAGTAGAATTGCGACTTTCCTCGTGTCCGATTCAGTTTCGAGATTATTTGCCCGAATGTAAATTTTATATCTCATTAGCCAATTTTTCCATTCCAACGGCATATTTGAAGCTTTTATATTTAGTGGCGGCAAATGACTGCTGAGAGATTTGGATATATGTTGAGTTAGTTTCGTGTCGCCTGTGTTTGTCATGTTTGTTTAGTTTACTTACGTGACAATGAAAATGTGGCGGACGGGACACGTGTCTATTTTTTCTTTCCAAATCACTTCTGACACCATGTCTTGTTGTTGTTTGGACGGCGAGAGTTGTCTGGGCGATAACAAGAACAGGCAGCATATAATGAAATCCAGATTCCTTGTAGATGTATTTATTAGTCTTCCAGTATGTAATTATCTTAATACATCGGCGTGTACGCCATGGGACGAGCAGGTCAAGAAAAGGGGCGGTGTTGCCACACGCTAAACTACGATTTACAATATGACAAAGTGTGGCCACCTAACACAACTCTAACGCCTTCATCGTCCACCAACGGTCTTTTAGTTGTCGTATCTTGACCTTCAGCTGGTGTCGAATAGGTTTTATCTGAGAATCGGTTTTGGAGACTTTCATTAAACGCCTGGACTCTGTTATGAGTGACATGATCTCAGTGTCGGAGTCGTCAAACCAGTCTTGGTGTTTCTTCTCCGGCTTACCGACTACCCTATGGGCCACATCATGAAGCGTTTGTGCAAGAGTATGCCAATGATCATTGATTGAACCCACTGCACTTGAAGGACTGGAATTAAGTTCAGCATTAAATTCTAGTTGGGTTTTTGAGGAGTTTGCTAGTTTTGCGAACGCCAGACGAGTTGGAATTTTATGTTTTGCTCGGCGAGGCGGTTTATAGCTGAGCCGGACTTTCGACCTTATTAACCGGTGGTCAGTCCAGCCTTCAGCGCCTCGCATAGCTCTGGTAATCATCACATCCTTCAAATCAGCCCTGCGCACTATGACATAATCAATCAAATGCCAGTGTTTAGAGCGTGGGTGCATCCAAGATGTCTTATACTTGTCGGCCATACGGAAAAAGGTATTCGTAACACATAGGTCAAATTCTGCACACAAAGATAACAGCAATTCACCGTTGGTGTTACAGTTACCAACACCATGCCGTCCAAGGACCTGTTTCCAGATGTGACTTTCCGAACCAACACGAGCATTAAAATCACCTAATAGGATAATTTTATCGCTGGGAGGTATGTCCTGTAAAACCTTCCTCAAGTCACCATAAAATTTATTTTTTTCTTCATCACTATATGTCATTGTAGGCGCATAAATGCTTATTACGTGAAGATATTTGTTGAAACTCAAGTGTAATCGTAATGTCATAAGCCTATCATTAATACCTTTTGGACTTTCTACCAATGACCTTCTAATGTTGTTTTTAATAGCAAAACCAACCCCGCTGCTGGCTCGTTCCTGTGAGTTTTTGCCTATCCAGTAGTAAGTATACCCACCTTGGTCTTCACAGAGTTCGCCACTGTCAGACAAGTGGGTTTCGCTTAAGGCAGCAATGTCTATGTTGTATCTTTGTAATTCTCTAGCAATGAGAGCAGTTTTACGTTCAGGGCACTGATTTCTTGGATTATCCAACAGAGCTCGAACATTCCATGTTGCAAAATTAAATGAGTATCGGTTGAATAAATTATGATTTTTAGATTTTCTATGCATTTTTCGACCGCGATTAATTGGTGCCCGATGACCGCGGTTTGCCATGCGGGTAAAGGGTGGAAGCGGACTATGTTTGGGCCACCTTTTCTAGGCCCCTCTCCTGTGCAGGAGTAAGCAGAGCGCTCCTAAATAGGGCTGCTTAGTCATCAGATGTGCTGCCGAACCCGTACTCCCGCCCCAATCGAATCCAGGAGCGACCACTCTCATCTGACCGCCTATGTGCAGGGAAACAGCTAAGAACCAGATACACCGTTTTCCGAATTCTCACCACCATCGCCCCATCGCCATAGGACTTTTGCTCGTAGTCCAACGTTCTAGCCAGGTTCATCTGCGCGTGACTTGTTTTAAGTGAGTAAGCGGTTGCGCTGGTGCAAACCCACTCTCTTGTTCCGATTCTACCAAGACCCAATGGACCAGTGACCTGGTACGATTGGTGGTAGAAGGAATGCAGTGAATTGGCCGCCAGCCATACTAGATCCTGGTTGGCGCCCTTTAAGGCATATCACATCACCTTGCTACATCGCCGCTGTCGCCGGAGGAGTTCACCTATCGACGGGTTCCGCCTTCAGCACCGATGCAGGCTTTGTGTACAATCGGGGGATCGCCCGACTTAGCTGAAGAATAGTTCAGCCCCCTCCATTAGGTTTAGCCCACAGATCGATGTGGTTACCGGGGTGTGGCCGCTGCGTACACTGCAGCTACGAGGAGCCACTAATGGAGAGATTATGAGCGGCTTAGAAGTGCAGTCAGGGTGAACGTTCTCACTAAGCATGTGAAACGATCGACGTTTACCTGACCATAAGGCGTTTACCTGACCTGACCTGCATATTAGCGGAATAATTTCTCTAGCATAAACCAACCACAAGCTACGCTTTGTGTAAACGTGTATAAAGTACACAATGTGATCTTATTACAGTAATGTTATATTGCCGAAATTTTGTGTGTATTAACCGACTTCAAAAAAGGAGGAGTTCAATTCGGTTGTATGTTTTTGAAGGAAAAATTTCGCTTTGGCGCACCACACACAGATTTTTCGTAGCCTGTGAATTGAGCGTCACGCTTGTAAATAAAAAACCTGCGGGTGAACTTGAGATTCCAGAGAGCCATCTTGCATGCGCTAGCATTTCTGGATGGTCATGGTTAGAAGACTAATCTAGAAGGCCATCGTTAGAAGACTAGTCCAGATGGCCATGCTTCGAAGATTTATTTAGTCGTAGATGTAGAAACCGGGTCTATATGTGGTAGCATAACAATGTTTGCACTAATTTAAGTAGGCATAACGTTTTTAGGACTAATGATAATTTACCATAACAACTAAACGCATAACTGTTTTTGCATAATTTTTAATAGCATAATCACATATGTATAGTATAAAGATAACATAGAATTATGTTTAAATACGTAATCACATATAGCATAAAGATAACTTAGCATAATGTTTAAATGCACACATTGAGAAAAGCCGACGGCACACCTAAGGAATATGGTGCACTTTTTGACTCCGGGGTTATGTAGAAAATGCGGAATTTTTTTTTATACAGTTTAGTGGTAGTAGCGACAAGACTAGGTGGAGTCGGGGTGCTCCGATTCGGATCTGGGTCCTATATAACCCTAGCCTGGGTCTATATTTAGTAGCACTACAAAAAAAATAAAAATGCCTAAAGACTATTATGCGTCTCGTCAATAGTCGAACTGAAAGTAGTACAATAGATTGTTATGCTTAAAACACATTACGCCAAAAAACGATTATGCAAAAATACATAATTACACTATATATTATACTACATACATTATGACAAAGTAAATTGTATAAAAAATTATGCGTTTTTAATGGCACCCGTAGAAATCTTAGGCCTCGTACGGTACGCGTGCTTAAGGCCAGGTAGTTCTGTCAAAAAAGGCATTTAACGCTCTCTTGTTCTCGCGACCGTCACCGACCGCGGAACCAGTGCCACAGTGCAGAAATAACATTAAAACATTGGACTGTGTAATTTAAACTCATTTTTTTGTTCAAGATTTGTTTATACTAGTGATAACAATTTTGTGAATTGTGAATTGAAACGAAGAAATATTACATTTATCTATCCTCGTAGATATACAAAACTCAACCTTTTCTTTTTGGTCACACTATAAGTTGAGAACGGCTTTTCCAATTTCATGCATCTTTTTAAAATGTTTCCTAATAATTCACAAGTTCGTCAAAAACTAAAAAAAATGTGCTGAAACGTAATGAAAGGCCAGTAAAAATAGAAGGTTTTTTGGTCAACTTTGCACTAAATTTCTAATACAATTTTTTTCTATGAGGTAAAGATCACTTACTGAGCATAAAATTACAAAATGCTCACAGATCCAGGTAGAGCTTCAAACGCCAATTGAAAAAAACTATTCTAGCCGATATTTTGGAAACTATATAATTTGACAATAATTGTAGAAAATAAAATTTTGCACCTTTTGTTGCTAGTAAACTTTTTTTGTAAAACTTACCGTTTACGATTTATAACCCATTTAATGATACGATTGCAATGATGCCGATAATAGTGGATGTAAATGATGTGGTCTACGATGGAACTTGTTTCTCTAATAGAAACAAGCACAGTGTACCTCGTAACCCCATGGTTCGAACCTTCGACAAAAACCCACTCTGGCAATGCGTTTCACAGCTTAGTTGTTCTTTTTACAAAAGTGGAGACCAAACTCTTCATTCAACTCTTCAGTCATGATGATGAACGGTGCTGTTTATTCGAGCAACGAGCAATATGATGGAAAACTTTAATTTAAAAACCCCGACTACAAAAAAATCTACACGTAAAAAAATATTACCTACTATCTAAGGACACTTTAGCGAGTCAGACTAGTCTTAGAATATCTTTGTTACCAAAATCCATCCAGCCGTTTGGAAGGTATGTGGAAATAAAAGATTTACAAACATAAAAGATACGCGCGAAAAACATAACCCTTCTTCCATTCCGGTAAAAAGGGACATGTTTATGCTACTGGGAACAGAATTCACATCTTATTATTTTTACATTGTTATCATCAAATTTGACATAATAAATCGTAATCGGTAAGTTCGAAAAAAAAGTTTACTGGCAACACAAGACAGGAAATTTTATTTTCTACAATAATAATAGGCTTTATAACTTTTTCAGAATATCAGCCAAAAACGTTTATTCGAGCTGGCGCTTGAAGCTCCACCTGGATTTGTTATTATTTTGTGATTTTATGCACAGGAAATGATTCTAAACCTTATATAAAAAATACGAATCGGAAATTTAGTGCAGAGTTAAATTCTACGAGTAATTTTACTGCCTAAAAGGCTTCTTATCAAATTTGGTCGAATGTCTAAATTTCTATGAACAATATTAACATTTTCATACAAAAAAAAACAAACAATAAATTTTGGTGGTGTCACAAACTTGGAAAAATATAAAAAAATAAAAATTCTAACAAAACCATACGTGTATCTATGAAAAGGTGTTCAAAATTGTATTGAAGTTCCTAACATTTTTTTTCTAAACTGAATAGTTTGCGCGAAAGTCTCATCCAAAGTGGTAAAATCTGTATCTGACTTTTCTTCCAAGTACTAAGTACCTTACTACTAAAGAATTTACCTAAATGGCATATAAATGCAAGTTAGGCATAAATGATACCTAACTTGGGGATTTACGCAGGGGATTTCTCCCCTCTCATTATTTCCTTATCCCGATCTCTGATTTAACGGACGAATATTTTACCGATACTTATCTATTTTCCATTGCATCCGCATTGAATTTTTTACTCATGTGGTATCGACGTCAGTTTTTTGAGACTCCCCTTTTGGTCTACAACATAAAATAAACAGCGTACTAATTAGTATCAGCGTCTATTTGCAATTCCAATGAAAACGGTATCAAAAATCAAGATCATAGCGTGCTTCACTAGTAATACCTACTGATATTGTTATACTGTGGCACTATGATTGTAATATTTAAAATTTTTCGGTTGTCAAAATTGCAAAATCAAGCACAGGCCCGTCGTCCGTGAGCGCTGAAACGCGACTGATCAGGCTTGCCGAACGGCGCGCTATATATATGGTAGATATTAAAACATAGTGAATAACTGATACTTTTTATCAAGTCAAACTCTGCGAATGCATCTATAACTTTTTAGTGGCTTTCGTTGAGTACAAAAATTTAGTAAAAAAATTCATTAGTTTAGTCATAAACTTGAAATAACTTTTTGAAAAGGGGTAACTTTGGGATTTTTTTCTATCAAGTAAAATTCATTAAATCGTGTTACTGACTGCGAATTGCACTAGATTAGATCCTTAACTATTACATATATTTCAGAGTTTAATACACTATTTTAAAGGTCTTAAAGTTGTTTTAAAAAATCAAAATTACGGCCCACACGCCCTTAAAAAAGATTGGACGATAGAAGTTCAAGACCGGATGAAGCGAAAGGAATTGGGAAAGTGTGTGCAGTAGTGTGTCAGTGTGTCCCAACAGTAAAACCACCCACTGCTGGGTAAACTGCTGGTCTTCCCCGTGCTTGATGTTAATCTAAGCTTACATAAAAATTGCACTCCATTGTAGATTGCATCGTTGTTTTACATCACCCGTGATGCGGGTATTGGTTGTTAACGCATTCGATGAAGGACAAAAAAATATCCCTTAGGAATTTTAGCTATTCAACCTATCAATGCGTGGGCCATAGTTATCATCCTACCATACATCATACCTACAGTTCCGATAAAAGCGGTATTACAGAATGAAACATTAAACTCCCGAACATTAGTGTAGCTCAGTTCCATAAACAATATTTTGTGAAATTTAAAATGTTGATCGTAGTTTCCATGTACATCTTGGAACACTGTAAATTTGTACGTAGAAATCCACAATTTTTCACAAAACTGATAGATAGACGAAATTACCCAACTAGAACAAACCACAAACACAACCTAAATTTGCCGTGTTCAAAATTAACATTGTATAGCTCGGGTCCCAACTCAATGTCAGTTAAAATCTATAACAAATTGCCTTATAAAATAAAAGAAATTGATTCTGATGAAATGTTTATCAAAACGTTAAAATATATACTACTTGTAAAAGCTTACCACACAATAGAAGAATACCTTGCTGACAAATCAATTATCGAGCAAGTCGATCCGCTCCGCATGACATTAATTATATTGCCACACCCAATCAGGGTCATTCTGGAAACTATTTCATACTGTATGTTTAAACAAGATCAACAAATGTACCATGTTAACAATAAAACGATTGAGTATTGAGTATTGATTGGCTTTTATTTTTGAGTTGGCAGAGCCTTCCCGCTGTTTTCCCATGAAAAAAAAAATCTGTGTTCTAAAATTAAACCCGATCGGTTTAAATGATCCAACATGTTTCAGCAACAAATATCTAACTTTTATAATTGTATAGTATTAATAGAATACTACACGCTATGTTTACAAATGTACAATTTAATTTTTTTTCTGACAGTGGACTCGATCTGGGCTTATTTAATCAGTAGTACCTGGGCGACCTAGATACATACTGATTTTCTCAAAAAAAAATGAACTTGAAAAAAGAAAGGCAGCCGGTTGGATTCGAACCCGGATCTACCATATTATGATCGCCCATCTTCCCACTGAGCTAATAAACTGTCGCGCGACATGGCGAAATTTACCGTTGCATTCTAAAGTTTATGTAACAGTTTTTCATTGTCTAAAAACGCGTATAAAACGACGTTTTTAGAAATAAAACCTTATTGGCAATCACTTAAGATTGATGGAATAAAATTGCAAAATGTTTTAAAAGCTTTAACTTTAAGTGCACAATAGTGAAAACAAACGATCACAGATTGTAGAGGGATATTTTTACCAGGAGAAGTAGTAATTTTATATTTTCTTGGTTGAATTTCCTATGAAATCTTATTTTAAATATTAATTATTACGTTAGATTTTAACTCGCCGTTAGTAGTAGTAGTAATGCTCTTTACATAGTTCACCTGAAAAAGTACCACACCTTTGTCAGTTGATCTTTCGTCAAACAGTAATGCCCAAACATCGCTTTGTCGTATAGCAAAGTTTCCATAGAAATTACAGGGGATAGAGATAATTCACATGATTGATTGAAACAGTCAAAAGTGTAAGACGCTTTCCAAATACCGACCTCTTCTCTCTTTGTATGAATACCCATGTTAGAAGCAGGCAGGGTACTACCAAAAATAGTTTATATAAAAAATATAATAAAGCAACATTACGAGCAAGACGCGCATCTAATGATAAGCGGACTACACACGCTTGACACTAACAACAGCGAATTTCTGATTGGCAGTTGCCGTTCTCTTGACTAGACCAGCCGTAACTTCTATCTTCGTATATTTTCACTAGCAGTCCGCCCCGGCTTCGTCCATGAAATAAGCTATAGCAATCCGGGATCCTGGTGAAAGAATTTTTGATATCGGTCCATTAGTTCCCGAGTTAAGCGCGTTCAAACAAAAAACCTCTTCAGCTTTACTGACCTTGTGGCTTAGCTGGTAGTAGCTCTGCCTGCGAAGCCGAGGGTCGTGGGTTCGATCCCCACCCAGTGCAAATATTTGTGTGATGAATTCAAATGTTTGCACTGTGTCAGGGTGTTTCTATGTATAATAAGTATGTATTTAAAACTATATAAGTATTATATCAGCTAGCTGGCTGCCATTACACAAGCTTTGCTTAGTTTGGGTGAGATGGTGTTGTGTGTGAACTGTCCACCAATATTTATTTATTATTTATTTATAATATTTCGTTTCAATTATCTCGTTGCCCTGTTTTATCATTAGGCAAGCCTATAATATATCTCTTGCAGCCAGACTCAGTGTTTAACTTCCATTCTATAGACGTGTTTGCAAATTATAAACTTTGACTGCGTATCCAGAGCTGTAATTGAATGAAGTTTGAAGATAAACTTTGAAAACTAACGCTAGATTCGTTTACTCGACTTGATTTCATTAGATTCAGACGACGAAGTATGAATAACTCAGCGAACTAGTAACCGCAATGGCATTATAGCAAATTTATAGGTTACTAACAATGCCTCATGGTGTGAAAAGTAGCCTATGTGTCTTCCAGACCATAATCTCTGTTCTAAATTTCCACCCGATCCGTGCAGATATAACGACGTAATTGAGCAATAAACATCCAAATGCCTAAACATCCGAATATTGACATTATTATAACATAGTAGTAGCATTATTATAACATGGTAGGATGTACAGACTTCATTTTAGACATTAATTACATAATTATCGTGACTTGGATAAATGTTTAACAAAAAATGAACAATGATTTTAACAAACACTTGAAAACACACACCGCTAAAATCGTAGAAATCGCAAAATAAATATTTCCACTGGAAAAAAGACTTTTCCTATATTTAAGATCTATTTTTATCTGGCAGAGGCTATGCTGTAAATGTTTTCCAATTTCCTCACCGTCAAATATAAAAAGATTTCAGCTCACTTATCTTGAAGCGTTCTTTTTAACGTTTGATGTAGGTAGTTGAAATGCAGGGAATTAATTCCTTAATCATTTTAACGTTTTATTTCTATTGTGTAGTTAGTGTTCGCAGGATGACAATAACAAAGCAATTTAAAAGTTGAATTATCAAACTTTTACAATCAAAAGTTATTTGTGGTCAATATTTATGCAACGCAATATGCATGTAAATTTTCCGATAGTGTTATAAACTATTGTTTTACAACTAGCAGTAATGTGCTAACATGTTACAATTTGTAGATACAGCTACAGCTATGCTTCTAGAGAAGGGTATAGATAAATCATCTTTATATCGGGATGACAAGCGCAGTACATTCCTACTACTTAGCAATGGTTTGGACTCGACACGATTAAATAGCTGTATAATACAATGCTTTTATGGATCATCCATACTTGAACAGATGACAAAAAAAGTGCTTTTTTCGATTAATTTATTTTCAAGGTTTCGGATGGAAAAACAAAAATAGGTGCATGTTATCCCCGAATGCCCAAGCATTACTTAAAAGTAATTTTATATCCTTGCTTGCTTGTACAATCTAAGAAAAGCTTAATTTTTATCTCTATGGGGTTTTTTCTTTGTAGATATTCGCAAATTTTATTTTAATTTGACTTTCTAACCCTTAGTTCGCGTTAAACCTTTGGAATACGATAGTTTGATTTTATTCGACGTTACAAACTTGTACTGAGTACACTGGTGGGACTCGGGGCCTTCTCTGAGAAGGATAGAGTCAAAGTTGTTCAAATTAATGTATAATTTTACAACGAAAATGATTCAAATTACATTTTTGCTTTTAGCATTTGATTCAAGCTTTATTTTTTGCAGTTGGCAATTGCCATTCAGCGTGGTAATCCAGGTACAGCCAGAATGTTGTCCACGCTTGCAACACTTTTCATCAACTGATTAACGATCTCCTGATACTGAACTGATAACTTAGGCCTTAATCGGTAATATGGATAATTGAGATGTAGACTAGCTTAGTTTATCAGGTATAGAGATTAAAATTAGTAGTTTTGCAATGTAAATTAGTTTTGTTAATAAAGGATCTGCACGTTAAAACTATAAAAATTTTAATATTAACTTCTTCATTTACAGTTAAATTACATTTTACACAAAAAGAAACAAGACAAAGATCATTCCAACTTCATTCAATCAGACAAGTTCATTGCAAAGGTTCATAGCACTCTAAAGCTAACTATGCGGATTTATTAAGTTTACAAAGAAGAAAATTCAATAAAAACAAATTTATCTGTGGAAAATTTATACTGGGAGAAGACAACTCAAAGTATCGTAGAAATTACTATAGCAATTTTATCTAGTAGGTCTTAAAGATTATGGCAGCATAAATTACTATTGTACCAATGAAAAACGCAGCGTAGGACGCCCTGAAAGTCGATGAAGTGACGATATACGTAAGGTAGCAGGCAGTGTCTGGAGAAGAAAAGCAGAGGATAAGGCTGACTGGCGTATCATGGGAGAGGCCTATATCCAGTAGTGAACTAAAATAGGCTGATGATGATGATTAAATTACCTTTATCATCAAAAACCTACGCTATAAAAGCCTCTCTTTTACTACTGCCTTAGTACGGTACGATTGTAGTCCAAGTTCGTCTATGACTGTCTTGGGCCTGTGCCATTGGAGCCCAGGTTTTGCTGACTCTATCAGTCTTGTGTCTTCGAAGTTCACATTTGGCTATGTTTGTCTCGATCTTGTGCTATTAGCATCCAGGTTTCGCTATGACTGCCCCAGTCCTGTGCCATTGAAGATTAGATTACCCTATGGGTGTGTCAGCCACAAAGACGTCAAATGTACAAAACAATTCGAAATCTATGGTCAGCCATATCATATGACTGTTCAGGGCTAATAGCGTCATTTACCTATAAAACTATCATTTTAATTCCCAGGGGTGATATCGAATAGTTAGTTTTAAATAGAAATCGTTATTTTTTAATTTTTTGTGTTGATTTCTAGTTAATATTAAGCAAATTTAAAAATTATTCTTTCGGTAGGCTATAAGTTTCAATCAGCTTAACTCATCAGCAGAGAAACGGCGGGCATGGTTGTACATTTGAATAAGTCAGTGACTTTAAGTTTCCTGTCTACATTTTACTTAGTATATATTTTTCCACACTGACATTTACTGACAAACTAACAGAACTTAAACTTTTTCCTCTATTCTACTAAAGCTTTTAGTTATTCAAGAACTTCGACTGAACTGTTTTAAAAATGTATAATTTTCTTCTGCCACAGCTATGAATTTACATACATAAATCTCAAAGCGCATTTAATATCATTATTTCACCAAAATTTAGCCACCGGATTTGAAACACTGATGTTAAAATCTATTTCAACGTTTATGACGGCTTAACTAGTGAAAACGGTCGTTTTCACTTGTCAAACTGACAAAAATGGTGGTTAGGTAAAGTTATGGATTACATAGATCATACTTGCGTAAATGATTTGGTATTCTAGATAGAGCAGTATTCATGAAATATTAAATCTTCAATGTGGTATTTTACTAATATTTTTAATCGACTTAAAAAAGGAGGAGATCTCAATTTGGTTCTAATAATAATAATAGTCATGAAGGCAGTCATCCTTGACACAGCGGGCATCGTCAGAAGATTCCTCATTCTGCAGCCCAAACCACCGGTACCTTGAGGTTTGCCCGCTGCTGGCAGCTATCTAGGTTTAAGTTTTTATATTGTTTTATATATAAATATTGTAAAAACTTAGGCTTAAGAAAGGAAATAAATATGTGAATAATAATAAATCATTAATTCATTAAAATACACAGATAAATATTACAAATAAAAATAGCTAGCATGTGGTAAGTAATAAGTTAACTACGGTCGACCTAGGCTTGCGGCCTGTGTGTCGACGTGCAGGTTGTATGTATATGTTTTTATTTTGTATGTACGAGTACATCTACGTTAATTACGCAATAGCTCCGCCAATAGGCATAAAATTGCTAGCTTATCTGTTTTTATCGCATACACTTCGGAGAGTGTGCAACTGATCTGCATGATCTAATACCACCTTGCCCTTTTTTCTATCGTACTTTTCATGCGGCACCGTTTCATGGTGGGTTTTCCAAAGACACGGAAGAAGAGGTTTGACTCTACGTTTGTGATAAGAAAGTCTAGGCTGTGGAATGAATTTCCTGACTGGGTTTCCCGATAGTTATAATATTGGTGTCTTCAAATCGAGAGTGATTCGGTTTCTTCTAAGTAAACACGCTCCATCGCATCGTAGACCGCATCGTCGCTTAACATCAGGCGACATGGCGGTCAAGTGGAAACCATAAAAGTAAAAAAAAAAATTGTGAATTATTGGGATGGTTCTTTGTGTTTGTTTGGTATATCACAGTTTATACTCGTATCAATTTGTATGGGATCTAACCTTACTTTAATTTATCTAGAAGACATAGTGATTGATAGCTTCTTCTGAAATTTGGTAGTGTCTGAAGTTAATTTTAAATTGCAGATGGTCTTTGTTTTTTCTGAGAAAATAAACTGTTTAATTGAGATTCCTTTAAATTCTATTCGTATGTGTCAATAACTAAACCAACTAACCAGCCCGCAGAAACATTCAGTTATTAATAACACACATAGTTCCCAAACTCGAGAACAAACAACATGAATAGCAAAGTCCCATAATCCATAAAAGAGTAAACAAGAACTCCCACATTAGGGCTCCCCGGTAGGGTCAATAGTTTTGCACTCCACGTACTGTCGCTGTGAAAATTTCTAGTTGCGGCTGGTAGCGAGAACGACGACTAATAACATTTTGTTGACAACCCTCGACGGTGCGACAAGGATGACACTATGTTGGGATACGTTTAGAGATGATCGCACCACATTGTCTAAAAATAATAATTAAATAAATGTTTTAGAATATGAGCGACATTTCTCACACAACACTATCTAGCCTCAGAGCTTGTAATATCAGAACCTGAGCTGATGTCAACTTATATAATTGTTAGTACATACATACATATTATACATAGGAACAAATAAATATATCTTAAGCAATGGAACAAAGATATTTTGCTGTTTTTGTGTAATGGAAATCGAATCCACGACCGTCTAAGAGCAGTCTTACTGACAATTTAACCACGACGCCCAAAACGATATTAAAACAGAAAATTGATGAATCTACAGTGAAATAATGATGTTAAAAACTTAGTTTTTGCATTATATATAACTATTTATTTAAAATACTGTTGGATTAATTTACCCCTATACACAGAAGTCGTCATTTATTGTCCTTATTTGCCTCAAATAATAACAAATGTAACTTGGAAAATTTAACCAATCTTATATATTTGTCCTACTAGTATTGTATCCTAAATGTCTTAGTTTGGCTGTTCGGATGTTTATTGCTCAACTATATTGGAACTTCTGAATCGATTGGATTAAAATTTGGAACACAGAAAGGTAATCGTAGAAAAGTCTCGCCTGAAATAGAACATAAGCTACTTTGCAACGCTGGAAATAACTTGAACGGGAATTGCGGGCACTGCTAGTATCATTTATTTTATTTATAAATCTATTAAAGTCAATTAAATACAGGATAAAACCTAAAATAGAGGATATAACAGCATAACATCTAGTTACCACATTATAGTACACAGCAACAGGCATTAGCACTTTTTAACTATTTAGTTCAGCGTAGAGGCGGTGTATAAAAACGCATACACTTCCTACTTTACCCGGTAAGTGCTAACCACTCTGTAGATGTCCGCCCACCGCCTGACGTGGTGTTGCCTGTATAAGGGCCGCAGCGCTGCTATCATCCCCATTCGCGCTCCGACTCGCCTCCCGAACACTCGGGGCGGCGACCCATCGACACGCGACACGAACACCGCGCGCGTATGTACCCACATTTTAATAAAAAATATTAATTTTTAAAAAACTTAAAATTTTTCAGTTCTCAAATTCAATTCTTTTTTGGTTATTTTTTTGACATTTGAATTTTACTTCAAATATTATTATATTATTATTAAAAAAACTTTCAAAAATAATTTTTAGTGATTTTACCGTGTGAAAAGTGCATCGGTAATTGGTGAGTTGTGCATGTCCATGTACTATTTGGCTTGAACCGGTTTTCGGCAGTTTGCGGCTGTTTTTGCCGGCCGACGGTGGTTTCGGCCGATTTCAGCGATTTATGGTATCGCTGTGGATTGATTTCGAGGTGTCGCTAGTGAGATAGCTTGTTGATAAGCGCGAATCGTTGACGCGTGGCCGATACCAGTTATCGATTTTCCCGTAATTCGGTTTATGAAGCCGAAAATTTATTTTATGGTCCGTCCCTGCATTAAGTGTATTAGGTGGACGAATTGCTGTGTTCATTCGTTAGCTACGATTACAGAATACGATAAAATTTAATAAAGCGGAAAAAACGGTGAATATTTAATTCAATAAGTAAATAATTTAATATGAAAACTAACGTGGTTATTACCCATTTTACATAAATACACGGGTAACTCACGTTTAATGCGTGATGTGCTAAACGAGCTGCGAACCCGCGCGCGCACTCTCCTTGAAAAAGATCGCCGGACGCGATCGAAACTTGAGTCGGACTGGACTGACTACATTAAACGTGAGTTACCCGTGTATTTATGTAAAATAAATAATTTAATATTTATTTTACGTATAAATAAAACGAACGCTTAATATTTGAAATAATGCCGATGCCAAATATATAATGCAGAAATATATAATATAGCCTTAATAATAATATTAATGCTAGTTTGTTTATGTGGATGCTTGTTGCTCAATCACGTTGTAAGAACTAAATTGATCAGTTGGAAATTTGGAACTTAGATTAAAATCTAATTATAGATACGCCTAGGCTACTTTTAGTCACGAAAAATGTGAAGATTCTTAGGAAACTGTATTTTTCTTTACTCTACGCCGACGAAATCTCTGATAGATAAATATGTTTTTGTTAAATATGTTTTTTTTGACAAAATAAATGTTGAGATACGATTAAAAATCCATTATCATTGATTCAGGATACGAGTATTAACCACCGTGGTTAAATCACAAAGTGTTCTAGAAAAAATACACAGATACTTAGATGTATTTTTTTTATGCACACCTTTTACAAGAGTTTACCCGTAGGTAGTGAACAGCCGTGAAGAAATCAAATCAATTATTAGGAATACCAATTTAATACAAGCCTTTTTTTCTAAAAGAGAGCATGACGGACCAAGTAAGACGTTTGTCTGATGCCAAGCAATATGCCTGTCTATAATAGCACAGTTTTCTATAGATATCAACACAAAGCGTCTAAATCACTGTCCAGTACTGCACTTCGATCGTCACTAGAAGACTGACATGCCTCATCTGTCTTGTCTCTATCTGTTCTATTGTAACATCGTATTTTGAGCCGGAACGAAGAAATATTTGCACACTGCAGCTTGGCAGTTGAACTTATAACGAATGTATCTTGTGGTTCGGTTGGTAGTAGGTTGGCCTGTAAACCGTAGGTCATGGATTCAATTTAGACCTAGGGCAAATATTTGTGTGATGAATTCAGATATTTGTTCGGTGTCTGGTGGTTTCTAATTATACAAGTATGTATTTACGATTACAAGAAATTTTCTTACATAAAGAATTACGAGAAGAGCTGGCAATGTGCCTGATGGTAAACCACATGCCTGTCACATAACAGCACAGTGGCACGCAGCTATTGGAATATGAAAAGTCCAAATCACTACCTAGCATTGCACTGCGCTCGTCACCCAGAGATCTAAGATATTATATCTCTAAGCCCTGTAATTTCTCTGGAAACATTGCCCTTCAGACTGATTGTATCAGCATACTGGTTAGTCCAAGCTTAGCTTAGTTTGGGATAAGATAGTGCTGAGTGAGAAACGCCCACCAATATATCCATACCACTAGTATTATAAACGGGAAAATTTGTAAGAATGGATGTTTGTAACTCTTTCGCGTAAAAACGACTGAACGGATCGGGCTGAAATTTGGCAAATAGATAGATTATAGTCTGAAAGAACACACAGCTTACTTTTATCCCGGAAAAAAACGGTAACGACGGGAACGAGAACTAAACAAGTAAAAGTAGAGGGCGCTGCTTGTATTACATAGTTCCTAACAGCGTCCCACGGTTTTACCCGCGTAGTGCACATTCCCGTAATTTTCTCGCAATGAAAATTAGCGTAGGTTTTATCCAGACCATGATTTGTGTTCCAAATTTCGCCGTTTAGAAAAAAAATAAAAAAAGTTTGTAAGTTTGTCCCTTTCGTTCTAGAACAGGCGTTCTATATCGTTTCGTATATTATGTCGCAAGTATTGCAAACTATGACAACTGTCGTATAGTTATGAATTTCGAAATAAAAACACGGAATCTCAATACTGTGTTATCGGTGCTCCCAGAACAAGTGCTACGAGTGCTACAGAAATTTTCCAGATGCGCCCGGTTTTGTTGTTCTATTGTGAACTAACACACTAGGTTACGTAGCTGCTACGGATCAGTCTCGGCGTAGCTGCTACAGAAACGTTTTACTTACGTCACACACATTGTACATACAAAACATTGATAGCTCTAGCCTCTAAGGAATAAGGTCGCCAACTGATGTGTAGTTTTTTTAAATAAATAGTGTTTATTTAGTTGAAAGTTACGACTGGTCTAGTCGGGAGAACGGGCGACTGGCGATCTGTGAGCCGCTGGTTCAAACTCCACGCGCACCACTGTCTTTTCAAAGTCTCTGAGTTTCTATGGCTGCCCTCGTGGCCTAGTGGGTAGTAACTCTGCCTGCAAAGCCGAGATTCGATTCCCACCCAGTGCAAATATTTGTGTGATGAATTCAAATGTTTGCACTGTGGCTGGGTGTTTCTATTTATAATAAGTATGTATTTAAAACTATGTATGTATTATATCAGCTATCTGGCCATAGTACAAGCTTTGCTTAGTTTGGGGTCATACGGTGTTGTGCGAATTGTCCACGAATAAAAAAAAGTCGTGTGCGTAATGCCACTAACTTAAAACGCTGAAAGAAAACATCGAGAGGAAATCGAAATGTTCCTAGAATCTTTCGAAGTCATGTGTCATCCACCACCGCACTGGGTCAGCGTGGTGGATTATGATCTTGACTCTCTCCTTGCGAGAGAAGGCCCCGAGTCCCAGCAGTGGGAACATTTAGTGGGCTGCTTATGCCTATTTAGATGCCCTGCATTGTGACTTTTAATGAAAAAACATGATATAAAGCCACAATACATATCTTATCTCAGCTTAATCTTATTGTACCAAGGTAAAATATATTGTCAGAGGATAGTTAGTAATCGAAAACGACGTTTTTTGCAGAAACTGTTAACATACCGTTGCAAATCTTCAATATTTACATTGAATGAATTATTTTGTAATTTGAAGAAGCAATTACATCTCTGCATATAAAAATGTTATGTTGGTTTGTGTACGCTTCAAAAACTCAAAAAGTTCTGCACCGATCGAGCTGAAATTTTACAATGATATATAATCCGCATCAAGGATTGTTTTATCTAATTTTTGCATCACAATGTGCCACAGCAAAGCGTGGCAGGGTACAGCTAGTATATTATTTATTTCGTTTTATACCACATTTACACCATAGTGTGTGATAAGGAAAAATAATACCTACACAACATGCTCAGGGTAGTATATCCCATTAAACTCGATCCAATCAAAATAAATAATGATTTAATGCATATTTTAAGGAACAGTACTGATCTGTTATGTGTGTATGTTTATTTATTGCATAAAGGACGAGCAGGGAAAATTTCTGATGATAAGTAACATGCCAGCCTATAATAGCACAGTGGGTTCGTAGTGGTAGGACTCTTGGCAGTCAGCCTGGGAAAGTACTACACCTTTGCCAGTTACTCTACCGCCAAACAGTAATGCGCAAACATTGCTGTGTTCCGGTTTGAAGGGCAATATTTCCAGAGAAATTACAGGGCTTAGAGATACAACATCTTAGATATCTGGGAGACGAGCGCAGTGCAATGCTAGGTAATGATTTGGATTCATCATCTCCCAATAGCTGCGTGTCAAAGTTCTGTTATGTGTCAGGCATGTTGCTTACCATCAGACACAGGCCCTGCTCGTCTCGCCTCTCCTTATTGAAAAAGAATTCCATATCCTGCTATAAAAATATGCCTGAAAATAACAGCACAGCGACACGTATCTATTGAAACATTATAATCTAATTTCAGGAAATTTACCGCGGTCACATGGTAGAGCACGCCTCTAATATTTCATTGCAATTTCAGCCACCACGTTTATAGATAAAATATTAGGGGATTTATCACGGCTTAAATTTAGCCGTGAACATGCTGCATCAAATTGCATTAAAATATTAGGAGCTCGTTCCGCTGTTTAACTACAAAATAGATTTCCTATAATTATATTTGGTACTATAATTATAGGTATACAGCTCTGATACTTTCAAATAAATTTAAAATTCATTTTTTTTTTTTTTTTTAATGAATGGCTCTTTGTGGATTAGCCTCACAATTCCGCCAAAGACACGTTAAATGATAGGCCGTCAAACAAAGAGATAGGGGCCAGTAATATGAGTATTGTACTAAGAGGATTTGTCACGTATTCTATGTTTTACTAGGTCGCAAAAACTTAAAGCTACATAACAGACATATACACAAAAAATCTAATAATAATATAATGCACACATATTTAACTTAAAATATTCACAAGTACTAATTTTACAATTTAATCTTGTTTCTTTTAATATAATTACATAAAATATAAACAAAGGGGGTGTAAACAAGAGACAGCAGGCATTTAACGGAGGTGGGACGAGGAATATCAGGAGGGATACAATCATGTAATGAAGACTGCATTAAGGGACAACTGAAAAAAAATATGGTTCACATTTCCTTCGTCCAAACCGCAATCGCATAATGAGTGATTCCTAATCCTTAGTTTGGCCAGGAAGACAGGTGTACATGAGTGATTGAGACGTAAACGGGAACTTGGAGGCAGCTCTTTAAATTCATTAAGTTGACGTGAACATTTCTGGAGCTAATTTTCAAACGTTGACATACTGTGAAATATGAAATATTGCAGCTTAAGGCGGTTATATCTACGCAAATTTAGAAATAGGTTAATTATTCTTTAATAAACTTATTTGTTCGGGACAAAAAAGAAATTTCAGACATTGCCGAAGTTATAAATTTTGGACTGATCCATCCTTCTTACTTTACATTCTACTTACTTTCGGACTGATTCTTACAACGTAATTTAGCAACAAATATTCAAACACCCAAACTTTTGCATTTAAAATTATAGTAAGATAACAACCATATTGAAATTCCTTACTTTCTGAGACTTATAAATTTCAAGCTTCAAAGCCTTGCAATGATATGACTGTACTCAAAACTGTCGTAGTTTTGAGATTATTACATTTTTAGTTCGTATTAGCGGCGGATAGCGTCGGATAGGGGTTGACTTCAGATGCCTCTCCAACGACACCGTCGACTCCATCGGTCCACCAAAGACCATTCGAAAGTTTAACTTATGTATGACCACCAGGAATAGAAATGCGGTCGTGTGAGTCGGAAATAATTCTGTTATAATAAGAATAAAGAGTCTGGTTAGAAAATTGCAAACTCGTACTAAACCGCACTGCACTACATTTAGATCAAAATTGTTTCCTTCACCCCCCTATTTTAGGTAGTACTTTTATTCTTTAATTCAAATGTTTTGAAAAAAAAGTCCAAAAGCGGTCTGCGGAGTTCTTAAAATTAAAAAAGACCTCGGGGAGTGTTTAAAATACGAGAGGAAAAAAACATGTAATGACAATGAAATCATTTTATGACATGCAATTGATATATTTGAGTGGAACAACCGATTTTAACTTGTGTAAATTTTCTCGAAACATCATCCATGGTTCGTGATTGAATCCGGTAATTCGATTCGTCTCTCTTACTTCGTTGTGTATATAAAATTGTTTGAGAACCAACGGACGACGCTCTTTGTTCTTTTGTTTTGGCACTACCTTTTATATATTTTCATCTTTCAAAGCGTGACCTAGCTTCGCGCGTCAAAAAAAAGCAAGCGTGTTTCTTGGATTTTAACTGTTTAATCCTTAAAGTAAATTTTAAGGAATATTAAATGTTAATGTTTAATTTGACTGTGTTATTACATTCGTTCCCTCAAATCACAAAAACTTGGCAAACACTAAAAGAGAAACTGGTAAAAATATTTTAAAAAAATAGGGCGATATCCCGAATAATAAATATTTAAAAAAATATTGGCCGAATTATTAACCTCGTCCCGTTGAACTCGGTTAAAAATTAGAGGAAAAAGATTTTGATATTCTACTAATATATTATAAACACGAAAGTTTGTAAGAATACTAATGACTGGCCTAGTGGCTTAGTTGATAGTAGCTCTGCCTGTGAAGCCGAGGGTTGTGGGTTCGATCCCCACCCAGTGCAAATATTCGTGTGATGAGTTCAAATGTTTGCACTGTGTCTGGGTGTTTCTATGTATAATAAGTATGTATTTAAAACTATATAAGTATTATGTCAGCTATCTGGCTGCCATCACACAAGCTTTGCTTAGTTTGGGGTCAGATGGTGCTGTGTGTGAATTGTCCACAAATATTTATTTTATTTATTTATTTGTAAATAGATTTACATATTATGTTTGTTACGAAGGGATTTGGATGAAATTCGAGCCATAGATAGATAGTGATCTAGAATAATATTGGCAATTTTTATACCGGGAAAATAAGAGGATCGGGGAAACGCGGGTACAACCACGGGGTGATGTTAGTTAATAATATACTCGTATTTACGCCTTTGAAGCGAATTTGAATAATTCATTCATAAAATATATAACATTTTATAAACACAGTAAAATTTCAGAAAAAAACGAGAAAATAGTACGTTAGCCAGTTTAGTTTTAATGTCTGTAGAACCCTAATACACGGGATAAGATAAACAGCCTTTAACAAAGGCTGTAAAAATCTTCAGACACAGCTATTTGTGGTATAACCGCGATGAATAATAAATTAATACATGGACAAACGATGTAGAGATTTACTACGATAACATGGCCCGCCCCTCCAAATTACTGTTTTAATGTGTGCAGTCACATCCTTACGAAAGAGTTTATATGTAGTTGTAATTATTCGTCTGCAGTAGCAGTACGCACACATGCGTGGTGGTGCGTTGTACATACTTTCACAAATATTTTCAAACGTTTTGAATTCTGGAGGGGCGGGTCATGTTATCGTAGTAAATCTCTACGTAAAAAACAATGTCCATACAGGTACAATTGATGTCAATAATAAATTATTTTTGTCCATCATTCATTAACTATTTTGATTCAGTAATTTAAATATATTTTTTCACTGACTTTAAAAAAGGAGGAGGTTCTAAATTCAGTTGTATGTTTTTTAATGTACAAGTATGTATGTATGTCGCAGCCGGATCGTATAATCTGCCATATTACATAACGGCTAGCCGTTTTGAAAAACAGGGCCGTTTTGTAATGCGGCGGTTCAACGATTAGCCGGATTGTCATTACGATAAACGGCGGCCGATGTTTAGCCGCATTGTACTACTGCTTAAATTGTAGGGTGACCATACTTCCAAATATAAATTTATTTACAGAAAATTAATTGTATTAATCAGAAAAAGCTGACAGATTATCTCTTGCCATTTACATTTACCATTTTTTTTAAATCTTACCTCTCATATTATCTCATCTCATTCTCATATATGGTATTTTACGCGATATCTCTGCGAATTGATTCTGATCCACGTGTTCTGTTCTGATTCTGGTTCGATTTTGATTCACCTGTCTTTGGTAGAAAATAGTTTACACTAAATTATATCGAAATAGGTGCGACACTTTTTGAACTGTCAACAAAAAATTAAAATTTGCTTTCACTTGTCTGGCCGGCTTAGGGATAGTTTCTTACGAAATTTGGTCGAATCCCTGTATAAATTTGAAATCGTTTTTTTTTTTGGAGAACATAAATTATTGTTCTTAAGCCTCAGTTTTAAAATGTTTGAATATGTAGTGACATAAAACATAACCAAAATCTAGATCGCCGCCGGGCCCAAGCTACCAGTGGTTAGGGCTGCAGAGTGAGGAAGCTCCTGATGACGCGTGTTATGTCGAGGATGACCACTTACTGCATTCGATCCTTGATTCGACTGGCTTATTATTATTATTCGACCTAATCTTTATTATAGTTTGATACGTACTTCTCCCAGAACAAGGTTATCATACAGGTTATCTCTCGGGGTAATTTTACATGCACTCAAACTCATACATTATTGACAGGTTATCAGACCCGATAGGTGTTATTTGACGTTGATAGATGGACCTAATAACTAACGCCCTTGAATCAAAGGACGATTTTATTGGGTAATTCGAAATTTGATCACATTACTGCCAAGTAATGTGATCAAATTTCTGTGGCCTGGTGGCTTAGTTGGTAGTAAGTCTACCTGCAAAACCGTGGATAGTGGGTTCGATCCCCACACAGTACAAATGTTTGTGTGATGAATTCAAATATTTGTACTGTGCCTGGGTGTTTCCTATGCAAAATAAGTATCTATTTAAAAATATATAAGTATTATATCAGCTATCTGGCCGCCATAGTACAAGCTTTGCTTAGTTTGGGGTCAGATGGTCTTGTGTGTGAAATGTCCATCAACATTCATTTATTTATTACTTTGAGGTTTACGGAAATACTCATTAAGTGTAATAAGCGTGGTACTTATATTTTTTTGTAAATACCAATTAATACGGGTTAAAGGCTTAGTTAAAGTGTCTAGCAGGGTTCAGAACGAAGTGTCTGAATGAAGTCTGCCATTGTGCGAACGTCATTTTGAGTATTATTTTGAATAAAATTATACAAAAATGAACTTTATTTTATGATGAAAGTGAGGTACAATTTTATATACTTTTCCTAACCGTTAACTGCCGAAACCCTCACTACCCAAACTTTATATTTATTTAGGGATCGATATTACCAGTGTTGCGAACATACAGAAAAAACTTTAATGTTTTTTAAAATCAAGATCTGTCAGTTTGGCTTTTGCTTCATTAGCAAGAGCTCTGAGTGATAATTCGTTATATAATTATTTAAATTCCCTGAGTGACAACCAATGTGAAGCGCGGACCAATCACAGGTCAGTAGTCAATATTGTAGTAACGTGATCGAGTGGCGCTTTTTGGTATGACTGTTTAGATAAATATACTCGTAGAGTGGTGTTTGAGAACGAATGTTAAACTTACGAAAATAAGATTAATAAAATAAAATGTAGTTATTATTTTGAAGTATTGCTTAATGCTTTAATTTCCATGTATCTGAATTGTAGGTAACACGCAAACGCGGCCCCAGTCTCGAAATTTTGAGGGGCTCACCAGCACGCAGCCTCAGATTTGGGGGGGAGTTACCAGTAGAAATATAATAAATAGAGTAAAAAGGACTTTACTAGTAACATCCCACGATTTTGCCCGCTTGTTTTCGCCCTTAAAAAATTAAGATTCTATTAGATATTATGATTTTTTTAGTTTTTTATTCGGACCGCGCCTGGTAACGTATGTTTGCACATAAAGTAAATAATAATAAAACATCCAATAAAACTGCCAATAACGTTGAAATGGCTGAACTGATTTTAATTATACATTACCAAGAAAATGAAAGTTTTCTTTTTCATACTAATTCACCTTTCATAACACAAAATCAAAATCAGTTTGGGATCTACGACGCCACAAACACGCACACACACGCACACGTCTGTAGTTTTTATGTCGGGGGTTAAAAATTAAAAAGAGAGCAGTAACAAAATCAGAAGCGCCTTAGAAAGACGATAGAACTCCCAGAGGAGAATCTCTGTAACATTACCTTGTAACCAACCAACCCCATTACCTTGTTCAGAGTAGAAATACTCTGAACTAGGTAAAGGTAGTGGTTGTTCCCCAATGGCGTTTCAAATAAGGAAAATATTCAAGTGTGGACTATTATATGATTTCTTATTGTCAATGAAAGACTAGCTTTCTTTCGCAAGTTTGCTTGCGACACGTAATATGTGTAAAATTTATCGATACAAAAAAAGTGGAAAGCATCATCATAAAAGTAAAACATCCGCCTGGGGAAGTACCACACCTTTGCCAGTTATTCTACCACCATACAGTAATGTGAAAACATTACTGTGTTCCGGATTGAAGGGCAATGTTTCCAGAGAAATTACAGGGCTTAGAGATGTAACACCTTGGATCTCTGGGTGATGAGCGCAATGCAGTGCTAGGTAATGATTTGGACTCTTCATGTTCCAATAGCTGCGTGTCACTGTGCTGTTATGTTGCAGGCATGTTGCTTACCATCAGGCACATGTCCTGCTCGTCTCGTCAGTTCTTATTAAAAAAATAAGACATATTTTAGAGCAATTGCTGGCTTACTTTACTTTTACTGTACGGAATCTTCTTGTCAAATGCTTAAATACAATAACAGCAAATATAATAGTTTTGTAGGCCCAAAATGCCCCAATATTTGGTTAGAGGCAAAATCGACCAGACCTTTACAACTTATCTCATATTTTACGATTATTGAAACATTGACTTTGCCAAATTACGAAGATGATATAAGACTAGTAACCAGTTGGGGGTCTGGCTTTTCTCAGTTATAATGTGGAGACGGTAAAAACTTGGCTAAGACTTTTTCTTTTGACATAGATTTTATGTTCGGTGTTAAGTTTTTTTTATGTTTATGACAATAATTGTGTATTGTTATTATAAACATTTGTGATTTATTTTAAGAAAATAATTTCTTTAATAATTAAATCTACTAGCAGTGTCCCGCGATTTCGCCCTCGTAGTTCCCGTTTCGTTATTTTTACGTAATAAAGAGTAAACCTATGTGTTATTCTAGACTATGCTTAATCTAACTTTCTTCCAAATTTCACCCCAATCTATTCCGTTATTCTGACGTGATTGAGCAACAAACATCCAAATATTAAAACATCAAAAATTTCGAATTTATAATATTAGTAGTATAAAGTATTATATACACATAGTAGGAAACAGGATCATTATTTTCTTTCAACTTATTTTAATTTTATTGAACTCAAAACTTACAAAAAAGGAAACTAAAGATTTTTTGCGTAGCGTGGGTTTACATAAAAAAAAATTAAACGCTTTGGGAATTGTAGTTTTCCGAACACGACCTTTCGGCATAACATGCAAATAACGCGAATGCAAATAAAGTTCAAATTACTTCATGGAACTGTACTCCAGTAGTTATTTTATTGACTATCAGACTGGTGCTTACTACATTTAATAAAAAAACATATTATTTTACCTATTAATTAGAGGTATTTTTGAACATGTGTTTTCTTCGTTTCCGAATACGGAAACGGCTCAACGTGTTATTTTGGGAGCCAACAAAAACATAATTAGAGTTCCGCAGGCCATGACCCTTAAAGGTAGTCGTCGACTTGTAGGTACCGCATCACTCCATGCTGTAGAAAATGAGCGTTAGAATACGAGCCCTAGTTCTTGAAGCAGCGGATTGCAAACGAAACAAAAATAGAACCAAACAATTTGATTTTGATAGGTGGATTATCTAACAACATTATTAATCCAAATTTAAAGGTTCACTTTTGTAAATTGGGCTGAAACCGCCAATCGGTAAACGTCGTGTAGGACGCCCCGAGATTAGATGGAGTGACGATATACGAAAGGCAGGTAGTGGCGGTCGGAGACGTAAGAACGAGGATCGGATTGCGTGGGGTATTATGCGAGAGGCCTGTGTCCTGTTTGTGTGCTATTTGGTTTAAAATTCGTGTATTTTTACTTAAGTAAATATTGATAGAAAGAATGCAATTACTTTAAAAACAACGCAATTATTTTTATAATTATGCCACTGTATTTTTTCTGTACAATATGAGTTTCAATGCAGGTCAATGAGGTTATGAGGTTCAATGCAGAGAGCGTTTTCCGTTTGTTAAACTTATTTTAAGTCTCCTGTTTTGAACGGCTATAATATCATTACAATCAATCCATAACCGTACATAGTCGTTGATATAAAATAAATAATCGGCATATTAAATATATTTACTTCTAAAATGTTATAATTTTTCAAACTGTTTTTTCAATAGAACAATATATCTATAGATAAAATGGCATAACACGCATGATGGCAATTTGATAATTATTCCCATTTTAATATATTCATACAATAATTCACTAGGTCAATCTTGTCAAAATAGCGACTTGCACTTGGTCAATCAAAACTGACCTAGAACAAGTATGAAAATATTAGCGTGAAAGTCCAGCTAGCCTTGCCCGGTCAAATAGTTGTTTCGTTGTTATAGTGGGCCACGACCTTAACAACATGAATCGCCTGAAGCTCTCCGTCCCTGAAGTTGTTTTGGTAAACAAAATCGATGCGCCTTATAGATAAGGTATTGAGGAAAACGACAATTTGAACAAACACAATATTACGTGAAAAAGTAAAATCATGAAATTAAAGGTAATAAAGCGCTTGTTAACATTACATTTTTAACCTCCGACCAAAAAGGGGAGTGTTATAAATTTCACGTCGATGTCTGACTGTGTGTGTGTGTCTGTCTGTGCCATCGTAGCGCTCAAAACCGATGGACTGATTTCTATGCGGTTTTACATTCAAAAGTTATATAGTTCCTTTGTGGTGGTGCTAAGTTATGTTTAGTTAATATCGATTCAGGATGGCCACCTCCACAAAATGGCGGATAAAATATTTTTTCACAATTTCCATCAAAATGGGTATCAAATGAAAAATCTTGACTGACTGTACAAAAAATCAATTCTAAGGTAGTGGGCGGTAAATATATTTCTTTTAGTTTTGTTAGAGAAATGCGAATATAATCTAGTTTAAAACAGAACTGGAAAAGTATCTGCTCTTTATGTAAAGTTCAACATTTTGACCGCGTTATGCCTAAAATGTTTCCCTGCCGAACACAGACCGTCATTTTTTAAATTTCAGTACATTGTACCCACAACGTTCTTTTATTTCTCCAACTAACGAGCTATAGGCATATGACTTTGATGCTGTGATGCTAATGACTTATGTTTGTTTTATTTTTAACCGACTTCAAAAAAGGAGAAGATTCTCTATATGGCTGTATTTTTTTTTGTGAATTAATAGTGATGGGACAAACATTGTAAACCGAAACACAGTACCTAGGTACGATTTGCGCATTACCGCTTGGTGGCAGAATAAGAAAGTTAGAAGAAAGAAATACGAGTATTTATTAGTAATAGCTTAGTTACATAACATCATCAGAATAACTGACATATACATTATATATGTCGGCGAACTGAGTCTAGCCATCATCATTATTCATCGCATCCTTCGGCTGTGGTATAGCGGCGGGTAGTGTTGGATGAAAACACGCAAACACAATGGAATTTATTAAGCACAGGTTACAAAGTTGGTATTATCGCTAATCATAGAACGCGCGATGGTTCAAGCTTAACCGCTCTGGCCGACTGCCGCACAAGAAGTGTCGTGCGCTCCGCTCGGCCGGGGGAATGTTTTTACTCTATCGAACGCCGACAGATGGCGCTTGCGTTCCGCGTTGATGACGACATATATAATGTGAACCTTTCTTATTTGGGTTTTATGTTTGTAAAACTACATTGTAAAAAACCGACTCAATGAAATCAAAAAAACTGAACTAATAAATAAGTACTTGTATACATTCCTCACACAACATTTTCATGTGTTCTACTTATAGGTAATCTAACAACCTCCTCAGTTTCACTCGTGCAGTTACCCTAACCCGTTATTTTCAAAGTTCATCAAAGTTTCCAATTTTTTGTTATATTTTAAAAGTAGCGTAATGATATTCCAGACTATAAAGTAACTATGATCCAATTTTCAACTCAATCCGTTCAAGCGTTTCGACCTTTAACATTTGTAATATTAGTAGGGCCGTGAATCAAGACCCTGTTTAACTTCATTTTTATGTACATTTAAACGAAAAAATATATTTTTCAGCCTGGGATTTTCACATTCAAAGTGTCAAGCAAATATTATTCTACCAAAAGCATAAAATGAGGGAAAAGGGACGAAATTAGCTTTGCGTAATTGTTGGGTTCGTCAGAGCTGAAATTAAACTTCTTTTTTAATTCAAGCAATTTTATTGTGAGCTGGACTATGGTATACGGTATTTTTGTGACTCGTTCATTTTGAATAGTAATTTGTTACATAACCATTTTTGTGAAAGATTGTGACTATAATTAGCAATACGATTTGAATTACAGCTTTATTCATGTTTACTTTCCGAAGGTCAAAACTCACTACAGAATTCCAGACTGCCCAAGGTTTAGCATCATTAGATCAGTTTATGTTCCCACAACTGGGACTCGGGGCATTTTCTCCCACAGGCTGCTGGGACGAATGACACGGGAAATATGTCTTTCTTGGTCACTCCAATTTCCTAACGATGTTTTCCTTCACTGTGAAAGCCAGTAGTGAGAATGAAGTCGTTTATTTTCACTAGAGAAAATACTCGGAGGTGGACTTGGGTTTCAAACTCCGCCATTACGAAATCGGGCGTCGTAACCACTGGGCCATCACGGTTTGAAAAAATTGTTTATATGAGTTACGGCTGACATAGTCCGAAGAACGTCGACTGCCGATCCGGAATCCCTGGATAGAATACAACGCGCGCCAGAATATTTTGTCTAATTTTCTCTATGTTAATATAATTTTCTAAAAGGTAGTGAATATTTTATTCTGCACTTTATTCTCAGAATGTTACGGACTATTTTAATATGAAGAAGTTTTGTTATATTTGATAAACTTCTTCAGTTTGCTGTCATAAATCATAAAACTGAAATAACTTTTAGATCCTTTACAAGTTGGGTATTTTTTTCGAGCTCGATGTCGTCAAACTGCAATCAATAAAAAAGTTATACGACTAAGGGAAAGTGTTCTACTTTGGTTTATGCACACTGAGTTTGTTAAGGACAGTTTGTTTTTTCTTGTCTTCTTAAAAATATTGTATTAAGTTAACATGAGTAATAAAGCCTAAATAAATTAATATAAAGTTGTCAATACAAATTAGGAAAGTCAGAAATATCGTATAAAAATGTATCGCCTACGTAGACTAATTGCCACAAATCACCGATACCAGATGTTGACAAAGAGCGCAATACAAAAACAATTAAATTAACCGGACGGCCATCCGTTATCGACACCCGGACCTATAAACCCCCACCTCTTCCTCCCCTTCTCACCCCTGTAAAGTGGATTAGCTGCCTACATTAGTAATCCACCCGATCACCGATCAGTCTCAATATTGTAATCTAATTTTTAAACTAAAACTTAGAACAAAATTGACTAGCTGAAACTTTTTATTATATTTGATTGTGAAATATCAAACTTAATGAACCAATTACGTTTTTAGAAGATAAAAAAATCGTTCTAAACTGGTAGATGGCGTTTAAATTTAATGAAAACTACATTCTCATACATTTATTTTTTTTAAATATCATTGTATGCGCGTTTTAGACAATGAAAAACTCCTACAATGTCATTAGAATACGATAACTTATTTCGCCACTGTTCTTTAAGTCTAAATGGCTCAGACGGAATATGCTCATCCTCGGAGTCAACAGGCCCCGGTTTGAATCCTGATGGTTACACTCGGGTGTTTTCGTTTTGTTCTTTTTTTTTAAAGAAAATCTTTTACTTAGATCCCTTTAAAAACGCATTTAAACCGAGCAAAGCTCGGTCAACCAGGTACTAACTACTTACACTAGCATTTGTAAGCATAAACAGCCCACTTAATGTTCCCACTGCTGGGGTTCGGGGGCTTCAAGAAGAGAATCAAAGCCACGCTGTCCCAGTACGGGTTGGTAGAAATCACAGAACTTCGAAAAATTCTATGGATACGTCCGTTTCCTCACATTTTCCTTCTCTGTTTTAAGTTCAATTATTCTTAGGCTCATAAAGGTTTAAGGATGATCAAGATGTTGACATCTATCTTTCCGTTGAAGGCATGTCCATCTTGCTGGTAACAGTACCACACTGAACCATAAACCTAATAAACGACAGTACTTTAATCACGTGTCGACCAAGCGATACCAATACAACTATACTTTTATTCCACAACGCCGTACAAAAATCATGCGACAAGGAGAAATGATCGACGGTTGCAACTCCCCCACCCTCTTCAACTGCATTCAGTTGGACAGCTTACAAGTGACGGCATAGTGCTTTTTTTATTACTTTATACCCTTCTATCATCCTACATAGGTTTCCTGGTGGTTCATTTGATAAATTTTGTTCACGGGCCTGCAGTCTAAAACCACGAGGCGGAACATGCAAATAAATATTTCCAATAGTATTGCTTCAACTATGTTAAAATGTCATATTTGAACTATTGAATACTCTTACAAAGGAACCCCACTGCAAAGGATTTACGTTGCAAAGGTGGTATAAATTTCCCTCGATACCAAAAGCACAAATGTGAAGAATGAAATCGAAGTAAAGGAAACATTTTAAAGTCAGGTCTCGGATCCTTCTAAAGCAACATTTTGCTTCGGAATGCGATTTCAGTTTTATTCTTATGCAAATAAGTTTATTTTAGCGCTTTCTGGTCTTACCCCCGTATTTCCAGCATTTAGGTACTTAAGTACGTGGTGAGTGGAGCTAAAAAGCTGCAAAATTTTTGAGTCAGGAAAATCGGTGTAGAAATTTTCAACCTTTGTGGCGTCCAACAAAATTAAAGAAACAATAACGTAGCAAGCATGTTTTCGGCTGGTAGTGAGTGCACTTTATTATCTTCAGGCTTTCATCAGTGTCTATATTCAGGTGTATTTAGTGTAAATAGTTAGCTAGGATGTAGTATAGTATAATATATGTATAATAGTTAGTGTATTTAAAAATATATAAGTAAATATATCAGGTGTCTGGCTTCCATAGTGCTTGAGTAGCTTTGCTTAGTTTGGGGTCAGATGGTGTTGTGTGTGAAATTTCCACCAATATTTAATTATTTATTTAATTTATAGTGTAATTTTTATTGGAATTTATATAATACAGTTGCTTATTTAAGATTCTATCCTTTTAAGTGACAAAATGTGTGTTTAGACAATAGTATGCTTGAATACGATCAATACAGTAGTTTTTTACACAGAATTTTTTAAGGTTCTTTTCTGTGAAACTGAACTGTGAACAAATAAATGAAAATGAATTTACCTAATTCTAGGTTCGTATTGCATGTGCTACTAACAAACATATTTAAAGTTTTATTCTAGCAATGTAAGCGTGTAATACTATCAAAGAAATGAAAATGAATCCAAAGTTGCAAATCCCAGTAACTTATTTAAAGTTAGAAACTTTACAACTGAAATTGTTATCGGGGTCGGGTTGAAGTTGAATGTGACGGCGAAACATTTGGCTTAAATTATTTATAGTTGGAATTTCGTTTTGATTAGTTTGTGAGATAAATTATTACTCGTAGTTTAAATTTGGTAATTTAGATGTTCTGTAGTTTATTGCAACTAGCAGAACTCCACGGTTTTGTCCGTGCAATTCCCGTTGCCGTTATTTTTGCAGGATAAAAGGTAGCCAATGTGTTATTACCAAGTATAATCTGTGTTCCCAATGTAGCCCGACCCGTTCAATCGTTCCTACGTAATTGAGCAACAAGCATACCAACTGTCACATTTATAATTTTAGTAGAATATTGCCCTCCCTATGGCTTTGTATATTTAGCGAGTCCTTGTTGAAATTGAGAAGAGTTGTTACTGATACCTATATTCTGGCCGTAAAGTGATTTCAATTTGATGTGTTTCTTTGAGGATCTTATTTATAATAGCTAATACTGTTACATTGATAGTGGTTATAGAGTCCAATTTCGCAGTTTTCAGGTCGTAGGTTGAAATAAGGCCTGCACCTCTCAGTATCTTTCTAAGGTTTCTTGATGCCTTCAAGTTGACCGACATGGCTTTCTTCTCCTCGTGAGATAAATTCCGAGACTGTAGAGCAAGCATTTTAATAACTTATTTTCTCTAAAAAAACAAATACCAACTTCAAATTAAAATTAAATACAGGCATTCCACCAAATTCAATAGAAAGCAATCACTTAAGTCATTGAGGTTACGAAAGTAGTTTTAGTTATTTTTTGTTCATATTTCAAAAACCACTATACCGATTTTGATAAAATGTATTTAAAATCCCCGCTAAACTATGATCTATCAAACAAAAAAAGTACCGGCAAAATTAATTCACAAATGTCGGAGCAATCGCGTAACATAACTACATACAAAAAAAATTGGCAGTCATATAAACTGCCGATAGAAGTGAAAATTTAGAACTCGGAATTTGATAGCTTACTTTGGAAACTACACGGGTGTAACCAGAGGGCATCGCCTGGCCATCTAGGCATGGTCATCTAGAAATGCGTCAGCATTTCCCATTGGCTGATTCATTTCTAGATGGCCAATGGCCATGGTCGCAAGTTTACCTGAAGATTTCTTATCATACCCGAGCGTGATGCTAGAATTTAATTCATAGCCCATGAACAATCTATCTAGGCGCGCCAAAAGAAGTTTTCACTTTAAAAACACAACCGAATTGAACCGAAAACCTCCTTTTTTGAAGTCGGTTAAAAAGCAAGAAAGCCAGTTTATGCGTCAGCATTTTGCGTATTTAAATAACCTGTAAACAGTTCTTCAGATAACAAGCTCTCACCCTTTCTCAGCTAAGTTTTGGTTTTCCAAGAAACCTCGTTCTAAGTTCGTTCTAAGTTAGTTTTGTTATTGTACACGGGATCTGGCTTCTTAGTAATTAACAAGCTTTATGTTTACAGAACCATGTCTAAACTTCAGCTGTTTTCCCAACAGGAGTTGTTTATACGCCTTGTATTATTATTAGCAATGCCCGCGGTTTTACCCTTGTAGTACCTATTCATCTGATTTTCCAATGAAATGCGTCCGGTCGGAATTAGCGTTTATAACTTACAAATGTACACTAACTAATATTTCATCTTCATCTTTATATCTTCCTCCTTCTTCGAAATTTCCGTTACCGTTACGTTTCTTCGATCAAAAGTAGAATTTGTCATTCCAGACTTTAATCTATCTATGTTTTAAATTTTAACCCGCTCTGTTCAGGCATAGCAACGTGACTGAGCAACAAGCATCCAAACATCTAATCATGGAAATAATAATGTTAGTTGGATTAATACTTTAAACTATCTATTTACATATTCTATATTTTACATTTTAATTATCTATTTGTTGGTGTTGATCGCGTATAAATAATGAATTCACGATCCAACTAGCTAGGAACGTATAATTCTCTGAATGCACAGATAAACAGGTTCATCAAACAAAGCGCTCCACATTCCGGATACCTCATATTCTCTACATCGAATTATTTTAGCTCAGATTGAGTTTATAGATAGCTCAGCTTAGATTGTTTATCACATCCAGCATTTCCTTTGCCGTGATCTAATTAATTTTGAAATGAAAACCTTGAAAAAGCACATTGAGCATTTATTGGCGGAGGAAAATCTATGGGTTTCCGTCACCAATATGTTAATGTAACATAGCGGCGTGGCGTTGCAGCGATGCCGGAGCAGCGAACGGGACGTGCGCTATAGACGGATTTATGATTAGTGAAAGCTTGTGAGTTCGCGTCCCCAACATACGTAAATGTCTGCCACCTTATACAACTCCGCTGCCACTCGACAAATAAAATACACAAATATGAGCTTTTTTGCATACATGTTAAGATACAAATTACAGTGGCAACATGAAATAGCAGACGGCTGTCAGCGAGCGGTCTGCTAATTTGTGTTGCCAACGTAATCAGTATCTTAACATGCATGCCATAAAGTCCTTATTTGAGTGTATTTTATTTGTCGGGTGGTAGCTAAGTTGTATAAGTAGGCGCAGAACTTAATTTTGTCACCGATGTTACGTTTACAGATGACGAATTGTGCAATGTGCTTTTAATACTAAAATTAAATGTTATGAGTCTTTCACTTCTATCAGCAGTCCCTACGACATCTAAATTTTTAATCAGCCCTTTGTATGACAGAAATTATGAGAAAAACTACACATATACTAATACTCGTATCACAGATACAGATTTTGATTAATGAAACAAATTTACACGTCACGTTAACAATATAGGGTACATTAGGGGCGTCCATAAATTACTTGAGGTGTTTTTTTTAATTTTCTGTCCCTCCTTCCCTCCTGATGAGATGTCGTGAGATTTTATTCAACCCCCTCCCCCATCCCCCAATCTCACGTGATATTTTTCAAAATGTGGGTTTCTTACGTAAACACGTTGGATTGTTATAGACAAAAGAAAAAAAATGCTTCGTGCTTTTATTTACGACTAGTTAAGACTAGTACCTAACCAATATCGCTGAGAGTTTATTTATAAGTGTAATAAAAAATTATAAAAAAGAAAACTTAAATTGTAACTACTGCGATTAAAAAAAGAATATCTAGTCTAATTCACTCCATAAAGAATCATGCGGGTCTCAAGAGAGACTATTGAAACTAATTTTTTTTTCAATCAGAAAAAAAATTGCGTGATATTTGCCGAGACCCCACTCTCTCCAACGTAAGATTACATGAGATTTGACTCGACCCTCTCCCTCCCTTAAACACCTCACGTAATTTATGGACGCCCCCTTAGAAGTACATAGATTTTATATTATCCATACATTTGTAATTTAAAATTTCTAAAGCTGAAGAGGTATTTTGTTTGAACGTGCTAATCTTAGGAACTAGTCAACCGATTCATATTTTTTTTCACCGTAAAGTGAAGGGGTAGTTCACTTCTACGTGATCCTTGAGCGCCATAGGCTAGGCTACATATAATGTACCACGGGCGAAGAAGGTGCGGACCGCTAGTTATTCCTAACATTTAGTGGGCTGTTGATGATGATGATGACATATATAATCATACAATACGAAAACCACAACGTCGAATTGATAACCTCTCCAATTTTTTAAATCAGTTATATAGAATCTGAAATATGTGTACAATGCTTTCATTCAACAGAAATACACTCATTTGGACTTACTTCCGAATTTAAAACATTGTTTCAACGCAATTTCGTCTCTTTAAGTTCAACGTTCACTAAAATGAAACTGCTGCACACAACTGCAAAACACTGTTATGCCCCACGATTTTACTCGCGGTTTCTGTTTCCATTTTTTTCTGGTGATAAAAAGTAACCTACCTATGTGCTTTTTAGGGTTCCGTAGCCAAATGACAAAATATGGGACCCTTATAGATTCGTCATGTCTGTCTGTCTGTCCGTCCGTATGTCACAGCCACTTTTCTCCGAAACTATAAGAACCATACTATTGAAACTTGGTAAGTAACAGAATATATCTATTCTGTGAACCGCATTACATAAGATTTCCATACAAAAAATAGAAAAAACACCATACATTATGGGGGTGTCCCATACTTAGGACTGAAACTAAAAATATTTTTTTTCATCAAAACCATACGTGTCTATGGATAGGTCTTCAAAAATGATATTGAGGTTCCTAACATATTTTTTTTTCTAAACTGAACTAATACTATCAATAACTATCAACGAAAATTGGTTTGAATGAGATCTAGTAAGTAGATTTATTTTAATACGTCATTAATTCACTGATTAAAGGAACAACGAACTACAAGAACTTTTATATTATGTTACTTGCTGCTACGGAAGCCTTCATGAGCGAACCCGACTCGGACTTGACCACATTTATTTAGACTATAATCTATGTTCTAAAGGAATTTGGATAGCGCCCAAAGATTTTTGTCATTTTCTCGCAACGTTACCTTACTTAGAGTAATTATACTTCTGTAAGTGATATCGGAGCTAATATGCTATAAGTTATGTCTTTCCAAGTTTTCTTTTACCTTGAGAAATGAAAAGAAAATGCAAAGAATCCCTGTTTCGATATAGTTTAGATAAATGTGTTCATGGTAAATTTGTCTTTACTTCTCTTTGTATATTAAAAATATCCAAGTTTTGTTACTGGCCGCGCAAATTCAAAAACGACGCCATCTTTACTCAAACTCCTTTAAGATCATTAGTCATAATTAATCTATTGTTTGTCATAATAATAGTTTTTTTATTAATTTATGATTTGTACATTATTTTTTCGTTGTTTTTTTGTGTTGCCCAATGCGTAAAAGATGCCTTATTACCTTGTATAATTACGTATAATATGCATCTTTCAAGCAAAGAATATTTTCACTTGCGCTGGAAAAGATCATCATATTTTATACCGGTTTGGTTTTACTCAAAAGTATACAGCTTTTGGGTCGCGTCAGCATTGAGTACATGCATTTACACCGGTAACCGCTTCCTTCTTTGTAGAAGTCAGTTAGAAAATGATGTTGCGATGTACGCACATTGCTGCCAAAGTAAACTTACATAGAAACTAGATATGAGCGTGATTAGCGCCGGAACAAAAACGGTGAAGAAAGTGGGCGGCGCTCAGCAAACAGCTTCCTAATTTACTAAGACAATCAAGGACAGCACACATTTCCTCAGGCTTTTTATATCCCACAATACAACTTTCGTTTTCTGCGAAATAATTAAGATCTATACTTATTTATTAACCAGTGAGGCAACATTTTATCTGCGTCTCTGTAATTTCCTCGTAATAAAAAGTAGCCTTTGTGCTATGTCATATCAATCTGTGTTCGAAATTGCAATCCTATCAGTTCAGCCGTTCCAATATGCTTGATCAACTAACATCTAAACATTCATATAATAGTTGGGTAGGTGCGTTCCGCGGTGCAACCTATAGCTTAGCAACCACTTACTTTAACGTGATAAGAGGTAGTGTGTTTAATTAAACTGTGGAAATAATTTAATATAAAACTATTTAGGTAGTATCTATAAAAACGAATAAAAAATATGTATACAAATTTTTGGCTTTATCTATACTAATATTATAAAGAGGAAAGATTTGTATTTTTGTATTTTTGTATGGTACGAATAAACTCAAAAACTACTGGACCGATTTCAAAAATTCTTTTGCCAATAGAAAGCTACATTATCACTAAGTAACATAGGCTATGTTTATCACGAAAAAAAAATGAGATATCTACGGAATTTTTTACTAAAACCAACGCAAGGTATAAAAAAAACAGTCATAAAATGGCTTTCATCGCATACGCTGCGGAAAGTACTAATGATAGACCAAAACAATGTTCTACAATATTATAGAGCGTATTAAAATCTACAAAAAACCTCGCAAGACCATATGTCTAACTACAGTAATTACCTCGCAACAACTACTTTTTTAACATTTTAAAAGTAAGTAAAAATGCCTATCAAATTCAGACCATGTTATCAACACATTTGTATTAATTCTTATCCAAATAAATTACTTCTTATTCAAGACTCTTTTAATACCTATTGATTACTTTTTGAATTATTGAAGTCGGACATTCCATTCAAAAGATTTAACGAAATTAAAAATATCAATCCTATCAAAATGCGGCGCCACGCGGCGCAACAGCGATAGAGGGGACACCGAGGCACGGGGGAGAGGTGTTCGCAGCTATGAAATAGGTAAAAGTACGAGTAGCCGCGCGCGCGTCTACTAATTCGCGTGGTCGCCTCGCTACGTAGGTAGTGGACGCAAATGATATTAAATATTAAACATTTTTTCGTAAAACTTTTTTATGTTCCTATCAAAATTTTCTTTTCAGAACTATTTTTGTATAAGTTTATTCTACCTTTACTGTTAATGTTCAAGTTTTCTCGCACTTTCTACACAGTATTACATTAAATTTATTCCATTTCGGTTTCCTCACGATGTTTTCTTTTACCGTTTTAAATTGGAGGCATTACGGACATGCCTTCAAAAAAATAGTGATGCACGTGTAATTTGAGCTGGGGGATAGGATACGATATAGGTCATCCCCAAAGGTCCACTTTATTCTACCTACTAAAGTAGAATAAAACGGAGCATTAAGGACTACGATGATGAGACGATCAGAAATCTAGCTGTGTCAATAGATTCAATAAGCAGCCCACTAAATATTCCTACTACTGGGACTCGGGGCCCTCTCTCGCAAGGAGAGAGTCAAGTCCATAATCCACCACGCTGGCCCAGTACGGGTTGGTGGATGACACATGACCTCAAAAGATTCTAAGTACATGGCGATTTCTTCACGATGTTTTCCTTCACCGTTTTAAGTTAGCGATATTACGCATATTACTCCGAAAAGACAGTGGTGCCTGGTGCATGTGGGATTTAAAACCGGGGCTCCAGATCGGCCGCCGCCGTTCTCCCGACTAGACCAGCCGTAACTATTTAGTACGTATTTAGAACTAATAGACTTTAGTACCTACATAAAACATTGCACAACCATAAACTACGACGTAGGTGGCATTAGCAGATTTTAACACTAAATTACAACAATTAAATATTTACTGATTTATTTTTTTGATTTGATGCGTAAAAGTAAAAGGGGAATAACAACGACGCCAGACACTCCTAAAGTTTTTAGGACTAATGATAATATACCATAACAACTAACGCATAACAGTTTTCGCATAATTTTTGCTACCGTATATAGCATAAACGTAACTTAGCATAATGTTTAAAGGCACATATTGAGAGAAGCATAACAATACCTAAACATAACAATTGGTCCTATTATGGTCTATCACTGAGATACGACTCCGGGTGAGCTACTGGAGCCAGAAGCTCTATGTCCTTGAGTGTAACCTCTCGCTACGGCGACGACCTCGCTTGGCTCGCTACTCTCAGGACCTCCCTTGAGCTTCTGGCTCCCGCATTTTTTTTATAAAGTAAAATAGGCAAAAAAGCATGCGTTTTAAATGATAAACAGATGATTGGGATTGTTTGTTTTGTCTTATGTCCTAAGCATGGCAATTCTGCCAAGAGCCAAGAGTGTGTTAAAATTTGTAAGTCTAATAATTTTGTTTTATACTTATTTTCCATAATACCCGTGCGAAGCCGGGGCGGGCTGCTAGTCTTTTATATTTTTTCACGCGATAGCTCCACCAATTTTGAATCGATTTTTACGATTATTTTTTTGTTAGTTAGATCATACACACTTCAGAGCTGATATTGTATAAGTTTTATTTCTACCGGCTTAACTGTTTTCGAGAAACGAACAAAAAGTATATATGTATTTGCAAATAATGTATCGCTGTATGGTGTGTGTGTGTGTGTCCTTAATCAAACTTTTCACTAAATTGAGAAAAGGTAATAATTACAGTAAACTAGCTGTACCCTTTTAGTATTAAAATTAACGGGAGTCTGCGAGCGATGAGTCTGGTGAGGTGCGAGTCGGGAACATTGCGATATGAGTGAAGACACAGTGAGCTCAGTGTGCTGCAATGTTCCCGACTCGCAGCTCACCAGTGATGAAGAGTTCGAGTGTATACCTGCGCAACCCTCTCGCACCCTCTCACCTGCACCCCCGCAACTGCCGTTGAGCTTGCGTGCGCGCCGTGCGTCAGCCCGCAGTGCCAAACGGGCAGCCGTCGCGCGCGTGCGCGACTTCTTGAAAAAGGCCGCCGGACGCGGCCGAAACTCGAGTCGGATTGACCGACCGACCGATAACGGGACAATCACGTCTATACACGTGATTGTCCCGTTATCTAATTAAATAGCTGTACCCTACCACGCTTTGCTATGGCACATTATGATGCAAAAAGATAAAAATTGATTTGATAAAAGCAATCCTTGATGCGGATTATAATATATCATTGTAAAATTTCAAATCGATCGGTGCAGAACTTTTTTGAGTTTTTGAAGCGTACACAAACCAACATTACATTTTTATAGATAGTAAATATAGGGTTTTCCAAATAATCCGTTGAAAAACGAAACAGAAGCTGTGTCGTGTAAATTATCGATAATATCTCAAGATCAATTTTCTAAGCTGTCATCTGCGATGATGCAAACTGTCTCTCCGCCGTTATAAATGATTCCCTAGTCTTGAAACATGAGCGATGGTGCTCGATCCAGTGGCTCTGAATGTTAATACGGTGTCATAGAAACAAGGAAACGAAGTCCTCGTTACGGGTATAAGCCCTTTCTTGCGGGCTCGTCTTATGTGGGCTTAGATTGACCCTAATGCGTGCTTCCCGGTTTTTTGGACCCGAAGGTCAGGCGTCTGTTTTGGAATAAATGGAAATTTAGAGAAGCTTAAGTGGCTTAAGCTTAAGTATTTATAGAAGGATGGATGGATAACGTTTCTTTTGTGGGGTTTAATATTAAATAAATAATTTAATTTACTATCGACTATAAGTCCTTAGTTTGTATGACCCACGGATACGTGGTATGACCAGATTACTACCTACCTGAAATTTGTTCGCCTAAACCTCATATCATGATATGGCAACACAATTTATTATAACACCTATGTGCACACCTTTTGTACAAAACTCGCTCATCTATACTAATATTATAAAGCTGAAGAGTTTGTTTGTTTGAACGCTAGGATCTCGGGAAGTACTGGTCCGGATTGAAAGATTCTTTTTCTATTGGATAGTCCATTTATCGAGGAAGGCTATAGAAAATAACGCTACAATTAATAGAAGCGGAGCATGAATCAAGAATGTAACAAAATCGGGAAAAAATATTCCTTATTGAGGGTTTTACGTTTAGTACGTTTCGTGCTTTGACATTACAGATTACGTCATTGAATATCACAGATTACATACCTCTTGAATATAAAACCTATGCTAATCAATTTTTTGGTTTTTTAAATCTGATTTGGTACAACCAATTTCCGACAGGTGGCGTAGCAGGTAGCTGAAGAGGTGTTTTGTTTGAAAGCGATATTCTCAGGAATGACTTAACCGATTTCAGTCATTCTTTCACCGTTGTATATATACGGGATCCTGATGAGTACTATATAATGTACCACGGGCAACGCCGGGGCGGACATCTAGTGTTGTATGAAAATAAACATTTCTTTATCTTTATAAAATGTACTTTTGTTGTACTGTTAGGACTTTTTGCAAACTTTATCAGCAGGATTACCTTTACTTTACATTGTTTACCTTTGCTAGTTATTTTACCATGATTCAATAATCTTTCAAACAATCGTTCCGGTTTGAAGGGCATTTCCATATAAATTAAAACATAAATCGTAGAGATAAATCATCTTTTATCTCTGAGTGACGACTCAATTCTAGGTTAGGATTAACAATTAGGATTCTTCATCACCCAACAGCTACGTGACACTACGCTGTTTTTTTTTAACTATAATAGGTTCGCGCTTGACCACCTGATGTTAAGCGATGATGAGACCTACGATGGAGCGTGCTTACCTAGAAAAAACCGATTCACTCTCGATTTGAAGACAAGATTGTAACCACCAGGGAAAACCTACTCAGGCAACGCATTCCACAACCTAGACGTTCTTATCACAAATGTGGAGTCAAATCTCTTCGTTCGCGTTTTTGGAACATCAACCATGAAACGATGCCGACCTTTTGTGCAACGAGAAGTCCGATAGAAGAAAGGGCAAGGTGGTATTAGATCATGCAGATTATGTTACACACTCTCCGAAGTGTATCCGATAAAAACCCGATAAGCTAGCGATTTTGCGGCGATGATCAAGACTTTGAAGTCTTTTACGCGCAAGAGCGTCATAGCCTATGAGTCTTTTGGCACGTCTCTCAATCGATTCCAGAGTCCCCAGCTGATACTTACCCGATCCATCCCAAAGGTGCGAACACTACTCGAAACAGGAGCGAATCTGTGCTTTGTATAACGTGAGCAACTGTTCAGAATTGAAGTATCTTCGCACCTTTGAGAGGACACCTAGTTTTTTGGCGGCTAATTTAGCCTTAGATTAGATTATATGTGCCAAAGTTGAGCGTCGATGACAGAGAAACGCCCAAAAGCTGTTATAGGCAGGCGTGTTGTTTACCATCAGGCAATGTCCTGCTCGTCCCGTTTCTCTGTAGAAAGTATGAAAAATGTTTGTATGAGTCATAGCTTTTCCCGTGGCGTTTTCATTTAAGATAAAAAAGGACCTTTCATGAAACTAACAAAGAGTGCTCGATTGGAATCATAAAAACCTTTAATATTTCAGAGAAGTCCGCAACAAACAAAACAACTCTGCTATGAGAAAGCACTCTGGAGGAATAAGTGCCCATCAATAAAGGAATTACGACAAGTTCAGACTTCAGAGATCCCTACTAAGAGATACCTATAAAAATTAACTTCACTAACTTCACCGTTCTTCAAAATAAGAGAAATACTTTAAGAGGGCTACGCAGAATGGCTATGGAAGCAAAAGGGATGCGGTGTGCCCATTTTGCGATTGGAATATAAGAATTTTGGTGGGCGACCGAATTGAAAAAAAATGTGACACTAAAAAACCTACTGTTGAAAAAATATATGAAGTAACTAGTGCTGCCAACGTTATTCAGATGATCGTACCATAAATGATAAAAATAATCATTTTTTTTAAAAACAGATTAATAAATAAATGTTGGCGGACAATTCACACATAACACTATCTGGGCCCAAACTAAGCAAAGCCTGTACTATGGTCAGATAGCTGATAGTAGGTACTTCATCATCATCATCAACTGCCCACTAAATGTTCCCACTGCTGGGACTCGGCCTTCTCTCGCAAGGAGAAAACTCATTACGAAACATAAACAAATGTACCTAAGTTAAGTTAAACAACTTTGTCTTTGTATTTTAGAGAACGGTTTATCTTAATAGATACTTATAATTATAATTTATATATTATAATTGTAAATTCATATTTAATATACATAGTTCATAGTTGATGACATTGAGCCACTAGATCTTCCACGCAAACACGGAAGAGAGGTAGCCTTAGCTAAAAAAAATTGTTCAAATCTTTCTGTCATTTCTTGCGGGAGGGGAAAGTTGCACACATGCGCAAAGCCGCACTATTAAATAAAAAACATACATATACCGATCCATTGCCAATCATACGCACACAGTCAAATCACTAACACATAAAAAATAAAGCACCATTCACAAATCTAGCCCCGCCATCAGCCACAGTATATTATCAAACCTTATGGTTCAGGCGGACTTGTACTTTGACAGAGGGGAAACGCTGTATATACCTACTCCCTTCCGTGTTGCTCGCTAGTTGACGATGATACTTGTTTAGCTTCAGTTCTATAATATCCAAAGGAACTTCGTTCCTACGTGGTGTCCCATGTTTATTTTTATTTTTTGTATTATTATTTTGTACCTACTTTAGTATTTTTTCCATTAATAGAGTCCAGTATCAGTTTTAACAATTCTATGAACGAAAAAATGAGTTTCAGAGTGTAGTCCGTAAAATTCTAACGGAAAAATATACCTACTCCAATTTATTGCAAAAGCAAACTGTTTTTTGGAGAAAAGTAATCTAGAGATAAAATAACCGTCGCTTCATCCTTCGCTGAAATAACTTCTCGGGCTTAGCTCCAGGTTATTGTTTCCTCGAAATAATTCAATAAACACGGCCAAATTAGTAAATTAGAAACCTTTACAAAATAAATCATGTTACAAAAGCATCTGTTATTCCTAAGAGTTTTAATGGCGAGTAAGCGAGGGTTGTGAAAACTCATTACGGAACATAAACGAATGTACCCAAGTTAAGTTAAACAGCTTTGTCTTTGAATTTTAAAGAGCGTTTTATCTTTCAGCGCAAGCAAAAGATGGATGTATTCGTTATATATGACTTTTTAATAGAAATTAGACTTAACGTTGGTGGTATCCTATTCTTAGCACAAGAAACACACCCTTCGGTACATCGGGTATAGAGGTACATCTATGTATGTATATATGGAACTCTGTAAACCAAAACTATGGGATTTCCGAAATAAATCCGCTTGCTTCTCTGGCAGCGAATCGCGTTTACAATTTTGGCGGGAAAACTGGTGTCAAATTACCTGAGTGCGTTTGTTTACGCTTCGGCATATGAAGTGCCGCCTTACTTGTACACGTATAAGCCCATTATTCAAGAGCGTTTCAATACGCTTCTGGCGGCATAGTTTGTTTATGATTAATGTGCTTGAAATGTAAAGTAACAATTTTGACACTTGTATCGGATTTTTTTCGAGTTATCAAAAGTTCTAAGAGCTATTTTAAGTTATAAGGAAGACATAGTGATTTTATGTTTTAAATTAATTGAATACGATATAAAAAGAAGTGTGGCACTCGGGGACTGCCGCGGTAAAGCTATTGCATGCAATAGCTTTACCTGCATGCATTTTTATCAACATAAGCAATAGGGATGTTAACAATTTTTCGGAATTGCTTTTATTTTGAAGAGTGATATTTGTTTACCCTAAAAAAAAATGCAGAGAAGTATACAATCTAGTCAGCCTTCGACAGCTTATTTTGCGGTTAGTGACATAATATGTCATATTGGTGTTTCCAGTCACGTGACAACAGTAAATTTATTAAAAAATAATGTTTAATAAATTTACTATGTAATGATGCTGATTTTCGATATTCTAATGATACAAACTTTCATAAAATTAACACTAAACATTAATTTGTGATTAGTGTTAACATCCCTATTATAATATGTTTTTATTTATGCAGGATTTTTGGCATAATGTTGATTTTGAGTCACATTCGTTTTTATCATAATGCTGGAAAGGTAGATAATGCTATATTATAACACAACATAATTTAAAGGTTTACTAATTTAATCATTTTCTTTTACATGGAGCACATAATTTTTAAGTTTTAATAATTTTACAGATAATTTACCTAAAAACATTGAAAAAATATATTAACAAGACAAAGAGCTTAAGAAATAGGATATAAGTGTTGTATCATTACAACATATCTCTTACAGTAAATAATTTACAATATACATTCAAACAAATATTTGAAATTATTTACTGTAATATGTATTTATAAGTATTAACAATCTTGCCTGTATTGATGATATTCAATTATTAAATGTGACTGACCTCTCAATAATAACATTTCTTGTTGAAATATGTGCATTATTATATTGGTGCTCGGATGGATTATTTGGGTGATCAGTGGTTGTCAGCTTATTAGCTGCTGTTGAAGCTTTATTTTTTTTCACAGAGTGATAAGGAGCATTATCCGTCATTATGATTGAAGGCTCTTTGATGTTGGGGATAAGTTTTTCTGTAACCCATTTAGTAAAATTACTTTGGTTCATTTCAGAATGGTAATCTTCTTGTTTGTTTACACCGCTGAAGACTAAAAGTGCATTAGGCACAAAACCTTTTTCAGTTCCAGCGTGAACTACAATCCATCGCTTCCCTTTTGATATATCCGTTATAACACCTTCAATTTCAATGAACTGCCAACATTTTTTAAGCTTGTAGCTTGAGTGAATATAGCTTTCGTCCAAATAAATTATATCTCTTTGAAGCTCTTCCGGCAAATTTCTATTTTCCATAATGGACTTATATATTATAAATATATTTCTCTTTTGTGTGCAATCATTGGTTTTTCTAGAAGAGCTTGCCGGTTTGTTCTGCATTTTTTGTACACAAAACCAATCTTTTTCAGAAGTAGTCGTAAATGCTCACGACTGAAAAGAAAAATATACTAATACATATAAATATGTGGATATACTGCTCCTAACATGTTCTACTCATCTTGCAGTAATTATCCAATATATACCTCTGATATGTAGTATGATAGTATTGTTATTATTACATACTGTTTAACCTCAAAAAATAAGTCAGAGTATGATATGTTGTTGTTAATCGTAAGAATATCTATTATCTGCATACATTAGTGGTTCATGCCAGTATTTTGTACAATTTTCTATAGTCACTTACCAGTAAAATCAGCTGTACATTTGTAAACGTCGTCTAGTCCTGTTAAAAGATTTCCAGCTTGATATTCCGCCATACACCGCATAAAAGCTTTGTAAGTTATTGCACGGACACCGCCACGAATCACTTTGTTCATGATGACACTGTTTTGCTTGGTTTTTTTTGGTCACCGTTCGTAATTTCGTAAATAATGCAAAACAATTATTACAAGCACGATTGTTTACGATTATTTACTTTTTTTTGTGTTGCCAGCAATATTGAATTTTTAGTTCCCGATTAATTAATTTCTACTCTAAAATGTCGAACTGTACTAAATTTATTAAAAAAGATATGCAATAAAATATATATTTTTTTTATTTGAAGTACGTAATTTTTAAATACATAATAATAATATTATACATAATTACGCTAATATGCTATGATAATAGCCGTTAGAAAGTTATTTTCCCGTTCTCTACGTACTCAAATCCGCTACGTATCACAGGAAATCCGTTAAGTTGGCAACACTGCTAAGAGCATTTAGTCTGCAAAGCTAATACAAATAAGATTCAAAGTCGAATGACCGAGTGGGGAGGACGGCGTTACGGTCTTCCATCCCTCTTTCTTCTGAACATAAGAAAGAGATGCACGATCATTAAAAATTCGGTCCCCAGGCCCGCGATAAAAGCTATACAATAGCTTAATAAACGCGATAACACAAAATAACTGCACTCGATAGCATAATGATGCTTTTCGTAATATGGTGTAATATATGTAGTTTCCTGGGTGTATCAAGCGGCTAATACACACGTTGAGCTACATTGCTCCGCCACCGCTCATACGCTACGCCGTTGTAATATTAGCATGTAGGTGACGTAAACACAGAAGATTTCCCCCCTACTAAAAAGTTAAAAAATCCAATCTCTTTACCGTGCAACGTAAATTTTACGTATGTAGTTAGACTTCCCTTACCCACGTATTCCTTTGCTAATTAATTAACGTGTTACTCGCATTTGAAACGGTCGTAAAAGCCTGAATTAAGATTCCGCCGCATTCGGTAGCTTTTTTCAAGGGAAGTGCGGTTGCGCGACCGCTTCCTATGTGGCCCCTTTAAAAATACCGCTAAATGCGTTAGAAATTTAAGTCCGACATATATGAGTAACTCGCAAAGAGTTTACATTTACTACGTATAGAGTTAGATTTTCCGCACGGTTCCTTTGTGTCAATCGTAAGCAGATGACATGCATACTTTCTATGGCAACAGAGTGATGGGCCGCGACAAAAGTATGACACTTCCACAAGAGCGACAAGGCAAGAATGATGCTACCCGTGCTTTCGGTGTAAAGCGTTTGTGCCAACTCTATACGTAGTATATGTAAACTCGTGTCTGACGTTGAAAAGGTGTAATAACAATACTAGTTTTTATGAATAAATAATAAATGGTATTAGATCATTATTACTTTCTCTCCTTTCGAGAAAATTCCCCGAATCCCAGCAGTGGGAACATTTAGTGGACTGCTTATGCTTATTGTATAATGCATTATATTTAAATGTACTACGCAAGTATATTTTTTTATTAGGGTTCCGTAAACCGTAAGAACGGAACCCTTATATATTCGTCATGTCTGTCCGCCTGTCCGCCCGTATCTCACAGCCACTTTTTGCCGAAACTATGAGATCTACACTGTTGAAACTTGGTAAGTAGATGTATTCTGTCAACTGCAATAAGATTTTTACAAAAAAAAAAAAACAATAAAGGAGCCCTAAATAGCACATAGACTATTTTTATCCTGAAAAATAACGTAAACTGGAGCTACGCGAACTGCCCACGGGTAAAACAGAGGGCGCTAGCAGTATAAGTCTGAGAAAAAAATACCAGCACACAAATTTCTTTCGAGAAATTTGCCAATACGTAAAAAGGGAGTCGGTATGGGCGATGAGGAAACTTATGAACCCACCCTCGTATTATTTTTATGGTCCCCCGTAAAATGTATTATGGTTACAACGCATAAATAACAAAATATACCTCATGTTGGTAAAATCTTTGTTGGCTGCCTTGCCCTATTTGGATACTAACATGTATATTGGTGTGAAACTTCTTATGGCACACCATACATAGATTTTTTTGTAGGCTGTGAATGAGGTCAATCGTCACGCTAGGCTCAATCGGGTGAACTCGGGACCGCCGAATGTACCCGAGCGAGAAGGATATAACAAGCGCTGTGTTTACAATATGTAATCATTTTTAACCCCCGACCAAAAAAAGGGGTGTTATAGTTTTAATTATTATCAACTATTCAATAGTTATTTTTTATTTATTTATTAGTTTTCACTTTTGCCGTGCGATCCTAAGCACACTTTTTTTTTAAATTCAGAGTGACGGAATGATATTGTGGCAACATGTCTGCCAATAACAGCATAGCGTCACGCAGTTATTAGAACGGTTATACTTCGAGAGTAAAAGTAAACCAAGTAGATTGATGTAATAATTTGGATTGACAACTGATGACCTTTCCGTTACAAATTTTCAAAAGGAACCGCCCGTCGCCGGCTTAGCTTCATCTACTTAAAGCCCCAGCCCCTCCACATCTCTTTTTGAGATGGCGGGTAGAAGTAGATGGTTCTGCACCAGCGCCTTCTATACTCAATCTTACCTGCCATATCCATTTCCTTAAATAACCAGATCCTTTTATATACAGATTTTTAGCCTCAAAACGATACGGGTGATAACAGAACATGAATGGTCTAAATCATTTTTATCCCGTATACGCTCGTCTCCCAGAGATATAAAAATGCTAGCATATTGAATTTTTATCGGCTACATTTCGGAGAGTGTGCAACTGATCCGCATGATCTAGTACCACCTTGTCCTTTGCGCAATAGGTAAACGCGGTCTATCTTAGACTCGAGCCAAAACGCGGTCAACTATAAACTATTTGGTTATAATTAATTAGCAAATGGGCGTGTAATAATCTCATCTAACTACTCTGGTGTAGTGTGAGAAATGTCCACCAATATGTTAAACTTACAAGCCCTGCGGTTTTACCCGTTCCCGTGGTCTCCGGTTTTATTTTTCGAGATAAAAAGTAACCTATGTGTTTTTACAGACTATAATCTATCTATGTTCCAAATTTCAGCCCCATACGTGCAGTCGTTTTTACGTGAAAGAGTAACAAACATCCATCCATACTTACAAACTCACAAGCTTTCGCGTTTATAAATATTATTACTAGGATTACCGACGACTTTACAAACTATGCCCAAACAAAAAATAAACATACATATTGTACCATAAAGAACAGTAGGTAATATATCGATTTGGCACCTAAAACATACATATTGTACCATAAAGAACAGTAGGTAATATATCGATTTGGCACCTAAAACATGCATATTGTACCATAAAAACAGTAGGTAATCATGTATAAATGTGTAGGCGAAGGCGTAGACTGCACAGCTAAAACACACCAATAATAATGTACGTTCTCACCATTTTAAAACTGAGTATTAAAATGGTGAGACTTTTGGTGAGAACGTAAATTATTATAGATTTATTTTAGCTGTGCAGTCTACGCCTTCGCCTACCCATTTATACATTATTACCTACTGTTTTTTATGGTACAATATGTATGTTTTAGGTACCAAATCGAGAATCGTTTTTTTTTCTGAGTCGGATTTTTTTATCTCTAAAGAAATCGTAATGACGTATTAGACAAAATGTTCGACGCAGAATCGTGAAGTCATAGATTCAAATCCGCCTCAACCTCTTTATTTTTACGTCACCCTAGCACTGGACTGCGCTGGTCACCCAGAGATATAAGATAATTTATCTCAATGCCACGTAATTTATCTAGAAACATTGCCCTTCAAACCGAACCATATTAAAGCTTGCACAATACTGCGGGGCGGTAGAATTATTAGCAAAGGTGTATTTTCCAAGCCAACTCCGCAGAGAGTTCTACTAAAACGAATGACCGTTCCAAATTTCAAAATAAAATATAGAGCTCCGTGAAATAATGTCCAATCCATTCTACTCTGGGTGCGACATTTTAAAAGCATATTTCAATTCTGTCTGCAATTATTACATTGTGACTGCGTTGGACAATTTATCGCGCACAATGCTTTTACTGATGCTCTTTTTGATTGCTTGTTAACTGAATTCAAAAAAGGAGGAGGAAATTAGGTTGTATGTTTTTTTGTATAAAATTACGGAATAGTTCTGCTAGTTATGAATCCATTTTGATGTTCTTTTTTGTTTGGTAGATCATAGTTTGAAGAATAGCATATGAAGTGATCCTATAAGAAATGGCACAGTTATACGCAGCTATTGGAACATGAAGAGTCTAAATCATTACCTAGTAGCACAGCACTGCGCTCGTAGACTGACCCAGAGACATACTAGTAAGATCTGTAATTTCACTGAACATATTCCCTTTCAAACCGGAACACAGTGATGTTTTTACATATACTGTTTGACGATAGAATAACTGGCAAAGGATAAAAAAAAGTTATTGGATGAAATGTATGAGAAGTTGGTGGCCCAAGTTCGCGCTGAGACCGCGACTGAAGACCGCGACAGGCACATGACATTATAGAATTTTATGGGCGCCAGTTCGCGCCAAGACCACGCTGAGACCGCGACACGTGCGTGTCTCGGTGTCGTCTGTTCTGTTTGGTCTGTTGTCTCGGCGCGATCCATACAATTCCATAATGTCAAGCCTGTCGCGGTCTCCGGTCGCGGTCTCCTGTAGCTGTGGTAGTTTAGTGAAGCCATTGTGGCCTAGAGATGTCATGTTGGCTTAATGGAGAAACCATTCGATTTGATTCGATTCGTTTCATTCGATTCGTTGGGGCATAGGCAGCTCGCTTGCACCTTAACCTTATCGGTGAAAGAGAACATCATGAGGAATCCGGCATATTCCTAGCAAAGTTCTGTGTCAATACTGTGTTCCGTTGAATGGCGATATTTACAGTGAAATTACAGAGCATAGAGATAAAACATCTTATATCTCTAGGTAACAAGCGCAGTGCAGTGCTAGGTAATGATTTGGGCTCTTCGTGCTCCAATAGCTGCGTGTCACTGTGCTGTTATGAGTCAGGCATGTTGCTTATGATCAGGCACATGTCCTACTTTGAAAAAGACTTCAAATCTATACTAATATTATAAATCTGAAGAGTTTGTTTGTTTGTTTGATTGAACGCTAGGATCTCGGGAAGTACTGGTCCGAATTGAAAGATTCTTTTTCTATTGGATAGTCCATTTATCGAGGAAGGCTTTAGGCTACAGAAAATAACTCTACTATTAATTGAAGCGGAGCATGAAACAAGAATGTAACAAAATCGGGAAAAAATATTTGAGAGTTTTCGTACGTTTCGTGCTTTGACATGACACATGACAGCATGTGTCAAAGATTGCGTCATTGAATTTCAGTAATCTGTGCCTCGAATTACCTTTGCTAATTTTTTTTCTAAATCTGAGTTGGTACGACCAATTTCCGACATTTTTCACCGGTTTTTTTGTTTGAAATCGATATTCTCAGGAATGAGTGAACCTATTTCAGTCATTCTTTCACCGTTGGATATGTACGGGATCCCGATGAGTGCTATATAATATACCACGGGCGAAGCCGGGGCGGGCATCTAGTATATAATATCTCCGCAATATTGCTAAATAAACACACATTTATATGAGGATTAGTATTTAACGATTGAAATTGTATACCACACACAAAAGATACAAAAATAGCAGCAATATCACGACTCTCTTTGACATTTGATATCTCATATTTCTACAGAACTAGGGAGACCCAAAGAGAAAACAAGAAAGTTAAGAATATATTTCCCATAAAACACACGGTGTGTTGAAAAGATTTACGACTCTCTCAATTGTGCAAACTTTTTGATACTCCATTTCCGATACGCTGAAAAGAATTAACTTCAATATTTGGGCAAAGATTTTGGCTTGATTTTGGTATAACTTATGTAAGTACGGGAAAGTTATCTCGTGTTATGACAAGGCGTGGGTTCGAGTTTATTCAAAGTTTTCTGAATTTCAAATACTTGTACGCTTTTCAACATGTTTTTAATTAAAGATAAACTTTAAGATAATACGCAAAAGTGAAAAACAAGCTAAATAATAATATCTAATCTCCGCGAACGATGGCTGTTTTTCTTTAGGTACCATTGAAGCCAGTGGTGATGACTCAAAAATAATTTATTTTATTGACTTAAATACTTTACATTAATCGTCGTTAAGTCATATGAAAACTGATCAAGTATTCAAAACAAGTTTATTACTTTACTTATAACTCTGTCTGTAACGAAGCCGGGGCTTATCGCTAGTATATGTATAAATGTACGAAAAGGGAACTGATACACAGACGAAACATTATTCATCTAAAAGTTGTTTGGCCTCGTTTTTGACAAATATAAGTGCCCTGAAGGTGTTGTTTCATTATAATAATCCGCTTAACAATAATTCTACCAAATGAAACGTTGGCGTACAAAAATTTGACAATCGTTAGTTGTCAAAGTGAAAAATAGGCGAACCGTTGGTTGGCAAGTGATAATTGGCCAATCAATTTTCGGCGAAAAGGCAGGATCGCCTAAAAAGCATTCGCATAAGGTTGAAAATAATCCCTACTCGGGGGAAAAAAATGCAAATATATGCATATCTTCTTTTTTCCTTCTAATCCAAGATTCATATTAAAAAAGACATAGAACAAAGATCACGGACCTCTTAAAAGTAGAAAATTCTTATTGAAATAACTCAAAATCTTTCTAAATTATTTTAGTTAACTCGTAACTCGTACACAATCTTTTTCAACAACACTAGTCAACAATTTCCTCTACCTCAAATACAATGAATTTCTTCGAACAGTTTAATTAAATGAATTTTCCTTAACGGTATTACAAAGCTCTTAACGAAGTCTGAGTCGCAAATCAAACTCTGACACTCCTATTAACTTCTCGCGACACAAAATGGTTTCGGGTCTCAATAAACCTCTGCGGTCAAAACAAAATCGTATAGATATTATGAGCAATGATATAGCTATGTAATGGTGACCGTTGTAAAATGTACCCTATATGGTATGACGTTAGAGTAGGTTATGGGATGGTAATGTCTTATTTTGAGACATGACGTGTCACGAAATATTTTGTTAAGAGTGTGTGACATTTATGTGATCATTTTTCTTGGTCACAAATGTCCAATAATTATGGATATTTATAGTATGATATGTTTGTAACTATATGAATGAATGCTTATAGTCTTCCAAAATTTAGATATTTCGTTTCAATTAACCAAAACTCCCTGGGGGAAGTTAGTGACTGAACCCCAGGGTGTACCACAACGTTCCTGATCTTCGTGCCTAGAGCACGTACCGCAATATCTCCGATTCTCTTGTGCCACACGAGCTATATTTTATCAAAGCAACGTTGAATTTATTTTACACAAACAAAATATATGAGCGATATGTATCTAAGACTGCCAATTGTTAATATGTTTTAGTAATTTTCTTAACTTGTGTTAGTTTTATTTCAGCGTTAGAGTTTATCTATCGACTAAAACGTCGGTTTTTTCATATTTTATGTCTATTTATCTATGTTTTTTTTCTGTTTATATCCTAGTTTTATCCTTATTTATTAGTATTTGTAGACAACATAATATGAAACGACTATGCTTGTCAGTAATGTTTATCGTAATCAGCTTATCGGCTCAAGCGCCGGTCTCAATGTAAAAATAACTGCATCGGAACTGACTTTCCTTTAATAAGTTAAAGCTTATTGATTTTCCCCTCATAGCTTCCCACTTTGTTAATTTAAATAGCGCCTGACACAGTCAAACAGCCTATTAAACTTATTAGTGACCTGCGCGTGGTCGAAATTCCAACAAAAAGCAATATTAATTTGTTCTCAATTTGACTACAGATATTAACAATAAACAAACGCGTGTTCGTCAAATACATGGTACTGTGTGTTACGTCTTTTTAGGGTTCCGTGCCCAAAGGGTGAAAACGGGACCATATTATTGCTACTTCGCTGTCCGGCCGTCCGTCTGTCACCAGGCTGTAGGTATCTCAAGAAAGGTTATTATAGCTATACTTTTGAAATTTTCACTAATTATTTATTTCTATTGCTACTATAACAACAAATACTTAAAATAAAACAAATATTTTTTTTATGTTTTTCACGGGTTCCATACCATAGTATGGAACCCTTCGTGCGCGAGTCCCCCTCGCACTTGGCCGTTTTTATATTGATTTAATATACAATAATATTTGTCCATAATTAAAAAAACATCATTCATTTACTCTCCTTCTCCATATAAACTACAAGCGGTCCGCCCCAGTTTTCGCCGTGGTATATATACCCTATAGCACTCAAGGGTCAGATACATTCATATCCAACGCTGAAAGAATTTATTAAATCGGGCCAGTAGTTCCTGAGATTAGCGCGTTCATATAAATAAACTCTTGAGCTTTACCTATAATATATACATATATTAGTATAGATAAGTGTGCTAGATTTCATGATGTTCCGTCCGCGAGATTTTCGTAAAGTGGGGCAGAAAGATTTTGCTTCAATTATTAATAAATAGGTATAACCATATCCCTAACATTTAACACTTCTTTTGTGAATAGTTGTAACTATTTACAAAAGTAATACAATCAAACCGAGTATTTTTTTCCTACCGTCAACCATAACCCGTCTTTTTCCGAGATTTCATGATAAATATGTCCTATAGAAAAAAAAGCTTGGTAGTATTATATTATATTTATTTGATTTCAAAGCTGTAATTTGTATATATATCTATAGCTATAATCTGTTTACTTGACCTAATGTGAAAATTGGTTGTATGACATTATATTGTGGACATTTTATTACTCGCATACTTTTATAATTAACATTTTACATTTTATTGACATTTTATAATTTTGACATAATTAAAACCAAACTTATGAAACTTGACATTTATAATTAGAAATAACGTTACCATTGATTTATGCTAATTTTATAATCATGTAACTTTTTTTTTACCATTGATAAGTTTTATTTTAATGTTTTTGCATGCTGAAAAGCAGATTATGGAGCTCTGTTTTATATATATATATATACATCTGTAAATACCCATATACGCAAATAAAGAATTGAATGGAATTTTTTGAGTACAATCAAATGGCTTAGAAACATGTATGACGTTTGGTATCTTAAAGTTCTGAAATAGAAGTTAAAATGTTTTGGCTTAACTTAAAAAAAAAACACACTGTACCCTAACCCCGTCTAACTCTATTTAATCTTCTTCTCCATCATTCGGTTGCCTGGAAGAGATCGCTTTTAGCGATAAGGTCGCCACTTGTTTCACTAGCTTTAAGGATATATCATTTTGTACATTGTTGTTTGTATTGTGGAAAATAAATTGCGTGGTTTGATAATGTTTTATGACGTTTAAATAACGTTTTTCGGTTTTCGTATGTAAAATTCGTTAGTAAAATAAATACGAGAAAATCGAGTTACTCATTCGAATGCATCCCACAGTTTACATCGATTCGTACTGTAGTGTATACCAAACTGCATCCAACTGGGAACATTCAAACTGACATCTGAAGCCTTCATCAAATACGTAAGGTTTATTTCAAACTGTTTCGCCGTCTCATGGTTAATTTTTCGATACGTTAAAAGATACGATAGGTGTAAACAGCTTCTTTAGCTGCGTTTAGGTTATTTTATTATGGGAAAATCTCATGGATTTATGTATTCGATATACTAGTGTCGGGCGGTGGTGATGTAGCAGCGTAGTAGCGTAGCGGCTTAGCTACGGAGCGGCGGCGTAGCAGTGAAACGGAACTTGCCCGTTAGACGCCTTTTAGATGGCTGAAATCAAAGAGTACATATAGAGTTGCCACAAACGCTTTACACCGAAAGCACGGGTAGCATCTTTCTTGCCTTGTCGCTCTTGTGGAAGTATTATACTTTTCTCGCGGCACATCACTCTGTTGCCAGAGAAAGTATGCACGTCATCTGCTTACGATTGACACAAAGGAACCGTGCGTAAAATCTAACTCTATACGTAGTATATGTAAACTCTTTGGCTGAAATCTTGTTCACAGTAATGACATGTGTAATAGCATTTTATATGTGCAGGTTATAAGTAGTTCTAGTGTTGTTTAATCCCAAAATTACAGTTTAGTATACGTTTTACTTCTATCGGTAATCCCTAAGGCTGACATTTTTTTTACTAAATAAAACATTCTCGCCACCTTCGGAAAAATGGAGAACTAATTTTGTCTTTTTTGTACTAAAACGCCACATTTTAACAAAACATCACATTGTTAGTACTTCGTTTTTACAGCTATTTTACTTCGCTTTACGTAATACATTGTAGGGACAGGAATGGATAACTGAAGTATTCGTTTATTCCAATGGCTGTAAATTAAAAACATCGCATGGACATGACAGGAATTCTCCTTTTGTTCGCATCGTCCCAGTTTCATAGCTCATGTCAGTTCGCGTTGGCTGAAACCGGTTCATACTGGCTCTGGTTCACACCGATTTCTGCGGTGAAAAGAACCGTAAATTCTCTGGATTGAATTTCAATCAAGTTTCACTGTGAATGGGCAGCGAATCGACAAATATCAAGTTTTAGGTTTGTTGTTTTTAATAAAAAGTTGGTGATAGTATTTTTTTAATAAAAACCGGATGTGGCTTTACTTCCCTGAAACAAAAATGTTTCATGAGCTTAGAGAGACATTTTTGCCTCTGCACGTTCATGAAACACATGTTGTTCAGGGAGGTTTTATTTTATAGAGGTAGTTTTTAGTTTTTTTGACATGACAACGTCTTATAAATTGGTTTGCCGGGTGACACTTCAAGAAACTGCGTTACGCTCCGCTCACGTTATGCGCTCACAACGAGAGCGAGTGAGAGGCACGCGTCCCTTCCACTCGGGCATGGTTAGCCCGCCTAAGAGCGAGAGAGACAGACATAAAAAGTGAAAGGCACGCGTCCCTTCCGTAAAATTATTTTACCACTCAAAGTCGTTGTCACGTAAAACTTTCGCCCGTATACCGACTTTACAGGCAACCAATTTTTTTTTTTAACATTTAATTTTTCCAAGACCGTTTACTAGTTCAGTCACATATCAGCATTGTTTGTCTAAAATTCCAAGGAAAGAGAATAAAGCAATTGACCAAAAATGATGTCGAGGATGCTACCAAAACTTGTGGAAAGAAGTCTGGATAGCTCCTGGGAAAAGTAGGAAAATTGCTGAAAAAAGAGTAAAACGTCTGGATACTGAGTCAGGAGGCGGCTCAGGTAAAAGACGACGTCGAGTCGATAACTATCGGAATCCCAACCGGTAGTGATCGGCTCAACAGACGAAATCCGACTGACTAGTACTAGGCTTAGGTTCAAAATGTTCACAGCACCCCCCTGCTTTCCCCTTCTCCTAATCCAAGAAATATGTAAAAAATAATGTAATTGTAATGACATAGGTCACGGACCCCTGAGTCTGTGGAGTGGCTAAAATTAATAATAAAATATACTGAGTGATCCACACGTTTTACTCACTAATAGCTTAGAAACTATTTTTGTAATTTCATTTAAAAGGAAAAACCATATGTTTTGCATGTCTCATCGTTTTCCTTTACTATATGATCGTAACAGTACGTCTAGTTCAAAAACAGTGCAGTCCCAGCACGATCAGTAGAGCTATTTACTTTAGAAGTTGTATAAATCCTCTGACGCACATATGGCTTAGGAACGTGCTTTTCAAACGCACGTTTCCAGAACCATATATGTGGCTCAGCAGACAAGGAACGTGTTATTAAAATAGAGATAGACGAAAAACTTTTACAAATAAATGTCACCAAATAGACACAGTCACTCCTTCCATCCAAAAGTGTCCTTACAAACCTATCTAGTCCTATCTGCCATAACCCTGTAAATCTATTTATGCTGTGATATAGTAGAGAAACAAAACAAAAACTACGAATGAATCGTAGCAAAAAAATCTATCGAGCTCCCCCGTGACGTCAATTTGCCCATGTTGTTTTTCCATAAGAACGTACACGAATGGATAGCAAACATTACCTACGCAAACGACCTCCCTACATAAAAGGCCTATTCCACGATAACTTTCCCCTGTTTGGGCTACTTGGCCGATTTGCATGAAGACGTTTTTCCTCTTCAACAAGCTTCTGTTTTATGAAGTAGGTTTTTGAGTCTATTGTTCGCTAAATAATTGAATTTATTAAGAGCTCCGTATTATATCCGCTGTCTTGGAGGAGTGTTTAAATTTTCCTGACAAAATGACGCCTTTCCTTTTATGTTTTAGTTTTTAAGACAAGTATAAGCCTTTAAACCGTAAATTATTTAGTTCCACTGTTTTATTTTCTTTCCGCAACATTTTCCAATCACAAGTACAACATCCAAGCAGTCTATACAAATGCGACATTGGAAGGAAAATGACGTCAAATTATTATTGTTACAAGTAATTTATGAGCAGTAATTATTTGAACAAGTACTAAGGATTTAAAAAACTGCGAACCCAAGTGTTTTTATGATTAGGTCTCCCGACCGTATGTTTGCAAGTAGAGCAAGCGGCAACTATGCATCTAGGATTCCTACCGTAGCTAACAAAATAGTTAATAACTTTGAAACGGCTGAACTGACTTTAATAAAGCATAGCTGAAACACTCCTAATTCATCACTTCACATCAAAATCGGTTCGTTCGTTCGTTCGAACTACGATGGCACAAATAAACACACACAGAGAGTCAATTCAAGCCTTGTAAAATACTCTACCGTTTTATTTCTTCTTTCTGTGTGTGTGTCTGTCTGTGGCACCGTGGAGTTCAAACGGATCGACCGATAATGCTGTCTTTTTTATTTGATCGCTAGTTTCTTTGCTGTGGTTCTTAGCTATGTTTGGTCAAAATTGATTCATGATGGCCGTCTCCAAAAAATGGCCGATAAAATATTTTTCACAACCTCCCTCAATATGGCTTCTTAAATGAAAGGGCTTGACTAGTAGAATACTATACTATATGACTATGATCCTATGGCAAATTTGAAATCAAAGATGGCCGCCATCACAAAATGGTGTATTACATATTTTTTTCAGGACTCCTACAATATGCTATCAAATGAAAAGGGTGGACTAGTAGAATACTGTACAAATTTTAAATCCAAGGTAGTCAGGGGTTAACCAAAATTGTTTATTTTATACTTGTAGCTTATTAGAATCATTCTGCGTAACTCTTTACATCGACAACGATGGATTCGTATGTAACTCTGTACAACACCAGTAACGGGATTCAGAGCAGCCACTGATCCGATAACAGTTCAAGCCGAGGGTTTGATCTGATGAAGTGGAAAAAATCTCTCCACATCCCGTTCTTGTGTCGATAGGCTGCTTTGACATTTTATCGCGTCATGTGATTGTTCGACATGTGATTGGGCGCGACATGTAGTGAAAACTCTATACTTGTATTACAAAGAGGCAATTTCGATTTTGACTTTGTGTTACATTTTTTGTGACAAGTTAAATATAGTTTCACTGCCTCTGTTCACTCTGTTCTTAAGACAGGAGGTTAAATTCGGTTTTAAGCTATTGCATAGCGCTATATATTTATCGCGGGCCTGGGGACCGAATTTTAGTGATCGTGCATCTCTTTCTTATGTTCACAAGAAAGAGGGATGGTAAACCGTAACGCCGTCCTCCGCACTCGGTCATTCGACTTAGAATCTTATTTGTATTAGCTTTACAGACTAAATGCTCTTAGCTGTCGAAGACTGACTAGATTTTATACTTCTCTGCATTTTTTTTTATGGTAAACAAATGTCACTCTTCAAAATCAAAGCAATTCCGAAAAATTGTTAAATCCCTATTGCTTATGTTGATAAAAATGCATGCAACATGCAATAGCTTTACCGCGGCAGTCCCCGAGTGCCACACTTATTTTTTTTTTGTATGAATGTTACGCGCTACCTCCACCAATTTTGGATCGATTTTGATGATAATCAAAAGTGATCTTATTTAAGATTTTACGATATAAGTGTAGCGGTGTTTAAAATATTATTTCAATAACTTTGGATTTATACTTTAGACTTTTGATAAGATCAAAAATAATGATTTTCAAAATTTGCTTACCTTCCTCGACGTACTTATTTGTGTGTTAAGTAGATTTCACAACAACTATGAAATCTAAGTGAAAAAAAGCCGAGTTGAGAGGTTGAGTTGAGTTTGATTTTAAATTGAAGTCTGTTTTTGTTTTAGGATTTTTGTGTAAAACTAAGTTATTGAAGACTAGTGATTCTTTTTTTTTTGTTTGATTGTAATGCCATCTGTTACTAGACTTGATGCTGCTGATGCCATGTAGTATATACGATAGAATTTTGATGGTAAAAACAATATTGTATATAAATTTAAATTCAGACATTCGATCAAATTTCAAAACTAAGTCATCTAGGTATATCAAAGAAAATTTTATTATTGCTATTTGTTCATATTTCGAAAATTTATCGACATCGCACATTGATTTCGAAAAGCTGATGGAGCTTTTCGAAGCTTTTCTTGCCGTCTTTAAGGACCAAGTCAAACAGTTCTATTTAATGCAGTCATCAGCAAGTTGAATTCATCATTTAAAATATAGTAATTGTTTTCGTTTTTGCATATATTGTTTTTAGTTATATATGTTCAACGTTTTATATATTAGTTTATTTTTATTTATTTTTTACTTATTTGTGTATTAGGATGTAAAAATATTAATATGTAATATTGGTATATTATTGTATAGAATTAAATTGCATATGTAGTATTTATTAGTGTGTTACTATAACTCTATACTATCCAGAAGTGTAAGCATCTATGTACTCCAAATTGTACCCTCGTATTCCATTACTTATATATAATTCACCATCCTACGGTTGCCTGGAAGAAATCGCTCTTAGCGATAAGGTCGCCCATTGTTACTTTATTTTAAGGCGTTTTTGTATTTTGTTTTATTATTTTAAGTGCAATAAAGAGTTTATCTATCTATCTATTTCGATGAAATTTCTAAGGGACCACCTCTAAGCTATGATAAAAAATAAAACAATAAAACAGAACCATCAAAATTTAATCACAATTGGCGGAGCTATCGCGTTTCATTCATACAATGTTACTTCCATGTAAGCACGCCCCGTCATATATCACATCGTCGCTTAACAACGGGGGAGATGGTGGTCAAGTGTGAACCTATTATAGTTAAAAACACAAACTAATTAAGAACCTCCTCCTTATTTGAAGTCGGTTTAAAACTACCATACGAAAACCATCTAAAACACGAGAAAAAAACATAAATTCTTTTTATTTCATAACCTTAATAAACTAGATTTTCACACATCCGCACCGTTGTCGGACATTCCGAAAATCACCGGAAATAAAATTGTATCAGGGTTTCCCTCCCAAGTCCCCTGTCAAGGTCGCTACTGGGAACCCGTAACCTCTCTTATAATCCTATTAAACTGTCGGAGCGAACGTGCCAACTCCTAACTCGGGTACTCGAACAGAACGCGATACTGACACACCTCAGTTAACAAACTTGAGGAAACTGATATTAGATCCATTAATGTACTGTTATGAGAGCTGTTTATTGTACTCGTAGTTTTATTTTACGAAGCGACGTGCGTCTTACTTGTGGTGAAACAAATGTCCATTGTCTAACTCGCCCCGTTGTTCTATACCATTAAAACAGTCCGAAATTTCTCTTATTATTGTACCACAACTCATTCAACCGTACATACTCCTGCTAGTTTGAGTCTCTCTTGGATAGTCTTAAAATATGAAGTCTACTTTAAATTTTCATAACTAGGACTCGAGGATTTCTCTCATAAGAAGAGAGTCGAGATTTTATTCCACGAAGGCTAGCTAATTGTGAGGTAGCGGAAATCACATGTTCTTTTATAGCACGCCCATATTGGAACGAAGTTCCTTATCGCGCGTTGTGAAAGGGGGCTAGACGGAAAAAATTCTTACGAAAAGTTGTCACGACACTTTTTGCTATTGTAAGCTGCAGGTTTTTTGTAAATAATAAAAAATAATAATAATTCCTTCACTAATTAATCGAAAGGAACTTCGTTCCATCCGGGTGTCCCTTGACACTTCTCAAGTATGTCAGTGGTGTCCACAAATTGTACATTTGCACTTGTAAAAATACTCCGAAGTGCGGGAGAGATCCGAACCTACAACTTGACTATTATGAAATTGAACGATCTCGCTGCTGAGTGTTCAGAGCTTCTCCTTCCGAAGAACTTACTTATTATTATTGTCATGTAATCTTTTTCTTAATTTTTAAGTTTTTTACAGTATATACAAAAAATACAAACATGTAAAAAACTTGAAACTAGGGTGTCGCCAGCAGCGGGGCAGGGCCCAAGCTACCGGTGGTTAGGGCCGCAGACTGAGGAACCTCCTGACGATGCGCGCCGTGTCAAGAATGACTGCCTTCTGCATCTGGCCCTTAACCCAACCGTCTAGCGAAAGTCTCTTGAGATGTTGGTCGAGACTTTTCGCTACAAGGCCGTATGCCGACACGACTATTGGGACTATGATCGTCGAATCAACATCCCACATGGCGGTAACCTCATGAACCAAGTCAAGGTACTTGCTAAGCTTGTCCTTCTCAGATTTCACGAGGATCTCGTCATGTGGTATAGTGATATCGACGATCACATCCCGACGCTGAGACCGGTCTACCAGCACGATATCAGGCTTATTGGCGACAATAGTCCTGTCCGTGATGATAGAGCGGTCCCAGTAGAGCAACGCACGACCATTTTCGAGAACTGGCAGAGGTGCGTACTTATAGTACGGCACCTCTGACTCGACAAGGCCGTGTCGAAGAGCAAGTTGCTGGTGGACGATCCTGGCTACTAGGTTATATCTGTGCAAGTACTCGCCGTTAGCAAGATGCGAACAACCGGAAATAACATGACGAAGAGATTCGCCTGGACGGCGGCATGCCCGACAAATGTCGACCGTACCGTCCTTCATTATGTATTTCCGGTAATAGTTCGTCTTGATAACCTCGTCTGCAATTGCACAGGCAAAACCCTCGGTTTCTCCGAAGAGGTCCCCGAAGTGCAGCCAGTTCACCGACGCGAGCAGATTCACATCGGGTCCCGTCAGGACCCAATATAGGGCAAAGGCCTCCCTAGGGCAAATGAAAAGTTGAAGTACTCCAACTATTCCCTATCTGCGGCTAATACAGTCCAGTCATTCAGATATTCGTCAAGGTCGTCTTAACATCGCTGTTTTGATCTGTCGCGACGTCGTTTGCGATCTGACTTCCACTCCGTGGTAGCTTTTGCCCAATGATCAACTGACCGAAATGCAGCAAACATTTCCAGCCCAATCCCACTTCAATGGGCTGCTTTTTGAGTCACATCAGCTATTCCGGTTTCGGAAAGCAGTAAGGTGTTTAGTGTCCAGTCCATTAGTTCTACATAGCCCGTTGGCAAACTAAAAGGTCGGACTTCTGACTTTTATTCAAAAAAGCAAGCTTGCGCTCCTTGTGTTAGGGAGCGCAAGCTTGGGTTGTTACGCTCTACGTATAGGGGAGAATGCACATGTCCATGAGTGTGCGTTTTAGGGATAGCTACATATTTCCCTTCATAAAGTATTTCATGGAAGCTTCAAGCTCTTAAGAACTTTCATACTTACCTCATATTATACTAAAGAACATACTTATCTTATATTAGAAGTACGAGTACAAGTCATAAATAAGTTTCCATTCGCGACACGAATGCACTCGATGTGTCTTGAAAAGTTTACGATATCTACCTTTTACACTTTTATGATATTTTTCAGGAGTTTATGATGCTTTCAATGATTACCTAACATTACATTGTAATGTATACAGAAGCGGAATATTTAGACAGTGACATTCATTTACAGAATAAAAAACACTACTAATTACAATTACAATAGTGACGGCCTAGTCTTGAAATCAATTTTGCGAAATCGTAGGCTTATTTATTTACCTTAGAGTATTTTTTCAACGGCATTATATGCAAATTCACCATCACCACAGGCTTTAACCGTGAAACAAAATACCATGAGAAAACCGATAAGTTCCAAAACACCTTTCGAGGGCAAACGTCAACTGCTTATTGAGACTTGGTCAGCATTGATTAGTCTATTCTAGTCTATCTCGTTCAACAAAACGGCGACATTATTTCATGGCTGATGTTACAAAACCGCGAACGAAGTGATTTGACTCCACGTTTGTGATAAGAACGTCTAGTTTGTGGAATGCGTTGCCTGAGTGGGTTTTTCCCGATGGTTACAATCTTGGTGTCTTCAAATCAAGAGTGAATCGGTTTCTTAGGTAAGCACGCTCCATCGTAGATCGCATCATCCTTTAACATCAGGTGAGATGGTGGTCAAGTGCGAACCTATTATAGTTTAAAAAAAAAAGCATTGATTGTTATGGTTATTACTCTCTTCTTGGGAGAAAAGGTCCCGAGTCCCAGCAGTGGGAACATAATTATTAGAATTTAGGACTTGTTTATGAAGATCTGAGCTCTAAATTCTGCATTCTTATTCCAAAAAAATGTTTTGAATTTGAGATGTCACAATTTTGAACATTCAAATCAAATGAGAATGTTTTATGTTAGTGACATGACTTGTAAAACGAGTATTGTGAGTCGGAAGCTAGTCGTATGACTCTTTGCAGAGACCGCCAGGGGAAATACCAAAGTTTTTCCAGATGTATTACCAAGCAGTAATGTTCCAACGTTACTCTGTGCTCTTATTTTTAACACAATCAAAAGTGTCTAACGTGCCTGTCTCGTTGCTCCGTCGCCGCTCCGACGCTACGCCGCCGCCACACGACATTAGTGGGCGCGAACCCATAAGACTTTCCGATACCAAAAAGTGCTCATCGCGGCTGAATTATTAATATCAAAAATACCTACCTAATGTGTTTCTATGTTTAATAAGTATGTATTTAAAACCATATACTGTATTATATCAGCGATCTGGCCGCCATATTACAAGCTTTGCTTAGTTTGGGGTCAGTTGGTGTTGTGTGTGAATTGTCCACCAATATTTATTTATTTATTTAATGTACTTATAACTGGCTATGTGTACAAGCAAACCATCGTAGTTCAAATACTGTCTGAAGGTGCCACATCGTGAATGAAGCTTATGACGTTAGCCTTGTTAGAAAGACATGTTTGACTTTCAATTCCCGCCAAATGCCTGCCATTATTTTTAACACGAAGTCACAAGTTACCGCCTAAAAGGAGGAAGCGGTTTATTGGCTCTTTGCGTTTCTTTATATAGCTTAAGTTTTTAAGGAAAAACACTCGTTTTCTTTATCCTTCTTGCGAACTGGGAGGCACGTTTGGGACCAATTATTTATTTGACACAATTGAACCGACAGCAAATAATAGCTTTGAAACAAAGGCTTGACTGGACTGCAGTCATTGGTTAATTAATTGCAATGCTAACAGTTAATTCAATTCGATTCGGTGTTTTATTTAATCATTGCTTGTGTAAACCAATATTCTGGGAAACTACTGAAAGCCTTTTTTGTATTGTTTAAGCTAAATAACAAAACTCATACAATTTTTCATCACATATGAGCTCTTTCTTTCAGTCACATTTTACGAGTCAGAAATGTGATGTAAAGCAACACGATTGTCCATAACAATGCAGTAGCACACATTTATTGAACACGAAGAGTCAAAATCGCTGGCTAGTGCTACGCTACGCTCGTCACTCAGAGATTTAAGATAATGTTTACTTTCTCTATACTTTCTCTGTTATCATTGTTTTCAAACTGCAACTCAGTATTTTTTGTAGAGTACTGCTTAGTGGTACACTCCGCGAGGTATAAGCTGAGCTTTGCATTAGTGTGAGTGATCACCAATCAGGCAGGAGCTTGAAATTTTGTCCGCGAGGTATAGGCTGAGCTTTGCATTAGCGTGAGTGATCACCAATCAGGCAGGAGCGCGGCGAGACAGAATGGCGCCGCGCCTAAGGCCGGTTGTCACACCTACACTATCCATGTACACTCACACAAATGCAAAGCTCAGCTTATGCCTCGCGGAGTGTAGAATATAACGGTTTTACATAAAAATAAAACCGATATTATGTGCCGAGAACGGAAAACATACAGCATTATATGAAGAAGCAGTATGTATACTTATCTTAATAATCTGTGGTCGACGTCTATACCATAGACAATTAGCTTCATCTTGACGCCACCAGAGGGCGCCGCAAGCGCGCCACCAGCAAGGGCACCCGGCGCGGTGCGATCTTTGGGATTCATAGTCTTCACCAGAAAGCCCTTTCTAGAATGCTGTATGTTTTCCGTTCTCGGCACATAATATCGGTTTTATTTTTATGTAAAACCGTTATATTGATGTGCCTCAGGAAACATACAGCATTATATGAAGACGTGTTTGTTATCTGCTGGTGTAAGTATGTCCAAAAAGAACAACGCTATGATGACTGAAACATTTGAATACTTATTAAAATAAAGTGTTCAATAACATTTTGTAATTAGCTAAATTAACAAAGCTAATTTGTGTGTGATGTAAACTTTGAAGAACATGATTAACCATTTATGTTAATTTCGCAGTAAATTAACCTAACATGCTTAATGTGTTAAGATATTTCCATGTTTTGCTTAATAATGTCATCAATCGATTGGGTATTTGATCATCCAAAGGCTACTGCTATATCTGGTCTACATCTCCTAGTTGTACGTTCATGGCACTGTCTCACTGGACTGGACATATCCAATTTCTTAATAACAAGATGTTAAGCAACTGCTATAGATAAAATTTATTTGATTTGACTCGAAAGCTATTCTGTTTTTCTCAGATAGGAACTAGAAAAATGTGATAAGACACAAATTATTCTTATTTTCCATGTTCATACTGCTATATAGCAATAATACCTATGTATATTTCGGTCTATAATATTTAAAAAGGGTTATTATTTAAAGAACTGTTCCAAACATATATGTTTTACATACTGTTTTTGGAGGAATTGGAAAACAACCAATCTACATAAAGTAACTCTCTAAGACTTCAGGTAGCTGTAGAATTCAGAAGATTATCGCTTTCATAAAATTTTAAATGTACATAAATATGAAGTTCCATTTTAGTGTGTTGTCTGCAAATAGGCGACATAATATAAGTACTTACTACGTGTACTAATTCTGTTTTAAGTGATAAGCTGTTATTTTAAACTAGACTTATCCGTGTTTTAGCTATGTCAGCAGTTCTTGAATTTTAATATCAAATTATAATTATTTTGATCAGACTTAAGATATATTATAACATATTTAACGCATATAAGTCCTCGCTCGACCATCGTTTCGTCCGGTGCCGAGTGACAGTAAGGGTTGGCAATGATTCACACTGACCTAGCGTTATTTTATAAACTATTTTTTCTGTGAGTTTCTCACTCAAATCTACCCTCATTTTCTCAAAAATCTAGGGTTTTATCAATACTCATGAAGATTTCAATGTGATGACACTCTACAGCGACATTTACCTAGAATCTTTCTAGGTAACGCGTTATCCACCAGGCCGCACCAGCCTGTTGGACCATGGCTTTGGCCGACTCCCAGTGATGGGAACGAGTCAGAAGGCTGGGCTGGTTTCGTATAAATATAATTTTTTTGTTGGCTAGTCGAGAGCCACTACCTTGTACGTCCTTGTTGAACAGCTCGAATGTGCTAATAATAACCAGGAAAGAATACTGGAATTTGGGTTCATCAGAGCTTGTCGAAAGCATTTATAGGCTTTGTTGACGACATTTTGCAATTATTTGTTGCAAATGGATCTTTTGAATCCGTTTATTTATAAAATATGGTGGTTCTTAGTCACTGTTTTAAATCTCATACTCAAGCTTAAAGTTAAGATACCGTTTACATAACGGTTCTGCTACAATTATTTCATGTTACTGTTCACCGTATCTACTTTCAATTTGGTTTTGGTGTTATCTCGAAATGATAAAAATCTTAAATCTTTTCCATTAATATTTAACCTTATTATTACTTATCAGATTTCATAAAATCGAAGAGCATACGGTTTCTCTCTTCAGAATAGCGACTATACGGCAAGCTGGGCACTCTTTCACAAACTAAATATTAATCAACATTATCGCTCATTGGAATTGAAAACACAATTGCGTAGGACGCGTGTTTTTAAATTATCATGTGTTTTAGGAGTATAAACATCATCAGGGAATGTCAGAAGAATGCAAACGATTCGTGGTCATAGATTCCTTCGTTGTTGTGATAGAGTATTAGTCGTTAAGTAATTATTCGTAGTTAGTATGGCTCATGGTGCTTTGTGTATTGAAACATAATGAGAAGTGGCTCCGCGCCACCACACCATCGCAGTAGGTACTACATCCTTTTTGTTAAATCATGTAAGTACAAGTCATACTTGACGAAGCTGTTACTGGTTAAATCTGAGATGGCGGATATTAAAGTCTGCCGTATGGTACCAGAAACAGTAAAATTTAAGCCACCCTTCAATTCCAATTTAAGCAAATCAAATCTAACTTTTGCGTCAGATGTAGGTAGATTCATGTACTTTTCTATAAACGCTGTTATATGTAGATATATGTGCGCCATAGTTGACCTGCTCCTATTTTCTGTCAATAACCTTCCAGATACATAATGTGAATATACATAGATACATGCTTTCTCGATCATAGTTTTGAGGCATTTCCAGTGTCTCGCGGCTTCCGCAACCTAGAGACGTAACTTGGAACGCTGCACCAGAAGGAAGTCGTTCAGTAAAGACGGACACGACCCTTCGAACGCAAGGTCTCCGCGACCAAGCGTGTGTTAGTAGTAAGATATGGTGTGGGGACCAGGTCCAAAACAAGTATTGGTCAAATATATTGGACATGAGTATGTTCCAAGTGTCTCATGGCTTCCGCAGCCAAGAAACTTAACTTGGTACTGCACCAGAAGGAAGTCGTTCAGTAAAGACTGACACGACCCTTCGAACGCAAGGTCTCCGCGACCAAGCGTGTGTTAGTGGTAAGATATGGTGCTGGGACCTGGTCAAATGTGAGGTATCAATTGTTCCAAATGATGTCTCGCGGTTTCCGAAATCTAGAGGCTTATTTAAATTTTTATTGCACCAGAAAGAGGTCGTCTTGTAAGATTAGTGCGAAGTGCGACCCTTCGTACGCAAGGTTTCCGCGACCAAGCATGTTATGAAAAATGTGGTGCCAAGGAGAGATCAAAATTTAAATATGTATACGTATTAAAATAAAACATGCCATAAAACATTTGATAATACAATAGAACATCTACTTGAATGATATATTTTTTTTATAAATATCTCTGAAATTGGCGACATTGATGCCTTGCTTCTCTTCCGCAGAGAAGGTTTGTTTTATAACATGGACTCCTCCCCTGAATCGATAGTTATCGATGTGATGAGTTGGATGTAGTTGTGAATTTTAAATCTATTGAAATGGGTTTATGTGAAATTTTATTCTCCCAAATAGTTATATTGGCGCCCAGAGCTCGCCATTGCATATGAAATACTTATTTTTTTGTAGGTATGTAAGAATTTTAAAATGCAATACATTCACGATCGTATTGTATAAAGGATCCAAACTTAGAATCTCCTTACATAAATAAATGGTTATGCATGTATGTTTGCAAATTTGTCCACGTTGTAGCAGCTTACTTTATTCGATAGTGCAACTAAATTAAGTGATGGTGTAATTACAATAGTGCAACTGAACTAAGTTTCGTCAAATCTTAGTTAATAATGCGTATAATTATGATATATTCATTTCAACCCCCATTGGCACGTCTATGTATTTGTATACGTCTGAACTAGTTCGGTGGACACCGAAGGGTATAAAATTTAATTTCGTTTATACCTGTTTTTGATGTTTTAGTTAATTTCATAGAATATTATTCAATGTTGATTCCGATTCTGAATAGCCATTTTTCCTTCTTTTTGAAAAGTGGGATTAGATGTTGCCATAATTATATGTAATATTGAGATACTCTTAATAAGTTTAGCTTCCCAGATGTTACTAAGCAGTAACTTATTGGTTACACACCTTATCAAAGTGTATTAGTATTAGTAGGTAGTTGAGACAAGGTTCAAACAGTAAATAATTTAAACAAGCCAGTTAAAAACTGGGAGATGCACCTGAAACCCTTAGTTTTTCTTTTAGCGGACACGCTGCCAAGCGGGTAGGTACATGCTGTAGATTTACTTAGCAATTTAACGTTAGCTGGTCTAATAATTTACATAATAGTCTTCAAAACCTTTTTACGTGTGTCTACCCGCATGTCCAAAGAGTATCGGTCACATACTATGTTGGTACAAGTGTGTTCCAGCTATCACACGGTTTCCGCAACCTAGAAACGTAATTTGAACTGCACCAGAAGGAAGTCGTTCAGTAAAGACTGACACGACCCTTCGAACGCAAGGTCTCCGCGACCAGGCGTAGATGATCGAAATGTTTTCGATATATTGGTCAAAACCATACATTAGAGATTAGGCAAAACTCGCACTAGTGAGCCAGCTGCTCACTTTTGATAAAATGCATATAAATGAATGAAGACTGACCTGCATGTATAAGACCTTGATTCTGGAATCGGTCGATCTCACCTTTTACCACGCAGAGGATTTACCATTTTTCTTCGATGGATGAATTATCCGCTTCACTCACGGGTACTTCGAAAATCTCAATCCGTTGAGATTTCAATAAAATTTCGTGTAATATATAAACACATTTAAAATATTTTTCGATAGTTATTAATTGTTAATTAGTGATAATTGATTTTTTTTTTTTTTTTTTTCTATAATTTCGACCACTCGTGGCGAAAGTATACAACGCTATGAATCCCAAAGATCGCACCGCGCCGGGTGCCCTTGCTGGTGGCGCGCTTGCGGCGCCCTCTGGTGGCGTCAAGATGAAGCTAATTGTCTATGGTATAGACGTCGACCACAGATTATTAAGATAAGTATACATACTGCTTCTTCATATAATGCTGTATGTTTTCCTGAGGCACATCAATATCTGACAAAGTTTTGGTTTTCCTTACACAGATTCTGGTAAGAGTGTAAAAATTGGCAGTCATAACAACTGCCGATAATAGTGAAAAATTAAAACTCAGGGTTTGATAGCTGACTTAGGAAACTACGCGGGTAAAACCGGAGGGCGTGGCCATGAGCATGGAATGCAATAGTAAATGCTGGCGCTTTACTAAATAGCCAATGGCCATGGTCCCGAGTTTGCCCGAAGATTTCTTATCATTCCCGTGACGATAAAATTAGGTGCACCTCGGCATGATCTAATACCACCTTCCCTTTTTTTTCTATCGGACTACTCAAAGCTCGAAAGAGCGACATCGTTGCTTGGTTGATGTTTCTAAGACACGAACTAAGTGGTTTGACTGTATTTTTATAAAAAGAACGTCTAGGCTGTGGAATGCGTAACTAGGTTTTTCGTGATGGTTATAATCGTAGTGTCTTCAAATCGAGAGTGAATCAGTTTCTTCTAGATAAGCACGCTCCATCGTAGACCGCATCGTCGCTTAACTCAGGCAATATGGCGGTCAAGAGTTAACCTATAAAAGTTAAAAAACAACTTATAAAATTTTAACTACTATCGGCACTCCATTAACACTGTCATTTTTGTCAGTATTTGAGGTGCTTATTTTGACGTGACAACGTCTTATAAATTGGTTTGCCGGGTGACGCTTCAAGAAACTGCGTTACGCTCCGCTCACGTTATGCGCTCACAACGAGAGCGAGTGAGAGGCACGCGTCCCTTCCACTCGGGCATGGTTAGCCCGCCTAAGAGCGAGAGAGACAGACATAAAAAGTGAAAGGCACGCGTCCCTTCCGTAAAATTATTTTACCACTCAAAGTCGTTGTCACGTAAAACTTTCGCCCGTATACCGACTTTACAGGCAACCAATTTTTTTACTAATTCTATCGCTCTAAAGCTGAGTAGTTTTGTTTTCTGTTCACATCCGCCCTTCTACCGCCTAGCTAAATCGGCTTTCGCTTTGCTATTGCGGTCTCTATCATTTCAAGCGGAAAGAAAAGAGAGAGATATTTCAAAGCTAAAACATTTTTCGTTGGGCGGTAGACCCCCGCTCGTAAGGTCTCTGGAGAACAAACCATTACTTCTTAAAAACTATCTCAAATGTCCAATACATTGTATCCTGATGTACTTAAAACAAGCCAAATGGCTACAAACTGCGTATTAAAACTCCTAGTTAATAGAAGTAGGGCCTATTTATCTCAATATAACTCAAGCCGTAAAATACAGCGTTGGAAGTTAAGCTCCACAACTGGGAGAAATCTCAACTGAGCTCGTAAAGCACTTTACGATCGCTAAAAATCACTTAGTTTCCTATTTCGGTACGCTGGATTAGTTTTAGGGCAAGTTTTATACGATTACACTAGATTAGGTTTCTAGGACAAGTTTTAAGGATAAAAAACAGGGAAAAAATCCTAATCTGAGGTTAAAAAGTACGAGTACAATAGGTTTGCTGTTATGAATAGTAGTGGTAGGACTCTTAACAGAGTTCGCCTGGTGAAGTGCCACATCTTTGTCAATTATTTCGTCAAGGAGTAAAGCGTAAGCTTTACTGTGTTCCGGTTCGAAGGGCAATGTTTCCAGAGAAATCACAGGGCTTAGAGATATAACAGTTTAGATCTCTGGGTGACGAGCGCAGTGCAGTGCTAGGTAATGATTTGGACTCCTCATGTTCCAATGGATGCATGTCACTGTGCTGTTATGGGCAGATATGTTGCTTACCATCAGGCACATGTCATCCTCGTCTCATCACTCTTTATTTAAATAAAAATAAAAACAGTGGGAGAAAAATCCTAATCTGAAGCTAAAAAGTACAATAAATCGGGCAGAGCCTTTATTAACAAAACTAAAATACAAAGAGAACTACACTACGCTACATACTTAACTACTTAAAATTTACATATCTGAATTATCCAAAAGACTTTAGGTTTGTTTTCATAAAATAACCAGCAGCGCTCTACGTCTTCACTCGCGTAATTCTCGATCCATTTGTTTTTCTGTAACAAAAATTAACTAATGTTTTATTTGAGACTATTATCTATGTACCAAAGTTCATCCAGATGCTTCAGTAGCTTTTGTGTGACAACGTTACAAACATACATACAAACTTTTACGTTTATAGTATTAATAAGGATACTTACTAGGTTTTACTGATAAAAAAGCAGGAAAAATAATTAAATAACTTTAATTTAAAAAACCCGACTGCTAAAAGTCAACAAGTAAAAAAACATTACACATACCATCTAAAAACACTTGGGTGACTGACGCGAATCTAACGACATCTTAATTATCAAAATCCATCCAGCCGTTTGGAAGATACGTGGGAATAAAGAAATTTGCAAACATACAAGATACGCGCGAAAAACATAACCCTTTTCTTTCAGTCCAGTAAAAAGAACAAAAACTTGGTATTGGGTGGGAATAGAACCCATGCACCTATAGCCCTGTTACCAGACACTAACAATGGGCCACGAGGCAGTCATGTCATAACGGACCAGGCTAAAGTTGTAAATTACGAGTATAAGTTTTCATTTCTAGGGCAGCCCCTATGAAAGCTATTTTTTGTTCTCCTTAATACCTTATTTATCTCATCTTAAACAGTATATTAGATCAGTCGGGAAGATGGGCGGTCATAAAATGGTAGGCCCGGGTTCGAATCCAACCGGCCGCTTTCCTTTATTCAAGTTAATTTTTTGAGAAAATCTGTATGTGTCTAAATAACCGAGCAAAGCTCGTTCACCCAGGTACTTTTGCTTATATCGCAAAATATGTCACTATTATAAAATATTACAATAATAAAATTCAAGTTAAAGTTGTGTTACCATTCCAATTCCAGTCTTTTCCCCTAAATTCTGTAGGAAAAGAAAACGTTATTATGCAAGTTTCAGTAAATAATGAGGCACAGCGTGTGTCCGACGTGTCCGTATTAGGGTTCCGTGGTTTTAGATTGATGGGTTTAGTTAAGAACGTTAGAGTATTTCGGAACTATCTGAACATTGCTATTACGTAACTTTACGCGTGCGTTTCTGCATTGGATTCGCCAAAAGTGACACTGAAATGAAAATATTGAAGTACATTATTCTGTCACAATGAAAGAACCCAATCGGAAAGCTCGTAGCTCGAAAAAGTGACATCGTTTCATGGTAGACTGTGGAATGGTTTTTCCCGATGGTTTCCAGATGGTGTCGGTAAATATTGTCCACAACACAAACATAAACTAAAATATATATTCTACTAATGGCGACCACATCACTAAAAGCAATCTTGTCCAGACAACCGAAGGATGAAGAGTAATATCAAATAAAAATAGACGAGGTAAGGGAGAATGTGACAAAGGTGTAAGTTATACAAACTATGAAGCTGAAGAGTTTGTTTGAAAGCGCGAATCGCAAGAACTACTGGACCGATTTCAAAAATTAGTTCACAGTTGGATATTTCATCCCTAAGTGCTTTAGGCAATATATTGTATATAGGTACCACGGGCAGAGCCGAGGTCTACTGCTAGTTAAGAATAATCATACATTCTAATACCAAAGCTAAGGATGACATTTAATTTTGCTACTACCCCGAAACTCTTTGTTCTCGAAATCCGTTTTATTTTTAGCCTTGTTCTATTTTTAATTCAGACTGGTTTGGATCTGGCGCGGTGCCATCTTTTTTGGGATGTACCAAATTTGGCACAGTCTTGCGGAATAATAAAGAATCAATGGACTTACTAGAATAGCCGGGTATTCCAGTTGATCTAATGGTATAATTATGTTACTTTATTATTATCTCGCAAGGAAACAGGAAAATCTTTATTTGAGCATGTGGGCCTTTTCCTGCTATTGATACGATATTACGACTATAATCATGTAAACCAACAGGCCTGTGGGTGCCATAACAGACAATGTTGCGAACATTTACATAAAGCCGTCGATATAAATCAAAAGATGTGTGCTGAGTACCTTGAAATTGTTAACACAATCCGTTTGTGTGTGTGGCGTGAGTGGTTTACTACCAATCTACTTGACCCCTAAAATCGCTAACAGAGACGTATGTTGTGGTTCTACTTATTTTGGTCGTTGACAACGAATTATGGTAGGTAAAAACATCCGGCGTTCAGTGCTTACTACAACCGACTAAAATGGAAAGAATGAGCTCACTCTTCCCAACGATAACATAATTCCGTGTGCCTAAAGCTTGGGAGGGTACATCCATTGATTAATATCGATGCATAAAGCACAATTTGTCATTAATTAGAAGTTAATGATAAATATAATAAATATAATGATAAATAGTTCTCCGTCCCATTATTTTCCGGTATAAAAAGTAATGTGTTATTCCAGACTACTATTTACTTATGTACCAAATTTGATCATTTTGTAGTTTTTCCCTGAAATACGTAATATTTACATTATATGCATACAAACATTCTCTAACACTACCGTCGACTGTTCTTGTGGCTCAGTCGGTGGTAAGTGTATCTGCAGAACTATGGGTCGAGGGTTCGACTCACACCTCAGACAAATATTTGTCTAATGTATTCAGATATTTGTGCTATATTTGAGTGTTTCTATCCTACTAAATATTTATAAATAAATGTCAATGTATGGATGTTTGTTGTTCAATCAATACTCAACGTTTATTGCTTCATTATGTTACAGATATAATAAATTAGTTATACAGATAGAATTTAGTACAAAATTAAGTCGCAACACAATGTAAATGTACAAAATACGTCGTAACGTTTGAACAGATCGGGCTGAAATTTAGAATACAGGTATATTATAGTCTGGGAGAATAGGACACTTTTTATCCCAGCAAAATAACGGGACCGGTAACTACACTGGTAGCTTCGTGAAGCGCTACTGGTATATCAAAGTACATTTGTTAGTACGATTATATAAGTACTATATTAGGTAACTGGCTACCATACTACAAAGCTTGGCTAAGTTTCGGACAAGATAGTATTGTGAGAGAAAAATGTCCACCGATGTCTATCTTTTTTTTATTTATTTTTTATTATTATTCGTAAATTACAATAAGTTTGAACAAGCAATCAGCACTAATAAACCTCGCAGAGGTTTGTGTTAGTTGTTAGCACTTTAAGTTCTCGAAAATTAATAAATACAATTACAGAAAATACAAAATTATAACTTAAAAACAATATATAGCATAATAATATATAACAATACCCCCACATCCAAAACAAAAACGATGGCACGAAAACTCACCAACCACTAATGACTTTCGTCGCAGGTATAAAACCTGGAGGTCTACTCTATTTCTATCGAAAACGAAATTTCGACCTAAGTTTCGCGACATTCTTACTCCCGTTCTTTTTCGTTCCGTCGTTTAGCCCGACCGAACATTTTTTGACCGTTACATGTTCTAAGCCTACTCTAATTCACGAAAGTCGCAACGAAGATTCTAATTTGACAGATCATTTTTCTTAGTTTTAACCTCAAAATCAACGACAACAAAAGTGTTACTTTTTGATTTGCGGATTTAGTTTTTTTTGGGAAAATATAACATAATATGGTTGTAAAAGTTATGTTTATTGATGCTGCTGTACGTGAAGACCGTTTGGAGCGTAGAAATAGCCGGTGTCGCCTGCGCAGTGGTATTAACATAATTCAAATTTCCAACTTAGAATTTGTAGGAAATTATATGTTTAGCCGGGAATTGTTTGACGAGTTTGTTGTGCCTAGAAACCTAGAAAGTTACTGCTGGTCTAGATGGGAGACTGCGACTGTTAATCCGGAGTCCGGAGACCATGGGTTCAAACCACGCGCACCATAGTCTTCTCGAAGTCTCATCTACGTAATGCCGGTTGATGTCCTAAGAGAAACAAATTCCTTCTTTCCCGAAACGGAAAAAAACAATGAAAATTTTGATCGCTTTACCATCTGTACAGTACAGCAATACTTTAGCAGCCTCAGAAGACTAAAAACATGGCTAAGAAGCACCATAGCAGAAGATCGCCTTATGGTCGGGCCATGATAAGTGTACACAGAGCTATAATAAATAAAAACCTAAATAATTTTAGTGATAAAGTGGTTGAAAGTTTTTCAAAAATCCCTGAAAGTTATGTGTTAATTGAATATTATTTTTGTTAAAATAAATAATTATTGCTATGTTTAAAAGTTTGATTTAGTTGTTATGCTGTCGAGGGCTTGTGAAGTTTTATACATTGATACTAGAAATATTCTTATTGCAATCGTCATCAAGGCAAAGACTTCCAAAATGTAACACTTAACACTTCATGCCGTCAACTCCATACTATTGACCCATTGCCTTCCTCTTAGCTAGCTGGCGACACCTTTGAATACCGCTAACTTAAAATGGTGAAGGTAATTAATGTGAAGAAACAGACATGTACCTAAAATCATTTAAAGTCATGTGTCATCCACCAATCCGCACTGGGCTAGCGTGGTGGATTATGGCCTTCTCTCGCAAGGAGCTTCTACCCTTGAAGTAGAAGGCCTCGAGTCCTAGCTGTGGAAACATTTAGTGGGTTGTTTATGCCTGGGAAAATGTCTGCATCACAGAATCGAGTCTGCTTCTAACTTTAAGTATGATAAACCCACCGGAAAAAAGAGGGATTTTATAAATGTATGTGCCAAGCTCTCTTTAGTGTCATAACTATCAAAGTAAGCCAATTTTGATGTACCACATTGTGTGCAATGATAATGCAATAATAATAATAATAAGCCTTTATTGTTTCCTTTTTTACATTTAACATAGTATATGCATATAAGGTTTGTTTACGCTAAGGACCCCTTTCGGGTATAGGCCTCCTCCCATATGATAATGCAATATAATGATTTATTTCAATTTTCATTGTAGTTTTTCATGACCATTTTACTAAAATCATTCCAGCTATTTCAAAATAAGCTTTTGTAGATATCTACAAATCAAAAGTGAAGTGTTTTCTTCTGGGTTAGCAGTAATAGTATACAAATGTGTAACTTGTAGAGTTATCTTATCCAAATATCATAAAAATCGATCCAGCCATTTGGAAATTTGTATTGGGGGTTTTTGTTTACTTTAAATAACATTTTATCTAGGAAATTAAATAAAATACCATCTTATCTAGAAAGTATATTAAAATTTATTAAGTACATCTTCTAGAATATTCTTTGAAAACCCCACACATGTAGAGTAGTGCCGCAAGAAATTCAGTGTTCCCTCTCTCTCTCTCAACTACTTCTAGTCGGACAGCCCGCAGCACACAGCCTTCTGCAATGGATTGTGGGTCTGTAAAAGAACAATGAATATTCTAATTTAAATCATCATTATGACAAGTTACTAACAAACTTTGTATCTGAGTATTGGTTTTGACCAAGTAGGTTTAACACTCTAATTCAATTTTGTAGGTACATAATATATCTCTTAGGCTGGTCGTACACGGCATCTTGAAGCAGTCAACATCGACTGCTTCATGCTATAACTGCATAGTGCACTACATACTAGGTACTATGTATGTACACACACAAACCACTCAAGCAGTTGCATCTGCTTCGGATAGTTAACAGCACTGTGAAATTTCATCTTGCAGTCGGACTGCAAGAGTGGTCCTTTGTTTGTTGATCAGTAGGTAACAGCTCAAGCTGCCGGTGCTGAATGTAATAGAATATTTGTACGTTAGAAATAATGCATAATTATAATAGTGGCTCAGCCCAATGGCTTCATCTATGTTGTAATGAAAATATGCATGTATCATTCACACAAAGCTTGCACTCGAACCACCTATTTATAACTCGGAAAGTCTGGAAATCTAGGTCCGGTTTGCCATTCACCAAATCCATCTCCCATCACTTTTATACAGCAATTTTATGCATAAAAAACTGCACGAAATACTTGCAAGGCCTTTTTTTGTTTTAATTTGTTTGTATATAATGTAAAAATGTTTTGAATTAGAACTTTCGATTTCGATAGTATCTCGTATCGTAGTGTTGCCACCTTTATTTTTCAAAATCCGTACCATAAACTTGAATAATAGTGTGAATTCAAGACTAGGGCTTCCAATATTATGGATAAAATATGTTAATTAGGTAAATGATTACCAATTTTGGTGGTCCAGTTAAGTACATCGATTGATTCATTGGTACATTTATGATTTTTATTTCATGTATGTATATGTGGTATATTATTATATAACATATTAGGTTAATGTGTATTTTTATTATATTTCAATTAGTATGTGTAAGTTTATTTATGTTGTAAATATGTAGTATGTTATTATTTATTTTCTGTTGTGAGTACTCATAATGGTGTTGATAAATGAAATGTATTAATTAAACGGGCCATGTTACTATCTTTTGTTTCTAATCCGTGCACGGTTGCCTGGAAGAGATCGCTCTAAGCGATAAGGCCGCCAATCGAAATGTAATTTTTTATATTTAGTTAATTGTTTTTTTTTTTGTATTATGGCTTTTAATAAAGAGTTTTCTTATCTCTCTTATCGTATCTTATCTTTGCGTTCGGGCATAAAATATATTTGTAATAATAATTATGTAACTTTCATCCCACCTCAGATTGGAAATGATTCAATGGTTTTCACATTATTTACAGTTTTTGTTAATTCTGTGGGTATCAGTTTGTTGGTTTTAGCTGAACGTTACGATAAAAAAAGTGAAATACCCTACATTTTGTCGCTGACGATGGTCTTCCGCAATAGGCTCGATAATTATGTTGTGTTATAGTGTACGTGTAAGTACTGCGATGAAAATACCTAGGTGTCATATTGTGTGCTTACGTGTTGTGATAAAACAGAAATTAATATTACTATCAAAACTTTTTTGCAATGGTTGTGAAATGCAAATTTAATATTTCGTGACAGGTTCAATTAATGTGGTAGTAATTAGTACCTAGAAGTTAATGTTGCGACAAAATAACATGAATAATGTAATAAACACAAGGACATAACAGCGACGAGCAGTTGACATTTTCATTTTTCTCCGTCTGACGCACTTGTTCACTATATTTTAATTCTCGCTGGAGCTCATCTGAGTTCACCCGAAAATTTCTTATCTTACCCGAGCGTGACGCTAGAATTCAATTCACAGCCCACAAAAAATCTATCTAGGCGCCCCAAATGAAGTTTTCACTGTAAAAAAGTTTTATTTTACCTCGTCATACAAGAGAAACTGTCATTATTTTACAGCGGCTCTTTTAAACCGTTTAAACACAAAAATATGGCAAACTTTATAATAAAACCTAGGAATTAAGCACACCAATACGTATATTATTAATATAATAAACTAGCAGCGCCCTGGGGTTTTACCTGCGTAGTTGCCGTTTCCATTATTTTCTCAGAATGAAGAGTAGCCTGTGTAATAGTCCAGATTGTAATCTAAAATAATGTGTTTCAAATTTCAGCTCCGCCGTTCAGATGTTACGATATGATTAAGGAAGATTAAAAATAGTTTTTTTTTTATAACGGGAATATGAAGGAGAAGAGATCTACATGGGAAAACCACGGGGTGCTGCTAGTAATAATGATGCTAGTAAGACTAATAATAATGCCAGTGATAATACAATTATTTATCAAGCTACATGAAAGAATTTAAAATATAACAAAGTTCTCAGCGCCTTACGTACGTAGTGTAATCGATTGGTTTAAAATGACATAAAAAATATTGATTGTGAGAGGATTTCCAATTTGAAGTGGGCCACATTGAGAGGCTAATACCACAGGATAAACTAGATATATAAAGAAAATACATTGAAGAATTTCAAGTTCGTTCAACTTTTCTGCTTGTTTTTTTACACCAAAAAAATAATTTAAAAATATAATCATACTGTTATTTATTTAAGTAATTCGCAAGATTCCTTTCAAAAGGTCATATGCGTACGATTTCGACTTCTCGATCGTACATGAGGTAAAAAAGCCGTATAAGTACGACTTAAATTGTACGAAGGGCAACACTAGATTTACTGTCCCTCGACAAAACGTCAATGCCAATATGAGTTTTAAGTATTAAGCGGATATGTTTGACTGTCACAAGTTGTAGTCCAAACGATTGCTTGCTGTATAACTCCTATATTTAGCAGCATAATAAGGTCTATTCTAGTGCCTCGATTCTAATTGCGTAAATAATATGATTTGCACTCGTTTCATTGAACCAATTGCTATAATTTTAAAACAAATAGATCAGATATCGTATTTTATAGTTAAATTTAAAAATACGGCATAACGGATCATAAATATGATGTTAAAGAAAAAACCGTAAATTACCGCAATGGCAATGAAAATAACCTCTCTACTTAGTCTGTGGAACCTTTTGTTTTTCATTCAATTACATCGTTCACGATGAGACTCTATGGATTTGAAAGTCCGTAGCCCGATCCGCAAGAGAAATAGAGTAAGGTTACAGGCAATATTTCGTTTTCGTTTACGGCCGTTTGCGAAGTGCGGATGCGGAGAAAGAGAGTAGACGCCCTGTTTCGACGATCTTAACGCAGAAAGGAATGAAAAAAACAAAAAGAAATCTATAAGGAATGGGCAAACAAAGTAAATTATAACAAAACTGAAATACAATAAAAACTACACTACATACCTAACTACTTACACTAAGCACACCTGAATTATCCATTGACCAGTAAAGGTCTAAGAAGGCGAACGATGTCGTTTAGGCTGGCGTGGCGACCAATTCTGTCCGCGTTTTTTGAGCAAGAGAGCCCGTGGTGATCGATTTAGTCGACGGCAGAGCATAACTAATGAAATATTATTTTTAAGAGACTGATATATCCCAATGTTGGACAAAGCCTTCCCTGTCATCTTACCACATTTTTCTATCTAGTGCCATAACAGAATGTCGGATGGTCTTTGAGCGCCCCGCAAAGTTCATGTTCCATAATTTTTCCGCACTGAAAATGTAACCTTTGTGCTATTCCAGGCTATAATCTGAATTCTCAATTAATAATAAACTTTTATTGCGGCAAAAAATTACACAACTTGTCTTACATGCTATTACAAACTAAATTTCAAGCAATAAGGATGTCAACACTAATCACCAATTAATGTTTTCTAATTCACATGTGAGTTACATCATAGAGACGTTCACATAATTTTTGTATGAAAACTAACGTGGTTTTTGCGCATATTAAATAAATACACGGGTAACTTACGTTTGTTATAATCAGTCCAGTCCGACTCAAGTTTCGATCGCGTCCGGCGACCTTTTTCAAGAAGAGTGCACGCGTGTGTTCGTATCTCGTTTTCCACACTGGATTGACTATATCTAACGTGCGTCACCCGTGTATTTATTTAAAACGTTTACATAATATTATTAGAATAGGCACTTTATGTTTCCTCAGGGCTATAGGCATGCTCAAAACCAAGTCAAGTTAACCAAGTCAACCAAGGCAAGTCAACCACAATCCGCTTAGCTTTGAATTAATTGAACTCCGGTTTGAAGGGCAATGTTACCAGAGAATTTACAGGGCTTAGAGATATAATATCTAAGATTTCTGGGTGACGAGCACAGTGCAGCGCTAGGTAAGACTCTTCGCTTCCCAATAGCTGCGTGTCACTGTGCTTAGGCATGTGGCTTACCATCAGACACATGTCATGCTCGTCTTGTCACTTTATGCTACAATAAAAAAAAATACGGGTTAACAAATTTCCTCCAAAGATGCATTTTTTAATCGACAAAACTCTTTATTAAGTAACACCAGAAAAATAACACATAATACGAACAATGACTTACATCTAGTGCCATGAATGGCGGCCTTTTCGCTAATAGCGATCTCTTCCAAGTATCAGGAAATACAAGTAAATAAAAATACTGCATATATACCATTTGTACAATACAATATCATTATATACCGGTTTCTTTTCTTTACGATGTTTTCTATCACCACTAGTGGTGATAAAACTCGTAAATTCTCAATTGGAAAAATACTCAAGATGTGCAGACAGAATTCAACTCGACGACGTTACGTTACGTTTATTGAATGAATGAATGAAAACTCTTTATTGTTCACAACTTAAAATAACACATACAATATAGGAAAACAATAAAACTAGTGAAACAGCTGGCGGCCTTATCGCTGAAAGCGCAATCTTCAATCAAAATCAATTTCTTCCAGGCAACCTCGGGGTGGAGAAAAGGATAAAAAAATATAAAAACGTGGTGCGCAATAAAGACTATTACTACGAGATAAACGTACATTCTAATAGCATTACACACAAATACTTAAGCTACTCAATTGCTATTGAATTGAACGTTCTAGCAATTACGCCACGACTTCAAACTAAATTTAATAATAATGTACCTACGTTACTACTACCTACTACCTACTCTTCGTTAACTAGAAAACAATCAATTAATTTGTTGCAATTTAAATCAGGAATCACTTTCGTATCGTAAATATTTTAGTGGAAGCTATAAAAAAATACAAAGCTTATTTAATTTGAAGCGAAATGAAACAATTAACCGTTGGCAATAAACTTTGGAGTGAGATTAGGTTGTTAAGTGCTCTCGGAGGTTTGAAAACAACGATCTCTGTGAAGGTTAATTACTGACTGAAGCCCTGAAGGGGTAGGCTACGTAGGCGTCCGCTTACAAGACAAGAGTATTGCTCTAATTCATTAAAAAAAATATGATTAGTCGAAACTTTTGCCACAAAAAAGCCCAAATTGAGGGTTATATTATATCACCGTGAAATTGTAAAACAATTAAAATAATTTTGTGGCATATTCTATACTTTGCATTAGACTGTGCCTGTGCTGCAGAAACTAGTATCTTTCATTTTAACTGTATGAAAACCATACAACATGCACATATTAAATGTCACCGTATAATAGGCGTGACGACAGGTCCTGCAATTATATTAAATTATTTGATATAATAACAGTATTTAAATATGAAATATGTACCAATTTTAATTTTGATATTTTTAGTTTAACTTACTTTATGACCATTCAAAGATGGATAGGCAAGTCCATTTTAAAACGAATTTATTAGAAAATGTATTTACCATTGGATAACCCATTCAATTTCAAGTTACTTTTGTTATGAAACCAGTTTCCTAAACGCAATCTATACTAATATTATAAAGCTGAAGAGTTTGTTTGTTTGTTTGTTTGTTTGTTTGTTTGTTTGCTTGAACGCTAGGATCTCGGGAAGTACTGGTCCGAATTGAAAGATTATTTTTCTATTAGATAGTCCATTTATCGAGGAAGGCTTTAGGCTATAGAAAATAACTCTACTATTAATTGAAGCGGAGCATTAAACAAGAATATAACAAAATCGGGAAAAAATATTCCCCTTTTGAGAGTTTTCGTACGTTTCGTGCTTTGACATGACACATGACAGCATGTGTCAAATATTGCGTCATTGAATTTCAGTAATCTGTGCATTGAATATAAACCTTTGCTAATTTTTTTTTCTAAATCTGAGTTGGTACGACCAATTTCCGACAGTTGGCGTAGCAGGTAGCTAAAGAGGTTTTTTGTTTGAAATTGATATTCTCAGGAATTAGTGAACCGATTTCAGTCATTCTTTCACCGTTGGATTTGTACAGGATCCCGATGAGTGCTATATAATATACCACGGGCGAAGCCGGGGCGGGCATCTAGTATTTAATATAGCTACCATACAAACTTTACGCGCGACGCATAGAAAATACGACGGTGTGACATCACGTTTCTGTAGTGATTTGTATGAAGCGTTTTTGGGAGAGTCCAAAATTGTGATTTTAAAATCGTGATATCACGGGAAGTTTTTAATATAACAAAGTAATTCTTTCACCTATATTTCAGTTATTGAGTAGCCTTTTGATGGCACATTAAATAAAAAATGAGTCGTCATGCCTATTGTTTACACCCGTTCAGATTATAAATTTACGACGTCAAATTACAAAATAACCTAATCTTACCTAAATTACAGGGCATACAGATAAAACATCTTATATCATGGCGAGCGCATTGCAGTGTCACTGTGTTGTTATGTAGTAGGCATGTTGCTTGCCAACAGGCATATGTCCTGCTCGTCTCGTCACTCTGTAATATAAAAAAGATTGAGATATTACCATCTCAAGCATTGGATTATAATCTGACGGGGTGGACAATGTTACGGACCTTTATACTACAGATTAATTCTGCAACACAGTTGCATCAGTCTCTTGTCTAATTATCCGAAAAAAAATATGTAATATATTTCTTTAAGCATGTCTTTCTCCCCAAGTGATGGTAATCAGCATAACGAATGATATTTACATTTTGCCACTGGAAAATGGCTTGGAAGTCGGAAATAATTGAAATGGCTTGCAGCCGACAGACGAGTGGGTAATCATTTTCTTTCCTTTCAAAAGAAACGGATAAAAGAGTCCAGGGACTTATTATGCCGATATCTTTTGAATTAGATAGCTCCAATTTTTAAGGCGTCCCTCTTAATTTTGACGAAATGAGGGAATTCGCACGGGGTTTGGGATATCTCCCAAACTCCGTGTAACTGATACTTCAAATTGCAGGTATTTTAACCGGCTTCAGAAAAGGTGGAGATTCCCAATTCGGTTCAATATTTTTTGTATGTATTTTACGCGATAGCTCTGCTAATTTTGAATCGATTTTGATGATTCTTTTTGGTTGGCAGGTCATAGTTTAGAGGTGGTTTTGTATAAATTTTACGGAAATCAGTGACGCGGTTTATGGAATATCAACGAAAACCTAAAATTTGCTTTCATGTATTTAGACGTAATGATAGGTTCTTGCGAAATTTGGTGGAATATCTGAATTTAACTTTAAATAGAAGTCTGTTTTGGTTTTTTTGAAGGAAATTAATTATCAATTTTAGTGTTGAATCTAAGTCTGTCTAACCGCTTTGTCTGATTGAAGGCATTTGATGAAGCCGTAGTGGCTTAGTGACTAAAACGTGCTATTCAGAACCGTGAAGTTGTGGGTTCCAATCCCGTCTGCATTTTTCTAAGTGCACGTGTACAAATTCGTTATCACCACTGGGTCTAACGATGAAAGATAACATCGTGAGGAAACCTGCACGTTCCTATAATCTTTAAACTATTATATTTAGTGGACTACTTATGAAGATGTTTGATGTCAGAAACGTTTAATACCGACGAATATTCCGTCAGTGTTATCTATAAACTCAAATAGGTTTCAAAAATATTCAGGACTAATGTTATAATATTCCATACAATCGCTGTCGTTACGTAGTGATTACTTCTGGTTACGTATTCATACCTCCGCCAAAGCCCCCATTTAGGCATTAGCTGCTCTGTTTATGCAATACATATAGCCGTGATAAAAGGAAACTAGAACAAAATTAAAAATTTTGATTAGTCCCCGACTACCTCAGATTTGTTTTCTGTACAACATTCTACTAGTCAAGCCTTTTCATTTGATACCCATATTAAGGGAGTTGTGAAAAAAGAAATGTATTTCGCCATTTTATGGAAGCGGTCATCTTGAATTTGAAATTTGTCATAGTGCAATGTATTCTACTAGTCAAGCCCTTTCGTTTGATACCCATATTGAGGTTGTAGTGAAAAAAATGATATAATTCGCCATTTTGTGGTGGCGACCATCTTGGATTTGATTTTTTATAGTGTATAGTATTTTACTAGTCAAGCCCTTTCATTTGATACCCATATTGAGGCAGGTTGTGAAGAAATATTTTGTCCGCCATTTTGTGGCGGCGGCCATCTTGAATCGACATTAACCAAACATAGCTAAGAACATCCGCACGGATATTAACTTTTAAATTAAAGAAACCGCATTGAAATCGGCCCATGCGTTTGAGCTTTGCGGTGCCACAGACATACACACACACACAGACAGACAGACAGACAGACAGACAGACAGATATCAAACTTATAACACCCCTTTTTTTGGTCGGGGTTAAAAAATGTTGTATTTGAGGCCAGAATATTGCTTTACGGTCAAATCGCGTTGAAACGAGAGTAAGAATCACAACATGGCATACATTTCACATTAAAAACTGCACCTATTTGTATTACGACTTTGTAAAATTAAAATGAATTTCCAAACAACTATTTAAGTAGAAATAGAGATAAGAGAACTTAAAAGAACTGTATAAGTAGATTAGTTGCTTCAGAGATTTGGTATGAATATGAAAGCTTTATCCCGGATTTGCATGCTGAAGCACGCTCCTCCTAATGCTCAATTTGTTAGTCATAGTTCTCTTCTAACTGTAAGGAAAACAAACCGACTAAAAACCGGCTTATTATGACAAATGTAGCTGCCATTTACATTGGTCCTTTATGATATGTGATATAATATATGAGGGTCGTGGGTTCGATTCCCACCCAGTGCAAATATTTGTGTGATGAATTCAAATGTTTGCAATGTGTCTGGGTGTTTCTATGTATAATAAGTATGTATTTAGAACTATATAAGTATTCTATCAGCTATCTGGCCGCCATATTACAAGCTTTGCTTAGTTTGGGGTCAGATGGTGTTGTGTGTGAATTGTCCACCAATATTTATTATTTATTTATTATTATTTATATACATTGAAAAAGGCTAACGTTTGACCGCCATCTCGCCCGATGTAACGGGCTTTTACAATGAAGCGGGCTTAGATAGATAGATTAACTCTTTATTGCACTTAATATAAAAACAAACAAAAGTTACTTATAACAAACAAAATAAAGTAGCAATTGGCGACCTTATCACTAAAAGTGATCTCTTCCAGGCAACCATAGGATGGAAAGAGAGATTTTTGAGAATAAGGAGGAGGGGAACTACAAAAAAGGAGTGATTAATACTTCTACAATTAAACAATAAAATAGATTTTAAAAACTTACCTACCTGCACGAAACCGATTTATTCTGAACTAGGAGCAAGTTGTCAATATTTTAACTATTGGGAAAACACCATTCAGGCAGTGTATTCCGTAGCCGAGACTTTATTTTAGTGGTAATAAAATTAAAAACATGTAAGTGTTTACATTGATTTTATAGCAAAATTATTACTTACTAGTTTTTAGTTTTAAGTTCAGATCTGTTGGCCTAATTTTCTTTATGTATTGTCTCTAATGTAATATTATTATTATCAAACCACTGTATTTAAATAAATGTTGTTTCTAGGCCCACATAGTTTGGAATGTAATACAGTTCTGTACAGTATACTCTTATGTTATAGTTTGTGTTTATGGTCTGGTTTGTGTGCTCATTGAATGAATAAATGAATAAATGACTAGACAGACAGACAAGCAGAAACACTTTATTATGCACACTAGCAGGCATATACTGTGAAAAAACAAAAGCATAGAAGATAACTAATAACTAGTGCCAGAAATGGCGGTCTTATCGCTTATAGCGATTTCTTCCAAGCAACCATTAATGGCCTTTAATATGAGAAAGTGAAAAACAAATTGAGGATATGTTGCGAAAGTAAAGGCAAGAAGAAAACAATACTAATAGCTACTAACTAGCCTCTTGTAAAGGGCTAAAGATTAAATTAATTTACGAAATGAGGGTATTTTTCACATTTTTAAATTTAAAACTTTTCGCTTATTGACATTTGTACATACCACCATAGCAATTTGCTTACACATATTATGACTGATTCAACTGTGCCATATTAAATAAACAGTTACCTGTATCACAGGTTACACCTAGCATAGGTAACTGGGTGTCAACTTAAATTATAATACACAGTTCTTACATGCCGATATTGGTGAAACACCTAATTAAAAAAAAAATAAAGATTAAATTATTTTAAAACTATTTCGAAGCTTACTGAACTAGGTATGCCTTTTTAGGTCAGTTTTCAGTTGACCTACATTATGGCCAGTATTTCCACACCCTGCAACTAGAAACTTTAAATATCTTAAAATGCTTTTAAAATTGGATCATCGGGTTTTGATAATATAATCCTATTTATGTATGCCAACTGGACGGTGAGTCGCTTCACTTCCAATTTTTTAGTAATTTTGCCCGACTCTCGCTTAAAGTGATATAAATATTCTTTGTTATCATGATACAATAATATTAAAGAACCATAATAATTCAAACAATCTTTACCACACAAGCGAATATAAAAAAAACGATAACTTAAATTAGTCAGAACTGAATTCCATATTACAGCACAGTGGGAACAAGCACAGTGCAGTACTGGCATTAATATGCAAAATTCTTAATTTACAAATAGATACGTACTACTTGCTGTATTAAGCAGGCGTATTGCTTATCGTAAGGTGCCTGCAGTCTTTGCTTGTCTAAATATTAAAAAAATATATTATACTAGCTTTACCCTGCCACGCTTCGCTGTGGCACATTGTGATGCAAAAGTTAGATAAAAACAATCCTTGATGCGGATTATATATCATTGTAAAATTTCAGCTCGATCGGTGCAGAACTTTTTGAGTTTTTGAAGCGTACACAAACCAACATAACATTTTTATATATGAAAAAAAAAAGATGTGTTGAATTTCGATTGTCGTCTTTATTCAATCAGTATATTGTCGTATTATTAGGAAAATACACCCTTACAATACTACATCGTCATCCGTAGCCTTCAAAATCTCTGGGCTTTTTTCTTAGTAACACTTATTTGAACATAATATAATAAATACTATTTCGTCATCCGCAGCTGTCACTATCTCTGGGCTCTTTTATTAGTATAAGACTTACTTATTTGAAAGAAATCTACTTTCAAACACGTTGAAGCAGGTGAGTACTCGACGTGTACACCTCACAGTTACAAGTAGACGCGGGGGTGTAGAAGTACGTATTCGAAGCAATTTCCCCTAGAGCGGAAACGTGTTGGAACGAACGAGCCAACTTTAATCATCACGATCAGAGTCGGATTTAGGGACGGCCCTTCCAGTAATGCTAGTGAAATCTGTCAATTAAGTTATATTGAGTTACGGGTGAGTGAAATTCTTAACTTAAAACTCAATTCAATTGATTAGGTCCGCAGTTTTTTTGTAAAGAACACTTGTTTTCACTTGAAACATCTCGTCATCTCGCCTAACGAAAAACTAGGCTGTTTTTATAGACATGATGTTGTTATGGTTAGCACTTGAGCGCCATTTCAACCAATGTTAACCGACGATGGGGTCTACGATGGATCATGCTTACCTAGAAGGAACCGATTAACTTATGAATTAAAGACACGCATATTATATCCATGGATTATCTACATAACTCATTTGTCAGTTGAAATAATATTATTACAAAAATGGAATCACACCTCTTTGTTTGAAATTGGGAAAACCTACAATTACTTTCAACAATTTTATGATGATAATAAAATAGTGAACTCTGCTTTAGATTAAATCGTTTAAATATCATTTGCAGCATCCCTAGGTGCTACCAGCATAGTTCCCGTTCCATTATTTCGCGGGACAAAGTAACCTATGTATGTGCTACTCCAGACTATTTATCTATCTGTGTTCCCAATCCGTTCAGCCGTTCCGACGGGATTGAGCAACAAACATCCAAACTTTGACATTTATAATATTAAGTAGGATATCTTCATTCTTAATCGATCCCACTGAAAAGTCGTAGATTCAGTCGTAAAACACACTTGCTTATACATAAACTAGAATCACGTCAAGATCCCTACACTTGTAAACGACAAATTAACGCGCCGCACTGGATTCAGCTCTGGCACATAGATTGCAATACCAATCCAGGTGTGTTTAAGGAAGACAAGCAATTTTACGGTTGAGAGAGTGAACGGTTTGACTGATTGGACAGGTTCACACGCCTGCTGACTCAGAACGAGCGTCATCACTCTTATAACCTATTCTAAGGGCTCTTATAACCTATTCTAAGGGCTTTTATCACCTATTCTAAGGGCTCTTAAAACTTCTACGTACCGATTCGGACCGTGATTGGACTACTGATTAGGGATAATGTAAAGTTCGGCAAACGAAAGCTTTCGGGTGCCTTTAAACAGGCTTTTCTTAAAAGATATAGAAACGACTTGTGTAGAATATATTTTAGCAAGTCTTTAATTAAACTATTGGAATAAAAGTCTTTAGAATATCTGTTGGCAGTAAGAAATTAGTTTTGTATTTAGCAATTGTTCTAAGATTATATCAAAGATCTGTTATTCGAGAGGTTAACGTAAGTACGAGTAGGTATCTATTAAATAGTCATAGTAATCACATTCATATTCTAAATCTAATTTTGTGTATGTGTACTCGGAAGTTTGCCTTTTATGTCTGTAACGGCTAAATAGATTTGAATGAAACTACATAAATAGCAAGTACATTATCTAGATTAACACATTATCCTGTACAGTAATTCCTTTAGGATATTCTAATTTTAGTGAGAGGAGGAGGGAGAGGGAGGAAAACACAGTGAAAGAAAACACCGTGATGAAACCGATATGTACCTAGAATCTTTCGAGGTCATGTATTATTCACCGACCCACACTTGGCCAGCGTCATGTATTATGGCCTGACTCTTTCCTAGTGAGTGCAGGCCCCGAGTCCCAGCAGTGGGAACATTTAGTGGATTGCATATGCTTATATATATTTTTCCCACGTATCTCTATAACAGCTGAACAGAATGCAATTAAATGAACATACATTCATGTGCATTCAGTCTAATACGACTTAAGTTTCGGCCGCGTCCGGCGGCCTTTTTCAAGGAGAGTGCGCGACCGCTGCTCGTTTGGCACTACTAAAAAATAAAATGTGTAATAACCACGTTAGTTTTTATTCCAAGAATGCAATTAATTTTAATGATATTCAATACGGAGTAAATTTTTAGTTCTGTATAAGATATTGGCTGTAAGTCTTATACACTGCGGGGAAACTAGTTGTCAACATACTTAGTAGAGCGCCGCGTCCGTCCCGGCTTCACCCATAGTACATAATTTAAATATAGCGTATAACACTCCGGGATCACATTCATATCCAACGATAAAAAAAAATTTAAATCTGTCCAGTAGTTCCTGAGATTAACGCGTTCAAATAAAAAACCTTTTCAGCTTTATAATAATAAGTATAGAGAGAAATGTAGATTAACTAGCATCTTACGCGTAGCTCACAGACCATTTTGTCATGGATACACGAAATGAGTATATGTAAATAGCTATTTGCATTATTAATAGCAAATTAACCAAAATAACACAAAATTTATCTTCTTTTGGATGTACTTGAATATGAAACTCTTAGGAAAGTGCCGAGATTACGAATACGAGTCTGGTGTTCTAAAACTAAATGGGAATTCAACTGCATTCTTTTTAGTTTTCTCCTTTTGCACTTGACAATGCATTGCAGTTGAGTTTTCTCTGTATACTTATCTGATTTCATGTCCATTCTACTATCAGGCAACCATATCTGTGTACCATACAAACGAAACCCAATTTTCAAAGCTTTGGCTTCCATGATAAATACCGGAAATTCAAACAAAGCGCTTTGAATTCACATTTATCACCCACATTGTGAAACTTTGGAACATTCTACTTATACCTGTGTTCTATAAGCAGTCTGTTTTTTTTTTTTCACTATTATAGGTTTACACTTGACTGCCGTCTCACCTGATGTTAAGTATGAAGTGCGGTCTACGATAGAGCATGTTTACCTAGAAGAAACCGATTCGAGATACCAAGATTGTTACCATCGGATATCAGGCTGGGTATCTTTAAATTAGAGGTAGAGTAAAAAGGTATTGTCTAGGTAAACGTGCCACAATTTTAGTATGAAAACTAACGTAGTTATTACATATTTTACATAAATACACGGGTAACTCACGTTTAATATAGTCAATCTTTCCGACTCAAGTTTCGATCGCGTCCGGCGATCTTTTTCAAGGAGTGCGCGCGCGGGTTCGCAGCTCGTTTAGCACTCAAAACTAAAAAGTGCTACACGAGCTGCGAACCCGCGCGCGCGCACTCTCCTTGAAAAAGATCGCTGGACGCGATCGAAACTTGAGTCGGACTGGACTGACTATATTAAACGTGAGTTACCCGTGTATTTATGTAAAATGTGCTACAACTTAGGTTTGTTTTATTTTATTTCAATTAAAATAAAACATTGGGCACTAGAGGCGAAACCCTTGCCTAAATTAAAAACAACTCATTAATCATAGTTTTGAACTTCAACAATAAACTAAATCTGTACCAAAAATTTCTTGGTAGATTTAATTTAAATGTATTCCCTCGGGCTTAAGTCCAGAATATCTAGTCTGCTAAAAAGTCTAGTTACATAAACCTGGAAGTCTACTAAATTGTACAATAACGAAAAAGTGATCTTTGACGTTCAATGGAAATCACAAATCAGAATAGTGTGGTGATTGTAGATTACTACCAAACATTTTTCCGCTATTCTACCTCCAAGCAGTAACGTGCAAATATTACTATGTATTGGTTTGAAGCAGAATATGCTGCGCTATATGTGTTGAGTAACACGGAAGGACTGCGTCAGAAACTCCCGCGTCCGCGGAAGCCTTCATGTTTGTGACATAGGTGACAAAATTCAAGAAAGTCGCCTGCGTTGGTATGGCCACGTATTACGAAAACTGATAAGCTATGTGGGGAACATATGTCTAGCTATGCCGCCTGCCGAAAGGGAAGACGCTAAATGCTGGCTTGACGTCGTGGGGGACGATATGCGTGCCAATGGTCTCACACTGAAGGATGCCGAAGATCGTGCTAAGTGGAGAAGTAAAAGTATGAAAGCGGACCCTAAGCTCCAAAGGGAAAACTAAGGATGTAACCGAGATTAAACGCTATGATGATGATGATGGTTTGAAGGCAGTGTTTCCTGATAAACTAAAGGGTAATGATATAAATCATCTTTTATCTCCGGATGATGACGGCAATGTATGTATGTAGTGCTAGGCAGCAATTTGCCCTTATCATGTTCAAAATAGCGTCACACTGTACTTTTATTATCAAGCGCGGATTTTACCATCGAATGCACGTCTTTCTAGTCAAGAAAAAATGCATTGACTTCCGATTATGAGTCATGTGCTAAAATTTTTAGATTTCTGTTTGACTGTTAAATTGGTAGGCAGTCTGCTCCCTGAGTCATGGTCGTGGGTTCGATTCCCACCTTGAACGAATATTAGTGAAATGAATATTTATACTTGTCCTGTGTCTGGGTATTTTTTATATCATAATTACACCTAAATTAATTATTTCAGCTTGTGTTCTTTCCATAATACAATATTTGCTTAGTTTGCAGTTTGGTGGTGGTGTGTGAAAAACTGGTCTAAACTTTTCACTCAACATCACCATTTACTTTTTACTAACCACGACGTCGATAATGATTTACGACTAGGAGAGCTGAAATAAAGCTGACAACAATTTAATTAGATGTTGAACCGAATTCGTTAGAATTCGTTTCGATGGAAGAATGACTTCCGATGAAAGACCTTATACAAGAATCAGCTATAAATAAAAACGACCGAACCCTGGACAGGTTAATTGAAATACATTTTATGCCCACTGACACCTACAGTTCGCGGATGACGAAAATATCAGAATCGATCCGAGCCAGCAAGGTTACTGAGGTGACGCAAACCGTCTCCCAGTTGGTAATAGTGTGGGTTAGTTCGTCTGTTGCTGAATAAATTTGTTGCCAAAGGCCTAAACTTACAATTACCTACTCATCTTTATGCAAACGCCTCGGTGAGATTAAAGTTATTTCAATGTAATATATTTTTTATACATTTGCAATTCTGTAAAGATTACTCGGGTTGTTGCCATAGTATTTATTAAGGCATATGTGCTAGTTAGCCTCCGGCCACTGCTACTACCTAAGTTAGGGCTGCCGCAGAAGACGCGGGGCTCTTACGAACCCATTTTTTCTAACTATATATACTTATTATAAATCGAAGAAGACAAAATGTACTTTGAAGAGTAATATTTCTGAGTAAATATATAAAGCAGTATCGTAATGTAACTAGTCCTCAAGCTACCCCTGGATTTGTGTACCTAGGAGCGCAATCCCGGAATAGAAGTTTGTCTTGAGACCGGCTTTTGACCTTCCACCACAAAGGAATGAGGAAGAAAAAGAAGCAAGTACCGGGTGACTAACACAGTACAAAATATTAATTAGAAATATTTAGGTGCACCAGTACTCAAATGGAAAACATAACTTAGACTCTAAGTTCTTAATTTGACTCGTAAGTGGTCACCCACGGGCGCTGTAAAACGTTGGGAAGTAATTAAATCATAACTTAGGTCACGATTGATTTCTACGTAATATGTAATGTTTTTAATGACTTCGAATAGCAAAAGTTTAAAAGTTGTAAAAACACTAGTACTTCTACAAGCAATTTACTTAGCACACTATCAACCACCAAACTAAGCTCTCTATATAATTCTATGAAAAAGCTGACTGATAGTGTAGTGTTATGCATTAGGCAATATGGTATGATATGACATACATACATATATGACTTACAACGTTACAATTACTACAAACAATGAAACTTCACAACACCACATTGCTTTAACTCTCACAGACAAAACACAGTAAAAGAAAGAGATTTTACCGGCTATATTTACGAGTACCGACTGGCTTGCTGCCACCCCCCAGTTGAACCACCGCCAAACACCTACGGAAGCTACACTAAATTCAAGCTAGTCTCTTGATAAGTCTGCTACGTAAACAATAACGTCAAGTAATTACTTCCACAAGTCCCACTAAAGCTACATACCCTTCCTGGCCGTTATTAACGCCATGACATTGATAATAGAAGGTACAGATACACAAGACTGGTCCAAAAATAATCTATGAAAACAGGCCATTCAAAACTCACCCTTATCATAGTTTTAACTTCAATAGTCGTTTTTGACTGATGATTCTTTGACGGACCTAGTTGGTCAGTTTGTAGCAAGTCGGCCTGGAAAGCTATAGGTTATGGATTCGGTTCCCATCCAGGGCAAATATTTGTTGTTTCTGTGTAATAGTATATACTTATAGTAATAAGTATGTATTTACAATCGTTTAAATTGTATGTCAGTTATGGACTTCCATAGTTTGGATTTGCTTAGTTTAGGGCTAGATGTGTGAGAGTAGTATTTGAGAAATGTCAAATATTGATTTATTATTACTCTTAGAAGGTCACCTCGAAGGCGGTGTCATTATGCCATTACCTCTATGTTATGTCTCTTCTCTGTGCCTACAATGCGCATATTCTTACAAGAATTGTTTATCCAACTAGGATGTCTATTTGATTATAGGTTGAGTTTTTGAAGTAGATATGTATATCTGCTTCAAAAAAAATTACGCGGATTTGGTCTTTCAAACAGCAATTTTTGGCAATATTTTTACGATTTACTCAAATTGAAAACTATTGGCTGTAAGCCTTTCCCTACCTAATTAGTTCTTGCAAATTTTACAAGATGTAATAACATTATTTTGATTTGAATTAGCTATTCATTTGAAGTAGGTGCCTAATAAAACGCAGCTTACCTAGAAAATGGTGAATTAAAATGTGGTTTATTGGTTTGAGATTGAGATGATTTTAAATAAAATTAAACGAAATGAACCTTCAGTGTGTCAGTTTTATATTTTTGATAAATCTAAACGAGGTAAAAAAAGAGGTACACTACTAAATACTGAAAAGTTTTATACTATATTGCTTTGTTTGAACGTGCTAATCTCGGGAAGTATAAACTGCAAGTACGAGCCACATAATATCGAAAGTTAGTAAACTATTATACTGTTTTACGCTAAGAACTCATGGAGCGGTTTCCAACCGCGCCCGCGCGCGAGCGTGAACCGCGACGTGCGACGGTTTTATTTCAAAACTCACGAGGCTGCTGATTTTCTCGGTTTCACAGCCGCCGCGGTGAGATTTTCCCCGCGAACATTGCGGGTGACGGGTACGATGCCACAGATAAAATACAGACACACACACACACAAAAAACGTCTAACGTATAACACTCCGTCGTTATTGCGTCGGGGGTTAAAAAGTAACTAAATTATCACTCTAGACTTAAAAACAACGAGATTGTATCAGAAAACCCCTACAAGAATTTAGAAAATAATACATTATATTGGAGACTAACATCTGTAATGTCCTAGTTAGACACACACACCAACCGATCTGTTAAACTTAGTTTGCATGGTGGAACACACGACACAATGATTAAATCACCTCTGAATAGAGCCTTGATGGGACAGGTCGGACACCGTGTGTCTTTCCTACACATCAATTAGTAGTGGTAGGACTCTTAGCAGAGTTCGTCTGGGGAAGTACCACACCTTTGCCAGTTATTCTACCGCGAAGCAGTAATGTGCAAACATTACTGTGTTCCGGTTTGAAGGGCAATGTTACCAGAGAAGTTACAGGGCTTAGAGATATAATATCTTAGATCTCTGGGATCTTATCTCTATCTTGGATCAGTGTTAGGTAATGATTTGGACTCTTCATGTTCCAATAGCTGCGTGTCACTGTGTTGTTATGTGGCTGGCATGTTGCTTACCATCAGGCACATGTCCAGCACGTCTCGTCACTCCAAATTACAAAAAAAACGTGTCTAACCTACACATCAGGAAAGGGAGGAAACATGGAATAGATATAAAAGTGTAGATGCACAATCTCGAAAGAACATCTTAACAATGTCATAAAGTAGTAGCGCCCCGTGGTTTTATCTGCGTAGTTCTGTTATTTTCCCGGGATAAAAGCACATGTGTACTTCCAGACAATAATCTCGACCTTCAAGCTTCACTCCGAATGCACGGTCTTTCAATCGGAACTTTATGCTCTTTGCCGGGCAACTCAAATAGCGTTAACAAGCAAGGACCCAGAAGTCAATGTCCTGAGTGACTCCCGATCTTCACTAGATTTGCTAAGTAACCCAAAAACGAGTCATCCCTTGGCAAAGTGTATAAAGGAAAACATTGGACAGATCCGTGCAGAAGGAGATCTCCGTCTTTTCTGGGTGAGAGCGCATGTGGGCACCGTCGGCAACGAAAGAGCAGACGAACTAGCAAAGTCGGCGGCGCTCATGGAATCTCCCAGGGACTACGAAGGGATCCCCTTGTCCTACGTCAAACGAAAAATCCGAGAAGAATCGGTCAAGAAATGGCAGGATCGATATGAGGCCTCGGAAACCGGAAAAGTCACTCAGATGTTCTTGCCCGATGTAACAAATGCATATCGATTGACGAGAACTACGAAACTGACTCACTTCCAGGTACAAGCGTTGACAGGGCATGGAGGAATAGCTGAATATCTGTACAGATTTAAGCTCAAGAGCAGTCCTGCATGTGAGTGTGACCCCGACCAACCCGAAACGGTCTGGCACGTGCTGGTCGATTGTCCCAGATTCATGACCGCAAGGCATGATCTCGAATCCGTGATCGACGGGAGGCTGGTTGTCTCGGATCTCCACAATATCTTAGCAGATCCAGATAAAAGACCACGGCTTCTGTCTTTCATAGAGAGCTCATTCCGCATAGCGGCCAAGAGAAACTCTACACTTAAAATACACACCCCTGTGCCACCACATTCTACCTCGCTGTCCGTGGATGCCGCGCGGGATGCAGTCCCGCTCAAGATAACTCCTCCAAAAACATCTCCATCCAACAACTACTGGAGAACGCAAATCGAGGAAAGGCAGGAATCCGTATCCGCGGTGTGGCTCTCTTCATGGACAGCAACAAAGAAAGATTCGAATAAGCTTTTGCTTCGCTTGGGAACGGAAATGCGCCCGTTTGTCACCGGGATTGTCGTGCCTGCTCAATGGGAGTACCGCCAAAGTCACAATGAAGCGGAAAACCTACGATGCTATGCCAGTGTGCGAGGTAGACGGCCACCGATTTTGGTTGGTGCGATCGAAAACAAAACGATTGCGCTAATAGAGTACTCGGAAGGTCGAACGCCTTTTACGCAGGCAAGTGCGCTGCTCGCACATCTGAGCAGAAATGCGGGTGACACACCCCGGGTGATAAGCGTGGATGCGATGGCAATCGAATACTCAAGAGCGAGAGTCGCAGACCGGCTGGGCTGCATTGAGGCCTCTAAACATCATGAGGTTGTCGTATACGAAGATAGGGGAGAAAATCTGAGCTACCTCAGAGTCCTTCGCACGACCAAATAAATGCAACTGACAGCTGGGGACATCCTGTTCCTAATTCGACCATCCAAACCGGCTACGAAAGAGCACAGCAGAGGGCAGCCGCGGAGAAAGCTGCAGCCAATCAAAGCGGCAGCCGAGGCACTATCACGGCCTTCGTGACTGCCTTCAACGCAGCAGCAAGGAGCGTACTCCGAATCTCATCCCTTCATCAACCCTTTTGACGTCAAAACCCCAAAGCAGCTTCACAGCAACAAATGAGCCGAACGAGAGCTGACATGGGACAGGTTGAACCGCCCCGCTATGTTACGGCTTCGGAGCCGCGGAGGCATGCACGTAACGCCTTCATCGAATTCATAGCCACACTGAGAGCGACACGACAAGTCAACCTCAAGACCTGCGAAAACATCATGCAGTCATATAGGCTAGGAAGTGAAAGCCTCTTAAAGGCGAAACTCGATGAGGCCGAAGCAGCCATTACAATAATGTCACTTCCCGGGTCATCAAGGGAACCATGACAGGACAGTATATGGCAGCTTACAGTGCAGAAAATGGCTTCGTGACACTGAACGAGAAAGAGACAGAGCGCGCGGGAATGCCTGTTTACAAGTATGCGATACCGCCAAACGACCCTATCGTAGTCACCGCCCGATGCACCAAAATTATGCTGGACGACAAGATCCTAGAGATGGCCAAGATTATCGAAGGGAACTCAAGTGTCACAGCGGGTTGGAAAAATTGGGAGGTACCGAGAATACAAAGGGTCAATGGAGTTCCAGGATGTGGAAAGACAACATGGGTGATTAGGCACTTCGACGTGGACAAGGACGCTATCATCACCACAACAACTGAGGCAGCAAAGATCTAAGAGAAAAGCTATCGCACCGTATCGGAAACCTCGTCAAAACCAGGGTGCGAACCATGGCTTCTGCTCTGGTAAATGGTTTCGGAAAAGAGAGTTTCAGTCGCCTCATGGTGGATGAAGCCCTCATAAACCATTTTGGAGCCATTGTAATGGTCTCACGGCTGTCTGGTGTTGGCGAAATTGTCCTCATCGGAGATGTCAATCAATTGCCTTATATCGATAGGGAAAATCTCTTCGAAATGAGGTATCACCGCCCGAACCTGGTAGCAAAGATCAGCCAGGAGTTGCTCTGCACACATCGAAACCCAATGGACGTCGCATATGCGCTGAGGGAAATATACTCCGGTATGTACTCCTCGGTGCCCCGTGTAAAGTCCCTAGAGCAGAGAAGGTATAAGGAGCGCAAATACCCAACACCCAACCAAACACCCTCTTTTTAGTTCACACTCAAGAGGAGAAGGACACCCTGATAAACCAGGGTTATGGGTCAGGCACCGGGTCACGCATCCTTACCATCCATGAAGCTCAGGGACTGACATACGAGTCGGTAATCGTAATCAAAACTAAGGCAAACATGAAGCTGCACGAGAGCGTGCCCCATGCGGTCGTCGCAATCTCACGGCACACAAGGGACTTCACGTACTACGCTGACGACACCGACGACGCCATCGGTCGGTTCGTCCGGCGAGCGTTGGCTGCAACACTGAAGACCATCCGAGAGTTCAATTTGCAGATGGCCATCAAAGATAGAAATGCAGTCGTGGTGGAGGCGCTGAGCCGGGAGGAGGCGGCTTAGAAAATAAAATAGGCCTAGAATTAGAATGAAAATGTTCCCTACTCCCCCCCCTATTTCCTTTTCTTCCTAATCCAAGATTCATGTAAAAAAAAAGAAAACAAATGACAAAGGTCACGGACCCCGGAGTCTGTGGAGTTGCTAAATTTAATAATAAAAAAAAAAAAAGACAATAATCTAACTGTGTTACAAATTTCAGCCCGATCTACTCATACGTTACGACATGATAAATTAACATACATGCAAACTTTGATTGACATTTATAAAATCAGTAGGAAGTTGGATGTTTGTTGCTCCAAACGGCTGAAAGGTTCGAATTGAAACTTGGAACACAGTTTTTAGCATATCAAGAACCTTTATAAAAAAATTGTATATAAACTCGCAAAACAACTGACGCTGCATCATGAATTAATACTTAATTTAATAATCTACAGTCAATTTATTATTTATATCAAGTCAAAAAAAAAATATTATGCTAGGTACTGTTCAAATTAATACTCATCTATACTAATATTATAAAGCTGAAGAGTTTGTTTGTTTGAACGCTAGGATCTCGGGAAGTGCTGGTCTGAATTGATAGATTCTTTTTCTATTGGATAGTCCATTTATCGAGGAAGGCTAGGCTATAGGCTATAGAAAATAACGCTACTATTAACAGAAGCGGAGCATGAATCAAGAATGTAACAAAATCGGGAAAAATATTCCTTTTTGAGAGCTTTCGTACGTTTCGTGCTTTGACATGACACATGACAGCATGTGTCTAAGATTGCGTCATTGAATATCACAGATTACATACCTCTTGAATATAAAACTCTCTGAGTTGGTACAACCAATTTCCGACAGGTGGCGTAACAGGTAGCTGAAGAGGTGTTTTGTTTGAAAGCGATATTCTAAGGAATGACTGAACCGATTTCTAAATTTTTTTTCACCGTTGGATATGTGCGGGATCTCGATGAGTGCTATACATGTTCCAAGGGCGAAGCCGGGGCGGACATCTAGTATTTAATAATGAAACTCATACAGTTAACTAACTTAAACATAAATAATATAATATCATCGATAGATGACTTTTATTTGTTGAAATTACAAAAACCACTTCACAGGCTTCGAAAAAATGTATATGGGATCAGTCGGGGCATATTACGAACAAATTTTTGTTTATTAAAATCAGATCAAGCGTTCTCAAGAAATCAAGGAATGGGTATGTTCCTTGGTTTCTTAACGAAACGAAATATGTTTGTCGAATTGATAACTTCCTCTTGTTTAGAACTCGATTTAAAAGTAAAAGAATGTATTTCGAAGAGTCTCATCTCATTGAGAAAACAAAGTAACAAAAGAAATGGCCAAAGCCTGGTCTGCGCAGATAGGCCCATCTTTTGTTAACATTGGGGTGATCAAACAGTAATTACAAGACCTTTTCCTCGGGTACACGGTTTTTAATAAGGAAAATTTCTAGGCGAAGTTCAGTGACCTCACGAAAAATGGCTGACGTCAAGCGGAAATAAAGAAAGCGAACGATTTTGACTTAAATTACGGCCTTCTTGTGAATCACAGCACATGAGAGTCGCTCTTGAATCGTGGTCCTTGAAACTGTAGCTGTTGTATCTTACGGAAGCCTGAGGTCATGTTTTGTTACAAAATAGTCAGACTAATTGTTTCGTGGCGAACACTGATATTAAAGTAACGGAGTACTTAACCGTGACCGTCAGATTTTGTATAGGTGACTCAGCTATAAACCGCTTCACTGCTTGCGCAACACATCTTTATACCGATTGGCTACACACAGTTCCACAGCCTTGCTACACGTATTTAACCCTTTAGCCACACACCGTTCGATAGCCACTTATTAGCACCATTTACATACAACCAGTTCCACAGTTACATCTCTTATCGTACATCCATATAAGTACTATATCTTATTTCTTAAATGTAATTAAAATGGTCAAGTGCATTCAATCAATAACATTTTTTAAGACCTATCCATAGATAACCCACAGGTACGGCTTTGATGGAAAAAATATTTTTGAGTTTCAGTTCGAAGTATGGGACACCCCTAAAATGTATTGATTTTTTGTATAAAAATCTTAATGCGGCTTACAGAATACATCTACGTACCAAGTTTCAATAGTATAGTTCTTATAGTTTCGGAGAAAAGTGGCTGTGACATACGGATGGACAGACAGACAGCCATGACGAATCTATAAGGGTCCCGCATTTTGCCATTTGGCTACGGAACCCTAAAATGAATTACGAAGGGGGGACGGGACTAAGTTCGCCGGATCAGCTAGTAATATTGTAAAGCTGAAGAGGTTTTTTCTTTAACCACGCTAATCTCAGGATCTACTACTGAGCCGATTTCTTTCACCATTGGACATTTACATGATCCTAAAATGCTATAGACAATACTTATATTTCGGGCAAAGGTAGGGCGGACTGCTAGTCTTTGATAAAATGACTCACACTAATTCACAGCCGAAACACATCTTCATTACACAGCGTTCTTGCACAGCTTACGAGTACATAGACACTCGGCTTAGACTCAAAATAGAATCGCCAATATCCCGAGCTCCGGTTTAATTTGAATCACTTCCATTGATCCTCCTTTTATGAAATATACCTGAGCTACAGCGCATAAATACGCAGAATAGAATACAATGGCATTGTTATTCCGGTCTTGTGATAGATTAATAATAAGAGTGTAGTAGGGTTCGTTCAAAACGACCTTACATGAATAGGGATAAACAAATGGATGTATTCTTTGAAGTTTATAGCACAAAAGCATAATAAGCATAACAACTGAATGGGGCGAAACCAATCTGGCCAAGTTTAACGAGGGAAAGACGCAGGCGTGTCTGTTCTCCGCAAAAAGGAGTCCATTTCAACATACTCCTACTTTTCGAGGTGTATCCGTACCGGTTACTGATCATCTTGAGCTTTTGGGCGTTACCTTGACTTCTACGCTCAACTTTGGCTCGTACATCGAGTCCAAGGCAAAATTAGCTGCAAAAAAACTAGGTGTCCTCTCAAAGGTGCGAAAGTACTTCAAATCTGAACAATTGCTTTTGTTATACAAAGCACAGATTCGCTCTTGTATGGAGTACTGTTCGCACCTTTGGGATGGATCGGCTAAGTATCAGCTTGAGGCTCTGGAATCGATCGAGAGGCGTGCCAAAAGGCTCATAGGCAAAGACATTCTAGTGCGAAAAAGACTTCAAAGTCTTGAACATCGCCGCAAAATTGCTAGCTTATCGGTTTTTTATCGGATACACTTCGGAGAGTGTGCAACTGATCTGCATGATCTTATACCACCTTGCCCTTTTTACTATCGTACTTCTCGTAACTCGAAGAAGCGGCACCGTTTCATGGTGGATATTCCAAAGACACGGACAAAGAGGTTTGACTCTACGTTTGTGATAAGAACGTCTAGGCTGTGGAATGAGTTGCCGGAGTGGGTTTTTCCCGATAGTTATAATCTTGGTGTCTTCAAATCGAGAGTGAATCGGTTTCTTCTAGGTAAACACGCTCCATCGTAGACCGCATCGTCGCTTAACATCAGGCGAGATGGCGGTCAAGTGTAAACCTATTAAAGTTAAAAAAAAAAAAAACTCTTTAAAATAAATATATACTATTATTATAAATCTGAATAGTTTTATTTTGTTTGAACGCACTTTTAGGAACTACAGAATCGATTTGGAAAATTATTTCATCGTTTGAAATGTACGTTATCCCTGAGTGGTATAGGCTATATATATTACATATTATATAAATAAATACCACGGGCGAAGCCAGGGTGGGCCACTAGTACATAGTGTATAAAAACCCGTGAAAACAAACCTACACCACATTGGATGAGACAAGATGATCGAATGCAGTTGCGTGCTTTAAAAAACCTTCGGTTAGCCATGGAGCGCTGAAACTTTTATTTTTTATTAATTGACACGTAAATTGTACCTTTATTAAAAAAGACCTTTGACTTTGAGTGCTATTAGCTATATATTTATGAACCACGGGTGAAACCGAAGCAGACCGCTAGTGTAGAGCTAAAATAAGTTAATATTTTACGCAGTACAGCAATAAGAGACGAAAGGTGGTTCTGCCCTTCCCTATGGGGAACTAAATTAGTCCAATCTATCATAGTTCACTTCCTCCAGCAATCTTGTTACACTCAAAACTAATTACGTTCGCTAACAAGCTCCAGAAATAGTTACCGGACAACACTTAATTACTGGATCAGTTTCCTTTATAATTTGATATCATATTCGTAGCTTGGGGTCCACAATTTCATTACAAGTTCCGAGAGCTCTGGAAATTACGAGAGGTTTCTGAGGACGCGAGTTTCTTTGAATGAACTTAAATGATCTTGGAAATTTAACTTTGCTGTCGCATTAATTATGTTTGTCTGAAAAATCATACAATTGACATCAATTAATTTTTTTTTATTAAGAATTAATGAATCATTTATTTTTTCCGAAAAACCAAAAAACCCACATCAATTTCGACACTCAAACAAATTTTATAATAACTTATCACTACGTCGCGTCGTCTAAAAACATAAAATCAAATTTGAGTTTAAGATAAAGTTTTCTGTTCAGATTTCAAAAACCACTACACCGATTTTGATAAAATTTATGTGCGAGCTCCTCTGAACTATGATCTATCAAGCAAAGAAATAACCATCAAAATCGAGTCACAGAAAGAAAGAGTTAGTCAGAAAATGTGCAACTGATCTGCATGATCTAATGCCACCTTGCCATTTTTCTATCGTGCTTATCGTAGCTCGAAAAAGCGGCATCGTTTCATGGTTGATGTACCAAAGACACTAACGAAAAAAACGGTCAAGTGTCAACCTGCTTAAGTTAAAATATAGAATCACAATTTGTGGCGCTGTCGTGGAACATAGGTACATAAAAAGATTAAAGACGGATAATAATTAAAATATCCAATGGAGATCAGTACAGAAGTTAAATATTACAGTTTTTAATTTAGTTTCATTAATAAAGCTCGCTCGCGATTTCAACTCAAATCAACACGATCTCAATTATTCATAATTGTATAAGTATGTATTTCTAAACATATTTATACATAATAAGTATGTATTTAGAACTATATAAGTATTCTATCAGCTATATGGCCGCCATATTACAAGCTTTGCTTAGTTTGGGGTCAGATGGTGTATGTGAATTGTCCACCAATATTTATTCATTTATTTATTATTTAATACCTTACTACCGTCGTGGTCACGAGAAGACACTCAAACAAACACACAAGCACACAACAAACAAGTATTTACTCACGGCTTCGTTTGCTATGTACCTATTGCTGTTTTCTAGCTAAAAAATAACATAATTTACCCATGATATTATGATATAACACAACAAAAGAAACCTTCTTGTGGCCGCGGCGATTCTACGCTGCCAAAACGTCGTAGTAATTAAATAATAATTTAGATCGTGACTAAATATATGTTATATTTACAATGATCTTACTTTTTGTATTGTAAAAAAAATTGCAATCATAGGGACTACCGACAGAAGTGAAAACTTATAACTCAGAATTTGATAGTTCACTTTGGAAACTACGCGGGTGAAACTGGAGGACGCTGTTAGTCTGGAATAAATCTTCAAAACATTGGCGTGTCGATACTATCTATATAAATCTTCTAAGCAAGGCTATCTAGACTAGTTGTATTGTGTAAATGCGTAAACCATGGTAACACGCAGAAAAAAATGCGTCAGCATTTCTAAATGGCTATGGTCCCGAGTTTATCTGAAGATTTCTTTCATTCACAAGCTGACGCTTGAGCTCAATTCATAGCCCACGGAAAATCTGTGTGTGGCGCGTCAAAAAAAGTTTTCACTTCAAAAACTACCGTCTAATGTAGTTTTTTACCCTTCACATCCAGAAAAACTAGCTCCATGTCAATACAGTGGTAAGTGATTCCTCGTGAGTTTATGCACCAACGCACTCCACTAATTGGTACTTCCACAGAAACAGGCATAAACTGGCGTTCTAGCTGACAGTTTGCTACTGTTGTTTATTTAACTGTTATGATACTCATTTGTGAACAATTTACGGTTAGTTAGCTGCATTACGTATTTCAAAACAATGTTTGGGATTGGGATGATGTCTGGGTCAAAAATATAATTCCTTTTTTTTATAGTATAGTGTCACGAGACTATCCGGACATGTGCCTGAAGGTAAGCAACATGCCCGCCACATAACAGCACTGTGACACACAGCTATTGGAACATGAAGAGTCCAAATCATTACCTAGCACTGCACTGCGCTCATCACCCAGAGATACAAGATGTTTTATCTCTATGCCCTGTAATTTCACTCAAAACATTGCCCTTCAAAGGTAGATTGTGGAAAAATATGGGGCATATATTGTTTCAACAAATTATTAAAAAATCGACAAAGATATAGATAAACAAACTTACGGAGTAGCCCTCCCCCCGGGTTGTGACGTCATATATCTTCATAAAAATCGTACAATGTAGTGACGTCAACCAAAATTTTTAAGCACTGTATCACCGTCACTTTTTGTATGTGAAACGAAAGAAAAAATACATGTACAATATTTTTTTTTAATCTAAGAGTCAGTCAGACGTCGCATATGCACTGAGGGAAATATACTCCGGTATGTACTCCTCGGTGCCCCGTGTAAAGTCCCTAGAGCAGAGAAGGTATAAGGGAGCGCAAATACCCAACACCCAACCAAACACCCTCTTTTTAGTTCACACTCAAGAGGAAAAGGACACCCTGATAAACCAGGGTTATGGGTCAGGCACCGGGTCACGCATCCTTACCATCCATGAAGCTCAGGGACTGACATACGAGTCGGTAATCGTAATCAAAACTAAGGCAAACATGAAGCTGCACGAGAGCGTGCCCCATGCGGTCGTCGCAATCTCACGGCATACAAGGGACTTCACGTACTACGCTGACGACACCGACGACGCCATCGGTCGGTTCGTCCGGCGAGCGTTGGCTGCAACACTGAAGACCATCCGAGAGTTCAATTTGCAGATGGCCATTAAAGATATAAATGCAGTCGTGGTGGAGGCGCTGAGCCGGGAGGAGGCGGCTTAGAAAATAAAATAGGCCTAGAATTAGAATGAAAATGTTCCCTACTCCCCCCTATGAGTCAGACTAAACAGTTTTTAATTCATCATGCCTCTTGAGTCACTTTGCTCATAAGTAGGTATGTACGTACGTATTTACAATTGTATAAGTATCGCTTATCTGGCTCCCATAATACAAGTTTTGCTTAGTTTGGGGCTCGTTAGCGTTGTGTGAGAAATACCCAACAACATTTATTGTTTATTTATGAAACTTCTCAAATTTAACAAAAAATTAAAACTTGAAGTAAACTTTTTTTTGTTATATTGTAGTGACGAAACGAGCAGGACATGTGCATGATGGTAAACAACATGCCTGCCACATAATACCACAGTGACACGCAGCTATTATAACTTATGTATAACATAAAAGTTAAAAAAAAAACATTAAGAGTCCAAATCATTACTCAGCACTGCAATGCGTTTGTCACCCAGAGATATAGACACTAGCAGCGCTCCATGGTTCACTCGTGTAGTAACCGATCCCGTTATTTTCTTTGGGTAGAAATAGCCAAAAGTCTTATTCCAAACCATTATCTATCTATGCACCAAATTTTGTGCAAATCTCTTCATAGTTTAGCGTGAAAGAATAACATACTCGCACATCTTTTCCACCATTCGTCCAAACTTTCACTTTCATAATATTAGTAAATAATCATATATATAATTACGCAAAACTTTGCAGTATTAATTATTCAATTAACAATTTCTACTGCTTTTCAATACTTATTAATGGCGACACTGACACATTACTCGCTCCGCGAAACTCGTCCCCTGACAGAGCTGTTGTACCGCCGTAATTGTACGACACCGTATCAAATTCCAGCTGAAGTAATTATGTCCCTGACTTGTCGGTTTATTTGAAAATTAATGGCTTATTTTCGTTTGTTTGTTACTAATAATTGCGCCTATTTAAAAAAAAAAATGTTTAATAATTAAAGAGTGACGAGACTATCAGGGCATGTACCTGATGGTAAGCAACATGCCTGACACATAACACCACAGTGACACGCAGCTATTGGAACAAGAAAAGTCCAAATCATTACCTAGCACTGCACTGCGCTCGTCACCCAAAGATCTAAGATATTATATCCCTAAGCCCTGTAATTTCTCTGGAAACATTGCCCTTCAAACCGGAACACAGTAATGTAAATTACGCCACAAAGAAGACAATTACGTATAGAGACGAGATTCTTTGAAGTCAGGGTGGAAAAGTACCACAACTTTGCCTGCTATTTTACCATCGAGTAGGAACGTGCAGATATTACCGTGTTTCAGATTGAAGAGCAACATAACCTAAGTATTACAAGACGTAGAGATATGTATACCATCTTAGATCTCTAGGTGACTAGGCTATATACGTACTCTTCACGTTTCAATAGCTTCGTGTCATTGTTCTGTTATTGGCAGGCGTGTTGCTCGTTACATAGCTCTATAAGCTTACTTAAAAAAACTACTTGTAGCCTGTGAACAAACAATCAAACTTATAAACCCACAAACCTACGCCCTTACAAGGGTGATACATTTTCGCTATATAACTGGAACATAGTAAATATGTTGTGTGCAAACTTTTGTTCTTAAAATGTATATAGATAGATAGATAGATAGATATACACTTTATTGACACACCAAAAGAATGGGATACACAAATTACAAAAAAAACCTTAAAAACTAGTGCGACAAGATGGCGGCCTTAACGCTAAAAGCGATCTCTTCCAGGCAACCTTAGGATGGAAAATAATGTGTGGACAATGAAAAAAATATATTAAAAGTATATTTTACTAGCTGTGTCCTGCCCCGCTTTGCTGTGGCACATTGTGATACAAAAATTAGATAAAAACAATCCTTGATGCGAATTACATATCACTCTAAAATTTCAGCTCGATCGGTGCAGAACTTTTTGAGTTTTTGAAGCGTACACAAACCAACATAAGATTTTTATATATAAAAAAAGATTAGTGTTGTAAGCCAGTTTTGATTTAATTTTCTACTCGAAACAACAAAATTAGTTTATCGAAAACATTTTACCGAAACAATTACAAAATGTTGCTGGCGCACAGGTATCGTCCCAAAAACTCTTTAATCCGCAATTAAAATTCGGCCCCAACAAGTTTATACTTACCTAATAGTCGATTAACCCATACAGGTGCAAATCACTGCAAATTGATAAGAAACGTGAGTACCCCAACGTCCCGGCTGTCAAGTCAGCTTATATCCAATTTGCGAATTATAAATCCGATCAACCCTCCTCAAACCCGACAAACGTGACGATCGCAAGAAGTCGAGCGCCGAACCGTGTCATGCACAGATCAGCACAGAGGCCAGTCTAACTTCTGCCGAATCGTTCACAAACATTACAAACACACACAAATATTCACCTTTATAAAGGTGATACATTTACGCTGTAGTAATGGAACATAGTAAATTATGTTATGTTCAAACTTTTGTTCTTAAAATGTATAATAACATGTAATATTCTTCGTTTTTTCGCCAAAATATAAAAAAGATATAATATTCGAAAAAGATCCTATGAATGTAACTTGGGATTGAAGTAAACAGTAAAACAGGAATTAACTACAAAACCTTCTTCTGAAAAATCATACTATTTCGCCGCGTTAAAAAGCAACAACGCCTGCGTTGGTTACTAATAGTTTTATCAACAACGAACTTGGAATACATCTATTATCCTAGGTATATTATAAGTATATATTAAAGGGAGTTGACGCTTTTTGGGTTCGACTTAGCGGTGGCACTCCTTCCCGTGCCCCTGGATAATCTTTTTAATCCCACCAATATTATAAATGTCAATATTTAAATACTTAGATGTTTGTTGCTCAATCACGTCGTAACGGATAAACGGGTCAGGTTGAAATTTTAAACACAGATTGTAGTCTTGAAGCACATTTGGGTTACTTTAGATCCCGGAAAAAAACGAGAACGGGAACTGTGCGGGTAAGCCCGCAGGGCGCTACAAGTTTAAAAAATAAGTAAACATAGAATAATAAAGAATCCAGACCGTTCTAAAGAAATTCTGACGACATTAATTAAGACAGCAGCAAGCTAGCCAGCGTTCCCCCGCGACTAACTTCCCGCTAGCTAATTGCACAACCCCTGAGAACTACACTTTTATACTACTTTCTGTTTGTGTGTAGTTTGTAACTCCAAGTTTGCCTGCTTTAGCCGCAAATGAATTAGGTGAATAATGCATGTTTTTCTGTTACCGAACAACTGGCTTTGATAAAAAAGATGAACACTCTGAACTAATTTTAATAAAATTTGTGTAATTAATTTGGGTAGAACAAAAATGTGTCTAATCATAATATTTTTCGAAAACTGCTGAATTTTCATAAAACTTGAATTGGCTAAGTATTAGTAGGTGGTGAATACACACACATATAAATAATGTTCACATCTGATAATGCTCTATTAGCAATAATTAGCTACGATGCACGGTCCTGTTATGAGCAGGCTTGTGTCTTGCTCGTTATTTCTCTCTTTATTACAAAAAAGAGACATATTGTTAGTTTGAGCTTGATAAGAAAATGTTTACCAATATTTATTTCACATAAATATTATAGTGGTAAAATCCAACAGGTATTCGTCAGTCATATTTTCAAATAAATACGCAGACCATTATAATATAACGTAAAGGGTGAAACAGAAAAAAATACCATAGCCGAAAGGAGCCACTTGTTTCCAGAAAACAGGTCAATTAAACAAAATGACATTTGAACAAGTTGTAGAATATTCTAGTTATAAATATAACTGCGAGTGCTTATGAGGGTGGAAAGATAGAGTATTTGGTACTCTTCCACGCAAAAACTACTGAAAGAAATCTGAATGAAATTTCGTACATAGATAGATAACAGTCTGCAATATAAAGGCTAAACTTATTCCGGGGAAATAACGGGAACTTAGGAAATATTGGTAACTACGCGGGTCCCTCACGTAGGCATTTAATAAATAGTTTACTACCTACTCTAAATCCCACCGAACATAAACATAACTTTAATCAAAATTGGTCTAGTCATTTTGGAGAAGTATAGTTACAGACAGTGTAACTAAATATAAATAAACTAATAATAAAAAAGAATACTAATATTTAAAAAGTTTGTACGCAGGTATGTTTTGTTACTCTTCTAATTTTAATGAAAAGAAAACTATGTTTCGTTTCATACTCGGAAAGTAGTGCTGTTTCAATCTGATTATTGGGTGGAAAATGCTACTTCCCTCCATAGAAAGGGAAAACTCATACAAATTACTTCCCACCTATGGGCTGGAATGAACTTTAAAAATAGAACTACTAACCGCTGTGAATTTTGTAGGGGTAGGACTGGGGAAGTACCACACATATGCCAGATATTCTGCCGCCAAGCAGTAATGTGCAAACATTACTGTGTTCCTGTTTGAAGAGTAATTACAGAATAATATAAATTACAGGGCTTAGAGTCATAACATCTTAGATCTCTGGGTGACGAGCGCAGTGCAGTGCTAGGTAATGATTTTGACTTTTCATGTTCCAATAGCTGCGTGTCACTGTGCTGTTATTTTGCAGGCATGTTGCTAACCATCAGGCACATGTTCTGCTCGTCTCGACACTCTTTATTTAAAAAAAAACTCCTGTGAATAAAAATGATATTATGTAAAAAAAATATAAAAAAATGCTGCGGCCATGTGAGATTCTAAACAGCCAATGTAAACTTAGCGCAAACTTCTTAGAGCGAGCGGAATAAGCCGCAACAAACACGCGGTAAGGTCCTTATTTAAAATTTTAAAAGTGGAAATAAATTGGCGGGTACTATTCTGTTATGTACTTATATAATATGTGACGGAATTCAAAAAAATAGGTAATAATCTTTTATTCTAAGATTTGAATGTTAAAAATGAGTTCAAGCGTTTCTGAAATGTTGACACCAGATTCAATCAAAGATGAGGCAAATTTATTTTCCTCATATTCGAAATGAAAAGTAGAATGTTTAACACTGGTAAAAGAATCAATTCCTACTCGGACTATAGCCGAGCGCAGCTCGGGTGTCTAAATACCTCGGAAATTGATTCTTTCGGCCTTCGCTTAACAATCTACTATTTTAATTCTGACGTTTTTTTGTAACTATGTGTGGACACCTCCCTTTCAAAAGTAAACACGATCTGTCATACCCAGTAGGTATGTCATGTTTTCAACCCAAGGTCACCTTCCGTAAAGGATATTTTCTTATTTCCCTGAAAGTTATTTCGTGACTTGTTAGTTTTTCGTAACGTTGTTACGTTGTTCAGTTTCGACATAAGTTCTCGTAACCCTGAAACTTCTAAAGAGTTGAATACGTAGTTGCGAACTTTGCGTTGTAACTAACCTAAATCTGGGCCTAAAAATATGTTAAAAAAGAAATTATTTAAAATAAGTGAACATTTTTAAGCATTATTGCAGAGGTATGTAATCTGTGTTATTGTATTAAAATAATTGCATAGCTTTTATGCCTTGAGCGCGGCGGCCAAATCAAGAAATTCCGTAACGCACGGCCGTAACGAAATAACAAACTTGACAACTCCAAATTTGGCCACTCGGCCACTCGACTTTAAATCTTATTTTTGCCATGACTTACACTCTATATTTGTAAAACAAGCTGTGTTACATACGTTCTTATTTACCATTTTAGTTAAATTTTAAACAATGAAAGCGGTTTTACTTGTAAACTTCAGATGTACAATATTTTCATCATCACGAAAACCTTAATGATGATAAGAAATCATCGTGAGAAAATCAACATATTTCAAGACTGACCTTTCAAGAATATGTGTCATTCGTTTTTGCCAGCATGGTTGATAATGGAATAAAAAGCTTATAATTATAAGCTTATGTCATCAATACGTGCTTTGTTGTTACGTTTCCATACAAATGTATAAGTGTGGCTGGTCTTGTCGAAAGAACGTCAACTGTCAATTTGTATTCCCTTGTTAGAATCCTATGCGCACATTCATGGTGGTGGATGGACCGCATCATCGGTTAACATCAGTCAGAAATAGCGGTCAAGCCCAAAACTATTATCATTAAAGAAAGTTCTTAAAACAAATCGTTAAACCAAATTTTATTTTGATAGTTTTTGGTAAGTTTTGTTAGTTGTGTTTCGATACCACCGGGTGATAGTATCTTGGTGTTATATCAATAGATGTATGAAAGGTTTGCACGAGTCTTTCATACGAGGTGTTTTGCGTCGAAATCTTGTTTTGTCACACAATACAGAAAAAACACAAAGGGCAAAAGAAAATCCCGTTTCAATATAGAAGATCATCTGTCAGCGGCGAGATAAGTCATATTAGGGCGGCGGATGACGTACATACGGTCGCATGTTCGCGATCTATCAAGAGATAAATCATCTCCTATCTCTGAATCTGAATGGCAAGTAGAGTACTATGCAGTAATATGGATTATGTATGTTCAAATCTGGGTCCTGGGTCAAAAGATCCAATTAGGTAGATCCAACTTCGACAAAGAGGTCCAGCGAAGGATCCAACTCGGATGGGCAGCGTTCGGGAAACTTCGGCACATCTTTGAGTCCAGAATACCCCAATGCCTAAAGACGAAAGTCTTTAACCAGTGCGTGTTGCCAGTGATGGTTTATGGATCTGAGACGTGGTCCTTAACTGTGGGCTTCATAACGAAGCTCAAAGTCACACAGCGAGCTATGGAGAGGGCTATGTTCGGAGTCTCTTTGCGCGACAAAATCCGTAATGAGGATATTCGCAAAAGAACGAAAGTGGCCGACATAGCTCAAAGAGTAAGTAACTGAAGTGGCAATGGGCAGGCCACATCGCTCGCAAAACTGACAACTGATGGGGACGAAAGGTTCTCGATTGGCGACCACGAATCGGAAGACGCAGTGTTAGACGGCCTCCCACTAGATGGACAGATGACCTCATAAAGGTCGCTGGAAACCGCTGGTTGCAGGTTGCGCAGGACCGTTCGTTGTGGAAATCTAGGGGGGATGTTCAGCAGTGGACGTCTTGCGGCTGATGATGATGATGATGATGATCAAATAGCTGCGCGATGTTGTGCTGTAATAGAAATATGTGTTGCTTAACAAGTACATGTCTGAATACTGCAATCAAAAAAGTTTAGACTAAAAAACCATAAAAAGACATCCAGCCGAATTGAGAATTTCCTCTTTTTTGAATTCGGTTACAGAATACAAGATTTTTATCGGACAAAAAGTCTTGGAAACTTTTGACATTAGAGAATTTTAAATGAATTACTTTTTGATGAATGTTAAGTATTTTCTTCATCTACTGTTTTATTTTACTGCGTAGCTGATATCTCACAATTGGACGTACAAAAGTGTACTCCTGTATCTATTTGATAGACAAATGATCGAATTGAATAGTCGATGGCTATCTTCACTTTATATTTCACACAAACTACTTAATAATATCCCATTATATTTCTTGAACCATCGTCTGATTATTTATTCTATGCATTGTAAACTACCAGTGTCCTGCGGTTTCACCCACGTAGCGGCGACTACGGTACCCAGTAATTTTGTCGAAATAAAAAACAACCTATGTGTTATTCCAAATCATTATCTATCTATATACCAAATTTCGTCCAAATCCCTTCAGCTGTTTTTGCGTGAAAGAGTAAAAAACATTCAGTCATACATTCTTACCAACTTTCGAGTTTATAATATTAGTAGGATTTGTTTTTTTTTAAAGACTGACGAGCATGTGCCTGGTGGTAAGCAACATGCCTGCCACATACCAGCACAGTGACACGCAGCTATTGGAACATAGTCCAAATCATTACCTAGCATTGCACTGCGCTCGTCACCCAGAGAATAACAATGTAACCACCGTATGACAGTCTTATCCTGAGTTTTGAACACATACTTCTTATAGTTTACGTTAGTTATTTCACATTTTGTAGTGGTAGGACTCTTCAACAAGTCCACTTAATCAGCCCCACACTAAGCATTCTATCGCTAATGTGTAATTAACATTTCTGTGGTCCGTTTTAAATAGAAATGATAAGCCAAAAAGATAAATAATCTGTGTATATTTAAAAAATTAAAACCTACTAGCTAGACCCGTGGTTTTACCTACACAGTTTCAGTTCACGTTATTTTACCGCAATAATATGTGTGTGCCAATGTGCTATTCTAGATATATAATGTTTGTAGCTCAATCACGTTGGAACGACTGAATAGATCTTTATGAAATTGGAAACTCAGTTTGTAGTTGTAAAATGACGGGAATGGGAACTACGCGGGTAAAATCGCTGGATGTTGCCAGTATTAATGTAAATTAAAATATTTAGCAACATTTTCTAATTTTTTAATTAAATAATGTAGTATTTTATTACCTACTCTAAGGTTACCTACCGGCAAGGGACCTACTTTGCCAAAAGTTTACTCTGGCAATACTGAGAGGCCTAATTGCGAGCGTTCTAGGAACCCTTACTCGCTGGGGTGACCTTTACGGCGTGTAAGTTTTTTAAATGTTTGTATTTTTTAATGTTCTTCTATTTTGTACGAGTAATTTTCTTTAGAGCACGTGACAAGGAAAAATAAGTTTTTTTAAAAAGACCCTATCTCAAGGGTTTTAGATCTTTCCCTCAATATCCGGAACAATTGCAGTCCACAAACCTCCTGTATATAATACGCCGACCTCATTCAAAGGGATAAGGGCAAAAAAGGACAAGTCATGTCGTTACCCTTCGCCATATCCGCCATCGCGATTTATATCAGCAAATACACACCAAAATGGAAAATACATATACAAGGTTAAATGGGAAAGTAGTGGTTAATAGCAGGGGCAAGTTGTACCCAGTATTATGAACAACTTCACTGAAATTAAGCCTCGAATTGCCACTGAAGTACCAACTTTATCGTACAATTATGACTTTTGGACCTAATGAAATCCTACGAATATTATAAATGGATGCTTGGATATTTGTTGCTCAATCACGTTGTAACAAATGAACGGATACAAATTAAATTTGGAACACAGGTAGATTATAGTCTTGAAGAACATATAGGCTATATACTTTTATCCCGGAAAAATAAGGAGAACGGAAACTACGCGGGTAAAACCGCGGAGCGTTGTTAGTGTAGGATGCAGCTGACTTTTTGATAGCTTTTTTTGATATACTAGTCTTGCGTAACCCTGTATATGTGGTCTCTATTCCACTAAGAAAGATTCAAACAATAATTTGCCCCTTGCGTAGCGTTTCACTAAAAGCGTAGCAGTGTTCGTAGCTCCGCTACGTGACCTCTGTAGATGCTCTACGAATTTCCGGATTAGGCATTTTCCAAGTGGACGCCTCGAATAAAAAGGGTATTAGGGGAAGTAAGGTCATAGCGTACTTATACCACAACGCTCCCGCACAAGTAAAAATGAATATTCATTTCGCTTAAACTCGATTCTTATTAAAAATTCTTATAATAAATCGAGTAAGGTGACCTAGTTATTATTAGTATAAATTTACACTTATTGATATTTTCCCGACCCCACAATAAGTACCACTGGATCAGAGGATTGATTTGACACAATACTAAATATGATGATATTTATATTTTAACATCATTGAGTATTTCTGTATTTTAGGGTCTGATAACACTTTTCACGATTTGACAATAATCGTTTTTCAAAACTTGAGCGACATTTTCATAGGCAGGTGCATAACGGTAAATTTACGTGTGAAGTCTGATTAGTTTATCTTTGTACTAAATTGAATGTATAAATAAATGTTGATTAACAAACATGATTACATTTCTAACATAACAACACTATCTACTCGTAGCTTGCCCCAAACAAGCGCTCGTTACTTATATCAAAAAATTGTGATTGTTCCCACACCAGTTGTTCCAGGTTCCGTTATTTTCCCGGGATAAAAGAAACCTATATATTTTTACAGACCATATTAAGACTACAGTCTATCTATTCCAAATTTCAGCTCAATCTGTTCAGACTTTACGGCATGATTGAGCAACATACATCCAGTCATTGACATTTATAATCATCACGAACAGTGGAAAATAAAATGACCTGTAATAACTAATTAAAACGTCAAAACCACAGACAACAGATCATCGACAAACTCACCGTATTTTTTTTTCCAAATCCATAAGCGGTGCTGTGCGGTGCGCTGCGGTGCAAGTCGGCCACGACTCGTACACCACGTTATTCGATGCGGTTGAATATTGCCCGTTAAACCTTTATCAGAGAATGGACATGTTAAAAGCTATTTTGCTGACAAAAGGCGGCCCATCAATCTTGGCAGGGTAATTCTTGACATGATTAAGGGTCGCTCATCATTCTGTTCTTGTTATCTACCGTTTTTGCTCAAGGCTGGATCAGGAATGAGTGATTTCATGAAGACGACGATCGTCTGTGTTTGGTTTGTTAGTTTATACTGGAATACGAGTATATACGTTCTCATAATTTATTGTACAGTAATAAATAGGTATAATAATCGAAATTGTCTTGCGAATAAATTTACTTTTTAAAAGCCAATTAGTAACGGTCATGCACTCCTCGCCGTTTTGTTTTAAATTTTATTACATTAATTATAATTGAATTATATTTTAATAATAGGTAAGTGGCATGGTTTACTGATTTTTACTATCTCAGATGATATTGGCGAGGTGAACTAGTATAAGCCTTGGTGACTTGGTAACATAAGTCCTGGTGGCCTGGTGGAAAGAACGCCCTATTTCTTATTTATAAGTCGTAGGTTCGAACCCTACATGTGATTATCTTTCCAAGTGCAGACGTACAAGTTTGTTAACACCACTGCTTATAACGGTGAATGAAAACATCGTGAAGAAACCAGTATTTTCAAAGAAAACATCTTTCGAATACATGTGTCATTATTCACTTGTCCAGCGTGATGGATTATGTCTTTGACTCTTTCCCAGTGAGAGAAGGCTCAGTCGCATGAGTGAAACATAGAGTAAAATCTTATGGTAGCACTTTATGATATTAATGATGAGTTGATATTTTTGGAATGTAGCTGACATAATGTTGTTGCAATGTTGCAGGCAAGCAGCGGTTGTTGCGAGGCAGCATGCCGCGCGCCGGCGCCCTGTTGCTGGCTGTCGCAGGCGTCCTGCTCGCCACGGAGTGGGCCCACGCCTCCTATATTGACCCAGGTAACCCCACAAGAAGGCTAATACCAAAAAAATAGTGCCACGTTGTTGTACGACGCACTAAACTTACTCCATTGATGTGCCTAAAATTATAGCACAATATAAACAAGTAAGTACATAGGCAATATTAATGTGCAATTAAACAAAATTACCAGAGTGTTTTTGTAATATCAAATATGATAACATAACTAAATATATATCAGTGGACATATGAAGAATTTAAGTAATACAGTAAGTTACGGCTGCTCTACAAGTTACGTTTAGGCTGATCTAGTCGGGAGAAAAGCTATCCGGAGACCCACACACACCACTACCTTTTCAAAGTCATGGGCGTTATACCAGTAAATAAAAAAACCCTGTGAAGAAAATCATCTTGAGGAAACTGATAAATATACTTAGAATCTTTTGTGTTCATGAGTTATCCACCAACCCGCACTGCACTACTAGTGTGGTGGATTATGGCCTTGAGTCTCTCCTTGCGAGAGAAGGCCCCGAGTCCCAGCAGTGGGAACATTTTGTGACTCCTGTACGTTCCTCACATCACTAACTACTACTAGTAACTACGTGGTATCTATACTAAATACTTTAGTATTTAGTAGTTACTGCTGTGCTCTCTTTAGGCATAAAACTTAATTGCTGATTTTGACACCAAATTATTTTTGTAGGATATTTTATTTATTTATTATCTTTATAGTAGGTATTAATTAATCTACGACTAATAGGTAGCTATATTTTTGAGCTCATACCAAAGCTATGAATGGAGAATAAGCCTTTGTTTTAGAACATCAATCATCGGAGCCTGACGCACAAAAAGTCCGTTAGAAAGCCATTACGCGACAGCCGAAGAAAGGTTGAAAATTCATTTTGATAGTTTGGCTTTTGTGTAGATATATTTAGTCGTACAGTTGAAGCTATCAATCAGTTTATGATTTATATCAACAAGTAAAAAGCAGCTTATTTATGAAAAAGGCAAAGTTTAACTTGTGTGATATTAGAAAGCTCATGTGATTTTCGAAGACCTATCGATAGATAGATACCACACACGTAAGGGTTTAATAAAACAAAAAAATGTTTTGGAAAAAAGTGCCTGTGACATACGGACGGACATACAGACAGACATGACGTTTGCATTTGGCTACGGAACCCTAAAAATGAGTGTGTATTCTCATAAAACTGTCCCCAAACCCAAACTTAGCAAAGGTATTAAAAGAACCAGCGAATATATTGCTTATACAAATAGAAACACATACTTATGATACATAAAAACACCTAGACACAGGGCCTATTCTGTGCTTTATCGAAGCTTGGCAATAGAAGCCATATCAATTTCATTAAGTCTAATTAAAAAAAACAAATCCAGGCGCAGAACAAATATATATATCGACCTTAATGAAGACCAGCTAAATAAACTTGAGCGTCTCCAAAATTATTGCATAAGATTTATATTTGGCTTGCGCAAATATGATCACGTATCTCAGTTTCGTATGCAGCTCAAGTGGCTCCCTATTCGCCTTCGTCGGAATGCTCATATTTTGTCTCTACTCTATAATGTATTATTTAACCCCTCATCACCACGTTATTTGAAGGATGTATTTAATTTCTGGAGCGATGCTCACTCTTTACCTCTCCGATCTAAAAACAATTTGGTACTCCAAATGCCTTCAGCACGCCGCGAAAATTTCTACGGCAACTCTTTTGCTTTTCGAGCTGCTGAACTATGGAACGCTTTACCTGTATCTACAAGAGAAGCACCATCGCTTGCTGTTTTTAAAAAATTGGTGAATCAGATCTATTTGTCTATATGATCATTTTTTTTAAAAGTCGTCACTCTTATTTAGATCGTTTATAATTTATATTTATCTCCATTTGTAAAAAATGATATTGTTTATGTATTAGTATATACATATATTCGTATATATGTATTAGAATGTACAGTTATTAATTTGTAGGTTTATCTAATATATTTTTTAAAGTATTGTAGGTTATTTATATTATTATTATTGTTAACTTTTAAAATTATAGAACTATATGTTTCTTCCACTCATTATTTGTACTTCCCGTCTTATTAATTTTTCAATTCCCTTTTCCATCCTGCGGTTGCCTGGAAGAGATCGCTCTTAGCGATAAGGTCGCCAATTGCTACTTTGTTTTTTAAGTTTTGTATATTTTTTTGTTGTTTATGTTCTAACTAAGTGCAATAAAGAGTTTATCTATCTATCTATCTATCTATATATGTATATTCAATATACAAATTACAAATCTTTCTCAATTCTACTCACATAGTCGTCCAACTGATATAAGTGTTTGTCCGCAGGCGATGACGACGTGGAAGTAAGCCCCTCTGACTACGGCGACGACCCGGTCGATCTGCAGATGCTGCAAGACGTGGGGAAGTGAGTTTCAAACTTATCTATATGTCGCAGCCAACTAACTTAAAGAGCCGTGCTATTAACAGCTTAGCATCTTTTTGCTATAAAGCACCGTTTAATCAATAACCGTTTATGTTTTAACTAACCTATTCCTATGAGATACACATATACTATTGCAAACTTTTTTGTAGACCTTTTGAAACGGTACAATGTTGCTGTAAATTATTTTGATGTAGCTCATAGGGTTCAGCCAACGTGTGCAGTGTACGCGCAAAAAATGTGTTTTTATAATTTATTTTACATTACATTAGAAACCTTCAAGCCTCCATTCCAATCCATGATTTTCTGCTATTTTATGCACGTATGATACATTTAGACCTACCTCGTGAATTACTCTATTTAATAAAAACCCGCATCAAAATTTGTTTGGTGGATTTAAAGATCTAAGCATATATAGGGACAGACAGACACGGGAAGTGACTTTGTTTTATACCATGTAGTGAAGGACTGATTTAAGAAAGTCTTATGTCAGATGTTTCATCTCTTTTTATTTCTGTCTAAATTACGAATGGCTTATGCATTAGCCAGTCAGTTTATTAAATGTTGTAACAAATTATAGGTATGGCTGCATATCATTCAGCTCACTAACTAGTATAGCGGCGCTATTTAGTTAAAGAGTCTGTTGAGTGAATGGCTAACTATGCTAGTTGGCTGCGACATACATGTGTGTAGTATGTATATGAATATAAATATATGTATGTACATATACTCATTGAGGTATGGACAGAGGTCACAAAACTTGGAGCATCCTACAGAGTTTTGTTCAAGTACCGTGTGTAACGACAATTTATCTAAAGCTGTAATCGAATCTGAATTCTTACTTGATTGATAAAACTATGCTTTTATCTCTTTGTATGAACTGAATTAAAATATTGTAAGGCAAATTAATAACACTAGCTAAGAATAAATTGTAAATTTTAGGTAATTAACGGTTCTTCAATAGTCAGTACGCTAGAGTGAACTGTAGATAATGGTTTCTGCATAATAAGCTGACAGAATATAAAATGTGGACCACCCCACCACCAATCCCATCTATAAGATTCCATTCTTCTTCTATCTTCTATACAATATATAAAAAATAAATAATGTTTGTCAGTATGTCCTTGATAGAATCTTACACCGTGTATTTAATCATATGCATCTTTGGCAAAGCTATTATTGTACATGAGCCGAAGAAGATTTCTGAGTTATTACGATCAATTTTCGGCAGGTGTCGTAGCAACGTAGTAGGTAGTAATATATAAAAATCTAGTGTCATGTTTACTTACACTAAACTCCATTTATGGTCGATTTTTTCGAACTCCTAATTATTAGTTTTACTTATAACAATTTCAGAGCGTAGCCAAAACGAGCCGCTGATATACAAATAAGTAAATAGATGGCCAATCTACACACAACGCTAATTAGTCCCATACTAAGTAAAGCCTATTTTGCGTGTGGAAGTACGAGTAGTTCTACGTCCCGTACAGTACCTGCACGGAATCTTAGGCTAGCGTTCGATGATGTGGTTTCAGACGATCGTCGCTGATCTACGTTTTCAGGCGCGCGTGCATCCGCCGCGGAGGAAACTGCGACCACCGGCCCGGAGACTGTTGCCACTCGTCCTCCTGCCGCTGCAACCTCTGGGGATCCAACTGTAGGTGCCAGCGCATGGGCCTCTTCCAGAAATGGGGTAGGCTGCCCGACCAACCCGCGCCGGCGCCGCGGCGGCCAACTCCCGCCAGCCGACTTGACCGCCGCTGAACCGCTCGCGATACAACCCAAGCGAACCCAAGGACCCGTTTTCATCCTTCATTTCCCACTTCTTTAGAGAGATTCGTCAAAACAGGGACCTAGATTTCTTTCGGAAATATTTTTGGATCGTTTATCAGTTTCTCTTCTGTCTGGACACGCCGGGCGTCCGCTTACTCGGTTGGGCAATCACCCAGCCTTATTGCCCAATCAGTACGCCTGACGCCAGCCCGGCGCGTCAGACCTCGCTCTGTCCGCGGCGACGGGTCCGAGGCACATCCCCCTTCTGTTCTCTTTTGTTCGACCATCGGACTCGTCGCCTCTACGACAGTGTCTATCTTAAAATGTATGTATGTAGAGTAAGTAAGCTAAACGTAGAAGATTAAAAAGTAGCTAAATTGGTGGTAAACTTATGTCAATAGGAAGTAGACAAAAAAATAGTAAAAAAAAATATAACTTTAAATGTTCTAGTTAAGAGAGTATCGGTAAAAGAAAACTTGGTGAAAGACGCTATAATAAGCCTTTTTATGACTACGCCACTTGTATTTGCGATTGGCAACTTAGAATCTTAAAATCTACATATAAATGTGTCAATATATAATTCATAATATAATGTTTAAAATGGATGTTATATGTATCGCGACTCTTGGACGAGGAATGTTGGTATGCAGCGAGTAGATTCATCAGTACGTAGATTCTTATATTGTACGTTCCTCTATGTGGAATATGATAATTTTATGATATACTAATATTGGAATATGGAAAAGGAATTATATTAATAAATGTTTATCGAGGAAAATGTTGTTCTTATTTCAAACTTGTCCTTTTGTGTTAAATGACAATCACGGCCGTGATTGTCCTTTTGTTTTAAATGACAATCACGGCCGTGATTGCCCTTTTGTGTTAAATGACAATCACGGCCGTGATTTCTTGAAATGTGCAAATTAAATTTGTTGGATTTTTCAATGAAATTTCTAATTCAAAAAACCCAAAACACAACCATGTGATGGTATAACCGGCGGCATATGGTCTTATAGAGTGATGGGACGAGCAAGATATGCGGGTGATGGTAAGTAACACTAACAGCAGCTATTAAAACTACATATTAAAATGACTAATCGTAAAAGGTAGCACGGCACTGTGCTCATCACCCAGAGCCCTAAATAAGATTATTAATCTTAAAAGATAAGTTATATAGAGCATTTAACACAGAAATGCTTATGCGTTGTTTGTTGAGGAATAGAATAAGACATTCTCAACACATTAATGTTTCTCAAGAAACTCTTTTAACAACCGTATTAAGGATATTCCATTCACTTTATCTACAAAAAAGACAAACAAATATGGCGACGAAAAAACCAATCACAATTTTGAATTTTGCCGTTTGATTAATGGATCTACCTATGATTCATAGCTAATGATGAGCCGTGATTGGTTCCTCGTCTACCTTTATTGATTACCTGATTTGTCAATTGAAATAGACCATCGTAATCACAATAGAGCAAACTACTAACTATTTAAATTTATTTAAATTACACTGCCTTCGATTCCACGCGCCACAAAACAAACCACTAAATTCACGGGTTTAAATAATATTCTCATAACTCCGTGTGATAACTGGATGATAAATAAATTAAGTGGTAATTAAATGTTTGTGTCACCGTTAATTTGTTAATATCGCCAGTTTACAATGTAACGACGTTAAATTATAAGTTAACCTACTTTTTACATTTACGGTGGCACTGTTGTTCACCAAAAAAATAGCACTTTGAGCCCTATATAACCTTAGAAAAATTTGCAGCATGGGAGACAGTTTGAAATAACGCTTGAATTAATTGTAGTTATGTATATACGTACTTTTATATACCAGCAGCCATGGGCATAACACAGGAATGCTAAGGTATTTAAACGTGTCGAATAGTTTGTTTTGATTTAGTAGTGCGTGGAATCGATGCTATGACGTTTAATGTTTGTTATTTCCATCGAAGCTAATTGAAAAGCATAAAGTTATCACACAATTTTTACCGTCGAAAAAATTATATTTTGTTTAACCTTCAGAAAACCTAAGTTCTGGTTGGTAGATGGAAAAAACTTGTCCTCGAAAGATTCATTCATTTTGTCCCACCAGTTTCCTCACGACGTTTTCTGGCACCGTTAAAGCTGATGGTGATAACCAAAGAGTTTACATATAGAGTTAAATTTTCCGCACGGTTCCTTTATGTCAATTGTAATCAGATGACGTCCATACTTTCTATGGCAACAGTTATGTGCCGCGACAAAAGTATGACATTTCCACAAGAGCGACAAGGCAAGAAAGATGCTAGCCGTGCTTTCGGTGTAAAGCGTTTGTGCCAACTCTATACGGAATATTGTTACGAGTACCTATATGTAAAGTCTTTGGTGATAACAAACTCGTACAAAAGTGAAAGGGGGATTTAAACCTACAATCACAGGCTCTCTTTATGAACAAAGTCTGCGAGTCCCAGCAGTGGGAACAGGTTTTGGAACAGGGTTAGTAAACTGTTTATGAAATGTCTATACTGAACATTATAAAGTCTTTCGATAGATTATAGTTAGATTCTAGTTTCGATAGATTCCAGTATCGATAGATTGCAGTATCAAAGACAGTACCTGGTTGACTGAGCTCTGCTCGGTTTAAATACGTTTATAAAAGCTAGAAGTAAATACTATGTCCCCGGCACTAGCCCGAGCCGTGGTCGAGCCGTCTGAGGCGCCCTCGTAGCTAGCAGCCGTAACGCGTCCCAGGTATCATCCCATGCTACAGTGCTAGCATACCAGTAGGTTTTTTATATAGGTTAGGTTCCTTTTGGGTCCTGCGCCCTCGGCGCTAACCCGAATAGTCAGATCGGTAGTAAAGGCGACTAGCGGCCAGCTGCCATAGGTTAATTCAAAAAAAAAAAAAAAAAAAGAAGTAAAAGATTTTCTCAGAAAAAAAGAACAAAAAGAAAAGACCCGATTGTAACCATCAGGATTTGAACCGGGGCCTGTTGACTCCGAGGGCAAGCATATTCCGTCTGAGCCATTTAGACTTAATGAACAGTGGCGAAATAAGTTATGGTATTCTAATGGCATTATAGGATTTTTTCGTTGTCTAAAAACGCGCATAAAATGATGTTTTAAAAAATAAAACCTAGCTAGTTCGATTTATCGTCCCCAAGACCCTCTATACATAATATCATGAAAATCGTTCGAGCCGTTTCCGAGATTCAGATTCTATATATATATACCTACAAGAATTGATCGTTTAAAGGTATAAGATACGTTCTAATTCGAAGACCAAAGACAACACCAACCAGCGATAAATCAGTATCACGCAAACCCTAAATTCTATAATTTAACTCCTTGGCGAAGCTCAGAAGCTTATCTCTGCGATAGCGTCAGACGAAATCAGAAATGAAATATAACATTTCGACAAGATTAACTTTTTGATTGGATATAAATTGGGAGTAGGGAAAAGCTGAGACCTGAATAATACTGCAGAAATGAAAATAGGAGCGGCGAGAGAATTTTGGCATCAGTCTGGAGGCTTGGTGATGGATGGGTATGTTTCGCGACTCATACAATATATGTAAGTATATGTGAAACGTAAGTACAGACAAGTATTAAGTACTTTTATTACATACTAGCTGTACCAAGCCACGCTACGCTGTGGCACATTGTGATGCAAAAATTTGATAAAACAATCCTTGATGCGGATTATATACCATTGTAAAATTTCAGCTCGATCGGTGCAGAACTTTTTGAGTTTTTCAAGCGTACACAAACCAACATAACATTTTTGTATTAAAAAAAAAAATTGCAGCGCCCAGCGCATTTTACTCGCGTAGTTCCCGATCCAGTTATTGTCTTGGGCTAAAAGTAGCCTATGTATTCTTCCAGAGTATAATCTGTGTTTCAAAGTTCAGACGTTACGACGTGATTGGGCTACAAACATTCAAACAACCAAACATTGAAATTATTAATATTACTGAGAAGAATAGAGGACGTATTACTTTTTTTTTACAATGGTAGTTTTGAATTTTATCTGACCTGCAGGTCTACTACGAAGTCCGATAAACGATATATCGGCCGCAGCTATGGACGTTTTATACCACGAAACACAATCGGTCGGTTGATGACACAAAAACTGTCAAATCAGCGTCGGTCGGGATGAACGAAACGCCCGAACAGATCAACCGACCGATTGTGTTTCGTGATATAAAACGTCCATATCTTCGGCCGATATATCGTTTATCGGACTTCGTAGTAGACCTGCTGGTGTTAAGCGACGATACGGTCTACAATGAAACGTGCTTACGTAAAAGAAACCTATTCACTCGCGACTTGAAGACACCAAGATTGCAAAGATCAAGAAAGACCCTCTCAGGCAAAGTCTAGACGTTCTTATCACAAAAGCACAGCCAAAGGCTCTTCGTTCGAGTCTTCAGAACGTAAACCATGAAACGATGTCGCTTTTTCGAGCTAAGAGCAGTCCGAAAGAAAAAGACAAGATTTTAGATCATGCAGATCAGTTGCACACTCTCAAAATCTATACGATAAAAACAGACAACCTAGCAATTTCGCATCGATGTTCAAGACTCAGAAGTCTTTTAGGATATGGATGTCTACTATGAGTATTTGCTACTACATTTCTCGATGGATTCCAAAGTCTCTAGCTAGTTCTTAGCACGAAACATAAATGAACCTTTAATTTGGGCTTTTAGCTGACCGCTGAATTCAATCAAATCGATTTCGTTCAAACAGCGAAGGATTCTAGCGAATTTCTCTCAAATTAAATACTTTGGAGCGATAAACAAAACATAAAGCGTGCCGTTTCAAGACTTTTATTAGACAACTTTCAGTATTCGGTTCATCAGTCAAGTAATTCAACAGTGCCCTTTTGAACTTCGCAAATTAATTGTTCAACTTCGAAAATACTTTTTGTTTTAGATTATGTTTATCTCGGCTACCCTTTAACTTTTGTTTATTTATTATTTTCGCCTTATTGTTTTAATTTCAATTGGGATTATTTATGGAACAAAGTTGTAAATAAATTTAGAATTAAAGCACAAAAATAAACAAAATTACCACGTACAAAACGGTTCTAGTAAGCAAACTAAGATGAACTTTTAATAATCCTTAAATAGGCATAGTATTAAGGTAGGGCTCTTTACAGAGTCTGACTGGGAAGTACCACATCTTTGCCAAGCAGGAATACGCAAACATTACTGTGTTCCGGTTTAAATGGCAATTTTTCAGTGAAATTACAGGGCATAGAGATAAACATCTTATATCTCTGGGTGACGAGCGCAGTGCAGTCAGTGCTAGATAATTCAAAAAATTCAAAATTAATTTAATTCAGGTAACTTAACCCATATACATTAAATAGCACACAATATTTGCAATGATTTGGTCTCTTCATGTTCCAATAGCTGTCACTGTGATGTCATGTGGCAGGCATGTCGCTTACCGTCAGGCACATATTCTGCTCGTCGCGTCACTCTATAGAAAAGAGGTCTATGTAATGCATCACCATAATGAATCATTTTTACAATAGATTCAAATCTAATCTCAGTCTGAATAATACTAAATTACAGTCAGTTATAGGGACTGCTAATAGTAAAAACTTAGAAATTAGCACATAGACGCTAAGATGCTGCTCCGCCGCCGTCGGTAGAATAACTCAATAAAGGTATAAAGTTTAGCTAATAAAAAACTACATACCTACTTAAGGCTAGGTAGTTCTGTCAAATTAGGGATTTAACGCTGTCTTGTTCTCGCGACCGTCACCGACCGCTGAATCGGTGCCACAGTGCAGAAATAACATTAAAATATTGGACTGTGTAATTTAAACTCATTTTTTGTTCAAGATTTGTTTATACTGTTTATACTAACTAAGTGATAACAATTTTGTAAATTGTGAAGTGAAACGAAGAAATATTAAATTTATCTATACTCGTAGATATACAAAACTCAACCTTTTCTTTTTGGTCACACTATAAGTTGAGAACGGCTTTTCCAATTTCATTCATCTTTTTAAAATGTTTCCTAATAATTCACAAGTTCGTCAAAAATTAAAAAAATGTGCTGAAACGTAATGAAAGGCCAGTAAAAATAGAAGGTTTTTGGTCAACTTTTGCAATAAATTTCTAATCCAATTTTTTCTATGAGGTAAAGATCATAAAATTACAAAATGCTCACAGATCCAGGTAGAGCTTCAAACGCCAATTGAAAAAACTATTTTAGACGATATTTTGGAAACTATATATTTTGACAATAATTGTAGAAAATAAAATTTTGCATCTTTTGTTGCTAGTAAACTTTTTTTGTAAAACTTACCGTTTACGATTTATAACCCATTTAATGATACGATTGCGATGATGCCGATAATAGTGGATGTAAATGATGTGGTCTACGATGGAACTTGTTTCTCTAATAGAAACAAGCACAGTGTACCTCGTAACCCCAAGGTTCGAACCTTCTACAAAAACCCACTTTGGCAATGCGTTTCACAGCTTAGTTGTTCTTATTACAAAAGTGGAGACCAAACTCTTCGTTCAACTCTTTAGTCATGATGATGAACGGTGCTGTTTATTGGAGCAACGAGCAATATGATAGAAAACTTTAATTTAAAACCCCGACTACAAAAAAATCTACACGTAAAAAATATTACCTACTATCTAGGGACACTTTGGCGAGTCAGACTAGTCTTAGAATATCTTTGTTACCAAAATCCATCCAGCCGTTTGGAAGATATGTGGAAATAAAGATTTACAAACATAAAAGATACGCGCGAAAAACATAACCCTTCTTCCATTCCGGTAAAAAGGGACATGTTTATGCTACTGGGAACAGAATTTACATCTTATTATTTTTACATTGTTATCATCAAATTTGACATAATAAATCGTAATCGGTAAGTTCGAAAATAAAGTTTACTGGCAACACTAGATGGGAAATTTTATTTTCTACAATAATAATAGGCTTTATAACTTTTCAGAATATCAGCCAAAACGTTTTTCGAGCTGGCGCTTGAAGCTCAACCTGGATTTGTTATTATTTTGTGATTTTATGCTCAGGAAATGATTCTAAACCTTACCTATTTAAAAATACGAATCGGAAATTTAGTGCAGAGTTAAATTCTACGAGTAATTTTACTGCCTAAAAGGCTTCTTATCAAATTTGGTCGAATGTCTAAATTTCTATGAACAATATTAACATTTTCATACAAAAAAAAAAACAATAAATTTTGGTGGTGTCTTGGAACTTGGAACTTGGAAAAAAAATAAAATTCTATCAAAACCATACATGTACCTATGGATAGGTGTTCAAAATTGTATTGAAGTTCCTAACATTTTTTCTAAACTGAATAGTTTGCGCGAAAGTCTCTTCCAAAGTGGTAAAATCTGTATGTGAGGACTTTTCTTCTAAGTACTAAGTACCTTACTACCAAAGAATTTACCTAAATGGCATATAAATGCAAGTTAGGTATCATAAATGATACCTAACTTGGGGTTTTACGCAGGGGATTTCTCCCCTCTCATTATTTCCTTATCCCGATCTCTGATTTAACGGACGAATATTTTACCGATACTTATCTATTTTCCATTGCATCCGCATTGAATTTTTACTGATGTGGTATCGACGTCAGTTTTGAGACTCCCTTCTGGTCTACAACATAAAATAAACAGCGTACTAATTAGTATCAGCGTTTATTTGCAATTCCAATGAAAACGGTATCAAAAATCAAGATCATAGCGTGCTTCACTAGTAATACCTACTGATATTGTTATACTGTGGCACTATGATCGTAATATTTAAAATTTATCGGTTGTCAAAATTGCAAAATCAAGCACAGGCCCGTCGTCCGTGAGCGCCGAAACGCGACTGATCAGGCTTGCCGAACGGCGCGCTATATATATGGTAGATATTAAAACATAGTGAATAACTGATACTTTTTATCAAGTCAAACTCTGCGAATGCATCTATAACTTTTTAGTGGCTTTCGTTGAGTATAAAAATTTAGTTAAAAAAATCGCCTCACGATCTGAAAGTCTAAGTAGCACAACGTCAAACAAAGCGAAAAGTCTAGTGAGCAATCTGCCTAGTTAGCTAATCGCCCATGTAGCAAAACGTCTAACTATCATCAGGTCTATGTAACAAAACGTCTATTTAGGAAGTCGTCAATTTCTTAAAATGCCTGGACACTTAACCACAAAAATAAATATCATTATAATACCATGTGAGGGCAAGTATTACATACATGCAAACTCCTTGATTTGTTTTCTGTTGGCATGTAATCTTTTTAGTAGCGACACTTATTGTCAAGTGTGATATTTGATTGACATTAGGTACTCATGATTCCGGTATCGATTACTACTGCCATTCATAACCTGGCTACATATAAGTGATCGTGTTCAATATTATATGGTGATCTGACTTCCGAATTCTAAAATGGATGAAAAACAAACATTTACTTTCATCGAAAGTCAAAAGAAAAGGCGTGTGCTGTTGTTGAGTGGTCATAGGTACAATTTAAATTTAACGAATAAAGGAGGGTCGACTCTATGGAGATGCTCCCAGCGTAACGAGTGTAGTGCATCTGTTACTATTAATAAAGATGAAAATAAGATAATTCGTCAGTTGAAAGAACATACCTGTAAAGCTAATTTTGATAAAAATAGAACGGACATAGTAATGGATAAATGCAAGAAATTAGTTTGCCAACACGCAAAGCCTGTTCAGAAAATATTTGAAAAAGAATTCGGAAAAGTGGATGAAATTGAACAGGTACCTGATTTTAACTCAAAGAAAGATACATTGTTCAGGGCCCGTCGTACATATTTCAATGTTTCAAAAACTGAGTACAAAAACTTAAATGATGTTAAAATTCCTGAAATTCTGGCCGATAAATTCCTTGTTTGTGAAGATGGTTGTAATAATAATAAAATCTTAATTTTTTCAACACCTATAAGTAGAAAATGCATTGAAACTTTGAAAGGAAAAATGTTTTTATTGATGCAACATTCAAAGCTACACCCAAGCCATTCTATGAGCTCTTATCAATTCACGTTGATATTAATAGTTGTGATGAAACAACTTGTATTATGGGAGTTATATATGCATTGCTTCCTAACAAAACGCAAGATACGTACGAACGCCTCTTTGACCTAATCAAGCAGCATTTTAACATGGACATGTCGGTCATTAAATGCGATTATGAGATGGCGCTTATCAATGGAATAAAAAGCTTTTCCGAACACTCAAATAACTGGCTGTTACTATCATCTTAATAAGGCCGTTTGGAAAAAAGCTTCAACGTTGGGTCTTACTGAAAACAGAGAGTGCCGAGAAACTGTCAGAGTATGTTCAAATTTACCTCTGCTACCTTCTCAACACATTAGAGAATGTTGGACAAGCATTGTTGACAATGCCATCAAAAGTGAGGAAATGAATATTTTTTACATTACTTTGAAAGACAATGGCTACAATCATTGGCAGATATAATAAGTTGTCCTAGCTATTATAATTTTCGCACAAACAACGCTCTCGAAGGATGGCACAGGCGGCTGAATACTAATATAAAATCAAAACCAACCTTTCTGCTATTCCTCAAAACTCTTAGAAAAGAAGCCCTTTGGCAAGATCGTAAATACAAGAATATTTTATTTGAAGGAAATAAGAGGAAAAAGATCGATATAATGTTTAACGCCAAATATAAAAGAGAACTGCATAAGCTTGAAGGTCAAAAAGTTAGCCCATTTGAATTCTTGATAAACATTGGCCATATCAAAAGAATATTAGGTGCGTAATTTAAAAAATATGTTTAGGAAGACTTTATCTTTTGTTTGTTTACTTTTGTTTGTTGTGTTGAAGAAGATTATTTTAGTTTATTTCAAATAAAAAAAATATAGTTTTTATACGACTTTTACTAATTATGATCTTAAGTGTACATAATGAAAAACTAACGACTTCCTAAATAGACGTTTTGTTACATAGACCTGATGATAGTTAGACGTTTTGCTACATGGGCGATTAGCTAACTAGGCAGATTGCTCACTAGACTTTTCGCTTTGTTTGACGTTGTGCTACTTAGACTTTCAGATCGTGAGGCGATTTTTTTAACTAAATTTTTATACTCAACGAAAGCCACTAAAAAGTTATAGATGCATTCGCAGAGTTTGACTTGATAAAAAGTATCAGTTATTCACTATGTTTTAATATCTACCATATATATAGCGCGCCGTTCGGCAAGCCTGATCAGTCGCGTTTCGGCGCTCACGGACGACGGGCCTGTGCTTGATTTTGCAATTTTGACAACCGATAAATTTTAAATATTACGATCATAGTGCCACAGTATAACAATATCAGTAGGTATTACTAGTGAAGCACGCTATGATCTTGATTTTTGATACCGTTTTCATTGGAATTGCAAATAAACGCTGATACTAATTAGTACGCTGTTTATTTTATGTTGTAGACCAGAAGGGAGTCTCAAAAAACTGACGTCGATACCACATCAGTAAAAAATTCAATGCGGATGCAATGGAAAATAGATAAGTATCGGTAAAATATTCGTCCGTTAAATCAGAGATCGGGATAAGGAAATAATGAGAGGGGAGAAATCCCCTGCGTAAAACCCCAAGTTAGGTATCATTTATGATACCTAACTTGCATTTATATGCCATTTAGGTAAATTCTTTGGTAGTAAGGTACTTAGTACTTAGAAGAAAAGTCCTCACATACAGATTTTACCACTTTGGAAGAGACTTTCGCGCAAACTATTCAGTTTAGAAAAAAATGTTAGGAACTTCAATACAATTTTTGAACACCTATCCATAGGTACATGTATGGTTTTGATAGAATTTTTATTTTTTTTCCAAGTTCCAAGTTCCAAGACACCACCAAAATTTATTGTTTTTTTTTTTGTATGAAAATGTTAATATTGTTCATAGAAATTTAGACATTCGACCAAATTTGATAAGAAGCCTTTTAGGCAGTAAAATTACTCGTAGAATTTAACTCTGCACTAAATTTCCGATTCGTATTTTTTAAATAGGTAAGGTTTAGAATCATTTCCTGAGCATAAAATCACAAAATAATAACAAATCCAGGTTGAGCTTCAAGCGCCAGCTCGAAAAACGTTTTTGGCTGATATTCTGAAAAGTTATAAAGCCTATTATTATTGTAGAAAATAAAATTTCCCATCTAGTGTTGCCAGTAAACTTTATTTTCGAACTTACCGATTACGATTTATTATGTCAAATTTGATGATAACAATGTAAAAATAATAAGATGTAAATTCTGTTCCCAGTAGCATAAACATGTCCCTTTTACCGGAATGGAAGAAGGGTTATGTTTTCGCGCGTATCTTTTATGTTTGTAAATCTTTTATTTCCACATATCTTCCAAACGGCTGGATGGATTTTGGTAACAAAGATATTCTAAGACTAGTCTGACTCGCCAAAGTGTCCCTAGATAGTAGGTAATATTTTTTTACGTGTAGATTTTTTTGTAGTCGGGGTTTTTAAATTAAAGTTTTCTATCATATTGCTCGTTGCTCAATAAACAGCACCGTTCATCATCATGACTAAAGAGTTGAACGAAGAGTTTGGTCTCCACTTTTGTAATAAGAACAACTAAGCTGTGAAACGCATTGCCAAAGTGGGTTTTTGTAGAAGGTTCGAACCTTGGGGTTACGAGGTACACTGTGCTTGTTTCTATTAGAGAAACAAGTTCCATCGTAGACCACATCATTTACATCCACTATTATCGGCATCATCGCAATCGTATCATTAAATGGGTTATAAATCGTAAACGGTAAGTTTTACAAAAAAGTTTACTAGCAACAAAAGATGCAAAATTTTATTTTCTACAATTATTGTCAAAATATATAGTTTCCAAAATATCGTCTAAAATAGTTTTTTCAATTGGCGTTTGAAGCTCTACCTGGATCTGTGAGCATTTTGTAATTTTATGATCTTTACCTCATAGAAAAAAAATTGGATTAGAAATTTATTGCAAAGTTGACCAAAAACCTTCTATTTTTACTGGCCTTTCATTACGTTTCAGCACATTTTTTTTAATTTTTGACGAACTTGTGAATTATTAGGAAACATTTTAAAAAGATGAATGAAATTGGAAAAGCCGTTCTCAACTTATAGTGTGACCAAAAAGAAAAGGTTGAGTTTTGTATATCTACGAGTATAGATAAATTTAATATTTCTTCGTTTCACTTCACAATTTACAAAATTGTTATCACTTAGTTAGTATAAACAGTATAAACAAATCTTGAACAAAAAATGAGTTTAAATTACACAGTCCAATATTTTAATGTTATTTCTGCACTGTGGCACCGATTCAGCGGTCGGTGACGGTCGCGAGAACAAGACAGCGTTAAATCCCTAATTTGACAGAACTACCTAGCCTTAAGTAGGTATGTAGTTTTTTATTAGCTAAACTTTATACCTTTATTGAGTTATTCTACCGACGGCGGCGGAGCAGCATCTTAGCGTCTATGTGCTAATTTCTAAGTTTTACTATTAGCAGTCCCTATAACTGACTGTAATTTAGTATTATTCAGACTGAGATTAGATTTGAATCTATTGTAAAAATGATTCATTATGGTGATGCATTACATAGACCTCTTTTCTATAGAGTGACGCGACGAGCAGAATATGTGCCTGACGGTAAGCGACATGCCTGCCACATGACATCACAGTGACAGCTATTGGAACATGAAGAGACCAAATCATTGCAAATATTGTGTGCTATTTAATGTATATGGGTTAAGTTACCTGAATTAAATTAATTTTGAATTTTTTGAATTATCTAGCACTGACTGCACTGCGCTCGTCACCCAGAGATATAAGATGTTTATCTCTATGCCCTGTAATTTCACTGAAAAAATTGCCATTTAAACCGGAACACAGTAATGTTTGCGTATTCCTGCTTGGCAAAGATGTGGTACTTCCCCAGTCAGACTCTGTAAAGAGCCCTACCTTAATACTATGCCTATTTAAGGATTATTAAAGTTCATCTTAGTTTGCTTACTAGAACCGTTTTGTACGTGGTAATTTTGTTTATTTTGTGCTTTAATTCTAAATTTATTTACAACTTTGTTCCATAAATAATCCCAATTGAAATTAAAACAATAAGGCGAAAAATAATAAATAAACAAAAAGTTAAAGGGTAGCCGAGATAAACATAATCTAAAACAAAAAGTATTTTCGAAGTTGAACAATTAATTTGCGAAGTTCAAAAGGGCACTGTTGAATTACTTGACTGATGAACCGAATACTGAAAGTTGTCTAATAAAAGTCTTGAAACGGCACGCTTTATGTTTTGTTTATCGCTCCAAAGTATTTAATTTGAGAGAAATTCGCTAGAATCCTTCGCTGTTTGAACGAAATCGATTTGATTGAATTCAGCGGTCAGCTAAAAGCCCAAATTAAAGGTTCATTTATGTTTCGTGCTAAGAACTAGCTAGAGACTTTGGAATCCATCGAGAAATGTAGCAAATACTCATAGTAGACATCCATATCCTAAAAGACTTCTGAGTCTTGAACATCGATGCGAAATTGCTAGGTTGTCTGTTTTTATCGTATAGATTTTGGAGAGTGTGCAACTGATCTGCATGATCTAAAATCTTGTCTTTTTTCTTTCGGACTGCTCTTAGCTCGAAAAAGCGACATCGTTTCATGGTTTACGTTCTGAAGACTCGAACGAAGAGCCTTTGGCTGTGCTTTTGTGATAAGAACGTCTAGACTTTGCCTGAGAGGGTCTTTCTTGATCTTTGCAATCTTGGTGTCTTCAAGTCGCGAGTGAATAGGTTTCTTTTACGTAAGCACGTTTCATTGTAGACCGTATCGTCGCTTAACACCAGCAGGTCTACTACGAAGTCCGATAAACGATATATCGGCCGAAGATATGGACGTTTTATATCACGAAACACAATCGGTCGGTTGATCTGTTCGGGCGTTTCGTTCATCCCGACCGACGCTGATTTGACAGTTTTTGTGTCATCAACCGACCGATTGTGTTTCGTGGTATAAAACGTCCATAGCTGCGGCCGATATATCGTTTATCGGACTTCGTAGTAGACCTGCAGGTCAGATAAAATTCAAAACTACCATTGTAAAAAAAAAATAATACGTCCTCTATTCTTCTCAGTAATATTAATAATTTCAATGTTTGGTTGTTTGAATGTTTGTAGCCCAATCACGTCGTAACGTCTGAACTTTGAAACACAGATTATACTCTGGAAGAATACATAGGCTACTTTTTAGCCCAAGACAATAACTGGATCGGGAACTACGCGAGTAAAATGCGCTGGGCGCTGCAATTTTTTTTTACAAAATGTTATGTTGGTTTGTGTACGCTTGAAAAACTCAAAAAGTTCTGCACCGATCGAGCTGAAATTTTACAATGGTATATAATCCGCATCAAGGATTGTTTTATCAAATTTTTGCATCACAATGTGCCACAGCGTAGCGTGGCTTGGTACAGCTAGTATGTAATAAAAGTACTTAATACTTGTCTGTACTTACGTTTCACATATACTTACATATATTGTATGAGTCGCGAAACATACCCATCCATCACCAAGCCTCCAGACTGATGCCAAAATTCTCTCGCCGCTCCTATTTTCATTTCTGCAGTATTATTCAGGTCTCAGCTTTTCCCTACTCCCAATTTATATCCAATCAAAAAGTTAATCTTGTCGAAATGTTATATTTCATTTCTGATTTCGTCTGACGCTATCGCAGAGATAAGCTTCTGGAGCTTCGCCAAGGAGTTAAATTATAGAATTTAGGGTTTGCGTGATACTGATTTATCGCTGGTTGGTGTTGTCTTTGGTCTTCGAATTAGAACGTATCTTATACCTTTAAACGATCAATTCTTGTAGGTATATATATATAGAATCTGAATCTCGGAAACGGCTCGAACGATTTTCATGATATTATGTATAGAGGGTCTTGGGGACGATAAATCGAACTAGCTAGGTTTTATTTTTTAAAACATCATTTTATGCGCGTTTTTAGACAACGAAAAAATCCTATAATGCCATTAGAATACCATAACTTATTTCGCCACTGTTCATTAAGTCTAAATGGCTCAGACGGAATATGCTTGCCCTCGAGTCAACAGGCCCCGGTTCAAATCCTGATGGTTACAATCGGGTCTTTTCTTTTTGTTCTTTTTTTCTGAGAAAATCTTTTACTTCTAGCTTTTTTTTTTTTTTTTTTGAATTAACCTATGGCAGCTGGCCGCTAGTCGCCTTTACTACCGATCTGACTATTCGGGTTAGCGCCGAGGGCGCAGGACCCAAAAGGAACCTAACCTATATAAAAAACCTACTGGTATGCTAGCACTGTAGCATGGGATGATACCTGGGACGCGTTACGGCTGCTAGCTACGAGGGCGCCTCAGACGGCTCGACCACGGCTCGGGCTAGTGCCGGGGGGACATAGTATTTACTTCTAGCTTTTTATAAACGTATTTAAACCGAGCAGAGCTCAGTCAACCAGGTACTGTCTTTGATACTGCAATCTATCGATACTGGAATCTATCGAAACTAGAATCTAACTATAATCTATCGAAAGACTTTATAATGTTCAGTATAGACATTTCATAAACAGTTTACTAACCCTGTTCCAAAACCTGTTCCCACTGCTGGGACTCGCAGACTTTGTTCATAAAGAGAGCCTGTGATTGTAGGTTTAAATCCCCCTTTCACTTTTGTACGAGTTTGTTATCACCAAAGACTTTACATATAGGTACTCGTAACAATATTCCGTATAGAGTTGGCACAAACGCTTTACACCGAAAGCACGGCTAGCATCTTTCTTGCCTTGTCGCTCTTGTGGAAATGTCATACTTTTGTCGCGGCACATAACTGTTGCCATAGAAAGTATGGACGTCATCTGATTACAATTGACATAAAGGAACCGTGCGGAAAATTTAACTCTATATGTAAACTCTTTGGTTATCACCATCAGCTTTAACGGTGCCAGAAAACGTCGTGAGGAAACTGGTGGGACAAAATGAATGAATCTTTCGAGGACAAGTTTTTCCATCTACCAACCAGAACTTAGGTTTTCTGAAGGTTAAACAAAATATAATTTTTTCGACGGTAAAATTGTGTGATAACTTTATGCTTTTCAATTAGCTTCGATGGAAATAATAAAAACATTAAACGTCATAGCATCGATTCCACGCACTACTAAATCAAAACAAACTATTCGACACGTTTAAATACCTTAGCATTCCTGTGTTATGCCCATGGCTGCTGGTATATAAAAGTACGTATATACATAACTACAATTAATTCAAGCGTTATTTCAAACTGTCTCCCATGCTGCAAATTTTTCTAAGGTTATATAGGGCTCAAAGTGCTATTTTTTTGGTGAACAACAGTGCCACCGTAAATGTAAAAAGTAGGTTAACTTATAATTTAACGTCGTTACATTGTAAACTGGCGATATTAACAAATTAACGGTGACACAAACATTTAATTACCACTTAATTTATTTATCATCCAGTTATCACACGGAGTTATGAGAATATTATTTAAACCCGTGAATTTAGTGGTTTGTTTTGTGGCGCGTGGAATCGAAGGCAGTGTAATTTAAATAAATTTAAATAGTTAGTAGTTTGCTCTATTGTGATTACGATGGTCTATTTCAATTGACAAATCAGGTAATCAATAAAGGTAGACGAGGAACCAATCACGGCTCATCATTAGCTATGAATCATAGGTAGATCCATTAATCAAACGGCAAAATTCAAAATTGTGATTGGGTTTTCGTCGCCATATTTGTTTGTCTTTTTTGTAGATAAAGTGAATGGAATATCCTTAATACGGTTGTTAAAAGAGTTTCTTGAGAAACATTAATGTGTTGAGAATGTCTTATTCTATTCCTCAACAAACAACGCATAAGCATTACTGTGTTAAATGCTCTATATAACTTATCTTTTAAAATTAATAATCTCATTTATGGCTCTGGGTGATGAGCACAGTGCCGTGCTACCTTTTTACGATTAGTCATTTTAATATGTAGTTTTAATAGCTGCTGTTAGTGTTACTTACCATCACCCGCATATCTTGCTCGTCCCATCACTCTATAAGACCATATGCCGCCGGTTATACCATCACATGGTTGTGTTTTGGGTTTTTGAATTAGAAATTTCATTGAAAAATCCAACAAATTTAATTTGCACATTTCAAGAAATCACGGCCGTGATTGTCATTTAACACAAAAGGACAATCACGGCCGTGATTGTCATTTAACACAAAAGGACAAGTTTGAAATAAGAACAACATTTTCCTCGATAAACATTTATTAATATAATTCCTTTTCCATATTCCAATATTAGTATATCATAAAATTATCATATTCCACATAGAGGAACGTACAATATAAGAATCTACGTACTGATGAATCTACTCGCTGCATACCAACATTCCTCGTCCAAGAGTCGCGATACATATAACATCCATTTTAAACATTATATTATGAATTATATATTGACACATTTATATGTAGATTTTAAGATTCTAAGTTGCCAATCGCAAATACAAGTGGCGTAGTCATAAAAAGGCTTATTATAGCGTCTTTCACCAAGTTTTCTTTTACCGATACTCTCTTAACTAGAACATTTAAAGTTATATTTTTTTTACTATTTTTTTGTCTACTTCCTATTGACATAAGTTTACCACCAATTTAGCTACTTTTTAATCTTCTACGTTTAGCTTACTTACTCTACATACATACATTTTAAGATAGAAACTGTCGTAGAGGCGACGAGTCCGATGGTCGAACAAAAGAGAACAGAAGGGGATGTGCCTCGGACCCGTCGCCGCGGACAGAGCGAGGTCTGACGCGCCGGGCTGGCGTCAGGCGTACTGATTGGGCAATAAGGCTGGGTGATTGCCCAACCGAGTAAGCGGACGCCCGGCGCGTCCAGACAGAAGAGAAACTGATAAACGATCCAAAAATATTTCCGAAAGAAATCTAGGTCCCTGTTTTGACGAATCTCTCTAAAGAAGTGGGAAATGAAGGATGAAAACGGGTCCTTGGGTTCGCTTGGGTTGTATCGCGAGCGGTTCAGCGGCGGTCAAGTCGGCTGGCGGGAGTTGGCCGCCGCGGCGCCGGCGCGGGTTGGTCGGGCAGCCTACCCCCATTTCTGGAAGAGGCCCATGCGCTGGCACCTACAGTTGGATCCCCAGAGGTTGCAGCGGCAGGAGGACGAGTGGCAACAGTCTCCGGGCCGGTGGTCGCAGTTTCCTCCGCGGCGGATGCACGCGCGCCTGAAAACGTAGATCAGCGACGATCGTCTGAAACCACATCATCGAACGCTAGCCTAAGATTCCGTGCAGGTACTGTACGGGACGTAGAACTACTCGTACTTCCACACGCAAAATAGGCTTTACTTAGTATGGGACTAATTAGCGTTGTGTGTAGATTGGCCATCTATTTACTTATTTGTATATCAGCGGCTCGTTTTGGCTACGCTCTGAAATTGTCATAAGTAAAACTAATAATTAGGAGTTCGAAAAAAATCGACCATAAATGGAGTTTAGAATAAGTAAACATGACATTAGATTTTTATATATTACTACCTACTATGTTGCTACGACACCTGCCGAAAATTGATCGTAATAACTCAGAAATCTTCTTCGGCTCATGTACAATAGCTTTGCCAAGATGCATATGATTAAATACACGGTGTAAGATTCTATCAAGGACATACTGACAAACATTATTTAATTTTTATATATTGTATAGAAGATAGAAGAAGAATGGAATCTTATAGATGGGATTGGGTCCACACTTTATATTCTTTCAGCTTATTATGCAGAAACCAGTATCTAAAATCAGTTGGTTGCCTGGAAGAGATTGCTCTCAGCAATAAGGCCGCCATTTGTGGCGCTAGTTCATAATTGTGTGTTACTGTATTTGTTTCCTGTATAGTGTCACAATAAATAGTTATCTATCTATCTATCTAAAATTCACCACTCTAGCTTACTGACTATTGAAGAACCGTTAATTACCTAAAATTTTAGAATTAATTCTTAGCTTAGGTTCAATTCCCTCACAATATTTTAATTCAGCTTCACAATAAAAGATAAAAACATACTTATACCTATCAGGTAAGGATTCAGATTCGATTAATGCTTTAGATAAATTGTAGTTACACACGGTAGGTGCTAAAACAAATTAGTAGGATGTCAGTACCTACCTATGCCTTTACAGCTAACGTGACTTTAAAATACTTTGAATGAAAGACTTTAGCAGTACTCAATGCACAAGGGCAATGTTTCCAAAGAAATTACAGGGCTTAAAGATATAATAGCTAAGATTTCTGGGTGATGAGCGCACTGCAGTGCTAGGTGATGATTTGGACTATTCATGTTCCAATGGCTGCGTGTCACTGTGATGTTATGCGGCAGGCATGTTGCTTACCATCGGGCACATGTCCTGCTCGTCTCATCACTCTTTATTAAAAAAAGAACTGTAGGATGTTCCTAGTTTAATGACCTCTGTTCACACTTCACTGAAAATTTGTATATGTCGCAGCCAACTAGCTTAATTAGTAATTCATTCAACAGACTCTTTACTAAATAGCGCCGCTTTACTAGTTAGTGAGCTGAATGATATGTAGCCATACCTATAATTTGTTACAACATTTAATAAATTGACTGGCTAATGCATAAGCCACTCGTTTATTTCTGTCTAAATTATTAGACAGAAATAAAAAGAGATTGAACATCTGACATAACATTCTTAAATCAGTCCTTCACTACATGGTATAAAACAAAGTCACTTCCCGTGTCTGTCTGTCCCTCTGTATGCTTAGATCTTTAAAACCACCAAACAGATTTTGATGAGTGTTTTTATTAGATAGAATGAGAATTCAAGAGGAAGGTTTAAATGTATACGTGCATAAAATAGCAGAAAAACATGGATTGGAATGAAGTTTTGAAGGTTTCTAATGTAATGTCATAAAAACACATGTTTTGAGCATACACTGCACTCGCTGGCTGAACCCTGTGAGCTAAATCAAAATAATTTACAGCAACGGTAAATTAAAATAGCAATAAAACGGTTAGTTAAAACATAAACGGTTATTGATTAAACGGTGCTGTATAGCAAAAAAGATGCTAAGCTGTTAATAGTACGGCTCTTTAAGTTAGTTGGCTGCGACATATATAAGTTTGAAACTCACTTCCCCACGTCTTGCAGCATCTGTAGATCGACCGGGTCGTCGCCGTAGTCAGAGGGGCTTACTTCCACGTCGTCATCGCCTGCGGACAAACACTTATATCAGTTGGACGACTATGTGAGTAGAATTGAGACAGATTTGTAATTTGTATATTGAATATACATATATTTGTTGCGCCTGGATCTGTTTTTTTTTTTTAAATTAGACTTAAGGAAATTGATATGGCTTCTATTGCCAAGCTTAGAGACAGCACAGAATAGGCCATGTCTAGGTGTTTTATGTATCATAAGGATGTGTTTTTATTTGTATAAGCAATATATTAGCAGGTTCTTTTAAAGGTATTAAAGTTTGGGACAGTTTCATGAGAATACACACTCATTTTTAGGGTTCCGTAACCAAATGTCAAAAAAATGAACCCTTATGGATTCGTCATGTCTGTCTGTTTGTCCGTCCGTATGTCACAGGCACTTTTTTCCGAAACATTTTTTTTATTTAATTAAGCCCTTACGTGTGTGGTATCTATGGATACATGGATAGGTCTTCAAAAATGACATGAGGTTTCTAATATCACACAAGTTAAACAGTGCCTTTTTCATAAATAAGCTGCTTTTTACTTGTTGGTATAAATCCCAATCATAAACTGATTGATAGCTTCAACTGTACAACTGAACTACACAAAAGCCAAACTATCAAAATGAATTTATAACCTTTCTTTGGGTAAGGCTGTCGCGTAATGGCTTTCTAACGGACTTTTTGTGAGTCAGGCTCCGATGATTGATGTTCTAAAACAAAGGCTTATTCTCCATTCATAGCTTTGGTATGAGCGCAAAAATATAGCTACCTATTAGTCGTAGATTAATTAATACCTACTCAAAGATAATTTGGTGTCAAAATCAGCCATTAAGTTTTATGCCTAAAGAGAGCACAGTAGTAACTACTAAATACTTTAAGATACCACGTAGTTACTAGTAGTAGTTAGTGATGTGAGAACGTGCAGGAGTCACAAAATGTTCCCACTGCTGGGACTCGGGGCCTTCTCTCGCAAGGAGAGACTCAAGGCCATAATCCACCACACTAGTAGTGCAGTGCGGGTTGGTGGATAACTCATGAACACGAAAGATTCTAAGTATATTTATCGGTTTCCTCAAGATGTTTTTCATCACAGTTTTTTTACTTACTGGTACTACGCCCAAGCCTTCGAAAAGATAGTGGTATGTGTGGGATTTGAACCAGGTTCTCCGGATCGGCAGTAGCTTTTATCCCGACTAGATCAGCCTAAACGGAACTTGTGGGCCAGCCGTAACTTACTATATTACTTAAGTATGAAGAACGTCCACTGAAATTTATTTATTTATATTATCATATTTGATATTACAAAACAATCTGGTAATTTAGTATAAATGCACATAAATATTGCCTATGTACTTGTTTAAATTGTGCTAAAATATTAAGCACATCAATGGAGTAAGTTTAGTGCGTCGTACAACAACGTGCCACTATTTTTTTGCATTAGCCTTCTTATGGGGTTACCTGGGTCAATATAGGAGGCGTGGGCCCACCCGTGGCGAGCAGGACGCCTGCGACAGCCAGCAACAGGGCGCCGGCGCGCGGCATGCTGCCTCGCAACAACCGCTGCTTGCCTGCAACATTGCAACAACATTATGTCAGCTACATTCCAAAAATATCAACTTATCATCAATATCATTAAGTGCTACCATAAGATTTTACTCTATGTTTCACTCATGTGACTGAGCCTTCTCTCACAGGGAAAGAGTCAAAGACATAATCCATCACGCTGGACCAGTGAATAATGACACATGTATTCGAAAGATGTTTTCTTTGAAAATACTGGTTTCTTCACGATGTTTTCCTTCACCGTTATAAGCAGTAGTGTTAACAAACTTATACGTCTGCACTTGGAAGATAATCACATGTAGGGTTCGAACCTACGACTTATATTTAAGAAATAGGGCGTTCTTTCCACCAGGCCACCAGGACTTATGTTACCAAGTCACCAAGGCTTATACTAGTTCACCTCGCCAATATCATCTGAGATAGTAAAAATCAGTAAACCGTGCCACTTACCTATTATTAAAATATAATTCAATTATAATTAATGTAATAAAATTTAAAACAAAACGGCGAGGAGTGCATGACCGTTACTAATTGGCTTTTAAAAAGTAAATTAATTCATAAGACAATTTCGATTATTATACCTATTTATTACTGTACAATAAATTATGAGATATACTCGTATTCCAGTATAAACTAACAAACCAAACACAGACGATCGTCGTCTTCATGAAATCACTCATTCCTGATCCAGGCTTGAGCAAAAACGGTAGATAACAAGAACAGAATGATGAGCGACCCTTAATCATGTCAAGAATTACCCTGCCAAGATTGATGGGCCGCCTTTTGTCAGCAAAATAGCTTTTAACATGTCCATTCTCTGATAAAGGTTTAACGGGCAATATTCAACCGCATCGAATAACGTGTGTACTAGTCGTGGCCGACTTGCACCGCAGCACACCGAACAGCACCGCTCATGGATTTGGAAAAAAAAATACGGTAAGTTTGTCGATGATCTGTTATCTCTGGTTTTGACGTTTGAATTAGTTATTACAGTTCATTTTATTTTCGACTGTTTGTGATGATTATAAATGTCAATGACTGGATGTATGTTGCTCAATCATGCCGTAAAGTCTGAACGGATCGAGCTGAAATTTGGAACAGATAGACTGTAGTCTTAATATGGTCTGTAAAAATATATAGGTTTCTTTTATCCCGGGAAAATAACGGAAACTGGAACAAGTGTGGGAACAATCACAATTTTTTGATATAAGTAACGAGCGCTTGTTTATTTATTTATTTTATTTATTTATTTATGGTACACAAAACAGGAAATTCACAAAATAATACAAAGAGAGAAAGCATAATAGTTCTGAGCAGGTAAATATCCCTAAGCATGTGAACACAGCAAGATTACACAGTTAAATTACAAATAATGAAAAAAGAAAATCAATAATCGAATTACAATTACAAATATTGTTAAGCATTTTTATAAGTTATCTAATACACAAAACAACCGACAAGAGCAAAATATCAAGTCCCACACACCAAACAAAATGTGTAAATTGGACGAAATGACATATATGTATATACCAGATATAAAGTTACACCATTGCAAAACACATAATTGAAACACATAATTGAAAAATAAAAAAATAAAATAAAACTTCCTACAGTTAAACTACGAATATCATAGGATAGCCAAAATATTCCTTCGAAATTTATAGGTACAGGTTACTGTTGAAAATATCAATAGTGCTATGGTGACTGGACGAAACCTCATTGTATTGACGACACATACGGACAATAGGATTATAGAATGATGTGTTATTTTGTAGACCTGTAAAATAAATATTATGGAGTGGGGATTGCGTGACCTTGGTTTGGTATTAAAGTTAAGGAATGAGAGAAGAGATGGAGAGTCTATGTACCCATGAATTATCTTAAACAATGTTATGAAATCATAATATTTACGTCTATTTTCTAAAGACAACAGCTTAAATTTAGAAAGTCTATCGCCATAAGATGTATGTTTGCGCTTCAGCCCATGTCTGCAACACAACATTTTAAGACACTTTCTTTGAACCTTCTCGATGCGATCCGTGTGAACTTTATAGAATGGAGACCAAACACATGAGTTGTATTCTAGTATACTTCGAACAAGTGTACAATACAAATACAAAAACTTTGTGGATTTTTGAAGTTCCTTGTAGTTCTCAGCAAAAATCCTAGCAGTTGGTTACATCTCTTGGTTATATAATCGTAGTGGTCTCTAAAAGTAAGTTTATCATCGAACAAAACGCCAAGATCTTTTACCAAATGCCGTCGAACTAAATTCTGACCTTTTAAGTTGTAGTCATATCGAATCTTGTGCAATTTGCCAGTAAACGATATCACAAAACATTTGTTAACATTTAAAACATAAAATTGTCCTCAGACCATTTGCATAATGTATCCAGATCCTTTTGGAGTATCTCACAGTCAGAGGAAGTCTTAACTGTAACAAACATTTTAAATCATCTGCATAAAGTAAGCAAGGGCAGGAGAGCTTATTTATTAGGTCATTTATAAACGCCACAAAGAAGGGGGACCTAAATGCGAGCCTTGCGGCACACCCGATGTTACGTGAACCGGAGACGACACAAAACCCTTGAGAGCAACCAGCTGACTTCTATTAGATAGGTAAGATTTGACCCACCGTAAAAGACTGCCATGCACCCCATACGAAGACAACTTAGCACAAAGTATTCTGTGATTCACTTTATCAAAAGCTTTTGAAAAATCAGTGTACACACTATCAACTTGAGCTGTCTCAGCAAAGGCTCGGCATAAATAGTACTTGTATTCCAATAGATTAGAAACAGTAGATCTATTTTTAATAAACCCATGCTGCTTTGGAGACAGCAGAGGTTCAAGGTGGTGATAAAGCAAATCGTAAACTAGGGACTCGAACAACTTCCCCAAGCACGACAACATACTCACAGGTCGATAATTCTCAGAATTTGTTCTGTCGCCTGACTTGTAGATAGGAACTATGTGTGCAGTTTTCCAGTGGGACGGAAAGTTTCCGACCTGAAGTGACACATTAAAGATTATACTTAGCGGTACACTTAGTTCCTCAGCGCAACGTTTTATTAACAGTGGTGGTATCCCATCTGGACCAGCACCTTTATTAGGATCTAGGCTATGAATTTTCTTGATAATATCTGACTGATTAATATGAATCGTACTAATAGTGTTATTATTTTGATAATTAGAAATTGTATTTTTAAAAGGAGATTACTATCTTTTCAAAAAACTGACTTAAAGTAAGAGGAGAAAAGTTCATAGATTTCATTACCATCCGAGGAAATTACATCACCAAATTTCATAGTTTGTGGCAAGGATTGTGAAGTTTTCCGACCATTTACGAATCTCCAAAAATGCTTAAGATCACCATTCAGACCAGACTCCACAGATGCTACATAACTGGAATAGTCCCGATCAATTAAAATTTTACATCTGCGTCTCAATAAAGAAAAACAGTCATAATCTCGTGGATTTTTAAATTTTTTGTAACGGTGGTGATATTTCTGCTTTTCCTTGAGACAGCGTTTCAGGGCAGGGGTAAACCAACTTGGGTATTCACTATTGTTATATTTTGTTACAGGAGTGTGTTCTGATATTATTCGTTGGAGTTCTATATAAAATGTGTCAGTCAGAACGTCCACATCGTTTCCACGTAGTATGTTAGGCCAGTCAATCAAACTGAGATCATTTTTAATTAATTCAAAAGCTTGTTTGGGGCAAGCTACGAGTAGATAGTGTTGTTATGTTAGAAATGTAATCATGTTTGTTAATCAACATTTATTTATACATTCAATTTAGCACAAAGATAAACTAATCAGACTTCACACGTAAATTTACCGTTATGCACCTGCCTATGAAAATGTCGCTCAAGTTTTAAAAAACGATTATTGTCAAATCGTGAAAAGTTTTATCGGACCCTAAAATACAGAAATACTCAATGATGTTAAAATATAAATATCATCATATTTAGTATTGTGTCAAATCAATCCTCTGATCCAGTGGTACTTATTGTGGGGTCGGGAAAATATCAATAAGTGTAAATTTATACTAATAATAAGTAGGTCACCTTACTCGATTTATTATAAGAATTTTTAATAAGAATCGAGTTTAAGCGAAATGAATATTCATTTTTACTTGTGCGGGAGCGTTGTGGTATAAGTACGCTATGACCTTACTTCCCCTAATACCCTTTTTATTCGAGGCGTCCACTTGGAAAATGCCTAATCCGGAAATTCGTAGAGCATCTACAGAGGTCACGTAGCGGAGCTACGAACACTGCTACGCTTTTAGTGAAACGCTACGCAAGGGGCAAATTATTGTTTGAATCTTTCTTAGTGGAATAGAGACCACATATACAGGGTTACGCAAGACTAGTATATCAAAAAAAGCTATCAAAAAGTCAGCTGTATCCTACACTAACAACGCTCCGCGGTTTTACCCGCGTACTTTCCGTTCTCCTTATTTTTCCGGGATATGTGTTCCTATATGTTGGCCTATATGTTCTTCAAGACTATAATCTACCTGTGTTTGAAATTTAATTTCTATCCGTTCATTTGTTACAAAGTGATTGAGCAACAAATATCCAAGCATCCATTTATAATATTCGTAGGATATCATTAGGTCCAAAAGTCATAATTGTACGATAAAGTTGGTACTTCAGTGGCAATTCGAGGCTTAATTTCAGTGAAGTTGTTCATAATAGTGGGTACAACTTGCCCCTTCTATTAACCACTACTTTCCCATTTAACCTTGTATATATATTTTCCATTCTGGTGTGTATTTGCTGATATAAATCGCGATGGCGGATATGGCGAAGGGTAACGACATGACTTGTCCTTTTATGCCCTTATCCCTTTGAATGAGGTCGGCGTATTATGTACGGGAGGCTTGTGGACTGCAATTGTTCCGGATATTGAGGGGAAAGATCTAAAACCATTGAGATGGGGTATTTTTTTAAAAACTTCTTTTTCCTTGTCACGTGCTCTAAAGAAAATTACTCGTACAAAATAGAAGAACCACGGATATCGGGGGATATGCCTTGAGGGCGTGGCAGTGTCTTCTCGATACGGTTAATATGACCGCATAACTCTGACATTCGTTCTGTCGCTCTAAAGCGCCTAGAGAGTATGTTGGCGCGTTAGTGATGGGATAATGGAGTTTGCTGATTTGAAATTTCTTCGAAAATTTATTCGGTAATTTACATGGTCAATGTTCGTTTTTTTCATCTTTAATTAACTACCTATTTTTCCATGTTTTTTTACTTGTTTTATGATTATTATTAATAATATATACAAACAAATAATTTAAATTGATCGGGACTATTCCAGTTATGTAGCATCTGTGGAGTCTGGTCTGAATGGTGATCTTAAGCATTTTTGGAGATTCGTAAATGGTCGGAAAACTTCACAATCCTTGCCACAAACTATGAAATTTGGTGATGTAATTTCCTCGGATGGTAATGAAATCTGCGAACTTTTCTCCTCTTACTTTAAGTCAGTTTTTGAAAAAGATAGTAATCTCCCTTTTAAAAATACAATTTCTAATTATCAAAATAATAACACTATTAGTACGATTCATATTAATCAGTCAGATATTATCAAGAAAATTCATAGCCTAGATCCTAATAAAGGTGCTGGTCCAGATGGGATACCACCACTGTTAATAAAACGTTGCGCTGAGGAACTAAGTGTACCGCTAAGTATAATCTTTAATGTGTCACTTCAGGTCGGAAACTTTCCGTCCCACTGGAAAACTGCACACATAGTTCCTATCTACAAGTCAGGCGACAGAACAAATTCTGAGAATTATCGACCTGTGAGTATGTTGTCGTGCTTGGGGAAGTTGTTCGAGTCCCTAGTTTACGATTTGCTTTATCACCACCTTGAACCTCTGCTGTCTCCAAAGCAGCATGGGTTTATTAAAATAGATCTACTGTTTCTAATCTATTGGAATACAAGTACTATTTATGCCGAGCCTTTGCTGAGACAGCTCAAGTTGATAGTGTGTACACTGATTTTTCAAAAGCTTTTGATAAAGTGAATCACAGAATACTTTGTGCTAAGTTGTCTTCGTATGGGGTGCATGGCAGTCTTTTACGGTGGGTCAAATCTTACCTATCTAATAGAAGTCAGCTGGTTGCTCTCAAGGGTTTTGTGTCGTCTCCGGTTCACGTAACATCGGGTGTGCCGCAAGGCTCGCATTTAGGTCCCCTCTTCTTTGTGGCGTTTATAAATGACCTAATAAATAAGCTCTCCTGCCCTTGCTTACTTTATGCAGATGATTTAAAAATGTTTGTTACAGTTAAGACTTCCTCTGACTGTGAGATACTCCAAAAGGATCTGGATACATTATGCAAATGGTCTGAGGACAATTTTATGTTTTTAAATGTTAACAAATGTTTTGTGATATCGTTTACTGGCAAATTGCACAAGATTCGATATGACTACAACTTAAAAGGTCAGAATTTAGTTCGACGGCATTTGGTAAAAGATCTTGGCGTTTTGTTCGATGATAAACTTACTTTTAGAGACCACTACGATTATATAACCAAGAGATGTAACCAACTGCTAGGATTTTTGCTGAGAACTACAAGGAACTTCAAAAATCCACAAAGTTTTTTGTATTTGTATTGTACACTTGTTCGAAGTATACTAGAATACAACTCATGTGTTTGGTCTCCATTCTATAAAGTTCACACGGATCGCATCGAGAAGGTTCAAAGAAAGTGTCTTAAAATGTTGTGTTGCAGACATGGGCTGAAGCGCAAACATACATCTTATGGCGATAGACTTTCTAAATTTAAGCTGTTGTCTTTAGAAAATAGACGTAAATATTATGATTTCATAACATTGTTTAAGATAATTCATGGGTACATAGACTCTCCATCTCTTCTCTCATTCCTTAACTTTAATACCAAACCAAGGTCACGCAATCCCCACTCCATAATATTTATTTTACAGGTCTACAAAAATAACACATCATTCTATAATCCTATTGTCCGTATGTGTCGTCAATACAATGAGGTTTCGTCCAGTCACCATAGCACTATTGATATTTTCAACAGTAACCTGTACCTATAAATTTCGAAGGAATATTTTGGCTATCCTATGATATTCGTAGTTTAACTGTAGGAAGTTTTATTTTATTTTTTTATTTTTCAATTATGTGTTTCAATTATGTGTTTTGCAATGGTGTAACTTTATATCTGGTATATACATATATGTCATTTCGTCCAATTTACACATTTTGTTTGGTGTGTGGGACTTGATATTTTGCTCTTGTCGGTTGTTTTGTGTATTAGATAACTTATAAAAATGCTTAACAATATTTGTAATTGTAATTCGATTATTGATTTTCTTTTTTCATTATTTGTAATTTAACTGTGTAATCTTGCTGTGTTCACATGCTTAGGGATATTTACCTGCTCAGAACTATTATGCTTTCTCTTTGTATTATTTTGTGAATTTCCTGTTTTGTGTACCATAAATAAATAAATAAAATAAATAAATAAACAAGCGCTCGTTACTTATATCAAAAATTGTGATTGTTCCCACACTTGTTCCAGTTTCCGTTATTTTCCCGGGATAAAAGAAACCTATATATTTTACAGACCATATTAAGACTACAGTCTATCTGTTCCAAATTTCAGCTCGATCCGTTCAGACTTTACGGCATGATTGAGCAACATACATCCAGTCATTGACATTTATAATCATCACAAACAGTCGAAAATAAAATGAACTGTAATAACTAATTCAAACGTCAAAACCAGAGATAACAGATCATCGACAAACTTACCGTATTTTTTTTTCCAAATCCATGAGCGGTGCTGTTCGGTGTGCTGCGGTGCAAGTCGGCCACGACTAGTACACACGTTATTCGATGCGGTTGAATATTGCCCGTTAAACCTTTATCAGAGAATGGACATGTTAAAAGCTATTTTGCTGACAAAAGGCGGCCCATCAATCTTGGCAGGGTAATTCTTGACATGATTAAGGGTCGCTCATCATTCTGTTCTTGTTATCTACCGTTTTTGCTCAAGCCTGGATCAGGAATGAGTGATTTCATGAAGACGACGATCGTCTGTGTTTGGTTTGTTAGTTTATACTGGAATACGAGTATATCTCATAATTTATTGTACAGTAATAAATAGGTATAATAATCGAAATTGTCTTGCGAATTAATTTACTTTTTAAAAGCCAATTAGTAACGGTCATGCACTCCTCGCCGTTTTGTTTTAAATTTTATTACATTAATTATAATTGAATTATATTTTAATAATAGGTAAGTGGCACGGTTTACTGATTTTTACTATCTCAGATGATATTGGCGAGGTGAACTAGTATAAGCCTTGGTGACTTGGTAACATAAGTCCTGGTGGCCTGGTGGAAAGAACGCCCTATTTCTTAAATATAAGTCGTAGGTTCGAACCCTACATGTGATTATCTTTCCAAGTGCAGACGTATAAGTTTGTTAACACTACTGCTTATAACGGTGAAGGAAAACATCGTGAAGAAACCAGTATTTTCAAAGAAAACATCTTTCGAATACATGTGTCATTATTCACTGGTCCAGCGTGATGGATTATGTCTTTGACTCTTTCCCTGTGAGAGAAGGCTCAGTCACATGAGTGAAACATAGAGTAAAATCTTATGGTAGCACTTAATGATATTGATGATAAGTTGATATTTTTGGAATGTAGCTGACATAATGTTGTTGCAATGTTGCAGGCAAGCAGCGGTTGTTGCGAGGCAGCATGCCGCGCGCCGGCGCCCTGTTGCTGGCTGTCGCAGGCGTCCTGCTCGCCACGGAGTGGGCCCACGCCTCCTATATTGACCCAGGTAACCCCATAAGAAGGCTAATGCAAAAAAATAGTGGCACGTTGTTGTACGACGCACTAAACTTACTCCATTGATGTGCTTAATATTTTAGCACAATTTAAACAAGTACATAGGCAATATTTATGTGCATTTATACTAAATTACCAGATTGTTTTTGTAATATCAAATATGATAATATAAATAAATAAATTTCAGTGGACGTTCTTCATACTTAAGTAATATAGTAAGTTACGGCTGGCCCACAAGTTCCGTTTAGGCTGATCTAGTCGGGATAAAAGCTACTGCCGATCCGGAGAACCTGGTTCAAATCCCACACATACCACTATCTTTTCGAAGGCTTGGGCGTAGTACCAGTAAGTAAAAAAACTGTGATGAAAAACATCTTGAGGAAACCGATAAATATACTTAGAATCTTTCGTGTTCATGAGTTATCCACCAACCCGCACTGCACTACTAGTGTGGTGGATTATGGCCTTGAGTCTCTCCTTGCGAGAGAAGGCCCCGAGTCCCAGCAGTGGGAACATTTTGTGACTCCTGCACGTTCCTCACATCACTAACTACTACTAGTAACTACGTGGTATCTTAAAGTATTTAGTAGTTACTACTGTGCTCTCTTTAGGCATAAAACTTAATGGCTGATTTTGACACCAAATTATCTTTGAGTAGGTATTAATTAATCTACGACTAATAGGTAGCTATATTTTGCGCTCATACCAAAGCTATGAATGGAGAATAAGCCTTTGTTTTAGAACATCAATCATCGGAGCCTGACTCACAAAAAGTCCGTTAGAAAGCCATTACGCGACAGCCTTACCCAAAGAAAGGTTATAAATTCATTTTGATAGTTTGGCTTTTGTGTAGTTCAGTTGTACAGTTGAAGCTATCAATCAGTTTATGATTGGGATTTATACCAACAAGTAAAAAGCAGCTTATTTATGAAAAAGGCACTGTTTAACTTGTGTGATATTAGAAACCTCATGTCATTTTTGAAGACCTATCCATGTATCCATAGATACCACACACGTAAGGGCTTAATTAAATAAAAAAATGTTTCGGAAAAAAGTGCCTGTGACATACGGACGGACAAACAGACAGACATGACGAATCCATAAGGGTTCATTTTTTTGACATTTGGTTACGGAACCCTAAAAATGAGTGTGTATTCTCATGAAACTGTCCCAAACTTTAATACCTTTAAAAGAACCTGCTAATATATTGCTTATACAAATAAAAACACATCCTTATGATACATAAAACACCTAGACATGGCCTATTCTGTGCTGTCTCTAAGCTTGGCAATAGAAGCCATATCAATTTCCTTAAGTCTAATTTAAAAAAAAAAAACAGATCCAGGCGCAACAAATATATGTATATTCAATATACAAATTACAAATCTGTCTCAATTCTACTCACATAGTCGTCCAACTGATATAAGTGTTTGTCCGCAGGCGATGACGACGTGGAAGTAAGCCCCTCTGACTACGGCGACGACCCGGTCGATCTACAGATGCTGCAAGACGTGGGAAGTGAGTTTCAAACTTATATATGTCGCAGCCAACTAACTTAAAGAGCCGTACTATTAACAGCTTAGCATCTTTTTGCTATACAGCACCGTTTAATCAATAACCGTTTATGTTTTAACTAACCGTTTTATTGCTATTTTAATTTACCGTTGCTGTAAATTATTTTGATTTAGCTCACAGGGTTCAGCCAGCGAGTGCAGTGTATGCTCAAAACATGTGTTTTATGACATTACATTAGAAACCTTCAAAACTTCATTCCAATCCATGTTTTTCTGCTATTTTATGCACGTATACATTTAAACCTTCCTCTTGAATTCTCATTCTATCTAATAAAAACACTCATCAAAATCTGTTTGGTGGTTTTAAAGATCTAAGCATACAGAGGGACAGACAGACACGGGAAGTGACTTTGTTTTATACCATGTAGTGAAGGACTGATTTAAGAATGTTATGTCAGATGTTCAATCTCTTTTTATTTCTGTCTAATAATTTAGACAGAAATAAACGAGTGGCTTATGCATTAGCCAGTCAATTTATTAAATGTTGTAACAAATTATAGGTATGGCTACATATCATTCAGCTCACTAACTAGTAAAGCGGCGCTATTTAGTAAAGAGTCTGTTGAATGAATTACTAATTAAGCTAGTTGGCTGCGACATATACAAATTTTCAGTGAAGTGTGAACAGAGGTCATTCAACTAGGAACATCCTACAGTTCTTTTTTTAATAAAGAGTGATGAGACGAGCAGGACATGTGCCCGATGGTAAGCAACATGCCTGCCGCATAACATCACAGTGACACGCAGCCATTGGAACATGAATAGTCCAAATCATCACCTAGCACTGCAGTGCGCTCATCACCCAGAAATCTTAGCTATTATATCTTTAAGCCCTGTAATTTCTTTGGAAACATTGCCCTTGTGCATTGAGTACTGCTAAAGTCTTTCATTCAAAGTATTTTAAAGTCACGTTAGCTGTAAAGGCATAGGTAGGTACTGACATCCTACTAATTTGTTTTAGCACCTACCGTGTGTAACTACAATTTATCTAAAGCATTAATCGAATCTGAATCCTTACCTGATAGGTATAAGTATGTTTTATCTTTTATTGTGAAGCTGAATTAAAATATTGTGAGGGAATTGAACCTAAGCTAAGAATTAATTCTAAAATTTTAGGTAATTAACGGTTCTTCAATAGTCAGTAAGCTAGAGTGGTGAATTTTAGATAGATAGATAGATAACTATTTATTGTGACACTATACAGGAAACAAATACAGTAACACACAATTATGAACTAGCGCCACAAATGGCGGCCTTATTGCTGAGAGCAATCTCTTCCAGGCAACCAACTGATTTTAGATACTGGTTTCTGCATAATAAGCTGAAAGAATATAAAGTGTGGACCCAATCCCATCTATAAGATTCCATTCTTCTTCTATCTTCTATACAATATATAAAAATTAAATAATGTTTGTCAGTATGTCCTTGATAGAATCTTACACCGTGTATTTAATCATATGCATCTTTGGCAAAGCTATTGTACATGAGCCGAAGAAGATTTCTGAGTTATTACGATCAATTTTCGGCAGGTGTCGTAGCAACATAGTAGGTAGTAATATATAAAATCTAATGTCATGTTTACTTATTCTAAACTCCATTTATGGTCGATTTTTTCGAACTCCTAATTATTAGTTTTACTTATGACAATTTCAGAGCGTAGCCAAAACGAGCCGCTGATATACAAATAAGTAAATAGATGGCCAATCTACACACAACGCTAATTAGTCCCATACTAAGTAAAGCCTATTTTGCGTGTGGAAGTACGAGTAGTTCTACGTCCCGTACAGTACCTGCACGGAATCTTAGGCTAGCGTTCGATGATGTGGTTTCAGACGATCGTCGCTGATCTACGTTTTCAGGCGCGCGTGCATCCGCCGCGGAGGAAACTGCGACCACCGGCCCGGAGACTGTTGCCACTCGTCCTCCTGCCGCTGCAACCTCTGGGGATCCAACTGTAGGTGCCAGCGCATGGGCCTCTTCCAGAAATGGGGGTAGGCTGCCCGACCAACCCGCGCCGGCGCCGCGGCGGCCAACTCCCGCCAGCCGACTTGACCGCCGCTGAACCGCTCGCGATACAACCCAAGCGAACCCAAGGACCCGTTTTCATCCTTCATTTCCCACTTCTTTAGAGATTCGTCAAAACAGGGACCTAGATTTCTTTCGGAAATATTTTTGGATCGTTTATCAGTTTCTCTTCTGTCTGGACGCGCCGGGCGTCCGCTTACTCGGTTGGGCAATCACCCAGCCTTATTGCCCAATCAGTACGCCTGACGCCAGCCCGGCGCGTCAGACCTCGCTCTGTCCGCGGCGACGGGTCCGAGGCACATCCCCTTCTGTTCTCTTTTGTTCGACCATCGGACTCGTCGCCTCTACGACAGTTTCTATCTTAAAATGTATGTATGTAGAGTAAGTAAGCTAAACGTAGAAGATTAAAAGTAGCTAAATTGGTGGTAAACTTATGTCAATAGGAAGTAGACAAAAATAGTAAAAAAAAAATATAACTTTAAATGTTCTAGTTAAGAGAGTATCGGTAAAAACTTGGTGAAAGACGCTATAATAAGCCTTTTTATGACTACGCCACTTGTATTTGCGATTGGCAACTTAGAATCTTAAAATCTACATATAAATGTGTCAATATATAATTCATAATATAATGTTTAAAATGGATGTTATATGTATCGCGACTCTTGGACGAGGAATGTTGGTATGCAGCGAGTAGATTCATCAGTACGTAGATTCTTATATTGTACGTTCCTCTATGTGGAATATGATAATTTTATGATATACTAATATTGGAATATGGAAAAGGAATTATATTAATAAATGTTTATCGAGGAAAATGTTGTTCTTATTTCAAACTTGTCCTTTTGTGTTAATGATGACAATCACGGCCGTGATTGTCCTTTTATTAAATGACAATCACGGCCGTGATTTCTTGAAATGTGCAAATTAAATTTGTTGGATTTTTCAATGAAATTTCTAATTCAAAAACCCAAAACACAACCATGTGATGGTATAACCGGCGGCATATGGTCTTATAGAGTGATGGGACGAGCAAGATATGCGGGTGATGGTAAGTAACACTAACAGCAGCTATTAAAACTACATATTAAAATGACTAATCGTAAAAGGTAGCACGGCACTGTGCTCATCACCCAGAGCCATAAATGAGATTATTAATTTTAAAAGATAAGTTATATAGAGCATTTAACACAGTAATGCTTATGCGTTGTTTGTTGAGGAATAGAATAAGACATTCTCAACACATTAATGTTTCTCAAGAAACTCTTTTAACAACCGTATTAAGGATATTCCATTCACTTTATCTACAAAAAGACAAACAAATATGGCGACGAAAACCCAATCACAATTTTGAATTTTGCCGTTTGATTAATGGATCTACCTATGATTCATAGCTAATGATGAGCCGTGATTGGTTCCTCGTCTACCTTTATTGATTACCTGATTTGTCAATTGAAATAGACCATCGTAATCACAATAGAGCAAACTACTAACTATTTAAATTTATTTAAATTACACTGCCTTCGATTCCACGCGCCACAAAACAAACCACTAAATTCACGGGTTTAAATAATATTCTCATAACTCCGTGTGATAACTGGATGATAAATAAATTAAGTGGTAATTAAATGTTTGTGTCACCGTTAATTTGTTAATATCGCCAGTTTACAATGTAACGACGTTAAATTATAAGTTAACCTACTTTTTACATTTACGGTGGCACTGTTGTTCACCAAAAAAATAGCACTTTGAGCCCTATATAACCTTAGAAAAATTTGCAGCATGGGAGACAGTTTGAAATAACGCTTGAATTAATTGTAGTTATGTATATACGTACTTTTATATACCAGCAGCCATGGGCATAACACAGGAATGCTAAGGTATTTAAACGTGTCGAATAGTTTGTTTTGATTTAGTAGTGCGTGGAATCGATGCTATGACGTTTAATGTTTGTTTATTTCCATCGAAGCTAATTGAAAAGCATAAAGTTATCACACAATTTTTACCGTCGAAAAAATTATATTTTGTTTAACCTTCAGAAAACCTCAGTTCTGGTTGGTAGATGGAAAAAACATGTCCTCGAAAGATTCATTCATTTTGTCCCACCAGTTTCCTCACGACGTTTTCTGGCACCGTTAAAGCTGATGGTGATAACCAAAGAGTTTACATATAGAGTTAAATTTTCCGCACGGTTCCTTTATGTCAATTGTAATCAGATGACGTCCATACTTTCTATGGCAACAGTTATGTGCCGCGACAAAAGTATGACATTTCCACAAGAGCGACAAGGCAAGAAAGATGCTAGCCGTGCTTTCGGTGTAAAGCGTTTGTGCCAACTCTATACGGAATATTGTTACGAGTACCTATATGTAAAGTCTTTGGTGATAACAAACTCGTACAAAAGTGAAAGGGGGATTTAAACCTACAATCACAGGCTCTCTTTATGAACAAAGTCTGCGAGTCCCAGCAGTGGGAACAGGTTTTGGAACAGGGTTAGTAAACTGTTTATGAAATGTCTATACTGAACATTATAAAGTCTTTCGATAGATTATAGTTAGATTCTAGTTTCGATAGATTCCAGTATCGATAGATTGCAGTATCAAAGACAGTACCTGGTTGACTGAGCTCTGCTCGGTTTAAATACGTTTATAAAAAGCTAGAAGTAAATACTATGTCCCCCCGGCACTAGCCCGAGCCGTGGTCGAGCCGTCTGAGGCGCCCTCGTAGCTAGCAGCCGTAACGCGTCCCAGGTATCATCCCATGCTACAGTGCTAGCATACCAGTAGGTTTTTTATATAGGTTAGGTTCCTTTTGGGTCCTGCGCCCTCGGCGCTAACCCGAATAGTCAGATCGGTAGTAAAGGCGACTAGCGGCCAGCTGCCATAAGTTAATTCAAAAAAAAAAAAAAAAAAAAAAAGCTAGAAGTAAAAGATTTTCTCAGAAAAAAAGAACAAAAAGAAAAGACCCGATTGTAACCATCAGGATTTGAACCGGGGCCTGTTGACTCCGAGGGCAAGCATATTCCGTCTGAGCCATTTAGACTTAATGAACAGTGGCGAAATAAGTTATGGTATTCTAATGGCATTATAGGATTTTTTCGTTGTCTAAAAACGCGCATAAAATGATGTTTTAAAAAATAAAACCTAGCTAGTTCGATTTATCGTCCCCAAAACCCTCTATACATAATATCATGAAAATCGTTCGAGCCGTTTCCGAGATTCAGATTCTATATATATATACCTACAAGAATTGATCGTTTAAAGGTATAAGATACGTTCTAATTCGAAGACCAAAGACAACACCAACCAGCGATAAATCAGTATCACGCAAACCCTAAATTCTATAATTTAACTCCTTGGCGAAGCTCCAGAAGCTTATCTCTGCGATAGCGTCAGACGAAATCAGAAATGAAATATAACATTTCGACAAGATTAACTTTTTGATTGGATATAAATTGGGAGTAGGGAAAAGCTGAGACCTGAATAATACTGCAGAAATGAAAATAGGAGCGGCGAGAGAATTTTGGCATCAGTCTGGAGGCTTGGTGATGGATGGGTATGTTTCGCGACTCATACAATATATGTAAGTATATGTGAAACGTAAGTACAGACAAGTATTAAGTACTTTTATTACATACTAGCTGTACCAAGCCACGCTACGCTGTGGCACATTGTGATGCAAAAATTTGATAAAACAATCCTTGATGCGGATTATATACCATTGTAAAATTTCAGCTCGATCGGTGCAGAACTTTTTGAGTTTTTCAAGCGTACACAAACCAACATAACATTTTTGTATTAAAAAAAAAATTGCAGCGCCCAGCGCATTTTACTCGCGTAGTTCCCGATCCAGTTATTGTCTTGGGCTAAAAAGTAGCCTATGTATTCTTCCAGAGTATAATCTGTGTTTCAAAGTTCAGACGTTACGACGTGATTGGGCTACAAACATTCAAACAACCAAACATTGAAATTATTAATATTACTGAGAAGAATAGAGGACGTATTACTTTTTTTTTACAATGGTAGTTTTGAATTTTATCTGACCTGCAGGTCTACTACGAAGTCCGATAAACGATATATAGGCCGCAGCTATGGACGTTTTATACCACGAAACACAATCGGTCGGTTGATGACACAAAAACTGTCAAATCAGCGTCGGTCGGGATGAACGAAACGCCCGAACAGATCAACCGACCGATTGTGTTTCGTGATATAAAACGTCCATATCTTCGGCCGATATATCGTTTATCGGACTTCGTAGTAGACCTGCTGGTGTTAAGCGACGATACGGTCTACAATGAAACGTGCTTACGTAAAAGAAACCTATTCACTCGCGACTTGAAGACACCAAGATTGCAAAGATCAAGAAAGACCCTCTCAGGCAAAGTCTAGACGTTCTTATCACAAAAGCACAGCCAAAGGCTCTTCGTTCGAGTCTTCAGAACGTAAACCATGAAACGATGTCGCTTTTTCGAGCTAAGAGCAGTCCGAAAGAAAAAGACAAGATTTTAGATCATGCAGATCAGTTGCACACTCTCCAAAATCTATACGATAAAAACAGACAACCTAGCAATTTCGCATCGATGTTCAAGACTCAGAAGTCTTTTAGGATATGGATGTCTACTATGAGTATTTGCTACATTTCTCGATGGATTCCAAAGTCTCTAGCTAGTTCTTAGCACGAAACATAAATGAACCTTTAATTTGGGCTTTTAGCTGACCGCTGAATTCAATCAAATCGATTTCGTTCAAACAGCGAAGGATTCTAGCGAATTTCTCTCAAATTAAATACTTTGGAGCGATAAACAAAACATAAAGCGTGCCGTTTCAAGACTTTTATTAGACAACTTTCAGTATTCGGTTCATCAGTCAAGTAATTCAACAGTGCCCTTTTGAACTTCGCAAATTAATTGTTCAACTTCGAAAATACTTTTTGTTTTAGATTATGTTTATCTCGGCTACCCTTTAACTTTTTGTTTATTTATTATTTTTCGCCTTATTGTTTTAATTTCAATTGGGATTATTTATGGAACAAAGTTGTAAATAAATTTAGAATTAAAGCACAAAAATAAACAAAATTACCACGTACAAAACGGTTCTAGTAAGCAAACTAAGATGAACTTTTAATAATCCTTAAATAGGCATAGTATTAAGGTAGGGCTCTTTACAGAGTCTGACTGGGGAAGTACCACATCTTTGCCAAGCAGGAATACGCAAACATTACTGTGTTCCGGTTTAAATGGCAATTTTTTCAGTGAAATTACAGGGCATAGAGATAAACATCTTATATCTCTGGGTGACGAGCGCAGTGCAGTCAGTGCTAGATAATTCAAAAAATTCAAAATTAATTTAATTCAGGTAACTTAACCCATATACATTAAATAGCACACAATATTTGCAATGATTTGGTCTCTTCATGTTCCAATAGCTGTCACTGTGATGTCATGTGGCAGGCATGTCGCTTACCGTCAGGCACATATTCTGCTCGTCGCGTCACTCTATAGAAAAGAGGTCTATGTAATGCATCACCATAATGAATCATTTTTACAATAGATTCAAATCTAATCTCAGTCTGAATAATACTAAATTACAGTCAGTTATAGGGACTGCTAATAGTAAAAACTTAGAAATTAGCACATAGACGCTAAGATGCTGCTCCGCCGCCGTCGGTAGAATAACTCAATAAAGGTATAAAGTTTAGCTAATAAAAAACTACATACCTACTTAAGGCTAGGTAGTTCTGTCAAATTAGGGATTTAACGCTGTCTTGTTCTCGCGACCGTCACCGACCGCTGAATCGGTGCCACAGTGCAGAAATAACATTAAAATATTGGACTGTGTAATTTAAACTCATTTTTTGTTCAAGATTTGTTTATACTGTTTATACTAACTAAGTGATAACAATTTTGTAAATTGTGAAGTGAAACGAAGAAATATTAAATTTATCTATACTCGTAGATATACAAAACTCAACCTTTTCTTTTTGGTCACACTATAAGTTGAGAACGGCTTTTCCAATTTCATTCATCTTTTTAAAATGTTTCCTAATAATTCACAAGTTCGTCAAAAAATTAAAAAAAATGTGCTGAAACGTAATGAAAGGCCAGTAAAAATAGAAGGTTTTTTGGTCAACTTTGCAATAAATTTCTAATCCAATTTTTTTCTATGAGGTAAAGATCATAAAATTACAAAATGCTCACAGATCCAGGTAGAGCTTCAAACGCCAATTGAAAAAAACTATTTTAGACGATATTTTGGAAACTATATATTTTGACAATAATTGTAGAAAATAAAATTTTGCATCTTTTGTTGCTAGTAAACTTTTTTTGTAAAACTTACCGTTTACGATTTATAACCCATTTAATGATACGATTGCGATGATGCCGATAATAGTGGATGTAAATGATGTGGTCTACGATGGAACTTGTTTCTCTAATAGAAACAAGCACAGTGTACCTCGTAACCCCAAGGTTCGAACCTTCTACAAAAACCCACTTTGGCAATGCGTTTCACAGCTTAGTTGTTCTTATTACAAAAGTGGAGACCAAACTCTTCGTTCAACTCTTTAGTCATGATGATGAACGGTGCTGTTTATTGGAGCAACGAGCAATATGATAGAAAACTTTAATTTAAAAACCCCGACTACAAAAAAATCTACACGTAAAAAAATATTACCTACTATCTAGGGACACTTTAGCGAGTCAGACTAGTCTTAGAATATCTTTGTTACCAAAATCCATCCAGCCGTTTGGAAGATATGTGGAAATAAAAGATTTACAAACATAAAAGATACGCGCGAAAAACATAACCCTTCTTCCATTCCGGTAAAAAGGGACATGTTTATGCTACTGGGAACAGAATTTACATCTTATTATTTTTACATTGTTATCATCAAATTTGACATAATAAATCGTAATCGGTAAGTTCGAAAATAAAGTTTACTGGCAACACTAGATGGGAAATTTTATTTTCTACAATAATAATAGGCTTTATAACTTTTTCAGAATATCAGCCAAAAACGTTTTTTCGAGCTGGCGCTTGAAGCTCAACCTGGATTTGTTATTATTTTGTGATTTTATGCTCAGGAAATGATTCTAAACCTTACCTATTTAAAAAATACGAATCGGAAATTTAGTGCAGAGTTAAATTCTACGAGTAATTTTACTGCCTAAAAGGCTTCTTATCAAATTTGGTCGAATGTCTAAATTTCTATGAACAATATTAACATTTTCATACAAAAAAAAAAACAATAAATTTTGGTGGTGTCTTGGAACTTGGAACTTGGAAAAAAAATAAAAATTCTATCAAAACCATACATGTACCTATGGATAGGTGTTCAAAAATTGTATTGAAGTTCCTAACATTTTTTTCTAAACTGAATAGTTTGCGCGAAAGTCTCTTCCAAAGTGGTAAAATCTGTATGTGAGGACTTTTCTTCTAAGTACTAAGTACCTTACTACCAAAGAATTTACCTAAATGGCATATAATGCAAGTTAGGTATCATAAATGATACCTAACTTGGGGTTTTACGCAGGGATTTCTCCCTCTCATTATTTCCTTATCCCGATCTCTGATTTAACGGACGAATATTTTACCGATACTTATCTATTTTCCATTGCATCCGCATTGAATTTTTACTGATGTGGTATCGACGTCAGTTTTTGAGACTCCTTCTGGTCTACAACATAAAATAAACAGCGTACTAATTAGTATCAGCGTTTATTTGCAATTCAATGAAAACGGTATCAAAAATCAAGATCATAGCGTGCTTCACTAGTAATACCTACTGATATTGTTATACTGTGGCACTATGATCGTAATATTTAAAATTTATCGGTTGTCAAAATTGCAAAATCAAGCACAGGCCCGTCGTCCGTGAGCGCCGAAACGCGACTGATCAGGCTTGCCGAACGGCGCGCTATATATATGGTAGATATTAAAACATAGTGAATAACTGATACTTTTATCAAGTCAAACTCTGCGAATGCATCTATAACTTTTTAGTGGCTTTCGTTGAGTATAAAAATTTAGTTAAAAAAATCGCCTCACGATCTGAAAGTCTAAGTAGCACAACGTCAAACAAAGCGAAAAGTCTAGTGAGCAATCTGCCTAGTTAGCTAATCGCCCATGTAGCAAAACGTCTAACTATCATCAGGTCTATGTAACAAAACGTCTATTTAGGAAGTCGTTAGTTTTTCATTATGTACACTTAAGATCATAATTAGTAAAAGTCGTATAAAAACTATATTTTTTTATTTGAAATAAACTAAAATAATCTTCTTCAACACAACAAACAAAAGTAAACAAACAAAAGATAAAGTCTTCCTAAACATATTTTTTTAAATTACGCACCTAATATTCTTTTGATATGGCCAATGTTTATCAAGAATTCAAATGGGCTAACTTTTTGACCTTCAAGCTTATGCAGTTCTCTTTTATATTTGGCGTTAAACATTATATCGATCTTTTCCTCTTATTTCCTTCAAATAAAATATTCTTGTATTTACGATCTTGCCAAAGGGCTTCTTTTCTAAGGGTTTTGAGGAATAGCAGAAAGGTTGGTTTTGATTTTATATTAGTATTCAGCCGCCTGTGCCATCCTTCGAGAGCGTTGTTTGTGCGAAAATTATAATAGCTAGGACAACTTATTATATCTGCCAATGATTGTAGCCATTGTCTTTCAAAGTAATGTAAAAAATATTCATTTCCTCACTTTTGATGGCATTGTCAACAATGCTTGTCCAACATTCTCTAATGTGTTGAGAAGGTAGCAGAGGTAAATTTGAACATACTCTGACAGTTTCTCGGCACTCTCTGTTTTCAGTAAGACCCAACGTTGAAGCTTTTTCCAAACGGCCTTATTAAGATGATAGTAACAGCCAGTTATTTGAGTGTTCGGAAAAGCTTTTTTATTCCATTGATAAGCGCCATCTCATAATCGCATTTAATGACCGACATGTCCATGTTAAAATGCTGCTTGATTAGGTCAAAGAGGCGTTCGTACGTATCTTGCGTTTTGTTAGGAAGCAATGCATATATAACTCCCATAATACAAGTTGTTTCATCACAACTATTAATATCAACGTGAATTGATAAGAGCTCATAGAATGGCTTGGGTGTAGCTTTGAATGTTGCATCAATAAAAACATTTTTCCTTTCAAAGTTTCAATGCATTTTCTACTTATAGGTGTTGAAAAATTAAGATTTTATTATTATTACAACCATCTTCACAAACAAGGAATTTATCGGCCAGAATTTCAGGAATTTTAACATCATTTAAGTTTTTGTACTCAGTTTTGAAACATTGAAATATGTACGACGGGCCCTGAACAATGTATCTTTCTTTGAGTTAAAATCAGGTACCTGTTCAATTTCATCCACTTTTCCGAATTCTTTTCAAATATTTTCTGAACAGGCTTTGCGTGTTGGCAAACTAATTTCTTGCATTTATCCATTACTATGTCCGTTCTATTTTTATCAAAATTAGCTTTACAGGTATGTTCTTTCAACTGACGAATTATCTTATTTTCATCTTTATTAATAGTAACAGATGCACTACACTCGTTACGCTGGGAGCATCTCCATAGAGTCGACCCTCCTTTATTCGTTAAATTTAAATTGTACCTATGACCACTCAACAACAGCACACGCCTTTTCTTTTGACTTTCGATGAAAGTAAATGTTTGTTTTTCATCCATTTTAGAATTCGGAAGTCAGATCACCATATAATATTGAACACGATCACTTATATGTAGCCAGGTTATGAATGACAGTAGTAATCGATACCGGAATCATGAGTACCTAATGTCAATCAAATATCACACTTGACAATAAGTGTCGCTACTAAAAAGATTACATGCCAACAGAAAACAAATCAAGGAGTTTGCATGTATGTAATACTTGCCCTCACATGGTATTATAATGATATTTATTTTTGTGGTTAAGTGTCCAGGCATTTTAAGAAATTGACGACTTCCTAAATAGACGTTTTGTTACATAGACCTGATGATAGTTAGACGTTTTGCTACATGGGCGATTAGCTAACTAGGCAGATTGCTCACTAGACTTTTCGCTTTGTTTGACGTTGTGCTACTTAGACTTTCAGATCGTGAGCCAAAAAAATCATTAGTTTAGTCATAAACTTGAAATAACTTTTTGAAAAGGGGTAACTTTGGGATTTTTTTCTATCAAGTAAAATTCATTAAATCGTGTTACTGACTGCGAATTACACTAGATTAGATCCTTAGCTATTACATTTTTTTTTTCAGAGCTTAATACACTATTTTAAAGGTCTTAAAGTTGTTTTAAAAAAAACAAAATTACGGCCCACACGCCCTTAATGTGTTTGTCGCTATATTCTTCTAATACTATAAATGTGAAAGTTATGGATGTGTGTTGCTCGTTCCCACCGTAAGTTGAGGTTGCCTGGAAGAGATCACTTTTAGCGATAAGGCCGCCACCTTCTCACACTAGTTATTAAAGTTTATTGTAAATTGCGTATCCTATTCTTTTGGTGTGTCAAGAAAGTGTATATCTAATAACTAAAACTTAAATTTGGAACTGAAATAGAATATATATGTCGCAGCCGGATCGTATAATCCGCTGTATTACATTATGGCTAGCCGTTTGGAAAAACAGGGCCGTTTTGTGATGCGGCGGTTCAACGATTAGCCGCATTGTCATTGCGATACGTTCTTCAATAAGGCGGCCAACCAACGTTTAGCCGCATTGTACTACTGCTTAAATTGTAGGGTGACCATACTTACAAAATAAACAATGAGTACCTATTAATCAGAAAAAGCTGACAGATTATCTGTTGCCATATTTCTTACACTTTTTTTTAAACATCTTACCTCTCAGATAAAAAACCCTGAAAGCCCCTAACTTGATATTGGTGATGGTACACCTAAGAAATATGGTGCACTTAGACAAGGGTCTGTCATTGAGATTTGACTCCGGGTGGGCTCCCGCCAGACGCTCAAGGGAGGTCCTGAGTGGAGCGGGCGAAGCGAGCCGGCGACCTCCGTAGTGGAGCGTAGGCCGAGTATGGAGAAGCGACACTCAGGGCTGACCGCAGAGCTTATGGATCCCGCATTTTTTTATATACACTCTAGGGGTAGTAGCAACAAGACTAGGTGGAGTCGGGGTGCTCTGAGTCGGATCTGGGTCCTTCTTAACCTACCCGGTCCGATTTAGTCTTAGCAAGGTGGACGGTGGTAAACCACCCCAATAATATTGTGTAGGATTCCGTCGATCATCAGAATCCACAGTCACCTTAGCAATTTAGTAACACACGTACCGTTTTCAACGCCATAGTTGTTGTTATGTCAGACAGCGCCATGAGTGTTAAGAATCGGAACTAAAAATTGTCAAAGCGGCGGCTAATCTTTCGCTTTATTACATTACGGCTAGCCGTTTTGCATGACGTATGGCGTCGAATACATTCCGGCTGTTTTTGAATCAGCCGCTTTCAATCTGGCTAATCGTCAAACCACCGCTTTACAAAACGGCCCTGTTTTTCAAAACGGCTAGCCGTAATGTAATACAGCGGATTATACGATCCGGCTGCGACACATACATAGATACACATGGTTAAAGCTTTTCATCCTGAAAAATTATAAAGTCAATAGTCTTTCTATTTATACTATGCAGAACTGGCAACCGATGGAGAAGAAAGGTTCTCGAGTGGCAACCACAAACCGGAAGACGCGGTGTTGGGCGGCCTCCCACTAGATTGACAGATGACCTCACAAAGGTCGCTGGAAACAGCTGCTAGCAGGTTGCGCAGGACCAGACCGTTGTGGAAATCTAGGGTCGAGGCCTATGTTCAGCAGTGGACGTCTTGCAGCTGATGATGATGATATATACTATGCCACGCGAATTTTTTGACGGTTTGAAGGGCAATGTTTCCAGAGAAATTACAGGGCTTAGAGATACAATATCTTAGATCTCTCGGTGACGAGCGCAGTGCAGTGCTAGGTAATGATTTGGACTCTTCATGTTTCAATAGCTGCGTGTCTCTGTGCTGTTATGTGGCAGGCATGTTGCTTACCATCAGGCACATGTCCTAGTCGTTACTCTTTATTTAAAAAATAATAATAATAATGGTCTGGAATAACACATACGCTACTTTTTACCGCTGGAAAATTACTATAACGTGAACTGCGCGGGAAAACCCGTGGGGCACTGTTAGTAAGCTATACATTAATTTAGGCCACAAAGACTGCAATATAAGGACGGCCATTTTACACATTTAGGGACGTCGTTCCTAGTATCGTAAATCCTGTAAGTATAGGGATTGTGGGCATGGTCGGTGGGTATCTTTCTTTTTACATGACTGCTCACAGCAAAATAGGGTAATAACGTTCATCCGATACCGCTTGCTTCATTTTTATGGACATATATGTAAATTATATCGATTTACGCAACGACGTCGTTTTAAAAGCAGACAAAATGAAAATACTACATATCGCTTTACAAAACGAAGTCGCTTCCCGCTGTCTGTCTGTCCCTATGTACATATGCTTAGATCAGAACCCTGCGAAATAGATTAAAATAAAGTACTACAATATTGTACACCTTAAAAAGGTCTACAAAAAAGTTAACGATGGTATAATGTTAATCTCTCATAGACTACTACATGAACCACCAGGAGACCTATGTAGAAATATAGAAGGGTTTAAAATAATAAGATGCAGCAATATTGCATATCCACTTGTGAACTGTTCAACTGAGTGCAGGTGAGAAGGAGAGGTTGCAACCCCTCCTTTTTCCCCTTGTCGCATGATTTTTGTACGGCGTTGTGAAATATTGGATTAATGTCGATTTCCTCACAATGTTTCCTTCCACCGTTTTACGCACGCGGCATTACGCACATAACTTCGGGGAGACAGTGGTGCGCGTGGGATTTGAACCCGTGAGCTCCGGATCGGCAGTCGCCGTTCTTCCGACTTAACCAGCCTTAGTTTTTCCTGCAAAAACTTCTAAATTAATATTGTTAGCATTTAAAACAGATATTTATTTAATTTATTTTTTGAGTGGGCAGAGCTTTTATTAACAAAACTAAAATACAATGAGAACTACACTACGCTAAAAACCTATCTAACTAACTACTTACACTAAGGACACCTGAATTATCCATTTCTGACCACTCTAGGTCTACAGATAATCAAGATGTTCAAGCCCACTACCGATCAGAAGCGTACCCAGCATGCTGGCGGAATTACCACGCTGAATGGCAATGCTTATGCTTTGGGCCAAATAAACGCCAGCATTTTGGTCACGCGTCGCGTCGACCAAGCACTCGAAAGGCTTTTGAAGATGAGGTGAGCTCACGGCCCCACGGGCCCAATGTCTCAACCCCAAAGGGCTCAAATATGTAACTACTTCTGAGGGTTGCATATTTGCGCCGTTTGAGTCGCTCAGCTGAATTAGCCGCTGCACCGGCCCTACTATGTGTCTCTGGAAGATGTGATGGTGATAGAGTATCGACGCAAGTTGCGTCCCACACTAGGCGACCCAACTTTCAAGGCACAACAGTCATGCCGTGTAGTTTAAAATAGCACATCAGTTATTTTTATCGCAGGAAAGTTATGGGAATAAGACCTAATTGGGTAGAACGATGGGACTACACATGGGAACTAGTGTACACTATACATATATGAGTATATATATATCGCACTACTTTTGGTTCGTGGCACTATATATATAACTCGTTTGTTGGATGTCGTGAGTGGGTCAGAATTATCGTGAAACTCGAAAGGGCAAAACTGTCACATCAGTCATCAGAATGACCGATTCGGATATCGATGTTTGTACGTGACCTTTTATCCTTCCTTCCTCTTCCTTACCATGACGATATATCAACATCTATTCAACTATTCTAATATTATAAAGTTTGTTTGTTTGAACGCGAAAATCTCAGGAAGTACTAGTTCGAATTGAAAGATTATCTTTTTGTTGGATAGTCCATCGATGTTGTTGAGGAGGGCTACGTAACATTACGCCACTATCAATAGGACAGGAGCGTGAATGAAGAATGTAACAAAAACGGGGAAAACTATTCTTTTTTAACCGATTTCCAATAAGGAGGAGGTTATCAATTCGACCCCTATGTTTATTTTATTTTTATGTATGTTAATTGATTTCTCGAGAACACCCGTGCCGATTTTAAAATTTATTTTTGTGTTCGGATGGAGTATGCTTCCCGAATGGTCCCATATAGACCTTATCGAAATCGGTCAAATGGTTTTTTGAAATATGAATTAAAATGTGCGTTCAATTTTCTGGATGACGTAATTGTAGATTTCACAAAAGTTATGAAACTCGAACCTGTCACTACGAAATTGGGTAAATGCGTTAATAAAAACTTGTTTTGCACTAAAAAGGGTAAAATAAACTATTTTCGAACAAAAAATTAAACCGACTTCAAAACTACCAATAGGCACTCAAAAGCGAAAAATAAATTAACATCATTATTACAAGTGCTACTCACTCATCTATTTGAAGTCGTTGCCAGTCAGGCCAAAAATACTATGGAGGCACGTGGTAGGTAGGCATATCTACTACCTACCTGTTAGACTTGGCTAGCACCGACTTCAAATAGATATGAGTGAGTAGCACTTGTAATAATGATATAAATTTATTTTTTGATTTTGAGTGCCTATTTGTGGTTTTGAAATCGGTATATTTTTATGTACGAAACTAGTTTATTGATAGCTTTCGTTGCGTGCGCTGAAGTCCATGACAGCATGTGTCTATCTTTTAAGGTTGCGTCAATTTGTAACCCTTTTTTATGCTAATCTAATCGCGGACAATCAGCGTGTCGCATAATTTGTACTTATCTAGTAAGATATCCGAGGGAAGTCAGAACGGACCGCTAGTTAATAATAGTCTCATGGTAATAATTATAGACGTAGTTGTAATTTGTGATCCTACTTATATTAAAATTACGAAAATTTGTGAGAATGCATGGATGTTTGTGGATGTTATTACTCTTTCCCGTGAAACCTATTGAAGGGATCGGGATGAAAGTTAGTATATAGATAGATAATAGTTGGATATGACACATTTTATTATATACATGCTATTTTTAGTATAATATTTTACAATAAAAATGTGCCATTTCCGACTATTGACAAATGACAAATTGTTTATTGTGACAAAAAATACACACATCCAAATTTATATATACATACATCGTTCTATAAAATCTATTCAAATTATGTTTTTTTTTGTCACAACCCGGCCCCAGCTCAGCATAGTGCTGGTTATATTTAGGTTCTATTAGGTATGTATTATTTTAGAATATAATAGGATATTATTTATTACGTAGATAACCCATACATAATTTTTAACAAAATGGTATCAATATAACAATCCCTCTTCTAATCCATTATTCCGCAATGCCGTATAAAAATCATGTGACAAGGAGAAATGATCGAGATTTGCGACCCCCCATCATCACCTGCACTCAGTTGGACAGCTTTCAAGTGACAGCATAGTGTTCAATCTTATTATTTTATATCTTTCTATCATCCTACATAGATCTCCTGGTGGTTCATTTGACCCATACATTTTGTTTACGGGCCTGTAGTCTAATAGTACTGGGTTGATTATGATAAAAAAACTATCTATGCTTAATCTGCGTAACCTTGTAGATCTGCGACGAACCGTAAAGATGCGGCAGTGGTAAGTGCTCAATACTAACGACCCGTGATCTCCAAAGTAAAACATGACGGGAGGGCCGGATTAGCCTTGAGGGCTTACTTTGGAACCCAATGTCAAGAGATCCCGAAACTAAACAAAAAATAAATACCTACAAGTCGTAATGTCAGCCGTTCCGATTTTCCTTATTTTTTAACACAGCTGTCTATTGTGTATTGTTTTTTGTTGCAATCTTCTTCAAACATTACATAGTTATGTATCTCACAGTGGTTAATAAGACAAATTGTACAAATGCATTGTCATCGGTACATGATAATTGTGAAATCAATTCGTAGTTTAGAAAATGGTGAAAATTACAATCAAAGATTCCGGAATGCTGATGCATAGAAATATAAAAATATAGATGCATACATACCAAGCTAATAAAAACGTGTTAAAAAAGACAGAGAATAAAATGTATAAAAAACAGAAATCGTATTAAAAATTATACATTATTTGCACACAATATAATATTATAAAGACGTTGCTGCAGACCATTTAAGTGATGGCGGGATGACCTCGACAAACATCTCAATCTTATATTGGCTCAGGATAGAGACAAGTGGAAAGATGGTAAGAAGGCTTTTGCATTGGGACATTTCAGGTTCTTAATAATATATTAATCGCGTATTTTACGCGATTATAATCGCTTAAAATTAAATTATATCGCGTATTATAGTATCGCGTAATACGCATACATACAAAAGAAACATACAATCAAATTGTGAAACTTCTCCTTTTTTTGAAGTTGGTTAAAAATTTATTTGCAATGTTCGGAGTTATCGCGTAACATTCAAACAATTAGAAATAACATAGGTATAGCCAAATTCAGAACCTCCTCGTTTTTTAAATTCGGTTTAAATTTTAATAAAAGTCCTACAATTCCATGGCCTTGACATGGTTCAATCCAGCTCTATCATTGTAACACAAGTATTTCAGAATGTGACGTAAAGTTATGTACTCTAGGGGACCCCGTCACGTCATCCCTGTTTGAAATATTGGGGTGGTTTTGGCAGGCTTCAGAGGCGTGGGGCAAGGGTGAACGTGAATGAAGTTACGTGCCGTGTTTTGATGCCATGTTATGAATTTTAAAGGTATTTTCAGTACAGATTAATTTGGGGCATACTTTAACTAACAACAGTATACAAATTTGAATTTCAAATCAATTTATTAAAAAAAAAAATATCTTCATTTGCGAAAATGGGGAACTCCATAATCAGCCTTACGGCATGCAAATATTAGGTTGTCTATGACAATTTGACGAAAAAACTTTACAATTCATCACTCTAAGCTGCCTATTCAAGAATTTTACTCACAGATTACATACATATTTTACTCTATTATTATCTACGTTACATAAGTATACAAAAACTGATTAGGTATTTATAACAATCCAATGATAATGGAAGCAAAATAATGAAGTAAATGGATTTTTTTAACAAGAATTAATGCGAACTTTCATCTACGAGCCGTCTTGCTAATATTTTATGGACTGTCCTCCTGTCTAATGAATATATCTAACCGCTAGCCAACTGTGAACCTACATGCGTACTATACGGTATGAAAATCAGTATTTCACAACGTTTAAAACTCCTTCCATTTGGTGAGAACGGACAAAAATGTATTTAATCTAAACCTATTTGTTGTGTTTGTAAATGTTTGTAAACCTGTTTGGGGAAGTAAGTACGTACCTTTGCCATTTATTCTGCCTCCAAGTAGATATGTCCAAACATTACTTATTTCCCGTTTGAAAAACTATATTTTCGGGAAGTTACAGGGAAATACTTAGGTAAATCTTCTTTGTTTGCCACCAAGTTTTATGCTGGAGAGGTATAAAGGATAACTATTTATTTTTTGGTATGTATTTCGCTTAACGTAAATCTGCTTGATCGAATACCACCGCTTATCGAGTACGAGCTTTTATTAATGAAAAAACGTAATAACTTTGAAGTGCCGTGAAATCCAAAAAAATATCACAACGTACGTGAAAAGCAAGATTTACGTTTCGTGGCAGGATTAATGTATGTGGTAAGTACATGTTAATACTTAGAAGTAAACTAAGAGTACATTTCAAGGGCTTTCTTGTGATATATATGTCGTAACCATATCATAATCGAGTCGCAATCGAATCTCAATAGAGTTGCAATCTAGTAGTGTCTGGAACGCTAGCGCCACCAGGTGGCGCTCGATGTTAGTGGCGCGCGCGCTGTCAAATGGACGGATTGTTTGAGTCAGTTCTCTCATGGCTTTCGACGCGTGCGGTCGGCACTGAACCATCGCGCGTTCTACGATACGTACACTTCGCTATAAAACCAACTTTGTTACCTGTGCTTCATAAATTCGATTGTGTTATATTGCTTCATAATTCGAGTTTTCATCCAACACTACCCGCCGCTACCCCTACAGCAGAAGGATGCGAAGAATAATAATGATGGCGAGACTCAGGTCGCCGACATATACAAGTAAATATAGGCATATTATTGTGAAAAATACGGTCATTTATTCATTTTTTCACAACTCCTGAGCATATTTTCCGTAAACGACCTAGCCAGCACGTATGCACATTTTGAGAGTTCGCGTATTACATTAGAAGAGCGAAAAAGTTGCGCTTTTTTCAGTTGTTCATAGCTCGAAAAAGTAACATGGTGAAAGAAAACTTCACTTTCATAAAAATAACATTATGAACTTGAAATCTGGGTGTTTTCAAGTCTAGTTTGGCCTTACTTTTTAATGTTATGTGTATATTTTATATTTATTTTAATTCATGATGCATGTCATTCAATTTTTTAAGCCAATACCCATCGTTGAAATCTTTAGTCTAGAGTGAATTGGTTTTTGCTAGCTAGGCACGCCACAGCGTAAACTACGTGGTTATTTAGCATCAGGCAAAATAGCGGGCAAGTGTAAACGTATTACAAATTAACTTAAAATTACCTACATATACCTACATACATCGTAGTAAACAAACACCTTTAACACAAATCAACAGCTGTGAATGACTACAAACATACTTCTAAATATAATCCTTAACGACACACACCATATTTACTTGGTCGTCAATAAACGCAATTCCGTCAGCAATGTAGAGTCAAATTAAAAATCTATATCAAACAACAATATTTGCCGACCACTTTGGTAATTCGCTGAGGCATAGAAATTTAACAATCGCAATGGAATTGAATTCGTTTCAGGGAACAGATTAAATGTAATTCCAATTATGGGCTTTACTCTTGCTTACCCTCGAATCCCTTATGGATTAAGACGACGCCTTGAACTAAGAAACATGAAAACGAGTACTTTTGATTGCATAGTATGATAGCAACGAATGATATAATTCAAATTTTAAAAATATCGTAGATAAGGACAAACCCTGTATAATTTTGTGAACCGGACAACATTTTTGAAAATAGTCAGAATTATTAAAAAAAAATATGTACAAACTTTTCACCAAAAAAGTTCAAATGCTTGGAATTATCAGCGACAACACCCTACTATTTTTTACGAATAAAATAGCCAGACTGCTATTCTATTTCATAGACCGAGCAGTTATTTTATGTCATGTTTACATTACGAGTAATTAAATAAAAACCCAGTCAAAAATTAGTAACATTACGCTCACTATTTTCAACATCATCCGCTCTGCCAGGCGATTATCAACTTTTAACCGATCCGCTAAGATCTAAAATAAATGCGAGGCAGACAGGTTTCGCCGCGCACCGTCCGTAGCGCCACGTACGATAGACCAGCCGTGCCGTCCGCCGCTGGTACGGCCGGTGAAGTTTATCAATGCGTCACCTTAAGACGCGATTAGAGGATAAAGCTGGAACTTTGGGACTAACTTACGTTTTACGATTATGAGTGTCTCAATCGGCGATATTTTGGACATGACTATCTTAAATAAATAAAAAAACAAAGATGTAACTGCATTACCTATTACTCGATACTTAAATTTTTGGCTGGCCTAGTGGCTTAGCTGGTAGTAAGTCTGCCTGCGAAGCCGTGGGTCGTGGGTTCGATCCCTACCATGGTTATGATACATTTTAAATGAATAAACAAGTAACGCACGTAAGTTTCAGCCGCCTTCATCGGTCTGTTTCAAGGAGAATGCACATCACCGCTGCTCCTTTGGCACCAGATTACAATCTGAGAATGCGGTGTTTACAAATTATCATCAATCATCAACAGCCCACTAAATATAGTTCCCACTGCTGGGACTCGGGTCTTCCCTCACAAGGAGAGAGTTAAGGCCATAATCCGCCACGCTGGCGCAGTACGGGTTTGTGGATGACACATGACTTCGAAAGATTCTAGGTACATGTCGGTTTCCTCACGATGTTTTCCTTCACCGTTTTAAGTTAGCGGCATTACGCACATGACTTCGAAAAGAGTGGTGCGTGTGGGGTTCACAGATTAACAGGGACATAATCCTACCAATATTATAAAATAAATGTAAATTTCTAAACGGATCCGGCTGAAATTTAGAATACAGTTAGAATGTAGTCTGGAACACACAAGGCACACACATAGTAAAACACATAGGCCACTTTTTATCTCGTCAAAACAACGGGAACGAAGAACTACGCGGGTATAACCACGTGGTGTTGCTAGTATATAATTATGTATATTGTAATATATGAGGGAGACTACGAGGGAAACCTACGCATATAATGCACATTCATGTTATTAATGTTATAATGTCACAATCTCCTTTAGCATTAAGTTCTCATTCAAATGATTCAAATCAATTTATTTAAATATCGAAGAGGACAATGTCAATGTCTGAGGGTAGTCGTGGTGACACCATTATTGATTGGTATTGTGGGCAGAGCAGCGAAATGATCTATTTTGCAGTAATCTCGATGCATATGAGAGTTGTGTAGACAAGAATGTGCTAGACAAGTTGATACGATCAAATAAAGTCAATCCATCGAATACGCTGCTCGTATACTAACTATACTTACTACTTACTGTAATATTGAACTGTAAGTATAAAATTGTGAAGACTTTAATGATTTTCAGTTATGTTAGGACTGACCCTTAGACGCCCACAATATGGGTCCTATATGCCATGATAAGGCATATGTATATTGTATATACAAGACATATGTATATGCGAAGCATGATAATGCTCTTGTAATTTTAGTTGTCTAAGAAATTTTGCAGACTAAATATTTTTGCTAATTTCACTTTATCGGTGAAGTTTTAGTACTTACTAAGTTTTAGACGCAGAAGCTTTATTACTAGCCTGAAAACCTTACCTTCTCAATTTAACTTTGACGACTACGAACAAATAACTACAGAACAGTAACGATGTGGCATAATGGCGTTTTCACATATTTTTTTTAACATATCTCTCTCTCTCTTCGCACTTGCCACTTTCCGGAACATTCAAATTTTGAGACCGGATTTTACACCAAATTTGTTTTACAGTAGTGGTAACATTTGTTTTGAAAAAAAAAACATACATACAGACAGACAACGAGTTTGGTACAATTGTAAAACAAATTAGGTATAAAATCCGGTCACAAAATGGAATGTTTCGGAAAGTGACAAGTGTCGAGAGGGGTATAATTTTTTGTGAAACTGCTCAAAGTAACAGGTTGTAGCCGTGGCCCAATGACTTATACCAACTATCTAAAAAAATGGTATCTTAGAAACTGCCTAAGAAGTGAAAACTTAGAGATTTAGTAGTGTTGCACTGAACAGCAATAGTGTTGCACAATACGTTGATTGTATAGCTACAGATACACTGCAATTTTATTTATTACGCACGTCTATGACTCGCCAGTTTTTAATCATCCAAGGTGTCCCAAACTTAGAATTGAAACTCAAAAAAGTAACTAACATATGTTTTTCTAAACTGAATAGTTTGCGCGAGAGACTCTTCCAAAGTGGTAAAATGAGAAACCCCCCCCCCCTGTAACTTCTAAAATAAGATAATGACAAAACTAAAAAAATTTATACTTATACTAAATATACTAAATACTTGGCAGAGTCCGCCTGGGCAGTACCACAGTTTGTAGTTATTCTGCCGCCAAGCAGTAATGTGCAAACATTACTGTGTTCCGGTTTGAAGGGCAATGTTTCCAGAGAAATTACAGGGCTTAGAGGCATAACATCTTAGTTATCTGGGTGACGAGCGCAGTGCAGTACTAGGTAATGATTTGGACTTTTCATGTTCCAATAGCTGCGTGTCACTATGCTGTTATGTGGCAGGCATGTTGCTTACCATCAGGCACATGTCCTGCTCGTCTCGTCACTCATTATAAAAAAAATGACTATTTTTGTACTATTGGGCATGAAGTCATCCGTATGTATCCAATTGCGTGTCTTAATTTATAGAGTACTAGCTGTATCTACCGTCTGCGTTTGTTACGCCATCTGTCGAAAGTTGGTGGTACCAAATCGGAAACCTTTTTCGGCTCATGCACAACCACTTTGCTAAAGATATACAAAATAATTTGTGTCATCATCATCATCAGCCGCAAGACGTCCACTGCTGAACATAGGCCTCCTCCCTAGATTTCCACAACGAACGTTCCTGCGCAACCTGCAACCAGCTGTTTCCAGCGACCTTTGTGAGGTCATCTGTCCATCTAGTGAGAGGCCGTCCACACTGCGTCTTCCGGTTGTTTAACCTTTAAACCGGTTGTTTAACCTTTCTTTCCCACCGGATGTCAGTTCTGCGAGCGATAATAATGCGTTATGCAAATAATGTGTGTCTCATTTCTCGTTTAAGTTAAGCCAAGTTTCTACTCGTAAGAGTTTCTCTGTTCAGATGTTGGAATACAGACACAAATGTAGTTCTTTCCTCTATATCTTTATTTTACTCATTTTCTTTATCTCAAAAAAATTGTGAAAAAATAAATTAAAATACGCTTATTACGAAAATTGAGACAAACCCACTCGAATCTCTGGAACGCCAACCAATGAATGACGTCACGATTTCGAGCTGCGAGCAGACTGATAGAAAAAAATTGCAAGGAGCTAGATCACGCAGTTTAGCTGCAAATTCTCCGAAATGTTAGCTGGAATCTCAAAATATAACCGCTGTTTTTCCAGTTAAGAGATACTTTTTATTAAAGATACCTTTTATTAATTAATTATTTGTAGAAGTTCATTAGAAAAAACGTTCTGAAGATGAGAATTGCTTAAACTGTAGTAGAAATGATCGGGAGAACCGAACGGGTTAACATTTTCAGGCTGACAGGATATAGAGGGTTTAAGCTTTTAAGCCCCCAGAGCTATACCAACGTTTTGTATGTGTGTTCAACTTCCGTATATCAAAAACCCAGCCAAGAGCGAGTGGGACTCGCGCACGAAGGGCTCCGTACCATTAGCAAATAAACGGCGAAAACCTCTTTCATTGTACCCCCTTGTATTCCCTTAATTATTTATTTTATTTCAATTAATTATATTTAAATATAATATAAAACTAAACATTCAGTAAATAGTTAAAGCGTCTACTACCTGCCAGTGTTATTAGTATCGAGCAAGAAACGGTAAAAAAAAAAAAAATTGTTGTATTCCCATAAATAATGCCCCCCTTAAATATTTATTTTGTTTTACTTTTGGTATTTGTTGTTATACTCATAGCTGCAATAGAAATACATTATATGTGAAACTTTGAACTGTCTAGCTATCATCGTTCTTGAGATATAGCCTGGTGACAGACGGACGGACAGACAGCGAAGTATCAGTAATAGGGTCCCGTTTTTACCCTTTGGGTACGGAACCCTAAAACTCAGTAAGACAGCGCGATAGAAGAGAAACTTGATTATGATTAATTAACAATCACAATTACAAATATATTTTTTGTAGCGGTAAGACTCTTGGCAGAGTCCGCCTGGGAAGTACCAACTTTGCCAGTTATGCTACCGCTAAGCAGCAATGCGCAAACATTACTGTGTTCTGGTATGAAGGGTGATGCTTGCAGAGAAATTCTTAATTGAAAAATTACAGAGCTTACAGATATAACATCTTAGATCTCTGGGTGACGAGCGCAGTGCAGAGCTAGGTGATGATTTGAAGTCTTCATATTCCAATAGCTGCGTGTCACAGTGCTGTTATGTGGCAGGCATGTTGCTTGCCATCAGGCACACGTCCTGCTCGTCTCGTCAAACTTTATTTATAAAAAATATAAAAAAATGTACTGCATATAGTAAATACAGCCACACAGCAGAGAAGAGCTGTTGACTGTATCTTTATCGCTCAGGTACACTCGGCAGTCCCGAGTTTACCTGATCAAACCTTTCAATTCAAAGCGTGACGGGTCAGGCTCACTAAAAGCCTACGAAATTTTCATTTCGAAATGTACCTACTTAATACAAATTTTGTCTACTCTATGAAGTCGTTATACTGACGTAAATTTGCTGAAACATTCGACAGTAAATTTTTGCCGGTTATAATAGTCTGTTCTTGCGTCATCATCATCATCATCAGCCTATCTTAGTCCACTGCTGGACATAGGCCTATCCCATGGCTCGCCATTCAGCCTTATCCTCAGCTATACGTCTCCATCCACTGCCTGCCGTCTTCCGTATATCGTCACTCCATCTAGTCTCAGGGTGTCCTACACTACGTTTGCCGATTCGTGGTCTCCACTCAAGAACACGTCTACTCCAACGGTTATCGGTTCTGCGACAGATATGACCGGCCCATTGCCACTTCAGTTTGATAATGCGTTGAGCTATGTCGGTTACCTTGGTTCTCTGACGGATCACTTCGTTCCGAATACGATCCCTCAGAGAAACTCCAAGCATAGCTCTCTCCATAGCTCGCTGCGCGACTTTAAATTTATGGACCGCTATATTTGTAGGTCATGACAGGTAGGACACACTGATTAAAGACTTTTGTCTGTAGACATTGTGGAATAGACGACGAGAAGACACGACGCAGTTTGCCTCTTTCGAAATTGTGTTTCCCTAGTTCGGTCTTGTGTCAGTCTCAAGCAAAGGTCTCAAGCAATTTTGTGTAATCCCAATGGTCTGTATCTGTACGTGATGGAAATCATCTTACAAATGCATCGATTTCGACGAGTATTTATGGTTTTAAATCTAGCGTGAACGAGATCGTCCGTAGTTATTTATTTTTAAGTTTAGGAAATCCCAATTTAACCAATGTTTATTACGAGTATTTTATGTTAAATATTAATATGGTATTAGTAGATATACTTACCTACTCTACATATTACGTGCGTAGGTAATTATAGCTGCTGTGAACAAATTACAAAATTTATTCATAAATAAGCAAATCATGTTCAGTGTTAGGTAAGCGTCATCTGTCCTAGTCTAATATATAAAATTCTCGTGTCACAGTTTTCGTTGCCATACTCCTCCGAAAGGGCTTGACCAATTTTGATGAATTTTTTTGTGCTTATCCGGTATCTATGAGAATCGGCCAACATCTATTTTAATCCCCTAAATGTTAGGGTAGTCCACTCTAAATTTTATTTTTTATTTTTTAGACAAAATTTTCAATTTCTATTTTTTTATGATACATCATACAAAAATACATACAATCCTCAATTTTCACCCTTCTACGATCAACCCTTATTTTTTAATAGCCATTTTAGTAATTTAATCATTTTTTATCCCTGGTCGTTAACTGACCAATCGTCATTTAATTAGTTATCCCCGCCAGTTGTCTACAGGTGTCACTTCTGACCCAGTAAACAGCACGATAATTTGGGGGTCAAGAGTAGCCTATAGCATATTTATAGTTTGAACACGCTAATCTCGGGAACTACTGAACCGATTTAAAAAATCATTCACCGTTCTTTCATATGTAGGGTAATCCTTGAATGCTGTAGGTTATAGAATAGAATAGAATAGAATAATCTTTATTGACATACTTAAACATTCCATTAACATTTTTCACATAAATAAATTGTAAAACAATGATTAACAGGGCTTAGAATATGTCTCGTCAGAAATATGCCGTGATACAATTAATAAATCAATATAATTTTTTGCTGTAAAGGGGCAGTAGGAACATCTAAAATTTAATTGTTTAACAATTATATACATATACTAGTGGCCCGCCCCGGCTTCGCCCGTGGTACATATATATAACCTACAGCGTTCAAGGATTACGAACATATGAAAGAACTGTGAACGATTTTTTTAAATCGGTCCAGTAGTTTCCGAGATTAGCGTGTTCAAACTATATGTATGCTATAGGCTACTTTTGATCACCAAATTATCGTGCTGTTTCCTGGGTCAGAAGTGACACCTGTAGACATCTGGCGGGGATAACTAATTAAATGACGATTGATCAGTTTTCGACCGGAGAGGAAAAAATATTAAATTACTAAAATGGCTATTAAAAAATAAGGGTTGATCGTAGAAGAGTGAAAATTGAGGATTGTATGTATTTTGTACGTAGTATCATTAAAAAAATAGAAATTAAAAATTTTGTCTAAAAAAAAAAAATTTGGGTTGGACTACCCTTAACATTTAACTAAAATAGATGTTGGCCGATTCTCATAGATACCGGATAAGCACAAAAAATTTCATCAAAATCGGTTAAGCCGTTTCGGAGGAGTATGGCAACGAAAACTGTGACACGAGAATTTTATATATTAGATAATTCATTAGATTGTGCAACAATAGTAATCTATAACAGCAGGGAGGCACAGCTCAATTAGATTTATAAAACACGATCGTCATATTTTTCACTGGTGTACTCTTGTATGCTGTACAGCGTTCTCTCTAATAGAAGTTGCTTCACTTTATTATTAAAAGTATATATATGTACCACGGGCGAAGCCGGGGCGGGCCGCTAGTTATATTATAAATATCAATGTTTGGATGTTTGTTGTTCAATCACGTCGAAACGTCTGAACAGGTTGTGTTGACATTTGTAATTCAATTAGATTATTTATTAGATTAGTGCAAATATTTGTGTGACGAATACAAACATTGACAAACGAGACAAACGTAGCCTATGCTATAGCCTACGTTTGTCTCGGGAATATAACGGGAACGGGAGCAGCACGTCTAGTTTATAATATAGACATACTAGCAGTTCTACGCGGTTTTACCCACTATTACTATTTTTATGACAAAGTTATTAACCGCACGCATTATACTTCCCATTTTACGTGAACGAAGTCGCGGGTAACAGCTAGTATTTGATCAATTCAAAAAAATGTTTCATCATTATAAATAGCCCACTAAATGTTCCCACTGCTGGGACTCGGGCCTTCTCTCACAAGGAGAGAGTTAAGGCCATAATCCGCCACGCTGGCGCAGTACGGGTTTGTGGATGACACATGACTTCGAAAGATTCTAGGTACATGTCGGTTTCCTCACGATGTTTTCCTTCACCGTTTTAAGTTAGTGGCATTACGCACATGACTTCGAAAAGAGTGGTGCGTGTGGGGTTCACAGATTAACAGGGACATAATCCTACCAATATTATAAAATAAATGTAAATTTCTAAACGGATCCGGCTGAAATTTAGAATACAGTTAGAATGTAGTCTGGAACACACAAAGCACACACATAGTAAAACACATAGGCCACTTTTTATCTCGTCAAAACAACGGGAACGAAGAACTACGCGGGTATAACCACGTGGTGTTGCTAGTATATATATATGTATATTGTAATATATGAGGGAGACTACGAGGGAAATCTACGCATATAATGCACATTCATGTTATAATGTCACAATCTCCTTTAGCATTAAGCTCTCATTCAAATGATTCAAATCAATTTATTTAAATATCGAAGAGGACAATGTCAATGTCTGAGGGTAGTCGTGGTGACACCATTATTGATTGGTATTGTGGGCAGAGCAGCGAAATGATCTATTTTGCAGTAATCTCGATGCATATGAGAGTTGTGTAGACAAGAATGTGCTAGACAAGTTGATACGATCAAAATAAAGTTAATCCATCGAATACGCTGCTCGTATACTAACTATACTTACTACTTACTGTAATATTGAACTGTAAGTATAAAATTGTGAAGACTTTAATGATTTTCAGTTATGTTAGCACTGACCCTTAGACGCCCACAATATGGGTCCTATATGCCATGATAAGGCATATGTATATTGTATAAACAAGACATATATGCGAAGTATGATAAAGCTCTTGTAATTTTAGTTGTCTAAGAAATTTTGCAGACTAAATATTTTTGCTAATTTCACTTTATCGGTGAAGTTTTAGTACTTACTAAGTTTTAGACGCAGAAGCTTTATTACTAGCCTGAAAACCTTACCTTCTCAATTTAACTTTGACGACTACGAACAAATAACTACAGAACAGTAACGATGTAGCATAATGGCGTTTTCACATTTTTTTTAACATCTCTTTTTTTTTTTTTTTTAATTTATTATATACATGGACATATCTCTCTCTCTCTTGGCACTTGCTACTTTCCGGAACATTCAAATTTTGAGACCGGATTTTACACCAAATTTGTTTTACAGTAGTGGTAACATTTGTTTTGAAAAAAAAAACATACATACAGACAGACAACGAGTTTGGTACAATTGTAAAACAAATTAGGTATAAAATCCGGTCACAAAATGGAATGTTTCGGAAAGTGACAAGTGTCGAGAGGGGTATAATTTTTTGTGAAACTGCTCAAAGTAACAGGTTGTAGCCGTGGCCCAATGACTTATACCAACTATCTAAAAAAATGGTATCTTAGAAACTGCCTAAGAAGTGAAAACTTAGAGATTTAGTAGTGTTGCACTGAACAGCAATAGTGTTGCACAATACGTTGATTGTATAGCTACAGATACACTGCAATTTTATTTATTACGCACGTCTATGACTCGCCAGTTTTTAATCATCCAAGGTGTCCCAAACTTAGAATTGAAACTCAAAAAAGTAACTAACATATGTTTTTCTAAACTGAATAGTTTGCGCGAGAGACTCTTCCAAAGTGGTAAAATGAGAAACCCCCCCCCCCCTGTAACTTCTAAAATAAGATAATGACAAAACTAAAAAAATTTATGATGTAAACTGTGTAAACTTTAAACGAAAAATATAGCATAAATGTACTATTGTTAAAACACTGATTAAAGTAACAACGAACTTTTATATTACGTTACTTGCTGCTACAGAAGCCTTCATGGGCGGAGTCTGACTCGTACTTGACCACTTTTATTTTTTCGTGGTAATATACTAGGTAGAAGATTTATTACGATAACATGGCCCGCCCCTCCAAATTACTGTTTTAATGTGTGTAGTCACATCCTTACGAAAGAGTTTGTATGTAGTTGTAATTATTCGTCTTCAGTAGCAGTACGCACACATGCGTGGTGGTGCGTTATATATACTTTCACAAATACTTTCAAACGTTTTGAATTCTGGAGGGGCGGGTCATGTTATCGTAGTAAATCTCTATCTTGATTTTCCGAAGTCAACCCTCTAAAACAAGTGGACTAAATGTTGTTTTCCTTTTTTTTCTACGATTACGGTTTTAGTTTACAGACACATGTTTTCACTTGGAATCTAATTATGCATTTAAGTTAATGCTCTATATTATCTTTTTTCGTAGTCAAACACATTAACAGTCTACACGTAGCAGGCTGTGCGACTTCATTTACATATATCCAAGCGGGAACGTTAGCTGAGGACCTAAATTCCGTTTAACAGTTAAATGTATATATATTTAAATAGACTAAATAAAGAAAATGAATACACAAAAGACACGTCCACTTTCTCGTTTTTTACAATAAGAAATAAACAGCATATTTAAACATAACAACATATTTAATTAGTAGTAGCATCCGACGGTTTTACCCGCTCATGTCCCGTTTCCATTACTTTACCTTGATAAAAGGTAGCACTCTGTGATAAATGAAAAGCAAAAAATATAATTTAAAAGAAAAATAAAAACTAATCTCCGAATAACCCAACCCTAACTGCTCCCGGCGCAAAGTGCCCATGATGCTCGCCGTGTTCCCGCGCTGAATGGCAATGGCCAGCCTTAGCCCAAGGAGCGCGCCGGAGCGAGAGTCACCCGTATTCTCCCTTATTAGCATTCCCTTATTACCTTATTAGTCTGAGGTAGCATTTGTGTTATTCCAGACTATAATCTAACTGTGTTCCAAGTTTCAATCGTTCCGTTCAGATGTTCCTACGTGATTGAGCCACAAACATCCTAACTTCTGAGCATACAAAGTTACGCATTTATTATATTAATAGGGTTATGTTATGTGGAATAAATAGACTAGATTCATTTGATTGATCTGAGTATTTGCGGATGTATGAGTTTGTAACTACTAGCTTTAACGGTGATGGAAAACATAGTGAGGAAACTGAAAACAAGAAAAACGTCTTTCGAGGACATGTTTGTGTCATCCGCCAACCTGCGCTTAGTCAGCGCAGCAGATTGTGGCTTTGACTCTTACCTTGTGAGAGATAGTTCGGAGTCCCAGCAGTGGGAACACAGTGGGCTGCATATGCCTCAAAAATCTTTTTTTAACCCCCGACCAAAAAAAGCGGTGTTATAAGTTTGACGTCGATGTCTGTCTGTCTGTCTGTCTGTGTGTGTGTGTGTGTCTGTGACACCGTAGAGCTCAAAAGGATGGGCCGATTTCGATGTGGTTTTTTTATTTGAAGGTTAATATCCGTCCGGGTGTTCTTAGCTATGTTTGGTTAATATCAATTCAAAATGGCCACCTCCACAAATGGCGGACAAAATATTTCTTCACAACCTACCTCAATATGGGTATCAAATGAAAGGGCTTGACTAGTAGAATACTTTGCACTATTACAAATTTCAAATCCAAGATGGCCGCTCCCACAAAATGGCGAAATACATTTCTTTTTTCAAAACTCCCTTAATATGGTTATCAAATGAAAGGGCTTGACTAGTAGAATGTTGTACAGGTAACAAATCCGAGGTAGTCGGGGGTTAATCAAAAATTTTTATTTTGTTCTTGTTTATAATGTGCCGGTATCCAAAACGTCTGTTCATAATAGGACAGTGTCTGGTGGCTATTTGAATTTGAGGAGCGCAAATCAATAATATCCAGCAATGCACTGCGCTCGTCACCTAGTTATACTGTACATTACTGCTTAGCGGTAGAATAACTAACAAAGAAGTGGTATTTCCACAGGCGGACTTTGCAAAGAGTTCCATTACTACAAAAACTAACTAGCTACGTAACTACCTTCCGTAGCTTTCAATTCAATATATCGCGCTTAGGTGCCTAACAAAACATAGCTTCTACCCACATTTGCCTTTGATCTCGCGTACCAAAATGTTTATACAAGATTACAGAATCCGTAAATTACAGCTAGATGGCACGGACGCTGTTTGAGTTCGGTCCGATTGGCCGCCTTGACAAATACGAGTTAGAGGCAGTTTATTTGACCCAGAGCTAATCCAAGCTAAATCGGATTAGGATACGTTTTATTGGTGAATAATTCGTATCGTATTTGGCTCTATCGTTCCCACAACGGAGCGTCGGGTCAGTGGCAACCTTAGGAAACTAGCAAGCCACAGATACTTGTTCTTGCCATCGATATAAAACATTAGATATGCCCTGAGCACCTTGAAATTGGTAATAAACTACGTCTGTGTGTGTAGCGTAAGCGGTTTACTCGCCACCAATCTACTTGACCCCTAGAATCGCGAGATATGCTGTGGTCTGTGGTTCTACCTATTCTGGTTTTTTACAACGAATAGTGATAGGCAAAAACGTCCAATAGTCACCGTTTCCTGCAACACGGAAAGAGTGACTTCACTCTTCGCAACGATAACATAATTCCGTGCGCCTGAAGTTTGGAGGGCACATCCAATGGTTTGTATCGGTGGTATTTACTAAAACCTCGTGACTCTCGTAACATTTCCCTGCCTTATGAAGAGGTATATTTATATTTTGATGCAAAAAATTCTTTAGTAACGAGCATTTTTGTAAGGGAAATCGCATATGTCCGCGTCACCAACATGCTGATGTAGAGGCGTAGGGACCAGGAAAGGTCGCAGCCTCAAATTTTGGTCACCAATAATAATACTATAGTATTACTCGGCTGACATATTGGCCAAGTAAAATTCCTAAGTCTTCCAGATGAGGGTCCTCTGATTAGCAGAGTGCTCAGTGGGAGGACCAGGGGGTCTATCGCCGAACGAAAAATGTCTTAGCTTTGTTATTTCCTTCTCTTTTCATTTCACCTGCAATGATAGAGACAGAAATAGCAAAGCAATAGCCGATTTTAACCGCGTTGTTGTCATTCCTGTTGTTTTCACGCGGTAATAAATATATATATAATAGCCTATGTATTTTTTAGCGCGGGAAAATAAACAAAGAAACATACTCTTCAGCTTTATAATATTAGTATAGATATTATAAAACTGAAGAGGTTTATTGTTTGAACGCGCTAATCTCAGGAACTACCAGACCAATTTCAAAAATTTACATGATTCTGGATCCGGGACGGACCGTTGGTTAAAGTATAAAATGTCTATCCATTTTTGAGGATTTCTGTAGATTTTTTACAAAGCTAACAATAGTACCATTTTTATTCATAACACAGAATGACAAGACAAGCGGGATATGCACCTGATGGTAAGTAATACGTCTGTTCAGAACAGTGTCACGCAGCTAGACGAACATAAATCCAAAACGTTAATAGACGACTTTATCTTTACTGAATTGGTTGTGTTTTGAAGTAAATATTCCTGTATTTTTATTATCTTGTAATCCCTCTGGAAACTTTTCCCTTCAAATTCAATATGCTAGAAAATACTAAAGTGTGCATACTTTACGGATTTAAGGACTAGTACTTCCCCATGCGGAGTCTGCAAAGTTTTATAGTGGTAGGACTCTCTGCAGAGTCCGCTTGGGGAAGTACCACACCCTTGGCAGTTATTCTACTACCAAGCAGTAATGTGAAACCATCACTGTGTTCTGCGTTTAAGGGCATAGTTTCCAGAGATATTACAGGGCAGATATTATAGAGGTAAAACATCTCATATCTCTGACTAACGTCCGCAGTGCAGTGTTGTTATTTGTTCGGACTGTTCATGTTCCCATAACTCCGTAATACTGTGCTGTTATGGGCAGGCGTGTTGGTAAACATCAGGCTACGTCAAAGGTCGTACTTTTTACTAAAGTTTATTTATGAAAAAAAAAATGGTTACTTAGAAGTGAAGAAAGAAGAAGTTGGAAGACATTGCTTTTAGCGAAAAGATAGTAGTTTGCGGCCAAAAAAGTTTTAGTATTAAGTTTGTGTATTGTTTTATGTATTGTCTTTTATAGTATAACAAAATGTTTTTGTGTTGTGTTGGTTGTGCCCACTTACTTCGTAATTCCAAATCCTTACAGAAACTCGCTGCCCTGGTTTTTCAAATGATATAAAAAGAAACATCTAAATTTATTCTAAACGTTAACATTCCTCCCACATCCATAAATCTGACCACGTTTTCCCAAGGGCCAGTAAAATTTGATTTATGTACATGTGATATAACGAGTCCCCATACAAATGTATATACTTCTATACATTATACATTCTATTGCTTTTCAACATAGCCTCGGACTATTTTTATCATTGGCAGTGGTCATGATAAAAATTCTACAAAAGGCTGTATGTCTCATATGATTTACAAGACTTCAGAATTGCTTAATACTAATATTATGAATGCTATAGTTTGGATGCTTAGATGTTTAGATGTCGGAACGGATCGTTGTGAAATTTGGTATACTATAGATTATTCGATCAATATCCGAGCGCTTGGTCGACGCGACACGTGACCAAGATGCTGGCGTTTATTTGGCCCAACGCATAAGCATTGCCATTCAGCGTGGTAATGCCTCCAGCATGCTGGCTAAGCTTCCAATTGGTAGTAGGCTTGATTACCTGTAAACCTTCATTCGTCTATGGATAATTCAGGTGTGCTTAGTGTAAGAAGTTAGATAGGTATGTAGCGTTGTGTAGTTCTCATTGTATTTTAGTTTGGTAAATAAAGACTCTGCCCCTATTAAAGTTTGAAATAGAGCACATAGGATTTTTATCATTTTATCATAGCCAAAATAATGGGAACGGAAAATACGCGGGTAACAATGCGGGGCAGTGCTGGTATAACAAATTTCACTATGGATGATAACAATTTAAGGGCGTGTGGGCCGTAATTTTGAATTTTTAAAACAACTTTAAGACCTTTAAAATAGTGTATTAAACTCTGAAAAAAATATATGTATTAGTTAAGGATCTAATCTAGTGCAATTCGCAGTCAATAACACGATTTAATGAATTTTACTTGATAGAAAAAAATCCCAAAGTTACCCCTTTTCAAAAAGTTTTTTCAAGTTTATGACTAAAATAATGATTTTTTTTACAAAATTTTTGTACTCAACGAAAGCCACTAAAAAGTTATAGATGCATTCGCAGAGTTTGACTTGATAAAAAGTATCAGTTATTCACTATGTTTTAATATCTACCATATATATAGCGCGCCGTTCGGCAGGCCTGATCAGTCGCGTTTCGGCGCTCACGGACGACGGGCCTGTGCTTGATTTTGCAATTTTGACAACCAATAAATTTTAAATATTACGATCATAGTGCCACAGTATAACAATATCAGTAGGTATTACTAGTGAAGCACGCTATGATCTTGATTTTTGATACCGTTTTCATTGGAATTGCAAATAGACGCTGATACTAATTAGTACGTTGTTTACTTTATGTTGTAGACACATAGGGAGTCTCAGAAAACTGACGTCGATAACACATCAGTAAAAAAATTCAATGCGGATGCAATGGAAAATAGATAAGTATCGGTAAAATATTCGTCCGTCAAATCAGAGATCGGGATAAGGAAATAATGAGAGGGGAGAAATCTTCTGCGTAAATCCCCTAATATAAATGCAAGTTAGGTATCATTTATGATACCTAATATAAATACAAGTTAGGTATCATAAATGATACCTAACTTGCATTTATATTAGGGGATATATATATATTTATATGCCATTTAGGTAAATTCTTTGGTAGTAAGGTACTTGGAAGAAAAGTCCTCACATACAGATTTTACCACTTTGGAAGAGACTCTTGCGCAAACTATTCAGTTTAGAAAAAAAATTTTAGGAACTTCAATACAATTTTTGAACATCTATCCATAGATACACGTATGATTTTGATAGATTTTTTTTTTTCTTTTTTTCCAAGTTTGTGACACCACCAAAATTTATTGTTTTTCCTTTTTGTATGAAAATGTTTATATTGTTCATAGAATACATGTACTTACCAAGTTTTAATAGTACACTTCTTATAGTTTCGGAGAAAAATGGCTGTCACATACGGATGGACAGACATAACGTATATTTTAAAATTTGTCTATGAATCCCTAAAAACCCAACTTCGTTCATTTAAAACTTATTTAAAATGAAATTTAAACACTCGACCAAATTTGATAAGAAGCCTTTTAGGCAGTAAAATTACTCGTAGAATTCAACTCTGCACTAAATTTCCTGGTTTACTCTGCACTAAGGTTTAGAATCATTTCCTGAGCATAAAATTACAAAATAATAACAAATCCAGGTGGAGCTTTAAGCGCCAGCTCGAAAAAACGTTTTGGCCTTGGCCGATATTCCGAAAAGTCATAAAGCCTATTATTATTGTAGAAAATAAAATTTCCCATCTTTTGTTGCCAGTAAACTTTTTTTTCGAACTTACCGATTACGATTTATTATGTCCAATTTAATGATAATGTGAATTCTGTTCCCAGTAGCATAAACATGTCTTTTTTTACCGGAATGGAAGAAGGGTTATGTTTTTCGCGCGTATCTTTGTTTGTAAAACTTTTATTTCCACATATCTTCCAAACGGCTGGATGGATTTTGGTAACTAAGATATTCTAAGACTAGTCTCATTCATAAAAGTGTTCTTAGATAGTAGGTAATATTTTTTTTCGTGTAGTTTTTTTTTTGTAGTCGGGGTTTTTAAATTAAAGTTATTCTATCATATTGCTCGTTGCTCGAATAAACAGCACCGTTCATCATCATGATTGAAGAGTTGAACGAAGAGTTTGGTCTCCACTTTTGTAATAAGAACAACTAAGCTGTGAAACGCATTGCCAGAGTGGGTTTTTGTCGAAGGTTCGAACCTTGGGGTTACGAGGTACACTGTGTTTGTTTCTATTAGAGAAGCAAGTTCCATCATAGACCACATCATTTTCATCCACTATTATCGGCATCATCGCAACCGTATCATGAAATGGGTTATAAATCGTAAACGGTAAGTTTTACAAAAAAAGTTTACTAGCAACAAAAGATGCAAAATTTTATTTTCTACAATTATTGTCCAAATTTATAGTTTCCAAAATATCGGCTAAAACAATTTTTTCTCAATTAGCGTTTGAAGCTCTACCTGGATCTGTGAGCATTTTGTAATTTTATGCTCAGTAAGTGATCTTTACCTCATAGAAAAAAAAATGTTAGGAACTTGTGAATTATTAGTAAACATTTTAAAAGATGCATGAAATTGGAAAACCGCCGTTCTCAACTTATAGTGTGACCAAAAAGAAAAGGTTGAGGTTTGTATACCTACCGAGTATAGATAAATTGAATATTTCTTCGTTTATATAGCAACAAAACTCTAATCATAAACAAACAAACATAAACAAATCTTGAACAAAAAATGAGTTTAAATTACATAGTCCAATATTTTAATGTTATTTCTGCACTGTGGCACCGATTCCGCGGTCGGTGACGGTCGCGAGAACAAGACAGCGTTAAATGCCTACTTTGACAGAATTACCTGGCCTTAAGTAAGGATGTTTAGATATAAGTTGCTCAACCACGCTGTAATGCTTCATGCGGATCGGGTTGAAATCTATATATGTATATAAAAGAAAGTCGTGTTAGTTACACCATTTATAACTCAAGAACAGCTGAACTGATTTGGCTGAAAATTGCTTTGTAAGGAGGTAGCTCAGGACCAGGAAAAGGACATAGGATAATTTTTATCACGTTCCCGTGGGATGTCAAAAAACGACGAATATCCCGTTCGACCGTGTTCCCGAGTGACGTGACATAAAACGTAAACGACAGCTAAACGTCATTTCATCGTCGTCATGTCAACGGTGACAGCATCGAATGGAAGCCAAAAGAAAAAGTTGAAGTTGAAGAACCTTTGCTAATCTTTGTTTCTAAATCTGAATTGGTATGACCAATTTCCGACAGGTGGCGTAGGAGGTAGCCGAAGAGGTTTTTTTTGTTTGAAAGCGATATTCTAAAGAATGTCTGAACCGATTTCAGTCATTCTTTCACCGTTGGTTTGTACGGGATCCCGATGAGTGCTATATAATGTACCTACCACGGGCGAAGCTGGGGCGGACATCTAGTTTATAATGAAGATAAATTTTAGTCTGGAAGAACACATACATTTTTTTCCTGAAAAAATAACGGTAACGGGAAATACGCCGGTAAAACCGCGGGACATTTCTTTAGTTAATTCTTCTATATATATAAATATACTATATACTTCTCCAACTATAAGTGTAGGAAATCTCATAATTCTCTGTCTACTTTTTGTAACAAGGGGTACAAAGCTTTTACTTCACGTATTCGCGTATGTCCACCAACATTATTATATAGAATAGATGGCGGTTAAATGAAATTTAATCTATGACTAACATTTATAAACAAAAATACAAGATTTTCAAATAAACTCGAGCCTTCAGCTCCGTGGCATTATCGTGATCCACGCGAAATGAATGTCTCGTTTTACCAATAAAATATTGGAAAGGATTTCTAAAAAAATAACATTTGAATTGCCTTTCAGACTTCGTAGTCCTTTAGAGGACACAGTTAAGGGTGAATTGACTCCGTATATTGAGTAGTACTCGTATATTGAGTAGTACTCGTATTGAAAGCCACTTTAAAAAATGGTGTTTCAGTTTTTTAATTCAAAATAAATACGTGGTTACGCGCAACGGCTTTACTAAGTTTTAATTTTCCCGTCAGTTTGTTTTAGGTTGGATTTGAAATTTATCATGATTCATAGTATTCTACTAGTTCTTAATTAATCTGATAAAAATACATCATCCGCCATTTTGTAGCAGCCACCAAATGGAACCAATTTTCATGGAAACATAATAAGAACACTTCCGACTAATTCGCCACTAAAATGAAAGAATAAAAACAAAATTTAAATCGGTTCACAACTATACAATATACGTATAATATATATACAGTAAACACACACACACACACACACACACACCCTCTCTCTCACACACGCACCCACACACGCACACACCCAGAATTACACAAGATCGCAAGTTTGCAAGCGCTTTGCATAAATTTTCAATGCATTGTATCTACTCGTAGTTACGGACATTTTTGCATAAAATCTCAAACTAAAGTTCCGAAACTCGCCCGAAAATGAGTAATTTAGACTTTGCTGCATTAAATGGTTAATTTGGCGCTTATTCAAAAACGGCTCATTTTAGGCTCGTCCAATAACGTCTTATTTTACACTCGTCAAATGGCTCAGTACAAGTAAGCTCGTTTGAGCCAGAGCAAAATTTAATCCACCATACTCGTAGCATCAGCTGCTCAATAGATGCTTCAGCAGTGTGGTCTCAAAATTTGAGTTGTAAGTAGGTATAAGCAGACCACAAACGCAATCCCACACTCTCATGCACATACATGCACACACACACACACACACCCCCTCATACACAATAAGTAGCCATGAAATGGAAGCCATGAACTTGAGATATTTTTATTTATAGTATTTTTTCTGTCTATTTTTTGTTTGTTTGTTTTACTGATACGGGCCTTCCCTGATCTCTAATATTCCACATTGCCCTTATCTGTTTTTATTTTTTTATTGTTTACTTTCTCTTTTCTGGAACAAGAATGTACCATCATGTCTAATGTAACCAAGTACCTACTACAATATCACTAACAACTTCACTAAATGGAAGAAAACACTGAATCCCACAACACAGGACATCCCTAGTGTGGGATGCAGGGTCCACCTCCTAAATGAAGTTAACTATGCTGATCACTGCTATTGTTCTATTGAAACTATGTTAATGTGTAACTTCATTTATGTTCCTAGTATTTTTGAATAAATTGAATTGAATTGAAAAAAAAAAAAAAATTAACGGCTCATTTTACGCTCATCCAAAAACATCTTATTTTACGCTATTTCAACAACGTACAACGTTCGACAAAATTCACCAAAATTAAAATCGGTTCACACATACAATATACGTATAATATACATACAGTAAACATACACACACACTCCCTCTCTCACACGCGCACCCACCCACACACCCACACACCCTAAATTACACAAGATCGCAAGTTTGCAAGCGCTTTGCTGATGTTTTAATTTTCAATGCATTGTGCTTACTTGTAATTACGGACATTTTCGCATAAAATGATCAGAACCTGAAAGTAAACTTCCGAAATTCACCCGAAAATGAGTAATTTAACCCTCGCTGCATTAAATGGTTAATAGGCGCTTATTCAAAAACTGCTCATCTAAGGTTCATTCAAAAACAGCTTATTTTACGCTGTTTCAACAACGGCTCAATTTACACTCGTTCAAAATCAGCTCATTTTGCACTCGTTCAAAAACGGCTCATTTTACACTTATCCAAAAACAACTCATTTGACACTCGTTCAAAAACAGTCTATTTTACACTCATTCAAACACAGCTTATTTTACACTAGTTCAGAAACAGCAAATTTTACACTCGTTCAAAAACAACTCATTTTACACTCGTTCAAAAACAGCTCATTGTACATTCGTCGAAAATCCTCCCATTATTGGCCGTCCAGAAAACCGTAGAAGTTTGCGCAGTACTTCGCTGCCATGTGTGTTATCTTAGCAAATCACCCGCCGGTTCAAACAATAAATTAGTAACCTATTTGCATAGGTTCTCACTGAGATAAGCAGATCCCACATGAAACAGGGCGGCCCGCACAAATTTGCGTTTATCACATCTCCTAACTTAGTCAAGACTCAAAGTTTAACAAGTTCAGACTGCAGGAGTGTGTTGAGAAGTTTAGAAATTGTTAAGTTGGCGCATTGTCAAAGTTTCGGGATGGGAGATGGGACTACTGTTTATTACATTGGCATCGACAGCGACTGCGATACACGTGTGGTTGAGTCTGATAATTTGAATATTAGTTGGAAGCTCCCACGCCTATAACTTTAACGGTAAATGGTTACATTTTCTCTGATACTAAACATTGTTTTAAGCACTTAAGGCCTGTTTTCATTTTGATTAGTGCGAGTGCGAGTGGTTTGTGCAGGTGTTGTGTGATTAGTAGGAAACACGTGTGGACACCGATTGATTATTGCGAGTGTGTGTAACTTGCGTAGAGAAGTGATTAGAAGATTAGAAGGCTACGTCTGGTCTAATCAGGAGAACGGCGACTGCCGATCCGAATCATTCAAGTTCAAATCCCCCGCGTACCATTTCCTTTTCGAAGTCTAAACGCTAATTTAAAAACGGTGCAGGAAAACATCGTGGGAAAACCGATATATACTAGGAATTTTTCGAGGTCATCCACCAACCTGCACTGGGCCGCAGTGGTAGACTACGGCCTCGAGTTGAGAGAGAAGGCCCCGAGTCCCAGCAGTGGGAACATTTAATGGGCTATTTATAATGATGAAACATTTTTTTTAATTGATCAAATACTAGCTGTTACCCGCGACTTCGTTCACGTAAAATGGGAAGTATAATGCGTGCGGTTAATGACTTTGTCATAAAAATAGTAAAAGTGGGTAAAACCGCGTAGAACTGCTAGTATGTCTATATTATAAACTAGACGTGCTGCTCCCGTTCCCGTTATATTCCCGAGACAAACGTAAGCTATAGCATAGGCTACGTTTGTCTCGTTTGTCAATGTTTGTATTCGTCACACAAATATTTGCACTGATAATCTAATAAATAATCTAATTGAATTACAAATGTCAACACAACCTGTTCAGACGTTTCGACGTGATTGAGCAACAAACATCCAAACATTGATATTTATAATATAACTAGGACAGATGACGCTTACCTAACACTGAACATGATTTGCTTATTTATGAATAAATTTTGTAATTTGTTCACAGCAGCTATAATTGCCTACGCACGTAATATGTAGAGTAGGTAAGTATATCTACTAATACCATATTAATATTTAACATAAAATACTCGTAATAAACATTGGTTAAATTGGGATTTCCTAAACTTAAAAATAAATAACTACGGACGATCTCGTTCACGCTAGATTTAAAACCATAAATACTCGTCGAAATCGATGCATTTGTAAGATGATTTCCATCACGTACAGATACAGACCATTGGGATTACACAAAATTGCTTGAGACCTTTGCTTGAGACTGACACAAGACCGAGCTAGGGAAACACAATTTCGAAAGTGGCAAACTGCGTCGTGTCTTCTCGTCGTCTATTCTACAATGTCTAAAGACAAAAGTCTTTAATCAGTGTGTCCTACCTGTCATGACTTACGGTGCCGAAACTTGGACACTGACAGTCAAAGCGGTACACAAATTTAAAGTCGCGCAGCGAGCTATGGAGAGAGCTATGCTTGGAGTTTCTCTGAGGGATCGTATTCGGAACGAAGTGATCCGTCAGAGAACCAAGGTAACCGACATAGCTCAACGCATTAGCAAACTGAAGTGGCAATGGGCCGGTCATATCTGTCGCAGAACCGATAACTGTTGGAGTAGACGTGTTCTTGAGTGGCGACCACGAATCGGCAAACGTAGTGTAGGACACCCTGAGACTAGATGGAGTGACGATATACGGAAGACAGCAGGCAGTGGATGGAGACGTATAGCTGAGGATAGAGCTGAGTGGCGAGCCATGGGAGAGGCCTATGTCTAGCAGTGGACTAAGATAGGCTGATGATGATGATGACGCAAGACCAGACTATTACAACCGGCAAAAATTTACTGTCGAATGTTTCAGCAAATTTACGTCAGTATAACGACTTCATAGAGTAGACAAAATTTGTGTTAAGTAGGTACATTTCGAAATGAAAATTTCGTAGGCTTTTAGTGAGCCTGGCCCGTCACGCTTTGAATTGAAAGGTTGGATCAGGTAAACTCGGGACTGCCGAGTGTACCTGAGCGATAAAGATACAGTCAAGAGCTCTTCTCTGCTTTGTGGCTGTTTTTTACTATATTCAGTACATTTTTTGTAATTTTTTTTAATAAAGTTTGACGAGACGAGCAGGACATGTGCCTGATGGCAAGCAACATGCCTGCCACATAACAGCACTGTGACACGCAGCTATTAGAATATGAAGACTTCAAATCATCACCTAGCTCTGCACTGCGCTCGTCACCCAGAGATCTAAGATGTTTTATCTGTAAGCTCTGTAATTTTTCAATTAAAAAATTTCTCTGCAAGCATCACCCTTCAAACCAGAACACAGTAATGTTTGCGCATTGCTGCTTAGCGGTAGCATAACTGGCAAAGTTGGTACTTCCCAGGCGGACTCTGCCAAGAGTCTTACCGCTACAAAAAATATATTTTAATTGTGATTGTTAATTAATCATAATCAAGTTTTCTCTTCTGTCATGCTGTCTTACTGAATTTTAGGGTTCCGTACCCAAAGGGTAAAAACGGGACCCTATTACTGATACTTCGCTGGCTGTCCGTCCGTCTGTCAGCAGGCTATATCTCAATAGCTATAGCTATGAGTATAACAACAAATACACAAGTAAATAAAAGTAAAACAAAATAAATATTTAAGGGGGCATTATTTATGGGAATACAACAATTTTAATTTTTTTACCGTTTCTTGCTCGATACTAATAACACTAGCAGGTAGTAGACGCTTTAACTATTTACAGAATGTTTAGTTTTATATTTTATTTAAATATAATTAATTGAAATAAAATAAATAATTAAGGGAATACAAGGGGGTACAATGAAAGAGGTTTTCGCCGTTTATTTGCTAATGGTACGGAGCCCTTCGTGCGCGAGTCCCACTCGCTCTTGGCTGGGTTTTTGATATACGGAAGTTGAACACACATACAAAACGTTGGTATAGCTCTGGGGGCTTAAAAGCTTAAACCCTCTATATCCTGTCAGCCTGAAAATGTTAACCCGTTCGGTTCTCCCGATCATTTCTACTACAGTTTAAGCAATTCTCATCTTCAGAACGTTTTTTCTAATGAACTTCTACAAATAATTAATTAATAAAAGGTATCTTTAGTAAAAAGTATCTCTTAACTGGAAAAAACAGCGGTTATATTTTGAGATTCCAGCTAACATTTCGGAGAATATGCAGCTAAACTGCGTGATCTAGCTCCTTGCAATTTTTTTCTATCAGTCTGCTCGCAGCTCGAAATCGTGACGTCATTCATTGGTTGGCGTTCCAGAGATTCGAGTGGGTTTGTCTCAATTTTCGTAATAAGCGTATTTTAATTTATTTTTTCACTATTTTTTTGAGATAAAGAAAATGAGTAAAATAAAGATATAGAGGAAAGAACTAAATTTGTGTCTGTATTCCAACATCTGAACAGAGAAACTCTTACGAGTAGAAACTTGGCTTAACTTAAACGAGAAATGACACACACATTATTTGCATAACGCATTATTATCGCTCGCAGAACTGACATCCGGTGGGAAAGAAAGGTTCTCGAGTGGCGACCACGAACCGGAAGACGCAGTGTGGACGGCCTCTCACTAGATGGACAGATGACCTCACAAAGGTCGCTGGAAACAGCTGGTTGCAGGTTGCGCAGGAACGTTCGTTGTGGAAATCTAGGGAGGAGGCCTATGTTCAGCAGTGGACGTCTTGCGGCTGATGATGATGATGACACAAATTATTTTGTATATCTTTAGCAAAGTGGTTGTGCATGAGCCGAAAAAGGTTTCCGATTTGGTACCACCAACTTTCGACAGATGGCGTAACAAACGCAGACGGTAGATACAGCTAGTACTCTATAAATTAAGACACGCAATTGGATACATACGGATGACTTCATGCCCGATAGTACAAAAATAGTCATTTTTTTTATAATGAGTGACGAGACGAGCAGGACATGTGCCTGATGGTAAGCAACATGCCTGCCACATAACAGCATAGTGACACGCAGCTATTGGAACATGAAAAGTCCAAATCATTACCTAGTACTGCACTGCGCTCGTCACCCAGATAACTAAGATGTTATGTCTCTAAGCCCTGTAATTTCTCTGGAAACATTGCCCTTCAAACCGGAACACAGTAATGTTTGCACATTACTGCTTGGCGGCAGAATAACTACAAACTGTGGTACTGCCCCAGGCGGACTCTGCCAAGAGTTCTACCTACCTACAAAAAATTGAAAGTCCCATTTCATTTACAAAACATTTATTTTTATTTTATCTTTTTATTTTATTAGCATACTCGTATTGTTGTCGTTTTATTTGTATACTAAAACTATTAATATTATGTTTTAACAAAGACAGTTTCCGTTCGTGTTCTGAAGACGTATCTGAAGTGACGGGCTCGCAATCTTCATTTGCTGGTGCGAAACCATTTTTCTGATCCCGGCTGAAGACGAGCACTTTCCACGTGATTTGAGTAAATTTCCCTGAAATTCTTGAAGGGATCCATCTGATACCGATCTCCTCGAATACATCCCCCATCACAGTTACATCCAAATATATTACACGGACCTCTTCCGCAATAGGTACCCTCATGTGAACGTCCATCATAGCAAACGCTTATTTTACAATCTGGACGAGAAGTTTTCGTTTTGGTCATGTCCGGATTCGTGCTTTCGAGAGCTTCATACACTGTTACACCATAGTTATCTACGGCTCCAGGAATATCAGCGCATGACCGGCCACTTCGTAAATTAAACACTATTTTGTAAGTGCCACAACATTCGCTTCGTATGTTCTCGACGAGCGTAAGTAAGACTAAACTACTGAGTAATAGCTTCATTATATTAAATTGCAGTAGTTTGAAGTGCAATATACGAATAATTCTGTGTTCTGATCACTCAGTTCTCGACTTCGAGTTTATATATAGGGTCAATTTTTTTCTTGCGTCGGAAGTATATGTGAATATAGGCTATAGAAATAACAACTATAATATTTATCAAAAAGGAAAATATCAATAATTCCATTTAATTAACAGTGTGTAGGAGGAATTAAGTTTAGAACTATATGTATGTTTTAACTATTATTTGAAAAATGAATAACTGAAACTGTAATTAATCTGTAAATTATTATCCTATCGTGTAGACAACGCTAGCTTGCTAGCTTACCAACACCATCTTGCTATTCTGGCTTGAAAAACTAGCTTCGTGTAGCTCGGGCATAGGTTTGTTAGTTACCAAGTCCATGAGACGATTTTCTTAGCATTCCATGGATTCACCGTGCGGGTGCCGGGTCCATCGTGTGGCAGAGAGAGAAAAACTCGAGTAGTTCCCGAGACTTGTGACTCGGGCGTAGGTTTAAGGGGCCCCTTTCTGACGTACATCAACACTCACCTTCACCACTCGTTTTTCTCTCCCTGCCCAGCCAAATCTGATATGAGCCCACTAGTGCAGCTTTAGATACACGTTCTAGTATAGAACTTACTGCACTTCTGGATAAGCCAAGGTCTTTCAGTAGGTTATAGAGAGATTTTGCTGGTATACCTCTCGCTCCCACTTCTACAGCGTATAAACTAACTACATAGCCGTTTTTTGTTAATTCGTTTAGGAGGTCGTAATACTTATTTTGTTTCATCGCGTGGTCTTTAGGTATATTAGTTTCCCACGGTACGGTAAGTTCTACAAGGACTATGCGTTTCGTAGCTCTAGAAAAAGGAAAATGTCCGGTCTGGATGACGAAACACCCACATCCTCTGGGATTTTGTAGTGCTTTTCATACGTGTCCATTAAAATAGTCCAATCAGGTGCTGTACCCAGGATTGAGTAAGGCTTGTTCCTGGAGTTTGAAGTTGAGCCTTCTTTTACAAAGTTAATTTGTCTGTTGTTTGTCGTCAATCCTTTTGGGCTCTAGCTACTGAAAGGCTCATGGCTTCACGTATGATTTCAAGTACTCTGTCATGACGCCGTGAGTAATGACCCATCAAGGAGCACCTTGCATCCCACCAATATGTGCCTTGCTGTACATATCGCCTCTCCACAAGTATAGCAACATTTTTCAGAGGCTTTTCCCCACCTTACCAAGTTACTCTGGTCAGGAGGGTCATTTGGAATGCATTTAGATAAAATTTTAATAAGGCAGGGGACCAGTCATAGATCAAGGTGCGCCATTTTAGAGCTAATGGGATACAGAACTCACCTATGGTTAACCACTCACTTTGCATTTCTAAATTCATAGCGTGCACTTTGTAACCGTCATTTTCGTCTTGTTGTAGAAAGGTTTTACCATGTCTTGGTCTTCCTTTTTTTCTCGCACCCAACCCAGCAGTATTTACTTGTGCACCTGCCATAAATTGTTTATGGAATTGAAGTCTAGATTCCAGGTCTGAAGCAGTTTTGTCTTTTGGGAGAGATGTAATTAATTCGTCTTGCGACTTTCCCAAAACATGCGTTTTTGTAACTCTTAGGTGTTTGTAAAGTTCAGACGGTTTCTTTAGTTTCAGCCCAAAACTATTGTGATCCCTAAAAGAGTAGAGGATCAGCCGGATGTGCCAATCCGAACCATGACTTCAATATCTTTATGACATTGGCATCTAGCTTTGCCAGGAGAGTTTTACCGATGTCATATACTAGGAAAGGCCAAGTGAGACGTGATGTGAGGTAGTTGTCATATATCCATGCTTTTTGATATTGCTGATAGGCTGCTGGTCTACCTTATTGAGGTTGTTCATGAAATTTTCAACAACCACCTCTAATGATGGTGTACGTCCTTTGTGATCTATCTTTCTACCAAGAAATTTGAAAGGCACTGCCTCTGCAATTGTGGCAACTCCTTGGCCACTTATGGAGAGTCCCGGATCGTAAGACGTATATTTGGTATTTCTTCTACCCAGACAAAGACAATGACATTTAGATGGTTTTGTCCTCATTCCCTCCGTCCATGTACAGAACTCATCGACTTCGTCCAACAATTCTTGACACTGTTTGGGATTACGTGTAAGTATTGCAAGGTCGTCCGCAAAGGCCAAGATTGACTCAGTGTAGTTATTGTTGATTTTAAACCGGTAGCCCCATTTCTTTTCACGGGATATTAATTTGTCTACTAAAATATTTATAACTATATTAAATGCTATTGGTGATAAGCAGCACCCTTGGAATAGTCCTACATTGTATTCAAGTGGTTTTGTGTATTCCTTGTTTACTGCTATGACGAATTTTAAGTGGCAATAATAAGAATTAATTATGTCAATAATTTCAGCAGGAAAGTTATACCATTTTAGGGCAAATATCATAAGTTCATGCTGGACAGAACCAAACGCGTTCTCTAGGTCTATCCAGCAGACTGTAATTTGCCTCTCATGTGTTCTGGCATCTTTCAAACTTTCTGCTAGTAATGTATTGTGTTCCAGGCATCCAGAAATACCAGGCAAGAACCCTTTCTGGTGATTGGGCCTGAAATACCTATTGCTAGTCATAAATGTGGTCATTTTGTTTGCAAAATACTGAAAAGATTTTAGAAATTGTATTGGTTAGGGCTATCGGTCTGGTGTCTTTGGGATGAGTTACTTCCTGCTTTTTAGGGATGAGGACAAAATTGCTCTTCCAAATGCTGCTGGGACTTGCTTTCTTGACCAGATCTTAATGAATATATTCAAGATATGTTTACGAACTGATGGACACTTTTTATACACTATGTAAGGAATGCCATCTGGGCCAGGAGCTGATTTAGTAGTTTTCTTTTTAATTTGATAGTTTACTTCCTCTTCACTAGGTGGGGTGCCTTGAAAGCCTGTCAGAGGATCATTAGGTCTTTGGATGTTTGGTTCTACGTACGAGCTCCCGCGTTTAGGCACTTCGTATGTGCTTTTAAAGTGATCGTAAATTTGCGCGTTAGTCAAGATAAGCTTTCCATTTTGCTCCCTGAAAATATTTTTGGAGTATTGAAAAGGGTTTTTATCAAAGTCTACTTCGTGTTTAGCTCTGTTAAAATTATCACGATTTTACTAATTTGAAGCGATATTCCTTGTATTAATTTAAGGATTGATCTTAGAGCTCTGGACAGTTGGTGACTTAGATGGTTATCGCCCATGGTTTTAGCTACACGAAGACGTTTTATTAACTCTCTTTTCTTCCTCCGCAATTTCATTTTGAACATATTTTCCTTGCTATTTTGAGCATAACAAGTTGATGGTGGGTAATGTTCCGAGAAGTATGTATATATGGTGTTCTGGAAAGTTTCTACTTGGCTGTTTAGGTCTTGTTTTGGCCCAGGATGTTCTAACAAGATCGCCAAGTTTTCGTCATGAACTTTCCAGGTAGAGTTTTTAGACTGGGAATGCCAAGACGTGTCCTGATGACAATGGACTCCTGGTAGTTTTCACTCGATGGTTCACCTTGGGATATATGAGGTCAACTCTATCCATAGTGTTTGTCGAAGTACTGACCGACGGCTGTCGTGCTTCAACACCATCATGTGACTTTAAATGCTTTTGGTACCAGGCTCGTCTCTTGTAAATTTTACCGCACACTGGGCATCTCAAATCCGTATTCGCGCCAGGGTCGTCATTACTATCACACGGTGGACAGATCTTCCGCCCCGCCTCTCGGACTGTCCCAGGGGTATTACTCTTATTCGGACTTTTAGCGATTTAATTCCCGGGCTTGGCTTGCTAGGCCTTCACCCTCGGCTGTCTTTCCAACAGTCAGATGTCTTTCCATCCGTCAGGTGTCTTTTCCACCAGCCATCTGTCTTTCCAGCGTCATCCCGTCTCTCCGGGCTGTCATTTTGTATGAGACGATTTTCTTAGCATTCCATGGATTCACCGTGCGGGTGCCGGGTCCATCGTGTGGCAGAGAGAAAAAACTCGAGTAGTTCCCGAGACTTGTGACTCGGGCGTAGGTTTAAGGGGCCCTTTCTGACGTACATCAACACTCACCTTCACCACTCGTTTTCTCTCCTGCCCAGCCAAATCTGATATGAGCCCACTAGTGCAGCTTTAGATACACGTTCTAGTATAGAACTTACTGCACTTCTGGATAAGCCAAGGTCTTTCAGTAGGTTATAGAGAGATTTTGCTGGTATACCTCTCGCTCCCACTTCTACAGCGTATAAACTAACTACATAGCCGTTTTTTGTTAATTCGTTTAGGAGGTCGTAATACTTATTTTGTTTCATCGCGTGGTCTTTAGGTATATTAGTTTCCCACGGTACGGTAAGTTCTACAAGGACTATGCGTTTCGTAGCTCTAGAAAAAAGGAAAATGTCCGGTCTGGATGACGAAACACCCACATCCTCTGGGATTTTGTAGTGCTTTTCATACGTGTCCATTAAAATAGTCCAATCAGGTGCTGTACCCAGGATTGAGTAAGGCTTGTTCCTGGAGTTTGAAGTTGAGCCTTCTTTTACAAAGTTAATTTGTCTGTTGTTTGTCGTCAATCCCTTTTGGGCTCTAGCTACTGTAATCTGTAAGTCAAGTTGAAAACAGGGAAATTCTAGGGTCCAGGAGTAGAGTAGTAGACTTACGGATAATAACAAATTACACATACATTTAATAATACGAATAAACACTTACAAATCATCGGAATTTGAAAATACTCTCTATATTAAGTCACGCTATTGTGGACATATCGAGCCTGTTATGGAAGAACATCGTAAGTGACAAAATGTAGGTATTTCACTTTTTTTATCGTAACGTGCAGCTAAAACAATGTACGCCTTATTGCAAAGACTTTTAGACCTATAACTGCAAAAATTACAGAATTATGACAGGAAATACATTTTACATTGTACATATTATGTATGTGTGACTTCATGCCTAATAATAACCAAACTACAGAAACAGATATAATAGACAAACTAAAAGTCCCATTTAAATAATAAAACAAAAACGTTATTTTCAATAAAAAAAATTACTTTATTAATTTTTATACTCGTATTACTAAAACTGTGACAAAGAAAAGTCTAACAAGGCCAGTTTTCGTTCTTGTTCTCTAGTCGTGTTTGGAGTGACGGAATCATAAAATCGGAATCTTCATTTGCTGGTGGGAAACCATTTCTCTATTTCTGGCTGAAGACGAGCGCTTACCACATGATTTGAGTAAATTTCCCTGAAATTCCTGAAGGGATCCATCGGATACCGATCTCCACGAATACACCCCCCGTCGCAGTTACATCCAAATATATTACACGAACCTCTTCCACAATAGGTACCCTCATGTGAGCGTCCATCATAGCAAACGCTTATTTTACAATCTGGGCGAGAAGTTTTCTCTTTGGCCATGTTCGGATTCGTATTTTGAACAGCTTCCTGAATTGTCGTGCCGTAGTTATTTGCGGCTCCTGGAATATCAGCGCATGAGCTACCACTTCGCAAATTAAACACTATTTTGTAAGTGCCACAACATTCGCTTCTCACATTCTCGACGAGTATAAATAAGACTAAAGTACTAAGAGACAACTTCATTTTATTGAGTTGCAGATATTTAATTCGGTTATGTTTGAGGTTGTAGATACGCACATATGTACAACATCCGAACTAAACTGAGCTTCAATAATTCGTTTAGCGACTTCCCATTTATATATAGGGTTAATTTTTATCTTCTGTCTGAGTAGGTATGTGAATCTAAACTATTCAATAACAATAATATTATTTATCAAATAGGAAAATATCAGTAATTCCACTTAATTAGTAGGGTGAGTAGGGGGAATTACGTTCACTCAATGAGAATTTATGTAAGTTTAACTCAAAACTAACTTCGTCAGAACAAGGGGCTCTTAATAAGAAAATTACCAAACTTGTACGACGTGACCTCCGATCAGCTAACACGCTCTTGATTGAAAAATCAATTGAGCGAAATCGGGGGTCAAAAGTGTTCGTCAAGACATTAGGTAGAAGCCACCTGATGAAGTTAACCACCTCGGCGGGGAAAGTCGTTTCATCTCAGTCGGAAATCCTATCGGAAGTAGAAGACTTTTACAGCCAGCTGTACGCATCGCATGCTCCTCATCTCCAACAAAACGAGGACAAAAGAGCCACTCTGACACGTCACTACACCGAAGACCTGCCTGAAATAAGTCTGGACGAAATTGTGATGGCTCTTGGGCAACTTAGGAACGGAAAAGCCGCGGGTGAGGACGGAATTACTACAGAGCTCTTAAAGTCCGGTGGAACTCCACTTATTAAAGAGCTCCAAGAACTGTTTAATACCGTCCTCTTCACCGGGAGAACTCCACAGGCATGGCACAGAAGTGTGGTTATTCTGTTCTTTAAAAAGGGAGATAAGACCCTTTTGAAGAACTACAGACCGATATCGCTTCTGAGCCACGTCTATAAGTTGTTCTCAAGAGTCATCACAAATCGGCTCGCCCGAAGACTCGACGAATTTCAACCTCCTGAACAGGCCGGGTTTCGAAGTGGGTATAGCACCATAGACCACATCCACACGGTACGGCAGATTGTACAGAAGACAAAGGAGTATAATCGCCCCCTCTGCTTAGCGTTTGTGGACTATGAGAAGGCCTTTGACTCAATCGAAACCTGGGCTGTTCTGGAGTCCTTACAGCGATGCCAAGTCGATTGGCGATACATCGAAGTGATGAGATGTTTATATGACGCTGCTACAATGGCGGTCCAAATCCAAGACCGGCGGACGAAACATATTCCCCTACATCGAGGCGTGAGACAAGGGATGTAATTTCCCGAAATTGTTCTCAAACGCATTAGAGGATATGTTTAAGACGCTGGATTGGGTTGGACGTGGCCTAAATATCAATGGCGAGTGCATCTCTCACTTACGATTTGCGGACGACATCGTAATTATGGCAGAATCGCTGGAGGACTTGCAGTGGATGCTGGACAGCTTAGCTAAAGCTTCTCAACGCATCGGCCTCCGGATGAATTTGGATAAAACCAAAGTCATGTGCAAGTTCGTTGCTCCGGGACCGATTGCCGTTAGTGGAACCACTCTTGAAATTGTACAGAAATACGTTTACCTAGGGCAGACGCTCGAACTAGGTAGAGGTAATTTTGAGAGTGAGGCTATGAGAAGAATACAGTTGGGCTGGGCAGCATTTGGAAAACTTCGTCGAGTCTTCTCGTCACCCATCCCACAAAGTCTCAAGACTAAAATGTACAATCAGTGCGTCCTACCCGTTATGACCTACGGTGCTGAAACGTGGACACTTACAGTCAAAATGGTCCGTAAGCTCAAAGTCGCCCAGCGAGCTATGGAAAGAGCTATGCTTGGAGTTTCTCTGAGGGGATTGCATTCGCAATGAAGTAATTCGTCAGAGAACTAAAGTGACCGACATAGCTCACCGTATTAGTAAGCTGAAGTGGCAGTGGGCCGGACACATCTGTCGCAGACCTGATAACCGTTGGGGTAAACGGGTTCTGGAGTGGAGACCGCGAATCGGTAAACGTAGTGTAGGACGCCCTGAGACTAGATGGAGTGACGATATTCGAAAGGCAGCTGGTGGTGGTTGGAGACGGAAGACCGAGGATCGGGCTGAGTGGCGTATCTTGGGAGAGGCCTATGTCCAGCAGTGGACAAGTACAGGCTGATGATGATGATGAACTCAAAACTAACGTTGATTGAGGACACTAACCATTTTACCACCAATTTATCACAGTGATTTTGTTAGGAAAGTTGTACACAGGGCAAAGATTGCAGTGCAGTGCTAGAGATTTACTCATCTTCTCATATGGCCTGTGTATTATCAACAGTATTGTTGCTTACCATAAAATGTAAGTATTGTTAATCCTATTTTTAATAAAAAATCTATGCGGGGTAACTCCCCCACGAGAGCCGGGACGCAAGGTCCTAGTTAGTCACGGTCGTTAAGGAGAATGCGAAAAGCGATCCTGAACCATGACCTCTGACCATGCAGGAGAAATCTGTGTGAGTTTTAGTCGGTCTCTTAGTAGCACCTTGTCTGTCTTCGTCATGGTGTCGAACCCGACATACCTGCCGTGTTCCGTCAGTGTGAACGGTTTCATTTTATTTTTCAGTCTTTATTTATTAAAGACAATATCAATACATTTTTTACAATTACTAGTGCCCTATACCTAGTCGTCAATGCCGTGAGAATTTATATTTGTTTAGCAAGTTATTCATTCAAACTTGATTAAAACATTTAGCGTAGGTGGTTAGTAACTTTAAAAAAATTGGGTTTAGCCTTAGTACTAAACTTGATTTAATTTTTATGTAAGCTTTACATTTTGGGCAACTAATTATTTTACCTTTGTAAAAATTAAGGGGGGGTGGGCATGAGCGAAACAAACCATGGGCGCGGCTAAGCGCCCACAATTAAAAAAATCGCGGGTAACATCGCAGGACACTATCATTTTAATATTAGTAGGATATATAAACAAGATATAAATACTTATGACGCAGGTATCACTCACTCTTTATCAGAAATTATAGGGGATATTCCTAAATTACCTACTTCATATTGTAAACATGTAATACAGGCGCAATTAGGTACCTATTAAAATAGCATAGTAATTTTTAAACATGGAAGTTAATTGAATGTTAGGTGTATTGCCATGCTATAGGTCTTTAGTAGTAATAGAGTAAACAGGGGCAATGACGGCCAACGGGTACATGTACTAAACTTCATAACTCTATCAAAAGTGCACATAAGCAACACACCGTATACTTATAACGCAACGTTTTCTTATAGTATAAAATGGCGAAACGAGAAGATCAAGGGCCTAATGTTACTTAGCTATTAGAACTTTAAAAGTCCAAATCATTGCATAGCAATGAACTGCACTCGCCACCCAAAAATTTAAGATGACATACCTCTTTACCCTATAATTTATCTGTTAAAATTGCCCTTCAAACAGAAACAGTAAGAACAGTGATGACTGCACATTACTACTTGGCGGTAGAATCAAAAATCAAATCAAAAAAGCTTTATTTGAACAGTTTACATGGCATTTGCGACAATAGTTAGGACGTAATACAAATTTGCAAGCTAATCAGGCGTGAACTCTGCCTCCCACACTAGGTCGGTCCTGTGACGTAGGAGACAGCACTGAAGAATTTATTTTATACAATACTAAAATGATTCAAACAAACTAAAAATTAGGGGTGGTTTTTTACCATATGTGGGTAGAAATGAAAAACAAGGCGACTAGGGCGTGTGTTTCAAAAGTACAAGCAGATTTTTATAATTTGTGGGTAGATGATTAACAAGACGGGCAGGGCCTGTGTTTCAATATAATTTATTAACGTCGGTTAACATCAGGATGGCGGTCAAGTGTAAATCTATAAAAGTTAATATATATATTTAATTTAAACCTACATTTGACGTAAGACACTACACCAATAATTGTCGCATGCTGCCTATAAACTTGTAAATCGAAATTTAAGAAAAAGTTATGCGAAACGAAGTTGTAAAATACGCTTATAATACCGCATATCGCACCAATCTCCATAATAGGGCTGCCAAAAATGTATGCTTATGCGTACCTACAATTTATCAGAAAAAAAGAATTTACGTAAATATTGTGATAGCAAACTCCACTAATTTATAACCTACAGACCAGGGTCGATGATTTCTGAAACCAAAAAGAAATAGGTAGTAGGATGAAACCCGTTGGATAAAAAGAGACTATAATAAAAATGAAAGGATAAATAATTTACGGTCGGATGTCGGGAAGTGGAAGGGGAGTCCGTATTTAAGGCTAAAATACGGTTTATCTCGAAATCCGCCAAAACTACAAATTCTATGGGAAGAATTGTACAACTTTGTAGGTATAGTCTAGTCAACAAATTGAAAAACGCGTTGAAAAGAAACAAAACTCATAGAAACCTGTGCGATAGCTCATATCGATTAGCTTATATCGATTTGGAAAAAAATGTTTGAAGGGTTTATTTCTATTAGCACATAAAAAAAGGCAAAAATAAAAATAAAATTTAACAAAATAAGATTAAAAAAGAATGTGTTTAGTGTTTCCTTTATACTTTCTTAAATAATGATGTTTAAAGAATTTTGAAAGAAGATCCTGAGTAAGAAAAAATATCCAATATAAATTTTCAACTTCCGGAACATCTCTATTATTATTTATATACTTGTCTAGATAAAAAATTTAATTTGTTATTTAATACTATAAAAAACATTTTAGGAGATATACCGGCTTTTTTTAACGGCGCATCTATGCCGTAACAACGTCGCGGGGTTATTAGCGTTAAGTGTATAAATAAATAATTAAACACGTAGTTTTATGTGTTTACGTTAAAGAGATTTTGAGTTGTAGAAAGGTCAAATGGTTGGTGCCAACCAAGTGGTTCATGTAATATTACACTCGGCGCTGGTTAGCCAGTTCCTTTGCTTGAACTCGGCTTGACACGCAGCCGCGTGTCTAAATAGAGATTTAGTTCCGGGACTAAAACCACACCCCGGACACTCCACTAAAACTCCATACAACCGTCGCTGTGGAGTTACCTACTCTTCACTCAACTACGCAGATGTCGTACGTACACACGCGTGAATGTGTGCGTTAGAGCTAGGGCTACTGAATTGTTTTATTGAATAGTTGTGCCCCTTGAGTTCACCTGGTGACGTAGTCTATAAACTTGCTATAATGTTGAGTTACATAAATAGAATGGAGCCAAATTATACTATTCTAATTAAAAGGGTGTTTGCACAGATTTCTAAATTGTTTCAGAAATCTGTGGGTGTTTGTATTGCCGCGTAAAATAAAACGAAACCGATGATAGATTAGATCAGGTACCTAGATATCTATTTCTGTTAGTAGGTACACGTTCGCATTTTATTTTTCACTTACCCATGAAGGTAACTTTATTCTGTCACTACAATTATTCTTCCAGGCATTATCAATCCGTGCTTGGCCACATAAGTTACTGGCCATGTGAGTTACGAACTTTGAGTTAAAAACGACTTCGTTATTATAAATAAATAAATATTGGAAGACAATTCACACACAACACCATCTGACCCCAAACTAAGCAAAGCTTGTAATATTATAAAGCAACGTTATTGAAAAGTTTCTAATCTTACGTTATTTTATCATTACTAAATTAAATAAAGATTTTAATCTTGCCCCGTTTAGTTGACGGACAGCCGTAAACAGCACAACAACCCACCATGATGATATTTCGTTAGGAATTAGATGTTCGATACCAGCCCTTCGTTGAGTGCTCCTAGCGTATCCGAAACGGCCTGAGGGGTGAGGAAGCTTGAAATTGGCGGGGGTTGGGGAGTGTCCGTTCTATCTATATTATCTATTCTATGCTAAAACTTTAAATTGGCAATTTCCTCTGCTTTTAGAATCTTCTTTCAAAATCCCTTAAGTATCATTATTTTAGAAATTGCTGGGTGGGAATCTCATTCATTGATTAATTTTGATTTGATTGAAACACACTGAAACTAGTATACACATCATATGCGTGTGTTAAACATTAACAGCGCCATCTAGTTTAAGGTTGAGGAGTGAATTTTTCTAATATTATAAACCATTGCGATCTTACTGTAACAAAATTGATCGTATAACGTATTGTAAAATAGTGAACAGTAGTAGACACAAGATAAACAATTATTTATAGCGTGTGGACATTCAAAAAAATAAGGTGTGAGAGTAGGTTTATTTTATAATCGCACCAAACTCAAAACTGTTTGACTTTCCTATAGTTTTTGTGATGAGAAAAAAACATATATACGGTCGAATTGAGAAACCTCCTTTTTTTGTAGTCGATTAAAAAGGATTTAAGGTGTTATATTGTGCCTATGTGAAAGTGATACTTGAAACTAGAATCCTACTTTCAATTAATGATATAAATGTCAATGTTTGGGTGTTTCAACATTTGTTGCTCAATAAATACGAAACGATTTCATGAATCGGATCGAAATTGAAAATACAATTAGACTATATCTAGTCTAAAATAGCACATATGCTTTTCATCGCGGAAAAAATATAGAAACACAAATGGGAACGCAAGTGAACCGCGGTGCACTACTACTGTAAACATAAAACATTATAACTACAATATTTATCAAGAAGGAAAACAACTACAATATTAGTTAATTAATGTCACAAATAAATAAATAAACCTAATTTATCTAGCAGTAACCTAAGTTACGGAAATCCCGCACCGTTAATTGGATTTTGCGTTTATCTCGCTTGTTTACAGACTAAAAGACGTAGGTACATAGAATTATTTTCTGGTAAATCAATATTGTTGCGAATGGAAAATTAGCCATTAGCAATGAACAAAAAGCCCAAAGATTTGCTCAATACTTGGAAAATATCTTCCAACCTAACCAAAGAGTCACAACAGCTGCTAATCTAACTAATCTAGATCAAGAAATGCAAGATGACTTGGAGATAAAGCTAGTTACTTCCAAAGAAGTACTAAATGAAATAAATTTAAGAATAAGACCAAAGAAATCTCCCGGATATAATTTAATCACGGGAGGCATATTACGACATCTACCACGTAAAGCTATAGTTAAACTTACCACACTTATCAATGCTGCCTTCAGGGTACGGTATGTGCCTGACTTATGGAAAGTAGCTGAAGTTATAATGATAGCAAAACCTAGCAAGCCTCAAGTATTAGGATCCAAAGAAACTTGGTGAATAATTAATTTTAGAAAAAAAAAAATGTTGCGGGTTGATCACTAGTATTTGCCCGCAAAAGAAGGACATTTGCGTGTCTATAACCTGTGAAGTCTGAATTTCAGATTAAAATCTGATCTTTTTAATTATTTCTACGTAATTTAGCAATACGTATCCAAATATTTGAACATTCATACTTAAAAAACAGTAAATTATACATGCGAAGGTTTTAACTTTTTTTTTCAAATGTAGCTTTTTTATAATATGTGGCACAACTGCAAACTAACAAATACTGCAGTTCTCGTAATAGAGGCAACTCCTGTGATGCGGGAACCAAATACGAATTTATATTTTTGGTGAATAAATATAAATTCGTATTCTTTTCACTTCTAATTGTACAGAACTTAGAATAAATAGAAAATGAAGTGTAATAATGGAAATTAGAAATACATATCTACACTTACGCTCAACTTTGCCTTTTTCATGAAATTCAAGTCTAAATTAATTGCCATGAACTGGGTGTTTTCTCAAAGGTGCAAAGGTACTTCAAGTCTGAACAGTCGCTCATGTTTTACCAAGCATAACCTATGCTTGTATGCTCTATGTATACGCTCTTGTGCGGAGTACTGTTTGCACCTTCAGAATGGGCCGACTAAGTACTAGTTGAAAGTTCTGGAATCGATCGAAAGACGTGCCTAAAGAGTCATAGACAACGGCACCTTGGTCCGAAAAAATCTTAGTCGTAAAATTGCTAGCTGATCGCTTTTTTATCGCATCATACAAAGACGAGACGAGCAGGGCATGTATCTGATGGTAAGAAACACGCCTGCCCATAATATCACAGTGTCGCACAGCTTTTGGAACATGAACAGTCCAAATCATCAGCACACTGCTCTCGTTAGCCAGAGATATAAGATGATGTATCTCTGTGCTCTGTAATTTCTTTGGCAACATTGCCCTTCAAACAAGAAAACGGAGATGTTTTCACAAAACTGCTTGACGATAGATAACTGGCAAAGATGTGGTACTTTCCCAAGTACACTCTGCAAGAGTACTTGTCACTCGCCTTCCCTTATCCCACTTCAGATGGGGGCGGCACAACATGTACGCGTTACCTCCATTCATCTCTGTCATTAGTCGGATCTTATTTAGTCTACAAAAAGTACTACTACTACCAAAAGATGCTACATAAGGATCGATGACAATGATACGCATCCGTGTACATCATTTTGTCTTCATCGCGGTGGAGGTGGAGACACTGGATGGTTGGGGCTAGTTAGGAAGTTAAGATATCGAATCAAGGAAAACAGCAGCGACTCTCGCTCTAACTACTACTAAAGGATTGTCCATTGCCATTCAACGGAGTAATGTTGCAAGCATAATAGCACTTTTGTAGCGGGTTGTCCGGATGACATCAGCTGACAGTATCTTTCTCGCTCGGGCACATTCGGCGGTCTCGAGATCACCCGTTCGAGCCTTTCACCTCACAGTGTGACGGATCAGTCTCACTTACAGCCTACAGAAAAAACTGTGTGATTGATGTGGAAACTTCTTTTGGCGCACCAAAAGAAATTTAACATTAAAAATAATTTGCTGGGAAAGAAACCTAGCACCTTACAATCTACGGAAAAATCTGTGTGCGTTGCGCCACAAGAAGTTTTCACTTCAATAATAATTTGCTTGGAATAAAAACTAGCACTACGCGGTTTCCAGGCGGTCACACATCCTTAAATATATATATATACAGGTCATCTCTAACGTTGCTTAACTTCGTTGATCAGTGGATACCCCATGGTTTAAATCCGGATCCTTTAGAATTAAATTACGAATCCGAATAATGCCGCTTTATACATGGACCATCCTTCCTGGAGTGATGATCGTGTGCAGAGACTCTCAAACAGATGCAATTTTCTTATGCTAAAAGTATCATGTCGCATTAAGCTGCCTGTTCTACTTATGTAACTTGTGTTTATAATCCCAGAATTGAAAACTGCGCAATACAGCCTATATAGCCTCACTACTAGCTGCGTGGGGAAAGAATTCTTATTGGTATGAATTTCGAAGATAGAAATGTGAATACCAACAACTCTGTGTCCACTTCAACGCTACTTAGCAGCAGATTATATTGTGAACATGTTGATATTTACAAAGACATAAAAAATCGAAATCTATCGATATTTATTTATGATGGCTGTGCAAATAGACGTCTTTGTTTGTGTTCACCACAGTAAGTGATACTCTTACTAACAAATTACTGAAACAATTCAATAATCTGTGCTCTTACTAACTAGACCCCCAGAGGCTTCTCCGGCATATCTTGGGATCAGAGTCGTGGGACCGCTTTCGCACTCAACCGCGACTCTGACCTACGGTATCCTTGCCTTGCCTTCGCGGGGGAGGGAACCGCATCGGGGGTGCCGAGCGGCCCCAAAACCCAAAACCGAACGCCCCAAGCCCTACAAGTGGAGACGGGGCTATGATCCAGAGTGGGTTGACCAAACTTTTTTAAACAATTAATCAAATAAAACATTTTTAAGATTTTAAAATTATTTATTTAAAATCATTATCAATTTCATACTAGAAAATTCAAAATGAATTCATACACAATAACAATCTTGAAAGAGGCTTAGAATTAACAGTAATAATACCGTAATAATACAAACGAAAAAATGATAGTAGAAGGCTTCAGAAGGTGTAAGGGAAACTTATCTATTAGTGTGGGTGATACACGCCTGAGGTCCTAAAAAGATGCAGCATTAATAAGGATCATTCGTCAAATACAGACCAACTAGTTTCATCTTTGTGACATTCATATTAAAAGTAATACTTATTTGGCCTGCTTCCATTGGATGAGACCTTTAATCTTTAAGTATAATCGGATTGGATTAAGGCAATTTTTTTTTTTTTTTGACACAAAATACTTTTTTTTTCACAAAATCTGGGACTGTTGAAGCCTTGATTCACGTTTTACAACACATCGAACTTCTCACTCCTCGTCACATAATCTGAATAGTGGAAATTAAAATTGTACAGAGGGTCCATTGTGTGACCTTCAACAGTTCCTCTGATGCACCCTCCGTCACAGTTGCATCCGAATATGTTGCATGGGCCTTTTCCGCAGTAAGAACCGGGATGGGAGCGTCCGTCGTAGCAAACTTTCATAGTGCACTGCAGTCGACGTCGACTCACCGTGTCCACTCCACCGATCTCATCGCAGTAATGGCCTTCTTTCATATTATAGTCTATACCATATTTTCCACAACATTCGCTTCTAATATAATGTACTGTGCATATTAGAAGAAAGAGACTCAACAATAGTTTCATGATTGTTTTACCACGATCTTTGATGTGTTTATACGAGGTATTTACAGTGTTCGTTCATTTATGTTGAAGAATTTAATAATGCGCGCTTATATAGTAACGATAGACTGAATCACGCAGTACACGTACCTAGTTGAAAGAGTCGTCCTATTCAATATTGTAAAGAAAATCAGTTTCAAACAAAATAGAACCTTGTTACAGCTAAATGCATGAAATGGCAGCTTTATGTATCGATTTCAGGGTTGCATATAACTTCGTACCATCATCAAAACGCGACTCCTTCGGCTCAATACCGACGTAGTGTCTATTCTGGTGTACTCCTTTCCTTGCAGCCCACGGTTTCGCTCGCGTTGTAAAGTGAATAAATTATTATAAAAATATATTATACAATAAAAATTGCGTGCGCAAATCGGCTGTACATAGTAAATACCACATCCACATAACTAATCTGAGAATATAGTTGTGATACTAATGGAGGAGATGTGCGGCAGGCTGCAGCGACGGCAGGGTGGGCACAGGGGACAAAATGTCGAATTGTACATAGGCTTTTTTTACCGCGAGAAAACAACTGGAACGGCCACTACTTGGGTAAAATCGCGGGGTGCTGCTAGCAATTTATAATATTTGTAAGACTATAAAATATAGTAAGACCCCGTCCCGGAGGAGGGGTCACTTCTGGCTGACTGTGGACTGGATTAAAAACATCATCTAGGTAGGAGATCGTACAAACATAAATTAAAATGAAAATTATATATTAGGTACGAGTAATATTCGCTGAAAAAGTTTTTAGTTACAAATAAAACAAACAATTGTTCTACATGTACAAATATTTAACTTCAAAAAGGACTTCAAAAAAGGAGTACCTAAGTTTCTCAATTTGACCATATATGTTTTTGTTACAACTTTTTTTCATTGAGTAATAATTATTTAATTATTTGACTTGTGAATTCTTGTTCGTAATAAAAATGATTTCTATCTGTATTGTTTAGAGTGACGAGACGAGCACGACATGTGCCTGATGGTGAACAACATGCTTGCCCATAACGCTACAGTGACACGCAGCTATTGGAACATGAATTTACTATACAATTTTGACGTGACAACGTCTTATAAATTGGTTTGCCGGGTGACACTTCAAGAAACTGCGTTACGCTCCGCTCACGTTATACGCTCACAACGAGAGCGAGTGAGAGCACGCGTCCCTTCCACTCGGGCATGGTTAGCCCGCCTAAGAGCGAGAGAGACAGACATAAAAAGTGAAAGGCACGCGTCCCTTCCGTAAAATTATTTTACCACTCAAAGTTGTTGTCACGTAAAACTTTCACCCGTATACCGACTTTACAGGCAACCAATTTTTTTTGTTATTTTTTATGGCTGACCTATAAATTTAATGTTACATTTACCAATAAATAACTTTGACTTTTAACTTTGAAGAGTCTAAATCATGAAAAGTAAAACCGCGGGTCGCTTCACATAATTTTCGATGTTTTACCTACTCTGCTCGACTAATTATATCAATTAATTTTATAAAGGCTAAGATAAAAAAGGGTGTGTGTGTACTTATGTATCTATGCACACAAGAAGCTCTTCATTTCTCAAGCTAGGAAGGCTAACCAAAGAATATATACTAATACTTGTCTTCGACGCAAATTCGCGAGTGTAAAATCAAGAAGCAGATTCGTATATTTAGGTAATATTTGGCAGTTTAAGTAGCCGGATGTTTATAGTATAATTTTCAATCTACCTATACTAATAGTATAAAGCTGAAGACTTTTTTTTTCATTTAAACGGACTAATCTCAGGAACTTCTGGAAAGATTTCAAAAACTCTTTCCCCATTTCAAAAATACAGTTTCATCTTGAAACTGTATTTTCCTTTTGTCTTTAGTTATGACGTCTTGGTGTAATTAGATAAGAATGTAAGTTTACTATTAATAAACTATTAAACTATTATTGGATATGTACGTGATTCCAGGGGTTCTACCGCCTAAATAAAACTGTCTTAGCTTTGATATACCTCTCTCTTTTCTTCCCGCTTGTAATGATAGAGACCGCAATAATAAAGCGAAAGCAGATTTAGTTGGCGGTAGAAGGGATGAGCGCTATTGGCCGCTACCGCTTGTAAAAATTAAATGTTATATTTCGGAGTACAAAACACTTTGGCAAAATAAATCGCATGTTGGCCAATTCGATGCCTCCATTCTTCCACCCTTTTCCGCACATTGAATGAGACACATGAGTGAGAAGGAAAGCAATATCGTCGTGGCAGTTTGGGACAATAGAAGAAAATGATGGCTGCGCGTTCTCTCGATGGGCTTTGTTCGCTGTAAAAAACTTATAGATATCTAATCACCTTTTCGGATATATTCGCTTTAAAAACTATAATTTGTGTCGTCAATTATAGCCAATTGTTTTCTACAATCAAACGTTCGTGTGTGAATACTTTGATGTGCAAATTACCAAACTCAAATTAGTTGGTTCGCTTGGATTGGATAACGGACCTAAACTCGGTGTGAGTTGAAAGGTTGAAACTCAAGAACTCCAACAGATGAAATAAGGTATTTATTGTGCATCCATCCATTTTCTAATAAGAACTAATCTAGCCGCTCATTTCCTATTTAGTTCTAAACATTTCTTTCGTATTTGCCAACACATCGCGTTTACATATTTCAAATTTCAAATAAAATCATACAGCCCATTAAATTCCGTTTTTTTTTGTTGTACTCGCACAAACATGTTATTTGTTTCGAATTGAATTATTATAACCTCAATGAGTAATGTCTATACATATGCCAATTAACCTAAATAATTATTATAAACAAGATTATAACTAAAGATTCAATTGCTCATGGGTAATTTCCGTAAGTTATTATTGTCGTAAATGATACGTATTTGATTTTGAAATTAATTTATTTGCAATCTAGATATTTTCCTTGTTTTCTAGGCACTAAGTTTAACTCGAAGCTTTAACCGTGGGTTAACCTTTAATAACTTGTGACGCTATACCATGTAATTATTTTAACCGACTTCAAAAAAGGAGAGGTTCTCAATTGGGCTGTATATTTTATTGTATGTGTGTTACGCAATAGCGCCGCCCATTGTGAACCAATTTTAATGGTTCTTTTTTTGTTTGGTAGAACATAGTCCAGAAGTGGTTCCGTATAAATTATATCGAAATCGGTGTAGTGGTTTTTGAATTATGAATAAATAATTTTGACAAAAAGAACCGACTTTCAACAGAAAACTTATGAAGCAAAAAAGTTTTCCTCGATTTCCCTGAGATGATCCTGGTTTCCTTATCATGGTACCACCCTTATAATGTCTTCTTTACAACAAAAAAGAATCATCAAAATCGGTTCATAAACGACGAAGTTATCCGCGAACACACATAAAAAAATATATACGGTCGAATTGAGAAACCTCCTTTTTAGAAGTCGGTTAAAAACAACCAAATTTACTTTTCATACCTCGATGGTTTTAGATGCTTCCGACAAAATTTGATGGTATGTCTGAATTTAATTTTAAATTGAAGTCGGTTTTTGTTTATTTCGGAGAAAATAAATTTATATGAGTCTAAGATGTGTGTTGTATGTATGTCTGCGCCTTCATCTATCTATACTTATAATAAAACTGTAACGGGTCGAATTCTGTACATTGAAGATATTTTGAAAAATTTTTTTTGGGGCACTCCATAGTCGATACTGATGGCGAAACTGCATTTTTTTTCTTTCATGTCTGTCTGTCTGTCTGTCTGTCTGTCTGTCTGTCTTTCTGTATAGGGATCACGCATCACGCCGAAACTACTGATTCAATTCAGCTGAAACTTGGCATGATTATAGTTTATACTAAGGAAATTGCTGTAGGCTACTTTTGATCCCCAAATTCTGATTGGTTTTCTTGCGGGAGGGGGTGAAAGTCAGAATGTGTATTTGGTTGTAACTCATGTTTGCGTTGTTTAATTTCATTAATTCTTTTTTTGTTAGAAAGAACACATTTTTTATATTGTCCCATCAAAATTTGAACAATATCGGTTTGTTGGTTCGGAAATTACACAAACATTAAATAATAACGACACGCGCGGCGCGTTCGGTACATACTAACTTCTAAGTATTCTGTGTATCACAGACGATGCACAGAATATCTAGATTCTAGAAAGTGCCCACGTGATCGCGTCGCGTCGTCTTGGATGACAAAATAATTGTCAAAAATATATTTTTGTGTGGAAAAACAAACATCATTCGGTTATAATCGACTTCAAACAAGGAGGATGTTCTTAATCGGGTTGCATGTTTTTTTATTTGGTTTTATTTTACGCGATAACTCCGCTAATTGTTAGTTGATTTTGATAATTCCTTTTTTGTTTGGTAGAAAATACTTCAGAGGTGATCATAGATATCGAAAACAGGGAGGTAGTTTTTCAAATATCAACAAAAAACTAAAATCAGCTGAGATTTATATGTACGACATAGTTATACCTTCTTATAAAATTTAGTCGAATGACAGAATTAAATTACCTGTCATTGAAGTAGATTTTTGTATTTTGGAGAAAACATATCAGCATAATAAGTAGCAGCATAAACAACCCATTAAATGTTCCCACTGCTGGGGGTCGGCGCCTTCTCTCGCAAGGAGAGAGACAAGGCTATAATCCACCACGCTAGCCCAGTGTCGGTTGGTGGATGACATATGACTTAGAACTTAGATTATAGGTAGATTTCGGTTTCTTCACGGTGTTTTCCTTCACCGTTTTAATTACCGGCATTACGAACATGACTCTGAAAAGATAGTGGTGGTGCGTGGTTTTGAACCCTAGGTCTCCGGATCGACAGTCGCCGTTTTCCCGACTAGGTCAGCTGTAACTTACTAGACCAGCCGTAACTTATTAGAAAACGTATTATTTCAATCCAAATACTGTTTAAAATTTAAAGGTAGTGTTCAACAAGCTTCGGTGACCGAAGCAGACCGTTGTTAGGGTTCCGGACACAAAGGGTAAAAACGAGACCCTATTACTGACACTTCGCTATCTGTCCGTCCGTCCGTCCGTCTGTCACCAGGCTGTATCTCAAGAACGGTGATAGCTAGACAGTTGAAATTTTCGCAGATGATGTATTTCTATTGCCGCTTTAATCATGGCGGAACGTATCAAGTGATCGGGTTGAAATTTGAAATAGAATTAGATTACAGTCTGGAAGAACACATAGGCTAAACATTGCCTATGTATAAGTACTCTATGTATTACGTAACAATCATCCAAACAGTGACATTCATAATATTTACAGGACAACGTTGGAACGGCTGAACATATTTGGATGAAATTCGAAACACACGTAGTTTAAACTCAGAAATAACAAATCGGTTACTTATAGGTACTGTGACGTAGGAAAGACTAAGCAAATTTGGTAGAAAATTGAAACAGAAATAACTCATAGTCTGAAATACCACATTTATGTATTTATTACCTATCAACCTGAAAAGAAGCATGGGCCCTAAGGAAACAAATATTAACTATCACGTCAAAACGGCACAACGATATGGGTTGACATACGAAACACATATAGTTTAGAGTCTAAAATTTCACATGGGCTAATAACTCTACATTTTCATTTAACTCCATATTAATATAAGCATATACTTTCGTAAGGAACTTGATGTGATGGTAAGGTAAAAGCCAAAAAATGAATAATATATGCACCCGTTTTGGCGTAGATAATATAGGTGATTTGCGTTCACCATCAAAATAACAAGCAACATAATATTCTCATTAGACGGCACTAATGCCAGTTTAAATCTAAAAGCACTAAAGGCCATTTAAATCGATGTTTTGCTATTGTGGTATGTATTTTTTCTTTCATCACTAGGTGGCGTTACTGGTATTCTAAATTGTACCAATAAGTTTTTGCTGTTAAATTTATTTTTTTTCCAAATTTGGATTCTTTCGTTCTTGATTTTTTTCTGTGTTACCAACAATTAAATTCATACATTAACATTTCACTAGGACTTGGCTTAGATTTACGGGTTCAACTTGCTTGAATATCATTAAAACTCAAAATTTTAAATATTTTGATTCCACACAGGCTTCGTTCAAAATTTTACTACGGCGAAGTCGCGGGTAACAGCTAGGAAACAGCTTGCGGATAAAAAGAAATAGGTAAGTAGGAATCAGATCATGCACATTAGCTTCAGACTTTTCTTAATGTGTCCTATAAAAATCCTACAAACTTAACACTTGCGGCTATGTTCGATACTACGAAACCTTACTAAGTATGTTTAATTTTGTTTAAAAAAGGAAAAATAAAGATGACAAAATTAAATACATTTTTGTGTGGAAAAACAAATTCACTCAAACTCAAAGGTTTTTCAATGACTACTTATCCAAATATTTGACGTACGATACTTCCAATTAATGTATAAGTCAGTAACATCTGCTTACGCGAACGAAGTAGCGGGTTCAGCTAGTGTCAAATAAATTTGTATGAGTCTAAGATGTGTGTTGTATGTATGTCTGCGCCTTCATGTCAAATAAATTTATATGATTCTAAGATGTGTGTTGTATGTATGTCTGCGTCTTCATGTCAAATAAATTTATATGAGTCTAAGATGTGTGTTGTATGTATGTCTGCGCCTTCATGTCAAATAAAATAACTTCTTCGAGCTTCTTTAACTTCACAAACGTAAACGATCAGCTTCAAATAATGTGCTAGAATATTTATCTTAGTTTTTTCCTCTCTGGGGTCTGTGAAAATACTGGACCAAGATAGGTACATGACAAATTTTTGACATCTAAAGTCAAAGAAAACATTTCCAGCTCACTTTATGATGCCCATTAGAAGATGATTCCTTATAGACCTTCTCTTTTGTACAAATCTAAAAGGGCGAAAGTTATTGAGATAAATTTTAAGAGTTCACCGTGCCTACTGACCTCACACTGAAATTTTTGCTGCACTCAACTACCGCTGCACTGAAAAAACAAACATCCCTCTCCATCTTGTCCCGTAGTTATTCCGTTTAGGATTGATACATCATCCGTAATATTAATGAAGGTGTAAGACATGTATGGTGCACTTTTATGCACTGTTTCTATCGTGGATCTCTAATTGGGACGAATGAGCTACACCCAGATCAACTAGTAGTACTAGTAGTGGTAAGACTTTTGCCAGAGTCTGCCTGAGGAAGTACCACAGTTTTGCCAGTTATTCACCCGACAAGCAGTAATGTGCAAACATTACTGTGTTCCGGTTTGAAGGGCATTGTTTCCAGTGCTTAAAATGCTTTAAATTACTGGGCTCGCTGGTTTATCACAGAAAAATAACGATAATAGGGATGCTGCATACAATAATAATGAATTAACCTTCATTTAATTTTTTCATCATTCAACATTCATGAAAATATAATTTACAGACAGACGAATTGTAACTACCTATGTTATTTATAAAGATAACTTAAGTGTCATGGATCCGAGTGATACAGTAATTATTCTGGTATACCTTGCATATGAAATCAGAACTGGCAGTTTTAAGTAAATAAATACTTTTGCATTTTCATACTTAAAGGATACCTTGGCCGTAGTTCTGAGCGTAAACTTGTAAAATCAAACAAAACTAAGCTATTTTAAAATGAAGTCGTCATTGAGTATTTTCATATTACTTCTATCCTTCCAGTACATAAGAAGCGAATGTTGTGGAACTTATAAAATAGTGTTTAATTTACGAAGCGGTAACTCCTGCACCGATATACCTGGAGCCGCAGATAACTACGGTCTAACAGTGCAGGAAGCTCTTGAAAACACGAATCCGAAAATGGCCAAAGAGAAAACTTCTCGCCCAGATTGTAAAATAAGCGTTTGCTATGATGGACGCTCACATGAGGGTATGTATTGTGGAAAAGGCCCGTGTAATATATTTGGATGCAACTGCGACGGGGGATGTATTCAAGGAGATCAGTATCCGATGGATCCCTTAAAGAATTTCAGGGAAATTTACTCTAATCAGGTGGTGAGCGCTCGTCTTCAATCAGAATTAGAAAAATGGTTACCCACCAGCAAATAAATAAAGATTGCAAATCCATCCGTCGCTTTAAACACGACTTGAGAATCAATAATACAAGAATGGAAACTATCCTTAACAACCCGTTACTTGATATGTCATTTCCGTAAGTTACACATCATAGAATAGAACGGGCCGCTAGTTGTCATATAAAAACTATTAATCGAAATAAAAACTATCATTTCTGTTAAGTTGGACCAAAACACTCATCAAAGCCTACTTTCGTGAATTTCGACTGACTTGGTGAAGAGATCACTTGGCAAAAAACATGATGACACTGGATTTTGATATAAGTTTATATATTATATTTTATTGATTTTATACTTGATGTTTTTCATTTAATTTAAGTTTTATTGCGGTGTTTTTTTAGTGTTTTCTATTTGATTGTTTCATTTTATAAATGTTATTATTTCACGGTGGTTGTTAATTGGATATTTGTCTTATTCTATTGGTGGAATCTAAATAAATAATGCTAAAAAAATGTTTTTATTTAATAGGGGTTTTACATCTACTGGTTCTATAGTTAAATTTATTTAAGCACCGTGCCATCAGTGTGGCACGGTGCTTAAATAAAGTCATGGTGGTCTAATGACCATGTGATTCACAATCGTAGGATTGAAAGTTTGAATTTTGCCTGTAATTCTGAGTTTTTGAAGTGACACCATTCATTTAATTTAAAACATTATTGTCTTAAAGAAAACAAAATCGCAAAAGTGATTAAGATAAGATAAGAAAAATCTTTATTCAAAGCCATAATACAAAAGAAAAACAGTTAACCAATTAGCCAATTGAATCAATTATTTATCACACTTATTTTTAGAATGGAAATTATTCTTGGAATGTAATAAAATCTGTAATATTTTGTAATGATCTTGGACACTTTGCAGAGTACATCAAGGATCACCACCTTTTGCCAGTTATTTTACCGCCAAACAGTAATGTACAAAAATCACGTTGATCCGGTTTGATCGGCACTGCTTCCAAATAAATTAAGAGCATAGAGGTAGATTTACTTCTCTTATATGTATCTATGGGTGACGAGTGCATTACAGTGCTAGGTAATTATTTGGACTCTTCATGCACGTAATACTGAGCTGTTTTGGATAGGCGTGTACCTAGTTTTTTGAAAGAATGTATAGATAATGTAAGATCATAATAAAGAAATATTTTTTCAAACTGGTCCAGTAGTTTCGGAGCCTATTCGATGCAAACAAACAAACAATCAAATCTTTCCTCTTTATGATATTAGTGCAGAAGTGTAGATATAATCTTCTGACACAGGGATGATTTGTGTTTTATTAGAAAAATATCTATAAAGAATTCTAACTTACCTTCCTCATAATGTAAACATATAGAACAAACATAATAAGATTAAAATAATCATACAGGTCTTAGGTTAATATTAGATGTGTACATTTATTAGTGATAGAGTAAACATGGGGAATTACGCCCAACGGGTTATTTCGCTCGTTCACTCCACTTGGATCCACAGCTAGGCTCCACATGTGGATCAACGGACACTTTTTGTTCCTCTTGAATCCACCGGTGGATCCAAGGATACTTTGGTTTCCTCTTGAATCCACCGGTGGATCCATGGACACTTATTTTTTCACCTGAATCCACCTGTGGATTTATGGACACTTTTTTTGTCCACCTAAATCCACAGGTAGATTCATGAATACGTTGTTTTACTCTTCGATCCACCGGGTGATTCGTGTTTATTTTTATTCACTTTCTTTTTATTTACATGGTCAGATAACGCCACGAACGGTTTTACGACTCTTGAGGCGTGTGTTTGGAAAATTTGCATTGTAAAGTGGATGTCTATGGTCGGTTTCTTGTTTGTGCTTTTTGATAGAGCATGCGGCATTTCTGCGAACTCTCTGGTGGGGCTTTACTGGCTAGAGTGCCTTCAACCTACTCCCCTTAAAATATTCGATAGTACGGCACACACTGCAATACGTAAGAATCGGCAAGTGAAGGCAAATGAGGGCAATTTTTCTCATACGAGTAAAATGGTTTTGTTTTACGATCAGTTTCTTTTAGCACCATTTTAACGCTTATTTAATCACTAGTTAAAAATCTGAATACAAGAATGAAGAAAAAAAGAACCAAGAACCATCACGCTGGTCAAATTTTCAATTCAAAAAAGTAAGGGTTGATTTCAAAATTATGTGAACGTCATTGCCCCTACTTCCTCTACCAATTAATTGGATGAATAGATATTTCCCTATTGATAAATAATATAGTTATTATTATAATTCAAATACATGTTACAATTTTTATTTAAGGTTTTTAGGCATATCCCTGTTAGTATTTAAACGGGTAGTAGAGAAACAAACTATTGAGACACAGCTTTGCTCTCGTATTCTACGTGCGTTTTCGAAATTTAAAACAAAACGACTCAATTCAACGAGAAGAAATTCAACGCGTTAAAAATGAAGTTGTTACTCAGTATTTTAGTTTCACTTTTATTCATCAAGTACATAAGAAGCGAATGTTGCGGAACTTACAAAATATCGTATAATGTACGACGTGGTAGTTTATGCGGCGATATTCCAGGGGGTGTAGTAAACGACCGCATGACGTGGCAGGAAGCGATTGCATCACTTAACGAACACAGTCCCAACGTGAAATTGCATCGACCAGATTGTACAGTTACCGTTTGTTACGATGGCCGCTCACATAAGGGTAGGTATTGCGGAAAAGGTCCCTGCAATATATTTGGATGCAACTGCGATGGTGGGTGCATTCGAGGGCCTCAGGGTTCGATGAGTCCCTTCGAAAATTTCATGGATCTTTACTCGCAACATGTGGAAAGCGCTCGACTTGAACCAGAAATAGAAAAATGGCTTCCTAGCAGCAAATAAGTAACGATATCGAGCTCGTCGCTTCAAACAAATCTAAAGAAACGAATGTACGACAAGAACGGAAACTGGCCTTAATATCTAATTAAGATAATTTTAGAAAGATCTAATTTTATGTTAAGATTTTGAAAATTTTTAGTGATCATGTAAATCATCTTTTATCTTCGATTGACGAACGCAGTGCAGTGCTAGGCAGTGATAAGCTTATGGATAAATGTGTGGTTTACCATCGAGCACATGACTTTCTCGTCCCGTCTTTTCAAACCACTACCTAGCACTGCACTGTCTTCATCACCTGGAGATATATAATATAGGTAAAATTACAGAATATTAATGTAACTAAATCTAAATAAATGTATTTGTAATCTGACTTTACTTATTTCATTTCCTTCATTTTGTCCTGTGGCGTGAATTTCACAATAGTGAGGTCACAAAACTGGGATAATTTTCATCATCAACAGCCCACTAAATGTTTCCACTGCTAGGACTCGGGCCTTCTCTCGCAAGGAGAGAGTTAAGTCCATAATCCACCACGCTGGTCCAGTGCGGGTTGGTGGATGACACATGACTTCTAAAGGTTCTAGGTACACGTCTGTTTCCTCACAACGTTTTCCTTCACCGTTTTAAGTTAGCGGCATTATGCACATGACTTCAAAAAGACAGTGGTGCGCGTGAGATTTGGACCCAGGGGCTCCAGATTGGCAGCCTCTGTTCGCCCGACTAAACCAGCCGTAAACTAAATTTGTAAAATACAGACCTAAGTAGAATTAAACAAACAAGGTAAAACGAACTAACGCTGGGATGATTTGTATTTTATCAGAAAATATAGAAATACGTATTCCTGAATTACCTACCTATTTCAATATAGTAAACATGGAAAACAAACATGCGTTTAAAATAGCCATTTGCTAACTAGGTTCCTAGTTTATTATTATTTATTTTATAAGGTAGGTATATAAAGTTATCAGCGATCGAGTACACAGGGGGAATAGTGCCCAAAGCGTAATTATACGGAATATTTGAGACAAATAGAGATATGTTACAGCCACACAGCTTGCGGGCTGTGGTTTTATACTATGTAATCGGGATTGGGTTCGGCATAACCTACATGACATAAAATATATGATAGATAGAAAACTGTTTATTGTGGCACAATCATACAGAAGTATTACAGAAAAAATCTTATGAACTAGCACCACAAATAGCATCTGTATTTTAAAACGTAAGTCTTACAAGCAACCAGCTCAAAGAAAATTTGGCTATAGGTCAGGCGCGGGGAGGTAATATTTATCCCTCATCCTATTAAATTAATTAATTTAATAATTTCCAAAAATTAGAATACAACACAATATAAATATGATGGTAATTTAGCGAGAACTAAACATTTACAAAATAAGTATTTCCGTGGACTCCAAATTAAGCTAAGCCTGTGACATGTACGCCCCTCCAGGTTTACAAAATATTTCCAGTTTTAGAAAGTGCTGACGACTAGGTGCCACTATTTGCGAAAATAAATTAATGAAAAAGATTAATTTCATGCAAATAATAATTAGGCAATAAAATACTATTTATTATATAAGATAAGATTGTCAAAAATTAAAATCTGCCATTGTTAACAATTTAGGATTTAAAACATTTCTTACAAAACATATTTTGGAATATTAAATTGATTACAAACAGAATATGAATTAATGAAATATGTTAATCAAATCAAATTAATAGCTTTTCAATAAAATGAATACTAGATACTAAAAACTAAAATAATTGTTAAAAGTACATAAAATTAAAAAATCTGCCATTGTTAGCGATTTAAGATAATCATTTCTACAAACATTTTTTTTGGAACATGAAATTGATTACAACATTTCTAATTATAAACATTACAAAATTAAACAGTGGGAATTAACAATTAGGTACATGGATTAAACTGCCCGATATGGGTTGGTGGTTGGTGGTGGGGTTATGTGTGGTTCTGTTAATGTGAGTGTATGTGTAGGAGCGTATGTGCGTGGTAGAGTATGTGCCGAGTACCTAAATATGTGTGTGTGTTTGTTTGACGTTGAGTATGTGTGTGTTTGTGCAGCTATGCAACGCAGGTGGTGTGAGTACTGGCGCCAATAATATTATAAAGTGGATGTGTGTTAGATGCGATGTTGTATTAAATATATATATAGATTGATAAATAAATCGCTGTTAGGAAAACTTAATTTGACAAACCATTTTACCTGTGTTAGTGTATAGGGTAGATTTAACGTATGAATAATTTGGGATAAGGATTACGATACGAGGGTCAAACTGAAAGTTCTTAGAACTGGCCACTTATAAACAATATAAGTAATAAAAAAATAATTCTATAATTTGAAAATAGAACTCTTTGCCAATATTACTGAGTATATACTTCATTCATTTGTCATTTGTTTTACGATTTGGCGGCAAATTGAAAATTTTCTGTGTCACGTCAACATGAATTTAACACGAGAAAATTTTCGTGCAATGATTTTTTTATGAATTTCGATGTCATTTAAGTCAACAAAAAAGTTATGATAGACTACGATTGGCCTTTCACGATGAAGCCCCATCTCGTGCGATTGTTTACAACTGGTTTAATGAGTTTAAACGTGGTCGCACTAATCTCACTGATGATTTACGTGAGGGACGGCCTTCTACGGCGACGACTGAAGATAACATCTGTGTTGTGCGGCGTATGATAGAGACTGACAAAAGAGTGACCTATCAGCAGATTCGGACAAGCTTAGGCATCGGTATGAGTCAAGTGCACAAAATCCTACACGAACATTTAGCGGTCAGGAAGCTTTGCGCCCGGTGGATACCTCATAATTTGACTGAGGCTCAAAAACTCCATCGTGTGGATTGGTGCCGTAAAATGATTGAAAGATTTAACGGAGGTGACTCAAATGCTGTGTTCGACATACTAACAGGTGACGAAAGCTGGATTTACTGTTATGATCCTGAAACCAAAAGACAATCTGCTCAGTGGGTGTTTCCTTTCGAGGAGTTGCCAACTAAAGTGAAGAGAGATCGAAGTGCGGGGAAAAAAATGGTGGCCTCGTTCTTTGGAAGGATAGGTCATTTCGCAACAATTGTGTTAGAGGATCAAAAAACAGTTTCTGCAGAATGGTACACTACCAATTGTTTGCCACTTGGAAAAAGTTCGAGAGAAACGACCTCGCAGTAGGATCCTCCTTCACCACGACAACGCCTCATCGCACACCGCCAAGCGAACGATCGACTATTTGGCGACATCAAACGTTGAATTACTGGGTCACCCGCCGTATAGCCCCGACCTCGCGCCTTGTGATTTTTATTTATTTTCAAAAATTAAAGAAAAACTTAAAGGAAAGCGGTTTATGAATGCTGAAGAAGCGGTGGCTGCGTATCGCGATGCCATTAAAGAGACCCTTAAGGACAAGTGGGCAAAGTGCTTTTCCCAGTGGTTCCATCGCATGCAGCGGTGTATTGACGTGAATGGACAATATTTTGAAAAGATATAATAAAACTAATAACTGGCTAATGTAATCAGTTTTTGATTTTCTAAGAACTTTCAGTTTGACCCTCGTATACTTAATGGTGAAACCATCTAGCTTGTTTTGGTTTCAACTATTCAAAATATTTTTATTCCCCTCACTATTTTTACCCTCTTACACCCTGTGCATTAAGTATTCTCGCATCTCGCGCTTCCTAAGGCCATCGCACAGAACTGTAGTGTAAAATCTCTTTAGTTTACAAGAACAAAATTAAAAATTTTGATTAACCCCCGACTACCTTAGATTTGCTATCTGTAGAACATTCTACTAGTCAAGCCCTTTCATTTGATACCCATATTAAGGGAATTGTGAAAAAGGAAATGTAATTCGCCATTTTGTGGTAGCGGCCATCTTGGATTTGAAATTTGTCATAGTGCAAAGTATTCTACTAATCAAGCCCTTTCATTTGATACCCATATTGAGGTAGTAGTGAAAAATATTATATAATTCGCCATTTTGTGGTGGCGGCCATCTTGGATTTTAAATTTGTTATAGCGTTTAGTACTCTACTAGTCAAGCCCTTTCATTTGATACCCATATTGAGGTAGGTTGTGAAGAAATATATTGTCCGCCATTTTGTGGAGGCGGCCATTTTGAATCGATATTAACCAAACATAGCTAAGAACACCCGCACGGATATTAACTTTCAAATAAAAAAAACCGCATCGAAATCGGCCCATCCGTTTGAGCTCTACGGTGCCACAGACAGACACACACACAGACAGACAGACAGACAGACAGACAGACAGACAGACAGACAGACAGACAGACATCGACGTCAAACTTATAACACCCCTTTTTTTGTCGGGGGTTAATAACCCGCGAGTAACGAGTGTCAAAATTAATCGCCAATTCCCTCGTCGTGTTTTCATATAAATATTACACGGCGAGACTATCTGTAAGCTGTGCCTGTCCACTGCAGAACAGCTTCCAGGGTCTTATATGCTGAACCCTGCTAGAACGCTGATTTATTAATAAAAAAATAATCGCGTTCCGCTTCTAAAGCAAATCAGCGGTGTCGGCGTCATCCGGGAATAGGTCTGCTGGATACTGGTGAACTTAGAACCGAGGAGGGTTCTTGGATACGTTTCATGATTAGAAAAATTAATCCTAAAAATGTATGCATTTGTTTAACTCCAAAATATACTTTATAAAACGTATACATAAACTGCGTCTTCATACAGTTATCTAATTGATAGAATTTATTCATTTATATGTTGTCTTTGTAAATGGTGTTTGATGACTACTATAATTTTATTATAACACCAATTTGGTAAAATGTTCAAGAGTTTTATGTAACTGACCTTCATTCCCCCTACTTACCCTACTATTTAAATAAAGATATAGGTAGGTGTTTTCCTTCTTGATAAGTAATATAGTTGTTATAATAGGAATTATGCCACAGATTAATAGGCCATAGGTGTAACATAAAAATTTACACCTTATATAAACGGGAACTAGCAAGAAATAAATAATTGAAGCACCGCTTTGCACTCAACTTGTACCGGCGTTTTTCGTGACTGGAAACAAAACCTAATAAACTTACGACGAATAAACATGAAGTTGTTCCTCAGTACTTTAGTCTTACTATTATTTGTCGAGTACATAAGAAGCGAATGTTGTGGAACTTATAAAATTTTGTATAATTTACAACTTGGTAGCAAATGCAACGATATTCCTGGAGGCAAAGACAATGACGGAATGACACTGCAGACGGGTCTTGAAGCGTTGAATAAAAATGGAATCAAATTTAGAACAATCCGGCCCGATTGTAAGATTAGCGTTTGTTATGATGGACGCTCACATAGTGGATTTTATTGTGGAAAAGGTCCATGCAATATATTTGGATGCAACTGCGACGGTGGGTGTATTCGCGGAGATCGGAACCCGATGAATCCCTACGTGAATTTCATGGAGAATTACTCGCGTCACGTAGTCAGCGCCAGTCTTCAGAAAGAATTAGAAAAATGGATCCCCTCCAGCAAATAGATCATCATTAAAAATGCGAGCCCATCACTTCAAACACGATGAAATAAATATACATACAATAATGGAAACAGACCTTCATATAACTCTTTATGTTATGATCTAAGTAATAGACAATTAAGAATATAAAACAAGTAAGAAAATTAACAACATAGAAGAAAAATTAAAAGGAGGACAAACCCATTTTCATTTCATCACGCCTCTTTCAGTACTATTTGAATTTTGATCGGGCGTCATGTCTACAAAACATTTTTAACGCTTAAACCTTACCTACTATGTGATTTAATACCTATGCCCTATGCATACGTGATTTTTTGTTAATTGAAAGTGCGGGCACGTCGAACGTTCCTGTGTAGCGATTCGGAACCCAGCCGGAATAATCTCGGAATCAAACCTCTCGGTCTTTGATTTTTCCGTTTAGAATGTCAGAGACAAGGATTGTTATTCCTTTGAGTCGTTCAGATTAGGTTCACAATCAGTACCACAGACTAAGTAGAGTACACTATCAGTACAGTCCGCGAGGTATAAGCTGAGCTTTGCATTAGTGTGAGTGATCACCAAAAGTACAGTCAGACAACAAACTCTTAAAAATTAATATCATTATATTTTAGGTAAAAATAAGTATAAACGATAGGCCTGCCCTGAATACGGTATTCGGAAATTTTAAGTAAATTAGTTATACGTAGGTGACGGATCTCATGCTTTTCCATTAAAAAATTTCTGTTATTCTCTGTCGTTGACCATTTGAATCCTAAAAGAAATACTTCTTTTCGCAATGACCATTTGATCCTGGATAGTTAATGTCAGCCTTTAATTTTTCATGAATTCTTTTCATTGTTGGCACCTCTTTGTCAGTAATGTGAAAATTATGAATTGTTCTACGGATTACTGCTTTATCAAAATCATCAATGATTATTATATTTTTCCTGCATCTGGTCTTTTTCGGAGATTTGAATTTGGTTCCATCTTTCAAAACACGTTTACCTTCCAATAAGACTCTTTTTAACAGTTGACAGTGGAATTCCTGTCGATGTCGATACCAATTGGGCTGATGTAGTCACACTTGACATGTCTTTATCGTTCATGTCTTTAAAATAGCTATTTAAATTACACAAAATTTCTTTTACTTGGCTATTTAATGGTTTCCGTATTTTGCGCTTATTTGTGTTGGCATCCATTTTACTAACACTTGTATCAAACAAAAACAAAATAATATTAAACACGTCACGCTGCAGTCTGTACAAGAGGTGAAGTGCGGCAGGAGCGCAGCGAGACAGAATGGCGCCGCGCCTCAGGCCGGTTACCCAAAATCAGTTTAAACCGGTTTTTACCGGGCGAAAATGGCGCCGCGCCTAAGGCAGGTCTACACTATCCATGTACACTCACACAAATGCAAAGCTCAGCTTATACCTCGCGGACTGTACCTTGCCTTACAGATTTCATAAGAGCTTTCTACTCTGCTTTACTTACCCTGATACTTTATTTTATCACAGGAAATAAATTTACAAAAAAAAAGCAATTTGTATCATTAAATACTTACCTTTTTCATTTTAATCTGAAGATAATCGACAATCAGGAAGTAGGCTCGAATTATGTACATATTTTGGTAGGTATAATTAGGAAAAGTTGTTTTACGTGATGAGTATGAGACAAAAGGTTTTGACTTAACGAATAGAAACATGCGAAGTTTGATATGAGCATTGAGCAACCTTGAAACGGAGAAAAAAATCTGCCATTGCAAGCTGAGCTGAGAAGGTTCAATTTTGTTTGGAGCGATTTCAGGGTTAATTCCATAGAGACGGTGTGACTCCATTTTTGTGGTATGAACGTTTACATTAGACTGTTGAATTAGCTTTTGGGCGTTACTTTTACACATACGCACAACTTTGGATCTAATATCGAATCCAAGGGCAAATTCGCTGCCAGAAAACCTGTTGTCCTCTCAAAGGTGTGACCTACTTCTTAATCTGAGGAGCTCCTCACGTTATATCAAGCACGCTATATTCGCTCTTGTATAGAGTAGGTACTGTTCGCACCTTTGGTATGGATCGGCTAGGTACCAGTTGGAGGATTTGGAATCGACATCCTTACGCGAAAGGCTTTTTTTTTAATAAATAGTGACGAGACGATCAGGATATGTACCTGATGGTGAGCAGCATGCCTGACACATAACAGCACAGTGACACGCAGCTATTGGAACATGAAGAGTCCAAATCATTACCTAGCACTGCACTGCGCTCGTCGCCCAGAGATCTAAGATCTTATATCTCTAAGCCCTGTAATTTCCATGGAAACATTGCCCTTCAAAGCGGAACACAGCAATGTTTGCAGATTATTGTTCACAACTTAAAATAACACTAATAATATAGTGGGGATGCACCACCCTACCACACCGCGTTTTTGATTTAACATCGACTTTAATAATTGGAGTCGCGGGTCTTTACCAGGGCATATAATTATAAAAACTTGGATATTTTAGTGACAGCAACCTACAAGATCGTGAATGCGAAAAGGTTCTGCAGTCATAGGTGTCCATTGTTCTAATGTGCCCAGGGCCTCTAATAGGTGCTAGGCCATTACCACACCTTTGCCAACTATTTCTTACAAGTGCAAGGATCTGTGGCCACTGTGGTCCGATTTAAAGGACAACGTTTCCTTTACGAAGAAAAGAAAAGAAAAGAACTCACGTCAATAAAAAGTAGTGTATGTGGTTTACCAAGCTAAAATTTAGGTTTCTGGATTCAATCCAAATAATAGTATTTAGTCTTTTTTTAAACTCTATGGACGATTAAGTGAGCCACTACCTACTAGTACGGAACATTTGTCAAAATAATTTCAACTATAGGCACTTTTCGTGGCATCGCCACTTGATACTAATTTCTGAATGCCCATTTATTTCAATTCAATGCCATAAATTATGCTTAAGCTTACTAGCAGTTATTAGCGATACAATAGATAGTACGTTTTATGATCATAAAACATAATCTTAATGGTTTTATCCCAAAATATACTTTATAAAACATACATAAACTGCATCTTTATGCATACTCGTACCTATATCTAATTGATTGTATTTATTCATTTTTAAGTTTTTATATATTTTATTGTAGAGGTGTTTGATGACTCCCATCATTTTATTATAACACTAATTTAGTAAAATATAGAAGAGTTTTACGTAACTGAGCTTCATTCCCCCTACTTACCCTACTAATTAATTGGAGGTATAGATATTTTCCTTCTTGATAAGTAATATAGTTGTTATTATGGTACAGATTAATAGGTCTTAGGTATGATATAGAAATTGGCACTATATATAAACGGGAAGTAGCAAGAAACAAACAATTGAAGCACAGCTTTGAGCTCAAATTGTACGCGCGTTTTCTCAACTTGAAACAAAGCCGAATTAAATTTAGACGAATAAAAAATGAAGTTGTTACTCAGTACTTTAGTCTTACTCTTATTCGTCGAGTATATAAGAAGCGAATGTTGTGGAACTTATAAAATATTGTATAATTTACAAATTGGTAGCAAATGCAACGATATTCCTGGAGGCGAAAACAATGACGGAATGACACTGCAGGAAGGTATTGAAGCGTTGAATCCAAATGGAATCAAAATTAAAACAACCCGTCCAGATTGTAAGATTAGCGTTTGTTATGATGGTCGCTCACATAGTGGATTTTATTGTGGAAAAGGTTCATGCAATATATTTGGATGCAACTGCGACGGCGGGTGTATTCGAGGAGATCGGAACCCGATGAGCCCCTACGGGGAATTTCATGGAGAATTACTCGCGTCACGTGGTCAGCGCAAGTCTTCAGAAAGAAATAGAAAAATGGATCCCCTCCAGCAAATAGAATAAAGATTGCGAGCCCATCACTTTAAACTCGTCTAAGAAATAAATATTACCTACAATAAGGGAAACTGGACATAGTATACCTTTCTATTGGTGGACAATATTGGTGGACAATTCACATACAACACTATCTGACCCCAAACTAAGCAAAGCTTGTGTGATGGCAGCCAGATAGCTGATATAATACTTATATAGTTTTAAATACATACTTATTATACATAGAAACACCCAGACACAGTGCAAACATTTGAATTCATCACACAAATATTTGCACTGGGTGGGGGATCGAACCCACCACCCTCGGCTTCGCAGGCAGAGCTACTACCAACTAAGCCACTAGGGCAGTCAACAACCTTTCTATGTTATGATAGTAGTAATGTTACCTTTGTAATTTTGATCTACCAAATGGCAAATGTCAAAAATAACTTCGACTCAAACAACACGCGAGGAGACATTCGCGCAATATGCGCAACGTTGACAAGTTGGACAGTATACCTCATCTCGCGAGATCAGAAAAACTGACTCACATTATGGGAGTTAATAACACTCTTTCTAAAATGGTTAAATCAGTACCGAGTTCGAGTAGCTTCAAAAACAGATTAAAAAGCTGGCTTATCGATCAAACTTTTTATACTTACAGCGAGTTTTTAAATAGTGATGGCAAACTCCCAATAAAATTGTAAGAAAATGACATTACAATTGTTATAAGTACATATATTTTAATGTTTGACACTTATTTGTACTATACTTATTATCATAATATAGAATGTTCAATTTAAACTTTGAAAATGTATACTCTTATTTTGTTTTTCTCTAAAATTGGCGTGTAAATTGTACATTTATCAATAAAGAACTTTGATTTTGACTTTGTAAAAAAAATTAAAAAGTAAAGCATTTAACAAAAATTTTAAAGGAAATTTTTTACTTTTTTAAAAGGACGAAAGTTTTTTAATTTCATCACGATTCTTTCGATAGTTGAATTTTAATCGAGCGTCATATCAACAATGCAATTTTGTAATGCTTAAATCGCCTTTATTTATTTATTTATTTAAACAATTGTTAACTATGCTAACAGCCTAAACCAACACGCACAGCAACCAGTATAGATTTGTACAATAGATTTGGACTTAATAAAATATATATACCTATGAATATTTTTTTCTTCATTGAAAGTGTACCCACGTCGAGTGTTCCTGTGTAGCGATTCTGAACCCAGACAGATTGATCTCGACAAGGAATCAAACCTCTCTATCTTTGTCTTATCCGGTTTGAGTGACAGAGATAAGGATTGTCATTCCGAATTTGAATCGTTCGTGTTGCGTTCAGAATCAGTAGGTAGGGCTTACAGAATTGTTAACAGCTTTTTACCCTGCTTTTCCTTACTATTTTATTATTTAAAAAAAAATATTTCAAAAAGAAATAAATTTGCAAAAAAGCAATTTGTATTATCAAATTAAATGCTTACCTATTTTATTTTATTCTGGAGTTGATCGGCAATCAGGAAAATAAGCCAGATGTCAGACATTCCATTTATATTATGTACATGATTTTGTAGTTATAATTAAGTAGAAAGTAGTTCATAAAATAACAGAAAGACATGACGAATCCACAAGGGTTCCGTTTTTGCCATTTGGCTACGGCAACCTAAAAACTTGTTGTCATTTCAAAGGTGCGAAGATACTTCAAACCTGAGCAGTTGCTCACGTTATATCAAACACAAATTCGCTCTTGTATGGAGTAGGTACTGTGCGCACTCTTGGCATGGATTGGCTAAGTATCAACTGGAAGCTGGCTCTAGAATCGACATCCTTACGCGATAAAGACTTTAAAGTTTTGAACATCGGCGCCAGATTTGCTAGCCTATCGGGTCTTTTATTGGATACATTCCCAGAGTGATTTTTCCCGAAGGTTACAATCTTGGTGTCTTCAAATCGAGAGTAAATTGGTTTCTACTAGTAAGCACGCTTCATCGTAGACCGTATCGTCGCTTAACGGTAAAATGCCGGTGAAAAGGATAACAGTAAAAAAAAACAAGTGACAAGAGACACGAATCACACATCATAACACGAGTCCAGCCCTATTTGTCTTTGCATAGGACTTTGTCTTTGTACAAACCACTGTCTAAGAGAGTTTTCGTTATGTGCAAGCCTTTCAAAAAAGTCTGGTTGGGGATGTACGACCACACCTTTGCTATTTCTACACCAACCTTTAAAATGGAAGCATTACTGTGGATACTGGTCCGATTTAAAGGACAGCGTTTCTAAAGAAAATATCAATTAATATAAAGTATATTCAATTCGTCAATAGAAAGTAGTTCATGCATTCCAGGCTGCATGTTTCCTTTCCCGTGTACAGTAGGAGGCAGTATTGCCTCGAAACGCGCACGGGTTTGTAAATCTAATTCTCTTTCCGAACCCGTGTTCAATACGAGGCAAGCGTCCTCCAATCGTACAGGGGTTTGTAACGCGAACTATTTTTCTAAATACGTGTTCAATACGAGCAACGCGCTCGAGTTCGCGAATAAATGCACCACTCGCGTCTCGCTACTTGATACATTTTGTTTTTTGTAATTTTTTTTTAGTAGTAAGTAATAATAAAGTAATTTTTCATGAATTATTATTTTTATAAATTTAACATTTACCAAAATCAAATATTTTGAAAGTACACGATAATTTATCTGTCTAAACTAACTAACTATTCTGATTAGGTTAATATTCTGTCACTTGACTTTTTGACAACCAGCCCGATTTGAGTGTATCATTGAGATTTGACTCCGGGTGTGCTACCGCCAGAAGCTCTGCGGTCAGCCCGGAGTGTCACTTCTCCATACTCGGCAACCTGACCTGGTCTACAAACGTGGAAAAACATTGTGAACACGTGTAAACTAAAGATTCAATTATCCACTAATGCGTAATTTCCGTAACTTATTATTATTGTACCTAATGATACATGTTTAATTTTGATTTAATTGATTTTAAATCTGGATATTTTCCTTGTTTGTAGATTATTTACCCGCTTAGTCTAAAATGTTTTAACAATTGGATGAAACACATTTTGCAAGTTACGTTACTAATATCGCTTGATAACAACAAAACAGGCTTAAAAACCGGGACAAAATAATACTAATAAAGTAATGTTTAAGTATGATTCTCTCATTTATTTATATTTAGAAGATTTTGGTAGACAATATAAACGCCAAAATGCAGAGATAAATATACGATTAATCCATCAGTCACCCGTTTACAATAATGGCAGCATCGACCTGTCCAAATCCTCACACAAAACACTCCTCAATCATCCAAAATGATACAAAAAGTTTTGAAACATATCCCACCGAAAATTTGACGTAACCCGCAAATCTCGCATGTGTGAGTTAGATTGACGTAACAATCATCGAAAATGTCTATACTGATATCAAAATCAGCCAATACTTGGCCACTGCTGGACAAAGGCCTGTCCGAAAATACGGCACTCAGCCCGATCCAGATATACCGGCTTAATTACTCGTACCTTAGGTAAAGTAGAACTATCTAGATATATATTTGCTTAAAAATTGACAAAGAACAGTTTAAGACTTGTAAATGATTGGAATTTAGTGTTACATGGCGGTAAGTCATTTCAATTGAGAGAGGATAGTTTCAAAACTTTTAATACCACTTTTCCACTATATTTCATACGTATTGAAGGCATTATTTACACAACTTAATCGCGATTTACATTTATTTATACCCAATCGAAATATGTAAGCAATAAGGCGTTTTTAAAATGCAAGTAGGTACGTACATCTATGAAAAATATTTTTCAGTTTGAAATATTTTTGGCAAAAATTCAAATATAGTTTTCTCAATCTCACCAAATGTGGCGCTAATATATTGTGTACAAATTCTCTTACAAAAAACGGAACTACTAGCGACACGTACGAGAGTATTGCGAACTGTAATTGACAGATCTGGGTACTGGATTCAGAACGCAATCCGAACGATTCAAATTTATATTCGGAATGACAATCATTGTCTCGCTCTTTCTAAACGGATAAGACAAAGACCGAGAGGTTTGATTTCGTGTCCGAGATCAATCCGATTGCGTTGTGAATCAGGGTACTGTTTCGACGCTTGAAAGGCAAAAATTACCAAGCGACAACTTTATAGCAGAGCAGTTTATGGTAAATCGTATTTTAAGGGGGGGAAATGGCCCATTAGTCATAACTACTTCATTATTTTTAATTCTAAACCAAATTGGGACTTGATAAATAAAAGTAATTCATAAATTGGTAAAATTTTAATTTTTTTTTTAAATTTTAAACCGAAGCCGAAAACGCGAATTTTTTGTCAGTTTACAAAGTGACACCAAGACGTCCTAACGAGACGAGAGTAAGCCCCATCGACGCGATTTTTTTTTACTGATTTCAGTGATCAATATCGCCCAACATGTCGCTCAGTCATTTCTGCCTTTCAAGCGTACGTTTGAATGATTGATGGCATCTCATAAAATAACATGACACCTCGATCAAGTCATGTCTACAACGCTATCAACAGACAGTTCAAATCGTCAGAAATGCTCCTTTTAAAAGAGTATAGTTAACCACACCCTTTCTGAGGAACCTCGTGCTTCAGCTGAGCTGATACGCGTGCAAGTACAGACATAGAAAGTTTTTTTTTGGAGAAAAAATAGATTCCCTTAATAACTAACACTAGGCACCGAATACTTCTCTACAAATTTTACTACATATACTATTTGAAAAATAAAGTATTCGTAATTAATATGCATACTTAGTGTTCTACATCATAGTCAAAACAAAATCTGCATTATAATATTACGAGTAATATTATTAGGAAGCAGGGTTATTTGTTTGAAAGCGCGTTATTTGTTGAATCTCAGGAACTACTCGTATTGGATCGATTTAAAAAAAAAAAAAGAAGTGTGGCACTCGGGGACTGCCGCGGTAAAGCTATTGCATGTTGCATGCATTTTTATCAACATAAGCAATAGGGATGTTAACAATTTTTCGGAATTGCTTTTATTTTGAAGAGTGACATTTGTTTACCTTAAAAACAATCACGGGAAATCCGTTAAGTTGGCAACACTGCTAAGAGCATTTAGTCTGTAAAGCTCATACAAATAAGATTCAAAGTCGAATGACCGAGTGGGGAGGACGGCGTTACGGTCTTCCATCCCCTCTTTCTTGTGAACATAAGAAAGAGATGCACGATCACTAAAATTCGGTCCCCAGGCCCGCGATAAAAGCTATGCAATAGCTTAAAAACACCGTGATCCCTGTCATACAGGCTATAGGAGCATATATCACGAGCTCATGATACAGGCTATAGGAGTGTGTATCACGAACGAAGCTAGGGTAGACCGCTTGTATCATGATAAAGACTCTAGGTATTTTGCGCACGTCTTCGAAAGATATCTATGTTTAAACATGTCGATTTGCGCACAATTATCTCTTTACTGTTAAAGCCATGAGTGCTGACAAGTTTTAATTGTTAAAGGTACTCGTAATTACCTAGCCGGGCCAAGTTAGCAGGCATACACTCAAAATACTCGCAAATAATATTTATACTACTTCTTGATCTCACACAATTTATTTTTGAGAAAATATGTCATTTTGGAGGTGTCTTGTTATCTAAAAGCATCTAAATCACAGCATGCTTTATTTGAGAATATTACCTGATATGTTTAATTTGAATGTCCCCGTTTCGTTGCTTAATATTGGGTGATATTGCAGCCAATCGCATACCTATTATTATCGTTAAAAAAGCGTTTAACGCCAAAAATCCCATATCCATATGAATTGACTATGAAATAGAATACAGTACGCATTTTAATAAATAATTCACACGAATATTCAATACTCTCTACATCATAGAACATCAAAATTGGTTAAAATAGGAATGTATATAAGACACATATTATAAGTAGTTAAATTTCAAACAAAGCCAACTTTATAACTTAAGACTCAGAAACATAGGAGCTGTCGAAGATTCATGAAGATTTTAATAAATTTATGGATAACTCACGTGTGATGTGGCCGGTCCAGTCCAACTTAAGTTTGGTTGAACATCCGGCGGCCTTTAGCTGCAGCGGCGCACACGCAAGCTCAAGAATAAGATCGCCGGATGCGGTTGAAACTTAAGTCGGACTGGAACGACCACGTTACACGTTTTCCGATTAGTTTTCCGTTAATTAATCAAAAAATTGTAACAATCACGTCACTTATCATATTAAAAATTCATGAAAATTATTTTATATTTTATGGTAAGTCATTTCAATGTTTATTTATAAATGGAACATCCCAATCGGTTAGGAATGGCATAGCTTAAATTTAGTTGCTAAAGTTGATGAACCAAAAGTGTTTGAAGTAGCCCAGGTTTGAAATTTAACTACTCCTATGTGAGTATAGTTGGTATATTAAGACACGTATTACTTCTTATTTTCTTTTTTCATTTTTAACTCTACTTAAACACGTATTTATAAAAAATAACAGCCTATAACGGTAAATGTAGACCACATTCGACCACAACATTTTTTAAATTTCGTTTTTACATTTTTTGGCATAAATTAGACTTCTATTTGTATATAAATTTAAGTAAACCTAATCTCACAATCGTTCTCACACACATTTTTTTAAAGTAAATCCAAATGGCTTATTAAAAATCTTTCGTTTCGCGTATCTTTCTTGCGTGTTTATAGAAGAGGCAGTATTGTCTAAGACATAAAAAAATTGTTTCTGATTTTAGAATCCTTTTCAAACAATTTCATAAAAGATTTTAATGCTGTTAAATCGTATTTTTACATTATCTAGCTCCGTCATTTATTTGTTGAAAAGCAGTGATATGATTTATTTTAATTCCACAGATATTATATCAAAAACAGTTCAGTACTAGGCTTTTAGGGAGCGTTCAAGTATTACGTAATGCAATTTTTTCTCGTAAAACGTTACGATGCGTTACAGGGGCGAGAGGGGGGCTTTCTTACAAAACGTCACGTAACATTATTTGTTTTTTACATAAAAAATTAGGGAATTAAAACTCCTAAATTGCCAACCCTTTTCGTTCACATTCGAATTAAAAATCTCTTGTTTTATTATAAGGCAATTAAAACTATACCAAGAATAAAAACTATTACATAACTCTTTGCGACTTCAGGATAAAAATGATCACTTGAGTGTTTAGAGAGGTACAGAAAACCATTACGGAGCGTTACAATGGGGGCCCCTCCCCCCATCATCATAATCTTCTACATCAAAAATCTTCAACATACTTGAACGCTCCCTTAGTTGCTTCATTCACTATTTTGATTCTACGAAAGAAAAAAAATTAAGTGAATACAGAGGAACTAACGCCACTAAACTATCATAAGCATACCTACTTTTAACTTCCAAGACAACATAGTCGCATGCACTATATTAACATGAAAGTAGTGTTCACGATATAATCCACAGACGTGGTGCTTGAAACTACGTCGAAATATCGTGGAGTTGCTACACCACATTACTATGGTAATTATAGATAATTGTGTGATCAACTTCCCTTTAATACTAGTTCTACTGAACCGATTTTGATAAAATTTCTTTGAGACAAATATGAAACCATAATATTTAGATAAAAACATGATTTTTCCAAATACGTTTGTATCAATGACGGATTATTTAGAAACATAACTGAATTTAAATATTCTTCTTTTTTGGAATCCGTTCAAAAAGGTTATTTATTGCTTATATTAGCTATCGACATAAATATAAAAAAACTTCACAGAAGCGTGCTTATTAACGTTTAAAAACCATAACGGTGCAATGGCGATAAGACCGCCTGTTTTTTTTATATTCGTTTTTTTTACATGACGTGAACGAAAAAACGTTGATCAATCAATACGTACTGCTCAACGCTCAACTATGTAAAAAGTTACATAATAGACAACAGAAAACTTCCTTCGTTTCCAAAGTAGGTTAGAAAAGAAAGTAAGTTTTTCCTACTACACTTTAACGCTAAAAAGAATAGACACTAAAGAAACGAATTAGTCCGTCGGGTAGATTATTTAATATTATACCTACACGTATTTTCACTTTTGTTTTACTTAGAAGATAAGATATAGTATTTAAAAGTTCGAGTGATGTCACGTCTACATAAAATCGTATGTCGTCACAATCCCCCCATTCCGGAAGTTTGATGATTTATATATCTTTGTAAATTTTATATAATTTGATAAAACAACAACTTACGTGTCCCATATTATTCCATAATCTACCTGATAAACTAATTAGAATTAAATAAATAAAAAATAAATATTTTGACCCAGTCATCATCTCAATTATGTTAACGAAACAAATATTCGGTGTTATTCTGCCCCCTTGAAAATAAGCCCTATCGATGTCGACTCCGGCGCACGACATAACTTAGGTAAGACCTTTATGATAAGATTAAAACGGTTGGTATGTAATATATTCGAAAAATATCGTATTAAATGAGTATTACACAACGGTTTCCCAATAATTTACACAGTTTTATACTTTGTTTTACAATTTTTAACTTTGTAAGTTAAAAGTTTTTTGAACTGAACGCATCCATAAAAAAGGTTTTTTGAACTGAACGCATTTTGACAGAATGATAAGTTATAGTTTATACTATGTGGAAATAAATTAGTTGTTGACTCGCTCCACGATTCCACGATATAACCACGGTATATTTGAATAAAATCACGGTAAATGAAAATAATTATCCAAAAAAAAAAGGATGTGGTGTGACATGGGACACCAACCAAGAACGAAGTTCCTTCGGAAAATATGGCAGCAACACCATTTGCAAAAAAAAATGACTTAATTTTATTATTTTTAGAACAATCATTTTAAAAACTAAGTTGGCAGCACTGGTCACGGGCAGTTTTTACGCGTTACATCCATTATATATTTTTATTCGTTTCTTAGTCTCACATTTTTTCAGTTCGGTCGCGCAAAATCCTTATTTCGCCCAAGCCGTAAAGAACTTTTTCCAAAAATAGTTTTAATCTCGTCATACAAGTGTGGTTTAGCGTGTGGTGCGCCGAAATAGACTCTACTAGCTAAATAGAAATATCACAAACATGACTAGATTCATAAGTTCTAATACTTCCAAACTCATCACAGTTTCACCTTCTAGCTCCTAGTAATCATTAATTTAGTTTAGAATTTTAGTTTGCCTCTTATCAACTAGTGCGGTTTCATCCGCTATCCAACAGAAATATTAAAAATGTATGGGGCAAAAACCAGCTTACGAGAATATCACGGATATTCTCGTAATAATATATATAAGATCTATTTAAGTTATTTTTAGTCATAATATATATTAGAGTCAGATTCCAGGGCTTCCAGACGTCACATATTTCCTGATGGATGAAATGTGGACGATTGAGTATACACATACGTGAAAATCGGAAAATACGTGAAATAGTGTATATTCTGGACCTCATATCTCAAAATTGGCCATTTACCAAGTTAGCGGGTAAGCATATGTTCTTAGTACGCACTAACTCTACTCATTCTCGTCCACATTTCATCGATCAGAATATACGTGGCGTCTGGCGGTTCTGGAATCTTGGACTATATATCTCATATAGGTAGTACAAAACATATATTATATTTATTTTAGTATTGTTTATTTTAAATTATGAGTGAGGCTGTTTGCTAGCATCTTGATTTTTGAGACCAACCAAATACTATACCTCAATTTTAGCCATTTGTGGTCCCGGTTTTGTGTTTGAAGCCACTAGTTTTTTTTACCGAAAATGTTGAACATTCCTGTGGGATTGCGGCTGTAACCGATCGCAGCTTGTAATTACACACACAAATGCGATAATTTGTCATATAAATTGACTTAAAAATTAAGTATGAGTACAAAGATTACTTTTACATTATGTATTTTTATTTTAAACTCTATTTAAAACCGGAAGACAGAAATTGTTTAACAAGCCGATAATGTAATTCAAAATTATAAATATGATTTTCTATATTTCAAATACAAAACATGCAAATAAGGAAAAAATATTTGGGATTTAAAACTTAGTACAGAATGTACTTAACTAATCTATAATATAATACTCTCATTAAATTTTTAAAAAAATTGTAAAATGCACTTTGGTGAAGCAATTGGCACATTTTAGACTCTCATCAGAATCAAATCTTATACAAAATTTTGGTATCCAAATTTTATAAATATTGTTTGATTGAGGCCTTTTCATTATGTCACATTAATGAAAGAAACCAAAGAGAAAAATAGTTATAATTCCACTACTACCACTGATGGTGTTACTGTATCAACTTAATAACGATACGTCTTTTTAATTACATATGTTACATAAACTTTCATTTTGAAATACCTCATACTCGTAATTTGGTGTAAATAAAGAGTTTTACAAGATTAATGTAGGGCTACACACTACATAATATAGTATGAGAAACATTCATCAAAATTTATTTTTTCATCCAGGCAAAGCTGGGTACAAATAGTTAATTTAATAAATAAAAAATAGATATAATATTATAGTATGATATTTACGCTAGTCACTTAGTATCAAAGTGGTAAGACATTTGTGCGAAGATCAACATTTTTATTAAAATGTATATTTAGTTACCTTTTAAAAAATTCAAAGTCTCGAATTCATTGTTACTTCATTTTACTGTTTGGGAGAGATGGTCATCAGAAGTAAACTAGCAATGTCCATCTCTCTTCTCCAATAAGTTAAAATAAGAACATCACAGCGTCAGGCTGTCCATCAGTATTATCAGCACCAACTGAACCAATGGAGATGAAGAATATCATATCAATGAAGCACACCCATAGCAATATTAAAAAGACAATGCTTAAAAACAGTGTTATAGTAAGAAAATTGTGCAATAATTTTCAATGATAGAAGTTATTTTCCAACTACCTTCATTTAGTATGACTTATTAAAACCCAAATGAAGGAAGTTGGATAAAAACTGTAACATTTTATCAAGTCATGTGTGTGCTTCTGTTATTGTGTATGTCTGACCTTAATTACTGATGTGGAATTGCTGTTTGACAGTTTTAAATCTATTGTTCTTATGAGTTTTGGTAAAAGTAACAGAAATGTTAAAATGCTTTTCACTAAGTATATTGTAACATAAACAACAAACATAAAAGAGTTTTTTAATGTTAATGAATAGATGTGGTTATTACGTTATAATTGGGAACTAAAATAGATTTAGAACAACCAAAGATATTATATTTTTACTATTTGTCTATTATAAGGACAGACTGCTTGCTACTTAGATACAAATTAATATTATAACACAGTATTATATTAGTAGAAATGTTCGAATAAAAACTTTTAAAAAAAATTACTAATGCATTTTTCTATATGTTCTTTGGTTAATGAGATCATATCCTAACAAATTATTATGTCATTGATAAAGCAAGTGTCATATAATTCCTAGATAGTTACAACACAGATATCAGGCACCATTATAGCGCAAGTCTCATCTTTTATTGCACGAGAAGCCTTTGGGTCCAATTTGTCGATGTCAACATCAATGCCTTTCTTCTTTGCAGTTTCGATGATGTAGCATTTCAGCTTGAGGTCACTGAAATTGAGAGGAAACAGAATTAATTAGGTACATATAATACTGTAAAGAGTAGCTTTTAGTAGTGATAGGCCTCTTTGCAAAGTCTGCCTGGGGAAGTACCACACTTTTCCCAGTAATTCTACTGCCACGCCATACACTAATATGTAAACATCATGTAGAACACCTTTTATCTATCTATGGGTGATAACTACAGTGCATTGCTAGGTAATCATTACGATTATTCCTGTTCCAATAGCTGTGTGATGTGTGACAGTGTTGTTATGGGCAGGCATGTTGCTTTGTTGGCAACCCCGTTTAAAAGCAAGAAAAGGTGCATGGCATGGCGTGGAAATGTGGACAATTGAGTAGAGTTAGTACTTACTAAGAACACATGCTTACCCGGCAACTTGCTTAGACGGCCAATTTTGAGGTATGGGGTCCAGAAGATACATTATTTACTGCACGTATTTTCTGATGACTGATTTTCACTTATGTTTTAGTCAATAACTATAAAAGCTCCCTTGTCACAGTTGGTCACATATTTTGCAATTTTTGTATAAATTTAGTATTGTAATACTTAGAGAATATGAAATACGACATTTCTAAAAATGTGACGTCACAGAATTATACCACTCCCCACCCCTTGTCAGTTGTCACACAATGACACACTTCATCGACCCCTCTCTCCCTCTTGATGTGTGACGTAATTTATGAATGGCCCTTACATGGGAGGCACTGTATAAGGATATAGAAAAATCATTAATGACTAACCTGATCTTCATACAAAGACAGCACAAGCAGGTCAACATTGCCATCGCGATGAGGATACCACTGGTAGCGATGGCCAAATCTGTGAGACTGAAATCTTCCTCCATTTTACTTTCACTTTTAAATGCAGCTGGATGCACCTGTAATGTTTAGAGAGACAATTACAAAGTATTATATTTTAACTCATGACAGTACAGAATTTTACGACATATTTTATTAAGTAATAAACGAATTAACAAAAAACGGCTATGTAGTTAGTTTATACGCTGTAGAAGTGGGAGCGAGAGGTATACCAGCAAAATCTCTCTATAACCTGCTGAAAGACCTTGGCTTATCCAGAAGTGCAGTAAGTTCTATACTAGAACGAGTATCTAAAGCTGCACTAGTTGGTTCATATCAGATTTGGCTGGACAGGGAGAGAAAAACGAGTAGTGAAGGTGAGTGTTGATGTACGTCAGAAAGGGGCCCCTTAAACCTATGACCGAGTCACAAGTCTCGGGATCTACTCGAGTTTTCTCTCTCTGCCACACGATGGACCCGGCACCCGCACGGTGAATCCATGGAATGCTAAGAAGATTGTCTCAAAGATATTGAAGTCATGGTTCGGATTGGCACATCCGGCTGATCCCTCTACTCTTTTTAGGGATCACAATTGTTTTGGTTGGTTGGGTTGGAACTAAAGAAACTGTCAGAACTTTACAAACACCTAAGAGTTACAATCTGCGTATTTGTCTCCCTCTTTTCCTCTTTTCTCCTCGACATAACACTGGTATCCACCAGTGTTACTTTTTGAGACCACTTTTGTATGCCTCTTACCATATGACCTGTCCATCTCCATTGTAGTTTTCTAATGGTCTTTGCTATGGGAACTACCTTTGTTCTTTCTCTTACTACTTCTAGTCTTATTCTGTCTTTTAATTTAATTTGTAGTGCACTTCTCTGCATAGAGTTCTGACACACTTCTAGCTTCTGCATATTTTTGTTTGTAAGAGCCCATGTTTGGCTACCGTAAGACAGGCATGGTGTTATGCACATGTTCATAATTTTCCCTTTGTCTGGTGTTGGTATATCTTTATTTTTCAAGATGTCTTTCATTTGCCAGAAGCTTTTCCAGGACTTGCAGATTCTTTTGTTTATTTCCTTCTCCATTTGGTCTGTCAGTGATATTATTTGCCCTAAGTAGTCATATTGGTCCACATATTCCACCATAATATTATTTAATTCAATTCTCTCAATTGGTCCATTTGTCATCATCTTTGTTTTGGATGTGTTCATTTTCAGTCCCACTTTTTTGCTCTCTACATCTAGTTGCTGTATCATTTTTTGTATATCTGTATGTTTGACGCTCAGTAGTACGATTCTGAACACTTGTTCCAGTACTGCAGTGAATAATTTCGGAGAAAAAAACTCGGATAACAACCCCAATACACAACATATCAATAAATTTGCTTTTCCACGCTGTAGACTCCAAAAGACAATTGGTTCTTTTGTCGGAAATTGTGTGCGTTTCTACAATGTCATTCCTAAACCGCTAGAGGGTCTCAATGAAAAAAAATTCAAGGCTGCTATAAAAAAGCATTTATTAAGAAAAGCTTATTACACGGTCATGGATTTTGTTAATGACCATAAAGAATGGGCCAAATATATATGTACTGAAATGCAACTTCAATGAATGACTGAATAAAAATCTATTAGTAACTATAAATATTTATTAAAGTATAATTTAAATGTATTGACATGTTTCATACATTATTTTTGTTTTTCATGACATAATTTATACACAATGACATAATTTGACTGACAATGCCCCTATACAGCTGCACTTATTGACAAGGCCTTTTTACAGCCGCATTCAATTGTTTGAACCTAAATTAATTAGTATGATGTAAATGGTATTCCTATTTTATAATTGTTTTATGTGATGTTACCAAGTGATGTAATATCCTAAGGTTTGAATAAATATTAAAATGAGTCAAATGCCTTAGTTAGTAGTAGTTAGTTAGTTTGGCGGGGTCTTCTCCTGCTGGATGCTGCTCGTCTATTATTCAATAAATAAAAAATTGTTATTACATGAAACAGGTCTAAATTATTATAAATAATACACTGTTATAATACCTAGATATATGAAGTGAAGAAGAAAGTTTTTATATTCGTGATTTTATTTCATAGACCAATAGCTCAATAGATCTAATTTTATGTTAGTGAAAAGTAGCTAAACGTATTTAATTTCATATAAACCTTAAAACTAAGTGTTATTTTCAAATGTTATCGTTAAAATAGTAAACACTTATTATAGCAGACAGACGCTTTTGTTATTAATTGCGACATTTTACTAGTAACACAAAGTAGTACCTTACTGCTTCGATCGAAGTAAAATTTTATTGCTGCTGATGCCGCCCTGTTATTCGTCTGTGTTGACTCGGGAAATCTTCATCTTATTCACCGCGCCTATACCATTCCACACGTTCTTAATGATACCGCAGTTAACTACATTATACCACTTATAATATCGTAAAAGAAAATTAAAACCGCGTTTTTACTAATCACACAATAGTAGAAGTAGAAATATACATTGGCAGACTTCGTAGTTTTTGCAAAGTTTCGGAAGTCTATGTTTTTGGTTTTTACAAAATCAAAACACAAATCACAGAATTCACAGATCACAAATGTACTGTTTTTTTTTAATTTATGATGGTTTTTTCAGTGGTCCGAATTATAAATGAAGTTGGAAGTATGGTTAATAAATTAAACTAAACATGGTATTTTTAGCCCGAATTCAAGTGAAACCTTTGATTTACAATATATCGATATAATTCAAACATAATGAACTAATATTTATGACTATGCGTTACGCTATTTTAAAACACACCAAAATAGACGTACATTGATGAATGAGGAATAGACATAAATCAGATCGTTCAAAATCGGAAAATCTAGTTCAAATGACAATGACAGCTTACAATGCTGCCGTCTAACTATTTTGTCCTATATAATAGGGTAACATGCCAATGTCTAGGAAGGTCTGGCTGGGTCTGGCTCATTACTAAGTCCCCCGTTGTATGGCCAATACACTTCGACCAAACTGTCAATCCTACAAATTACAATATGTTACAGAAATGAAGCTGGAAGCTGAAATTTCCCTAAACCTTGCCTTATTAGTACCTCGAGAACCACTTAAATGAAATCGGATTATTTATTTCTCCTACCAAACGTAATGCTATTGTTTTTACTAATAAAAGAACTATACCTAATTTAAATTTAAAATGTAACAATGAAATTATCCCACAAAAAACCTGTGTTAAATTTTTAGGCTTATGGCTTGACACCAAATTAACAGGTATCCCCCATTCAGACCATGTTGCTGCTAAATGTAAAAAAAAACATCAATATTCTCCGTTCACTTTCTGGCGTGTGGTGGGGCTCCCATCCATTTTCTCAAAAACTTCTGTACAATACCATTATTCGCAATCACTTTGACTACGGAGCATTCCTGCTGGAGCCTGGTAATAAATCTGCTCTGAGTAAACTGAACTTTATCTAAGCTAAATGTCTTCGCATTGTTTTAGGGGCTATAAAAACTTCACCTACCAATGCCGTCCAAATTGAAGCAGGTGATCCCCCTCTTCACCTGCGAAGACAATTTTTAGCCGACAGATTCTACTACAAACTAGTCCAGAATGCAGATCACCCTCTTTTGTCGAAACTAACAGAACTACACAGTCTGATTTCCCTACAGGAGATAAGAACACAAACCAATTTGCCATGTATTCTTCGTAGCTTCGTTAAACTCTCACTCCTCCCCTTCCCTACCGCAAACTTCTCTGTTAACCCCCTATTCACAACCTCCTATCATGCCATAACATTTCAGCCATCTGTTATTCTAGATTTGGGCATTAGTAAAGACACAATAGAGCCCAGCAAGACATTTTCTGAAATAATTGGCAGCAACTGGAATAACTGGCTCCCTGTCTTTACCGACGCATCTAAGTTGTGTGCAGATGGCGATGTGGGTGCAGCCGCCTGGATCCCAAGATATAACATTGTTTTAAGGTTTAAATGTACCCCATCTGCATCTGTTTTCACCGGTGAAGCAATAGCTATCCTTGAGCACACCCCGGACACTCCACTAAAATTCTATACAAACGCCGCTGTGGAGCTTCTACAACTACGCAGATGTCGTTCGTACACACGCGTGAATGTGTGCGTTAGAGCTAGGGCTACTGAATTGTTTTATTGAATAGTTGTGCCCCTTGAGTTCACCTGGTGACGTAGTCTATAAACTTGTTATAATGTTGAGTTACATAAATAGAATGGAGCCAAATTATACTATTCTAATTAAAAGGGTGTTTGCACAGATTTCTAAATTGTTTCAGAAATCTGTGGGTGTTTGTATTGCCGCGTAAAATGAAACGAAACCGATGATAGATTAGATCAGGTACATATCTGTTTCTGTTAGTAGGTACACATTCGCATTTTATTTTACACTTACCCATGAAGGAAACTTTATTCTGTCACTATAATTATTCCTCCAGGCATTATCAATCCGTGCTTGTCAAAGTACGTCAAAGTCCATAACAGCATCCTGCTGACGCACAAGACGTTGGCGTAATTGTGTTCACCATCTTTCCTCTACTTGTCATCCTCAGCTTCTTGACGCCTGGAATATTTAGTGGCAAAGATCGAAAATTATCAAAGGAAAATTCTATGGCCAAATTCAAAACACTATACCCCCAAAACCCCGGTTCTTCAAATTAAAAAAAATATCAATAAGCAAACTACATCTACCATCTGTCGCCTACGGTTGGGTTTTGTTTGTACCCCAGTGTTCCTCGCCAAAATAAGAGTACGCGACCATTCCCTTTGCGAGTGCAGATTGGCTGATGGTATCGTGGTTCTCTATATGACTTGATCCCCGATGACCTTCCCCGTCCTGCTTCCTTTTCCAACCTTACTCCCACTAGTAAATTTTCCCTTTATTTATGAAATTAATCAATTTACGAAGATCAATAACATTAAGTTATAATTACTTATATTGTATTATATTCTACATTTGTATATATATTATTGATTAAGTACTTTATTTATTAATATATGTCTTTATGTATATCTGTGTTGTGACGTCATGTTTGTGTTTGTCCCTTTTCAGTTATAGACTAACAACCAGTAAAAATACAAGAAGCCAACCGACCAACGGCCCATGCTAACGCTGCGCCTTCACCAATCAACCTGGAAAAGATTACATCAGCAACCAACTACAAGACACTGGCGAAGTTGCGGTCACGCCGCATACAGAAGCCAAAGATAAAAGTTGAAGTTGAAGTTGAATAGGGTAACATGGTTGAATATAAATGGACTGAAATTTAATATATATAGTCCGTGCCAGATAGATTGGCAATTAAGTTTTTTTCACCTCTTGTCGGCCACTAGTAAACAAAACAGTATAACTTAATATTTTGCCAAAATCGATTACACGTACATAATTTTATCATCGATTTTCATCACAAATCTACATAGTGTAAGAACACATATGAGTTAAATTTATTTGCCTATTAACATGATATTCATGATTATTATTGTCCATTTCTTCTGAAAAAATAGTGTTTATTCTACTAAGACTATTATTTTCTGGTATAATTTATTACAATAATATTTATGTAGCTAACCAACATCAGTTTTTATAATTTTATTCTTCTTTGGGTAAAAAATAAGCATTAGAATAGCTTTTGTAACGTCCACAATTTTTTTATTTTTTAGTTGTTATTCATGACCGTGGTTACAGATTCCGTCCACAATTTCCAGCAGTGTTGCCAGATGTTTTTAACCGTAGTACATTTACATGCTCTTTGTTTTGAACTTTGAACACAGAGTAAGTAGTCACTACGTGTTTTGAATTTTGAATATCCAAAGACGTCGAAGCAAAAAAATTGAAATCAACTGCTAATTTTGCTATTTTCAATTATCCACTCTATGTCGTCATCAACAAGTAAAAAATTTCGAGCTGTTTTTGTACAATGTAAGCAGCGATCAGACGACACAATTCGTCGTGCACTAAGTCCCTAAGTCCCGATGGATTGGGTGGTATGATCGCTGTTTGGCTGTTAGTGTGACTAGACAAAACCGAGAGGTTTTATTCCGTTTCGAGATAAATCCAGCTGGGTTCAGAATCTCTGCGCTAGTCTTCTAATTTTCAAAATATCTCATCATATTTGTGTTCGCACTACTCTAACTAATAGTTCGATTGATTTAAATGATTTGTATTTGGTAGGTATGAGTATGAATTTAAAATTAATTTTAATGTGTATGTGGTAGATATGAGGTTTTGAGGATAGGTCGTAATCTCGTAATACGTAATCTTGTTTCCTGCCCACATACTTCATTGAGATTCTGTACAGGAAAGGATACAAGACTTTATTACTAGACTCCGCTATCTGTCTACCCGTCTGTCACCAAGCTGTATTTCATGAACCAAATTAGTCAGATAAATTTTCAAAATACTTGTTATTAAAGACAATTCTCAGTTTCACCAAGACTATATATAATTTTGTGAAATTTCTTTAACCTTATCTCTGACTTTTTGTTTTTGTCTTAGTTTTGCTTCTTGAAATGTTTAAACTTTCAGATGTAAAACATTATATCTTTTAAGCCTTAAGATAATGTCAGGGTCAATAAGTGATCAAACTATTCTGGTTTTATAATTATTATATTCCAGCTCACGTTCTCATCTAATAAGATTTGGCAACTTTTAATTAGTCACTGGCAGCACTGAGGAAAATCAAAAAACCAGTTTATTTACCGATCGACTACGCGATACACGTATCGCTGAATAACGCTTAAAACATTTTTCCAAACATTTAATTTAATTCCTTGAGAATTTATAAATATTGTTGGTGTGATCATACCAAACATAAGTGTTTTCGCATTGGTAAAACTACAACATTTCGCTTGTAACCGTTTTAAAAATCGAACAAACAGGGGAAAGGTGTGCCGTGTTTCGTATAGTTAATATTTGGTTTTATTTCGCGATATTCAATTGTTTTTAGTGTTTTTAAAGAAACATAGTGAGAGTGATAAGTTAAAAACAAAATTAACACTGTGCTGTACGAATAAATAAAGTAATCGATTGTGTTGCATAGTTGAGTGAACACCGTGAGACTTCCTCAAGTCGGATACACGAAGCGAGACTAAAACGTGAGTAAAAGTTGCTTTGAAATTCTCCAACGTCTGCGATAAATGACTACTGAATGTAGCGGTACATTTTTCTAGTACATGCCGAAAATGTATACATCGATATTCTTATAAGAATTGATAACAAAGCCAATCAGCCCCTGAATTGTTTTGGTTTTGCATTCCTTTGAACAAGTATTGCATACTGCCTCATTCAAAACCGGTTTTAATATGATAGGTATTTGCAAATGACAATCAAATTACACTGTTACATGCCAACTACTTGAAAAACTGGTTTTTAGATTTACCAAATTGTTTATTAATTGCACATTTTGCGTACCCTTTTTATTTTAATAGTAATACATAGACGTTATGTATATTCGATTCCCAAAACTCATGGTTTTTTGACTATTAATATTCTACTGCTGGATTTAAAACTCCCCTTAGGTGAGTGCGTAAAGTTCAATTTTCATTATCAAAGCACTATTATTCATACTTATTCATTTACTAAATGGAAACATTGAATTTTCATCAAATGAAGTCCAAATTAAACAACAATAATTTATTTTATAATTTAATGAAATATGAATATATATATAATGAAATGATGAAATGAAACAAGCTAATAAACAAATAAGACTAGTACAAGAATATTAAAAAATAAATCCAATTAAATTAAATACTGAAAAAAGTGTTATAACTAATGTTATTACTAAGCCAGGCCTAGTTATAACTTCTGTCCACTTTTTAGCAAAAGACAAGAGGTAGATTCTGGACAGCATAATGAAGCTTATTTACTTCTAAAAAGTTTTGCAAAATGTACAATAAAGTTTATTACTTAATTAATACTAGTGGTGATAATTTCTAAATGTAATGGAAATGAGAGGGCTGTGACAAATAAAAAATTCTTATGAGTTATTCATTGTTTTTTTTATTTATTTACTGTCAACATTGTTATGTATCAGCAACATTATTGGAATCATTGGATATTTTGTAGTAAATAAACAATTTCTAATTATTATACTGACCGGCAAACAAATTGACCCAAAAGTGATGTGGAAGGGGGAAGTTTGCACATGTGCACTTACAGACCTTAAAATGTTTCTGCGCAGCAATGCGCAGCTAACTTCACTGGGTCAACTTGTTTGCCAGCAACTATAACAATAATTATGAACAAAATGAAATTAAAACATGTGGAAAACGTCTGCCCCGAACTACACTCCCATACTGTTAACATTTTCGTATTGGCAGGTCAGAAGCACACTTCCCGCGTCTCACCCCATGCTATTGTCCCACGTCTGTTGAATGACCTTATGATTTATTAGACTGGTAGTAGTAAGGTGAGAACCCTGTTAATTCAAATAATCTTTGTTCAACAGATGTCGGAGCACATAGTCTCTCAACAGAGGTTGGCTCACTCCTGATGTGCAGTCAGAAAGAATTGAGGGTCATGCAGCCATGGCCAGCGGCAAGGCTCTATATTCCATAGTGGTGGTAGTCCTTGGCTTCATTTGCTTCATAGTTGGAGCTATTGCTGTCGGTCTACCCACCTGGGGATACTTCTATAATTGTGAGTATGATAGATCTATCCATAAACGGGAGCATTAGTGGTGTAAGGGGGTTCCACAGAAAAGCCTTTTGGGCACAAAATTTGTTGATGGTTTAGATTTTACCTTCAATTTTCTGCTAACTAGAAGCTAACTTAAATTAAGTGGTGGCAATAACATGTTTTTATGATGCCTGCTCTTCTCATTGACTTTGATTGCAATGTCGAATTTAAAAACAGTGTGAATAAGTCCTGTATTATATACCTAATACTTTCAATTTAAAAATTTTGATATGCATGACCTAATAAACAAAAGTTACAAAAACATCACAAAAATCACAAAGCATGTCCGATAACACAAAAAACAAATACTCAAACAACTGCTAAATGATTTGGCCAAGTTGTAATTGTGTTGTGCATTGACCGAGTACTATTTTGCTCTCAAGGTCATATACCTTATTGGTTGGCTTCTAATTGTATGAAATTACCTATAATTTGGAAGAAGGTACAAATAAATTTATGATTGACAACCTTTAGTATCAGTAAAGAAAACTTATATTGTCAATAGTTAATTTGTTGATTAACATACAATAAGATTAAAGAAATACAAATACAAATGTGTGTGAACAAATTTAATTATAGATCTAATTCTATAAAAATAATGTTAAAAATGTTTTGTGTGAAAAATGCAATATCACCTATATTGTGGAGTTGAAATTGTGGCAGTTTGGTTAAAGTTATTTTTAATTTGGTGAATATTAATTAAACAAATGTTGCAATAAATCTGCTAATGTAATAGTTGAACGGCCCCGCAGATGCACACTCTCCAAAATGTACATTAAATTCTATTTCAAATTCGTAAATAATTTTTCATAGTTGTAAACTGTATCATATCTCTAACAGTCACAACACAACATAGCTTTAACAAAAGAAAGTTCTACTTAAATTTCCTTTAGTTCCATTGTTCCCCTTACACCCATGCCCCACATGTTTAACTGAGTGTGACTTATTACATGTACATAAGTAGCAATTTTGAGTGCATAATTTGGACATGTTTAATAACACTTGACTATCATATGCTTTAGCACTTGTGTCAACACTACCACTAATTCTTTCAGATGATTCTGATCTTCAGCTCTTCCCGCAGGTCCTATATTTCATGTAAGTACCTATTTCTTTTGTACATTTTTTTATTGGGTACCTACAATATGCTTATTAATTAAATTAAATTTACCTATAAGAATTTTAACATAATACATATATATTGCATGTGTTGTTACATTTTTGGCGGACAAGCCATACAGTGCAAAAGTCGATCTATCCCAGTCACTTGTGCGGGCTAAAACCCATGTGCGCAAAGACAGATCAAATCACCCTGTGGTTTGTGCAAATCAAAAAAAAAATTGCATATTAATGAATTTCTGATGTCTGAAATTGTATAATGCTTGGCTGCCAAGTTTCTCGTTCACTAGGCTAAAATTTACACAAAATATTTTTTTTCTCTACTTTTAGCGATTTTGCACACACGTTTTAAAATATTTTGTTCACTTAAAGAACACTCCGTATTACAATATACTCGTAGTACTGTAAAATGAATATGTATGAAACAATGGAATATTCTGATGATTCGATACAATTTCATGTGACAACAGTCACACCAGTCACAAATTGTCATTTTCACATCTTTTACGAGTAATCAATATACGAAAGGCAAACGAAAGGTAAAAAACCCGTATGCCCTAAATGAGTCATTGTTATTTCATTTAAGTATATCCCCTTAGGGGGGACTGGAGCTCGCACAGAGCTCGACTCATAGAACGATAAGTAATGGTCTAGGAAACAAAATTATGTAAATTAGTACTACGAAGGATTTTAAATACGTACCAAAGAGATCAGTAAAAAAATGCGAACTTCTGCTCCTTGAGCGTACGTAATAATTTGGCGATGTCGTGAAGCTCAAATATTAGCGGTAATGTGCACTGACCGGTCGTGTGCATATTAAAATGTCAGTGATCTGGCGTGTGTCTTAGTATATGTGTATATCTAGGTGGATATGTGTTATAATGCTGTTTTGGGTCACCAAATAGCTGTCTGTAATCTTTATAAATAGACGACGCTATATATATATATTATTTGTGGTTAGTTCAGTTACATTTACTGACGTTTCTTTTTTAAAGTTTTGCTTATTTAGATAAAATTTGTTTGTAGTCAGCCCATTTTATGTTCTCCAAATTGGGGCTAGGATTCTTCTCTCACAAGGAGAGAATCAAGGGTTAATCCACCACACTACTCTATTGCAGGTTGGTAACACATGTCTTCGAAAAATATATTTTTAAAACACCTATTTCTCTCAATGTGAAAGCCAGTGGCCAAAATTCGTAAATCTGTACTTGGAAAGATAGTCAAGAGGTACAGGCTGAATTCGAACTGACGACCTCAAATGTATAATCTGGCGTTTGGGACACTAAGTGGCAGTGAAAATTCGACTAATTATACGGTTTGCTCTGTCGAATGGCGAACGGCTAACACCATGACGTGACAACCTAGATAACTATTTAAAAGACTGACATAGGTACGATCATCGATATGAACCAATGAATGTGCCCTAAGCACCTGAAATTTGTAATAAATTGCGTATCTGTGTGTAGCGTAAATGGCTGACACACAACCAATCTACTTGACCACTAGAATCGCTAGCGGCGAGATATCTCGTGGTTTTATTATATTGGTACAACGAATAGTGATAGGTAAAAACGTCCGGTGTCCACCGCTTCCTGCAACCGACTAAAACGGAAAGAGTGAGCTCACTCTTCCCAACGATGACATAATGCCTTGCGCCTGAAGTTTGGGATATTTGGGAGTTTATATCGATGTGTAAGATAGCATAAGAAAGTAACAAGTGGAAGGAGGGTAGAGAGCTAGGAAACTATTTTTTCTAAGATCTTTGGTGTCATCTTTGTTCCCAGTGAACTCTTCACCAAGTACATGTATAATTTGGTCCAACATTAGAGACAAGATAGTTTGAATATTTCGAATAATGGTATTTATATCACAATATCTTCGGATATTGACATTAACGGGAACGGGTCGCTAGTTTTCTATGTAAATCCAGAAGCTTTAAGATGTAGTAGGTTCCACATTAATCAGAATTAGCGTACCTGCTCTATAAAACAATGTACCGTTTAACAAACACGTGAAAATCCGTACGGTGATATCATTGTTAACGGCTATCTAAGACGAAATTAACATACAATTAGTTCATTAAGCATTGTGATAAATTCTTGTTGTTTATCACATGTAAAATTGGGAGTTTAATATCTTGGGGATTTCCTGAGCCTCATTCATCATTGAAGTGTACAGGTAGATAGAGAAAGAGATAGATACAGAAACTCTTTATTGCTCTAAAAATATTTTTTCAAATCGATTCGGGCGTTCTCGAGAACTATACATAAAAATATAATGAACTAGCTTGGCTAAATATAATGGCTTCGCTCGGATATTGTCACATAAAGCCCAATAATCGAAATAAAAACTATCCTATCTTGTAAGTTGGATCAATCTACACACGGTGTCCAAATTTGATTAAAATCTGCTAAGTAGTTTAGGAGTCTATCGCGGACAAACATCGTGATTTATATAATATATATTACGATATTAAGATGGTTGTCGAATTGAAAACCTTCTTCTTTTTCAGCTATTTGGTTTCCATAGTACAAGATTTGCTTAGTTTGGGGTCAGATGGTGTTGATGGGCGTGTGGGTGAAATATCCACCAATTTTTTTAAAAATCCTATTATAAATACAGGAAAACCTTAAATAAAGTAACAATTGTCGAACTAATCGGTAAAAACGAATTCTTTACGACAGCTTCTAAGAACTTCCTATGTTTTTTGAAATCGGGTAAGAAAAAGTAGACTCACGCTCAATCAAACGAAAGATGTATCTTAGTAGAGGTAGTTCCATCTCGGCGACGTGTGCCTGTATTCTATAAGAGCTAAACTTAAAACACGCTCTATAAAAGTAGAACTTAGGACTCATTACGGCTCTATCTATTACACGTACATATTATATGAAGTTGTCACCGCTATCTATGATAATAATAGATTTCTGCTACGAAGTTTCACAATCACGTTATTAAATAATCCTAAGTGCATGTAGGTAATATCCAAAGTACTTTGATTTAGTTTCATGCATTCGATTTCGATACGATTAAATTAGTAGTTAATATGTGGGTGAAATCCGAAAACTGTTGTTTAGTAGTACGATAAATTAGAACTCCCCCAGACGTAAAGGCGCCTCCTCACTTGGCTTAGCGTATTCGTGAGTCGATATTGTTGTGTTTGCCTCAAATAATCAAATATTTCAAATACTGTCAAATACGTCATCCACACATGGACTTGTACGGGCAAATCTCTCAAATATGCCAAAATATTTGCTTATTCACAAAACAATTGAACGCACAGTGATGGACGTGTCAGTGGCAGCAGCTTGTTAACCATGCGAACCATGTTGGTTGGTATATATCAGATGCCTGCTCCTGATTTTTCGGATTTCTTGATTTTAGTTCTGTACCCTCTGTATGCAGACATCAAAGATTACTTTTTTTTTTGAGTTCTTTTACTGTGCACACTTCTCCTAAATTACTTTAAAAATCGATCCATGCATCGTTGAGTCGGCTTTTGTTTTTATGTGAGGTATTTCTGGGGTCCCAAATACAAGGAAATACATTTGAATTAATTCCAGAAATCGCAATACGGTTTCATTTGTCCAATCCATTACGAAGGAACGTAGTAAACATTCACACGTCTGAACAGGATCGCCGCGCGCGCGCTATGAACGAACCATGTGTGGACAGTCGACGCAAATATTTGCCTTATTTTATTCCTTTGATGTGTAATCAAAAACCGACAAGTTGACGGAAACGCATATTCGCTATTTGTGTTGTTTGCCATATTCGTGCAAATAAAGCAAATACAAACAAATAGACCGTCTACATGTTGCTGTATTTGGGCAAATAATGCAAATACACGAACACGATACGCCAAGTGAGGAGCGGCCATAACAAGAACCTTATTTGCCATAAATTTGCTAGCGTTTACGCGACTTAACGGATATTTTAGTACATATTTGAAATTCACTTGTAACAATTAAGATTAAGTGCTATCGAATGCATAAACCCGATTACACTCACGCTAATGGTCGTTTTCCAAACACTTAAAGTTTAAGCGATCCTAAAACCGTTCGTCACGCGTTACTATAAAAAACATCCCGTAATTAATGATACCGTACGGTGTACGGCGTTAACGTTCTGCATCTTGATTCAGTCGTTACCGAATATTCGGCTCGGGTTGGCGCCAATAAAGTAGGCCAACCTCGCAACGGAAGGTAGAGTAACCTTCATGTACTGTTACCTTTCCTTTGATACTCGTACCTCGAAGGTACACTATTTGTTGCAATGATGAGATCAAAGATTACTGCGGTCCCGTTACCTCTTGTTATTTGAATACGAGAAAAACACGATCTGATTTGCTTCAAAATAAATAGAATGTAGAATTATCGCCAGTATCGATTGTACCGTTATTATCAACAATTTTGTATAGAATAACATTAATATCGAAGGTAAGAAAGTTTGTTTATTCTCTTCTGGTATATCGCGGTTTTATCGATCAAACTTTTTGTACTCGTAGTTGCATCGAGTTCTTAGAAATTATTGTGAAATTGGGATATAATTACAATGTCATTACATAATAAAATTCTGGACAATCTGTGCTATAATTATTATCGCGCAATGATATTATTAATTTTAGATTTTGAAATGTATATTATTTGTATGATCTTTCTTTCTTTTGTTTGTTTTTTTTACTAATTGACGTGTGAATTGTACATTTATCAATAAAGATCTATGTCTTTGACTGTAATGTCTTATTCTAAACATTAGAGAATAATTAAATAGATCAGGTTTTTTCGCACGGTTCCTTTGTGCCAATCGTAAGCAAATGACGTGTATTAGCTATGGCAACAGAGTGATGTGCCGCGACAAAAGTCTGACACTTCCACAAGAGCGATCAAACCCGTGCTTTCGGTGTAAAGCGTTTGTTCTAACTCTATACGTAGTATACGTAAACTCTTTGTTCTAAACTATTATCTATCTATGTATCAAATTTCATCCATATCCGCTCAGTAGCTTTTCCTTGACAGAGTAACAAAGTTCATACATAAGAAGTATAACTTAAAAAAAATGATCAGATTAGCTGCAAAATAAATCGAAGATAGAAATTAACTTGTCTCGTCTGAGACGCCGAAATCGATTCAATTAACCGTTATTGTCTACAGATTAATAATTAGTATCGTTCATAATAATATCAGAAACGAAAAAGTTTTGTTTTTTAAGTTTTACCTATTATGGCGCGCTTGAAAAACAATAGCATAAGCCCTGTTCCTACTGCTGGAATTAGGGACCTTTCGCAAGGCGGGAGTCAACGCCATAATATACCACGATGGCCCCAGTGCGAGTTAGCGGATAACGCATAGCCTCGAAAGAGTATATGAACATACCGGTTTCCGCACGATGTTTTGTCTCACCGTTATTAAGTTAGCGGCATTACTCACGTGACTTCGAAAGGACTGGTGCGCGTGGGATTCGAACCAGGGGCTGTTGCGGCAGTTGCTGTTCTCCCGACTGGCTGTAGCTTGGAAAAAATGTTAATAATAATATAATAATAATAAAATTTATTTTCATTTGAAACATAGTGGCCTTATGGTAGTTACTTACTAACTTAAATAAACTAACATGCATATTTTATTGGTATTATATTAGTAACAGAATGTAGCCCTAGCTCCCACACTAGGATTCCCTGTGTTTGTGGGTGTTGAGAGTGAATTATTAACGATGCACGCGCACTTCAAGTTTGCTGTCTATTCACTCTCTTCACAGTGAATTTGTATGATACGGTACCAAATTTAACCCTGTTATATAAGTTGGGAGGTTTTTAAAGGAGCTTATGGCAGTTGGGGTCAAGTGACCTCTACACACTCATATACACCCTCTCGTATGGGTACTTTCGAAAACCCTAAATATCGTACATCCCTTTTTAACCCCCGACCAAAAAGGGGTGTTATAAGTTTGACGTCGATGTCTGTCTGTCTGTCTGTGGCACCGTAGAGCTCAAATCGGCCCGATTTGAAGACTTAAAACTTAAAAACTATTAGTTACTACCATCAACTAACTTTAACATGATAAAAATATTGAATAGTAGCATAAATATGCACTACGTATAATACGAGTATAGTATAATTTCATTCGAATTCGTTCAGCCGTTACCGAGTTACGTGGGAACAAATAAACCATAATATTTTATGTAACCGCCCCTCGGATTTAGATGCGCAGTTCCAGTTTCCGTAATTTCCGTAATTGTGTTATTCCAGACTACCTACATGTATTCAAAATTTCAACTCATCCGTTTGGACGTTTCGACGTGATTGAGCAACAAACATCTCAAATTTCGCATATTTAATATTATTAGCATTATGCTAATTTCTAGTCTAAGTCTAGTTCATTGTACTCTTGTCCGCTGTGGTCTAAAATAAAATTCTAAATCCTGTTTAGAATGAATGCAAAATGCTTCTTTTCATACAAAGGTCGCTTGACATGTTTACATGGTACCCATCCTGCATAAAAAAATGCGGCACGCCCGCGCCCGCCAAACGGGTCGACGACCCGGCCAACCTTTGTCACGAAACTTGTGGGAGATGGATCCTCTACCCGGTTTGGTGTAATATAAGATCATTCTTCGTGTGCTTTATGAAAAAATCGTATGTGAACGGTGTTTCCAGGATTGTATTTATGTCACTGCATAGTAGGCGTGACGACAGGACAGGTTCTGTAATTATACTAAATTATTTGATATAATGACAGTATTTAAGGGGTGTCCCCTAACAAAACGAGTTTTTTGTCCAGTTTTCAAAGCTATCTACTCATTAGCCAAATAAAATATCAACTAGTAGAAAATACATAAAATTTCTACAGTTTCTTGGCTTCAAAATGGTAGTTTACTTTTTTGTTAATGAATTTATTGTTTGAATAATCTCCTCACAACGAAACCATAAAAAATAAAAATAGTAGTAATTATCATGCATCTACTCGAAATCATGCCATTATTTGGATTTTGTACTTACACCAACGGATAGGCGATTCCATTACGAACATTTTGGTAGAAATATTTTTTTCAAAAGACCAAATTTTTATTTTATAGATAGATAAACTCTTTATTGCACTAAATAAAACAACAACCTAAAAAAGAAAATTTAGTAACAAAATTTAGTTTATTCTAAAATTTTAGCGTAAAACAGTGAGAAATCTTACTGTTTCTCTCTTGCTCTTTCTTGCGGTGTGCGACGAGGTAAGAAATAATCAAGGTCAATTGCTCGGGGTATGCCCTTAAATAGACTAAAATATGTATGTACCAATTTTAATTTTGATATTTTTTAGTTTATCTTACTTTATGATCATTCAAAGCTGGATGGGCAAGTCCATTTAGTGTAATCCTACTAATGTTATGAATGCAAAAGTTTGGATGTTTGTCGCTCAATCACGTCGGAACGTACAGAATGGCTTGAAGATTTGAAACACAGATAGATATAGTCTGGAATAACATATAGCCTAATCCAGATATTCTTTTCATCGCACTGGTACTAACCGAGTAACATCTTACTCGTAGATTTCTGGGTGATGAGCGCAGTGCAGTGCTAGATAATGATTTGGACTCTTCATGTTCCAATAGCTGCGTGTCACTGTACTGTTATGTGACGGCAGGCATTTTTCTTACCATCAGGCACATGTCCTGCTCGTCTCGTCACTCTTTATATAAAAATAAAACATTGCGGGGCGTTGCTAATACAAAATATTAAAAGTTTAGTAGCGGTAGGAGTAGGACTCTTTGCTTAGTCCGCTTGGGGAAGTACTACCCCGTTTCTAGTAAATTTACCGCCAGGTAAAAATGTGCAAACATTACTGTGTTCCGGTTTGAAGGGCAATGTTTCCATTGTAATTACAGGATATGGAGATAAAACATTTGTTTTTATATCTGGGTGACGAGCGCAGGCACTGCACTGCTCTCGTCAAGCTGTTAGTAATGATTAGGACTCTTCATATTCCAATAACTGCTTATAACTTATAACTCTCCTGTTATGGGCAGGCATATTCCTTACGATCAGACACACGTCTCGTCACTCTAAAAACGTGGTCGTCACGCAAAAAGTATACATATAGGTATAATATGGCAATACTTGTGTTATGATTTATTGCCAGCAGTCCTGCATTGACAGTTACAAGAATGATTATGTATGCGGCAGGAATGGCAAATTACGTTATGTTCGCCGTTGCTAATTTAAATTCGAATATCGTAGGATCGAAACAGGTTCTGTCTTAGTAGCCTAGTGCTTTTACATCTCTAGTTAAAAGCTGTGTGGAGTTTGAAACATTTTAAAACCGGATTTTGGGTAGAGTTTCTGCCTCTATCTGACTCTACGTCAACTCATCTCTGTTACACGTATTTTTAAACGATAGGTTTCAACTTGACCGCCATTTTCTGTCTGTGATGGAGCTTGTATAACTAGACGAAACCGATAAACACTCAACTTGAAGACACCAAGATGGGATCCATCGGGGAAATCCCCGTTCAGCTAACACATTTCACAGCCTAGATGTTTCATTAGGAAAGTAGAGTCAAATCCTCGACCGAGTCTTTGAAACGTCAACCATGAAACGATGTCGTTTTTTCGAGCTACGAGAAAGGTTATTTAACATGTGTCAGTAGTCCGGTTGTTAGTTTGGTTGACCGAACTACTGCATGATCTAATACCACCTTGGCCTTTCTTTTATCGGACTTCTCATATCTCAAAAAAGCGATATCGTTTCATGGAGTGATGTTTGCACATTGCTGCTTTGCGGTGGAATAACTGGCATAGGTGTGGTACTTCACCAGGCGGACTCTACGAAGAGTCCTACCACTGCACTATTTGGCAAAGGCCTGCTGAAATCTGAGGCTGATATTGTGTATATTTTTACAATTTTTTTTCCTTTTATCGGTGTTGTTACATTCATTGCATATGTATTAATATATAAAAATATGGTTATTTATGTATTAGTATGTATTACTATTAGAATGTATGTTTATTATATTTTAGTAAATAGGTAATTAGTGCCTTATTTATTTTATTATGTAGATATCAATTTACTCTTTAATTGATTACTCCCGTCTTTTTATGGTTTAACTCCTTTTCCACACCACGGTTGCCTGGAAGAGATCGCTTTTAGCGATAAGGTTGTTTGTTTTGTAAGTTGTTTTGTTAAGTGCAAAAAAGAGTTTATCTATCTATCTATACCTTATATCTCCGGGTGACGAGCGCTGTGTGCTAGTGTGCTACTAGGTAATGATGTGGACTCTTCACGTTCCAATAGCTGCGTGTCGATGTGCTGTTATGGACAGGCATGTTATTTACCATCAGGCACACGCCCTGCTCGTCTTGTCACTCTATACTAAAAAACAAATTCTTGCGTTAACACCTTTTTCATGACAAAGGGTACAATCCTCTAGTATACATACATAATTATAAATATACTCGGCTGGTTTTGCCGTGCCCTGTGTCCAAGCAGAACGAAACCCTTTGCTAAATCAGTCGATCTGACCTTTCAAAGACGCATCTCTCGGTTTACCGTTAGGGCTACGACGCCGACGAGACACAACTTTTCTAATTTATTCTTGACTAGTAGCGCCCCGCGGTTTTACCCGCGTAGTTCCCGTTCCCGTAGGTTTCGTTTAAAAAGTAGCATATTGTGTTATTCCTGGGTATATTCTGTGTTCTAAATTTCACAGTTACCCTTTCCGTTAAAAAGTTAGCCGTTCCGATGTGAATGAGCAAGAAGCATCTAAACTTTCGTGTAGGATTTTTTCTTTCTTTAAACTTTTCAATGTTTACACTTGACCGCCATCTCGCCAGGATGTTAAGTGACCATGCGGTCTACGATGGAGCGTGTTTACGAGTACCTAGAAGAATTTACTAATTTTAATTTACCGAATCAATCTCGATTTGAAGACGCCAAGATTATAACCATCGAGAAAACCCCACTCAGGCAACGCATTCCACAGCCACATTTTGCACTAGCATCAGCTACAACCTACTTACCTAGATGAAAAAAGATAATAGATTAAAAAAAGCTATTCCCTATAGTACTCTACATTTTAGTATGTAATCTAAGTTCAGTTCCTACAACGTGATTGAGCAACAACCATCCAAATTATCGATTTATAAAATTTAAAAAATTGTAAACAAAGTTATGGGCCTTATCTCTCTCCCTCGTACCCCGTATCCCAGCATTTGAAACATTTAGTGGTCTGCTGATGCTTATAATATAAGTGCACATATACATAGCATTTTGTTTTAATATAATGAACATTTTGTTTCTATAATACCACCTATCAAAAGTACAAAATATCTTACGCAAAAATCTAACTTCTTTTGTAAATCGGTCTCTAAAAATTAACTTGTTTTTAAATATTGAATACAATTAGTATAATATTTCGTAGGCCGAACACTTATTTGGACTGACTAAACGTGTGGGCAGAGTCATTCCTTCCGTGTAACAATAGTTTTAGTCTTATAATCGTTGACCTTTTTAACTTGACATTGACCAGATATCGACAATAGTAAATCACACCTACGTATAACGGTAACCTCTAAAAGACGTGATCGCTTTTAGTTTAAGATCTAAAGTATCGTCGGTGCTAACAAACTCATTCGGCGAAATCAATTGTCTGCCAAATATTCGTGCCAAATTCAAGTAAAGAAAAGCATTACAAGCAGATTACTCTCCGCGAGGCATAAGCTGAGCTTTGCATTTGTGTGAGTGTACATGGATAGTGTAGGTGTGACAACCGGCCTTAGGCGCGGCGCCATTCTGTCTCGCCGCGCTCCTGCCTGATTGGTGATCACTCACACTAATGCAAAGCTCAGCTTATACCTCGCGGAGTGTACCAGACGGATGCTGTAGCGTTACGGTACTCTAGCTGTCGTCTTGTTTAAAATATTTGTCGCTAAATGGGTTCTTTTTGTCGTAAATAAGTCTGTCTAACCTCCAACTTTACCTACTGGCTACGATGCGGCACACATGCAAAGCACATTTACCCTGATTTAGAAGATAGATGACCTTTCACGGATCCTCTTTTGAAAGGTAAACAAATTATTTTTGAAGTGAAAACTTCTTTCGGCGCGCCACAGATGGATTTTTAAAAAAGCGACATCGTTTCATGGTTGATGTTCCAAGGACACGAACGAAGAGATTTGACTCTACGTTTGTGATAAGAACGTTGCCTGAGTGGGTTTTCCCCCGATGGTTACAATCTTTGTGTCTTCAAATCGAGAGTGAATCGGTTTCTTCTAGGTAAACACGCTTCATCGTGGACGGCATCGTCGCTTAACACATCAGGCGAGATGGCGGTCAAGTGTGAGCCTATAATTATTATTAAGCCATTTATTCCATAACCTTAATCATATTTCATTTACAATGTTGTTAACTGTTGTTAGTATTTATCTTAATCTTAGTTGTTAGTAAGTGTGTTAGCTTGCAGTTGTGAGAGCCTATAAAAGGTAAAAAAAAAATCGTTGGCTGTGAATTGAATTCCAGCGTTACGCTCGGAGGGTCTACCGCCTAAATTAAACGGTCTTAGCTTTAATATTGCTCCTTCTTTTCTTTCCGCTTGAAATGATAGAGCAAAGTCATAGCCGATTTTGTTAGGGATTAGAAGGGCGGGAATGATAAGAAATCTTCGGTTAAACTCGGGACCATGGTCGTTGACCATCGATAAAAATGCGTCAAATATTCTAGGTGGCCATACCCAATTTGCTCATGCTCATGGTCACGCCCTCCGGTTTCACCCGCGTAGTTTCCAAAGTAAGCTATCAAATTCTGAGTTATTTTCACTTCTATCGGCAGTTCCTATGACCGCCAATCTTTTTCTTTATCTTGATCGTACAAAACACAGTACAATATTCCGTTGACAGTTTGTAAGACATATTAATCCATATCTCCATAACGGCTGCACAAATTTGAACGAAATTAAATGCATGTACTTAACTATAATATTATGGATTTACACAGAGGCTACTCTTTATTATTACAATTAGTGGTTCTTAAGTAGCGGGTTACACTATAAAGGTGCAGATATAATACAGCGGGTAGCTAGTTTATATAAATATAATATGTATAACAGGATCCCAAATGTAACTTAATTATAAACCACAAAATAAAAGAAAATTGGAAAAGAAACTTACGAACATTACCAGCTACTTTCCGTTATTTTCCTGTGTTAAAAAAGTAGCATGCGTGCTATTCCAGATCTACTGTAATATGACTGTGTGCCGAATTAACTATGTTCAGACGTTCCGACGTGATTGGGCAACATACATCCACACAATGTTATTTATAATATTAATAGGATATATTTTAACTGGCGGCCTTATCTAAATGAAGTATGTTATTTAGTTATTTACGTTTAAAACAGAGACTTTGAAGAAATTAGTAATCCTTAGTAAAAGATTGCTTTGACGATTCATTACCTAAATACGTACCGTCAGCTCATATTCCGGTGACATTTGACCCGAAGCATTTCGAGCAGCACTACAGCGAACTTTATCGCAAGGCTATACAGCTCAAAGTCGCAATGTGCGAAATATTGGGCGTCATATGAATCGAAGAATCTTAATAATGCGAGCACATGGACCTTGATATTGCGATCAGATTCCAACACAACAGTAATATAGGTAATTTGCTTTCGAGTTCAGATGTTAAGATTTGGATTTGGCTGGGCAGAAGATTTGAGAAAAAAAATTGGTTGCCTGTAAAGTCGGTATACGGGCGAAAATTTTACGTGAGAACGACTTTGAGTGGTAAAATAATTTTACGGAAGGGACGCGTGCCTTTCACTTTTTATGTCTGTCTCTCTCGCTCTTAGGCGGGCTAACCATGCCCGAGTGGAAGGGACGCGTGCCTCTCACTCGCTCTCGTTGTGAGCGCATAACGTGAGCGGAGCGTAACGCAGTTTCTTGAAGCGTCACCCGGCAAACCATTTTTATAAGACGTTGTCACGTCAAAAATGGCAGTCATAGGAACTGCCAATAGAAGTGAAAACTTATAACTCAGAATTTCATAGATTACTTTCGAAACTACGCGGGTGAAACCGGAGGGCGTGGCCATGAGCTTGGCCCTGGTTCCAAGTTTACCCGAAGATTTCTTATCATTCCAGAGCGTGACGCTCGAATTCAATTCAGAGCCCACGAAAAATTTGTCCGTGGCGCGCCAAAAGATGTTTTCACTTCTATAAAGGAACTGTACGCATCAACTATTGTACTCATAAGTATTTGTATGTCTACTGTGCAATAATAATAAAACCTACTAATTACTAATATTACAAACGCGAAAGTTGATGTTTGGATGTCTGTAGCTCAATCAAGTCGGAACGGTTGGACAAATCAGGTTGGTTGAGTTTGGAACGCAGTTAAAATATCTACTGTCTGGAATAGCACATAGACTACTTTTTGCCGCGGTAAAATCATGGGAACTACACGGTTATAACCGCGACGCGTTGTTAGTAAATCCTATTAATATTATAATGTCCATGTTTGGATGTTTGTTGCTCAGTCATGTTTGAACGGACCGTGTTGAAAGGAACTCAGAATCGTCTAGAATACCTTTTATCACGGGAATGTAATTGGAGCAGGAACTGCACTACTTGCAATAAATAAAAGCTTGATTTAAGTTAAAACCAATGTTCTCGCAAACAAAACCAAAAAACGATGAAAACAACAAATTCCATATCTGTACAAAATTACCGGGTCCGTCGGCCGGCAAATTACAATAGCGTAACTGTTTGTCGGGTACGTGGAGTCATGCTCAATCAATGGGCATCATGAGATCATGACGTCGCGGCGTCGGGGACTGACGGCCTCGGCTTGCCCGCCGCGGAAGGCTGAACACGGGATGACGCTTCACAGGTCATGATATTAACTTCAGTGTATTAGTTTTAGACTAAATGGTTTGAATAAAATAGTCATTATTTTATTCAAACCATCGATATAAACCAACCGATGTGCCCTGAAAAACTTTTTTTTAGATGACGCTAGAAGCTTTGTCTGCACCTGTCAGCATTTTGTAATTTTATCCTCAGAAAGTGATCCTAAACCTTATAACAAAAATTGGATCGGAAATTTAGCGCAAAGTTGACCAAAATAACCTTTATTGGCCTGCTAGGAAGATTGGGTTAGTACGAACCTGCGCCTTCTGCACTATTATGGCCCAAAGTTGAATAGACAATAAAGGCAACCTGAGGCCAACTGTCATAAGTACCTTTCTAAAAAATACCAGTAGTAGTTTTGTAATGCTAGGACTCCTAGCAAAGTCCGCCTGGGGAACTACCTTTGCCAGTTACTCTACCGCCAAACAGTAATGTGAAAACATTACTGTGTTCCGGTTTGAAGGCCAATGTTTCCAGAGAAATTACAGGGCTTAGAGATATAACATCTTAGATCTCTGGGTGATGAGCGCAGTGCAGTGTTAGATAATGATTTGGACTCTTCATGTTCCAATAGCTGCGTATCACTGTGCTGTTATGTGGCAGGCATGTTGCTTACCATCAGGCACATGTCCTGCTCGTCCCGTCACTTCTTATTTAAAAAAAAATTGTATCAAGTCACGAGTCTCATACTTTTCAATACGTACTTTTTTCGCTTGAAACGGTCCTACCACGGTCAATGGGCTCCGTACGATACGGTGTAGTGAGCAGATAGATTTTATAGATAGACCTTATAGATTTTTACGGCGGTGTTTGTAGCCTGTTCTTCATTGTCCATGACATTGATGCTAAATGAAGTGTCACTGCGATTGATGCTACGACTACAGTTAATTCTCAGCGTACGTCCATTTAAAACGACGTATTTGTGATATAAAAAAAAAAAAAATTGGGGGACAATTCACATAAAACACCATCTGACCCCAAACTAAGCAAAGCTTATAATACGGCGGCCAGCAAGCTGATATTAATACTTATATAGTTGTAAATACAAACTTATACATAGATCTTATTCTATGGGTGATAGAGTAAGATTCCAGGGCCGCCAGACGTCACGTATTTTCTGATGGATGAAATGTGGCCGACTGAGTAGAGTTAGTACGTACTAAGAACACATGCTTACCCGCTAACTTGCTTAGACGACCAATTTTGAGATATGGGGTCCAGAAGATACATTACTTCACGTATTTTGTGATAACTGATTTTCACGTATGTTATAGGCCATATCTTTAAAAATAAGGCCCCAATACTCTGAGACACTTTGCGTCGGCCGTTTCGCTTAATAGACCCCATATCTCAAAATTGGCCGTCTAAGCAAGTTAGCGGGTAAGCATGTGTTCTTGGTACGCACTAACTCTGCTCAATCGTCCACATTTCATCCATCAGAAAATACGTAACGTCTGACGGCTCTGGGATCTTGGACCAGACACAGTGTAAATATATGAATTCATCACGCAAATATTTGCACTGGGGTGGGAATCGAACCCACGACCCTCGGCGTCGCAGGCAGATTTACTACCCACTAAGCCACGAGGCCAGTCAATTTTAGTTTTGTGGCTTAAGTAGATTAGAGTAGAATAGTATAAGTCACTGGCGTTAAATAGTTAATAAATATTAAATACATTGTTTATACCTGACGCCAAAATTACAGGGTATTAAATTGACGTGTCTCTCTCTCGCTTTCTGTGTGTGTGTCTGTGGCATCATAGTTCTGGAACGGATATTATACATTTTTGACAAAATCGTTTCAGCCGTTTCAAATTTAATAGATATTTCGTTAGCTGCGGTAGAAATCCTAGACGCATAATATGCCTTTTCTGTTTTACGTGCAAATGTACGTGTGACCTAGATTTAAAACAGATGCGTTGGGAGTTGTGAAACGATTTTCCTTACGGCAGACTTGATAGGGATTTTGCTGTGCGACCGAACTGAAAGAAATATGCTAAAACCGCAACAAAAGTACACGTCGGAAGTGACGTTTAAAAACTGACTGTGATCAGTGTTGCCAACTTTATTTTTCAGATGATCGTACCATCATACTAAAATTAAATCGTATGTATAATATCTCTGAAGGAACTTAGCTCCAATCTATATATTACTAGCGGCCAGTTCCGGCTTCGCTCGGATATTGTCATATAAAGACTATTTGATCGAAATAAAAACTATCCTATCTTTCAAGTTGGATTAAGCTGCACACGGTGTGCAAATTTGATTTAAATCGGTTTAGAAGTTTAGGAGTCCATCACGGACAAACATCGTGACAGGAGATTTATATATATTAAGATGTGTATACTTGTTATAAATACATATGTATGGATGTTAATATGTAGTTCCTAATGGCATAGACAGCAAAAAGGTCCAAAGAAAATCTTCTCATAATCTTTCTTCAATAGTTTATGTAGTCACCCATACCCATTCAATAAATATAATATTCTTCCCTCTCGTATCATGGTTTTGTTGTCGAGTGCGAAATCTAGGCTATCGGTTTACGTGAGCCCGGGCTTGCCATAAATCTTATCGTTTCCGACGATTACGACCCATTGTTCTGTGCAGTTTCTTTAATGATTGAAGCGCCTCCATCGACTGCAGTTGCGCTGTCACGATGTATAAAACAGCCCATTAAATGTTCCCACTGCTGGGACTCGGTCCTTCTCTCTCGAGGAGAGCGAGAATGGGGTCAGGAGAGAATAACACCAGACGAGAAAGCGATCATGTGTAAACCTATAACAGTTTTTTTAAATCTCTCCGAAAAAACCTACTTTAAATAATTAAAATTGGTTGCCTGTAAAGTCGGTATACGGGCGAAAGTTTTACGTGACAACGACTTTGAGTGGTAAAATAATTTTACGGGAGGGACGCGTGCCTTTCACTTTTTATGTCTGTCTCTCTCGCTCTTAGGCGGGCTAACCATGCCCGAGTCGAAAGGACGCGTGCCTCTCACTCGCTCTCGTTGTGAGCGCATAACGTGAGCGGAGCGTAACGCAGTTTCTTGAAGTGTCACCCGGCAAACCAATTTATAAGACGTTGTCACGTCAAAATAAATGAGTAAGAATCACACTCGACAATATTTTTCGTGAAATCAGTTAAATGCTCTATTTTAATGAAACTGATAGGTAGTATGATTATGTTGTCCAGGTAAGCTAGTAGCAGTAAGTAGATTTTTGTTGCATGTTTCGATCAATTTTATATGCGACCACCTCTGAGCTACATATAATCTACCAAACAAAAAAAACTCATCACAATCTATTCACAATAGGCGGAGCTATCGTGTACACATATGAAACACATACAACCGGATTGAAAACCTCCTCCTTTTTTGGAGTCGGTTGAAAACGGACAGAGTCAAGGCTATAATCCACCACGCTGGCCTAGTGTGGGTTGGTGGACGCATGACTTCCGAACAGTTCTAGTAACTTGACAGTCTCTTCACGATATTAAAATTAGCATTAAGCACATGATTTCGGAAAGACAGTGGTGCGCGTGAAATTAGAACCAGGGGCTCCGGCAAGTCTACCGCCTAACTCTTCTGCTTTCTGCTATGCTTTGATTTGTGATGTCATCGACCAATTTGATAACGCCGATGAAAGCAGACAACTACTTCTGCTTTTAGTTCCACTGCATACGGAAAGCAGATGTAGTTGTCTGCTTTCATCGGCGTTATCAAATTGGCAGATGACGTCACAAATCAAAGCATAGCAAAAAGCAGGAGAGTTCGACTGCGTTTCCTCCAGAAATGTGCGAAGTTGCGTAGCGAGGGACATGTTTGTAAAGAACCAATACTATTGCTTCATTTACCTCGCCTCGGTCAGCACAGATTTGGTGGAAACGGCTCATCGGAGCTAGATTTTTGCGCATACAAAACAAACGAGGGATGTGTGTGAAGATTGTGTTGCGAGGTTTGCGACATACTGTACCATTCAGTCTATAGACGGAGTTTACACCACACACTATTCACAGCTCCGTTACACATCCTCGTACGACACATTTTCCTCGCACAGCTTTGGTGGAAACCTCCAGACATTTTCACAGCACACCTAGTAGACATCCTCGTACGACACACTTCCCTCGCTCATCTCTGGTGAAAACACAGCTTTAGACGGTAGACCTGTGGATCGGCAGTTGCCGTTGTCGCGTCTAGACCAGCCGTAATTGTCTCGATGCAGCTATTGTTATTAAACATCGATTTCTGCAGCTTTACGTAAGAGATCGACTGGAACTTGCGAGACGTGAAATCGCGCCTGACGTCATTAGGAATTTCACCGAGACACTTGGCACAGTAAAAGAAATCAAGTTATTTTGCTAAGGTATCCTATTTACAATTTAAATGTATATCAAAAGCAATTATGCTATATTACTTTGCGTTATTGCTTATTATAGCTGTGTTATAGTTTTAAGGGCATTGTTTCTATAGGAATTACAGGGCAATGAGATCAATCATCTTATCTGTCGGGGACGAGCGAAGGTCATCAGGCATCGAATCGAACTCTTCATGACCAAGCACGAGCAAGCGCTACCTTGTATAGGCAAGTCCACCAAGACCAAGGCGCAAGTCTAGATCGTCTCATCACTCTATCATACAAAAAAGTGTCAAGTATGAAAAAAAACGCTATTTCAAATATAGCGAGTAGGTGGTACCTACTTGTATACGTAAAATACACTTAAGAATTAGAGATTAACTTGGAATAAGTAAGAATCATCGTTCAAAGAGAGAGTTTAGTTGTTAGCATAATTAATAAGTTACTTGACATTTCGTTGTGTGATATTTACTTTAGTTTTGTTTCTTGTTAGTTTACTCATTTCCAAACGTGAAGTATATGAGGCTCTTTAAGATTTTCTAAAAGATGTTTGTTTGATCATCGTTGTAGTGATAGTAACAATGAAGGTAAATGCGAGGTCTTCGATGCGCAATTTGTTTTTTCTCACTCGACACTGTCTAGCTCTACATTAAACAAAACTTGTGTAATTCGTTTAGCTGGTTTCTGAATAAGGCCGCCATTGTGGCGTTAGTACATCAAATGTTTACCTAGATACCTGGAAGATACCGAAGTACTCTCGATTGGAAGATACCGAGATGTTACCATCGCGAAAAACTCACTCAGGCTAAGTATTCTACAGCCTAGACGGCCTTATCATAAAAATAAAGTCAAACCTCGTTCGTGTCTTTGGATGATCAACCAATCCACCAACCAAAAACCAATGATACAATGTCGCTCTTTCGACCTACGAGCAGTCCAGTAATATGTAATTTCTTTTAAATAGAGTGACGAGACGAGCAGTGCATGTGCCTGATGGTAAACAGCATGTCTGCCACATAACAGCACAATGACTCGCAACTATTGGAACATGAAAAGTCCAAATCATTACCTAGCACTGCACTGCGCTCGTCACCCAGAGATTTGAGATGTTATATCACTAAGCCATGTAATTTCTCTGGAACCATTGCCCTTCAAACCGGAACACATCTTACATATTCTACAGCCTAGACGTTCTTATTATAAAAATAAAGTCAAACCTCGTTCTTGCCTTTGAATCATCAACCAATCCACCAACCAAAAACTATAGAAACAATGTTGCTCTTTCTACGAGCAGTCCGTATGTAAATGGTTGGTAATAGAGTTTTTTATATCTATATGTTTTATTATTACCTATCCATCTACTTAAGGCAACATTTTGCTAAACATAAATACTATCTGCTATCTACATTGATGGATAGTAAAAACATAATAGTTTGTGTATTCATATGCAAAGTCAAATGATGCATGACGAATCTAAAATAGTTGGAATTTCTTACTGGGCTTTCGTGCATACATCAACACATCGCAAATGGTATAACCGTTCTTTTGTTTTCGCGTCTATTGCTTAGTAAATTAACAAAATTACATTAAAAAAAATAACACTAAAGATACTATTTTATGATATATTTGTTACTACGAGCAACACAGCTTATTATACCATAGCAGCATAATCACCCCACTTTGTGTTTCCTCTGCTGGGACTCAGGACTCTTCTCTGCCAAAGAGAGAGAGAGAGTCAAATCCACCACACTAGCAATGTGTAATTGGCTTTATATTTACAGTTTAAAGGAAAAAAAAAATTGTTTTAATGAGATCTTCCTTGTTTGAAGTCGTTAAAAAGGAAAAATTACTTATAACAATCAATTACAGTAACTAACTGTACTCGGCGCCGTTTCCGTTCTAAGATCAATTACGTAATTAACTTAAGGCTAGGTGAATGTCGGTCATAAAGTCATCGTTGATTTAATTGACACGCCGTGACTCATTCGATCGCTGATTGCTTGCACATGACGCTGAGCTTACACTGGAAACATCCTCTTGCCAATCTGAATGTGTAATTTGTGTTTTGGTTTCACTTTCCGCTCTCTGTGGTTTGTTTTCGTTAAATTGTCGTTGTTGTCTTTGACTGGTGCATTCATAATAGGGATGTTAACAATTTTTAGGAACTGCTTTTATTTTGAAGATTGACCCTTGTTTACCGTAAAAAATATCGTTTTATTTCAAAATATTAGTATTTTCGATGAGTAAATATAAAGTATTAGACTAATTTTGAGTTTTGCCGCTAAAACACTAACGACTGACATGACGTCACTAGTCGCAAAACATTGGTCGCGATTCATCACTGTATGTCCAGTTTATGTGTTTTCTTATCATTACTTGAATACAAACAATTAAAATCGTCGCTAAGATTGCAAACTGTAATAAAAATGCAGAAAAGTAAACAGTTTCGACAGTTTGTTTTGCAACTAGTGACGTAATAATTCATATTGGTGTTTCCAGTCACTTGACAACAGATTAAAAATATAGCGTTTAAAATAATCAATACATTAAACATTAATGTGTGATTAGTGTTATCATCCCTATTCCCGAGCGTAGAGAGATAGATAGATATTATTGTATATACCATAAAAAAACCTATATAGCTATATAGGAAAAGAAAAAATGGAACAAATAGAAATCTTTATTGTCAGGAAAATGCAACTGTAACCAAACCACAAAATAAATAAATTTGGTGGACAATTCACACACAACACCATCTGACCCCAAACTAAGCAAAGCTTGTACTATGGCGGCCAGATAGCTGATATAATACTTATATAGTTTTAAATACATACTTATGATAAATAGAAACACGCAGACACAGTGCAAACATTTGAATTCATCACCCAAATATTTGCACTGGGTGGGAATCGAACCCACGACCCTCGGATTCGCAGGCAGAGTTACTACCCACGAGGCCAGACAAAAATACCTAATGTTACATACACAAAACATTATGTTTCTAGATTTAACCTTTGGCCTCACACTAGGCTCGGTGGCCCGTGCTGTGAAAGCCTGGGAACGAAAAAGTATAATACAGAGTAGAGTTTGGCTTTCAATCGGCAGCTTTATCGCTAAAAGTGATATCGTGTATCCCTACATTTCTAAAGAACCCGGAAGGTCCCCACCTTCCGGGTTCTTTAGAAATGCAATTGCATTTCATGATCATAAGCTTATATTATCTTCCCACAGTCGGCCATCGCTTATATTTGCGTAATCCGTGAGTAAGTGAATACGGCGGATAGTAAACAAACTATGTATTATGATTTTTGGCTCGCGTATGCTGTGAGTTGTTGAAATAACAGAGATAGTGAGCATACTATCATACTCAACCATTCCTACTTGGTTTAGCAAATGGTAACCCTATTTCCTGTAGGAATAGGCAAAAATACCCCGATCTGATATCAGTGTAAGGCGCTGAACTGATTGCAAACAAATTTTCAATCGCAATAGACATTATTAACTCGCTTCCCATTTCACTTTCTGGTATTTTTTCACAGCCCATTGTGTGATTGTGCGTGTATTATACGAAAATATTTCTCCATTGTATTCGTTTCTCCCAGGACATGAATAGAACGCATTTCAGTTCGTGATCTATCGTTGAGACGAAGCGCAAGTTAAGCCTTGGCGTTTATTAACACTGCTTCAATTTGCAACATAGTACCAATTCAATTAAACGCAGGTGTTCCTTTATTCTCTAAACGTTTTACGAACTCAAAACATACTCGCAGACCACGCTTCAGTATGAATGAAAGGAAACTCTTTATTGTTCACACCATTGATACATACATACAACATTGAAAAACAACAACACCAGTGAAACAAATGGCGGGCTGAAAGTACTTACTTCCAGGCTAATGAGATGGACAAAAATCTAGTAAAAACTCATACCGTACTGGTCAGTATGAACTGACGCGATCTGCGCTGGTTCTCTATTCTGTAGTATTTTGCGGACATGAAACATTGAACATACTAGAAACTTGCCCAATATACAAGAGGTTGTAGTAAGCGAATTTTTTTATTGTGTACACAAAGTTGGTTTACGTTTGTCCACGATTTGCTTGTTGTTAGGTTGTAACATTTTTGCCTGAAGGGTTTGCTTGAAAGTTTAGAACTTTAAACAAACAATACGCTTACCATGGTATGTTTATAATGTACAGGACTTAACCACGATTTAATTCATTGTTCAAATCGCGAAAGCTTAAAAACAATACCATGGTAGGGTATGACTTAATTTTGTGACTTGCGTGCTCTTCTTAATTGGAGGTTAATGCATTTTAGCCTTTTAAGACTATATATGTAGTTAGTTGAGCCCATTATAAGGCAAACTTCCATAGGTTCTTTAAACATTATCTTATGGGTATAGAATGTCCGATCAGGTTATTTAACGTAGGTTTACGCTTGACCGCCATATCGCCTGATGTTAAGCGACGATACGGTACATGACGGAGCGTACTTACCTAAAAGACACCGAATCACTCTCATTAGAAAACACTAAGGTTTTACTAAAGGTTGTGTAATTTAGCTATTACAGAATACAGAGCTTGCTTTACCCAGGAAATCGTGACAATCGTCTTTACAGCCTTTAGCTGGGTCTTTGGCCTTCGATCCACTATCACCTTCGGACTAGTCAATTGTTTGTAATCTACGTCCTTTTCTCAAAACTAAAGGACTTTACTCTTCGTCCGCTTCCTAGTCTTTTGTTGTTTACTTCCTAAATTATTGCATAATAGAACAAAGTAAAGCCAAAACGGTGCAAAATATATACTGTTCCATACAATAAAATCGACAACATAATAGGGGAATATGCATGCATTTTTTTATATTTTTAATTCACTTTTTACATTATTATAAAACAATAAAAAATATAAATACTCTTGTAAATGTACAAATTGATTTTTAAAATAATATTTAAAATATCGATATAATTTGTCCAGTTTAAACGCCGCCATCTTTCCCGCGCCTGTATGACGTCACAGGCCACGACCTGTGTTTGTTTACTACAAGTGTTGCAGTTACTTTGTACCGATTTTTGAGTTGTGCTAGCTAATCAAACGATGGAGAACACGACTTTTCTCTCTAACACTACTAGCTCAGTACGAATATCGACACCGTTAAAGCAGAAAACATGCCATGTGACGTCACATTTGGTTTCCACAGATAATGATGCGTTTCGCAAACTTGAATTTCCCGCGCCTATTTTGCACTTTTTAAATAATATTTTTTATAATTAATAACTAACTAAATAATAAAATAATTGTTTTGGCATAATGGCGGGACATTAAGGATTCTACGAAAAAAAAAATCAAGCCTATTTAAACTACATGCATATTCCCTATTATATGGAACACCCGATTTTTTTTTTGTTATCCCTATTTTGTTGTCATAGTTATTGATGATAAACTGTCAGCTTCAACTCGGTAATATTTTTATTTTGGTACTTTAAAAGGGCTACCTTTTTACAATATAGAAGACTAATTTAAGTAAAGTTTATGGAGTGTAATCACTCATTAAAATGTTTTATCTCTAACGCTTGGGCTTTGTTTGAACATCCCTCACAAAACATTAACTACCCCACAAACTCAGAAAAGCTTGTATTATCTAAAAAAGCTTCCAGATAGGTTACTGTTTCTTCTACGTAAACATGCTCCATCTTAGCCCGCATCGTTGTTTTACATCAGACAAGATGGTGCACTAGCGCAAGCTTATCTTCAGTACAAAAAAGTTGAAGTTAATACTTTCTCGTTTTTGTGTTTGTCATCCTGAACCACTTTTCTTGCCTCACTGCCTCGTCACGGCTGTATTTATGTTCGTCAGTGTTGTGATAATCTGCCGGAATGGCCTGCCTATCTGTTTCCTGCTTTTCGGATATTCGTGAGGATTGAGCGACCTTGCCTCGAATCTGTACAAATGTTTTCGTTGTAGATTATAAATGAAGTCATGCTTAAGTACATAATGACTGTATGTGTCGTACGTTTTATAATTATTATTTGCGAGTATTTAGTTTATGGTTAGACACGATTTATTTCTTTGATTTAATTAACATTAAATATGCGAATGTTTAGATGTGTGTTACTCAAAGGCGTTCGAACGCTTGAATACATGCAAAATCTGGAACACAGGAAATTGAAGTCTGGAGTAACCACATAAAGAACTTTTCATAAATTCATCAAAACAAAACATCTTATATCTCATAACTGGGTAAGTAGGTACTTTTACTAAGCAGATCTAAATTATCCATAGACCGAAGAAGATCTAGTGAGAATCCAGATGATCAAACCATGATGGCAGAGGCCAGTGAGAAGCTCAAGCTACATCGCCATTAACACGTTGAATGGCAATGTGTCGCATCGACCAAGCGCTCGGAAATGTCTTTGATGCATATAATTATGTCGAGGTATGCCTAACCCACTGAATTGTACCGAGTAGCGAGTAGATACACTATTCGTTTCTACCTTCATATTAAGATATCTTAAATCGTGGCCCTCAGTTGTTCAACTGAGACTGTCGCGATCCGCTAGACTACATCACAATATATCTTTCTCGGCGCGCATTTCTTGATTGGCCTGTCTAATGCCTGCCATATAACTTAATGCTTAAAGTGTTGCCCGGCCCAACAAATCGATTTCAATATCCACTGAAACCGTTACTTCCGAAAGCGCGGTGTTGCCGTGGATTTTAAAAAGTTGTTTTTGAAACATAAAACCGCATGTTGGGCTAGCTTCCGTCTGCAAGTGATCTTGATTATCTTTGTTGTACTTGGATTGTCTTATGAGAATATGGATAATTTAGATATTATGCTTATATGGATTCCGAGAGCAAGCAGCAAATTTTGGGTAGGTTTTTGAACAAACTGCTCGACATATGTATCTTGCCCATTCTAACCTACGGTGCACAGACTTGGTCATTAACTAGAGCTCAGTAGTTCCGCCTCGGAGTTTGTCAACGAGCAATAGAACGCAGTATTTTAGGTATTAAAAAAAAAGACCGTGTTCGCAACACCATACTACGTTCCATTACAGGTGTAACAGACGTAGGATTTAGGTCTGCCAAGCTTACATGGGAGAGGGCGGGTCATGTGACAAGAATGCACCCCGATCGGTGGGCCAGGGTTTCTACAGAGTGGACGCCATCGGTCAGTCGACTCCAGGATCGTCCCCCAACGCGATGTAACGACGAGTTCGGAGCGTTTAAAAATGATTGGACGATGGCAGTTCAGAACCGGATAAAGTGGAAAGAATTAGGCAGACCTTTGCCCAGCAGTGGGACAACTGAGGTTAAATAAAAAAAATTAGACTAGCTGTAAACTCGGCACATAGCTCTCCTATTAAACCCCAAGACGGAGATGCAGAGCTGGCTGGTAAGTAGCTGGCAAAATTAATCAAATACCTACTACTACCTACCCAAATACCTACCCAAACTTTACATCTCCAAACCATACTGAACATTTTACCAAGATATTTATCATTGACGACAATGTGTCATCGTGTACCTAATATTGTGGTTACAAACTTTAAGTTAACGCATGTTTCTTTGTAGTCCGAAGGTCGTATTTAACAAGTTTCGTCACAAACGATTATTTTCGACGCTACTGTATGTGCTAGTTATGCTAACACTTACGACATCAGTAGCTCATCGTTCTTTATGAATGCCCTATAGGGCTCGGAGGTCGTAGAAATCGAAACACAGGTGTTAATTGAATATTGTTGACGCATTTTCACAATCTTAATACTTTTTTGTCACTTCCGGGAAGTGCTTACCACGTAAGGAGTTTTCTAATTTTCTTATTTTCTTAACCATAAGAGGTTTTCACTTACACCCGTGAATAGGCATCTTTGCATCGAACTCTTAAAAACGGCAGAAGCGGCAAACGCGCTTCTAATATGGCGATGCAAAATCAGGTGACGTCTCCTGATTTAGTCTCAGTCGCAACAAGGAGTTGTGTACGTTCGCTGATAATTCAATTTTCATCAAACAAATTTTCGCCACGTTATGTTGTCTTTAGATTATAGCATACCTCATCTTCGTTTCTTTAATTATGAATTATATCGATGCATCTTTTAAGATTTGCAGTGGTAGTTGTATTGAGTGGTATTGTCACAACGTGTGCTTAAATAATTATTCCTTCTAACTTTTGAAAAAGTTTGATTTGACAAATTTTGCGTGCCGATTGGCTATGGAGTTTTAGTATTTATTTCATATTTAAGATCCTTTTGTTAGTATTTTCGCAAATATAATAGATAGTATAAATTATAATTGGACGATAGTGCTTACCTTGAGCAAACCAATTTATTCTCGACTTGAAGAGACCAAGATTTTACTGAGACCTTCTATAATTCTATATAATAGGTATTACGTGAAGAAGCGAAGTCAAACGTAAGCCAGTAAAAACAATTAAAATTATTTTCACAAATTGTTGTCTTATATTTACTATTATGTATGTGTAATTTTATTTTATTTGAGTTATTACGTATCTATACTAAATTTATAAACCCGTAGAGGATTTTCGTTTAAATGCACTAATCTCAGGAAATACTGGACGGATTTCAAAAATTCTTTCGGCGTTGAATATTTTTACGTGATCCCCCAAGACTATATTATAATACAAGTATATTATGTACCACAGGCGAAGCCGGGTCGGGCCGCTAGTTTTTGTAATAAGATAAAACTTTGGTTTGACATTATTGTTATGTTATCGCCAGAAACTAAACCGTAATACGAGGGTCAAACTGAAAGTTCTTAGAAAATCAAAAACTGATTACATTAGCCAGTTATTAGTTTTATTATATCTTTTCAAAATATTGTCCATTCACGTCAATACACCGCTGCATGCGATGGAACCACTGGGAAAAGCACTTTGCCCACTCGTCCTTAGGGGTCTCTTCAATGGCATCGCGATACGCAGCCACCGCTTCTTCAGCATTCATAAACCGCTTTCCTTTAAGTTTTCTTTAATTTTGAAAAATAAATAAAAATCACAAGGCGCGAGGTCGGGGCTATACGGCGGGTGACCCAGTAATTCAACGTTTGATGTCGCCAAATAGTCGATCGTTCGCTTGGCGGTGTGCGATGAGGCGTTGTCGTGGTGAAGGAGGATCCTACTGCGAGGTCGTTTCTCTCGAACTTTTCCAAGACAAGTGGCAAACAATTGGTAGTGTACCATTCTGCAGAAACTGGTTTTGATCCTCTAACACAATTGTTGCGAAATGACCTATCCTTCCAAAGAACGAGGCCACCATTTTTCCCCACACTTCGATCTCTCTTCACTTTAGTTGGCAACTCCTCGAAAGGAAACACCCACTGAGCAGATTGTCTTTTGGTTTCAGGATCATAACAGTAAATCCAGCTTTCGTCACCTGTTAGTATGTCGAACACAGCATTTGAGTCACCTCCGTTAAATCTTTCAATCATTTTACGGCACCAATCCACACGATGGAGTTTTTGAGCCTCAGTCAAATTATGAGGTATCCACCGGGCGCAAAGCTTCCTGACCGCTAAATGTTCGTGTAGGATTTTGTGCACTTGACTCATACCGATGCCTAAGCTTGTCCGAATCTGCTTATAGGTCACTCTTTTGTCAGTCTCTATCATACGCCGCACAACACAGATGTTATCTTCAGTCGTCGCCGTAGAAGGCCGTCCCCTCACGTAAATCATCAGTGAGATTAGTGCGACCACATTTAAACTCATTAAACCAGTTGTAAACAGTCGCACGAAATGGGGCTTCATCGTGAAAGGCCAATCGTAGTCTATCACAACTTTCTTGTTGACTTAAATGACATCGAAAGTCATGAAAGAAAAAGTATTTTACATAAATACACGGTTAACTCACGTATAATGTAGTCAGTCCAGTCCGACTCAAGTTTCGATCGCGTCCGGCATTCTTTTTCAAGGAGAGTGCGCGCGCGGGTTCGCAGCTCGTTTAGCACTGCGGGCAGCCGCACGGCGCGCACGCAAGATCAACGGTTGTTGCGGGGGTGCAGGTGAGGGGGTGCGGGAGGGGCTGCGCCGGTGTACTCTGGAACTCGTCGTCGCTGGTGAGCTGCGCGTCGGGAATATTGCAGCACACTGAGCTCACTGTGTCCTCACCACTAGTCTGAACACACTGCTGAGCCTTTTGGAGGCAAGGTTTCCAAGCGGGTGCCACATGGCATCCACCATCTCTGTTAAACGTCGGACGCTTACCGATTTCAATGGCCTCCCTGACTTTACGGGGTATAAAGACTTCTCACTAGCCAGGACCTCTCCGCCTTATCAAATCGAATGAAGTGTTGAGCGTCCGAACAGAGAGCACTCCCACCACCGCAGAGCTGTTGCCATCCAAATTCTTGATCGCGCGTATGTGTTCCGTAAGCCTCACACTTCATTCGATTTGATAAGGCGGAGGTCCTGGCTAGGGAGAAGTCTTTTATACCCCGTAAAGTCAGGGAGGCCATTGAAATCGGTAAGCGTCCGACGTTTAACAGAGATGGTGGATGGCATGTGGCACCCGCTTGGAAACTTTGCCTCCAAAAGGCTCAGCAGTGTGTTCAGACTAGTGGTGAGGACACAGTGAGCTCAGTGTGCTGCAATATTCCCGACGCGCAGCTCACCAGCGACGACGAGTTCCAGAGTACACCGGCGCAGCCCTCCCGCACCCCCTCACCTGCACCCCCGCAACAACCGTTGATCTTGCGTGCGCGCCGTGCGGCTGCCCGCAGTGCTAAACGAGCTGCGAACACGCGCGCGCACTCTCCTTGAAAAAGATCGCCGGACGCGATCGAAACTTGAGTCGGACTGGACTGACTACATTATACGTGAGTTAACCGTGTATTTATGTAAAATGTGTAATAACCACGTTAGTTTTCATACTAAACCGTAATATTATACCAAACTTGTTGATCTCGTCTTACAATTCTAGTTTTACACAATAATCATTAAAAACAATACTAGTTCTAGAAAAACATTCTTACTTATTTTTGCTTTTTGCGCTAATCACTTCAATAAATCAAGCTAATGAGGCACAATTCAAGAGTACAAATTATTGCTTTTCCAGCAAAAATTCAGTGCATTTCGATAGGAATGTACCTAAAATCTTAGTTTTCTTTAAACTACCTATTGTTTAGGTTTGAGGAATCCTGAAAATTCACTCTATTCTAGTCCTGTAGTCCAAGCTTTGCTTAGTTCATGAGCGGATATTGCTGTGTATTGGATATTTGTGAACTGTGAATTATATTTTTATTTTATCATGATTTAAGTAGTTAAGTTATGAATTATAATAAAGTTTGATCCATGATCGATAAATAATGTGACCCACATAAGAAATGAATACGTCTTCAAGTCGAGAGTGAATATCAAAATTCAAATTCAATTTTTTTTATTTATTCAAAAATACAAGGAAAATAAATGAAGTTACACATTATCATAGTTTCAATAGAACAATAGCAGTGATCAGCATAGTTAACTTCATTTAGGAGGTGTACCCTGCATCCCACACTAGGGGTGTCCTGTGTTGTGGGATTCAGTGGGATTCAGATTCGGTTCCTTATACGTAATCAAGCTCCATGATAGGCCTCATTGTCACCGCATCAGGCAAAAACTTATATTAAGTAGAATTAATTCATGATAATGACGAAAACAACCCATTTCGTACTGATTAAGATCATTCTATAGGTATACCTCGCCTCGCTTCACCTTGTATATGCACACATATGTAAGCGAATTTCCTTTAAGCTGGTTGCCTAGAAGATATTGCTCTCAGCAATAAGGCCGCCATTTATGGCGCTCTGTACTTCTTTACTGTAATTTTTCTGATTTTTATTTTTGTGTCACAATAAAGAGTTATGTATCTATCTAGGTATATGCAACTTCTATGTTTTTAGCTTGCATGTTCTAAAATTATCTTCGATCTAGGCTTAATAGCAAATTATATAGACACCAGGCTATCTATCATCAAACGGCGGCTTTCCCATCTAACCTCCCCGCAAACCAGTAGCTGCATTACCGACTTTCTTTGGTTTTTATCGGCGGATGCCTACGATTGCTTATGTGCATTAATTGAATGCTTAGTAAACACTTCCCATTTAATAGACTGTTATTATTCTTGTCTTAGTTAAAAAAACAACATTGGACCGGTGTTCCATTTGTACCTACCATATTTTCTAGATTTCTAATTGGATAAAGCTATTTCTTTAATAATCAATTTCGTAAAAAAGCTCCTAAAACGTTAGAATGTACCTACTTACATATATTTATTATGTCAATATATAATATAGCAATCTCTATCAGAAATACAATTTTTTTCATTGCTGTTTGTAGCTATGATAAGATGATATAAAACATTTTAAAAGTTGACCCATACAAACTGGCCTCTGCGAGAGGCATGCAATATGCCTGGCAAGACAAATTTGTTCTAGTCTTAATTTAGACAATGAAAAAAAGTTTTAATTTTGAAATGTTTAAATAATAGTCAGCTGATTAAAAGTCTTGTTCTTCCTCATCTTCTTTTCATTTAGTTTTTCATTTGGTTTTTGTTTAGTTGTGTTATATATCATCTGATTCTTCATCTTCTATTCATTTCTGGCTTCTATTTGGTTGTATAATATATGTCTGTTAGGTTAATATAACGTCGTTAGATTATAATCTGACGGCTTTTACATTTTTACGGTGATACATATACATGTAACATATACAAACTCAGATTAACATACAAAACAATTGAATCCGTGGTGGCGTAATGGCGAGAATTTTCGGTTCGTAAAGATCGTAGGTTCGAATCTCGTCTGTGCCTCTAATCATTTTACCAAGTTCTGATGTTCAGGTTTGTCCTCACGATTGGCTTTAACGTAGATTGATTAACATAGTGAGTAAACCGACCCTAAAAAGACATTTCGAGGACATAAGTCATCATCCCAACGGCCCTTCTACCGCCTAACTAAATCTAAAAACTAAAGCTTTAAATAAATACATATTGGTGGACAAATCACACACAACACAGCTTTGGCTTTGCTATTCTGTTTCTATAATTTCAAGCGAAAAGAAAAAAGATAGTTTTAAAGTTTCAGTTAGGAAGTACGACTCTCCGCTTTTGACTAGCTTGGTAGTAGGAGATCCCGCTATACAACGACCTTCATCGAGCTGTTTATTGGATGAAAAGTATTTTATATGTCAACAAATGTATAGCAAATGGTTTGCCTAAAAAAATTCAGTCCAGAATATGATTAATTAGCATTTAATTATTTTTTTAGATTTCAGTAGAAATGATAAAATTTTAGAAAAAACTGTATTACATAACTTATTATTTTGGCTTCATTACTCTATGCTTACGAAATCTCATTACGAAATTCAATCCCTAAGGGTGTAAAAACGGCATGGAAGTTTGTATGAAACATTTTATTCCTTAAACGTATTCGCACAAAACTTCGCACGAATTGAGCATGATCTAAATAATGAATTATGTATTACAGTATTTTTCAAAACTCAACCTCCAAAGGGGTGAAATAAGAGATGAAAGTTTGTTTGAAACTTTTTATTATTTGAAAATATTTGCATGAGATTTCGTAAGCACTGAGTAAAGCCAAAATAATAAGTTATGTTATATAGTTTTTTCTAAAATTCAATCAATTCAAGTGAAATATTTGAAAAATTATTTTTTATTGCTAGTTAATCATTTCTGCACTGATATTTTTTAGGCAACCCATTTGCAATATATTTGTTGACGTATTAAATTACATATAAAACACTTTTCATCCAATAAACAGCTCGGTGAAGGTCGTTCTATAGCGGGATCTTAGACTATGGTGTAATGTGGCTGTGTTCGCTGCTGTGCGAACATAATATTTATAGGGACTTGCTTATGCTTTAAGCCTGATCACTTGCTTAGTTGGTAGTATGTCTGCCTGCGAAGCCGAGGGTCGTGATCCAGTGCAAATATTTATACGATGAATACAAATATTTGCATTGTGTCTAGGTGTTTCTATGTATAATAAGTATGTTTTTGGGGTCAAAAAGTGTTGTGTGTGAAATATCTACCAATATTTATTTATTTAATCAGAAAATCTCAAGAAACGCATATAACCGCTCGCTATATTAAATGATTCATCCAGCTAGCATTTAAATTCGCATTTTTTTATCACCAATAAATATATTGTTTTCTTTGTTCCCAGTCGAGAACCCAAACTACGACCAGGGTTACTTCGGGCCATGGCGAGTGTGCAAGAAGCTGCTCTACAACAGAGAGAAATGCGGAACCGACGTGTCCAAATTCCAGCCATCGAGTAAGTTTTTACTATTTGTGTTTTAACCCCCCACGCAAAAAAGACGGCGTGGTATAAGTTTGATGTGTCTTTGTGTCATAGCCCCAAAACTATCTGATTGTTATCTAACCTATTATTATCGATCCCACAAAATATATAAATAATAATTATTATCTGAAATCGAAAACTTATGTAGTATTTGATTTATGATCGAACCACAATCAAGCTGCATCCAAATTCCAATCCTGTCCGTTTACTCGTTGCAATGTTTGCGCAAATAACAGCTAAACAATAAACATCTAAAAGTTTACATTTTAAATAATATTAGAATTTAGTGTGTTATTAAACATATCGATATTTCGATTCTTGCAACAGTGATTTCAGTCCGATCGTCCTTGATCCCATTCCTTAGACTGAAGACGCATCTGTTTCGAATTTAACTATCGAGTAATGACGCGTATCGAACGGGAATAAAGCTTCTGAGCCCTTATTCGCTACGAAATTTCGAAAAAATCCGTAGCAGCAAGTAACATATTATAAAAAAGTTCTTGTAGTTCGTTACTTTAATCAGTGTTTTAACAATAGTGAATTTATGAAGTATTAAAATAAAATTACTTACTAGATTTCATTCTAACCAATTTTCGTTGATAGTTTACATGGTAATGTACGTTCTACCTTTTATTTATTTTTTGTCATTTTCTTATTTTAGAAGTTACAGGGAGTGGCACATTTTACCACTTTGGAAGAGTCTCTCGCGCAAACTAAACGGTTTAGAATAAAAAATTGTTGGAAACCTCAATATCATTTTTAAATACCTATTTATAGATAACACACACGTATGGTTTTGATGGAAAAAATAATAATTTATTGTTTTTTTTTTCTATTTTTTGTATGAAAATCTTAATGCGGTTCACAGAATTCATCTACTTACCTAGTTTCAGTAGTATAGCTCTTATAGTTTCGGAGAAAAGTGGCTGTGACATACGGACGGACAGACAGACAGACATGACGAATCTATAAGGGTCCCGTATTTTGCCATTTGGCTACGGAACCCTAAAAATGATAAGAGTCAAAACTGTAGGAAATTTAATTTTAAACAGCTCAGTTAACAATTTTTGTGTAAAATTGAAAGTAAATGTAATAACACAAAAAATACCAGAGTAAAAAAATTCCGAATGAATAAATGAATGCTACTTTTTTGTTTTCGGGTCAAATAATATGAATTCAACTGGAACCAAGTTGTAGCAGGCGATTTTGATAGAATCCGAATAGTTCACTGTTACAGAATGGACGGGCTGTATACCATAAGTCCATAGCGCAGTAACCACTCAAAGCTTTTATGCTATGCTATAATGGAGTTTTCAATGGGAGAATTACAGTCGATTCGATTTCGTTATGATTCCGAAACCACTGCCCTCAATGTGAATATCGAATCTAAACGTATATAGAATGAATGTTTGTCTCCATGTCCTTTATAGAATCGTTAACTGTGCATTTGATCATGTCATCATGATCTTTAGCAAAGTTGTTGTCCATGAGGCAAATAAGGTCTGAGATGGTACGATCGATCTTCGGCAGGTGGCGAAGCAACGTGCGCAGGGTACAGCTGGTATATAATAAATATTATTGACATGTTCCGATTTAAAGGGTAATGCTTCCATGGAAATAATAGGACAAAGAGATAAACCATCTTACGTATCTGGCTAACGAGCGCAATGCAGTTCTTCGTAATTATTTGGACTCCTAATGTGTCAATTGCTATATGACATCGGTGTTATGAGCACGCTTATTGCTTACCATCAGGCACATGTACTGCTCGTCCCCTCATTCTATACTATAAAATAAAACCAAATAAATACAGCTAATAACACGTAAGATTCATTTTAAAATGAGGTTTTCTTTTCGCTCTGATGCGTTTCCCAGTCTACGTCATTGTAATTTGCAATGCAAATCGATCTTTAAGACACTGAAACAGTTTCGGTATTGTGACAATCATGTTTAGCTACCTAAATCTATAGTAATACTAGCGTCCCGTTTCTTCGCTCGCTTCGCTCGGATATTGTAATATAAAGACTATTTGTCGAAATAAAAAGTATCCTATCTTTCGAGTTTGATCAAACTGCACACGGTGTGCAAATTTGATTAAAATCGGTTAAGTAGTTTAGGAGACCATCGCGGACAAACAACGTGACGCATAATTTATATATTATACTAGCCGCCCGTCCCGGCTTCGCTCGGATATTGTCACATAAAGCCCATTAATCGAAATAAAAACTATCCTATCTTTTAAGTTGGATCGAACTGCACATGGTGTGCGAATTTTATTATAATCGGTTTAGTGGTTTAGGAGTCCATTGAGGACAAACATTGTGACACGAGATTTATATAAATTAAGATTAAGATTATAAAGCTGAACAAGTATTTTGTTTCAACGATCTAATCTCAGGAACTGCTGGACCGATTTCAAAAACTATTTCACCATTGGATATACCTTGAGTGCTATAGGTTATAATATGTACATTATGTACCACGGGCAAAGCTGGGATGGCATGCTAGTTATTACAGGTAGGTTATAAGCCGTGGTGGCTTAGTGGTTAGAACGATTTCACAATTTTGAGGTTGTGGATTCGTCTGCGGCGTCAGCCTGCTTTGGTCATATGTAGGACAAGTCATTAAAAAAAAGATGGCTGTCAGAACTGTTCTCAATCTATGTATGCCTAAGGTATGTTCGTAATTAAACTTAAGGCTTTGCATCTTTCACGCAAAGGTACGTCTAATTAGTCATACCCTTTTAAAAACAACTATGTTGTAACATGGTTGCCATAGTGACATGGCTAGTGGCTGAAACTAACTTGCCATTTTACTATCGTAGATTCCAGTCCTGTCTGCACTGTTGTGTTTTTCAAAGTCCAGAAATACGAAAACGTAGTGAAGAAACCGAAGCGTTTCAAGAAAGATAATCGCATCGCTCCTTTAGAATTAGTGACTTGAAACGGACGGAAAATGCAAGATATATGTGATTTAGTAATAATTCGCCGTATTTTTCGTTTATGCGTAAAAACTTAAAATTTGTTTGCCAAAAAAAAACGATGCTTTATAAATTAAAAACCGTATTTTGGCTGTGGTATGTAAAAAAAATGGTTTCCTAAATTTTTAGTTTAGCCACTTTACGAAATCTTGTCACGTGACTAGCTGTAGAAAAATTAAGCGATCTTACGCAATGCATGGTTTATGCTATGCTATATCAAGTAGCGTACCTAGTAACATGCGAAGTATACAAACAAACAAACAAACTAGGTCTATAATTCCACTCGCCTATTGATTTTCACTGGCCTTTCCACATTTTCACACGTACACAGTCGAAAAACCTGTTCCTTTATTGATCACAACAGAAGACACTAAAATATACAACAAAATTAAGGGGTCTGATTGTATATCGATACGGGGCTACGCACAACATCTGTACTAAGTCAAAAGGATCGCGTTCTACTAGTTAATATGTACATTTATCTTTATTGTTGTTTGTTGGTAAGACAACAAAATTATTTTAAAAGTAGACCCATGCAAACTGGCGTCTCCGTGACGCATGAAATACGTTTACCAATACAATTGTTTTAGTATAAGATACAAGTATAAACAAAAATAATAGTCGTATGTGGTTAAACTTAATAGATACACTACAATCACATTCAATATGTCACTGTCACAATATACTGTCACAATATTACTGGTCTTATAATGGCAGTCGAACTTATTACGCATAGAAACACCCCCAGACACTGACTAAATATGTGTAGTAGACATATACAGTACTGCTAGGACTCTTAGCAGAGTCCGCTTGGGGAAGTACCACACCTTTGCCAGTTATTCTACAGTAGAGCCAAGCCGTAAAGTGCAAATGCTACTGTGTTCCGGTTTGAAGGTGTCCGGTTTCCAGATAAATTACAGGGCTTACAGTTTATAATATTTTAGATCTTTGGGTGACGAGTACAGTGCAGTACTAGGTATTGATTTGGACTCTTCATAGTCCAATAGCTGCGTGTCACTGTGGTGTTATGTGGCAGGCATGTTGCTTACCATCAGACACATGTCCTGCTCATCTCGTTTCGTTAACAAATAAGATATTCATCAAACAGATATTTGTCCTGGGGAGGAATCGAATCCACGTCCCACGACTACGCAGGTAGACTTACTGCCAACTAACCCACTAGGCCAGGCAAGTTTTAAACAATATCTACGTGTTAGCATTCCAATTAATTTCCCTATTAATTAAAAAGTCCCTTCCGGCTTACATACGTACTGCGTAACCTTATATTGTGGCTGAACTATGCTGCCGTGTTCCAGGGGCATTCATTCCCTTCCCGTTTGACCTATTTTCTTTCGGCGACGCCCTTTCACGGAGTCCCTATGCTTGGCTTTTAATTGGAATGTTTGAAATTACCGTAAAAATTAGACTTAAAATTTTATAAGCAAGTAAACGTGTTGTGAAACAGTGCTATTTTTTTTTACTCCGAAAAAACAAGACTTATTTTTATGGTGGCAAATGACAATTTTGTTTGAATAGGCGTGTCGACAGGTCCTGCAATTATATTAAATTATTTGATATAATAACAGTATTTAAATAGAATAAAATGTGTACCAATTTAATTTTGATATTTTTTAGTTTAACTTACTTTATGATCATTCAAAGATGGATGGGCAAGTCCATTTTAAAAGTACGAAATTATTAAAAATGTATTTACCATTGGATAACCCATTCAATTTCAAGTCACTTTTGTTATGAAACCAGTTTCCTAAACGCAAAATTTAATATAGCTACCATACAAACTTTACGCGCGACGCATAGAAACTACGGCAATGTGACGTCACGTTTCTGTAGTGATTTGTATGAAGCGTTTTTGGGAGAGTCAAAAAATGAGATTTTAAAATCGTGATATCACGGGAAGTTTTTAAGACAACAAAGTAATTCTTTCACATATGCTTTAGTTATTGAGTACCCTTTTGAGGGCACATTAAATAAAAAATGAGTCGACATGCCTATTACAAGAGTTTTAAAAAGTGTAATTATAGGTATTTTTATTTATAGGAATCTTTTATGTTTGTGTAACTTTTTCATTATAATTTGCTGAATGTTATCACCAATATTTTAAACCATTATTTAACAATGGTAATTTTAGTACATATTTTTGCTTACGGCTCATTAGTTACTTTCTAATCGACTTCAAAAAAGGAGGTTTCTCAATTCGATCACAAAATATATACTATTATTTGTATTTAACTATTATAGATTTGCACTTAACCGCCATCTCACCGAATCCTACTACTTCACTACATAGTATAAAACAAAGTCGCTTTCTCTGTCCCTATATCACTATGTATGCTTAAATCTTTAAAAGAAATTATGCAAAGAATTTTGATGCGGTTTTTTTAATAGATAAGAGTGATTGAAGAGGAAGTTTTTTATGTGTAATACGTGGATAAAATAGTGGAAAAACACTGTTATTTTTAAGGTTTCTTATTGTGATGTCGTAAATAATTATTTTTTTTCTGCTTACATTGCAAACTCAGGCGGAACCCTACGAGATTTATCAAAATAATGTACAGCAACATTGTACCCCTTCAAAAGGCCTACAAAAAAGTCTGTAATAGTATATGTCTATCTTAGGAATAACCCACAATAACCATTTTATTACTACTTATATTTAGTATCAGCATTGTATCCGTGCGAAGCCGGGGCAGGTCGCTAGTAATTTTACGAGTATAAATGTCAATCGATGTTTGTTGCTCAATCATTCGTAACGAATGAACGGATCGGGCTGAAATTTGGAAAACAGGTAGACTATGATCCGGAAGAACACATAGGCTACTTTTATCCCGGGGAAAATAACACGAACTACACGGATATAACTGCGGGGAAACTGCTAATAATTCATAAATAATAAATATCCGTAAAGATCCTTTGCAAGTTATTCTGCCGCCAAGCAGGAATGTGCAAACATTACTGTGTTCCGGTATGAAGGGCAATGTTTCCAGAGAAATTACAGGGCTTAGAGACATAACATCTTAGATCTCTGGGTGACGAGCGCAGTGCAGTGCTAGGTAATGATTTGGACTTTTCATGTTCCAATAGCTGTGTGTCACTGTGCTGTTATGTGGCAGGCATGTTGCTTACCATCAGGCACATGTCCTGCTCGTCTCGTTACTCATTATTTAAAAAAAAAGATAGAAATGTATGTCATGTTACAACTAATCCCTGTGCCTTATGCGCTGACCCAAAGATTGGTAGGCAGTTCAAAGATTCCGTTAAATAGATACATTGATTCATAGATTCAAACGTACCAAGTTAATAAAATCGTGTTAAATATTATGTGAAATGATACATTACTTAAAAAGGGTACTAAAAATATCTGCCTGAGTAGACTTTTTCAGATAGTTATAATTTTGGTATCTTCAAATCGAGTTGAATCGGTTTCTACTAGGTAAGCTTCATCGAAGACCGCATCATCGTTTAACATCTGGCAAGGCGGTCAAGTGTAAAGCTATGAGAGTAAAAAACAAAGTCTGATTTTTGCTGTATATGTTCTTTATTATGTTGTCTGTTTATATTCCTTTAATTTTGTGCCTCTTAGTTTTAAGCTTAAGAAAAATTATTATATTTAAAATACTACACATTTATTCTTTGATTTTTCTGCTGTCTCTATAGAAAAAAACACTGTGGCGAATTTACAATTGATAAATGAGGATTTATCAAAAAAATAGAATTGTGGCGAATTTACACATATTTGTTTTTGTGGCGAATCGCCTATAACCCGTTAGTAGAGGCAGCAACTGTCATGGGTTTCCTTTAAAAAAAACGCACCGCAACTAGTTTTACACTAATTTCTTCGCTGATTGTCTCATACCACAGTTTCGGAATATGGGCTAATCGATAGTGCGTGTTCCATGTTCCCCCAACTTTTCCTTTGTTGTTTACTAAGTTCGTGAACGACAACCATCTGGCTTCGAAATTTTGATGGAACCCCCGGAACAGCGAACCCTTACAAAAGTTGATGCAACCTAATATTCTTTCGTACATGCAAAAACTGGTTTAGTTTTGTGAACTAGCTTTTTATTAAAACATTGTACAGAACTTTATCAATATGAATTGAAATAGCGAAAGTTTGGCCATATTAACTAACTATTTACGACCTATCTTTCTTGTTGGTGGTTTTTGTTTCCATGAATTGAAATTTCGTTAAATATTGTTCGTTTGTGGTTTTCGGAATTTACGATAGAAATGTTCGCTAATTTAGTGACAAAGGTTCCCTGAACTTGATGTTATGTTGGATTTTACCCGCATTAGAGTTAAAAACGTGGTGGCTGAAAATAGATCTCCTGAAGCCTAAATATTTTATGATGTAAAATAGTTGTGCCCGATGGTGTTAATAAACATTGCGCCGGTTTGAAAAGCAATGCTTTAAGCGATAAGGCTACAAACTTTTCGCACTAGGCTTAAAGTTTATTGTTAATTTAATTTTATGTATCCTACTTTATTAGGTTGTCATTGTAGTGTAAATTTCTTTCTAGAAAAAATATACAGGACAATGAGATAAATCATCTTACATGGCACTGTGTTGCATACTATCAGGCACCTGTATAGCTCGTCCCGTTACTTTGTCCTACTAATATCATAAATGTGAAAGTTTTGGTGTTTACTACTCAGTCGCGTCGAAACGGTTGAACGGATCGGCCCTTCTACCGCCTAACTATTTAGTTCGGCTATGGCTTTGCTACTGCTGTCTCTATCATTTCACGCGAAAAGAAAAGAGACGGCGATACCAAAGCCAAGACAGTTCTAGTTAGGCGGTAGACCCCCGGATCAGGTCTGAAATACCATATTGGCTACTTTTAATCTCAGGAAACATACAAGAACGAGAAGTATGTAATACGTGTAAAACCGCTGAGCACTGCTATTATTAAATAACAAGAACGAAATTAAAAATTTTGATTAACCCCCGACTACCTCGGATCTCGGATTATAATTTTAGGATCTGTATAACGTTCTACTAGTCAAGTCCTTTCATTTGATACCCATATTAAGGGAGTTGTGAACAAAGAAATGTATTTCGCTATTTTGTGGGAGCGGCCATCTTGGATTTAAATTTTTTATAGTGCAAAGTATTCTATTAGTCAAGCCCTTTCATTTGATACCCATATTGAGGTAGGTTGTGAAGAAATATTTTGTCCGCCATTCTGTGGAGGCGGCCATTTTGAATCGATATTAACCAAACATAGCTAAGAACATCCATCCGCACGGGTATTAACCTTCAAATAAAAAAAAACCGCATCGAAATCGGCCCATCCGTTTGAGCTCTACGGTGCCACAGACAGACACACACACTGACAGACAAACAGACAGATAGACAGACAGACAGACAGACATCGACGTCAAACTTATAACACCCCTTTTTTAGTCGGGGGTTAAAAATACGGTATTCTATGGTGTTTAGCCTCAGATGGCCTGTCCGGCTGATTCCCAAAATCCCCTTAGGTTTTCCCCTGCCAGAGGTTTATCGAATTTTTGTCCATCCGTTTCATTTTCATCGTTTTGTCCAAATCCCCTGTTATATTGCGAAAGGGGATTTGTGCACAAAATTTCCACAAATTTTGCTTGGGGAAAACTTAAGGGTATTTCGGGAATAAGCACTTTACAACCATGATAGTACCTCTATATTTGTTCCATGCATTCAAAGAATACACTTTTATATGATGATCAATTACTTAAGAATTTCTATTTGGGTTATTGCGTAATCAAGACAAAGTGGCGTGTCAGGTTTCCCAAAGTCTGCAATCACTTCGATCACTTTCACAACTTAATCATCAATTTACTAATTTGTCTTTGTACTTGCCGCACCCATATCCATCTACAGAGTGTGTCGTTTTTATTGTTATACAATATTATGTTATTCAAAATTTCGTAGGAAGTATCGTCAAACTATAAATATAATTATATTTATATAACTATATAAATATAACATACATGTGCATATTATAAATATTAAGATTTGTTTCAATAGATCAATTACATTAGTAATATTCTAAGTATCGTCAATACCGACAAAGGTCATTAGAATTTACTAGCGAAATCGCCCTATCGACCTATTAACCTTTCGCAAACCGCATATAGAAATCATTGGAAAACCGTGGATGCCTAAATTACCTAACTATTCCTTGCAAAACAATTCAAGGTGTGGGATGTACATTATTATATGTATAACATATTTTTTGTAGATTATGATGATGTTATTTAAACCGTTAAATTTAAACGTCATAAGGCCAATTCAATTAAAATATGTAACTTAATAGCACGAATGTACATTTTAAAGTCTTAATCTATGTAGAAGTGCATAAGTAAACTAAAAAAAATATGCGAGATGACGATGGTTTACCAATTCCCTCCGCCAAAACTGAGTGGTTAATTTACGAGTAATCTATACTATCTATACTAATATTATAAAGAGGAAAGATTTGTTTGTTTGTTTATTTGTAATGAATAGGCTCCGAAACTACTGGACCGATTTCGAAAATTCTTTCACCTTTGGAAAGCTACATTATCCCCGAGTAACATAGGCTATATTATATTTAAAAAAAATTAGGAATCCTTACTAAAACTCCAATAATGTAACATAAGGTGTAAAAAAAAGACCTGAAAAATTCCTTACGTCGCGTGCGCTGCGAAAACTATTGATGATAGAACAAAATCATTTACTACGACTTTGCAGAACTCATCATTATCTACAAAAAGTGTCGCGAGTCAATGAAATAAAATAAAGTGCCGCGCGGCTCACTCGCGCGATCGGCTCCCTACGCAGCGGTCGTGTGCGTGATCGTATGATTTTAGCTTGAAAAATTTTTGAATTCGCTTTTAATTCGTTTCGTAGGTAAATAAGTATATGATAATAAATATTATATTTTAATGTAACTTTTCAAACTGCTTATAGTAGTATTTTATGGGTATTCATTCCTGTTCAAAATTTAAGCAAAAATTTAGTAAAAGGTAGTTTTCTACGCCCATATTTTTAATTTTCTTTCAATAAGTACCTACTACTTACCTGACAATAAATATTATATTTTAATTATTCAAACAGCTTAGTACTTCATACAGTTCAATAAGCAAAAATTTAGTAAAAGTCTGTTTAATTATTTATTTCCTTCTATTTTTCATTTTGTAATGCCCTAAAATGCCAAAAAGATCAAGATATCAACTTTCTAAACATAGTTCCCAGGCGAGGGCAATAAAAATACGGCGTAATGAGGAATCTTCATCAGAAACTGAAAATCGCCTTATAAGTCGGAGAGAATACGCGTCGCAATCGTGTGCTAGAGAGTCCAGTAGTATCGAGCGTTCGCAGCGGCTTGCTGAACAAAATTTTATCACTGGCCCAGCAGCTGGTCAACTAGCTCATTTACCGAGGATACCGATGATTCCAACTGATCTGCCAATTCCTTTTAAACGACTTCAGTTTCCGGTGAAATCATCTTTCGCGTTAACTATTAACAAGTCCCAGGGCCAAACCTTTCGAATTATTAGGGATCGACCTACGAAAAAAATGTTTCACTCATGGCCAACTGTATGTTGGCCTATCACGTGTCGGAGCTCCTGAAAATCAATTTATTTTGCTGCCACAAAATAAAACTACTTCAAATATCGTTTACAGGGAAGCTCTGACTCACTAAAACTAATGGCTTTTTTTTTTTGTAAATAATATTATATATATATATAAAATTTTAAAATAAAAAATACAAAAAAACATTAATAAAAAAAAAACATAAAAAAAATTCAAACTCCCTTTATAATTTTACTTTTTTTTAAACCCGATACAAAAAAAGGGTGTGTGTGTATGTACCCGTGCGAAGCCGGGGCGGGCCGCTAGTCAACAAATAATCGAGTTATTATAATACTTCGTACTTCATGAATAAATTTGTATAGAAGTTATTTAATTTTAATAGAAGTTATTTTTGAATTAATTTGTATAGAAGTTATTTTAGTCAACTTAAATCGGGATATTTATAAAGATAATGAAAATGCTGTTTTTTATCTTCCGTCGAGGTCGAAAACCGAGCGAATCATTTTTTAAAACACCATCTACTAAAAACTATGCATAACAAAATACGTTGTGACACATATAGAGACGAATCCCTGCAAAATATTTCGTAACATAAAAAAAAAATCTCAGTCATCAAATCTTAAAAACACCTCGTCAATCTTAGTTCCATTAGATTTTGCAAGAATCTGTCTACCACGTTATCTGACTACCTTGGCGCCATTTACATCACCTACAAATGGTAATAACCGCATTCTGCAGTACATAAGCACGTCTAGTATCTTAATTGCTTTAGTTAGCATCAAATATTTCAACTGGTACGTCATTAGTCATTACTATATATTATGTTGTAATAAAATCTTAATGTATAAAAATCCAGTGGCATGATTCATGATGTTCTGTTCCCAGTGAACTGATAACAACAGATACTCCCGAAAATTTGGATTGATGTGTAATTTATTCCACTTGAGATATAGGTGTATATTTTTAAATATAATACCTATATTTAAATAGTAAATAGTAGGTTAAATAGTTTTTATTTCGGTTAATGGTTAATTAATATGACAATATCCGAGAGAAGCCGGAACGGTCCGCTAGTCGCAGCCGGGCGCGAGACAAGACGGCGCGACTAGCGGATAGGTGTAGTGGTAGGACTCTTGGCAGAGTCCGCCTGAGGAAGTACCACACCTTTGCCAGTTATTCTACCGCCAAGCAGTAATGTGCAAACATTACTGTGTTCCGGTTTGAAGGGCAATGTTTCCAGAGAAATTACAGGGCTTAGAGATATAAGATCTTAGATCTCTGGGTGACGAGCGCAGTGCAGTGCTAGGTAATGATTTGGACTCTTCATGTTCCAATAGCTGCGTGTCACTGTGCTGTTATGTGTCAGGCATGTTGCTTACCATCAGGCACATGTCCTGATCGTCTCGTCACTCTTTATTAAAAAAAAAAAAAAAGTTATTTTATAAAATACACTAGAGGCCCGCCCCGAGTTCTTTCTAGTTTTTTTTATTTTCTTATTTAATTATTATTATCTAACCTACTTGGTCACTAATAGGTATATTTATGACAATCTAGCCTAATTTGGAAAGTCTAGGCTAATGGGTAATTTTCTTATGACTTAGTTTGCTAAATAATAGTAAGTGTAAGATTGTGTCCATAAGCACTTTTCTTATTGTCTCTATTAAGGCGAAGTCACTTCGTTCGTGTATACTTTGTAAATAAAATATCGTTCCAGTTGAACAACAAATTTTATTATATTTCTACAAGCTGTAATTTCCGTTCCTGTAACTTTCCCTCGTTAAAGTATATTCCACACAATAATCTGTGTTCCAAATTTCAACCTGATCTGTTCAGTTGTTCCGACGTGATTGAGCCACAAACTTTCAAACCTTCGCATTAAAATATTAGTAGGTAGGAAGTAGGATACTGCGATTATAAATATTGAACTATATCTCTCAAGTTGGCTCAAAATGGACACAGTATGCAAACTTCATAAAAATCGGTTCAGTATAGTAAGGGGAGGTATATTGGTGATAAAAACGAAAAAAACTGATATTAAAGAAATTGGGTAACTCAGACAAAAGTTACTTTTATTTTATAACATTATTTATTAGTTAAAGTAAACATTAATAACAGTTTAATTGACAAAAATAAACTGATGTTAGGAATAAAATATTAATTGAATACACGAAAAACTCTAGGTAAGTTGACGACATAGTCCGTTAGATTGGTGATACTGGGTTGGAAATTTGGTGATAGTTTGAATGTTGTTTATATAATCAGATATTGTAAACTGAAATAAAAAAAAAACATTTTTTTATTCTGAGATCATAGTGAAAATCATTTTAACAAATCAGGAAGGAATGCAACGATCACATCTAAAATATAACTGTTCCTCAAGATCAGAATCTTCAACAGATGCGCAGATCTCGTGGTATGGCGTCAAACAATACGAGCACTGGATCCGTTTGGCTCCATTCTTTTTTTTAACATCAGCTGAATACAAAATCTCACATAAACCACACTCCCAGTCATCTTCTTCTTCTTCTTGAATTTTAGCCTTTTTCGCTTTTTGTGCAGGTTTCCCCGATGACGTTGAGTGCCGATCCAGGTTTTCTTGTGGTGTTAAGCATTTTGCACTAGAGTCTCTTTTTCTTAACTTTTCTGGGCGTTTGGGAGCTTTCGGTGTTGTCAATATGTCATTCACTGTAAGGGCAGAACTTGTAGGACATGCAGGAGCTGAGTTAATCAAAGTTAAAGCTGGAAAAGTAGAAGCTATAGCAGGAGCTGTGTCAGTCAAAGCTGAAGGCCGCAGTGCTTCCTTTGAAAAGTTTGGCAAAAACACTAAGAAACAACGATCAGAACTTAAGGAATAACAACTAACCTTGACAGAGTCACGACTTCACTGCAGCTTCTTTTTAATAATCGTTAGTTTACGAAACGATTTTAGTAACTTTTCACAATGAAACGCCAATAATATTATATTTTTTTAGCAAAATACGTAAACGCAGATCACATTCCGCACAAAATGGCGCCACTGATGCACAGTCGTCAAGAAAGTTTGTTTACTAAACGCGGGAACGTTGTAGCGAAGCAACGAGTATATAGCTATCCTTCTCACACTCAGAGCAACTTGATAGCGCTGTCTCTTGAATTTCCTTGCATAGGGAAGTGTGTGGTATTCCGTTTAAAAAATATCACCAACTTACTTATATCACCAATATACCTCCCTTTACCCTACTTAATTTAGCGAGTTCATCGCGGGCACACAACGTGACATGAATTTGTATATACAAAATATATTACCTAACCTACATATCAACGAGCAGCTTAAACCGCTATTACGGTTATTTGGCTGATGCTAATAAAGCAACCTCCGAATTTTATTTCATTTATTTTATTTAAAAAAGGATTTTTTATTGACGGGTTTAACTACTAAAGTGGCAGTGCCAAAAGATTGTTGCGCGCGCACTTCCTTTGAAAAAAAACCGCCGGATGCGGCTGAAACTTAAGTCGGGGTAGGGCCGGTCTTCACACATGAGTAGCCCGTTAATTAATTAAAAAATATGTTACAACCACGTTTGAGTCAGTTGTCATGGTAAAATATCGATGTTAATGAAAGATTTTTGGAAATATCCAATGACACTAAATCTGGTAGCAGAATACCATAGAAAAAGGTATTGATGAAGTGATATGTGTGAAGAAACAGCAACACATGCATGCCTGTAGTTGTATTCCTAATAAAACATGTATGTGTCACCTTAAAATTAAAAAAAAAACGGTCAGATGAAAATCTAACCATGTTATTTTATTACTAACGTGAAATTATAATCTCAAGCGTTTTTTTTTTAAATAAAAACCACACGAGCAATACATGTGCCTGATGTTAAGCAACATGCCTACCATATAACAGCACAGTGAAAAGCTGCGTGTTACTGTGCTGTTATGTAACAGGCATGTTGAGAACATGAAGAGTCCAAATCATTACCTAGTACTGCACTGCCCTCGTCACCCACAGACCTGAGATGTTAAATCTCTAACCCCTGTAATTTCTTTGGAAACATTGTCCTTCAAACCGCAACACAGTAATGTTTACACTCGGGGCTGTCGCTTACCATCAGGCGAGTTGGTGGTCAAAAAAGTTTTATTGTAAACTCACGGTGATTGCAATTTTACGGTACGGTTATTGCATACAAATCATATAGATACTTAGGTGTATTTCTATGTACTATTTCTGTTCTTGTGGCAGTAAAAATACTTGTTCAACTAATCGTATAGATACTTCACTTCACTTCAGTTAAATAGCCTTTTAATCATTTAAAACATAAACTATCACTGCTTAGGTTAATTAATAACTAGTTATTTAATATGTCGTTTAATTTATCGGATATTTTAAGTGCCGTGTTAACAGTGTGTGTCCGTGCGCGGTTACTTGGAAATCATTTTAAACGATAAAACCGCTATAGTTTCATAACTTACTTTATTTCTTTTTTGTGGGGGTTTTAATAAAGAGTTTTTTTATCTAGTCTAAAAATCTAAAATAGACGAATAAGTAATAGCGTGGTGAAAATGAATAGTTAAGGTCCTAAGGTAATCCACCACGCTGGCCCAGTGCGGGTTGGTGGATGACACATGACTTCGAACGGTTCTAGGTACATGTCAGTTTCCTCACGATGTTTTCCTTCACCGTTTTTAAGTTAGCGGCATTACGCACATGACTTCGAAAAGACAGTGGTGCGTGTGGGGTTTGAACCCGGGGTCTCCGGATCGGCAGTCGCCGTTCTCCCGACTAGACCAGCCGTAACTTAAAACAGCAATAGATTTGGACAAAAACAGCGTAAGATCAATATCACTGTAGTATTTTACGAGCAGTTGAAAGTGTTGGCGTGCTAACTCGCATGTCACGAAACTATTTCGCGATGGCAGGTATCAGGCAGAGTTTCACTTTTCAAGTTTATCTAGACAGTAATATCCCTTTGACTGATCTAGAAACTGCTAACGAAATTGGAATGGTATATGATTAACAGCCCACTTTGTGTTCCCACTGCTGGGTCTCGGGGCTTTTTCATAAGGAAAGAGGCAGGGTGTAATCAATCACGCTGGTCAGGTGCGCGCTGGCTGATAATACATGTTCTCGAAAGATGGATTCAGGCGTTTTCCTTAACTAGCTAGTAGAAATGACAAACTTTCATCTGCTTGGAAAAATACTTAGAATTGCTGACGAGATTCGAACCTACGACCGCAAGAATGTGAAAATGGACGTTCTAGCCACTAAGTCCACCACGGATTTTCAGAGATGGTTTAACAGTACCTTTATTAACAAAACTAAATTACTACTACAACATTACAGTAAATATACCATAAGCACCCTACTAAATGTTCCCACTGCTGAGACGCGAGGCCTTCTCTCGCATGGAGAGAGTCAAGGCCGTGATCCACCACGCTGGTCCAGTGCGGGTTGACAAAATACCTCTCAACATTCTAGGTACATGTCGGTTTCCTTACGATGTTTTCCGTCGCCGTTTTAGGTTAGCGGCATTACGCACATAACTTCGAAAAGAGTGGTACGCACGGGATTTGAACCCGGGTCTCCGGATCGGCAGTCGCCTTTCTCCCGACTAGACCAGCCGTAACATAACTTACAGTAAAGATAGGGGCTAATATTCACAGGCATGATATGGAAGCCACATTTTCGGCTCAAGCAGTGATAGTCTAGCGGAATAATGTCTGATTTCCAAGCGAGTAAACATTCGTTTACCCGTAAAACCGCTCATAACAATGTTTTGGGTGCTGGTTCGTTTCTTCCGTAGTTTTATTAAAAAAAGCTGGAACTTCGGGAGTGCCGACATAAGTGAAACATTTAACTGTTATTATCTACGATCAATACTTCTATACTAATATTATAAAACTGAAGAGCTTTTTCGTTTGAACGGCCTAATCTCAGGAACTACTAGACAGATTTCAAAAATTCTCGGGATCGTGTCTGATCCCTGAGTGCTATGGTCTTAATAATAAGCATATGTTTAAAATACATATATATGAGTATTATATAAACCATCTGGCTCCCATACATACAAGCTTTGCTTAGTTTGAAGAGGTTAATGTGGATTCGCCACAAAGTAAATCACCTGGATGGTGTTGTGTGTAAAATGTCCACCAATATTTATTTATTATTTAAATATGAAGTTACAAAATTAAATGTCATATTTACAACAAACACAAGTATGGAGTCATTTATATAGCCACTGCGCTCGTCAAATCACCGACCAAAAGTGCCCATCACACTGATGGCTATTTATATATTACGTACCACGGGCGCAGCCAGGTCGGACAGCTAGTACCATATAAATGTACATAATTTCCGTGTACCGGTGCCGGTAACGGTTTCAGCGTCACGAATATTTTTTTCGGTCATCTCAATAAGTGTACAATTTGCTTAAAGAAGAATTCTCTTTCTCAAAAAAATAAGGGAAATTTTCAAAGCGGAATGTTATGATCATAATCTCTTCAACCCCAATCCTAGCCATAATATTATTTTAAAATATTAACCGTAGCTTTCACCTGCTCTATAAAAGGATGTGTAAAATATAGATCATATTTACGTAGTCCTAAACTAACAGTTTTCTATCTTATCTTCCCACTATGCGGTAACACTTCCCTCATATCCCGAGCTTAGTTTACCGTTGCCCTTCTATCTAGAAACATATTTTCTGTTTTGTCGCCATTATAAACCACTTTCTTAAAGCATTCTCTCTTGGACTTTGAAGGGGATATCCGTGCAAGTAAGTACTTGAATAATAATTTTACACTTCTAGTACCTTGCACTTAACACACAATTTACGATTCTCAATTTTCATTTAATAATGATTTTTCGCTTCTATTAACTGGCACTTAACGTAAGATTTACTGTTTTCAATTTATTTTTTACTCGCTATAAATGAAACAATAACTTATTGTTAATGTTTTTAATGTACATGACTTAATCACGATTTAATTAATTCTTTAAATACCTCGACGTTTCGGCAGCGTTACAACCGCCGTGGTCACGAGAAGACCTCTTGAAGTGAAGAGAAGTGGAGTCTTCTCGTGACCACGGCGGTTGTAACGCTGCCGAAACGTCGAGGTATTTAAACAATGAATTAAATCTTGACTAAGTCCTCTTCATTATAAACATTGTGTTCAAATAGCGAAAGTTTAAAAACAATAATATATGATTGAGTATTGAGTAAATTAATCTCGTTAAAATTGCATTTACTAGCAGCGCTCCGCGGTTTCTCACGCGTAGTTCCCGTTATTTTTCCGGGATAAAAAGTATCCTATGTGTTCTTCCAGACTTTAATCTGTCTATGTTCCAAATTACCACCCGATACGTTCATAAGTTACGACATGGTTGAGCAACAAACATCCAAACATTTACTGTACATATAATATTAGTAGGATTTTTACACATATGTAGTAGGGCTGGTACAGTGGCTTCCTCGTTAATCTTCTCAAATTTAGTGTTTCCAGTGTCTCGTTTAGTGTTGAGACAGTAAGCCCACTGAGGCCGAGAGCTTATTTCATTTTCAAAAACTTGCGGGCGCTTAATCGACGCGTGTTCAAAATGCTGCTGCCGTTTATTTGACTCAACGCATAAAGAAATAAATTCTACCAGTAGTTCAACCCGTTTGATCTCTGAAGAAACGCCGAAAATGTCTAGACACGGGTAGGGTTGTCGCGAATAAAAATATTTATTAATATATTTTTTATCAATATTTGATGAATAATGTAAAGTATACAAATTATTATAAACTTATTAATTAACAACAATGATGAAACATTGACATTATTCTCAAATCATCCTCAACAGTAAATAATGTATCGATATCATTACAACACATGCTCATTCTACTTTTATACCTGAAAAGAAACTGAAACAGGAACTACGCAGGCGAACCCGGGGGGGGGTTGATAGTTAATGATATTTATAGAATTTACCAGGAAAAACTGACTCATGCATTTCGTTCCACTTCTCACGTTCATGTCTGACTTTTCATATAACGAAAGTGTCATCAAACAAATCTTTACGTTTGTTAGTTCGGGTCTTAGGAACGTTAGCCATGGAACGATATCGCCACAAATGTATTTTTGATTGGGGTCGGGTCGAGAGCCCGCTTGTGTTCTCTGCTTCACGGGTATCAGTGCGTTTTCGATGTTATCACTACATAATCGAACTTGTCGTTAGAGAGTGGAAAGTTTTACATCTTCGGCGAAACCTCGTTAACACCACAATGCCAGTTTGTGAGCCAGATGTGTCATTTGTGTGTCTGCTTATGATTAAATGCCTTTTAAAAGTTCAGAAGTCGACAAAACCAAAATGCGATGGTGTTATATTTTTAACCGACTTCCAAAAAAAAAGGAGATTATCAATATTGGTGGACATTAGGGGACAATTCACACACAACATCAATTGTTGTATGTTTTTTTGTTGTTGTATGTTACGCGATGATGCCGCCAATTACAAATCGATTTTGATGGTTCTTTCTTTGTTTGTTAAATCGTAGTTCACATGTGGTCCCATATAAATTTAAACTAAATCGGTGTAGTGGTTTTGGAAATATGTATGAACCAAAAACAACTAAATTTACTTTCGTTACCTCGAAGACTTAGTGATTGCTTCCTTTTGAGTTTGGTGGTATGCATGAATTTAAATTGAAGTTGGTTTTGGTTTTTTAAAATAAATTATTAAAACGTAGAAAATAAATTATTTATATACTAGATGCCCGCCCCGGCTTCGCCCGTGGTATATTATATAGCACTCATCGGGATCCTGTACATATCCAACGGTGAAAGAATGACTGAAATCGGTTCACTCATTCCTGAGAATATCGATTTCAAACAAAAAACCTCTTCAGTAACCTGCTACGCCACCTGTCGGAAATTGGTTGTACCAACTCAGATTTAGAAAAAAAAATTAGCAAAGGTTTATATTCAGTACACAGATTACTGAAATTCAATGACGCAATATTTGACACATGCTGTCATGTGTCATGTCAAAGCACGAAACGTACGAAAACTCTCAAAAGGGGAATATTTTTTCCCGATTTTGTTACATTCTTGTTTCATGCTCCGCTTCAATTAATAGTAGAGTTATTTTCTATAGCCTAAAGCCTTCCTCGATAAATAGACTATCCAATAGAAAAATAATCTTTCAATTCGGACCAGTACTTCCCGAGATCCTAGCGTTCAAGCAAACAAACAAACAAACTCTTCAGCTTTATAATATTAGTATAGATTTACAAATTATACGGGGCTAGATTGTGTAGTATGAAATAATTTCGATCAATAGGTATTGTTTATTTTCTTACTAGTATTAAATTTTATAATCATGTAATTTAGAAAATGTTCCCTAAAGAACTGCATTTTTTTGGGATGAAAAGATCACGTCAAACAGGTCGTTTGACATGACCGAGCAATAAATATCCGAACTTTACGAGTATTTCTAAAATATCTGATCTGATCTGATTTTTATCCGACATCCACATAAAAATGGTTGTTTCTCTTTTGATGATACAAACTGTAATTAATATTATACTGGCGCGTTACCCAGCCTAATCTATCAATGAACCCGACACGGAATTCATCATTAATTATTTATGGTCAGAATGTTAAATATTACAATTTACCCGTAAACATACTGTATTTATTTCAATTGCTGATTTGTACTTACAGCGTAGCCAACACGCACTTACAGCCAAAATGCAGCGAAACCAAAATATATGAAACTGCAGCGAAATATCAGGGATCTGTTCCGCCATTTAACCCCGGTAAACTTTCTGTAAATAATAATACTAGTGTGGTGAAGAACCGTGAGAGCTTAAAATAAAATGCATGTTGTCATGAACCCAGTTTGCCCTGACCACGTCATGTCAAAACAATGTCATTGTGCTGGTTATGTGCTGGTGCAACGACTTTATTGTTTTCAAAGCAGCCTAACTGTTGTCTGCATGAGTACATCTCTAACGAACGTAACCACAAGTCGTATCCTTCCACAAAAACACCAGTTCTATATAATATTAAAAATGTTTGTCTTAATGTCCTTTATAGAACCGTAAACTGTGATGATCTTTAGGAAAGTTGTTGTGCATAAGCCAAATAAGGTTTCTGAGTTGGGACGACCAATTTCCGACATGTGGCGTAAAAACGCGCGCAGGGTACTTAGTTTTTTAACCGACTTCCAAAAAAAGGAGGAGGTTATCAATTTGACCCCTGTTTTTTTTTTATGTATGTTACCTGATTTCTCGAGAAACTCTGAACCGATTTTAAAATTTATTTTTGTGTTCGGATGGGTATGCTTCCCGAATGGTCCCATATAAATCTTTTCGAAATCGGTCACGTAGTTTTTGAAATATGAACCAAAAACTGAAAATTTGCGTACAATTATCTGGATGACGTAGTTGTAGATTTTACAAAAGTTATGAATCTCGACCCTGTCAATACAAAATTGTGTAAATGCTTTAATAAAACTTGTTTTAACCCCGACCAAAAAGGGGTGTTATAAGTGACGTCGATGTCTGTCTGTGTGTCTGTCTGTCTGCTGTGGCACCATAGTAGAACTCAAACAGATGGGCCGATTTCGATGCGGTTTCTTTTATTTCAAGGTTAATACCATAGCAAATGTTCTTAGCTATGTCTGGTTAATGTCGATTCAAGATGGCCGCCTCCACAAAATGGCGGACAAAATATTTCTTCACAACCTACGTCAATTTGGGTATCAAATGAAAGGGCTTGACTAGTAGAGTACTATGTACTATAACAAATTTCAAATCCAAAATGGCCGCCACGACAAAATGGCGAATTATATTATATTTTCATTACTACCTCAATTTGGGTATCAAACGAAAGAGCTTGACTAGTAGAATACTTTGCACTATGAAAAAAATTCAAATCCAAGATGGCCGCTTCCACAAAATGCCGAAATACATTTCTTTTTTCACAACTCCCTTTATATGGGTATCAAATGAAAGGGCTTGACTAGTAGAATGTTGTACAGATAACAAATCCAAGGTAGTCGGGGGTTAGTCAAAATTTTTAATTTTGTTCTTGTACACTAAAAAGAGTAAAATAAACTATTTTCGTACAAAAAATTAAACCGACTTCAAAACCACAAATAGGCACTCAAGCGAAAAATAAACTAAAATCATTATTATAAGCGCTACTCACTCATCTATTTGAAGTCGGTGCCAGTCAGGTCAAAAAGTTAGTAGATTGATGCTCTGTAGGCACAGGTAAGTAGTATCTATCCTATACCTGATAGATTTGGCTGGCACCGACTTCAAATAGATGAGTGAGTAGCGCTTATAATAATGATTTTAGTTTATTTTTCGCTTTTGAGTGCCTATTTGTGGTTTTGAAGTCGGTTTAATTTTTTGTACGAAAATAGTTTATTTATGTGTATCTTTTTATTGGTGTGTCCATAAAGAGATCCATCTATCTACTGATTCAGAATTATTCTCTGATTGTCTTTCAGGGCCGGTTTAGCAGACGTTTGATATAAATACATATGTAACAGTAACACCTAAACTAACTGTTACCTGTTATCTATTTTCAGTAACTATTAATATTAGGTCTAACATAATATGAAATTGGTGTTTTGTCGTACTGGCCACTCTGATCTCAAATCAAATCTCTTTGGTTAGGAATTCCAATTTCAAATTTATACAGCTATTTACTCATGCTTTTGTGTTTTGAAAACCGTCATGCAAATTCGTAACCCAATTTGAAATTGGAATTCCACCTTTGATGGATTACATTGGAATGAGATGACCTAATATTTTCCTCGTATTTTTGTACGGCTCTATTTAACATTACATTCTTATATGAGAATGCTTTCATAGATACATTGTAAACCGGTACACTAATCTGTAACTAAGAGCCACCAGCTTTACAAACAGTAGAACTAGACCATCCATTCAGCGTGATACGCTCAGTATTAAACATTTGAGTACAGCTGACACAGATATGGAACAATATGGACAAGCGTAGCATACAGAATATTTGCTAATACCACACATTATGACGCAGCAAAGTCTATAACTGAACATGTTTTAACCGACTTAAAAAAGTGGAGGTTCTTAATTCGTTTTCTCTCTAGGTACTCGTATGTTTTTTTAATGTACACGACACGTTTTATGTTACACGATAACGGCGCTAATTGTGAATTTTGATGGTTATTTTTTTGTTCTTGTTAGATTACAGTTCAGAGATTACAAATAAATTTTATCGAAGTCCGGCGGTTTTTGAAATATGATCAATAAACTAAAATTAGCTTTCATTCAGCGATATAGTGATTATTATGAAATTTGTTGAGCGCCTGATTTTAATTTTATATTGAAGGTGATTTTTGTGTTTTCGGAGAAAATAAATTATTTTAACTGATAAGTTTGAGTCTTCTTAAGGAATAAACATCTAAACTTTAGAATGCTTTGTCTATGTGTATGGATGGATTATTCTGATTATCATTCTGATGAAGTAATTTGAGTGCCTTCAAGTCTGGAGTGACTCGGTATCTTCTAGGTTACCACCCGATATCCGTGGTTACCACGCTCCATCATCATCCATCATCCATTGCCGCATCGTCGCTAAACATTAAGCGAGTTGGCGTTTAAATGCAAACCTATTAATTATTAACGGTAAAACATAGTTTTAAGGCATCACAATAACTAACATTTCTTTTGTGTTGTTTAACTTATAAATTTTTATTGTCCTTACACAAACGTCCCTTTACTCGTAAGGACTGACAAGACCATTTTATAGCCGCTATTTCTATCTCATTTGTAAAATTAAAGGGACGCAAAATTTTAAACTTTATTTGTTTTTTGTATATGGACCTTGTAATACCTTTATCTGTTGTTCCTAAGATCTAAAATAAATGAATCTGCATAAACCTATCGCCTAAACCCGCAATGCAATAAGAATGCGCAATGCGTCCTATTGCATCCCAGTTCTGACCATATCAATTTTGACACGTTTTCATGACCTGTCACTTCCTATTGCAATCCTATACGAAAACAATGGTGTCCAACTCCAACTGCAGGTGTCAACTCAATTACAATTCATAACTGGTCTACCGGACATTATAGGATAGAACTCGTTTCATAATGTTTTTTAGGTAACTGTTAATAAGGCTGATATTCATCCAGCAAGCAATACTTCGAAACTGTAAATGTAGGATATATTTTTAGTGATTTAGTTGAAATTGTTTAAGATTATTTATTGTAGATGGACAGAGCCTTTATTTAAAAAAATGTGTGTACTTACGATCGCACGGCAGAAGTGAAAACTAAAACAAGAAATAACTATGAAAAAATATTAATAATTATAATAATTAGAATTAAAAATGATTACATATAAATTGAATATAATAAGTAATACAAGCGACAAGACACTGACAGCAGACAAACAACAGCAGCTGACTGTATCTTTCTCTTATACCTAACCTATGTCCAGGGATTTTACATACCATCAGGCTGCCGGCACGTTCATCAAATCACTCAATTTCCAAAAACAAAAGCTAGTGAATCCTGGTGTCAATGACGTAACATTACCATAACCAACACATGTTATCAACACCGGAATGCGGTTAAACTAACGAGACAAAATTCCAACTATGATTACAGCTTACATTTTCCTTTCATATACTTGTTTGTGGTTTTCCTTTTAACAAATATATTTGTTTTATGTTGTGTTGCTCAGTTCTGTCCTTAAATTAAGTCCAAAATAACTTGGTTAGGTAACATTCAAGTAGGACTCTTTGTTGAGTCTGCTTGGGGAAATGCCTTGCTAATTATTCCACAAACAAATGTTCGAACGTTAATGTGTCCCGGTATGAAAGGCAATGTTTTCAAATAAGTTACAGGATATAGAGATTAACCATATTTTATCTCATGTGCTTTGAACTCTTCGTGAGCAAATAGCTGTGATGTTTGTTGTTTTGTGTCTTTGTTGTTTTGGTTGCTGTTGCTTACCATTGGACGCAATTGCTTGCTTATTCCGTGACTGCCTTCTACAGAAAAAAGGCCACTCTCGTTTTGAAATAAATTAAAACATTAAAACCTTGATTCTGTCATGATTTATTCGTTATAGTTGTCCACCATCTCAATGTCAACAAACAAAACCAACACCTGTGTAAAAATATACATTAAAAGCTAAACCGTGAGATAAAATCAGTCATTACAATAAAACTGTAATTGCTAGAGTTTTTTTAGCATAGACATGTTTACGCATGACGACCGTCTTTTTAACTAACTTCAAAAATAGAGGAGGCTCTTTCGGTTGTATGTTTTATTTTATATGGATATTACGTGTTAGCTCCGCCAATTATTGTAAATCGATTTTGATGCTTGGTTTTATTATGTTTCTATGGTAGGTCATAGTTCAGAAGTTATTATTATTATTATTCACGTAATATTTTTTTATTTCCTTAAGTCTAAGTTTTTACAATATTTATCTAAAATAACATAAAAACATTATAAAAACCTAAACCTAGTTTGCCGGCCAGCAGCGGGGCAGGGCCCAAGCTACCGGTGGTTATGGCTGCAGACTGAGGAACCTCCTGACGATGCGCGCCGTGTCGAGGATGACCGCCTTCTGCATCTGACCCTTGATCCAAACGTCTAGCGAAAGTCTCTTGAGATGTTAGTCGAGACTTTTCGCTATAAGGCCGTTTGCCGACACGACTATGGGGACTATGATCGTGGAATCAACAGCCCACATGGCGGTACCTCGTGAGCCAAGTCAAGGTACTTGCTAAGCTTGTCCTTCTCAGCTTTCACGAGGTTCTCGTCATGTGGTATGGTGATATCGACGATCACAGCCCGACGCTGAGACCGGTCTACCAGCACGATATCAGTCTTATTGGCGACAATAGTCCTGTCCGTGATGATAGATTATTATTATGAGCCCTTTGTGTCCCAGTGTTGAGCAAAGGCTTGCCTACCCTCCTTCCATGTTTGTCTCTCTTGAGTCAAAGTAGTCCAGTCTGTAAGGTGTTTGTCGAGGTCGTCCCGTCATCGCCTATTGGGTCTCCCGCGTCGTCGTTTACCATTTGGCTGCCACTGGTTGGTGATCTTCGCCCAGCGATCGTCTGACATTCGATAGATCCAGCCCAGTTCAGTTCAAATGTGGTTCCAAGGTTCCATATACATTTTATTGAATTCGGTGTGGTGGTTGCGTTTGTCTCGACGACGCGACGTAGTGACATCTTCTTGTGAAATATGGTCGAATTCCTGAATTTAATTTTCTGTTTTTGTTGTTTCCGAGAAAAAATAATTATTAGACTCATGTAAATCTAAATAATGTGATCTGCTGTAGCAGCGACAGCTGCGATTGCTGTTACCGTAAATAAATCTATCTCGTAACATTTTAACGTTGTATTATTCGCTGTTTAAAATAATTGTACCCGCGATTGTGAACAGTATTTATTACTCTTATTTCTTTAAACGTGCTCGTCCAAAAACCGTTTTATTCTATTGATGATTTTTTCTGTAGCATTTCCTGATATATTATTTCACTAATAACCCCATACATTTTTATTTGACGTGCAAATTTTGTATTTCCTAATAAAAATAACTTTGACCGTACCTGTTCATGATAACTCTATGATTTGAAAAAGATTTGCGTGGCACCGTCTATTATACAGGAAAAACAAACGGCCTTGTATGACAAAGCTAACCGTAGCTCCGACATCTAGTGAATCACCGCTAATCAGATTCATATCACGCAGGCATGCATATTGCATTATCATTGCAGTCTGTGGAGGTTTCCGTGGACCAACGTGGACAAGGACGCTATTAAATGCAACTTATTTTGTCAATAACAAGCAAATATTCATAAAAGAAATACAAACGTAAAACGTAATGGAGTGAGTTTTTTTAGCCTTTGGGTACGGATCCTTAAAAAAGAATTAAATGCATTGCATATTGTATTAGTGTGCACTGTACCCCACACTAGGACGATATGTGGAGCTATGAAAGAAGAAACGTTTGATATAGATATTTTTTTTTAATTGTTTTCTTTGGGTTTGCTAGTATATTATAGTTTTATGAGTAAATTTCAGACAGCTATTTTCGGTACGTCGAATAGCACAAAGTTAGGAAATGGCATCAAAATACATTAGAGCATAAGTGACTGTGAGATGTGAGTGAGCATACGAAACCAAATATGTGTATCAGAATCATATAAAACGCTACTTGCGTTGGATAACAAATTGCAAATAATTTGATTAACGAATGATTCGCGTCAGGAACAATTCATCGCCACATTTTAAGGGTTACTAACGCCATCTGTTACTCGAAACAAATTGATTTTGTTAATAAATTACAAAATTAAACAAAGCAGCGCCTTTAACCCAAAGAGTTTACATATACTACGTAGAGGTAGATTTTACACACGTTTCCTTTGTGTCAATCGTAAGCAGATGACGTTCATACTATCTATGGCAGCAGAGTGATGTGCCGCGACAAAAGTATGACACTTCCATAAGAGCGACAAGGCAAGAAAGATGCTAGCCGTGCTTTCGGTGTAAAGCGTTTGTACCAACTCTATACGTAGATATGTAAACTCTTTGCTTTAACCTCATACCTCATCTTTGGAAAAAATGCCATCAATTAAATACTTATGTGCGGAGCGCACATAAGTACACTCCACTTGCATCCACAGCTAGGCTCCACATGTGGATCCACGGACACTTTTTTTCCTCTTCAACCCACCGGTGGATCTATGGATACTTCTTCGGTTTCCTCTTGAGTCCTCCAGTGGATCCATGGACACTTCGGTTTCCTATTGAGTCCACCGGTGTATCGATGGATACTTCGGTTTCCTCTTGAATCCACCGGTGTATCCATGGATACTTCGGTTTCCTCTTGAATCCGCCGGTGGATCCATGGATACTTCGGTTTCCTCTTGAAGCCACCGGTGGATCCATGGATACTTCGGTTTCCTCTTGAATCTACCGGTGGATCCGTGGATACTTCGGTTTCCTCTTGAATCCACAGGTGGACACTTGGATACTTCGGTTTCCTCTTGAATCCACCGGCGTATCCATGGACACTTCGGTTTCCTCTTGAATCCACCGATAGATCCATGGATACTTCGGTTTCCTCTTGAATCCACCGGTGGATCCATGGATACTTCGGTTTCCTCTTGAATCTACCGGTGGATCCATGGATACTTCGGTTTCCTCTTGAATCCACCGGTGGATCCATGGATACTACGGTTTCCTCTTGAATCTACCGGTGGATCCATGGATACTTCGGTTTCCTCTTGAATCTACCGGTGGATCCATGGATACTTCGGTTTCCTCTTGAATCCACCGGTGGGTAAAACATTATTATTGACAAAATGTGGTTATGTATTACTATCAGTGCCCTACGGTTTTATCCGCGCTGTTCCCGTTCCCGTGATGAAAAGTCTATGAATTCTTCCAGAGTAAAATCTTCCTGTGTTCCAAATTTCAACCCTATCCATCATTTCATAATCGATTGATATACTCATATACTCATTTATTAATAACCAGGGGTTACACGTCACGTTTACATAATTCTGATAACCCTTAATGAATAATATGATACAGTCAATAAATCAATTAAAAATAGTTAATTAAAACAGTCATAGGTACAGGTTTCAATACCATTCACACAAAAATTAATTATTATGATAACAATATAAATCAAAAAATAAGTAAATAATTAAAATTAAATTAAAATAAATTAAAACTCAAACAGTGTCTATTGCGTACACCATACGGTGCAATAACTAAATAATTTACGTGTTCTACTCTATACCTTTCGGTAAAAACTCCTGTAATTTGTAGAATGCCTGTTCTACCAGCCAAATTTTTACTTTCGATTTAAAAGACCCGACCTTTTGACAAAGCGTGTCAATATGGCTCACCCAAGTGAGCGCGCTGTCGATTTGAAAACCCAGAAAAGTCGTCATCAGTACCTGTTTTCCTATCCCCGATCCAAACATCGAGCGGATCCTGTTTGTGTCCCTGATAAGTCGAACTGCGTAACGCGCGTCTTGTTTATGTTTGACACCAAGCCGTTAGTACCGAACCATCTGCTCAAATCGTTCGCAACTCTATTCAGTTTGTCCTCCAGTTCGCCTCGTTGAACTTGCTAAGTTTCACATTTACAAAATCGTAATGAGACTAATTGAACATTGAAAGTTTAATTAAAACATTTCACAAACGAAGACAATTTATCAAGTACGAGTACCAACGTACGTGAGATCCGTGATTGCACGTCCACAATTTTTTACCGGTTTTATTTCTCACGTAGGCGGTAACATGATGTTATAATTAATGACAGTAAGGTAATAACCATTGGATTAAGTCAATTGATGTTATCCATCTTCGTGCTTAATTACTTGTGCTTATTACATACAAGTAGGTATCTACTTCAGAAACATCTCAAACATTCGTCTCAAATAATAGCATGAGTTGTATCACAATAAAGAGTTTTTTATCGTATCTACGAGTATCTGAAGGCCTTCTCTTGTAGCGTGCCCTAGGGATAATTATTATATTATATTTCACATATATTTAAATAAATACCTATATATGTGAAATAAATGAAATCGCCAGGCCGCGCTAAGTTTACCGTTTTTTTATAGTATAGTGTGACGAGACAAACTGAACGTGTGCCTGGTGGTAAGCAACATGTCTGCCACATAACAACTCAGTGGCGCGCAGCTATTGGAACATAAAGAGTCCAAATGATCACATAGCATTGCACTGCGCTCGTCACCCAGAGATCTAAGATATTATATCTCTAAGCCTTGTAATTTCTCTGGTAACATTGCCACTACAAAACAAATTGTATGTATAACACACACAAAAAAATACTAGATCGGTCTTACGAGCAAACGACCGCGATTTACCTGTTGTTGAACAAATTTGACCCAAAAACTGAAAATGCAGATGCAATTTTGTAAAGTAAAGACGTTCAAACCTTCAAACACTTTCCTAAATAGAAAGATATCATACTAATATTATTTTAAAAGTTTGGTTGTTTGGAGGTTTAGATATTTGTTGCTCAGTCACGTCGGAACGTTTGAACGGATCGGGTTGAATATTGCAACACCGTTACATTATACTAGGGAATAGCATGCAGGCCACTTTTTATTAAGGGAAAGTAACGGGAATGGGAGTCTCCATTCCCCTTACTTTCCCTTAATAAATGCGGGTAAAATCGCGGGGCGTTGCTAGTTTTTTATATATGCAGGAAAGTGGCAACTAAAACATAACGTATTATTAAATATTAAATAGTGTAATATAACGCTACTATATAAAATACTGTAGTTATTTTTTATAGTCAATTTAATCAAACAAAATCTATTCTGAAAATATTCCTATGTAGGTTTGTCCAACAAAAGCATTCTGACGCTGTTGATAAACTTTTCTAAACTAACACAACTGCAGAACGTACATTGATGTGTATCGCGAGAATCATTCCTACGCAGACTTCAAATTCGATTATAATATTTTTTGCGCGCATACCGTGCCCAATCAAGTATTTGTTGTTGGCTGCCCACAGATTCATTCGACGTTGCTACGTGACCAAACACAGACGATAACGTTTAATCCTTTTCAATTTGATCGCGCAACCATTCGATCGGTCATGCACGGCCAAATGGCATCGCTACTGGATCTAATCGGATATGTTTATTTATATTGAGTTTTTCTAAATAACGTTATATGCAGTTGAAAATGTAGGTATTGTTTTACGCTATTACGTTTATTCTCTACATTAGTATCACTAATTATGGGATATTCATAGTAGCGCAGGACCCACCTGAACCTAACATACACATACACACAAGTGATACTTGAAAACGAATTTGAGCTATAGATAAGCCCTAGCTAAGATCTAACTATCTGACTCATACGAGTTATGCACACCGAGTGAAAGCACTATGTGTGAGTACTCCTCATCATCTGCCGCAACCCCAAGACATCCACTGCTGAACATAGGCCTCCCCCCTAGATTTCCACAACGAACGGTCCTGCGCAACCTGCAACCGGCTGTTTCCAGCGACCTTTGTGTGGTCACCTGTCCATCTAGTGTAAGGCCGTCCAAGACTGCGTCTTCCGGTTCGTTGTCGCCACTCGAGTAGACCTTTCTTCCCCATCGGTTGTCAGTTCTGCGAGCGATGTGGCCTGTCCATTGCCACTGCAGCTCTTTGAGCCAGTCGGCCACTTACGTTCTTTTGCGAATATCCTCATTACGGATTCTGTCGCGCAAAGAGACTTCGAGCCTAGCTCTCTCCATGTGTCAGTACTATCGGCTCATCAATAGTCAAAGTTTAGTGAAGCCGTAGTGACCAAGTGCCGAAAAAGTCCGATTACCCAATTATGAGATCGTAGGTTCCAGTACTGCTTACACCTCTGAGAATTGAACCAATTCCCAATTCTACAGCCGAAGAATTCAAACGTCATTAATACGAAAACAGCGTGGAAAATAATCGATATACACGACACAGCACACGTGATAGGCCTAAGAATAAATGATGTCAAATGGGAATTGAAACGTAATATACAATAACACTAATGTTAAGCGAATGTTTGCGGGTGTGTATGTGTGTATGTACCCACTTATCTCTGTAACGGCAACACGGGTTTAATCGAAATTAAATATGTTGTAACATTATCTGCATTTTTTCAAACTATAGGTTTACACTTGACTGCCATCTCGCCTAATATTAGCCGAAGATGTGGTTGGTCTACGATGGAACGTACTTACCTAGAAGAAACAATCCACTCTTGATTTGAAGATACCAACTCATAGGCTATCTTTTTATCTCGTCAATGTTATTGGTTCCCGTGGGATACTAATGAAAGGATTCATTTGTGTGAATCGTAATTGGCGAAAATATAATAAATGAAAAAATATTCACGTGAAAAACTGCCGCACAGAGCAGCTAAGACATAACCTTTATTTGTATTCTGATACGGATGTTCTACAGAATTGTGTCATATTTACCTAAACCTGTTGTGTAACTCTTCGCAAAATCTGCCTGAATAAGTCGCACACAACGGCCAGTTAAACCGGCAAGCAATAGTATGAAAACAACTGCAACATTACTGCGTTCCAATTTGAATGGCACTGTGTTCAGAGTAATTACAGAGCAAAGATACAAATCATGTCTCTAGCAACGACCGCATTGAAGTACTAGTTAGTGATTTGGACTCTTCATGTTCAAATAGCTGCGTAAAAATGTTATAGCCATGCATGTTGCTTACTACAAAGCTCATGTCTTGTTCGTTCTGCCACTGTATTATAAAAAGGGTGTAATTATGTACACACATCATCATCAGCCTGCGTTCGCCCAATGCTGGACATAGACCTATACATATATGTGTACTACGCATGCAATATTAGTTCTTCATGTCTTCATTCCTCGTGCTAAGAAGTCTGATTTCAACCATTGAATAGATAATGTCTTCAATGCAATTAACCTGCAGTTAGTAACAACGTTAATTAAAATGTTGAGCGCGCGCATTGTAGGTAAAAAAATCTTATTTTACGAGTATTATGTTTAAATTATCTCTCATTATTTTTTCCTAACGCGCCAAGAGAATTATAACTTCGAAAAAGTCTATAATTCTATAATACCCATATTTATGTTTATGATATGACCGTGACTCACGACCAGACGTGCAAATATGTCGTTCGCACCGCGATGCAGTGTCACTAGGTTTGTGCGCATTTTCCCCTTCAAATATACCTACTTCCGAGACTAGACTAGACCGACTAGATTCAAAAACATTTAATTTCCTAAATAATTTAATTTAAACAAAAGCCGACTTCAACTTAAAACCAAACTCCGACTCCACTTCATTTCATATTTTTTGTGAAATCTACGATTACGTCGTCCAGGTAAGAAAAAGGTAAGGAAAAGTAGGAAATTGGTTGCTTTTTTGTTAATATTTCAAAAACCGTCATATTGATTTCTATAACATGTATATGGAGGAATATGGAGGCCATCTTTGAAGAACAACTTACCAAACGAAAAAATCATCAAAATCGATTCATTATTGGGGCTATCGCGTAACTTACAGCCGAATTGAAAACGACTTCCTTTTTAATTCGGTTAACAAAGAAAATAAAACAATGTGATATGTGGATTGTATTTCCTATTATACGTACAATAATTATTATAATTGAAGGAACCTCTAAAACTAATAGTTGCAAAACCATATATATCCGTGTGGAATACTAGGTGTTTGAGTTCATTGACCTGGCTGTATTATACAAACTAAATTACTATCAATATTTATAATATAACGATAACATTAATTCCAAATCTGAGCATAGCAAATACGTTGTTATTACGGGTCATCATGGACGTGATTTGTAAAATACACAGATTACCATGAAAGTTGAACTCGGCCCGAACAATACGTGAAATGAGCATTCGTTCCGCAGTACACAATTTCACTTTTCCACTACAATAAAATTGTTCGAAAATGGTTCAAAATATAGATGACAAATGACACTTCCAGGTCGTTTTTGAGTAGTCCTTCAACAAATTTAACTAGTCCGTTGATAAGTGCCGCTATTGTCGCTTTATGATGTATGTAGTTCCATGAACATCGTTAATTTTGCTTTTAATCACTAGGCCACACGCCATACCTGAGTTTGTACCTCTGTTCTTCCTAAAGCCATGATGAGTAAATATTCATAGTAAACCTTCGTTTCTAAGCTGTGATGGCCCAGTGAACATCGTCGTACAAAAAAAAAAAAGAAGACATATTCCATGCCTCTCGAAGAGGCTAGTTTGTATGGGTCAACTTTTTAACGTTTAGTGTCATCTTATCGTACCTGCAAACAGCAATAAAGGTTTTTTATATTTGCATAAAGACTCCGAGTTCCAGCAGTAAAAACATGAAATGCTGTTTTTGTAGTTTTCCTACGTGCGGCTGAAAGAGGGGGCTAACATATTTTCAGCTTCCATACAAATGGTTAATCATGAGTCTTTTTTAATTCGTTTAAATTTACATTACATGTTTTTAATTCGAACATAATTAGAGGAATGCTATTTGTTTGACGGGTTTGTGTATCTTGCGACAGTCAACGATTTTTTATGAATTAAAAAGGCCACATTATCGACATAGCTAATATCGGTTAACTACTTAAGACTTTTTAGTTTTATCCTTGTTCTATTCTACATTTCGAACACCATAAAGTTCACTACCAAGTGACGTAACGCGATTTGGAACTCACTATGGATCCCAAAGTTGTTCGCGCGATAAGACTATTATGCTTTGGAACCGGTTTCATCAGAGGCTTCCAGTGCCGTTTCGCTGGTGACGTAATGCACTTATTTCTTAGCATTTCTTCGGAGTAAACAATTTTGTATTGTAAACTTAATTTTAGGAATTTTAACTGTTTCTTTTACTTGAATACTACAATTGATTGAAATTCGACCTTAGAGCAATATTATTCTATTCTGACTTTGACCAGGCTCCAGACTACTTTACTACTATTTGACTTGTGTTTGGCCGCCATTTCAACTGATGTAAAACATCTAAACGATCGAAGATGAAGCAAGCTAACGTAGAAGAAACAAGACACCTAATACATATAATACAAACATTGATTACACTTACCTTCCTACCAAAACATTCACACGAATAGTTAAGTACATATAGTAATACCGTTTTAGACATATCAGGTGCATAAATAAGGATTAAGGTTGAACTTAAAAATTCTATCTACGCTTATTTTCTTGCTTACTTTAACAATACTAGTCCTTCAGACAGAAGAAGGTTAAACCAATTATTCTTAGCATAGTTGCATTATGTTGCTCTATTCTCTGAACTAAGTCACGGCCATTATTTAAAGACTAGATTCATACTAGGTAACGCAAAAAATGTATTATTAACTCACCTTATGCATAAGTTTTCTATTCCACAACGTAATTAAGTAATTATTACCCCCGCTCCTCTCGGAACCAGACGCGCTCCCAGCCTCGAATTCTGGAGGGGGTACGCAGACTTAGATTTGGGGGGGGTCACCAATGGAAGTACAGTAAATGGAGTAAAAAATACTACTATTAGTAGTGGTTTTTTATCGGATACACTTCGGAGAGTGTGCGACTGATTTGCACGATCTAATACCACCTTGCCCTTTCTTCTATCGGAATGTTCTTAGCTCGAAAAAGCGACATCGTTTCATGGCTGATATTCCAAAGACACGAACGAAGAGATTTGACTCTACTTTCGTCATAAGAGTCAAGGCTGTGGAATACGTTGCCTGAGAGGGTTATTCCCGACTACTACTTACGTACTTACAACTTACTTTAACTACTTACACTACGCACATCTGATTTATTTATAGACCGATGCAGGTCTAATGATAAACAAGATGATCAAGCCTACTACTAGTTGGAAGCGTTTCCAGCCACGCCGCCAGAATGCTAAGAAGCAATGGATCATGGGTTGATCCAAATACACACCAGTATTTTAGTCATACATTTATGATACAGAGAAATAACTGGCGCGATTCTTTCGGTTTTGTCTCGTTCTGCGTAGCTTTGTATAATTTTCCTTTGATTACATCTTTACAATCACTTCAAGTGGGTGCTTTGTCAGTCGCTATTGTCACGCGATGATCTAGGGTTTTTTTTAAGTACCTACTGTGTTTAACTAACCAATGTTATCTGTTATCTATTCTTGTTTGCCAATTGTTTGATGTTGGGTTTTCCTGTCATTTTGCACGTTCATATGTTTAGGCTAATTTGAATTGTAAAATTGGATTTGTATAGATTTCTTAAAAGAGATGTGTTTCGAATATACGCGTATTGAGTAGATACCTATTTACTTGTATTATGAAACCACGGCTTACCTAAATAAACTATTGAATGTAATTTGTTAATATTTTTTGTAATTTATAATTTTAATTGTAGTTTTTTTTTATTAGATTCCCCAAGTTATATTATATTAAGTATAACATCAGTAATCAGTAAATAACAAGTATAACATTATTATATTAAGTATAACATCAGCTATCTGCTAGTAAAAGTACTGTAACCACATATTATTTTTTTTTTATTAATTTGTGACGAGACGATCCGGACATGTGCCTGATGGTAAGCAACATGCCTGACACATAACAGCACAGTGACACGCAGCTATTGGAACATGAAGAGTCCAAATCATTACCTAGCACTGCACTGCGCTCGTCACCCAGAGATCTAAGATCTTATATCTCTAAGCCCTATAATTTCTCTGGAAACATTGCCCTTCAAACCGGAACACAGTAATGTTTGCACATTACTGCTTGGCGGTAGAATAACTGGCAAAGGTGTGGTACTTCGTTTCAGAGATAATAACACGGAAATAAAAAAAAAATATATATTTACATATTTATTATGTTGATATAATACCTCTATAGTAGTCGTCTAGGCGGTGGAAGGCGTTGCGTGAGTAGGGGTTCCCGATAAATACCATCTTGGTGTTTTCACGTCGAGAGTGACTCAGTTCCTAGTTCTACGATGCAACGTGCTTACGACCGCATCGTCGCTTAACATCGGGGTAAATAGCGGTAAACCTATATTGTTACAAGATAAGAACAAAATTAAAAATTTTGATTAACCCCCGACTACCTTAGATTTGTTATCTGTAGAACATTCTACTAGTCAAGCCCTTTCATTTGATACCCATATTAAGGGAATTGTGAAAAAGGAAATGTAATTCGCCATTTTGTGATAGCGGCCATCTTGGATTTGAAATTTGTCATAGTGCAAAGTATTCTACTAATCAAGCCCTTTCATTTGAGACCCATATTGAGGTAGTAGTGAAAATATTATATAATTCGCCATTTTGTGGTGGCGGCCATCTTGGATTTGAAATTTGTTATAGCGTTTAGTACTCTACTAGTCAAGCCCTTTCATTTGATACCCATATTGAGGTAGGTTGTGAAGAAATATTTTGTCCGCCATTTTGTGGAGGCGGCCATTTTGAATCGATATTAACCAAACATAGCTAAGAACACCCGCACGGATATTAACTTTCAAATAAAAAAAACCGCATCGAAATCGGCCCATTCGTTTGAGCTCTACGGTGCCACAGACAGACACACACACAGACAGACAGACAGACAGACATCGACGTCAAACTTATAACACCCCTTTTTTTTGTCGGGGGTTAAAAATAGTAAGCAGGAAGTACGAAACACAAAACATGAATATGTTATAGGTATCTTGAGAAAATCTAACTGTTCCTGTGTAACAGCAAGCAATATCTTAAATTTATTTAACACGAAACTGCTCTTCAACTAGTCTAAATATACAATGACTATTTTGCTGTATGATAAATGTTCCACATATCCATCTGGAGCCCTCCATCGTTCTTGAATGTAAGTTGACACTTAACCGTTAGACTGGCTGAGTATAGCCACATAATGCCTCAAATTAGGGATGTTACGGCGCTGGGTTTATTCAATCCGGAATTGAAACCGGAGATTTTAAATCTTGGTCGGCGTCGAAAGTGTTGCAAGAGTAGAAGAGACTTAACGAAATAAACACAATGCTACAATGGCAATTCGATGTTTCGAAATAAATAAAGTTGTCATCGAAGTAGGTATATTTTAATTTTGGTCACTTGTCAAAAATCTACCTACATAAGTAAGATCTATTAAACAAAAAAAAGCCTTAAGAAATTGATGCACAATAACAATAATTGCTGGAGCTATCACATAACATATGTTTATATCGCCGTAAAATTATCAACACTTTCAGATTATAATCTAACGCGTGAGACTGTGATCTCGCGATAGGTTAGATTAGTTTGTAATCTGACGTCGTTAAATTATAATCTGACGGTTCTTACAATTTTATGGTGACATTTTACAAAAAAGACATACTCCAAAGAAAGAGGAGATTCTCAATTTGAGTAATCCGTCAGATTATAATTTAACGACTTCATATTACAAACTATCTCAATTTAGTCAAATTGAGAATCTCCTCTTTCTTTGGAGTCAGTTAAATAAATAAATTACTACTTTTCTCGTTAGGTTCCTTACGCGTGAACGACTGCCGAGAGTTAAGAGTCGTAGCAGCCGTAACACAACACACACATCCTAACTAATTGTGGTTGAGACTTTATTTCAATATTTTCTTTTTTTTTGTGGGCGTAATAAACATTTATATTTTTGACCCACTTATTAATGAAATCTTCTTACTTTTAAAGTTTTTTACAACAAATAATTACAAGATTAAAACCATAAAAAACTACTGTGGCGCTTGCAGCGGTGCAAAACCATGCTATTGATGGTTAAGGCTGCAGAGTGAAGAACCTCCTGACAATGACTGCCTCATATACATATGATAGCGAAATGCTCATAAGATCGTTCACTGAATAGATATTATTATTATTGTTACTACGTCTACGCCACGTGGTCTACACATAAATTCGAAAGATGTTTTTACTCACGAAAACATTCCAACGTTTAAAATATGGGAGCAAATGATCGCTATAAGTTCTGATTCAATGACACTTGAATCGCCGACTTAAAATCAATCAAAACGTCCGACTTTTTGGATCCGGAGTCAGAGATTATTACCATCCCTACCTCGGATATAATGCACTAATGTACTCAGATGTATGTGCACTCGATTGCACACGCCATGACGCAATGATACGTGTGTGAAAGGACCTCTGACTTGGAAACTTTTAAGCTCTAGAAAGTGTCTGATAAAGTAGATCAATGTGAAGTTTTAGCACTCAACTATTGTAGGCGAACTTACTTAGAACTTAACTTAAAACTAGTTTTAAAATTTTAAAAGTGACTACCGATTATACGCACACGACATGTTACTTTTAAATATGTATAATTATATGTACTCGTATATTATACTGGTGGACATTTCTTACAAAAGAGTAGGTATCTAATTCCAAACTAAGCAAGCCGTGAACCTACTATGGGATTAAGCGCCATACAATACTAAATAGCTTCTTGCTTAGTCAAAACTACCTTAAACGTAAAGAAATAGGGGCTACAGTCCTATGAAATGTTTTTCTGTATTTTTGCCTGAATTTACTAACTACATTGTTTTAATTTGATCAAGAATATTTCAAAATATCGTTTAAAAGATACTTCTATTGATAAGGTTTTGTTAATGGGCTACAATCCTTAAAAAAACGAATTAGTCCGTCAGTTGTCAGAAATTAGTTAGTCAGAAGTGTTATTTGTAACAGGTAACACTATTATTTTATGTTAATTTGTGTATAATTATTTATTATATTTATTGTGTATAATTGTACGTGTTATAAATATATTTAAGTGAATGTGAATTGGAATGTAATACCTTAGCAAACTCGCACTTGAGCCCCAAGATACAGGCTTTGCCTAGTTTGGGGTTCACAGATTAATAGCTGTTCTGTACAGAGTAATTGAAATTGTACCTATTATAACTTATTATAAGCATCGTTTTATACCTAAGTACTTAATTTGATTACTTTTCTGTATATGTACAATGTTTTTGGTAAATAAATATTTCTTATTTCTAGTTAGATTGCTAAAAATAAAAAATATTGTACACGTATTATTTCTTTCGATTCACAAACAAAAAATGACGAAGATACAGTGCTTAGAAGTTTCGCGTGACGTCACTTGTGGGTAAGTACGATATTTACCCACAAGAGACGACACGTACCCACAAGTTTGTATGATCTACATACATATATAGATAAATTAATTAATTAATTAATATTGGTGGATAATTCACACACAACACCATCTGACCCCAAACTAAACAAAGCTTGTACTATGTTTGTCGATTTTTAATAATTTGTATAGTAAATAATTTTTCCATGATCTAGCTGAGGGACTAAGTAGAATGGTTTATTTTTTACCCAATCCGCTACCCTATTGCCGAACCCCAACGAAATTCCTGCGTGATGAGAACAAATAAATCACCTAGGTGCTGGCGGTTATTTGACTCTATAAAGGCTTTACCATATATTATATTACCATTATAAGTATATAAGTGTTATTATAACCATATAAGTATTATATCAGCTGTCTGGCCGTCATATTACAAGCTTTGCTTAGTTTGGGGTCAGATGATGTTGTGTGTGAATTGTCCACCAATATTTATTCATTTATTTATTTATTATAGGCATTAGCATGGTAATTCCGCCAGATTGCTGCGCACAAAGACAAGTACCCATTTGACTGATCGTACGACTCCCCCTCCGTAGCGTTTTATAAGCATAATTGCACATCTAACCTACCGTTGAACCTGTTGATGTTTTTCTTTGCATCCTGCTCTGTCCTTAGAAGTTTGCATAACTCTATCTCGTTTTGTCCAATCATTGGTGGAAAGTAGTGCCACGTGACATGGATATTCGGCTTATCACAGCACGATTTTTTTACCTCGCCCTGCGCGCCCGCTGGTGACTTATTAATTTAAGAAGATTCGTTTCATGGCCGATCAACAGGGTGCTTAATCTATGGCTGTGCACGCTTTCAACTGATAGTGGGCTTGAGTACGCATCATGTTTATATCTAGACCTTCATCGTTATAAGAGTAGTTCAGATTTGTTTTGTGTAAGTAGTAACTTAGGTTTGTAGTGTAGTTTTCATCGGAAGTCGTCGTTACTTTAGTTGAAGACTGTCCAATACACAAAGAAAAGCAACTTTTAAATATTATATTTATCCTTGTTTTATAATTAAGCACCATAGGCAATTCATAACAATAGTTAATTAATGATAAACATATTCCGCAACTAAAAGTGCCAACACACGCCCCAGTGACAACATTAGCTAACTAGACATGTATTAGGGCGGTATGCCCAAGCTAAACACGTCAGGGGCATGACCTTGGAACCCGACCTAAATGTGAAACACATAGGCATTATGTTATCGCCTTAATTACTCGCCTATTGTTAGTTACACTGTGGAGTTAGGATAAAAAATGTTTTATGTCTTTCAAATCTCAGGTATACTTGGGGAAACTGCCTCATTTGGAACATTTCGAAGTTTACGCGAAAGAGTCAAATTTAAGAGCAAATTCAAAGTTATATTTAACGTTTGTTATATCAAAATAATTTAGAGAGACAAAAGTTGTACCTGTTAATTCCGTTTTACGTAAACTGGAATTATGATTGGAACTGAGACAATAATCGAAGTCAGGCTAAAATCTAACATACTGTCCAAGTTCGGATTCGCGGACGATAGGTCTTCGAAGGTGTCTTGAAACACGCTGATTTCATCTCAATTATTTATTTAACCGAAGAATAATCAATCCTGCGGGTGGGATTCGAGCTTTCAGCCTGACAATTTTCAAATAGGACTTTTTTTCAAATAAAGACTGACGAGACGAGCAGGAGATTTGCCTGATGGTTTGCCTTGGGTGCAACATTCCTGCCACATAACAGCACAGTGACAAGCAGCTATTGGGATATGAAGAGTCCAAATCATTACCTAGCACTTCACTGCGCTCGTCACCCAGAGATCTAAGATGTTATATCTCTAAGCCCCGTAATTTCTCTGGAAACATTGCCCTTCAAATCAAGTAAACAAATAGCCGAGTGGCTACAACAACATTGTAGGCACTAGGGTACTGCGGCTTTTAAGCCAAGCCTTGAGTGAATGGACCTTATGCGATGGTTAAACCACTTAAAAGTGGAGTTATAAACTCACATAACACTATCAATGCCCGATGCTCAAGAAGTAAAACGCAAACGCAGGCTGGTATAACTTGTCCTGCGATTCCAGAGAACAGCGAGTGACAGGGTGAAGTTATTTTGGCGCGCACACGGATTCAACATCGACAATTCAGGTCAAACTTGCGAATAAAATTGTCCTAAGCTGCTAATTTTCGTGGTCTGAATTACTAATGTAGTAATATGAGTAAGAGGAAAGTGTATCCCATGAGTCAGGGTATGTGGCCTTCATGTCTGTCACTTAGTCAGTCCAGTGGACACTCTCTTCAGCACGTTACGTGTTCGCTAATATATCAGCTAATTATTAAAAAACCAATAATTAAAAACAGTTCTAAGCGACGTATTTAAGTGAACAAAACAATTTGCTATATTTCTTGGGAGTTTTCGATAGGACTGAAGTGCATCGAACCACAAGTGCCAGAATTGTGTTTTTTCCCTCGTTACCCTAAAAGCGAAAGTGTGTGTTTGTTGCTGTTTGTCCCGCTGTATTTTATGTTATTGATAGACATGTTAGAATGACTTAAAGCAATTATAACTATCCCAAAAACGAGTAAGTATTCTTAAAAATTGTGATAGCCTTATCAGTAACATCATTAAGATTATAGAACAATCCAAAAAAGGATTGGGTATTACAATAAGAGTAAGTATCTAGGTCTTATGGATGTGATGAATTCGTAAATTTTGTTTGATTTTACATTTGTTAAAAATAATCATACGTGCTCTGCAAAACTTTATAAACATTCCGCAATTTCTGGAGTTAAGTTTAAAATCAAAACAAACGGGTGTGGCTATGTTGAATCACATCCTATTTTTTTTGTTGTGAAACGTTCGTTTTGTAGGTTGTTTGTAATATAATGCGATGCTGTGATCAAATACATAGAAGAAAACCTCGGTACACAGGTTTTCCTAACCTTAAATAGGGAGTGGATTGTATTTTCTTTGCGCACTGCGCGGTGTTATAGTCTATTGTCTTCTCGATAAAAATTATCTTATGCGTTATTCTACACTTTATTCTATCTCTGTACAAATTGCATTCAGATCAATTTCGATGAGAGTGTAACTAACATCCATACAAACAAATTTTCGCGTTTATATTATTAGCATAGTACAATTTTATAGCTCAATCAAAAACAGACCCTCGTCATAATGTATACACTGTACGGGACTTAGTCACGATTAAAGCTATTATTTAATTACGCCGACCGGGCTCTCCTGTGTGAAGAGTGCCGGGCAAGCAAGCAAGCACTGGGCAATCAACGATTTAGTCAAACGAGCACTTTGCACAGCGTCAATACCAGCAACGCTAGAACCAACCGGAATGTCGGAAGATGGAAAGCGGCCAGACGGTGCCACGTTAGTACCGTGGTGTCTCGGTAGGCCATTAGTCTGGGACTCCACGTGTGTGGACACCCTGGCTCCGTCTCGTGTCGGTAGTTCGGCTCAAACCGTAGGAGCTGCGGCCGAACAGGCACATATCCTTAAACAATGGAAATACTCCCAGCTCAGCGCAAATCATGATTTTTTTGCGTTGGCTGTGGAGACTATGGGCCCGTGGTCGTCCGACATGAAAAAGTTCTCCAAACAACTGTCGAAGCGGTTGGTTCTCGCCTCAGGGGGAAGATCTCAGAGCTGGCACTTACTTCGCCCAAAAAGTAAGCATTGCCATCCAACGATCTCGACGGCGTGTTTGATTTAAAGAGAGTGTTTGTTTTAACTTATTATTTGTAAGTATTGTCCATACCTTTATATTATTCTAAATAATTTTTATTTTTAATTATTAAAATTACATCGACCCCTATTTATATTATGTGCTCAAATCGCGAAACTAAAAAAACATGACAACATTTCACCTCCTAAACATGATGTTTGTCGATTTCAGGTGCTGTGTACTTCGCGGGAGTGGTGGGCGCGATAGGGGTGTCAGTTCTGGGCGTCTTCTGCATCCTATCCATTCTGCAGCTCGCCATGATCTCGTCCAAAGAACGCGTCGCTCTCAAATACACCCACCTCGTCATGTTCAAGCTGGCGATGGCGCTGTTAGCCAGTGAGTCACTCCTATCTTTTGTAAGCATAGTTACACTGTACTATGCTGATTTTTAACCCCCGACCAAAAAAAGGGGTGTTATAAGTTTGACGTCGATGTCTGTCTGTCTGTGCTCAAACGGATTGGCCGATTTCGATGCGGTTTTTTTTATTTGAAAGTTAATATCTGTGCGGGTGTTCTTAGCTATGTTTGGTTAATATAGATTCAAAATGGCCGCCTCCACAAAATGGCGGACAAAATATTTCTTCACAACCTACCTCAATATGGGTATCAAATGAAAGGGCTTGACTAGTAGAGTACTATACGCTATAACAAATATCAAATCCAAGATGGCCGCCACCACAAAAAGGCGTATTATTTTTTTTTCACTACTACCGCAATATGGGTATCAAACGAAAGGGCTTGACTAGTAGAATACTTTGCACTATGACAAATTTCAAATCCAAGATGGCCGCTACCACAAAATAGCGAATTACATTTCTTTTTTCACAACTCACTTAATATGGGTATCAAATGAAAGGGCTTGACTAGTAGAATGGTGTACAGATAACAAATCTAAGGTAGTCGGGGGTTAATCAAAATTTATAATTTTGTTCTTTTTGTATTTGAGAATGATATATATATATAGTACCTGGCTGAGGTTTAATATCTAATAATAATAATATAATACTTTATTCAACTACAAATTAACAATAAACCTTAATGCTAATACAATATTTTAAAAAGAACAGAGAAGCTTGCAGAGTAATGGGCGGCCTTATCGCTTAAAGCGATTTCTTCCAGGCAACCTTATTATGGAGAAACGCTTAGAAATACTTATTTTGTAGTGTGGGTGGTGTGACTAATCATACATCTAAAGGACTTGCAGAAGAATGCAGAAAGCGCAGCAACCTAAACCTTACTCCTAATTGTATAAAGTACAGACTATTATGAATAACTTTGTCTGCCTGTTTGTTTCGCTTTACCTACCTCCAAAAAAACAATTTTCGAAATCTATGCTTACGCCAAATATCATACGACTGATATCTAAAATAAAAATCGAGCTAAATCCTAGCTAAGAGAGGGCTCTGTGACTCATACGTTATTCCGAGAGCTGGTAGCTGGTAGCTCATTATTCTGCTACCATAACCTCTGGATGTTTAAATAGGTACTTACAAATATTGTGTTTTAACTTCTGTCAATACCAACTTTGATTTTGTAATGAAAGTAGCTTGTAATACGGAGTACAACGGGAGCCTTTTTTAACCCTTTTTTGTAGTGGTAGGACACTTGGCAGAGCCCGCCTGGGGAAGTACCACACCTTTGCCAGTGATTCTACCGCGAAGCAGTAATGGGCAAACATTGAAACATTGAAGGGCAATGTTTCCAGAGAAATTACAGGGCATACAGATATAACATCTTAGATCTCTGGGAGACGAGCGAAGTGCAGAACTAGGTAATGATTTGGACTCTTCATGTTCCAATAGCTGCGTGTCACTGTGCAACATACCTGCCACATAACAGTGGCAGGTATGTTGCTTATCATCAGGCACAAGGCATGGTCGTCTCAACACTCTTTTTTTTAAAAAAACCCCTATCAAAAAAGGGGTGTTATAAGTTTTTTATGTGTGTGTCTGTCTGTCTGTGGCATCGTAGAGCTCAAATGAATGGGCCGGTTTCGATTTGAAGACACCAAGATTGTAACCCCCCTCAGGCATCACATTCCACAACGTTTTTTTAAGTTGCCTTGATTGATTGCTTTCTTGACGGGCTTCTTGCCTTTTCTTGATTTTCCTATTTCCATGATTCCAGCGCTGCTGTCCATAGCGGTAGCAGGCCTGTTTGCTGTACAGGGCGATGACAGAGGATTCTATATCAGAAGAGGAGAAGCGTTTTATGTACAGGTACCTACCTACTCACTGTTATCCTAAAGAAATCAAAATTAAATGTAAAATCGTTAACGGCCGCCGAAAACTGCGAAAATGAGTTTTTGTCAGGTTACTAAGTGACATCAAATCTTGTCCTAGTGAGACGATAGGACCAATCGACGCGGATTTTTTCCTGACTTCCATGATGTACTTACTCTGGTTATTTTAAACGGTGACATATAAATGTCGCCGTAAAATTGTAAAAACGGTCAGATTATAATCAAACGACGTCAGATTACAAACTAACGTAACGTACCGTAAGATATAATCTCACTCGTACGTACATATGTGACCGTGACATTGACATCAGATTATATTAACTCAAACTCAAAGATTAACTCAATACCTTCTAATATCTCGCTTAGTAATTTTTGCGTTTCAAGCGTGGATACGTAACATATATTGAGTCAGTATTATATCAGAGATACATGCTTTTGTTGTGTATAAATGATTGTGTGATTTTTCAGATAACGTGCATAGTGCTAAATTCTGGTCTGTTCATAATGTCGCTGTACGACGCGCTGTTCTCCCGGCGCGAGGGCGGAGACCCGACCGAGGAGCGCGCCGAGTCCACCGGCACCGCCATCAACAACCCCGGCTTCAAGGAGGCGCGAGGTAACTCACTCGCCTATCACCCATCAGTTTATATTTTTTCAAGTTGTCAAGAAAATGCTTCCATAAATAAACCTGTACTCTGCGATATGTATTAAAACTCAAATATATTTTAATATGATTCCAGGTATATCGATGACCGATGCGTCGGGTAAGCCGTACAGCACCAACGGGCACGGGAGCGTCGCTTCTATGAACACCACCGCCACCACATTAACAGGTTCGTTGCTTCAAATAAAGGGGGCGCTTGAGTCATGAAACTTGGCAATGACGCCCCAGTTCAAGAGAAATTTCAGAATCTTGAACTCAAACTTTTTCGTCTATCTATTGCATGTCGCGTGACGGTCGGTCGGGGTAAAGCGAAAGGCTCTCGACAGAGCAGCCACAGCCACATGGTGGTGTTATTCATTAAGTTGGTCATTCTTTCCACAAATTTTTAGTTAAATGTCTACAACAACATAGTATCTAACAAATAAATAAAAAAAGCAAAACGACGGTAACGTAAAAAATATTACATGTAATTATGTTGATATACAGGTGTATCATCAGACGCGAGCACCATAACCCGGTCGCCACTGCGCTCGTCACTGAAGAAGCCGCGGCGCGAGGGCGACCCCAGCCTCGGGATCCAGAACCCCGGCTACTCGGGCCACTCGCCGCCGCTCAACCGAAACGGCAGCCAGAAGAAAGTCCGCATTCAGACACACAGCACTGAGGTCTAAACTATACACAGCCTTTACACTGTTAGAAAGTCGCTACATTAAGAAAACTTTAACTGAGGGACCGACTCTGGAATATAAAATGTACATACTTGGGCGTTTTTAGAAAAATGTATCTCTCTCTCTTCATCTACATCTCTTCTCACTTCACAAAATGTTGATCTTTCCAATTTGGGTTCGGATTTTATACCTAACTAGCTGTACCCTGCCACTCTTCGCTGTGGCACATTGTGCACATTGTGTGACCTAGTAACATTTGTTACTAACAAACAAACAAAACAAAAATAACAAACATAAATAGATAGATAGATAGTACTTATTTACTACTGTAAAACAAATCTCTGTATATAAAAATGTTATGTTGGTTTGTGTACGCTTCAAAAACTCAAAGTTCTGCACCGATCGAGCTGAAATTTTACAATGATATATAATCCGCATCAAGGATTGTTTTTATCTAATTTTTGCATCACTATGTGCTACAGCGAAGCGTGGCAGGGTACAGCTAGTTTGCTATAAAATCCGATCACAAAATGGGATGATCAATATTTTGTGAAGTGAGAAGAAGGCAAGGAATGGAAGTGTATACATTTTTATAAAAACCCTCACTTATGTACAGAGGTGCAGTACCGGCGGTTTTGAGTCCAGTCTGTACTAGGTCTATCTGTAGTCTCAACTAGGGCTTACTCATAGAGCCCTAATTTTTTTTATACTGGTCCAGTATAAAAAAAAATAGGGCTCTGGTAGTTCTAAAACCGGCATCGCCGAACTGTTAAAATAGGTTACATGAAAACAGATATAGCTCATACATCACAATGTGTGAATAACAGTTTTATAACTTTTTTGCTATTTCAGAGTTGGTTTACATAATAAAAGTTCGTCATAATGTGTAGGAAACGACGGTATAGATATCCTTTAAAACCTTGTATATGTCACCGTAACCTTTTGAAATAATCGTTTATTATAATCTAACTACTTTAGATTACAATCTTACGACACATTGGCAGTAAAGATTATAATCTAACGTCGCGACGTTATATTATAAACTAATCCAACCTATGGCAAATTTATAATCTCATTCGTTTTATTGTAAACTGACGGTTTTTCCTTTTTTACGGTGACATAAACTTTAAACATCGTATGTTCATCTATATTTGTAGCTAGGGGGCCAAATAGAGTTGTGTCTAACCTGAAATTGTCACTTTGAAAAAGAAAAAAATCGATATTTTTTTCTGAGGTGATACAAAGTTGGCTTCTAATTACCTCTCCTAGCTACGCTAATTCAGATCTCGTCACTTGAACATGTTATACCTCTATATACTGACTACTGACTATCAACACAATAAAATGCAATATAGGTACTATTAAACATAAAATTCAGGCATACAGGACTTAGGTGCCGTGCAAACGTAGACACTTTTAGCTTTCAGTTTTAAATCATCAGTGATTACGTTTTGTGTCCAGTTACGGAAATAAAAATGATTACGTTTGCGGAGGGAGTGGATGATTTCATACTGGTTCTATAGAAAACAAATATTTAACGGTAGCGGAGACATAAAAAGTGTCCACGTTTTCGCCTTACCTTAACCGCGATCAAACATTTTTTAGTAACCTCGGAGCAACATCTGGTAAATCGCGAAAGTTTCTCACAATAACAACAGTAGATACCTATTGTATAAAACATTATAAAAAATAATTAGAAACCAACATTTAAAGTCTGATCATCAATTTAGCATCTGTCCCAATTAAATAAGAATAAATTTAACCATCGCTAAATAAGAGTCATGATAGTTTGCAAAATCATTATAAATGTCACAGTGAAATTGTGGATACCGTCAGTTTGTAATAAAACGCGTGAGATTACAAACCTACAGTAGATTAGATTAGTTTATAATCTAACGTCATTAGATTGCAAACTGACAGTATTTTTAATCTGTGATATATATGTCACAATAAAATTGCAATCACCGTCAGTTTACTATATAACGCGTAAGATTATAATATAAACCCACGGTTAGTTACGTTAGATTATAATCTAATGTCGTTAGATTGTAATCTGACGGTTTATACAATTTTACAGTGGCATAAAAAAATAAAAACAGATGATCAACATAAAGCGTAAGTTTATTAATGGTTAAAAAGGGCATTAAGTATGTACAATTGTCCTGCATAACCCTGTCTACTAAATATAAACTGGCTATCCTGCCAACAAGTGTAAAAAGCTAAAAAGACAATTTCTTCTTCACCCCGAAGGATTATATGTAGTATCAAGTGTTAAACTAATTTTTATGTTCTAAGTGAATGTAGGTAAATTTAATTTATATATATATGTTAGTTATCATTAAGACTGTTAATATAAAATTACATTTGTGTAGCACAAAAAGAACTAAACTATACATTGTGTGAGAAATGAGGAATTGTGAATGGCATGCTTTCAACAGTTACTTAACATGCAACTTTTACTTGGACTATATTATTTTTAAACGACTCAGCTGTTTCAAACAGGGGGATTTTAAATTCTTATTCCGATTCAAATAAAGGTTTTTTTATAATATACATATGTCTAGAGGTCGCTGGCTCGGGTTTATATGTCACCGTAAAATTGACAAACCCGTCAGATTATAATCTTACGGTACGGTTAGGTTAGTTTGTAATCTGACGGATTTCACAATTTTACGGCGACATATACACAAAGCACAGGGAGGCATCAGGACAGGACTTGTGGAATTATCACGATGTCAAATCAAAATCACAAAAGAGTCAAAGACGTTTAAAAATGACATATTTGACATTGTTTTATGCCAGCACTCGTTTGTCTTAATAGATGTGCATTGGTCTTGCATAACTTGCATTGCAATCCATTCCAATTAGTTAGTTAAAACATGAGTTACAATCATGAATTGAAATCTCTACTCTGAGTGATAATTTTACAATTTTTGTGACTATTTCATGGAATCTCTGGCACAAAGACACTAGGTAGGGTACGACTCTAAAACATGATATCATATAGGTACTGGTTGTAGAGACCATTTGCCAGTTTCCAATAGATCTAAAGTGTTTGTGAAAGTTGTTTGTTTTAAACAAGTTGTGTGTATGTTTTTGTTAGGTTATTTATGACGGAATTTAGTATATTTGTTTTGATATTGTGACATATAAATAGCAATGAAATAATGTTATTTCAATGAGTAATTTGATATAAATATTTGTTGTGACCATTTGGAATAACCGTTAAAATTGCGATGCGAAGCTATATCCCCCTTAAAGCGAACCACTTGCCGAATGCTGGGACTCGGGCCCTTCTTTCCTAAAAAGAAAACGTCTGAGTAACTACTAAAATCTTCGCGGGCTTCATTTTCTTAATCACATATTTGTCAATTATATATTAAAATATAACAGGAAATTGGCTTTGTAAAAACTGAATTAATTGAAAATATTCTTAATGACCTTCTTTCTGTTAAACGAAGGATGCATTGCAACGTTTGTTAGAATTGTGGGTCTAGATGTTCTAAAACTAACGTGGTTATTACATATTTTAAATAAATACACGGGTAACTCACGTTTGATGTAGTCAGTCCAGTCCGATTCAAGTTTCGATCGCGTCCGGCGATCTTTTTCAAGGGGAGTGAGCGCGCGTGTTCGCAGCTCGTTTAGCACTCAAGATCGCCGGACGCGATCGAAACTTGAGTCGGACTGGACTGACTATATCAAACGTGGGTTACCCGTGTATTTACTTTCACATTCACAGTTGCTTTGCAAGTTTTCGTAAATAAAACTATTCTAGCGATACAACTTCGCATCGCGGTTTTCGTTTGTTACCTGTTTGTGTCATTAAAACATACTGAAATAACTCCTCCGTCTCTCCACACATGATGGAGAGGACAGAGAGAGAGGAGGATATTTAATAGAGGAAGAGAAAGTATACTTTTTAGGAGTATCATGCAATGACACGACTGGTATGTAGAATTTCAATAATCTTATTATAAGTGCAAAACTTTATGAGCCATCAAAAAGTAACAATACCTAACTGCGCTGCGCGCGTACTTTCGTACACCTTTATGTGTACGTAATTTGTGTATGTATCGAGGTTTTGTGTATGTTATATATATCTCGAAATACAGTGCAATAAAAAGTTACTACTCTATTTATCTATCTACAGTAATCTCGCTATTTATGGTATCTATGTCTAAATTATTTAATTCTATCTAAAGTTTTTAATTCTTGAACCAATCAAAGTAGGCAATATAATTATAGCAACACCACAAAGGGAATTAATATATTTGTTTTTTTAAAACCACCCAGAAATTATTTAAAAAATACACACTCATATGAATAAAATTTCTTCTAAATCTGTATATGTCTTTAGGAACAGTTACGTGACAAACACGTATATTACAGTGATGGTATATTGGTATTAATAAATTATTTCTAATAATTTTGGGTTACGTCTGAGTTCGTAACCTAACCAGCCAAGAGCTTATAGGATTCAGGTACACGATATAGTTTCAGGCTACCGGGTAGCCGCTACCCTATAGTTAAGCCACTACTGCTGAGAGCTCAAAAAGTTTTGCGCAACTTATAATATTGGGCTCAAGGGCTACAAAACGCAATTTAGTGGAAGGATTCACAATTAAAACGTTGCGGTGAACATTACAAGAGAGAGGGGTTCTAAAATCTTCAGTAACTGCGTTATGTAATACTTGAACACCCCTTAAGGGCACTGATGTGTGTCTAGCCACTTCTGATATTACTATTAATGTTGATACATGTACAGGAAATGATGTCTTAGATACCACTTAAAAATATTAAATTAAATATTCGTCCAAGCACTTAGCAATAAGGAATACATATCTCACAAAATAAATTTAAAAATATATTTTATTGCGAATTGGTTAGCAATCGACAGGAAAATTATTTACATTTCAATCGTTTATGTATATTAGCTCGAACAAAGTTCTGTTTTTTTGTATAAACATTTATACCGTTGTATATAGGATCAGCACAAAGTGTTGTATAAAGAGATATGACGTTTTTTTTGTTGTTTTTAAATTACTTTGTTGTATATTTTCGTGCGAATTTTATATTATGTATTTACAATTTTAGGATTAATTTGATAATAGAATTATAGATGCAATATAGCATTAAGAATGTATGTTTGAGAATCCTCGATCACGGCTACCGATTTTTGTGAATTGTTTTCTTTTAAGATATATTTTAATTTTATGACCTAAATTGACATGAAATGATTTTTATGTTATTGTTTAATTAAGTAATATCTCACTGCCGTTTTCCTAATATTGACTCAAACCAACGAAATCTAAAAAGCTGCTAAATTTTAAGTAAAATTTAATCAGTATCGAAATTTTCTGAGTTCGAAGCATTAAGGGAGCTCAGAAACAAATGTTGGGATTGAGTAATGTTTATGGAATACGGAAGTTATTATCAACATCAAATGAAGCCCTGCGCAGACGGATTTTTTTCCGTTTATTAGTTTTCTCGAAATGTATCACTTGTTTTTTTATCTTAATTTGTGTTAGTAAATTTGTTCGTTCTATAGAAAGTAATAGTGGACGTAATGTAAACTAAATATGTAGAAACTTGCCGTTATACGGAGTTAAGTTTGTCTTTACTCTTTAAAACTGTGAGGAATTATGCTATATATCGATCAATGTTTTGTGACATAGATTAATTAAGCTTTCTCTGGGTTTTATGGTAATTCCATAAAGATTCTATAAAATAAATATAGTTTTAAAGCACCAATAGTTGTACAACTTTGGCTGTTTAAAATGTTAGTAATCTAACTATTTAATGTTTGAGAATATATCTTAAAAGAATACTATAAAATTGCCGAGAAATGTTCTTCGTCTACACAGGGCTTTATCAAAAATAAAGTCGCGACCGAGATATTCTATGTAAATATTCATATTTAAAACAAACCCACCATATTCCTACACCATCATCTAGATCTTTGTTAATCGTACGATAAATGGTTATATTTTTTATTTCTTTAGATATTTGCTTGTTTGTATAGATTAGCTTCCTATGCTGATAACAAAATACTAACTCATTATGCTAACTTATCTAACTGATCTGCATGGGGTCGCTATCATCGCCTTCATTAACATTACTTTTTTTTTTTAATTTTGACATTACAACATGCCGCCGGAATAAATAAGTTTGTGTAAGCCTGTACTGTGAGCTCATTTGCGGTGACTGATTGTTTGAAATGTCGTTCTTTTGCACTTACGATTGTAAGTCGTATGGCCTTATAATAAGGCGCATGAAATATTAAACGTTTCCTTAAAAACAATAAAAGCTCGCGGTACGTACCTGCTCAGGTGTAGTACCATGAAGTCTCATTGCATTAATTCTTACGTTACGAAATTTTGTTAAGGTTTGGTTGTACGGATTTGCGACAATGCTGCTTTAGATAAAGACAGTACTTCTGTTGTCTCACGCAATAGTCTGATTCAGTGTTTTTTTTATGAACTGCGTACTTCCTTACCATGTACCTAATTACTTATTGCCACTTCAAGCATGGAAAGTGTTGGCATAATATCTGAAAATTAAATAATATTTTTAAAAAACAGCAATTTTAGCATATTCAATGCCACAAGGACAGCATACATTTCATATTTAGAATTTTTCCTCAGAATACATCCTAATTATCTTTTTAAATGCAAAAATTGTGCCTTACATAGAAATCTATCACATAGTGCCTTACTTGTTTTTGTGCTTTCTTCAGGGTTATACAAAGAATCTATGGAAGGCTTAAACAAATCGCATTTATCGTTATGATTTACAAACAAATTAACCATAGAACTGTTTATGGAATTGTGTAAACAATTACTTATTTTTTCGCGATTCAGGATTTATACTCATATTATATATTGTTCGGAATTATGAGTAGAACCCATCTCTTTCGATTGAGTATAGATTTTCTGTGTAACCCTGTTTATTCTCTAAAATCTTAATTCAATATGTATGGAAACATGATATTACTTTCTTTTATTTCGTTTCATTTATTTTATAAGCTATTTTCTTAATTGTATTAACTTATTAAGTTGTGTTAATTATCCGTCCAACACTGGTCCTATTTAGGTTTTATTTAAAAAAAAAATATTTACTGAATGAATTATACAAGTTTATGAAATCAACGCTCGTTTTAATATTGTCTATCCTATGATGTTATTGACAAAATGTACCAATATTCTTCTACCCAAAACTCCAGATAGACATTTATATCCGGGTCTTTTTTGTCAATTATTTTTTGCGCCCACGCTAATTCTCGAAAATTGTAAGGCTACGTGCATCATTGGGGCTACTGCGTGCCCCACAAAAAGAATTGACATCCATAGGGACTACCAATAGCCGATAAAAGTGAAAACTTATAGGTAACTCAGAATTTGATATCACACTTTGGAAACTGCGCGGGTGAAACCGGAGGCCGCTGCTAGTTTGGATTAAATCTACAAAACATTGTAGTCTAAATAAGTCTTCTAAGCATGGCCATCTAGGCTAGATGCCCATGGTTAGATGTGTAATGGTAAACATGCTAACACACCATGGTCCCGAGTTCACCCGAAGATTTCTTTCATTCACGAGCATAACGCTTCAGCCCAGCAATTCACAGCCCACGAATAATCGTGAAAATTGTAACGGTTTTGACTTTGATGGATTACAACCTACGCTCAACTTTGGCTCTTATATCGCCTCCAAGCAAGGCCGGATCCAGCTTTCCGTCCAGGGGGGTCATATATGTATATCACATAGTCGCGGTCAATTTACAAGACTGTGCGATAGGTACATGCATGCTTTTTTAATCAGTGGTTCACCTAGGTACTGGACCCAGCCTGGTCCTCTCAAAGGTAGGCTTCAAGTCTGAACAGTTGCTAACATAAAGCACAGATTCGCTCTTGTTTGGATTTGGTACCTACTGTTCGCACCTTTAGAATGGGTCGGCTAAGTACCAGCTGGAAGCATGGAATCAACGACGTGCCAAAAGGAATAAATCGAGCAAAAAATACTTTACTAGTAGCGCCCCAAGATTTTACCCGCGTAGTTCCCGTTCTAGTTGTTTTCCCGCGTTAAAAACAGTCTATGTACTGTTAGATATTTTTAATTTTCTTAGATTTTTTGTTTAACATATACGATTTGGGTCATGGTCATGGATGGTTATGTCCCCTGTGACCTCATAAGGTTGGGTTGAACGGATTTCTTTTTAAATGTAAGTAAACCTTAAAGACAAGTGACGTAGGTAGTAGCGAATATAACAGAAACAAATAAATATCGGCAGAGAAAAGGAAACTTAGGTATCTGAATAAACAAAACAGAAAGCAATGGGTGAGATACACCAATAAAGCGCTTTTTTATAGATATGTTGCATAACTGACGAGTTTTTGTCTTTTATTATTGTTTAAGTGATCTAAGTATATAAAAATTAATTGTTACAGATAGCAATTTATAGAGGACCCCCCCCCCCCTCGTGACAACAACCCCCATCAAGACGAATAAAACGAGCCCAAACTCGGTGAGGCTATGTCGCTATTTTACTGAGTTCCTATGGCCACCTTGCAGCTTCATCATCATACCAGCCCCATGTCATCATAATATTACATGGTCACCTGATTTACGCATGTATGAATTTTTCAGCTCAATCGGTAACCGGGAAATAGATCAAATTTATTTTGCATCAATGGATGACAAACATAGGGACAGGTGAAACTATATAAAAAATCACGAGAAATCTGTTGACAAGAATATGAAAATGTCGGGCAAAAAGCCAAGTAAAAAAGTTATTTTTCTGACGCACGCGGCATTCTATGAAATCGGAGATCTCTTTAAGTATTTATATAAGATGACGACTTACTATCTCTTATAGCACAAATCGTATGCACCATTTAAAAAAACGTAGCACCTAAATAAAATTAAAACATACGGAAGACGTCAGACCTGAGCCGCGCTTCTGCAATAGCAAAATAGCATTGTAATGTAAATTTGGCAATGCATTTTAAGCTATTGCATAGCTTAGGCTTGGGCAAAAAAATCGATATATCGAAATATCGATTTTATTTTCGAAAATAATCGATATTTATCGTCGATTTTTTTTATTTCCGATATATCGATTTTCGATATTTATTTTCGGATATCGAAAACGATATGTTTTGCCTCGAATTTTCAAGCATATATACACTTTAATTCTCCAATAGCAGTATTTAAATGCTATATGAAACACAAGCAACTATATTCGCTCAGAATATTCTTCAGTGTCAAATTTATTCAGGACATCGTTCTCCAGATGTGAGGTCCGAGCAACATCAGCAAAAGCAAAATAAATAAAACGTCTCTATGGTGCAGACATGAGCAGCTTTTAAATCTGAAAACAACTACACCAGAGATTCCGAGCTCTGGATCTGTCCCCAATAAGCTTAACCAGTGTCTGGACCAACCACTTTTTGAGAAGAAGTCAGATCGGATACACATCGGAGTGTGCGACTGATTTCCACGATTTTTTTAACCCCCGACCAAAAAAAGGGGTGTTATAAGTTTGACGTCGATGTCTGTCTGTCTGTCTGTCTGTCTGTGGCACCGTAGAGCTCAAACGAATGGGCCGATTTCGATGCGGTTTTTTTATTTGAAGGTTAATATCCGTGTGGATGTTCTTAGCTATGTTTTGTTAATATCGATTCAAAATGGCCGCCTCCACAAAATGGCGGACAAAATATTTCTTCACAACCTACATCAATATGGGTATCAAATGAAAGGGCTTGACTAGCAAAATACTATACATTATAAGAAATTTCAAATCCAAGATGGCCGCCACCACAAAATGCCAAATTGTATTATTTTTTTCACTACTACCTCAATATGGGTATCAAATAAAAGGGCTTGACTAGTAGAGCACTAGGACAAATTTAAATCCAACATGTCCGCTACAACAAAATGGCGAAATACATTTCTTTTTTCACAACTCTCTTAATATGAGTATCAAATGAAAGGGCTTGACTAGTAGAACGTTATACAGATAATCCGAGATCCGAGGTAGTCAGGGGTTAATCAAAATTTTTAATTTTGTTCTTGTCTATCGTAATGCTCGTAGCTCGAAAAAGCGACATCGTTTCATGGTTGGTGTCCCAAAGACACGAACGAAGAGATTTGACTCTACTTTTGTGATAAGAACGTCAAGGCTGTGGAATACGTTGCCTGAGAGAGTTTTTCCCGATAGTTACAATCTTTGTGTCTTCAAATCGAGAGGGAATCGGTTTCTTCTAGATAAACACGCTCCATCGTAGACCGCATCATCGTTTAACATCAGGCGAGATGGCGGTCAGGTGTAAACCTATAAAAGTTAAATAAAATCCAATTGATTTTTGGGTGAATTGCCAAATTTTTACTCCGGTTCTTTTGGAAATCGCTCTAATATCCGAAAGGGTAGCTTCAGTCGTTAATTTAACAGTGCCGGATAATAGGAGCAGATTGACAGGTAGGCACTTTAAAGAAAGATTGCTGCTGATGTCTATATCAGACTATTGTATATGTAGGTTGGAGCGGAGCTAGTGACAACACGGTGGGTAAATGCGCACTCATGCACCTACATAACACAGACGAATACTGGTTTCAGTGATGGTTAATTTTGAACATTAAAATATGTACGAATTATGAACAAATAATAAAATTGGTTGTCTGTATAGTCGGTTAGTTTACGAACGACAACGTATAACAAAACACTGATAGATGCGGTGCAAGCGTACAATGAGCGTAATGGGACACTTTTTCGTACACGCAGCCGGCGTTCATCGATTTATTAGTCGTTGTCACGTCAATAATATGCCAGATATTATGTATTTTCATTTATCTAATTAATAAGTGCTTAATATTTAAGTAACCTTCTCTTGAAAAAAAATCGATATATCGAAATATCGATATTTTTTTGAAAATATATATCGATACATTTGGTAAGTATCGATACTATTAATATCGATATATTTTGTTTATTTGCCCATCCCTAGCATAGCTTTTATGGCGGACTTGGGGTGCGAATTTTAGTGATCGTGCAATCGTGCATCTCTTATGTTCACAAGAAAGAGACCTTAACCATAATATCTATTCTGTGCCTTAACTCCGTCCTCCCCACCCGGTCATTCGACTTTGAATCTTATTTGTAGGGATATTAAAAAATAATCGATTTTTATTTTAATCGATTTTTATTTTATAATAATCGATTTTTTTGTGTCGATTTTTAAGGTTACAAAAATCGATTTTTTTATAAATCGATTATAAAAATTACGCATTTAAATCGATTTTTGAAAAGCATGAAAAAGTTGCTGAAAATTCTAGTTTTTCGGACAACGTAGTCGTTTAGTTATTTCATTCTCGTTTTAAGTATTTATTTTAATACTAGTGAACTGTAACATAAGACATTTGTGGTTTTGTGGCATTAATTATTTGTAATTTTACTGTTATCTAAACTTGAAGAATAACGAAAGAGTATTTTAAATTATACTTTTTGAGACCATACTACTTACAGTATAGTTGTTCAGGATTTTTAAAGATCATTTTGAGTAGGAATTTTATTTTAATACTAACTACTAATGTGATGTTAGTGGGTGGGTGGTAACTCTGCCTGCGAAGCCGAGGGTCGTGGGTTCGATTCCCACCTCGTGCAAATATTGGTGTGTTGAATACAAATATTTGTAATATGTATGGGTGTTTCTATGTATAATAAGTTTGTTTTTACAACTACGAGTATATAAATATTATAAATTACGCTATTTGTATGCCATAGTTGCTAAATTACGACTGGTCTAGTCGGGATAACGGTGTCAGCCGATACGGAGACCCCAGGTTCAAAACCACAGACACCACTGTCTTTTCGAAATCATGTGCGTAATGCCGCTAGCTTAAAACGGTGAAGGAAAACATCGTAAGGAAACCGACATGTACCTAGAACCTTTCAAAGTCATATGTCATCCACCAACCCGCACTGGGCCATCGTGGTAGATTATCGCCTTAACTCTCTCCTTGTGAGAGAAGGCCCGAGTCCCAGCGGTGAGAACATTTAGTGGGCTGTTGATGATGATGATGATGTCTGCCATAGTACAAGCTTTGCCTAGTTGGGGGGTGTGTGCATTGTTCACCAGTATTTATCTATTTATATGTATGAAAAGGATTTACTTTTGACTAATACAAAAAAATCGATATTTTTCGCAAAAATCGATTATTTTTTTAAATATAATCGATTTTTAACAAATCGATTAATTTAAAATAAAGAAAAATCGATTTTTTAATTAATCGATTATTTTCCATCAATCTAACATCCCTACTTATTTGTATTATTGGCTTTACAGACTAAATGCTTTTACTAGTGTTGCCAACTTAACGGATTTCCCGTGATACGTAGCGGATTTGAGTACGTAGAGAACGGGAAAATAACTTTCTAACGGCTATTATCATAGCATATTAGCGTAATTATGTATTATATTATGTTTATTCACCACACTATTATTATTAATTACCCGTAACCTATTTACAGTGAAGAATTTTACTACAATATACAAATAGATCTTAATATTTACAATATGTACATATGTATAAAAACAAAATAAAATTATAATACCATACAATAAAAATAAATAAACAAATTTACAAATTAAACACGCCGTCGAGATCACTACTGGGCGGCAGGGTACCCAGAATGCTGGCAGCGTTGCTTCTTTGAATGGCTAATCTCAGCTTTTGGGCAAAGTAGGCGCCAGCTCTGGGATCCCCTGAAGCGAGGACCAAACGTTTCGAAAGATCTTTCACAAAATGTTTGGTATCGGACGACCACGGGCCCATTGTCTCCACTGCCAGCGCAAAGAATATATAATGTGCGCTGAGCAGGGAGTACTTATTAAATTTGTTTATTTGTGCCTGTTCGGCGGTAGGTAACTCCGACATTGCGAGCGGATTGACTGACATGAGACGGTGCCAAGGTGTCTACGCAAGTAGCGTCCCAAACCAGCACCTTGCCTAGAGACCATGGTACTAGAGTGGCACCGTCAGGTCGCTTACCATCTATCAACATTCCGCTCGGTTCTAATGTCGAAGATATTAGAGCTGTAGAGAGTGCCCGTCTGACTAAGTCATTAATTGACCAATGACGAAATTGTCGACCGGCACTCTTCACACATGAAAGCCCATCCGAATTGGTCCACGGTTCGACCGCACAGACAGCGATGAGGCTCACAAAACTTAGTTCCTACGCGGAGCCCCGTCACTACGTGTAGACTGTTAGGGTCTAGGATAGATCCTAAATTTTTGGTTATTAAATTATTATGTTATATTATTATAATGTATTTAAAAATTTCGTACTTCAAATAAAAATATATATATATATATTATTGCATATCTTTTTTAATAAATTTAGTACAGTGCGACATTTTAGAGTAGAAACTTACTCGAATTGTCAATTGTCAATAATCGATAATCGTAAACAATCGTGTGATTGTAGAATGTGTATTCTAAAGTTCTAATTGTTTTGCGTTATTTACGAACAGTGAACAACAAAAACCAAGCAAAACAGTGTCATCATGAACAAAGTGATTCGTGGCGGTGCCCGTGCAATAATTTACAAAGTTTTTATGCACTGTATGGCGGAATATCAAGCTGGAAATCTTTTCGGAACAATTATTTTCACGCAGTTTTACACATTAAAATGACATTGACATGACATGACATTGACAGTAACATTGACAGTGACAGTAAATGGTATTTGACAGTACAGTAATTGGAGTATAAAAAGTCTAATCTTCTGTGGAGTATAAAAAGTCGTTTCCCTTGAACAGCAAGCTTTATACAATTCTACGTTTTTAGGCCCCTATTATATCATTAGATATTCGAACAGTCTTTGTAACCTAAAGTTGGAAATCTAAAGAGACAACAAGGGTACGGCGTCGCTAACTTTCTTAATATCTAATAGTGTACCCAAAGTTAGACCGTTCGGCCTGCGTCCGCGTCCGAAGAGAGTAGTCTTCCACGTGCGGCACGTTATTGTGTTGGACTAATCTCAACAGAAAATGTAACTCGACAGCTCCAACTTAAAGGTAGTTTTTGAAATCAAATGGTTCCAAAACATGAACTGTGATTTGTAACAATATCTCCCGTACAAGCAAATATTCCTTCAACCAAGTTTTACAAATACACATACATGCCTTCATACAAAAATCTTTATTGCTGCAGGTGTAATAAGATGATACAACACCTTTTGTTCCACACAACAAAAGTTGACCCAGACAAACTGGCCTCTTCGAGAGGCATGTAATATGTCTGGCAGGACAAATTTGTTTAAGTCTTAATTTGTACAATGAAAAAGAAAATAGCTGATTAATGTAATAGCTTCTTCCCCTTCTTCTTTTCTTCTTCTAGTTTTTATTCAGTTGTGTTATATGTCATATAAATATGTCATCTGATTCTTCATCTTCTATTCATTTCTGGCTTCTATTTGATTATGCTTTATATTATATTACTAGATGCCCGCCCTGGCGTTGCCCAGTACTCATCAGGATCCCGTACAACGGTGAAAGAATGACTGATATCGGTTCAGTCATTCCTGAGAATATCGCTTTCAAACAAAACACCTCTTCAGCTACCTGCTACGCCACCTGTCGGAAATTTGTTGTACCAACACTGATTTAGAAAATAAATAGATTAGCAAAGGTTTTATATTCCAGAGGTGTGTAATCTGTGATATTCAATGACGGAATCTTAGACACATGCTGTCATGTGTCATGTCAAAGTACGAAACGTTCGAAAACTCTCAAAATGGAATATTTTTTCCCGATTTTGTTACATTCTTGAATCATGCTCCGCTTCTATTAATAGTAGCGTTATGTTCTATAGCCTATAGCCTTCCTCGATAAATGGACTATCCAATACAAAAATAATCTTTCAATCCGGACTAGTACTTCCCGAGATCCTAGCGTTCAAACAAACAAACTCTTCAGCTTTATAATGTTAGTATAGATGTGAGATAGGTGCTTGGTGACAATTACACCAATGTCTTGTGTTTCAGCAGGATGCTGTTTTGTGTTTGATCATGTCAATGTCATAGAATGTATACAGTGCTATCTAATTCAACATGTCAGTTACAATATTTATACTACTTGGTGTTATGTTAGTTAAATATCAAATATCAAAATGAACAATAGACATTAATGGAATGTCAAATTTCATGTTAAGCAATATTTTTAATATTAATATTCCAATTAATTTCCTTAGGTATCATTTAAAAATTCATTTATTGTATCATACATAGCATTTGTATATCAGTATTTCTTTTAGATTACTTTTGAAATATATTTTATATCTTCTTTCTTTGCATTATACAGCGTTATTGGTAATCAGCCTCCATCCTATCAATAGGATGTTAGGTTAAATTAAATATCTACGCCAACTCGACAGTTTATATAAATTCGTATTTTTCTCCGTATGTTAGCACTAAATAGCTATTATTGAATGAGCAGACATTTCATATGTTCCGTCTCCTTTTCCTACCATATTTCACCCCCTATCCGTCCTTATCTCATTGACGAATTGACCCGTCGCACGAGCATTGTGCGAAGAACTTTCACTTGAAGAAGGTGTGTGTTGAGATTCGTTACGGGGGTGTGACGTGCTCTATGTTATTTAATTGAAAAAACTACAGAAACTGCATTGTTCTGTGCTATTTGTGACGTATTTGAGGAGACCAGGCTTGCTAGCCTATACTTGGGCAGCCGCCTACTGGATGTTCCCGAGCTACGACCTAGATTTCGTGAGTCCCATTTCCTCCTATTCTTTTTCCTGCTTATGAATTTGTCTGTTGGATTTTACGTGTAAGATTAACTTGGGGAACGCGATATTCGCGCATTCACCGTACATAGTAAAAAAATTGGCAGTCATAGGAATTGCCGATAGAAGTGAAAACTTATAAACTATATTATTTGTATTTATTTGTAATATCTCAATTTGTTTGTGTCGCAATAAAGACTTTCTATCTATCTAACTCCGAATTTGATAGCTTACTTCGGAAACTACGGAAACCGGAGGGTGTGGCCATGGTCCCGAGTTTACCCGAAGAATTCTTATCATTCCCGAGCATGACGCTAGAATTTAATTCACAGCCCACGAAAGGTCTGTCTGAGCCGCGCCAAAAGAATTTTTCACTTCAAAAATTGGCAGTCATAGGAATTGCCGGTAAAAGTGAAAACTTTTTTGGAAATTACGCGGGTGAAACCGGAGAGCATGGCTATGGACATCTAGAAATGATGATTACCAGTAACCCTGTATATATTGTAAGCGAATTCGTGTTTTTGACTAAACAATTAATTTGAATTTAATGACTTTCCTAAGTTACGTATAAAAAATTAAAGAACTGTTGCCCACACTGGCAATCGTTAATATGGAAACTGCGCATGTATGTCAAGAGGATTTGTTCATGGAGGTGTAACCAGACATGATTATGTTTGGTCTCACTCACTCCGCTGGCCACTTCTTCCTAGGTGCGAGTGCTTTTGACAAGTCGCGATCATTACAACCACAAAGATAGGTCAACCTCAATCGGATTCTTTGTGGCTATTTGCACGCAGTACCACGTCGGGTAGTGCATGCGATTTGACCCTTTCGGTCATGAAATAGAGCACACTTTCCCGTGTATAACTGTAATTGTGCTTAGTAATCCTACTGCGTGAGCACGACATAAACGTTTCTGAGAGCTGCTGTGTAAAGACACATTTAACGTTCCAAAATACGCAGAAACTGCCTTTTCGACGCTATGATGTGTACGGTAATAATAGGGATGCCCAAAATAGTGTATTGTATCGATATATCGCATCGTAACTGTATCGAACTTGGTTGTATCGATACGCGATATTATCGATTTCCTTTGTATCGATATATCGTATCGTAACCGTATCGCATGCCTTTCAATTAATATGCGATATAATCAGTGTATATCGTGCAAAGGGTCATTTTTTTTAGTAGTTTTACTATATTATTAATATATGTTATAATGTTTAAAAAGAAATAAATAATTATATGTATATATAAAATAGTTTTATTCAACAAAAAAAAAACACAATTGCCATTGATCAGCACTTAAACAACGCAAAAATAATAATTTGGATAAGCGCTGTGGATTTAACCTTTTTATTACGGCTTTCGGAAAGTGTGTGCCCAGCTACGAACGGAATGACAAAGGAGAACATAAACTAAACATTTATTAATCATATTTGACGGTACTACAAAGTTCAAAGATTATTTAAATCTACCTCCCAAGTCTAAATAAAAGCCGGCTGTTCTTGTTCCATAAACAATTTTGTCGACGTTATCATTTTCTTATTACTAATAACAATATATTCAATGGCACTGTCTATTATCGTTTAGTGATGATGTAATAGGTACTTTAAAATAAAAAAAAAGAACGGGCATCCCTAAGTGCCGCGCGCAGACTTAAATTGCGTGGACTCTATACATCATCTGCCTACCACTGTTGCCAGATTGGGGGGATTCCCCACAAATTTGGGGGGTTTTAATAGCCATGGAGGGAAATTTGGGGGGACAATATGTTTGGGGGGATTTACGGGGGGTACAAATTGCTTGTGGGGGGAAATTGGGGATTTTTCATTGCCGAGTTTTGCAGTTTTTTAGCGAATATGGCACTTATCCAAGTGAACTTAGTACATAAATTGAAGCGGCTTTTCTTATGGGAACTTACCGAAACACTTTATAGAGTAATAGAAGCTATTTCTAAAATAGCGTTATATTGTGTTTAAGAGTTAGGAAAACTTTATAAATTTTGGGGGTTTTTTTTCTTGAAAACCGGTGTTTTGGGGGGATTTCAGGAACATTTTAACCAGAAAATTTTTTCAGGGGAAAAAAGGGGAAATCTTAATTGAGGCGAGGGGGAAAGGAAATTATTAAAGTGGAAACACTGGCGTCTAGTGTGGTGTTAGCACTCTATACTAGTTATTTGTCTATAGTGGTTATTTGTCCTCTATGGGCATCCACCATCTTCTTTGGCGTTGATTTTTATTTTTTCTCAGTAACAAATATAAATTTGCACTCTGTACTATAAATCTATAAAAGATTATTAAAGCGATCCGAGCAGTTTCGATTTCTGTATCGGACATCCTCACATTGGCCCTGATGGGACACAAACACAAGTTGACACAACACTTAAAAGTTCATACTAGTCTTGGAACGAATATATTGATATTAGCTAAGAGATTGGTAATATCCAACGGATTCATGTATTAGTAATCTAACATATTCTGATATGCTAATATTTCATATTCAAATAATCTCAGATATGACTATTCACAACTGGTTGTATAATATCTTAAATATTACTCATTCGTTTGGTTTCATTCCTCGACACAGATACATGTGCGTCAAAGATTAGGTATCATATTAATACAGTTAATACTAAATCTGTGGTATGGATTCACATTTCACACATGTTTGGGATTACTTAGCTGCTCATTGGCCGATACTCAAAACGTGATATTTGTAAATTGAACTGTAGTAAAAAAATATATATTTTTGAACATGTATAAAAAGTAATTCGTTTCTATCTGTTCTTGCCATTTTCTAACACAACGATAAATTATTATGATAGGTAGGCACGGAACCACTGCTCCGGATTGATAATTATAATATGCTAAAAATGTACATAAGTAGACAAAAATGATAAATTCATTGTCATCGCTAACAATATTAGCTTAGCAAGTAATAAATAACGGCATACATAATCTACGATAGATATTTCTCACTTTCGTATTAGTACACTGGCAATCGAAAAATATTACTGATCTAATATATTAGTATAAATATTATAATATTGTGAGACTAATATATTTAGATTAGGTAATATTGGTGAATATCGGTAACTCGGTATTAACCCATCTTTAGTTCATACCTATCTCGTATCTCGTATCGTCGTATCTTACATTAGCTTTGCTCTTTGTTTGATGCTTTGGAACTCAGATTGAATAACTTTGGAAGGTGTTTGGAAGTTTGAAGTCTTTTTTTAAAAAGTTTACCTATATCGTAAAATTGTTTTTTTGTTGCTACGAAAGTGGTCCTGATCCTGAGGTTACAAGAGTGGCAACGGTCAACATCGATCCTAACAGACGTGATTTATTGAAGAGGACTGACACCAAACATGTGAATAGTTCCTAAACATTTACGCCCCACAGTAAAAACAAAGTGAATCAATTCTCAAAAAAATGTAAGCCACAAAGTCATAACCTATTTTCACCACATCCACATTGCATGCAACAACATAAGCAGTTGGATTACACATTGTATTGAATACGTCAGCTACTGGTAAACTTTTTTGAACTAATTTATTATGTTCGTTACTATATTGATCAGAAGCGGAACTATATAGTTTGGGGCCCGTGGCAAATTCTATTGATGGGTCCCTATTGAATAAATTCGTCATGTTGTTGTTTACACTGAAATAAACCAATTATTTCAATAAAATTTATTTAAAAAAATCTTTCACCGAGTTTTCTGTTCCGCAAAAGTATCTATGATGTCATCAAATCATCCAAGTTTAACGATCGGGCCACAGAATTTAAAAAAATACCCAAGTCACATAACCTATCTTGTTGCATAGAGCTTAGAGTCTTGTCTTAGAGGTAAAATGATAACACATTTTTGTTTAGGATCTGTTGAAATTCTAAATTTTAATTTGTATTAAGGTCTTTAAAAAAATTGTTGTTTTTTTAGGACAATAAAATATAATAAAACTCAGGTGCAATGTTAAAAAAATTATTGCAGCGCATGCGGTCTTTTGGGCCGGGGCCCCCTTGGGTCGGAGGCCCGTGGCATTTTGCCAGCCCTGCCACCCTATAGTTACACCACTGATATTGACCTTCTGTTATTACAGAAAGCTGAGTGACCCTGAGTTAATGGACACAGCATATAGAAAGGAGCTTTGTCACCAAATAATAGCTCCAGCAGCTTAGATATGCAGCAGCACTACACCAACACCCAGCGAATTAAACACACATTTCCAGATACAGCCCAAAGGAAAACCATTGCAATCTGATCATTTATGTTATTATAAAGCAACTAAACAAGGTCTTTTATAGGAACAAAAAATGTCTCTAGAGAAAATCAATATGTGTAGAGGTACCTATTTAAAATGTGTGATATAAAACCACATTGAAAGTCACATACAAGCTTGTGAGATCAGATTTGTACTAACCCATACTGGAGAAAAACACAGGCATCTAATTAAAAAACCCATATATTAACCCATACTGGTGAAAAACCATTTGAATGTAATATGTGTGATTATAGTGCATCACAAGTATCTACTTTAAAAAACCATATGTTAACCCATACTGGAGATAAACCGTTTAAATGTGATATGTGTGATTATAGAGCATCTAAGGCAAGTAATTTAAAATCGCATAAATTAACCCATACTGGAGGTAAACCATTTAAATGTGATATGTGTGATTATAGAGCATCTAAGGCAAGTAATTTAAAATCGCATAAATTAACCCATACTGGTGAAAAGCCATTTAAATGTAATATTTGTGATTATAGAGCATCTCGGACAAGTAATTTAAAATCGCATAAATTAACACATACTGGTGAAAAACCTTATGAATGTGATAACTGTGATTATAGAGCATCACATGCATCTCATTTAAAAACACATAAATTAACCCATACTGGTGAAAAACTATTTGAGTGTGATATGTGTGATTATAGAGCATCACTGGCATCTAGATTAAAATACCATAAATTAACCCATACTGGTGAAAAACCATTTAAATGTAATATTTGTGATTATAGAGCATCACTTGCATCTAGATTAAAATACCATAAATTAACCCATACTGGTGAAAAACCATTTAAATGTAATATTTGTGATTATAGAGCATCACAGGCAGATAATTTAAAATCGCATAAATTGAAACATACTCGAGATAAACCATTTAAATGTGGTATGTGTGATTATAGAGCATCACATGCATCTAGTTTAATACAACATAAATTAACCCATACTGGTGAAAAACCATTTGAATGTGATATGTGTGATTATAGATCATCACGTGCATCTCATTTAAAAACACATAAATTAACCCATACTGGTGAAAAACCATTTGAGTGTGATATGTGTGATTATAGAGCATCACTGGCATCTAATTTAAAAACCCATATATTAATTCATACTGGTGTAAAACCATTTGAATGTAATATGTGTGATTATAGTGCATCACAAGCATCTACTTTAAAAAAACATATGGTAACCCATACTGGAGATAAACCATTTAAATGTGATATGTGTGATTATAGAGCATCTCAGGCATGTAATTTAAAATCGCATAAATTAACCCATACTGGTGAAAAACCATTTAAATGTAATATTTGTGATTATGGAGCATCTCAGGCAAGTAATTTAAAAAAGCATAAATTAAGCCATACCAAAGAAAAAAAAACCTGTGCCACTAGGGGACTGCTGCGGTAAAGCTAGAGCAAACCAATAAAAAAAAGATGTGTAACCTGTGCCGACTTCATGTCAAACTTTTAACAAAATCTTTGCAGGAAATCTATAAAGAACATTTTTAAATTTATTTGCACACTATTTTACTGCAATCGTATATTTTACTTGCAACTACTTGATAACAAGTATGTTATTTTTAAATTTTCTTTTCAAAGTTTTCTTTTTACAGTCAACCTCTCTGTGTTACTTCACGCAATGTAGCAAAAATTGTTTTTGTTCCTCTTCAACAGCTATTTTTCCACGGAAGTCTTGCATTACCTTTACTACTCTCTCTCTGCCGTATCATTATCGGCTCTTGGTCTTAGTGTCAACCATCTGTTCTTTAGATTGTAAAAAACTTGCATTATTTTTTTTTCCATAATACTCCTAATTCGTAAATGTGATGGCGACAAGCAAAAATAAGCATTTCTCTTACAAATTTTTATTCTAGAAGTACACAGGCTCCCCACAATCAATATTTGAAACAGTAGTATCGGTGGTGCTAAGTGAAACGAACTCTTGACGTTCGCTGCTCGAAAATGTCTTGGGTTTTTTTCGCATTTTTTTCTAGGTCTCTCCAAACGTGGTATAATGCCACTAGTTTTTTAAAATGTTCACAGATTCGTCATTTATTTAGATACTAGCTGACCCGGCGAAGTCTGTTCCGCCTAAGAGACGATAGATGTGCAGACTTTTGATTTTAATCATCATCGCAAGACGTCCACTGCTGAACATAGGCCTCCCCCCCAGATTTCCACAACGAACGGTCCTGCGCAACTTGCAACCAGCGGTATCCAGCGACTTTAGTGAGGTCATCTGTCCATCTAGTGGGAGGCCGTTCAACACTGCGTCTTCCGTTTCGTGGTTGTCACTCGAGCACCTTTCTTCCCTATCAGTTGTCAGTTCTGCGAGCGATGTGGCCTGTCCATTGCCACTTCAGCTTGCTTACTCTTTGAGCTATGTCGGCCACTTTCGTTCTTTTGTGAATACCCTCATTACGGATTCTGTCGCGCAAAGAGACTCCGATCATAGCCGTCTCCATAGCTCGCTGTGTGACTTTGAACCTCGTTATGAGGCCCACAGTTAAGGACCACGTCTCAGTTCCATAAGCCATCACTGGCAACACGTACTGGTTAAAGACCACCTCCACACCAATTTTTATCCAAATGAATGAAATAAACGAAATTAATGATATGAAAGAAATTAATGAAACCAACGAAATGACTAAAATTAACGAAATGGACGAAAATAATGAAATGAACCTAACAAACGAAATGAATAAAATGAATTAAATTAACAACAAGAACAAAATTAAAATTTTTGATTAACCCCCGACTACCTCGGATTTGTAATCTGTACAACATTCTGCTAGTCAAGCCTTTTCATTTGATACCCATATTAAGGGAGTTGTGAAAAAATAAATGTATTTCGCCATTTTGTGGTGGCGGCCATCTTGGATTTGAAATTTGTTATTATGTATTGTATTCTACTAGTCAAGCCCTTTCATTTGATACCCATATTGAGATAAGTTGTGAAGAAATATTTTGTCCGCCATTTTGTGGAGGCGGCCATCTTGAATTGATATTAACCAAACATAGCTAAGAACATCCGCACAAATATCAACCTTCGAATAAAAAAAACCGCATTGAAATCGGTCCATCCGTTTGAGCTCTACGGTGCCACAGACAGACAGACAGACATCGACGTCAAACTTATAACACCCCTTTTTTTGGTCGGGGGTTAAAAATAACGAATAGCATGAAATGGGCAAAATGAACTAAACGAACAAAATGAATGAAATTTACGAAATGAATGTGAACCGTGACGTCACCACAAAATGACGTTTAGCTGTCATTTTTGACGTTTTATGTCACGTCACACTGGAACGCGGTCGAACGGATATTTGTCGTTTTCTGACGTCTCACGGGAACGTGATAAAATGTATCCGTCTCCTGGCACTAAGCTACCTCCTCACCAATTTTCAGCCAAATCGGTTCAGCCGTTCTTGAGTTAATAAATAGTGTAACTAACACGACTTTCTTTTTAACCCCCGACAAAAAAAAGGGGTGTTATAAGTTTGACGTCGATGTCTGTCTGTCTGTCTGTCTGTCTATCTGTCTATCTGTCGGTCTGTCTGTCTGTCTGTCTGTCTGTCTGTCTGTCTGTCTGTCTGTCTGTCTGTCTGTCTGTGTGTGTGTCTGTCTGTGGCACCGTAGAGCTCAAACGGATGGGCCGATTTCGATGCGGTTTTTTTTATTTGAAAGTTAATATCCGTGCGGGTGTTCTTAGCTATGTTTGGTTAATATCGATTCAAAATGGCCGCCTCCACAAAATGGCGGACAAAATATTTCTTCACAACCTACCTCAATATGGGTATCAAATGAAAGGGCTTGACTAGCAGAGTACTAAACGCTATAACAAATTTCAAATTCAAGATGGCCGCCACCATAAAATGGCGAATTATATAATATTTTTCACTACTACCTCAATATGGGTATCAAATGAAAGGGCTTGATTAGTAGAATACTTTGCACTATGACAAATTTCAAATCCAAGATGGCCGCTACCACAAAATGGCGAATTACATTTCCTTTTTCACAATTCCCTTAATATGGGTATCAAATGAAAGGGCTTGACTAGTAGAATGTTGTACAGATAACAAATCTAAGGTAGTCGGGGGGTTAATCAAAATTTTTAATTTTGTTCCTGTATATATATAGATTTAAGTATATTTTTCAGTGTGTATAATTTATTTCTATTATCTTTAAATCTATGTTCCTTATTATATTTTTTGATTTTACGTAATTGGAAACTTCCTTATTAAGTGCTAATGGTACTAAAACACTTGTGAATAAAATTTCAGTCACCTAGAACCACGGCAACCCGTGCCGAGTAGCGTCAATATATTTCAGTACTTGCATACCTACTATGGCGCATCGGGTTTCACTTATCGTAGTGCTTATTATTACTTGATGGTTTTATTAGTAAACACATGGTTATCGTTATGTCAAGATGTGAGAGGGATTAAAATCACTTACTAAAAAATCAAAAAGCCGCGCGGCCCGTTTGCTGTGTGACGTCACAAGACTCGACGCGGTCGCGCTGTAGCATAGAATAGATAATACAGATAGAACGGACACTCCCCAACCCCCGCCAATTTCAATCTTCCTCACACCTCAGGCCGTTTCGGATACGCTAGGAGCACTCAACGAAGGGCCGGTATCGAACATCTAATTCCTAACGAAATATCATCATGGTAGGTTGTTGTGCTGTTTACGGCTGTCCGTCAACTAAACGGGACAAGATTAAAAGCTTTTTTTAATTTCCTAATGATAAAATAACGTAAGATTAGAAACTTTTCAATAACGTTGCTTTATAATATTACAAGATTTGCTTAGTTTGGGGTCAGATGGTGTTGTGTGTGAATTGTCTACCAATTTTTATTTATAATAACGAAGTCATTTTTAACTCAAAGGTCGTAACTTACACAACCAGTAACTTATGTGCCCAAGCACGGATTGATAATGCCTGGAGGAATAATTATAGTGACAGAATAAAGTTTCCTTCATGGGTAAATGTAAAATAAAATGCGAATGTGTACCTACTAACAGAAATAGATATCTAGGTACCTGATCTATTCTATCATCGGTTTCATTTCATTTTACGCGGCAATACCCACAGATTTCTGAAACAATTTAGAAATCTGTGCAAACACCCTTTTAATTAGAATAGTATAATTTGGCTCCATTTTATTTATGTAACTCAACATTATAGCAAGTTTATAGACTACTTTACGTCACCAGGTAAACTCAACTCAAAACTCACAACTATTCAATAAAACAATTCAGTAGCCCTAGCTCTAACGCACACATTCACGCGTGTGTACGAACGACATCTGCGTAGTTGTGTGAAGAGTAGGTAGCTCCACAGCGGCGTCTGTATGGAATTTTAGTGGAGTGTCCGGGGTGTGGCTGTAGGTAAGAAGGGACGCAATAGAATCGGTTTTAGCGGCAGAGAAACGTGAATTTCGTGCTGATACTGTCTCAAATGTGGTGTGCGTATTACGTATGTAGCATTGCAACTATTAGCATATTTTGTATTATATTGGTATCTATTATAAGCTTATTGACGTTAAGGTTAGACGATGAGCGCAGGATTAGTGTTTATTAAAAATTGCCAAAAGTCGACATGGATGTGGTTTTGCACTTTTAATCTAGGTAACAATTCTTAGTACACAAGTTCAGAGATAAGAAGTGTTAAGCTTTCAACATAAGTTAATGATCACCTACTTTACATTTTCTATACTATTTTTTTGAACCTGTTTCGGAACTCACTCTGTGTTTTCTACTAAATCGGTCAGCGCATTCTAGCTGTAACATTTTAGCTACCTATAGGTAGTATCTGTACCAAGTTTAGACAGATTTTTGTTTGTTATTAACCGCTTTGTTCCATTCAACAAATAAACAAAACACCGAATAGGCGCAGTAACTCGCGTGGGCTCGCCCAACGCCCAACTGTTGGGAAGCGGTAATTCGGTGACCCACGGTAGAGGGTAGACATTTTTAATCTATACATTTTATTTTATAGCTAGTGAACAATAAAATCGATATCGACGTTTATATTTTTTACTACTATTTATACTACTCGTAGATACTTTTATACATAAGCATAACATTCCACTAAATGTTCCCACTGTTGGGACTCGGGGCCTTCTCTCGCAAAAATAAAGTCAGTGCCAAAATAATCCACCACGCTGGCCCAGTGTAGGTTGGTGGATGACCCATGATCTAATAAAATCTTGGAAATTGTCGGTTGCCTCACGATGTTTTCCTTCACCGTTTGTAAATTAACGGCATTACGCACATGCCTCCGTAAACAGTGGTGCGCGTTGGATTCCAAAGAGGGGCTCCGAATCAGCAGTTGTCGTTATCCCGACTCCCGACTAGCCGTAACATTCAAGAGTGCGCCATAAGCCATAACATACCATATGCAGCCCACTAAATTTTCCCACAGTTGGGACTCAGAGCTTTCTCACAAGGAGAGCCCAGGTCTTAATCCATCACAAGGGCCAGTGCGGGTTGGTGGATAAAGGTGACCTCGAAAGATTCATTCAAGAAGAAATGAACATCCGCCAACGTGATAGCTGCAGACCCTACTTCACCCAACTAAAAATACTGACCCTTCCTTGCATGTACATTCTTGAGGCCGCAACCTTCGTCAAAAAACATCCCAGCATATTTACATTTAATAAAAATGCTCGCAGAAAATGCCAAATTCTAGCTCCTGAACCCAAATTAGAGATAGTCCGAAAAGGTCCGCAATACATGATAATATATAAAATGTATAACCAATTACCTAAAGAACTACGTGAGGTGACAAATATTAAAAGGTTTAAAACTATTTTTAAAACTGCTTTAATTGAAAAATGCTACTACAAATAGAAGGACAAAACGTTTCAAAGTCTCGTAATTTTAAAATATCTGAATTATAAATAGTAGTTTTTAAGATACTGTATAATATGTATAGATACCTACTACATTATACTATTGCCTACATTATACAACACCCTATGCACAGGTTCTTATGTGTATCGTTAAGGCTCGGGACTAGGCCAATGGCCTTGAGGAATCGGGCGGAGCTAGTTACACCTACCCGCGCTTCCCCGCGCCGCCTCCCTGCACCAAAAGATCGCAATGTGCGGCCGCGCCAAATCGCTCCGTGCCTGTTATGTTAGTGTAACAGAGTAGGAATTATGCAGAGTAGTTAGTATAATTACGGAAACAAATCGACTTTTGTAAATATGTTTTTATTTTTAACTTTTTCTATTTATACTTATAATATTATAATTTTATAATAAGCTACTATTCTATCCTTATAATAATATAAAAATAAACACAAGCTACATTATAAAATTAAAAAAACCCTAGATAATGGGATGATGATGATTCAAAATTCACTAAAATTTAAATTTTTTTCATGTAACATTTTTCTTCGTTTGGGTGGTTGAATTTCTTCATCGTCACTGGTTTCTCCGTATATGAGTACAGTGGTTTTTGGAAAATAAGGTAGACAAACACAATCAATTTCCTTGTTCTCTTTATCTTTTTCTTCTTTCTTACTTTTTTGGTCTTCAATGCATTTATCATTTTCTGTTTCCATTAATGCTTGTGTATTTTTCTCACTAGCTTTATTTTTCTCTATGTTATCTTTCTCTTTGACGTCGTTCTGTTCTAGTTCTTTTTTATTATTATTTTTTGAATATTCCTTTTTATTGTTTTTTACTTCAATAGCCTTTTCTATGTATGAAGGATTTCTAATCTCCATTTTTCTGGGATGCCTTGGATCAATCAGTTCTGGTAGTATACAATCCAAATAAAATTGGGTTAGTTTATTTTCCATAACTTTGCTCCAAAATTCGTCGTCTTTTTCAATTATGTCTATTCTCATAGGTGTTTTTTCACTCAACCACAATCCAAACAGGCATTTTTCTTTCTTTGTTATATGAAGCTGGCCCTGTATTTGAAAGTACCAATTATGATTCGTGTTTATATTAATGCTGCCGTGTTTGTTTATTTTGTAAAATGGTATTTTCTTTGTCTTTACTGCTTCCAAAAAATCTAGTTTGTAGGCTGAAGCAGGGCATTTCACTTCAACAGTCATGTTGTCACAAATTCCATCAGGAGTTGCACCCAAGTATGGCAATTCTTCGTCAATAAACAAACCGCAAGGTTGTATGTCTAATCCTGTTTCCTTAGATATCTGTGTAATTGCGACTTTTTCGTTTTCGGCGCCATGTTTTATTGATTTTACGTGGCTAATGCTGTCTTTGTACAGTAGGTCTTTAACGAGGTTACCACAACTTATATTTGGGCGTCTTTTAATTACGCGGCCAAAATTTGAAGCTGTCAACAGTTTCCTTCTCAACTCAAGCCATTCACCACATGAACTCTGCAATACAGTTTCTCTTTCAACGTATTCCCTTTCTTCTTTGCTTTTGTGCAAATTATTTAGGAAAGTTGTTTTTTGTTTCTCCATTATTTCAGGAATCATATCTTCTTTTGCACAGTTCTCACCATAATGCAAGTCTTCTCCTTTGTCTGTCACACTTCTGTTTTTAATTTCAGACATCTCTTTTAAATAATTTTCTGCTTGTTTTTTTTCAGTCGCCTTTCCTCTAGTGCTTTCATTTTTCCTCTAGGGCTCTTGCCAGTTGCGTGTTTGTATGTTAGCGACAATAGTGTGCGCGTGTTGAACGATATTGCTGCGCCTTTGCATCGGTTTCGGTATGAACCTCTTAGGCTATAATTGATTCTTTTCCACCAACTAATTTAGCAATGATGCTGTTAAAATTTTCAGCTTTGTTACTCTCCACATTGTGAATGAGGCTTGGTGCGTGGGAGGCAACGTTTACCATTATTTGGCAAATTCTACTCCACAAGGTAGTTTTTCTAAATTCACGATGGTCGTTTCCGTTGACACTATTTTCTTTATCTGTAGTGATCTTGTTGCAAAAATATGACTTGCAACCACTATGATCACCAAAGGCATGTAAATGGGCTCTCAATATATCGTTGTAAAGGAGTTCCACGTGTGCTCTTTTTTTCTGATTCCGATTCTGACGTATGTTTTTGTATTGATTTTTTTATAGCCGATCGTATGGCTATAATTTTGAGATCTGTTATATTTTTTCTGAAACGCACAGGATACTTTGTTTCAGTTTTTAATTGGGTCAATTTGTTGCATAAATTTCGCATGATGTGATTTTTGCATTCAATTTTCTGTACTGTTGTATTCGAGTATGGTCGAGTTTCAATAATTTTTGAATAGGTAGCGGAATCTCCATCACTTATCATCCTGCCATATATCAGTCCGTGCATTTGTATGGAATATCTAAAACCTTCCACAAGAATTTCGGATTCCATGCCCGTCGAAGGACCAGTATAATTTTTAAAACATTTGTGTTGATGTGGGGTTTCATTTTTATTTTCTGCTTGAGCACAAATACAACAGTATTTGTTTTTGATACCCAGATAAAGCACTTTGCCAGTCTTTTTACCAATGATGGCGGCTGCTCCAGATAACGCAGAGTAATTTTTTTTGTAAGTTCGTTTACTCCAGCAGCCATCAACAATTACGTCAATAATCGGCACTCCATTTCCATCTACTCGCCCCTGCATTTCAGCGAACTCTCTTTCTTCTTTAGCGGCGTCATTCATTGTTTTAATTGAAATCTTATCCCACATATTTGCGATGTTTTCATGGCATTTTTGGTAGGTTTTAGGACAGATAGTAGGCAAATCCAATGCAGCTGACAGTTCTTGGAGCTGTGAATGACCACAACCGATTGCCACTGTACCTAAAACTGCACAATTATTAATGTTCATTTCATTACCTTCGTCATTGGAAATGTAAAATTTTACACTACATAATTTGCATTGAAGCGTAAAAATAGAATGAAAGCCATTTTGTTTTTCCGATACAATTTCAACACTATTGAGACCACAATTGAGAGGTCCATGTGTTGCCACATCTTGCAGTTTTGAGTAAAAAGTTTTTAGGTTGAAGATTCGTCGTCCGTCAAGCCGGCATGCTTCAGGAGAAGGCTTTGCCTTTTCTATCTGTAAAGAGATTAAATATTGTTTAATACATGACATATGAGCTATGTTAATACAATACTAATATGATACTATACTACTTGTACAAATCGAAACTTACATCGTATGGAGCAGAACTATCTTCTATTAGTTCGACAGGAGACTCTATTAGTTCTTCTTCACGTTCGGGGGTTGACGCAGGTAGTGCGTTATTCTTTGGAATGTTTTCACCAGCTTTTTCCTAAAATAAATGCAGTCATTTAGAACCACGTGTATAATAGCAATTTAGCTATGAATAATAGATTACATTTTATTTTTCTAGAAAATACATGCTGGGCAATAAGTACAATCAAAAGAAAAAAATGCATGATTGTTTTGTTATTGAGAGTGTTTTTACCTTATTTTTAGTGTATCAATGATCACCAACGAAAAATAGATTATAAAAATAAACGGAACTTACATCACAGGGAGAACCATCATCATTTTGATCGAGAGAACTTTCATGGCGCTCGGGAGTTGTCACGGGTAGTGAGGTTTTTTTTTGAAGTGTTTTGAAGAATTTGTTTCTAAAATAAAAACAGTATTTAATTTAAATTAAGTAGCAATCTAGTAGTTTATATACACTGTACAATAGTTATATTGACAATCTACTGTATTGATTCAGTGTGAAACATAATTATGCTAATTTAATAGGTAGAATACTCACATCAAAAGCACCTGGGTCTCCTTGTAGTTCTCTGTTGGCAGTTTGACTTTTTTCCTCTGTGTTGGTACTGTTGGTAAAATAACGCGATCTGTAATAGAAAAATGTAAGATAAGCTCTCACACATAAGTACATAAAAAATAATTATGTGACGAAAAATAGGCTACGTTCGGTTTCGTAGTGATTGAGTATAAAAGATTTGTTCTACTCTGATAATTATCTACTCCATGCCACTAATGATGGTATATTTTCTACTCTGTGGCACACTGCCGTTGGGTTATGAATAGGTCCATCTAGAAATAAGTTATCCTACAAAGTATTTAATATTATTATTATTCCTACATATAATGAAATTGTATACTTACTTTGTGATATTGATGCCTCTTTGTTTATAAAGTTTTTTGATACCTCGTTTTTGTCGCCTCTGTTTATTTCCCATTTTGAGCGAGAGACACTAATACTATCTAGTTGAATAATTGTCTATTTTCAATAATACTCCCTAATTATTATGTACATATTATGTTACCACACTACACTAATTATAAGGACTCACTATTTCACACAGTCACTGTCCATTGATATTATTGCTAAAAATTTAATAAATACTCCCGCGCTAATATTTACAAATGAAACTGAGATAGGTACTGAGCTCACGCAAAGTGACACAGGTCCGTCTAGCAACACGACTCGCCCCGCACTGACAATTGGGGCGAATGCGGGGCTGCTATTGTTTTAAGTTTAGAAACAGAAACATTTTTATTTGTAACAAATATAAAACATTATTTTTCTAAAAACTCACAAAACTATGTTATTGTAAGTAACATTGTTAAACAGTAAAAAAAAAATCGTAATTTTTTTGTCTAAATTGAATGAATAACACGGCTCCAACTGTAAAAGTTAGTGATATTTTGGTGAATTTATTTCGCAATGTCTATTAAGAATAAAAAAAAATAAAAAAAATGAAATTACTCCTCATATCCCACAGATTTAGAATATATTTTTTTTAATCATTAAAACTTATAAATAATGTCAAGAAGTGGTTTCAATTTCACGCTATTTTGTCGATTTCTTGGAATAGCAGCCTTAAGTATTATACTTACCTACTCGTTAAGATGCGACTGTATGTTCTAAATAAATAAATAAAATAGCCCTTTACAAAGTATCTGATATACAAGATGCAAGGTACTTAAGAAAAAAAGCATTACAGATACCAGATACAAATAATTTTCTAAAAAGGTATCTGAAATACTAGATACCAAATACCTATCTTTCAGATACTTTTTAAAGATAAAATAATAGTAGGAACATTTCATTGAACTTAAGTTTATTTATTCGAGAAAACAATTTTCGCAAATATCGCGTTGATAGCAAGGATAATAAGCAAGTTTAATATTTATGTTATGTTAAATTATAAGAAAACAATAAATGTCAAGTTCTTACAAAATATTCTACGTTGTTTAATCTATTGCAGGACTGATCATTGAACTTGGCACCCATTTACATCTCACTTATTTTGTTGTTGAAGTCAACAATCAAGCCATATACCATAGTATTGAATTTGGCTCTCATTTCACATTTATGTTTTTGATGGGATATCATTATTTTTTGTACTGGAATGATTTGTTATCATTCTAAAATGAAATATGTATAAATAGTAAATAAATAAAAATGAAAGGTCAGATGTTTGGGTGTCCAGCAATCATATTCCAGCACATTAGCACAACTCTGGTCGAGTATGGGTTGGTAGATGACACAAGACCTTGAAAGATTACATGCCGGTTTTCTCACTGTTTTACCTTATTTTAAGTTAGCGTCATTACGGAGATGACATTTTTTTTTAAATCAGAAGTGACGACACGAGCAGGACATGTGCCTGATGGTAAGCAACATGCCTGCCACATAACAGCACAGTGGCACGCAGCTATTGGAACATGAAGAGTCCAAATCATTACCTAGCACTGCACTGCGCTCATCACCCAGAGATCTAAGATGTTATATCTCTAAGCCCTGTAATTTCTCTGGAAACATTGCCCTTCAAACCGGAACACAGTGATGTTTTCACATTAATGTTTGGCGGTAGAATAACTGGCAAAGGTGTGGTACTTCCCCAGGCGGACTCTGCTAGGAGTCCTACCACTACAAAAAGACAGTGGTTCGCGTGTGGGATTCGAACCAGGGGGCTCCGGATCGGTAGTGACCATTCTCCCGACTAGACCAGCTATAACTTTGGCTTAGCTTCAGAATAGCGCAGAGGATCTTTTTGTTGCGGGAAAATAACGGAAACAGGAACTACGCAGGTAAAATTACGGAGCACTGTAGTTAGTAATATGAACTTACACTTTCGATTGTACCGTTGATATAATAATATGTAGATAGTTACGGCTGGTCTAACCAGGCTAATGGCGACAGCCGATTTGGAGACCCAGGTTCAGATCCCACGCGCACCAGTCTTTTCGGAGTTATGGCGCTAACTTAAAAATGGTAAAGGAAAACATCGTCAGGAAACCGACATATACCTACCTATAATTTTTCGAAGTCATGTATAATCCACCGACCCACACTGGGCCAGCGTCAAGGATTATTACTTTACCTCTCGAAAGAAGGGCCCAATTCCCAACTGTGGGACCATTTAGCGGGATCCTTTTTAACCCCCGACCAAAAAAAGGGGTGTTATAAGTTTGACGTCGATGTCTGTCTGTCTGTCTGTCTGTGGCACCGTAGAGCTCAAACGGATGGGCCGATTTCGATGCGTTTTTTTTTATTTGAACGTTAATATCCGTGCGGATGTTCTTAGCTATGTTTGGTTAATATCGATTCAAAATGGCCGCCTCCACAAAATGGCGGACAAAATATTTCTTCACAACCTACCTTAATATGGGTATCAAATGACAGGGCTTGACTAGTAGAATACTATACACCATAACAAATTTCAAATCCAAGATGGCCGCCACCACAAAATGGCCAATTATATTATTTTTTCATTACTACCACAATATGGGTATCAAACGAAAGGGCTTGACTAGTAGAATACTTTACACTAGGACAAATTTCAAATCCAAGATGGCCGCTCCCACAAAATGGCGAAATACATTTCTTTTTTCACAACCCCCTTTATAAGGGTATCAAATGAAAGGGATTAACTAGTAGAATGTTGTACTTACAGATAACAAATCCGAGGTAGTCGGGGGTTAGTCAAAATTTTTAATTTTGTTCTTGTTCTATGCTTACTTAGACTATTGTTGTACCTACAATTAATATTGAAATCGCATTTAAAGACTTCACAATTATAAATACTAAAACTCATAATACGTTCGGATTCAAAATGATTAAAAGGATTTTTTTTAATTTGTTGAGTTCTATCTATCTATCTGTATAGATAGAGATTTTTACGAGTAGCTACATACTTTAAAATCTACTACTAAGACCGTCAGCTATCAATTATAATTGCTATTACATTTTGAAAGGCACTGTAAGTCCACATGCAAATGGAAATACTAAATTTTTATAAAATTATTAAAAATTACTAGTTTATCTGGATGCCAAATTTGAACATTCTATATCATCTGGAACTGGAAAAAATGTTTTATGTCCATATTTTAATCAGTGATTAGAATGAAGATTTTTGGACGTTAATATCTAAACTAAATAACTCGTTGAGGTGTGTTGATGAAATTTGGAGTTGGTACATTATTGATATCCTGCAAGTCTCAATGTGTGAGCAATTTCACAAGTTAATGTGCAATAGTTTTTAAGTTATGAGGAGGGCAAAAGTAGCTCTAAATGGTTCGTGTAATATTAGGTACACATGGTGCGACTCGGCAGTTTACTTTATGAACTTGGCTGGCCACACTGCCGTGTGTCTAGATACAGTATTTTTTTTTATTTTATTTAAATTAGCCACTCTACAGACTCCGGGGTCCGTGATCTTTGTCATTACAATTATCGTTTTTTACACATATCTTGGATAAGGAGAAGAAGAGGAAAATAGGAGGGAGTTGGGTACATTTAAAATCTAATTCTAGTGCTCGTCTGTAGAGCCGATCACTACCGGTTGGGATTCCGCTAGTAATCGACTCGACATCGAGTGTTTGCCTTGCCATTTGCCTAAGCTGCCTCCTCCCGGCCCAGAGCCTCCACAACGGCCGCATTTCTGTCCCTGATGGCCATCTGTAGGTTAAAATCGCGGATGGTCTTCGGTGATGCAGCCCACGCTCGCCGCACGAACCGACCGATGGCGTCGTCGGTGTCGTCAGCGTAGGATGTGAAGGTCCCCGTGTGCCGTGAGATTGCCACTACCGCATGGGGCACGCTCTCGTGCAGCTTCATGTTTGCCTTAGTTTTGATTATTTCCCTCAGTGCATATGCGACGTCCATTGGGTTTCGATGTGTGCAGAGCAACTCCTGGCTGATCTTTGTTACCAGGTTCGGGCGATGATACCTCATTTCGAAGAGATTTTCCCTGTCGATATAAGGCAACTGATTGACGTCTCCAATGAGGACAATTTCACCAACACCAGACAGCCTTGAAGCCATCACAATGGCTCCAAAATGGTTCATGAGAGCTTCGTCCACCATGAGGCGACTGAAACTTTCTCTACCGAAACCGTTTACCAGAGCAGAAGCCATGGTTCGCACTCTGGTTTTGACCCGGTTTCCGATTCGGTGCGATAGCTTTTCTCTTACATCTTTTGCTGCCTCAGTTGTTGTAGTAATGATGGCGTCCTTGTCCACGTCGAAGTGTCTAATCACCCATGTTGTTTTTCCACATCCTGGAACTCCGTTGACCCACTGTATTCTCGGTACCTCCCAATTTTCCCAATCTGCTTTGACGTTTCCGTTCCCTTCGATGGTCTTGGCCATCTCTAGGATCTTACCGTCCAGCATAATCTTGGTACATCGGGCAGTAACTACAATTGGGTCGTTTGGTGGTGTCGCATAAACAGGCACTCCCGCGCGCTCTGTCTCTCTCTCGTTCAGTGTCACGAAGCCATTTTCTGCACTGTAAGCTGCCATATACTGTCCTGTCATGGTTCCCTTGATGACCCGGGAAGTGACATTATTGTAAATGGCTGCTTCGACCTCCTCGAGTTTCGCCTTTAAAAGGCTTTCACTTCCTATAGGACTGCATGATGTTTTCGCAGGTCTTGAGGTTGACTTGTCGTGTCGCGCTCAGTGTGGCTATGAATTCGATGAAGGCGTTGTGTGCATGGCTCCGGGGCTCCGAAGCCTTGACATAGCGGGGCGGTTCAACCTGTCCCATGTCGGCTCTCGTTCGGGCTGGTTGTTGCTGTGAAGCTGCTTTGGGGGTCTTTGACGTCGAGGGGGGCGATGAATGGGATGTGATTCGGAGTACGCTCCTTGCTGCTGCGTTGAAAGCAGTCACGAACGCCGTGTTGGTGCCTCGGCTGCTAGTTAGATTGGCTGAGGCTTTTTCCGCGGCTGCCCTCTGCTGTACTCTTTCGGAGCCGGTTTGGATGGTCGAACTAGGAACAGGATGTCCCCAGCTGTCAGTTGCATTTGTTTGGTCGTGGAAGGGGCTCTGAGGAAGCTCAGATTTTCTCCCCTGTCTTCGTATACGACAACCTCATGATGTTTAGAGGCCTCAATGCAACCCCGCCGGTCTGCGACTCTCGCTCTTGAATATTCGATTGCCATCGCATCCACGCTTATCACCCGGGGTGTTTCACCTGCATTTCTGCTCAGATGTGCGAGCAGCGCACTTGCCTGTGTGAAAGGCGTCCGACCTTCCGAGTACTCTATTAGTGCAATCGTTTTGTTTTCGATCGCACCAACCGAAATCGGTGGCCGTCTACCTCGCACACCGGCATGGCGTCGTAGGTTTTCCGCTTCATCGTGACTTTTACGGTACTCCCATTGAGCAGGCAAGACAATCAGGCGACAAACGGGCTCGTTTCCGCTCCCAAGCAAAGCAAAAGCTTATTCCGAATCTTTCTTTGTTGCTGTCCATGAAGAGAGCCACTCCGCGGATACGGATCCCTGCTTCTCCTCGGTCTGCGTTCTCCAGTAGTTGTTTGACGGAGATGCTCTTCGAGGAGTTATGTTGGGCGGGAACCGCATGCCGCGTGGCGTCCACAGACAGCGGGGCAGGGTGTGGTGGTGATGGGGGGCGCGTATTTGAATTAGTGGAGTTTCTCATGGCCGCGGAGTATGCGGAATGAGCTCTCCATGAAGGACAGGAGCCGTGTTCTGTTAACTGGATCTACTAAGATGTTGTGGAGATCCGAGACAACCAGCCTTCTGTCGATCATAGATTCGAGCTCATGTCTTGCGACCATGAATCGGGGACAATCGACTAGCACATGCCAGACTGTTTCGGGTTGGTTGGGGTCACACTCGCATGCCGGACTGCTCTTGAGCTTAAATCTGTACAGGTAATCTGCTATTCCTCCGTGTCCCGTCAACGCTTGTACCTGGAAGGGAGTCAGTTTCGTGGTTCTCATCATCATCGTGGTTTGCTATATCGGGGAGGAACGTCTGGATGACTTTTCCGGTGTCCCAGGTCATATCGATCCTGCCATTTCTTGACCGATTCTTCGCGGATTTTCCTTTTGGCATAGGACAAGGGTATCCCCTCGTAGTCCCTAGGTGACTCCGTGAGTGCCGCCGATTTGGCTAGTTCGTCGGCTCTTTCGTTGCCGACGGTGCCAACATGCGCTCTCACCCAGAAAAGACGAAGAGATCTCCCTTCAGCATTTATCTGTCCAATGTTTTCCTTTACGCACTTAACCAAGGGGTGGCTCGTTTTTGGGTTACTTAGCAGTTCGAGTGAAGATCGGGAGTCACTCAGGACATTGACTTCTGGGTCCTTGCTCTTTAACGCCATTTGAGTTGCCCGGTACAGAGCATAAAGTTCCGATTGAAAGACTGTGCATTCGGAGTCAGTGGCGGATTAGCCATATAGCAAGAGTAGCAAATGCTACGGGCCCCGCGCAAACTGGGGGCTCCGCGCTCCGACGTCTGTGTGACTGTAAATATGTAGCGAAAATATCTTGCATAACTTGACCCTACCCTTCCTAAACCTAAGCAAACCAAGGGCCTCTTGACAGAAATTGCTACAGGCCCCGCGCTGGCTTAATCCGGCACTGTTCGGAGTGGAGCTTGAAGGTCGAATTCTTGACCTCTCTGCCATTCTCCCACCATTGACGAGGTGGTCCACGAGGTCCTTGTGGAAGATTTGAGGTGTCTTCTAGGAGCTCGTACTCTACGGATAACTGCGTAGACGGATGGGGTTGGTCCAGGCAGTTAACATTTCGTTCGAGTTCCACATCTGGTGGGAGGTAGTCTTGGGAGAGGTGTTTTTTTACTCTGTACAAGTTTGCCGCCTCCTGTATTCTCAGATCCAAGGGGAGCAGACCGGAAAGGGCAAGCGCTGCTTTCAGAGAAACAGTACGGTACGACTTACAGATTTTCTGGGCAAAACCTCTTTGGATAGCGTTCAACTGAGCCTTGTTTTCCTCGAAGTCTGCCGCTTGCGCCCATACACTTGAGGCATACATGATGATAGGTTCCACCACCGCGACGTAGATTATTCTCGTGATTTCGCCATTTAATCCCCAGGTCACCTTCGCTGCACATGCGAGCTGTCTATAAATGTTCGCCACTTTTTTACATTGGGCGGTAACATGTGCTTTAAAGTTGAGCCTGCGGTCGATCAGTAGGCCTAGCAGTTTGACTTCATCGACCAGATCTAGATACAGTTAGTGTTTAAGCACTCTACAGACGATGCCCTGATATCAGAGGTTATGATGTAGATGTAGTGGAGCACTAAAATTGGGTATTCTCTACACACGTACAAATCAGTCAGTACGATACTGGCTGTACAACGGACTGGTCGTCGATCAGAGCAAAGAGTATGTAATTACTACGTAGGAGTCGGCACCTACTTAGTCTGTGATCAACACGCACAATGCCACAATGACTAAACAATGCCAAATTGACAAATCGTCTAAATTGGTAAAGAGATGCCCGATGATATGATATTATATTATATATCGTAAAATGCTATTGCCTATTATAAAATTTGAAATCGGATCGGTTGAAATTGCGAAAACAGTTGGATTATAGTCTGGAATAACTTAGACTTTATCAGCTGACTATTACATTGTATAAATTCAGACCAGTAGAAACTGTGTTGCCAGACATATTGCATGTTTCTAGAAGAAGAGGCCAGTTTGTACAGGTCAACTTTTAAAATGTTTTCCTTTTCTTACCTTTTAGTTTAGTTAGTTTATGAATAATATTTGTAGGATTATGATGGGCAACAAATTTGTGTGTTTCTAATGGATAATACTGTTGGGGCTATTAAAAATTGTATAAATATAAATAAATATTGGTGGACAATTCACACACAACACCATCTGACCCCAAACTAAGCAAAGCTTGTGTGATGGCAGCCAGATAGCTGATATAATACTTATGTAGTTTTAAATACATACTTATTATACATAGAAACACCCAGACACAGTGCAAACATTTGAATTCATCACACAAATATTTGCACTGGGTGGGGATCGAACCTACGACCCTCAGCTTCGCAGGCAGAGCTACTACCAACTAAGCCACTAGGGCAGTCATCATTAGTATTGGTATCATCATTAATATCATTTTAGTAGTATTAGTATCATTTTTTACTATGTACAATGTAAAAATGTCATCATCATCAGTCTGTATTCGTCCACTTCTGGACATAGGCGTCTCCAATAATATGCTTCTCAACCCAATCTTTGGTCTTACGTCTGCTACCGCCATCAATTGCCTTTCATTCCATCTAGTATCACGAAATCCTATACTACGTTAACTGATTCGCGGTTTGGCCAACAGCTTAACGTCTTGCTTGAAGTCAATCTGACCAAAAATCGACTGTAGGTATATAGGAATGAACAGGAACTGAAACAATTTTAAATTCCAAAAATTTCTTCAAATAGTGAGTCAACATGGATATAAATACTATTTTAAAGAGTACCTACTTCCTTACACACGTATTTATTCTGTACTAACTAAAAATACTAGTTGTGGAAGTGTCATACTTTTGTCACGGCACATCCCTATGTTGTCGTAGTTGACATAAACCTTATCCGCTTACGATTGGCATTGGCATTAATTAATGGATTAAGTCTGTTAGAGTACTCTCTAGAACGAAAATGATTTATTTGTACAATATTTTGTACCTTATCCTCTAAAATATATGTTGTAATTTCAAAGGTAATGATAATTAAAGGCAAGAAAGTACCAAGAGTCACACAACTGAAGAGTTTATTGAATTATTGATGAAAGTACATAAAAAAATGCTAATATTTACAGTTTTTTTATGATAAATGTCCAATTTATAAGTGGTAGACGCCAAAATTATCCAATAAATAAAGTGTTTTTTAACGTTTTTTAGCTCGAGAATATAGTCACACAACTGATATTAAATTGCGTGACTTTCCATTATGTTTTCGTATATCTTACACTATTTACTTCTAATCTCATAACATTCCAGTGTTTCCAAAAATATATAAATTTTCTATCATAATGAGACCAAACACAACCTCAAAACTAATACCTACTTCTAAAAATACCATTGAACTCTATATATCGATGAAAAATACTGTATTTTTTTGTTGGGGTATACATTTTTGTGAAAACGCCTAGATACAATATTCCGTGCATCATTTTGGCCTTTATTTGTGGAGAACTAAGGATGAAGTTTCCACGTTTATTTCAGATGTTGTTCTAGAGTTCTAGACTCTACATTATGGTTCCTAAAGTTTGAATAATAAAACAAATAAAAAACCACAGCGAAAACTTTACACTTTGCCTTGAAAGCTAGGAGACATTAAAGATGTCAAAAATTTAGTAGGTAGGTAAGTAAATTAATATTTACATATGTAGGTAAGTACCCAGGCATCAGTACGTACTTAGGTACAACAAAGTCGAGGAAGATTGATTCCACTTTCAAAATAAAAATGTCTAGGCTGTGGAATGCGTTACCTATGTGGGTTTTGCCCTATAACTATATTTTTGATGATTTTAGGTCAAGAGTGAATTAATTTCTTCTAGATAAGTAGACACGCTCGATCGTACCTAGGTAGATACCTAAACTACATCGTCGCTTACAAATACAAATACAAAAATCTTTATTGCTGTTTGCAGGTAAGATAAGATGATACAAAACATTTAAATAATTGACCCATACAAACAATTGATCGCTTTACCATCTGTACAGTACAGCAATGCTTTAGCAGCCTCAGAAGACTAAAAACATGGCTAAGAAGCACCATAGCAGAAGATCGCCTTATGGTCGGGCCATGATAAGTGTACAAAGAGCTATAATAAATAAAAACCTAAATAATTTTAATGATGAAGTGGTTGATTGTTTTTCAAAAATCCCTGAAAGTTATGTGTTAATCGAATATTATTTTTGAATAAATAATTATTGCTATGTTTAAAAGTTTGATTTAGTTGTTATGCTGTCGAGGGCTTGTGAAGTTTTATACATTGATACTAGAACTAATACTTATTGCAATCGTCATCGAGGCAAAGACTTCCAAAATGTAACACTTCATGCCGTCAACTCCATAATATTGACCCATTGCCTTCCTCTTAGCTAGCTGGCGACACCCTTGAATACCGCTAAGCCACTAACGGTGAAGGTGAAGGTAATCAATGTGAAGAAACCAACATGTACCTAAAATCATTTGAAGTCATGTGTCATCCACCAATCTGCACTGGGTTAGCGTGGTGGATTATGATTATATATATATATCTCTCGCAAGGGGCTCTCGCCTTGAAGTAGAAGGCCTCGAGTCCTAGCTGTGGAAACATTTAGTGGGCTGTTTATGCCTGGGCCAATTCCTGCATCATAGAATCGAGTCTGCTTCTAACTTTATGTATGATAAACCTACTGAAAAAAAGAAGGATTTTATAAATGTATGTGCCAAGCTGTCTTTAGTGTCATAGCTATCAAAGTAAGCCAATTTTGATGTACCTCTTTGTCTGCAATGATAATGCAATATAATGATTTATTTCAATTTTCATGACCATTTTACTAAAATCATTCCAGCTATTTCAAAATAAGCTTTTGTAGATATCCACAAATCAAAAATGAAGTGTTTTCTTATGGGTTAGCACACTCCGCCATAGACTGTATCGTCGTTTAACATCAGTCAAATGGTGGTCAGTCAACTGTAAACCAATTGTTATACTGTAAGCCTTTATTGCTGGAATTAATTTTACAATAATTTAAATTTCACACTTAGATTTAAAAAACACAAGCCAATTCCAGCTGCTTCCAATCTTCTCTGTAAAAACTAACTGTAACCCTATAATAGTATACAAATATGTAACTTGTAGAGTTATCTTATCAAAATATCATAAAAATCCATCCAGCCATTTGAAAATTAGTATTGGGGGTTTTTGTTTACTTTAAAATAACATTTTATCTAGGAAATTAAATAAAAAACCATTTTATCTAGAAGTTATATTAAATTTTTTTAAGTACATCATCTAGAATATTCTTTGAAAACCCCACACATGTAAAATAGTGCCGCCAGGAAATTCAATGTTCCTAACTCTCAACTTCTAGTCTGACAGCCTGCAGCCACAGACTAAGTGGAGAGATACACTCCCGCAGCATACTGCCTTCTCCAATGAATTGTGGGTCTGTAAAAGAACAAAGAATATTCTAATTTAAATCATCATTATGACAATAAGTTACTAACAAACTTTGTACCTGAATATTGGTTTTGACCAAGTAGGTTTAACACTCAAATTCAATTTTGTAGGTACATAATATATCTCTTTGACAGTCACACACGGCATCTTGAAGCAGTCAGCATCAACTGCTTCACGCTATAACTGCATAGTGAATTACAGACTTCTATGTATGTACACACACAAACCGCTCAAGCAGTTGCATCTGCTTCGGATCGTTAACAGCACTGTGTAATTTTATCTTGCAGTTGGACTGCGAGAGTGGTCTGTGTATGTTGATCAGTAGGTAACAGCTCGAGCTGCCGGTGTCTGAATGTAAAGGATATTTGTTTGTTAGAAAATTACCTAAGAAAAATAGTACTTATAGTTAAAAATAATGCATAATAATAATAGTGGCTCAACACAATTGCTTCATCCATGTTGTAATGAAAATATGCATGTATGACATTGAACTCTTAAAAACTTAACCTTTCCTTAAATATATCGATGATGTATGATTCACACAAAGTATAAAACTCGGAAAGGTTCGAAATCTGGGTCCGGTTTGCCATTCACCAAATCCATCTTCCATCAACAGCACTTTTATACAGCAATTATTATGCATAAACACACGTTTATATTCAGAAAAACAACTGCACGAAATACTTTGAATTAAAACTTTCGACATCTCGTATCGTAGTGTTGCCACCTTTATTTTTTAAAATCCGTACCATAGCTTGAAACAATAGTGTGAATTCAAGACTAGGGTTCCAATATTAAGGATAAAATATGTTAATTAGGTATATAATTACGAATTTTGGTGGTCCAGTTACGTACTACTACCAGATGTACTTAAACAAAATTAAAAAAATAGAATTTCCACTGACTACCTCGGATTTGTAATCTGTACGACATTGTACTAGTCAAGCCCTTTCATTTGATGCACTGTATTGAGAGAGTAGTGATCTTTTATGAAAGACTAGATGTCCGCCCCGGCTTTGCCCGTGGAACATATATAGCACTCATCGAGATCCCGCACATATCCAACGGTGAAAAAATTTTAGAAATCGGTTCAGTCATTCCTGAGCATATCGCTTTCAAACAAAACACCTCTTCAGCTACCTGCTACGCCACCTGTCGGAAATTGGTCGTACCAACTCAGAGATTAGCGCAAAGATTTTATATTCAAGAGGTATGTAATCGGTGATATTCAATGACGCAATCTTAGATACATGCTGTCATGTGTCATGTCAAAGCTCGAAACGTACGAAAACTCTCAAAAAGGAATATTTTTCCCCGATTTTGTTACATTCTTAATTCATGCTCCGCTTATGTTAATAGTAGCGTTTTTTTCTATAGCCTATAGCCTTTCTCGATAAATGGACTATCCAATAGAAAAATAATCTTTCAATTCGGACCAGCACTTACCGAGATCCTAGCGTTCAAACAAACAAACAAACTCTTCAGCTTTAGAATCTATTAGTATAGATTCTACTGTAGCATGAACGTACTGAATGTGTGGTAAAAATCTGGTGATTTTTTTATAAATCAGTTTTGATCTGGAAAAGGTTCTTACTACACCGCATGGCAAAAGTATACAATGTATCATACAAAAAAATAGTATGTTTCAATGAAACCATCTATGGAAGTGGAAACCGGAATTGGCACTGTTACTTATGGCACGAGTCTGAAGCCAATAGAGACTCCAAACTGCAATGAAGCGTGTTTTATCGTAAGTGACAGACGTAACTTAGAAAATATCTTAGTCAATTTATCGTAACTATCAAATCGATAAATCTATCTAGGCGCCCCAAATGAAGTTTACCTCGTCAAACAAGAGAAACTGTCATTATTTTACGGCGGCTCTTTTAAACCGTTTAAACACAAAAATACGGCAAAATTTGTAATAAAACATAGGAATTAAGCACACCAACACGTATATTATTAATATAATAAACTAGCAGCGCCCTGGGGTTTTACCTGCGTAGTTGTTGTTTCCATTATTATCCCAGAATGAGGAGTAGCCTGTGTAATTGTCCAGATTGTAATCTAAAATAATGTGTTCCGAATTTCAGCTCGGCCGTTTAGATGTTACGACATGATTAAGGAATATCTAAAAAATAGTTTTTTTTATAACGGGATCATGAAGGAGAAGAGATCTACATGGGACAACTACGGGGTGCTGCTAGTAATAATTATGCTATTAAGGCTAATAATAATGCTAGTAATAATACAATTATTTATCAAGCTACATGAAAGAAATTAAAATATAACAAAGTTCTCAGCCCCTTACGTACTTAGTGTAATCGATTGGTTCAAAATTACATAAAAAATGTTGATTGCGAGAGGATTTCCAATTTGAAGTGGGCCACATTGAGAGGCTATTATACCACAGGATAAACTAGATATATAAAGAAAATACATTAAAGAATTTCAAGTTCGTTCAACTTTTCTGCTTGTTTTTCTACACCAAAAAAATAATTTATAAATACGGTTATTAATTTAAGTAATTCGCAAGATTGCTTTCAAAAGATCATATGCGTACGATTTCGACTTTTCGATCGTACATCGTACATGAGGTAAAAAAGCCGTATAAGTACGACTTAAATTGTACGAAGGGCAACACTAGATTTACTGTCCCTCGACAAAACGTCAATGCCAATTTGAGTTTTAAGTATTAAGCGGATATGTTTGACTGTCACAAGTTGTAGCCCAAACGACTGCATGCTGTATTACTCCTATATTTAGCCGCATAATAAGGTCTTTTATAGAGCCTCGATCGTAAATGCGTAAATAATATGATTTGCACTCGTTTCATTTAACCAATTGCTATAATATTAAAAAAAATAGATTAGATATCGTATTTTATAGTTAAATTTAAAAAATACGGCATATCGGATCATGAATATGATGTTAAAGAAAAAACCGTAAATTACCGCAATGGCAATGAAAAAAACCTCTCTACTTAGTCTGTGGAACCTTTTGTTTTTCATTCAATGAGCCGTTTTCCGACGAGACAAAAATAGTTCTAACGAACGCAATAGATGGCGATATTGTAGACTCAAAAAGATTTGTCTCTACCATAGACTCTCAAAAGTGTAATTACTATGAAGCCCCTCCCAATGATCAGGGAAAAAGTGTAAATCGAAATTATTTGTGATAACGAAAAATTTTGGAGGTTTCCCAAACACATCACTTATTCTAGATAAATTATAATTTTATTCTCAGCTCAGCTGATGTGTTTGGTTTGTTTACCTTCTATAAACCCTAAATACTCGAAGAAAAAATGTTATACTAAAACAATTTTTCTTCTTTTTTAGTGTTAAAATATTGGGATAATGGGAATAAAATAGTCAATTAAATTGATAATGTAATAAAAATCGTTGCTAATCACATTCGATTTTCAATAAAAATCTTTAAAACTCTCGATGCAGAGACACAAACTAAGCAAAAGTAAAAGGAAGATTAAAACATATAAATGGCAACATTGATCCGCAAATATTTATCTACGGCTGAAGGACTAGTATCCAATGGTATCCATGGCCAAGAATAAATAAAAAAATAATAGTGTTGGGACATTAGTTACCAAACGACGAGTATAAAGAACCGCTCCTTAAGTTTTAGTGAACTATGCGAATTAGCTCATCGATTATCTTGTTCCGTGACCGTTATTTTTCGGCGATCCACTAGTGTTCAGTAATGCCGCATGGTCAACTGACTGATTTAGTTCACTCTTACCCGAATTGTATCTTACGTATTCGCCGATTTTATTAGACTTTGTATTATGTAGTGAACATTTCTTTAGCATCGTTGTAATTTGAAAATCAATGAAACGAAAAAGCGACAGTAAAAAGAAAGTTCAGCATTTTTAAAGTATCACTTCTACCACGTATTTTTTTCTAGATACAGATTGTCAAGACATTTTGAAGAGATAAGCGCAAAGAAATGATAGATGGCGTTCATGTTACGTCTAACATAACTTAACATTTCTATCCAAATCTAAGGTTTTGACAATTTCCGTATATTGAGATAGGTGACATTTTTAAATCATACAATTTATAGTTCTCTTGAATTTAATGCATGTTCACAAAGCGTTTCCGATTTTACAGATGTTATTAAGCATTAGCCACCAACAACACACAACAATAACAAATAACAACAATAGCATAAGCATAAGCAGCCCACTAATTGATCCCACTGCTGGGACTCAGAGCCTTCTTTTGCAAAGAGAGAGTCAAGACCATAATCCATTACGCTGGTGCAGTGTGCAGTGGTCGGTTTCCTCACGAAGTTTTCCTTAAGCGTTTTAAGTTAGCGGCATTACGCACATATTTTTGAAACGATAGGATCCCAATCGGCAGTTGCCATTTTCCCGACTAGACCAGCCGGAACTTGTCTCAATTCACGTGAAATTTTAGTATTTTACATAACATGAAATAGTTAAATATTGGAACGCAGTATGAATTAAAAATGGCAATATTGTCTTCTAAAATATTTGAAAAAGTCCAAACGAACGAAAGATAGGAGCGAACTAGTTCGACACAGGTATGCGAGCTAGGTTCAGCCAGTCCAGTCCCAGTAGTCTATCTGGCTTAGTGGCTTTTGACATTGACATCGCAATCTAAAATTTACAAGCGCCTCCTATCGTCGTCTTTCGAACCATTTTTTTTAACTCGTCGGAAAACGCCTCATTACATTGTCCACAATAAGAGTCTATGGATTTGAAAAACCGTAGCCCGATCCGAAAGAGAAATAGAGTAAGGTTACAGGCAACATTTCGTTTTCGTTTACGGCCGTTTGCGAAGTTGGATGCGGAGAAAGAAAGTAGACGCCCAGTAATGCCGCATGGTCAACTGACTGAGTTAGTTCGGTCTTACCCGAATGTTATGTGAATTGAATTAATGAATTTTTGTAGTTTACATTTCTTTAGTATCGTTGTGATTTGATGAAACGAAAAAGCGACATTAAAAAGAAAGTTAAGCATTTCTAAAATATCAGTTCTACCACGTATTTTTGAAGTGAAAACTTCTTTGGGCGCGCCAAGGAGAGAATTATCGTGGGGTGTAAACTGAAATGATCCGTCAGGCTCGGGTATGATAATAGCTTTTCAGGTAAACTCGGAATGCTAGAGCGAGAAACAAAATACAGTGAACAAGCGCGTCATAGCGAGAAAGCTAATATAGTCCCTGTGTACCTGTGTTTATTGTATTTTATTTTTGCGACATTAACTTCTAGGTACTAACCACATTAATGCCATTAATTGAACTTGTTACAAAGTATTAAATTTGCATTTCACATCCATTGCAAAAAAGTTGTTGTAATTTACTCATATTACTGTTTTATCACAGCACTTACACTACGTAAACACACAAAATGATACCTATTTTCATCACAGCGTTTACACATACACTTTAAACAACATATTTAAATGCATTTTTAGTGAAATACCTATATAATAAAAAAATAGCAAATAAATACTAAAAAATTTGGTAGTCAAACGCCATTTCCACTGACTAAGTAATTACTACACCATTTCCGAACCGTGTATTTTTTTATTTTATTTATTCGTGGTCATAGATACTAATCATTTTATGTTCTTTTCTTGTTGCTGTGCTTACTAGGTAGATTAGAATTTTCAATTTCTAAATAATTTTTATTTTTAGGTATTACAAATTGTAATATAATATACGGATATTGTCAAAACCTTAGATTTGGACAGAAATGATAAGTAATGTTAGAAGTAACATGAGCACCATCTATAATTTCTTTGTTTTCATCTCTTCATAAATAATAATTATTTAGTTATCTTTACAAATAAGTATTTCTTATTTTAGTGTTCACTTCTGCCGGGCGGTCTTAAGCGCACACATTTTTTTTTCTAGGTACAGATTTGTTAGACATTTTGAAGTGATGAAAACAAAGAAATGATGGATGGCGCTCATGTTACTTCTAACATTACTTAACATTTCTGTCCAAATCTAAGGTTTTGACAATATCCGTATATTGAGATAGGTGAAATTTTTAAATCAGACAATTCATAGTTCTCGTGAATTTAACGCATTTACACAAAGCGTTTCCGATTTTCCAGGTGTTCATAAGCAATAGCTACCAACAACACAACGACAATAGCAAATAACAACAATCGTAGATATCTAAGATCAGGTAGCAAAAGCATAAGGAGCCCATTAATTGTTCCCACTGCTGGGACTCAGGGCCTTCTTTTGCAAAGAGAGAGTCAAGATCATAATCCACGTCGCTGGCGCAGTGTGGATTGGTGGATGACACAACCATGACCTCGAAAAATTCAAGGTGCATGTCGGTTTCCTCACGAAGTTTTCCTTAACCGTTTAGTGTTAGCAGCATTACGCACATATCTTCGAAACGATAGGATCCCAATCGGCAGTTGCCATTCTCCCGACGAGACCAGCCGGAACATTTCTTAATTCACGTGAAATTTTTCTACTTTACATAATATAAAATAGTTAAATTTTGGAGCGCAGTGCGAATTAACAAATTGCAATATTGTCTTCTAAAATATTTGAAAAAGACCGAACGAACGAAAGATAGGAGGGAACTAGTTCGGCACATGTATGCGAGCTAAGTTCAGCGTTCCCAGTGGTCCTCACTGTGTGGCTTTAGACATTGACATCGCAATCTAAAACCTAGAAGCGACTCCTATCGTCGTTTTATCGAACCATTTTTTTAGAACTTAATAAAGTTCTTAATTCAGGTGAAAAAAACCGAATCGTAACGTTTATTTTACCACCTTTTGACAATGACTCTATGTGTATCTCTCTACTTAGTCTGTGGACTCTATTAACATTATAATAATGAGGCGTTTACCGACGAGATAAAAAAAATGGTTCGAAAAAACGACGATAGGAGGCGCTTGTAGATTTTAGATTGCGATGTCAATGTCAAAAGCCACAGAGCCACATAGTGAGGACCATTGGGAACGCTGAACTTAGCTCGCAAACCTGTGTCGAACTAGTTCGCTCCTATCTTTCGTTCGTTCGGTCTTTTTCAAATATTTTAAAAGTCAATATTGCAATTAACTATTTCATAATATAATGTAACATATAAAAATGTCACGTGAATTGAGAAAAGTTCCGGCTGGTCTTGTCGGGAGAATGGAAACTGTCGATTGGTATCCTATCATTTCGACGATAATAATATGTGCGTAATGCCGCTAACTTAAAACGGTTAAAGAAAACTTCGTGAGGAAACCGACATGTACCTAGAATTCTTCGAGGTCATGACTGTGTCATCCACCAATCCACACTGCGCCAGCGTGGTGGATTATGATCTTGACTCTCTCTTTGCAAAAGAAGGCCCTGAGTCCCAGCAGTGGGAACAATTAGTGGGCTCCTTATGCTTTTGCTCTCTTTGCAAAAGAAGGCCCTGAGTCCCAGCAGTAAGAACAATTAGTGGGCTGCTTATGCTTTTGCTATCTGACCGTAGATGTCTACGATTGTTGTTATTTGCTATTGTAGTTGTGGTTGCTATTGCTTATGAACATCTGCAAACTCGGAAACGCTTTGTGTGCATGCATTAAATTCAAAAGAACTATAAATGGTCTGATTTAAAAATTTCATCTATCTCAATATACGGATATTGTCAAAACCTTAGATTTAAACAGAAATGTAAAGTAATGTTAGACGTAATATAAGCGCCATCTATCATTTCTTCGTTTTAATCTCTTGAAAATGTCTAGAAAATCTGTATCTAGAAACAAATACGTGGTAGAAATGATACTTTAGAAATGCTTAACTTTCTTTTTACTGTCGCTTTTTCGTTTCATTGATTTTCAAATCACAGCGCTGCTAAAGAAATGTTCACTACAAAAATTCGAAATATATTAAAATCGTTGAATACATAACATACAATTCGGGTAAGATCGAACTAAATCAGTCAGTTGACCATGCGGCATTACTAAACAATAGCGGATCGCCGAAAAATAACTGTCACGGAACCAGATAATCGATGAGCTAATTCGTATAGCTCACTAAAACTTAAGGAGCTGTTCTGTATACTCGTCGTTTGGTAGCTAATGTCCCAACACTATTATTTTTTTATTTATTCTTGGCCATAGATATCACAAAACATTAGATAGATATCACAGACTAAGTAGAGAGAATATATACTAGTCCTTCAGCCACAGATAAATATTTTCGTATCAGTGTTGCGATTTATATTTTTGAATCATCCTTTTACTTGTGCTTAGTTTGTGTCTCTGCATCGAGAGTTTTAAAGATGTTATTGAAAATCGAATGTGATCAGTAACGATTTATTATTCCATTTTCAATTTAATTGACAATTTTTATTCCCAATATGTTAACACTAAAAAAAAAAGAAAAGTAATTTTAGAATGAATTTTTTTGCTTCGAGTATTTAGGGTTTATAGAAGGTAAACAAACCAAACACATCAGCTGAGCTGAGAATAAAATTAAAATTTATCTAAAATAAGTGATGTGTTCGGGAAACCTCCAACATTTTTAGTTATCGCAAATAATTTAGATTTACACTTTTTCCCTGAACATTGGGAGGGGATTCATAGTAATTACACTTTTGAGAGTCTATGGTACAGACAAATCTTTTTGAAATTCCACACCGCCATCTAGTGCGTAAATTGGAACTATTTTTTTCTCGTCGGAAAACGGCTCATTGGAAAATGACAGTGGCTTCAAAATGACGTTCAAATGGCAACGGTGACAGTGCGACACTAGCTTTGCGCTTTGCGGAAACATCGGAATTTATGTCACGATCAGTGCTTCCATAATGAGGGGAACTTCTCCTTTTGAGGGGAAATTAGAGTCCAGAGGGGAACAAAATGGGGAAAGAGATGTAAAGGGGAAATCATGCCTAATCAAACAAATACAAAAACTTCGTCATATTGAGGAAATTGTCATATAATTGGTCCATACAGATACCAGTTCCAATTTTTTTTTTTCAATAAGGCGATGTTTCTTATAATATTATTATGGTTTTCGATGACGCAGAGGCATGAAAGCTTAAATAATATTGAGATTAGTTTCAATTTTAAAATTTGAATCTCTTCTGAGGGGGGGGGGGCTGTGCCAAAACTATACTATAATAATATTTGAGGGGAAAAAGGAGAAATCTTAATTGACGCGAGAGGAAAGGAAATTATAAAAGTGGAAACACTGCTCACGATATCACATATCAGATATCACCCTCACCCGCACTGTTGCCAGATTGGGGGGATTCCCCCCAAATTTGGGGGGTTTTAATAGCCATGGAGGGAAATTTGGGGGGACAAAATGTTTGGGGGGATTTACGGGGGGGAAAAATTGCTTTTGGGGGGAAATTGGGGATTTTTCATTGCCGAGTTTTGCAGTTTTTTAGCGAATACGGCACTTATCCAAGTGAACTTAGTACAAAAATTTAACCGCATTTTCTTATGGGAACTTGTCGAAACACTTTATGGAGTAATAGAAGCTATTTCTGAAATAGCGTTATATTGTGTTTAATGAGTTAGGAAATGTTTATCAATTTTGGGGGTTTTTTTTCTTGAAACCCGGTTTTTTGGGGGGATTTTAAGAACATTTTGGAGAGAAATTGAGGTGATCGTCAGCGTAAAATTATGTTTTAGGGGTAAACGACTGTATAATTTACTTTGGGGGCTTTTTTCCAGAAAATCCGCTTTTTGGGGGGATTTCGAGAACATTTTGGGGGAAAATTGAGATGGGCTTCTGACAACACTGCTCACCCGGTCACTCGGACAGTCGCTCGTGAGTAATATGTTCTGTGAGTCGGACACTCGGTCACTCCCCCGTGCCCTGTGCCCTGTGGATTGTGGATATAATTGCGCTGTACGATCTATTAATAAATTGTTATTTGCAAATTGAAATTGCAACGTCCACCTCTTATTGTGAAACATTACTACTACACTGTGAAATACTTACTTAAGATTTAGTACTTATAACGCCTACTAAAAAGCTAAAAAGTGTTTTGGTTTCTTGTATTGTGCAAGTCGTTTAGTGGAATGTGGATTTTATTGATTTTACTGAGCTCATTTCTCTGCTGTTTTAGAAGTCGTTTTGTTAAAAGTAGATTATTTCCATCGACATAGTAGAATAGTCCAAAATCATTGATTATATGTTGGTAGGTACAGATCATTGAGTTACGTTGGTATTGGTCCATAAGCTTTCGTTTAATTGTGTGTGTAATTGTGAATACTGTTTTGTGTTATATATTGGCACTCAGATGTATTGCTTTGTCAATTCCAAAGATAATGTATTATAAATAAATACTGGGAAACTGGTGAGACTTTCAATGTTACAAAGTTTTGTGCACTAGTTGGGTGGTTGGTTAGAGTTGGTGTTAGAGACATAGTTCGAATCTAGCTTCTGGTTTATCATAATACTCTACAACAGCGGTCGTCATTACTGCCCAAGGGACACATATCACAATGTTTCAGGGCTGGGCCGCAGAGTATGTGAAGGAGTTCCAAGAGTTTTGTTCACTCATTCATTATGTATTCAGCTCATTTCGTTATTGACTTTATATTAGCTACTCCTGCGTGTTGACGTCGTGTTGTTTGCATGAGAATTCATATTGAAAAAATACTCGGACATTCATTGTCAATAAAATATTTTATAAAGAAAAAAATTGTAAATGTACATACAAATCTAAGATGACTATAAGTTTTATTATTAGGAAGTATAGTGTTGAACTTTTCTGTTGGTATCTTGTACATCGGCATCTTTTCGACTACATGCAATCCTTAGTGTCTTCTAAATGAGTGGAAAAATTATCTTTATATAAGAAAGTTATTTTGAAAATGAATCTTCATAGAGATATGTTGAAAAAAAATGGCTAAAACAAATTGTGCGCAGCTTTGCCGAGATTTATACTTGCTAGCAGCATTTTTCCAAAATTCATTGTATTCCGGCTTGTCACGGTGCTCAATGAAACTAGCTTTTAGGTGCTGGTCATGCTACAGCATGACTCTATTGTTATCTGAGACATCTCCATATTTATCCCCGTTTTTTCGTGGTCCTATTAATTTGTCCTACTAGTAGGAGCACGAGGGAGACCTACTTCTGTCTGTCCTATTACGTGAAAAATCAAAAATTTACACCTGTATATGCTGTGTATAGGTACTTATGATAAGAACTGACATGAAACAAGACTCATCTATTTTTGTCTAAAAAGTGGCCTACTGATATTTCGCCGTGAATTAACTGTAATTGACGTTTTAATATAAAATCATCTCGATCTATATCTTCCTTTCGACGACGTGATGCATCACTTGTCATTTCGCTTTCCATTTCAAATATCACATTTATTAATCGTAATAAGGAAACTGGTGAATGCTTTTTAATGTTCTTGTTCAATCGAGAGTGCCAACTTTCAACGACGTTGTTGGTACAGTGACGTTCACCATATACGCACCATTTTGATATGTAATTTTCATTCTTCCACCATGTACTGGTCATATATTTCAGAAATTTCATAATTTTATGTGTACTAGGGCTTTCAGACTTTATATAATCAATACCAACTTCTATGAGATTTTCAGGAAGTAGAGCTAGAGCCGTACATAATCCGACAATTCTACGTTCTATTTTTGTCTTTATTTTAAGTTTGTGATTAGCATTTTTCTAAATGGCTTTAGACAAATGATAAAAACACTTTTTTAATTGCACTTCAGGAAAAATGACCATCAAAGCATTGGAAACTGGACTGGACTTCGAAATCTAGGTGTATTTTTTTTGGATTCCAATAGGGTATTTGCGATTTAATCATTGCGAATACAGCAGCATACGACTCTTGTTTTTATCAGACATGAGGGCATAAACAAGTGGTACTACTTTCGTTTCTAATGTTGAAGCACCGATATCTCCGTGAATGGAAAACAGTTGCCCAAACGGCGGAGGGCAACTCTGAAAAGTTCCATCAACGAAAAACTCCTCAGTTTTTGTCAAAAGAATTCTGCCTTCATTAGAACAAAAAATGAAAATGCAACAACTTCCATTCCGGTATTCCGCTAAAAGAAAAATCGACAATTGTTCTGGTATTATTACAGACTCTACGTTCTTGAAATTTGTTCTTTGGCGACTAGTGTACAGAGCAGTTTGTATATTTTTTAAGGGTGGCAATGGTTGTACGAAATGTATACCTTTATCTCAATCTCTTCTATATCAATCTCTTCTTTTCTTTTTTATATATTTGCGGAATCGGAACATCCGAAGAAGAAGCTTGTTCTCTCATTTTATCTATGGCTTCGTGGATTTGGTTCTTGGCATAGTTGACTTGACAGGAGTGTTCCTTTAATTTTATAACTTGTGTACCCTGCAGAATATAGATTGAATTTAAATAATTTACAAGAAACCAGATTGTCCACGTAAATCTAACCACCAAACACAAATGACCCACCTTTAGAGTCGCTGATCCTCGGCATTTTTCTTTTTTAGACCGATTACAATTCCAAATTATAAATCCACTTTTATACTCTCTCTGCTTGTAGTACTGCCGTCCTGCATATAAAAGAACTGTCCCACCTTTTCTCTTTATAAATGTTACCTCCTCATCCTCAGACATTATTTTCGAAGTTAAACCGGATTACACTCAAAAAAATGTAGCGAGAAAATTTCTTCTTAGATGATTGTTTGACAAATAGGTACTTGACAGACAATAAGGATGACATTATATTGAAAAGAGATTGTCATTTTAAAGTGGCTAGCTATTTAAATCACTAACGAGTTCTTATCATAAGTACCTATACACAGCATATACAGGAGGTGTAAATTTTGGATTTTTCACGTAATAGGACAGACAGAAGAAGTAGGTCTCCCCTCGTGCTCCTACTAGTAGGACAAATTAATAGGACCACGAAAAAACGGGGATACATACCGATACTATGCATTCAAATTTAATTTGACTACTAATACAGATTTAATGATTAAATCATCATTATCACATGATAAGGCACTATTTATTGCCATTAGATAATCGTCTCCTGGTACCAGAATGTCTTCGCTCTGATCCCAACTGTCCTAAACATATCCATTGAAATAGAATATACAGGGTGGCCCAGAAAGACCGAAGTGGTGTGAATTGCTTATAACTTTTTATTTAAGAGATATTTTTTTAATTTTTTTTTTTTAAATACATTAAATTTATGGGGAATATTTTTGGATTAGTTATGAAAAATGATATCCCGCAAGTGGTGGCCATATTCTGCTTCGCACAAATGTGCTCTTTCCAACACATTTTCCATGACCTTTCGCAAAACTTCCGGTGGTATGTTGTTAATTTCTTCTCGAATATTGGTTTTTAACTCCTCAATAGTCCTAGGCTTATTAACATAAACTTTTCCTTTTAAATAGCCCCAAAGAAAACAGTCTGGAGCGGTTAAATCCGGGGAACGCGGAGGCCAATTAAAATTGCTGTTACGAGAAATTATTCTTTCACCAAAGATGTCGCGTAAAAAGAGTCATTGTGGCCCTCGCAGTGTGCGCTGTGGCTCCATCCTGTTGGAACCATATTTGCGGATGGTTTTCCACGGCTGGCCTTACAAAATTTTGCAACATGGCCCGATATCGATCACCATTGACGGAAATGGCGACACCTTGTTCATTTTCAAAAAAAAATGGGCAAATGATCCTTTCTGAAGGAACACCGCACCAAACGGTACACTTAACTGGGTGCAATTGTCGTTGATGAAGTACTCTCGGGTTTTCCGTAGCCCATATCCTACAGTTTTGCTTGTTAACGAACCCATTTAATTGAAAATGGGCTTCGTCACTCATTATTAAGTTATGAATAAAATTTGGATTCTCTTGTGCTTTTTGCTGGAAATAAATTGCATAGTCAAGTCGTTGCTGGTAATCTGTTGGTTTCAATTCTTGGACAAGTTGAATTTTGTATGGAAACAATCCTATGGTGTGCAAAATTCGCTGCAGCGACGTTCTTGAGAGGCCCAGTTGTGACGAACGTCTCCTGGTTGATGTTTCTGGATCCTCCCGAATACTCTCCTGTACCACTTGAATATTGTCAGCCGTGTGGACAGTTCGGTGTCTGCCGGGACCAAGAAGGTTCCTTACTGCTCCTTGTTCTCGAAAATTTGCAACCAGACGGTTTATTGTTGACTGAGAGGGTGCAACCCGCACATTAAATTGACGACGGTATGCACGCTGAGTCTGTTGACTCAATGGACCGTTGATTTGAAAAGTAAATTTCAACAATTTGGGCACGTTGTTCAATTGTGTATTGCTCCATTATAAATTATCCAAGTCTTCTTTACAAAATACTGAAAAGAAAAGAAAAAAAAATTATAATAAAAAAGTTATAAGGAATTCACACCACTTCGGTCTTTCTGGGCCACCCAGTAGTTACAGACTGAGCCTATTAATTGAGTGAAATAGCTACCATTGGCTATTCCTGATTTTTTCCTATATCTGCACTCATTAACTGTTCTGATTGATGTATTGATAAAGTAGTCCTTGATGTAGTTTCATATTGTGGGGAAATTTAAAAATTTAGGACAACTGATAAAAAATATGGGTCAATTTTTTTTTTATTGTAGTATATTCCCAATGACTGAAATAGGATACTTATATTCTCTAGTTTTGAAATATTAATATATATTTTATGTTAAGCTAGTATTTATTACTAAAATATGTAAAAACATGGGTGGACTGCATGATTTTTGTCCGTTTTGTTACAATACTTTGAGATCAATTTAAAATAAAACTGATATATTCAACTATTTCAGTCTGTTATTTAGGAAAATACAGTGTTCTTTATACCATAAATATAATCAACAGTCAACGAAAAGGCATACAAACAATTAAAAATACAAATTTCTGTCAGATTTGTTACTATAGGATCCAAATAAACCATTGTTTGTTGTGCTGAGAATGTAAAATGGCCAATAAGATATTAAAATGATGACCAGTAGTCCTTAAATAATTAACACTTTAAAATAAACACAGATACATACTTTAAAATAACGAATTTCACGAGAAAATTAACAAAATCCGGAAAATAAATTGGGGACAGTAACAAAACCGAAGGTGACAAAATTGTTAGGCTTAGTATACATGACTTCACTCAACATAACAATTAAAACGAAAACGAACAATTAAACTGCTTGATTTACAACATAGTAATACCTTTTAATTTAAGTAGCTTTAAGATTATTTTTGTATTAATGAGATCCATAATTAGGAACATAAAATGCTCACATATCTATTACAAATAAATCAGTCTCTATTAATTAACCTATCACAACTCGAATAACTAGTTTAAATACACATTGTAACATGAAAAACTCAATGCCTTTTTCCATGTTTTGCGTTTATTTTGTTACACATTGTGTGAAAAACGGGTTTCTTATATTATTAGTTACGGATCACAAATAAAATAATATGTTTCGATTACAAAATAATCAACACGTTTGAGTCTTCTTTTTCTGATTTAGTCCTACAATTATTGAACATAATTATAAGTTACAATTTTTATATTTAACTCATTAACTCATTAAAGGCATATCTTAAATTATATCGTTTCAGAGTACCCCTGGCCATACCCCCGGTGGTACAGTGGGTTTTTAAAAGTTAAACGGTACCATCGACTACTAGTGTTGTGATGCAACAGCCATGGCTGATAAAACACGGTGTTAACAGTAAATAGGCAATTACTATAATATGTTTATTATTCTAAAATAACTAAAAAGACATTTTGTATAACAAATCATAGCTTTTTTGAAGCTTTTCACTAAACCAACATGTCACACACTACAAAAAAATGTATAGGTACAACGTAATTAACGCAATTTCTCTAGTCCGTATCCTACAGATATGTCTTTATTTACAATTTGGAGCTGTATGCTCATTATGTAATCATCGTTGACGATTTGATCTTTGCGTCTTTTTTTTGGAATCATCTCCAAAGTGTGAACTTGCTCTAGTACGTGAAGCAATCGCATCAACGTAACCGTGTTTTTATTAATCAGTTTGTTTATTTTTGAGTGGAAGGCTTCTAAAATGTTTGTTTTTCGGTGGCGTTCACCAAACACACTAATTATTTTCGGACTATGGACCTTGAACCAAAACGATTCAAGATATATTATAAATGCTTCTGGTATGTTATCGGCTTCAGCTTTTATGTAGTCCATACTCCATACCCTGTTGAATATTGTCTTCAGGAAGAAGCGGCAAGGCACTGGCCAATGCAACGATTCTACGCCCAGATTTCGTTTTTGTGCATCGTAACGACTTGCCTTTCTTCCAAATGTTGCGAGTCCAATGATAATAGCACCCTCGTTATGTAATATTTGGACATACATTCAAAATTGCATTCATTGCATCTTTTTCGTAGTCAGTGTGAACTTTATGTGGACTCCACTCTGGAAGTTGCGATTTAATCATATTGAGCAAAATCGTATAACTTTTTTCAGTTCGATCCGACATTAGTGCGAAGATTAAGGGTCTTTAATTGTTTCCACACCACTCCCTATGTCACCATGAATGTTATATAATTGTGCAAAGGGTTTTGGGCAACAGTAAAAAGTACCATCAAAAAAGATATCTATCAATCTTTTATATTCGGAATTATTAATCGAGGCTCCTTTGAGCAAAAAGCAATGATCCGGGTTTGTTTGTTTTCTTCCTCGCAATAATAATCGGCTAAAATTAAATTATGATATTTAATGGGCACTTTAATTTCTTTCAAATTCCGAAATACAGTTTTGGAAACTTGTGCTGACTTGTTTCGCGCATCTTGAAGGAAGTGCTTTACGCTTTCATATCGAGGATATTCCCCATTCACAAAATTCAGTCCAGAATTTTTAAATGCTTTCTTTTTCTCGTCGTATAGTTGTTCGATGGGTTTATCCGAATTAAGCACTCCTTCACGCAGCTTTATCTTTTCTTTTTAATATTTCATTACTCAATCCATTAAACTCACAACTATGATCTTTGCTTTTGATAAATATGCAATCCTAAAATGAAACATAGACGTAAGTTACTTAGTACGAAACTCTGAAAACTGGAATAATTATTAAAAAATTCATTACAGCATTTTTTGATTCACCTTTGAAATTTTGACAGTACCACAACATTTACTTTTATTGTATGTAGAACACCGCCATAATGTTGACCCATCTGTGTAAATCTTGTGTCGATGGTAACGGTAATTACCCCGAAGAAAGGCGGTTCCGCCATTTATTTTAATGTAATCTATTTCCATTGACTTTTCTTTATCTTCCTCTTTCATGGTATTTTCTCACAAGTACAGAAAGAACTCGCCAACTATGAATATTACAATTCCCTTGTTTTTAAAGTCAAAATTTTAGACATTTGAAAGAAGAAAAATAAGAACACACTTTTAAAAACCAAAGAGGTTGTAAACAGAAGACGGTACGGTACTTACTTGCATTCATTATTGGAATATTATTTTCTATTATTTACCTAATTAACTAGTTATCATGCGAGAGATATATAGGTCAACACATCACTAGGGTCATATACTTGATGGTATGATGGATGATACTTGATGGTTAATTTAACTTTTAAAAACCCACGGTACCACCGGGGGTATGGCCAGGGGTACCGTGGGTCTGAAATGAATTATATATATGCATCATTATAATAAATTTAATATATTGTACACAATATTTGTACGTTTTGTCATGACATGTTTACAATTCTTAAAAATAAATTATTTTTAAAGGCACGTTTTATATTTTTATGTCATTAAATCTTCGTTAAGTCCGTTCTCGCCATTTCACGTTCTCACTTTCGTTCCATTATATGTATATATGAACATATAATGCATTCATCATTTGGATAATGATCGTAAATGATTGCATCACAACAATCACACCAAAACTTTAAATTAGTCAACAAAATCTTTATATCGTTCCTATTCATTGATAAAGTAAAGTGACAAGGGCGTATTCCTATTGCAGTGGTATGGGTTACATTTTGATGACATTTTCCACACTGAGAAGAAAGGATAAAATGTGCCTCGGTCCATGGCCAGTTTAACCTGTAGAAGTAGTATTGAAAGAAGTCATGTTTTGTTAAAACTTTATCAATGTCCACAAAAATCACCATCTTTTTGATAGATAGGTATAAAATAACAGAAAGCTGTTTGAGTCGATTTCTTCAAGAAGGCCAATCAATCTGTAAAAAAAATATTAGTTTAACATATTTTTATAGATATATTATATTAATATAAATATAAGCTAATATACAGACCATGTGCCGTTTTCGATACGTGATCGTAATAGCATTAAGTAAAGGAAGAACTCATAAAAAACCATCACATGCTTAGTAATTTATACACTCACCTTTATCTGTAATTGAACTGGGTTTGCTTTGGATGTCACGTGTTAGTTGGCTTGAATTTCAGAGATTCTCCATTTATTTGAAAATGATTCGAGATCTGTAAAAAATAATTAATTAGGTATATTAACATATTTATATATTACCTACCTATAGTAACATTAGGAAAAAATAACATTATTTAAAGTAGAGGAAAAGTCAAGTGCAAATTCACCTTCACCATCTTGAAAGCATCTATCACATATATAATCCAAAAAAAGGGCACGCTCCCGACACAATCTTCGCAATAGACTCGTTTGCAAGCCATACATTTAGCTGCCTGACCAATAGTATTGAACAGCTACATTTATTGCAGTATTGAAAGTCAAATTTCATTTGGCTTGAATTAGACGGAAGTATTGGAGTAATGTGTAATGTACTATTGTTAATAGAACTTGGACCTGGAGATGTGGACGCCTTTTGTGGCAAAATTATTAGTGGCAATTCGTCGATATCTAACTTTGAGTCTAAGTTATCTGCCAAATATTTTATCCCTTCTTTATCAACTCTATCAAATAATGCGGTCTTTTCCATTTCTGCGCTGGATAAATCAACTTAATTGATACATGAAGTCGATGGTGATGGAAGTTTGAGTTCAACTAAATCACATAATAAATCAACGTCGTCCGACTCTCCTCTGGACGGATATGTTTCTACTGCTTCACTGATGAATTGTAGAGTGTGTTCGCCCAACGAAAAACATGAACACTTCCCTCTAAGTGGTTCTCAGAAACAACTAATATCTCTGTAGTTTATTTTCTCCCCACCGCAGGCAATGATCTGGTGGACTTTCATTGTTCCTGGTAATACACGTATATCGCCAACAATTTTATTAGAAATCGCCTTTATCGCTTCTTCGTCAATGAGGTGAATCTCTATAATTGTGTTAGACTGTTTTATTGCCTCATATGCATCACTTGCATTTTTAATGTCAACGCCATGGCATACTTTAAAATCTAACAAACGTTTCATCGTTCCACCTATTCTATCAGCAACATTCTTCCCATGACCAGCTTCAAAAAAATGACCATGTTGAGTAAGAAAGATTTAGTTCCGTTGTTGACCAAACTCGCAGTATCGTCAGAAACATTTTTTTTTTACATTCTTTATTTAATGTAAAAAAAATATGTTTCTGACGATACTGCGAGGTTGGTCCATCCGAAAAGTAATGGATATTATAACTGTAGCCAAAATTGGAGTCAAGTGGGCCCAGGTTGCTGCAGGTTGGTGATTAAGACTATCAGATATTGTGCAAAAAGATTGCGATCTATTTTGTAGATAAATCATGCATCGATTGTATTTCTTCTGTTAATTTACTTTGGTAATTTTCTGAAAAATCACAAACAATAACGGCTTCTGTAGCTTTTATATTCGAAACTGCGTTTTGATATTCCTTTAATTGATGAATATGATTAAAGTGACGTTTCTTAAAAAACCATAATATCGCGACAAAAATCGTCCATTAATTTTTTCGCTGTGTCAGTCTTTGTTATTCGTACAGTCTTTTTTGTTTGAACTGTGGTTCTGTCTTTTTTTTGTGTACACGTGATCTTGTCGTTCCCATTGGTTCCAATTAACCATTTTTTCATATAAGTCGTGATCTGCCGCATTTGTGGGTGTTTTATTTTTGCAGTTCTTACATATACCTGGTGACCTAGGTGACCTTAAAAAAGCCAACGTTTGCCCAATTTTTAAATCAGGCAATATTCTAATTATAGACCAATTTCTCTACTGAGTTCAATCTCAAAAATAATTGAAAAGGTTGTTAACAGTAGATTAGTATCATTTCTCGAGAGAGAACATATTATTTCCGAGAACCAATTTGGCTTTAGACCCGGTAAGTCAACAGAGGACGCCGTTGTAAGTCTCATCGATTACGTGTCGGGTTCCCTGGATTCTGGTCGCAGATGTATTTTTGTCTTTCTTGACTTGGCTAAGGCATTTGACACTATTTCCAGAAAGCTCCTCATTAGAAAGCTTGAGGGAATAGGTGTCCGTGGAATGGCACTTAATTGGTTCGTGTCTTATTTAACAGATCGAACACAAAAAGTTAAAGTAGGAGATCACAGTAGTGATTAAAATTTGATGCAACTTTCATTTGGCGTGCCCCAAGGGAGCGTTTTAGGCCCTACTCTCTTCCTTATATATTTGAATGAGTTATGCAACATCTCAATTAGTCAGGCCAAACTTTTTGCTTTTGCTGACGACACAGCGATCATATTTGAAGGGGATGTCAGCTGTAGTGAATTTAGCTATTTTCAGTCGCTCCGACAACACCTTGGCCACCAATGCATTAGTTTTCTCATGCTCCTCTTCGCGAAGATGTCGCCATGTATGAGGAGGATTTTGCAGCGTACACAATATCATTCTAAGTTATTAATGCTATTCAATTTCTTATTAATTCTAAATCACAGTGAAATATTATCACAAAACAGTGTACTGTTACTAAAAATAAAAGTAGAAAAGGATATATTATAATAACCACAATTCGTTACTTTCAGTTTTCTGGGTCTTCGATACATGTAAATACATTTTTTTGGGATTTACCATCGCGCATGATAAAAATAGTATACTTATTTATCTATTTCGTTACTAGTACTTACTATTAAAAAAATACTTTTACTCAATCAGAAATACATTTGACATGTTTATTGTGTCAGGAAAATTTAAGATTTCAGCGATATAAAAATTAAATACCTGCTTTATATTCAAATAAATACCTATTAAAAGATTTACTGGCTAAATAATCACAGGTTGTTTATGTCAGTCGCGTTAAATAATTTAAGATCTAACTTAGTTAAAAACTAACTATCTTTAGTATAGGTATCTGGTAATCTTATGCTTTTATTTCTTATGTAACAAGAGACGGAAAATTATTCGCAAGTATAGATTATAGCATGTGGCATAATATTCTTACGACCATTTTGAATCTTAGTATGCAAATCGTCATAGCATTCAAATGATTTATTATAGTTCTAAATCAATGCGCTCTGTAATGGCCAAAACCTGCCGAATGTGGAGGAGGCTCAAATTCAATAAAAGCTAAAATCAAATGTACTTTTTTATTGATTTCAATGTTATTGAGAACATTCTCAATATTGCGTCATCATTTAGCGATACCGAAACGCTGACGAGCCTTCATGAACAGGTAATGCCTTGTCTTCGTTATGAACTTGGACAGAGTAACTCCCGAGTTCTTAAGAGAACTCGGGGTGGCTCGACCAATTTTTTCACGACGAGAAGCGTCTCTTAGTTTAAACAGCACAGGCCGTGACCTATCTTCTTAAAATATGCCCCATTCGATGACATTTAGTGATATCAGCTGTAGTGAATTTTGCTATTTGCAGTCGCTCCGACAATACCTTGGCCACCAATGCATTAGTTTTCTCATGCTGCTCTTCGCGAAGGCCGTGTATGAGGAGGATTTTCCGGCGTGAGCGCATCTCCCTTTGATCAACGAGTATTTGCTGAGCCCAGATAGTAATTTGCTGTTGGACGACTCTAAATGTGGCTCTGAACAAAAGTTTCGTTTAGTTCAGATCGAGGCTGACTACGGTGTTTTTACCGTAATTACGGTGCAGTTGGCAACACTGCTTACTGGTAGTGGAAGACGTAGTGGCAGCATGCTGCGGGGTCGCAGATGGATCTTTTGCCGGTTGTACAGCTGCGAGATCGTCCATGCTATTCACACGATGACGAGCTTCGTCTGAAGCAATAACGTATATGTCGCCTCCTTTATCCAGCATTTAGCAATACCGAAACGCTGACGAGCCTTCATGAACAGGTCATGTCGTGTCTTTGTTAAGAACTCTGACAGAGTAATTCCCGAGTTCTTAAGTGAACTTTTGCTGGACCAAATTTTTTCACGAAGAGAAGCATCTCTCAGTTTGAATAGCACAGGCCGTGACCTATCTTCTGAAACACGTCTCATTCGATAACATTGAGTGATATCAGCTGTAGTGAATTTTGCTATTTTCAGTCGCTCCGAAAACACCTTGGCCACCAATGCATTAGTTTTCTCATGCTGCTCTTCGCGAAGGCTGTGTATGAGGAGGATTTTCCGGCGTGAGCGTATCTCCCTGTGATCAACGAGTATTTGCTGAGCCCAGATAGTAATTTGCTGTTGGACGACTCTAAATGTGGCTCTGAACAAAAGTTTCGTTTAGTTCAGATCGAGGCTGATTACGGTGTTTTTACCGTAATTACGGTGCAGTGGGCAACACTGCTTACTGGTAGTGGAAGACGTAGTGGCAGCATGCTGCGGGGTCGCAGATGGATCTTTTGCCGGTTGTACTGCTGCGAAATCGTCCATGCTATTCACACGATGACGAGCTTCGTCTGAAGCAATAACGTATATGTCGCCTCCTTTATCCAGCATTTAGCAATACCGAAACGCTGACGAGCCTTCATGAACAGGTCATGTCGTGTCTTTGTTAAGAACTCTGACAGAGTAATTCCCGAGTTCTTAAGTGAACTTTTGCTCGACCAAATTTTTTCACGAAGAGAAGCATCTCTCAGTTTGAATAGCACAGGCCGTGACCTATCTTCTGAAACACGTCCCATTCGATAACATTGAGTGATATCAGCTGTAGTGAATTTTGCTATTTTCAGTCGCTCCGACAACACCTTGGCCACCAATGCGTTAGTTTTCTCATGCTGCTCTTCGCGAAGATGTCGCCATATATGAGGAGGATTTTGCAGCGTACACAATATCATTCTAAGTTATTAATGCTATTCAATTTCTTATTAATTCTAAATCACAGTGAAATATTATCACAAAACAGTGTACTGTTACTAAAATTCTTACGACCATTTTGAATCTTAGTATGCAAATCGTCATAGCATTCAAATGATTTATTATAGTTCTAAATCAATGCGCTCTGTAATGGCCTAAACCTGCCGAATGTGGAGGAGGCTCAAATTCAATAAAAGCTAAAATCAAATGTACTTTTTTATTGATTTCAATGTTATTGAGAACATTCTCAATATTGCGTCATCATTTAGCGATACCGAAACGCTGACGAGCCTTCATGAACAGGTCATGTCGTGTCTTTGTTAAGAACTCTGACAGAGTAATTCCCGAGTTCTTAAGTGAACTTTTGCTCGACCAAATTTTTTCACGAAGAGAAGCATCTCTCAGTTTGAATATGAATAGCACAGGCCGTGACCTATCTTCTGAAACACGTCCCATTCGATAACATTGAGTGATATCAGCTGTAGTGAATTTAGCTATTTTCAGTCGCTCCGACAACACCTTGGCCACCAATGCATTAGTTTTCTCATGCTGCTCTTCGCGAAGATGTCGCCATGTATGAGGAGGATTTTGCAGCGTACACAATATCATACTAAGTTATTAATGCTATTCAATTTCTTATTAATTCTAAATCACAGTGAAATATTATCACAAAACAGTGTACTGTTACTAAAAATAAGAGTAGAAAAGGATATGTTATAATAATCACAATTCGTTACTTTCAGTTTTATGGGTCTTCGATACATGTAAATACATTTGTTTGGGATTTACCATCGCGCATGATAAAAATAGTATACTTATTTATCTATTACGTTACTAGTACTTACTATTAAAAAAAATACTTTTACTCAATCAGAAATACATTTGACATATTTATTGTGTCAGGAAAGTTAAGATTTCAGCGATATAAAAATTAAATACCTCCTTTATATTCAAATAAATACCTATTAAAAGATTTACTGGCTAAATAATCACAGGTTGTTTATGTCAGTCGCGTTAAATAATTTAAGATCTAACTTAGTAAAAACTAACTATCTTTAGTATAGGTATCTGGTAATCTTATGCTTTTATTTCTTATGTAACAAGAGACGTAAAATTATTCGCAAGTATAGATTATAGCATGTGGCATAATATTCTTACGACCATTTTGAATCTTAGTATGCAAATCGTCATAGCATTCAAATGATTTATTATAGTTCTAAATCAATGCGCTCTGTAATGGCCAAAACCTGCCGAATGTGTAGGAGGCTCAAATTCAATAAAAGCTAAAATCAAATGTACTTTTTTATTGATTTCAATGTTATTGAGAACAATTTTAATATTGCGTCATCATTTAGCGATACCGAAACGCTGACGAGCCTTCATGAACAGGTAATGCCTTGTCTTCGTTATGAACTTGGACAGAGTAACCCCCGAGTTCTTAAGAGAACTCGGGGAGGCTCGACCAATTTTTCACGACGAGAAGCGTCTCTTAGTTTAAACAGCACAGGCCGTGACCTATCTTCTTAAAATATGCCCCATTCGATGACATTTAGTGATATTAGCTGTAGTGAATTTTGCTATTTGCAGTCGCTCCGACAATACCTTGGCCACCAATGCATTAGTTTTCTCATGCTGCTCTTCGCGAAGGCCGTGTATGAGGAGGATTTTCCGGCGTGAGCGCATCTCCCTGTGATCAACGAGTATTTGCTGAGCCCAGATAGTAATTTGCTGTTGGACGACTCTAAATGTGGCCCTGAACAAAAGTTTCGTTTAGTTCAGATCGAGGCTAACTACGGTGTTTTACCGTAATTACGGTGCAGTTGGCAACACTGCTTACTGGTAGTGGAAGACGTAGTGGCAGCATGCTGCGGGGTCGCAGATGGATCTTTTGCCGGTTGTACTGCTGCGAGATCGTCCATGCTATTCACACGATGACGAGCTTCGTCTGAAGCAATAACGTATATGTTGCCTTCTTTATCCAGCATTTAGCAATACCGAAACGCTGACGAGCCTTCATGAACAGGTCATGTCGTGTCTTTGTTAAGAACTCTGACAGAGTAATTCCCGAGTTCTTAAGTGAACTTTTTGCTCGACCAAATTTTTTCACGAAGAGAAGCATCTCTCAGTTTGAATAGCACAGGCCGTGACCTATCTTCTGAAACACGTCCCATTCGATAACATTGAGTGATATCAGCTGTAGTGAATTTAGCTATTTTCAGTCGCTCCGACAACACCTTGGCCACCAATGCATTAGTTTTCTCATGCTGCTCCTCGCGAAGATGTCGCCATGTATGAGGAGGATTTTGCAGCGTACACAATATCATACTAAGTTATTAATGCTATTCAATTTCTTATTAATTCTAAATCACAGTGAAATATTATCACAAAACAGTGTACTGTTACTAAAAATAAGAGTAGAAAAGGATATGTTATAATAATCACAATTCGTTACTTTCAGTTTTATGGGTCTTCGATACATGTAAATACATTTGTTTGGGATTTACCATCGCGCATGATAAAAATAGTATACTTATTTATCTATTACGTTACTAGTACTTACTATTAAAAAAATACTTTTACTCAATCAGAAATACATTTGACATATTTATTGTGTCAGGAAAGTTAAGATTTCAGCGATATAAAAATTAAATACCTGCTTTATATTCAAATAAATACCTATTAAAAGATTTACTGGCTAAATAATCACAGGTTGTTTATGTCAGTCGCGTTAAATAATTTAAGATCTAACTTAGTAAAAAACTAACTATCTTTAGTATAGGTATCTGGTAATCTTATGCTTTTATTTCTTATGTAACAAGAGACGTAAAATTATTCGCAAGTATAGATTATAGCATGTGGCATAATATTCTTACGACCATTTTGAATCTTAGTATGCAAATCGTCATAGCATTCAAATGATTTATTATAGTTCTAAATCAATGCGCTCTGTAATGGCCAAAACCTGCCGAATGTGGAGGAGGCTCAAATTCAATAAAAGCTAAAATCAAATGTACTTTTTTTTATTGATTTCAATGTTATTGAGAACAATTTTAATATTGCGTCATCATTTAGCGATACCGAAACGCTGACGAGCCTTCATGAACAGGTAATGCCTTGTCTTCGTTATGAACTTGGACAGAGTAACCCCCGAGTTCTTAAGAGAACTCGGGGAGGCTCGACCAATTTTTTCACGACGAGAAGCGTCTCTTAGTTTAAACAGCACAGGCCGTGACCTATCTTCTTAAAATATGCCCCATTCGATGACATTTAGTGATATTAGCTGTAGTGAATTTTGCTATTTGCAGTCGCTCCGACAATACCTTGGCCACCAATGCATTCGTTTTCTCATGCTGCTCTTCGCGAAGGCCGTGTATGAGGAGGATTGAATGGTGTGCCGATTCGATTATTTATCTAATCGATCAATCGATTATGCGAACCAAGATAATCGATTATTAGTTCGAAATAAAAATTGTTACAAACTGTCTTACTTCCAGATTATAAAAATGAAACAAAACTGAATCAAATCACATATTTATTTAAAATGAAACTACTAGATATTAAAAATCAAACAAATACATCAATTCCCAATCAGTGACCAGTTAGCATTTTAAAAAATGATGTAATCTAGATGCTTTGGCAGCAGGCTGTTCCTCCTCAAATTTGTCAACTGAGCTGTTTTAGAGAAAATTCTCTCCTAGGGAACGGAGGTGGCAGGGATGCACGAATATTTCAAATGTTATTTATAGAGATGCGGGTTCTTTGTTTTCATGCTCTTCCAATACAGTAGAGGATTGTTTGTCTTTACAAGTAGAAGCAAACATTACGACAATACCTAGATTGTCGTAATGTTATTATATTTTCAGTTGAAGATGTAGATGTTGCGATAAAATTTGATTTTTTCTGCTCAAAATGATCCCAGATCGATGGTTTTGCAGTTAACTCAAGTTGTTGTGGTTGTGTAATTAGTAGTTCACTAGTCCCTGGAGTGCTGTTTCTGAGATTAGTTAGTTCTTCAAGACAACGTTGTTGGGCATTTGTTGCATTACTGTCCGTACCGAAACCAAGTTTTTTAAAACGTGGATCCAGCAGACAAGCTATTGCCACATATTTGTTGCTTTCTAGTGAGCCAAGCCGTCTTTGTATGACTTCTAATAGTTTTTCTTTCACTTGACCTCCAGTTAGTGTTTCGGTATTGGTTGCATTTAAGTTGTACTGCAGTCCTCGAATTAATGGAATTACCATTTCCATGGTGGGATATTTTTCTCCAGATAGTTGTTCTGTAATTTCTTCAATATTTTTCAGAAGTGCCACACAGTCCACTAATACTTTCCACTCATTATTATCAAGGGATTCCAGTGTAAGATCAATTTCTGCTAAAGCAATCGTAAGTGGGATTTTAACTTCACACAGTCTCGCAAACATAATACTTATACTGTTCCACCTAGTTTCTATGTCTTGTTTTAATTTTAAAATTAGCATATTCATTTGCTTTTGTTTTGCAGACAGAATCTCAGTACTTTTGGCGCTGTGTCGGAAATGGGCAACTATACGTTTGCATTTCTGAATTATATCTTGCAGAGTTGGATTTCCAGTAAGTGTTTCTTTAACACTCAGATTAAGAGTGTGTGCAATACATGGATGGTGGTGTTTTTGAAGATTCTGATTTATCGCTTTTTTCATATTGGCTGCATTGTCTGATACTATTGTAACTATTTTCTGTAGAATACCAAATTCTTCAAATATTTGACGAGAATGTTCTGCTAAGTGTTCTCCGGTATGTGGACTTGGAAGTTCTCTAGTTGCAAGAACTAATGATTGCAATTCATCCTTGTAAAGGCAGTGGCCAGTAATAGTGATATACGACTTATTAGAATCAGATGTCCATATATCTGTGGTTGCAGCCATGTATTCCACATCGTTTAAAAGTACTTTCAAATTTGCACTTGCTTTTTCATAGTGTTTGCATAAAATAGATTGTGTCAACACTTTTCTGCTCGGAGGTATGTAGACCGTTTCACTCACTGCCATAAATCTCTTGTTGTAAGATTCTAACAAAGTTAAGAAATCCTTTATTTTCAGAGATTTGCAATGGTTGGTAATCTAGACAAACCATTTGCAAAAGAGCAGAGTCAATATTTTGGGTTTGCTTCTGGTTTAGTTCTTTTGCAGTATGTGTAGTAGACAAACGTGTCTGCTTAAATTTTTTTCCACCATGTTCGCCTACCTTTGGCATTTCTGATTCTCCTGTAGCTGGGCTCCTGCTTGTAGAAGGTTTCTCGTCTTCAATCAGATGTATTCTTTTTAAATGTTCTCGCATATTTGTAGTGTTTCCACAGAGTTTCATTTGTTTTTTACACAATTTACACGTTGCTTCCTGGCCAGTTTTATCAAAATGTGACCACACATAAGAAATACTTTCACGACTTTTCATTTTAAAATTCACAAAAGTTTCCACTTAGAACTTGAAGTTGAAAGAAAAATATTATAACGTCTGAGATCGTATACGTCTCATGTACTTATGAAGCAAAAACCGTAAAACAATGCTTAAAACATAATTCGGGATTTCCCCTACAATAGAGCATACTACCCATCACTACACATAATACTAGAAACGGGGATTCCCTTTGCATGTAGGGTTACCATAACTTAAATGGCTTACTCCCAATAATCGATTGTATCGAAATGATAATCGATTGCAAATGATTATCTTGATAATCGATTAATGATAATCGATTGCGCACACCACTACGAGGATTTTCCGGCGTGAGCGCATCTCCCTGTGATCAACGAGTATTTGCTGAGCCCAGATACTAATTTGCTGTTGGACGACTCTAAATGTGGCTGTCTTTGTTAAGAACTCTGACAGAGTAATTCCCGAGTTCTTAAGTGAACTTTTGCTCGACCAAATTTTTTCACGAAGAGAAGCATCTCTCAGTTTGAATAGCACAGGCCGTGACCTATCTTCTGAAACACGTCCCATTCGATAACATTGAGTGATATCAGCTGTAGTGAATTTAGCTATTTTCAGTCGCTCCGACAACACCTTGGCCACCAATGCATTAGTTTTCTCATGCTGCTCTTCGCGAAGATGTCGCCATGTATGAGGAGGTTTTTCCAGCTTACACAATATCATTCTAGGTCATTAATGCTATTCAATTTCTTATTCATTCTAAATCACAGTGAAATACTATCACAAAACAGTGTACTGTTGCTAAAAATAAGAGTAGAAAAGGATATATTATAATAATCACAATTCGTTACTTTCAGTTTTATGGGTCTTCGTTACATGTAAATACATGTTTTTGGGATTTACCATCGCGCATGATAAAAATAGTATACTTATTTATCTATTTCGTTACTAGTACTTACTATTAAAAACATACTTTTACTCAATCAGAAATACATTTCACATATTTATTGTGTCAGGAAAGTTAAGATTTCAGCGATATAAAAATTAAATACCTGCTTTATATTCAAATAAATACCTATTAAAAGATTTACTGACTAAATAATCACAGGTTGTTTATGTCAGTCGCGTTAAATAATTTAAGATCTAACTTAGTAAAAAACTAACTATCTTTAGTATAGGTATCTGGTAATCTTATGCTTTTATTTCTTATGTAACAAGAGACGTAAAATTATTCGCAAGTATAGATTATAGCATGTGGCATAATATTCTTACGACCATTTTGAATCTTAGTATGCAAATCGTCATAGCATTCAAATGATTTATTATAGTTCTAAATCAATGCGTTCTGTAATGGCCAAAACCTGCCGAATGTGGAGGAGGCTCAAATTCAATAAAAGCTAAAATCAAATGTACTTTTTTATTGATTTCAATGTTATTGAGAACATTCTTAATATTGCGTCATCATTTAGCGATACCGAAACGCTGACGACCCTTCATGAACAGGTAATGCCTTCTCTTCGTCATGAACTTGGACAGAGTAACTCCCGAGTTCTTAAGAGAACTCGGGGAGGCTCGACCAATTTTTTCACGACGAGAAGCGTCTCTTAGTTTAAACAGCACAAGCCGTGACCTATCTTCTTAAAATATGCCCCATTCGATGACATTTAGTGATATTAGCTGTAGTGAATTTTGCTATTTGCAGTCGCTCCGACAATACCTTGGCCACCAATGCATTAGTTTTCTCATGCTGCTCTTCGCGAAGGCTGTGTATGAGGAGGATTTTCCGGCGTGAGCGTATCTCCCTGTGATCAACGAGTATTTGCTGAGCCCAGATAGTAATTTGCTGTTGGACGACTCTAAATGTGGCTCTGAACAAAAGTTTCGTTTAGTTCAGATCGAGGCTGATTACGGTGTTTTTACCGTAATTACGGTGCAGTGGGCAACACTGCTTACTGGTAGTGGAAGACGTAGTGGCAGCATGCTGCGGGGTCGCAGATGGATCTTTTGCCGGTTGTACTGCTGCGAGATCGTCCATGCTATTCACACGATGACGAGCTTCGTCTGAAGCAATAACGTATATGTCGCCTCCTTTATCCAGCATTTAGCAATACCGAAACGCTGACGAGCCTTCATGAACAGGTCATGTCGTGTCTTTGTTAAGAACTCTGACAGAGTAATTCCCGAGTTCTTAAGTGAACTTTTGCTCGACCAAATTTTTTCACGAAGAGAAGCATCTCTCAGTTTGAATAGCACAGGCCGTGACCTATCTTCTGAAACACGTCCCATTCGATAACATTGAGTGATATCAGCTGTAGTGAATTTAGCTATTTTCAGTCGCTCCGACAACACCTTGGCCACCAATGCGTTAGTTTTCTCATGCTGCTCTTCGCGAAGATGTCGCCATGTATGAGGAGGATTTTGCAGCGTACACAATATCATTCTAAGTTATTAATGCTATTCAATTTCTTATTAATTCTAAATCACAGTGAAATATTATCACAAAACAGTGTACTGTTACTAAAATTCTTACGACCATTTTGAATCTTAGTATGCAAATCGTCATAGCATTCAAATGATTTATTATAGTTCTAAATCAATGCGCTCTGTAATGGCCTAAACCTGCCGAATGTGGAGGAGGCTCAAATTCAATAAAAGCTAAAATCAAATGTACTTTTTTATTGATTTCAATGTTATTGAGAACATTCTCAATATTGCGTCATCATTTAGCGATACCGAAACGCTGACGAGCCTTCATGAACAGGTCATGTCGTGTCTTTGTTAAGAACTCTGACAGAGTAATTCCCGAGTTCTTAAGTGAGCTTTTGCTCGACCAAATTTTTTCACGAAGAGAAGCATCTCTCACTTTGAATAGCACAGGCCGTGACCTATCTTCTGAAACACGTCTCATTCGATAACATTGAGTGATATCAGCTGTAGTGAATTTTGCTATTTTCAGTCGCTCCGACAACACCTTGGCCACCAATGCATTAGTTTTCTCATGCTGGTCTTCGCGAAGGCTGTGTATGAGGAGGATTTTTCGGCGTGAGCGCATCTCCCTGTGATCAACGAGTATTTGCTGAGCCCAGATAGTAATTTGCTGTTGGACGACTCTAAATGTGGCTCTGAACAAAAGTTTCGTTTAGTTCAGATCGAGGCTGACTACGGTGTTTTTACCGTAATTACGGTGCAGTTGGCAACACTGCTTACTGGTAGTGGAAGACATAGTGGCAGCATGCTGCGGGGTCGCAGATGGATCTTTTGCCAGTTGTACTGCTGCGAGATCGTCCATGCTATTCACACGATGACGAGCTTCGTCTGAAGCAATAACGTATATGTCGCCTCCTTTATTCAGCATTTAGCAATACCGAAACGCTGACGAGCCTTCATGAACAGGTCATGTCGTGTCTTTGTTAAGAACTCTGACAGAGTAATTCCCGAGTTCTTAAGAGAACTCGGGGAGGCTCGACCAATGTTTTCACGACGAGAAGCGTCTCTTAGTTTAAACAGCACAGGCCGTGACCTATCTTCTTAAAATATGCCCCATTCGATGACATTTAGTGATATTAGCTGTAGTGAATTTTGCTATTTGCAGTCGCTCCGACAATACCTTGGCCACCAATGCATTAGTTTTCTCATGCTGCTCTTCGCGAAGGCCGTGTATGAGGAGGATTTTCCGGCGTGAGCGCATCTCCCTGTGATCAACGAGTATTTGCTGAGCCCAGATAGTAATTTGCTGTTGGACGACTCTAAATGTGGCCCTGAACAAAAGTTTCGTTTAGTTCAGATCGAGGCTAACTACGGTGTTTTTACCGTAATTACGGTGCAGTTGGCAACACTGCTTACTGGTAGTGGAAGACGTAGTGGCAGCATGCTGCGGGGTCGCAGATGGATCTTTTGCCAGTTGTACTGCTGCGAGATCGTCCATGCTATTCACACGATGACGAGCTTCGTCTGAAGCAATAACGTATATGTTGCCTTCTTTATCCAGCATTTAGCAATACCGAAACGCTGACGAGCCTTCATGAACAGGTCATGTCGTGTCTTTGTTAAGAACTCTGACAGAGTAATTCCCGAGTTCTTAAGAGAACTTTTGCTCGACCAAATTTTTTCACGAAGAGAAGCATCTCTCAGTTTGAATAGCACAGGCCGTGACCTATCTTCTGAAACACGTCCCATTCGATAACATTGAGTGATATCAGCTGTAGTGAATTTAGCTATTTTCAGTCGCTCCGACAACACCTTGGCCACCAATGCATTAGTTTTCTCATGCTGCTCTTCGCGAAGATGTCGCCATGTATGAGGAGGTTTTTCCAGCTTACACAATATCATTCTAGGTCATTAATGCTATTCAATTTCTTATTCATTCTAAATCACAGTGAAATACTATCACAAAACAGTGTACTGTTGCTAAAAATAAGAGTAGAAAAGGATATATTATAATAATCACAATTCGTTACTTTCAGTTTTATGGGTCTTCGATACATGTAAATACATGTTTTTGGGATTTACCATCGCGCATGATAAAAATAGTATACTTATTTATCTATTTCGTTACTAGTACTTACTATTAAAAACATACTTTTACTCAATCAGAAATACATTTCACATATTTATTGTGTCAGGAAAGTTAAGATTTCAGCGATATAAAAATTAAATACCTGCTTTATATTCAAATAAATACCTATTAAAAGATTTACTGACTAAATAATCACAGGTTGTTTATGTCAGTCGCGTTAAATAATTTAAGATCTAACTTAGTAAAAACTAACTATCTTTAGTATAGGTATCTGGTAATCTTATGCTTTTATTTCTTATGTAACAAGAGACGTAAAATTATTCGCAAGTATAGATTATAGCATGTGGCATAATATTCTTACGACCATTTTGAATCTAAGTATGCAAATCGTCATAGCATTCAAATGATTTATTATAGTTCTAAATCAATGCGTTCTGTAATGGCCAAAACCTGCCGAATGTGGAGGAGGCTCAAATTCAATAAAAGCTAAAATCAAATGTACTTTTTTATTGATTTCAATGTTATTGAGAACATTCTTAATATTGCGTCATCATTTAGCGATACCGAAACGCTGACGAGCCTTCATGAACAGGTAATGCCTTGTCTTCGTTATGAACTTGGACAGAGTAACTCCCGAGTTCTTAAGAGAACTCGGGGAGGCTCGACCAATTTTTTCACGACGAGAAGCGTCTCTTAGTTTAAACGGCACAGGCCGTGACCTATCTTCTTAAAATATGCCCCATTCGATGACATTTAGTGATATTAGCTGTAGTGAATTTTGCTATTTGCAGTCGCTCCGACAATACCTTGGCCACCAATGCATTAGTTTTCTCATGCTGCTCTTCGCGAAGGCCGTGTATGAGGAGGATTTTCCGGCGTGAGCGCATCTCCCTGTGATCAACGAGTATTTGCTGAGCCCAGATAGTAATTTGCTGTTGGACGACTCTAAATGTGGCTCTGAACAAAAGTTTCGTTTAGTTCAGATCGAGGCTGATTACGGTGTTTTTACCGTAGTTACGGTGCAGTGGGCAACACTGCTTACTGGTAGTGGAAGACGTAGTGGCAGCATGCTGCGGGGTCGCAGATGGATCTTTTGCCGGTTGTACTGCTGCGAGATCGTCCATGCTATTCACACGATGACGAGCTTCGTCTGAAGCAATAACGTATATGTCGCCTCCTTTATCCAGCATTTAGCAATACCGAAACGCTGACGAGCCTTCATGAACAGGTCATGTCGTGTCTTTGTTAAGAACTCTGACAGAGTAATTCCCGAGTTCTTAAGTGAACTTTTGCTCGACCAAATTTTTTCACGAAGAGAAGCATCTCTCAGTTTGAATAGCACAGGCCGTGACTTATCTTCTGAAACACGTCCCATTCGATAACATTCAGTGATATCAGCTGTAGTGAATTTAGCTATTTTCAGTCGCTCCGACAACACCTTGGCCACCAATGCGTTAGTTTTCTCATGCTGCTCTTCGCGAAGGCTGTGTATGAGGAGGATTTTCCGGCGTGAGCGCATCTCCCTGTGATCAACGAGTATTTGCTGAGCCCAGATAGTAATTTGCTGTTGGACGACTCTAATTGTGGCTCTGAACAAAAGTTTCGTTTAGTTCAGATCGAGGCTGACTACGGTGTTTTTACCGTAATTACGGTGCAGTTGGCAACACTGCTTACTGGGTCATTAATGCTATTCAATTTCTTATTAATTCTAAATCACAGTGAAATACTATCACAAAACAGTGTACTGTTGCTAAAAATAAGAGTAGAAAAGGATATATTATAATAATCACAATTCGTTACTTTCAGTTTTATGGGTCTTCGATACATGTAAATACATGTTTTTGGGATTTACCATCGCGCATGATAAAAATAGTATACTTATTTATCTATTTCGTTACTAGTACTTACTATTAAAAACATACTTTTACTCAATCAGAAATACATTTGACATATTTAGTGCTTTGCCACACTAGACGGAACTTCCGTCGCCGAACTTCCGCGGCGGTCAATCCGTTCTATACGGTACCAGCCACACTGAATATTCAGTGGCAGATCATCAGTCGGCTGCCTGCGCTTATACGGTGTGGTCGTGAATTCGTGATGGATCCAATAGAAGTGATAGCTATTTATGAGGCATTAGAAGAAGAGAGAAGAAGAAAGCGTAAATATTGGGTTCATCCCTTAAATACTCTTCGACTAGAAATTGGGCAATTTCATACCCTGTATATGCAACTAAGACTTAATCCAGATAAAGCATTCGAATATTATCGTATGTCCATACAATCATTTGATGTATTGCTGAATTTAACTAAGGACTATATTACCAAGCAAAATACAAAACTTAGAACAGCTATACCTCCCGAAGAAAGGCTGACCGTTACATTAAGGTAAGATAAATATTAAGGAACTATATGAAATGAAACACATTATTGATTAATTACTAAGTATATTAACTTTTTATTGAAAAAAAAAATCAACTTTTAATTTTTTATTGAATGAAATTGCTGCAACATTTCCTCTATTATCTCGATTAAGTGGACCTATTCTGAAATATTTCCTCTATTTCCTCAATTGAGTGTGCTGTTTCAGTTTCAGCTGATTGAATTGGACATATTTGAGTTTCAATAGGTTCAGGTGACTGTATGGTTGAATAGGAGCTTGCACTGTTTGTATTCGTAGTATATCCTTGGTACATCGGCGGTGACACATCTCCTGTAGGTATACTATGTGTTGTAGGTGATTGTTCGTATGTACTATAGCCAGGATGGTTGTAAGAATACGTTTGATTATGAGACATGTTAAATGAGTTACGATATTTGATTTTATAAATCAAATTCATCACTTCGATTCTGAACTCACAATTTTGTCTTTCATTTAGGCTCTTAATTTGAGGAAGTAAAGAAAGTAAAAATTTCGTGTCGGCATCTTCTTCGGCTGCTTTAGGTGATTGTTGCTTTTTATTCATTGCTGTAATTAAACTCTGTTGAAAGGCTGTCATTTTAGGTCTTTTTTTCATTTGGGAGGTCCCTGAAACTTCTTCAATTTGAGGTGGAATAAAATTCTCAGTTACAGTTTCTTGTACGTTTGCATTTCTCGGTTGAGTGTTTGTATTAGTTGATATTTCATCAAAAGAATTTTCATTTTGGTCATTATCACCTGCCGGAGCGCTTATGTTCCCCGATGAGACCCGAGACTCTTTCACCACATCCAAGAATCGCAGCAATTCAATGTACGAGTTTTACGTTTCTTAGGTGCAGCACTTCCACTTCTTGTATTATCTTGTTTTTTTTTCTTTTACGTAATAATCTCTTAAGTGCTTCCATTTCTTTTGAAGTTCATCCACTGTAAAATTAAATAATATAAGTATCAACAAAATGTCAAAATAACTTAGCTTAGGGTGATATAGCTCCGATAGTGGCGCCCCCAATAGAAAATGATTAATTGTAATTATTATAATTTATCTATACCACATATAGAAACTCCGCTACGTGGACCCTCTCAAGACTACATTTAACTATGTTTTTACATATTGTATTAGCGATGTGAACTCTTAACTTCGAATTTGGAAGGCAAAGGTGCCACTTTTCTGTATATACGCCGAAGGTGAGAGTTGGCATCACTAGTAAATTATGTGAATTGATGCGAAACATTGTTTAATGTAGTCTTGAGGATATTAATTATTTTAGGTTGGGGAGCCACTGGCGGAAAACGTGATGATGCTGAACATTTTTTTTTGTTTCAGGTATTTGTCTACCGGAATGAATTTTAAAAGTTTATCTCACGATTTTTGCTGGGAAGATCGACTGTTGCACAAATAATAAAGAAACTTGTGAAGTAATTTGGAAAGTACTGCAACCACTTGAAATGCCTGAGCCAAATAAGGAATCATTTTTAGAAGTGGCAGAAGAATTCTATAAATACGCAAATTTTCCAAACTGTTTAGGAGCTGTGGATGGTAAACATATAAGAATAATTAATCCTGACAACAGCGGATCTAACTATTTTAACTATAAAAGTTTTTTCAATTGTTCTTATGGCAGCCGCAGATTCTAATTATTGCTTCATTTCTATCGATGTTGGATCTTTTGGAAAAGAAGCTGATAGTAATGTATTTAGAAGTTCAAATTTCGGACAGAAACTTTACCATGACATGTTAGACCTACCGAGGATAAAATACTCCCCGGTACTACCGGCCCAGCACTACCATTTGTACTGGTAGCTGACGAGGCTTTCGCTTTACATAAACATGTTATGCGACCCTACCCCAATAAAACATTAGACATAGAAAAACGTACGTTTAACTACCGCTTATCTCGTGCAAGGCGTTATGTGGAATGTACTTTCGGCATATTGAGCAACAAGTGGAGAGTTCTTCATACGGCCATACTTGTTAACCCGGATTTTGCTACAGAGATAGTAAAAACAACATGTGTTCTTCATAACTTTGTACGGAGACGAGACGGTTTGAACTACAACGACGAATTGTTAACTTCTGATCTACCTACATTACCAAACTGTAATACATCTAGACCCTCTAATGCCATAAATTCGAGAGATTTATTTAAAAAATATTTTATGGAAGAAGGTAAACTAGAGTGGCAACACAACTTCATTTAGGTAGGACTGATATAATCATTGTTAAATAGATTTATATGAATGATAGTTTCAATTAGTACCTACATGCATACGAGTACTTATAATTAGATATACCTAGGTATAGAAAATTAATAAAGTGATAAACTCACCAAGTTCTCGCTGTTTTGTTTCTATTTCACTATCCCAATTGTCGTAGAATATTTTCGCAATCTCTTCCCATGCTCGTTTCTTTGCAGTTCTATCCGGCTTTTCTCTAGAATCCCAAAGGCAAACTCTATTCTGCACTTCGATAATAAATCGTTCAGTGTCAAACATCCTGTGCGTGCGTCGTCACTGCGAGTTATCCGCTGAATGTGGCGCGGTGCATACAAATACCTGTAATGCGACGTTGCCGATCTTACGCTAACGGAAGATCGGTGCGCGGACGACCGAACAGACGCGGCGAGTGAGCGGTCCGCTCCGAGCGACCGATCGTCCGCGACGGAACGACCTATCTTCCGCGTAGTGTGCCCGCTATTTGTATTTTATATGCAATAACATGTATTGGCGTTCCGCAACGGAAGTTCGGCGACGGAAGTTCCGTCTAGTGTGGCAAAGCACTTATTGTGTCAGGAAAGTTAAGATTTCAGCGATATAAAAATTAAATACCTGCTTTATATTCAAATAAATACCTATTAAAAGATTTACTGACTAAATAATCACAGGTTGTTTGTGTCAGTCGCGTTAAATAATTTAAGATCTAACTTAGTAAAAAACTAACTATCTTTAGTATAGGTATCTGGTAATCTTATGCTTTTATTTCTTATGTAACAAGAGACGTAAAATTATTCGCAAGTATAGATTATAGCATGTGGCATAATATTCTTAAGACCATTTTGAATCTTAGTATGCAAATCGTCATAGCATTCAAATGATTTATTATAGTTCTAAATCAATGCCAAAACCTGCCGAATGTGGAGGAGGCTCAAATTCAATAAAAGCTAAAATCAAATGTACTTTTTTATTGATTTCAATGTTATTGAGAACATTCTTAATATTGCGTCATCATTTAGCGATACCGAAACGCTGACGACCCTTCATGAACAGGTAATGCCTTCTCTTCGTTATGAACTTGGACAGAGTAACTCCCGAGTTCTTAAGAGAACTCGGGGAGGCTCGACCAATTTTTTCACGACGAGAAGCGTCTCTTAGTTTAAACAGCACAAGCCGTGACCTATCTTCTTAAAATATGCCCCATTCGATGACATTTAGTGATATTAGCTGTAGTGAATTTTGCTATTTGCAGTCGCTCCGACAATACCTTGGCCACCAATGCATTAGTTTTCTCATGCTGCTCTTCGCGAAGGCTGTGTATGAGGAGGATTTTCCGGCGTGAGCGTATCTCCCTGTGATCAACGAGTATTTGCTGAGCCCAGATAGTAATTTGCTGTTGGACGACTCTAAATGTGGCTCTGAACAAAAGTTTCGTTTAGTTCAGATCGAGGCTGATTACGGTGTTTTTACCGTAATTACGGTGCAGTGGGCAACACTGCTTACTGGTAGTGGAAGACGTAGTGGCAGCATGCTGCGGGGTCGCAGATGGATCTTTTGCCGGTTGTACTGCTGCGAGATCGTCCATGCTATTCACACGATGACGAGCTTCGTCTGAAGCAATAACGTATATGTCGCCTCCTTTATCCAGCATTTAGCAATTCCTTCATGAACAGGTCATGTCGTGTCTTTGTTAAGAACTCTGACAGAGTAATTCCCGAGTTCTTAAGTGAACTTTTGCTCGACCAAATTTTTTCACGAAGAGAAGCATCTCTCAGTTTGAATAGCACAGGCCGTGACTTATCTTCTGAAACACGTCCCATTCGATAACATTGAGTGATATCAGCTGTAGTGAATTTTGCTATTTTCAGTCGCTCCGACAACACCTTGGCCACCAATGCGTTAGTTTTCTCATGCTGCTCTTCGCGAAGATGTCGCCATGTATGAGGAGGATTTTGCAGCGTACACAATATCATTCTAAGTTATTAATGCTATTCAATTTCTTATTAATTCTAAATCACAGTGAAATATTATCACAAAACAGTGTACTGTTACTAAAATTCTTACGACCATTTTGAATCTTAGTATGCAAATCGTCATAGCATTCAAATGATTTATTATAGTTCTAAATCAATGCGCTCTGTAATGGCCTAAACCTGCCGAATGTGGAGGAGGCTCAAATTCAATAAAAGCTAAAATCAAATGTACTTTTTTATTGATTTCAATGTTATTGAGAACATTTTCAATATTGCGTCATCATTTAGCGATACCGAAACGCTGACGAGCCTTCATGAACAGGTCATGTCGTGTCTTTGTTAAGAACTCTGACAGAGTAATTCCCGAGTTCTTAAGTGAGCTTTTGCTCGACCAAATTTTTTCACGAAGAGAAGCATCTCTCACTTTGAATAGCACAGGCCGTGACCTATCTTCTGAAACACGTCTCATTCGATAACATTGAGTGATATCAGCTGTAGTGAATTTTGCTATTTTCAGTCGCTCCGACAACACCTTGGCCACCAATGCATTAGTTTTCTCATGCTGGTCTTCGCGAAGGCTGTGTATGAGGAGGATTTTTCGGCGTGAGCGCATCTCCCTGTGATCAACGAGTATTTGCTGAGCCCAGATAGTAATTTGCTGTTGGACGACTCTAAATGTGGCTCTGAACAAAAGTTTCGTTTAGTTCAGATCGAGGCTGACTACGGTGTTTTTACCGTAATTACGGTGCAGTTGGCAACACTGCTTACTGGTAGTGGAAGACGTAGTGGCAGCATGCTGCGGGGTCGCAGATGGATCTTTTGCCAGTTGTACTGCTGCGAGATCGTCCATGCTATTCACACGATGACGAGCTTCGTCTGAAGCAATAACGTATATGTCGCCTCCTTTATTCAGCATTTAGCAATACCGAAACGCTGACGAGCCTTCATGAACAGGTCATGTCGTGTCTTTGTTAAGAACTCTGACAGAGTAATTCCCGAGTTCTTAAGAGAACTCGGGGAGGCTCGACCAATGTTTTCACGACGAGAAGCGTCTCTTAGTTTAAACAGCACAGGCCGTGACCTATCTTCTTAAAATATGCCCCATTCGATAACATTTAGTGATATTAGCTGTAGTGAATTTTGCTATTTGCAGTCGCTCCGACAATACCTTGGCCACCAATGCATTAGTTTTCTCATGCTGCTCTTCGCGAAGGCCGTGTATGAGGAGGATTTTCCGGCGTGAGCGCATCTCCCTGTGATCAACGAGTATTTGCTGAGCCCAGATAGTAATTTGCTGTTGGACGACTCTAAATGTGGCCCTGAACAAAAGTTTCGTTTAGTTCAGATCGAGGCTAACTACGGTGTTTTTACCGTAATTACGGTGCAGTTGGCAACACTGCTTACTGGTAGTGGAAGACGTAGTGGCAGCATGCTGCGGGGTCGCAGATGGATCTTTTGCCAGTTGTACTGCTGCGAGATCGTCCATGCTATTCACACGATGACGAGCCCCGTCTGAAGCAATAACGTATATGTTGCCTTCTTTATCCAGCATTTAGCAATACCGAAACGCTGACGAGCCTTCATGAACAGGTCATGTCGTGTCTTTGTTAAGAACTCTGACAGAGTAATTCCCGAGTTCTTAAGTGAACTTTTGCTCGACCAAATTTTTTCACGAAGAGAAGCATCTCTCAGTTTGTATAGCACAGGCCGTGACCTATCTTCTGAAACACGTCCCATTCGATAACATTGAGTGATATCAGCTGTAGTGAATTTAGCTATTTTCAGTCGCTCCGACAACACCTTGGCCACCAATGCATTAGTTTTCTCATGCTGCTCTTCGCGAAGATGTCGCCATGTATGAGGAGGATTTTGCAGCGTACACAATATCATACTAAGTTATTAATGCTATTCAATTTCTTATTAATTCTAAATCACAGTGAAATATTATCACAAAACAGTGTACTGTTACTAAAAATAAGAGTAGAAAAGGATATGTTATAATAATCACAATTCGTTACTTTCAGTTTTATGGGTCTTCGATACATGTAAATACATTTGTTTGGGATTTACCATCGCGCATGATAAAAATAGTATACTTATTTATCTATTACGTTACTAGTACTTACTATTAAAAAAATACTTTTACTCAATCAGAAATACATTTGACATATTTATTGTGTCAGGAAAGTTAAGATTTCAGCGATATAAAAATTAAATACCTGCTTTATATTCAAATAAATACCTATTAAAAGATTTACTGGCTAAATAATCACAGGTTGTTTATGTCAGTCGCGTTAAATAATTTAAGATCTAACTTAGTTAAAAACTAACTATCTTTAGTATAGGTATCTGGTAATCTTATGCTTTTATTTCTTATGTAACAAGAGACGTAAAATTATTCGCAAGTATAGATTATAGCATGTGGCATAATATTCTTACGACCATTTTGAATCTTAGTATGCAAATCGTCATAGCATTCAAATGATTTATTATAGTTCTAAATCAATGCGCTCTGTAATGGCCAAAACCTGCCGAATGTGGAGGAGGCTCAAATTCAATAAAAGCTAAAATCAAATGTACTTTTTTATTGATTTCAATGTTATTGAGAACAATTTTAATATTGCGTCATCATTTAGCGATACCGAAACGCTGACGAGCCTTCATGAACAGGTAATGCCTTGTCTTCGTTATGAACTTGGACAGAGTAACCCCGAGTTCTTAAGAGAACTCGGGAGGCTCGACCAATTTTTCACGACGAGAAGCGTCTCTTAGTTTAAACAGCACAGGCCGTGACCTATCTTCTTAAAATATGCCCCATTCGATGACATTTAGTGATATTAGCTGTAGTGAATTTTGCTATTTGCAGTCGCTCCGACAATACCTTGGCCACCAATGCATTCGTTTTCTCATGCTGCTCTTCGCGAAGGCCGTGTATGAGGAGGATTGAATGGTGTGCCGATTCGATTATTTATCTAATCGATCAATCGATTATGCGAACCAAGATAATCGATTATTAGTTCGAAATAAAAATTGTTACAAACTGTCTTACTTCCAGATTATAAAAATGAAACAAAACTGAATCAAATCACATATTTATTTAAAATGAAACTACTAGATATTAAAAATCAAACAAATACATCAATTCCCAATCAGTGACCAGTTAGCATTTTAAAAAAATGATGTAATCTAGATGCTTTGGCAGCAGGCTGTTCCTCCTCAAATTTGTCAACTGAGCTGTTTTAGAGAAAATTCTCTCCTAGGGAACGGAGGTGGCAGGGATGCACGAATATTTCAAATGTTATTTATAGAGATGCGGGTTCTTTGTTTTCATGCTCTTCCAATACAGTAGAGGATTGTTTGTCTTTACAAGTAGAAGCAAACATTACGACAATACCTAGATTGTCGTAATGTTATTATATTTTCAGTTGAAGATGTAGATGTTGCGATAAAATTTGATTTTTTTCTGCTCAAAATGATCCCAGATCGATGGTTTTGCAGTTAACTCAAGTTGTTGTGGTTGTGTAATTAGTAGTTCACTAGTCCCTGGAGTGCTGTTTCTGAGATTAGTTAGTTCTTCAAGACAACGTTGTTGGGCATTTGTTGCATTACTGTCCGTACCGAAACCAAGTTTTTTAAAACGTGGATCCAGCAGACAAGCTATTGCCACATGTTTGTTGCTTTCTAGTGAGCCAAGTCGTCTTTGTATGACTTCTAATAGTTTTTCTTTCACTTGACCTCCAGTTAGTGTTTCGGTATTGGTTGCATTTAAGTTGTACTGCAGTCCTCGAATTAATGGAATTACCATTCCCATGGTGGGATATTTTTCTCCAGATAGTTGTTCTGTAATTTCTTCAATATTTTTCAGAAGTGCCACACAGTCCACTAATACTTTCCACTCATTATTATCAAGGGATTCCAGTGTAAGATCAATTTCTGCTAAAGCAATCGTAAGTGGGATTTTAACTTCACACAGTCTCGCAAACATAATACTTATACTGTTCCACCTAGTTTCTATGTCTTGTTTTAATTTTAAAATTAGCATATTCATTTGCTTTTGTTTTGCAGACAGAATCTCAGTACTTTTGGCGCTGTGTCGGAAATGGGCAACTATACGTTTGTTTGCATTTCTGAATTATATCTTGCACAGTTGGATTTCCAGTAAGTGTTTCTTTAACACTCAGATTAAGAGTGTGTGCAATACATGGATGATGGTGTTTTTGAAGATTCTGATTTATCGCTTTTTTCATATTGGCTGCATTGTCCGATACTATTGTAACTATTTTCTGTAGAATACCAAATTCTTCAAATATTTGACGAGAATGTTCTGAATAAAATTATTCGCAAGTATAGATTATAGCATGTGGCATAATATTCTCACGACTATTTTGAATCTTAGTATGCAAATCGTCATAACATTCAAATGATTTATTATAGTTCTAAATCAATGCGCTCTGTAATGGCCAAAACCTGCCGGATGTGGAGGAGGCTCAAATTCAATAAAAGCTAAAATCAAATGTACTTTTTTATTTATTTCAATGTTATTGAGAACATTCTCAATATTGCGTCATCATTTAGCGATACCGAAACGCTGACGAGCCTTCATGAACAGGTAATGCCGTGTATTCGTTATGAACTTGGGCAGAGTAACTCCCGAGTTCTTAAGAGAACTCGGGGAGGCTCGACCAATGTTTTCACGACGAGAAGCGTCTCTTAGTTTAAACAGCACAGGCCGTGACCTATCTTCTTAAAACATGTCCCATTCGATGACATTTAGTGATATTAGCTGTAGTGAATTTTGCTATTTTCAGTCGCTCCGACAATACCTTGGCCACCAATGCATTAGTTTTCTCATGATGCTCTTCGCGAAGGCCGTGTATGAGGAAGATTTTCCGGCGTGAGCGCATCTTCCTGTGATCAACGAGTATTTGCTGAGCCCAGATACTAATTTGCTGTTGGACAGCTCTAAATGTGGCTCTGAACAAAAGTTTCGTTTAGTTTATATCGAGGCTGACTACGGTGGTTTTACCGTAATTACGGTGCAGTTGGCAACACTGCTTACTGGTAGTGGAAGACGTAGTGGCATGCTGCGGGGTCGCAGATGGATCTTTTGCCGGTTGTACTGCTGCCAGATCGTCCATGCTATTCACACGATGACGAGTCCCGTCTGAACCAATAACGTATATGTTGCCGTTACCTTTATCCAGCATTTAGCAATACCGAAACGCTGGCGAGCCTTCATGAACAGGTCGTGTTGTCGTGGTAAATCTTTGAAGTCGTCATTAAAGTCCAACTTATACCGTATGGTCCCGTCTGGATTATATTGTAGGCTTACAATGTCGACCACAAGTGGATCGCCCTTTTTGTTACCTGGTCGAATGCTGGAGTATCCTTCACACCTGCGAAAATCACTGTAGCTTAGACAAACTACTTTGTATGGTTCAGGCTTGGGTCTTGCGCTCTTTATTATATTGATGTAGTCTCCAGGTATGAAAATATCACGATGAGGTGGCAACTTTCTTTCGATGCTGCTAAGTATCGAGTCGACCTCCATCTGGGTGTGACCAACTTCGAGGTATTTTTGTTCGATGATTATGTTCTTTTCGACTGATAATTCAATCAGAGCATTAGACAAATTCAAGGATCGGTTTTGGTAACCACACCCGTCACTCCGCAGAATTTTTTTTTTGGTATTTGGTGCATTTTGTAGTTCTGCTTTTAGGTGTTTCATCATAATAGACGTAAAGTCTTCACTGTCCAAGCCACCGGTTCCCTCGTGCCATAGATAGCAAATTACTTCTTTTGTTTTTAAATTATAGTGTGTGTAGTTGTGAACTTTGAGTTTTGTTTTATAGTAAACAGCTGATGCCTGAATTCTTGGGCATAGAAGTACTGCTTGGACATCCATAGTGTATACTAATACATCATCTTCAGTATTGTTTTTGTCAATAAAGATACCTTACATTGTCTTGCTGTTTCTTTTTTCTTCAAGTGACTCCTGTACTCATCTTCATTAATATTACCATTCTTGTAGGCTATGCACTTGTTGCACTGATCTTTCCTGGGTTTAAAAATAGAAAAATTAAGCTCGTGGTACTTTCTCTCGAACGTCGCAACACAATATTGTCTCTTATTAGTATGTATACAAAACTTTTTATATTCAGCATACAGATCACCATGAACACTATTCCAGATTGGTTCTAAATATAATTTTTAGGAAGACGATCTGCAATAATGAGTCTCCACTTTCGGCAGACTGTCGAAAAATTCTCGAATTTAATTGGATGCATTATTTTGAGTCCTCGCATTACACTGATTACTATTTTGAGAAATAGTTAAACATTCTGACGCATCTTTTTTAGAAACAACCCAATCCCTCAGTTGTCTTTGGCCAATGCACAAAGTTTTCATGAACATTTGCTTACAAACATGAACTCTTTTAGAATTATCTTTCAAAGTTAGGAAATATTTAAATGCTTTGTCTTTTCTAGAGTCTACACTTAAAGAACGTCGATGTTGTGGTGCATATACACTTACTAAACCTCGTACGTATACTTTACGAGCTTCCCAAGAATTCAATGCCCAATAAGAATCAAAAATCAGTTTTCGGTCTTCTCTTAAAGTTTCACATTCAAACCTTTGTTTCGGTCCCCCATGTTTCACCTCGGTATGCCCACTACATTTTTCTTGTGATTGTTTAGCTGGTCTTAACAGCGTTTCATTGTATTTTCCATTCCTATCTCTCTCAAAACCCTCATACTGTTTACCTTGTAACCTAGCCTTAGAATTTCTCAATCTCTTCCATTTAGTTGGATCTGCTTGACACTTACGATTGCGTTTCCTTTTATGAGTATCTTTACGACTAAGCACCCCTGTCGTGTGTTCGTTGGAGCTCGTACTTTCTTCTAATGTATTAGAAAGAAAGTCAATACTTTCTTCTGGCACGTAGTCAGAGTCAGAAAATGACACTTCTTCAAACGGGACCACTTCACTAGACGTGTCACAATGTTGCAAAGTTTCATCTCCACACCACTGGCCAGTAGCTTCGTTCAGTAGATGCTGGCAAGGATGTTGAGAGGAACTTGTAGCTAACTGTATTAATCTCCTTGCTCTAGTGTTATTCATCTGTAACAATCAACCACCAAGCCATGCATCCAAAACCAGAGCAAAAGCCAAAAGGTTCTATGTAGCATTTGTAGAGTACGTATTGCGACATAGGTCTTATTGTTTTGTTGGCACTATTTACAATACAATGCCAAAATAAGCAATTGTTTTTATAAATAAACATTATCTGTTAATAGATTCGCGTCATTATAGGTCTTTAGCGCATAACAGTAAAATAAACAGCGAAAAAGCGAATTCACGGCGCTTTTTGCTAAAAGTTAGGTTAAGATTTCTCAACCTAACTTTTAGCAAAAGGTTTAATGTTATTGAAACCAGAAAATTAATGAAAACCAGCACACAATTATTTGTGTTTTTTGAAAATTATTAACTTACCTTAAAAACAAAGCACACTTAATAACTTAATTAATAATTTTCACCTGTTTTTTTCTCAGAGCAAAAATCCGTTGCCTCTCAAACTTTGACATAGAATAATTTGCCGTATGAGATTTACTGCCGAGTCGATCACGTGACGTATTGCAAGTTATACGTTTCAAATACCGCTTTCCTATTGGCGGATGACATGGAACCATTTGCGGTCGCGTTCGAAATTAAAAATAAAGCATAACTCAGAAATAAAATAAAAATATAAATTTTTTGACATTGAACAAATTGCAATATGAACGACGATATACTATTTGTTTTTTAATTTTAGGAATTTTTATGGGTTCTTTATTTTAATTTATCGAATATTGACTACTACAGTTGTTGTGACTCAACTGGAGCGAAAGGACTTCCTGAATTGTAACAATAAATTTTATATAAAAAAAATATTTTCTTAAAAAAATTTAGTTAACCTACCTTTTGAAGGAATGCTAAAGTAGACCGAACTTTTCTCTCAGTAGCTTCCCTGAGAAGCCGTTCAATCTCATGTTGAATGTGATGTATTAACTCTTCTTTCTTCGGGAATTTTTGCTTCGCTGTATTCCATAGTTTTATTACATCGTCCTGGCAGGATTTCTTCGTCTTATAGACGTATCTTTTGACGTATGTGTTATAAAAATCTTGATAACTCATTTTAAATTAGTAAGAGCATGCACTGAGTCAAGTAAAACATTTACAAGAATAAACAAAGCAGGTTGGAACCTGTCCGTGTGTCGCTGCCACTCAGCTCGTACGCTCTCGTTCATCGAGTCGCGCGTTCGGCTGATAGTGGCGCGAAAACAAAGGACGGGCTACACTGTACCGTAAATTCAGATTAAATTGAGCTATTTGGTATAAAACAAATATGGTGGATTGACAGTCAGTAAATGTATAACGTCGAAGTATGAACAAAATTATTTTCTTTCGAACGAATTAGTAAATGATATTAATCGTACTACGATTACGCTTAAGATTAAATCTTAAGCATGTACAATCTGGATTAAATAGACCAAAGTAGTGTATTTTTTTTTGTTTCAATAAAAAAACATTGCGTGATATTTGCCGAGACGTCTCTCCAACGTAACATTAGATGAGATTTGACTCGACCCCCTCCCCCCTTAAACACCTCACGTCATTTATGGACGCCCCCTTAGACAGACAGACAGACATCGACGTCAAACATATAACACCCCTTTCTTTACATTGTTTGTTCCACAGGAAATGTAGTTTTTTTCTCGGAAATCGAGATAAACTGTTTTTTAACCGACTTCAAAAAAGAAGGTTTCTCAATTCGACCGTATATATGTTTTTTAACTTAAAAAACGGACATCCCTTCAACTCCCCGACCTCAGATCACCCGTTATTAATTATCTTTCCTTTCATTTAAAAAAAAAAAACTACCTTTTACAATGGGAATCTATATACCCAAAAAAATAGTAGAACGATTCCTACTATATTTTTTTGGTTTCAGAAATTATCGACTCTGGTCTCATAGGTTCGTATGCCGTCACAAACTATTTAGAAAATTTCGAGTTTTAATTATCCCATACATTTGATAGCTTTCTGATTCGTGGCTTGAGCTTCAGAGCGCTCAGATGATAAACTTGTTATGGATGAATGAGATGCACATTAAAAAAAAAATGTGTGTAATTTTATTTATAGATAAATAAATACATAAATATGTAGGTATGTATGTACATGCCGTAAAATAGTAAATACCGTCGGAGTAAAATTAAAAAAATAGTTAAATACCTTCAATAATCTAATGACATTAGATAACAAACTATAATAACCTACCGTACATTTATAGTCTCAAGCATTAAATTTTATATGTATAATGTATATTTTCTATACTAATATCATAAAGCTGAAAAAGTATTTTTTCGAACGCGTTAATCTCACGAACTACTGGACCGATTTCAAAAATGATTTCACCATTGTACATGTACGCGATCCCCGAGTGTTATAGGCCAAATATAATGTATCAATGCCGAAGCAGGGGCGGATCGCTAGTTTAATTATAAACTGACAGTATTTAAAATTTTAAGATGACGTAAACGCAGCTTGGAAAACGTACATAAGTCCGGTTCCAGAACAAAAGAAGAAGCGGCACCGTTTCATGGTGGATATTCCAAAGACAGACGAAGAGGTTTGACTCTACGTTTGTGATAAGAACGTCTAGGCTGTGGAATGAGTTGCCTAAGTGGGTTTTTCCCGATAGTTATAATCTTGGTGTCTTCAAATCGAGAGTGAATCGGTTTCTTCTAGGTAAACACTCTCCATCGTAGACCGTATCGTCGCTTAACCCTAGGTCGGTCGCGCTAACTGTTGTAAAATCGTCGGTCGCGTGGGGTCTTTGAAAGCCCTGATTTCAATTTCATATATTTTGTAAGTTTACTACGAATTACTTTATTGTTTAATAATAATTAGCAATATTTTAATGTATATTTTATAATATAAAACAGTTCGCAATCAAATCTTATTTATTTAGCATTAATTTCAATCACACAGGAAAAAAAAGAAATTTGGCACATTTTGACTTCTTTGACTTAAAATTATAAAAGTTATAACAAAATTATTTTTTTCTTCAAAATTAAACAATAACTAACAAAATAATCAGACAATAAAAAAAATTCAGCCTGCAAGCCTTGGTCTTCCGAACAGTTGACGCAAACTGATGCTGCGTGTCTCGGGCAAGTTTTCTGTCGACATTTCGTGGACAATATGTGCATCTTTTTCTGGACATTTGTACTTTATTTTGACGTTGCTCTTGCAGAACATTATTTCCAGTAAACCGCTTTATGTGTTGCCGGAGTTCTCGTGGAAGTGTGTTTATTGTGCTTCTATATTTCAGGTAATCATCAAAAAGGGAAAAAGCTAGAGCTTTTAGATACTGCTTTCTGGTCAAGATTTTTTCGGGTTGGTTGCATTTGAGTATTATTTGTGAATTTACTCCTGCAAAATCCAATAGAGTAAAAAATATCCTTAGTGGCCATCTGTAGCTTGCTCTGGCAACGGAGTAATTTTTTTTCAACCTGTTTACAACATCCACTCCACCTTTTGTGTTGTTATAGAATTCTATTATTTCAGGCTTCTTCTGAACTGATGCAGTGACATGAGTGTACGGCGCTGTCATGGTGCATCGTCGACAACAGAAGAACCACTTTCTTTTTTTTTGGGCAGAAGGATACCAATGTGTTATGGTCCTTTCCAAACGCGAAAAGTGACGAGTACGGCTCCCTGTTTTTAGTCTTCAGCTCGTTCGGAATTTCTGGTTTATTATGTCTCATTGTTCCAACGATAGTCAGTTTATGGTCACTTAGTAATTCTTTGGCCAATGGAACACTTGTGAACCGGTTATCCATTGTCACATTCCGGTTGGTTCCTGAAACTGGTTGTATCAGTCTTTTTACAAGAGCATTAGTTGAGGTGTCTACAGCCATAGGTCCATCAGGTTGCCTTCCAATATAAACCTCCATGTTTGATGTGTAAAAATTTCGAGCATCTACAAGAGCAAATATTTTGATACCATATTTGTCGGGCTGGTTAGGCAAATGTTGCCTAAAAGAACAGCTTCCTCGAAAAGACTCCAGTATTTCGTCTATAGTCACATATTCGCCAACACTGAAGGATTCTTGGCATTTCTGAACAAATATATCAAAAAATATATCTGATTGGCGCAAGTTTATCAAATTGAATCCTATCCAGTCGTGTTCCAATGCTGTCAAACCTCAAGCAGCGCAAGAGAAATTTAAATCTCTGTACTGATATAACTGCTCTTATAATATCGATACCAGTCCCATCAGCTGAAAAAACGTCTTCAATTTTCACATGACATGACTTTTGTGTGCCAATCAGGTACAGTACTCCCAACAGTGCTTTTATTTCTGGTATGTTGGTCAGTTGTGCATCTCGTTGTCTGCCATAGTTGTCCTGAAGAGTTCTAATTTTCTCATTTGTATATTGGACAATATTATTCTTCATATCGATTGAAAAAATATAAACTCCAAGCCTCAAAAGGATTATTGATATCACGAGCTATATTTCGTGGACCCGGCAGATGTGATATAATATTGTGCTGCCGTGTTCTAACAGAAGTCATTGGAGCAGTTTTTTGCCATCGATAAATTGTTTCAAACTCACCATTGCGTAGCTTTCGACGAACAAAATAGTGATTTGATGTTCTGAGATTCGCGAGTGGAACATTATCATCGCTGTCATCCGACTCTTACTCTTCAGATTGTTCAGGGTCAGATATGCAATCTTGCTCGGAATCGGTATCATGCAAACTTTGTTCAAGCACATCAAGTCCGTAATCAGAGTCTTCACCATCAAATGCTTCATTCGAATCATCTTCTTCTAGTTCATGAAGCCATCTTATTATTTGCTGGTCTTGTGAAGGGTCCATTTTATGCCTGATAATCAATAATTTAGCACTTCAACTTATATCAAAAAATGTTGCATGTTCGGTCGCATGGGGTCTTTGAAAGCCCATGCAAAAAACAGACGTGTTTACTACGCAAGCGCAGCGCGCAAACTGACTTGCGCGCGCATTGTTTAGTACTTAAGTATATTTTAGAAAGCTACTGTGAGTTACAGATCTGTAACTAAACTTTAAAAATATATATATCAGTTTTCCCGTAAGCCGTGCTATTAAAGACCCCGTGCGACCTACCGCGGGTTAACATCAGGCGAGATGGCGGTCAAGTGTAAACCTATAAAAGTAAAACAAAAAAAACGTTTTTCAATACTTACTTTACTCGAAAGTGCAGACGCACCCCATCAAGCTGAAAAAGTTCGCGAAAGCATTTCTAACGCGTCTTAATCAAAATAGTTTGATTCCTACTGCAATTAAACACATACTCGCACTATACAGCTTCCAGTCCATCATTGTCAAATTGGCTTTAAGGTTATAGAGATTAGTCAACATCGCCATACTTCCACCACCTCATAAAACGACCAAATTTTTTACTGATACACTTGAAAAAAACGAAAGAAGATGTAACTAAATACGCCGGGTAACAAGAACCCTAGTACTGTTGTCAAAATAACAAAAAATGTCGTATGCATTTTCGAAACAGTTAACAATATGTATCTGAGGAAAATTCGCGGTTCGCGGTTCGGTGAAGTTCGCGGAAAGTCTAGCAGGTGCGCGTTAAACGTATATTACAGGTTGACGATTCCTGTCTGACTAAGGGATGGTCCATGCTCTCTGGGCTTTATATACCACCTCTCACCCCGGACCCCGCACAACGCGATCGCCTACTGGCTGCGAGTTAAGGTGGACATGGGGGTGCGAACATCCTATTGTTTATACCTCCCTCGTTTCCCCCTTCTGAAGCTTCGAGAAAATCTGTTGACAGCCACCTGTTTAAAAATTATTATAACCACCTGTTGGCAACTACTTGCTAAAATTGTCTTATTTCATGTACGTTTTCCGAGCCCCTTTTACATTGTTAAAACAGGTATCTAATAATTCTGTCACTGTAAAGGTTAGACCGCACTATAGCGACACTGCAGCGGAGAGACACGCCGCGGCATCGGAGCGTCGCGGTATTACCTAACCGCACTTAACTGCAGCGGCACTACAACGAGCGGCAAAAAAATTTCATTTCACTTTGTTGGTTACCTGACGAACATGATGGACGGAATAAGTGAGGAAGTGATAGTGGTAGCTTTATTATGCGAAGAGGCAGAAAATCTGGAAAGATACAAAAAGCGGTCTATATGGGTGCATGATATTCCTAATTCTCGTTCCAAAGAAGGAGAATATCACACGCTTTTTCCAAGACTCTTAAGAGATCCTGAACGATTTCATACTTACTTCAGGATGACAAAAGAGAAGTTTTATGAATTGTTGCAAATTATAAAACCTCATATAGAACTACAAAGTACATCTTTTCGTCAAGCAATAGGTGCGGAAGAAAAACTCATGGTGACAATCAGGTATGTATTTATTTATTCATTCATTCATTTTAATCTGAATTGTAAGTAATTTTTCCATCTGAATTTATGAAATAACGATAGCGAAGCTGTGATTCTGGCTGCAGAATACTTTGAGATGGTTGTAGTATGTATTCAGTTACGTCATCTGTCGTTGGTTGTTCTGAAGCAGCCGTAGATATCAAATTCTCGGAACCTTCTTGAACGAATTGTGTTTCATTGTTCGTCATTCGTAGCTCTGACGCAGAAGACGCAGGTCTTAAATTTTCGGATTCTGCTTGAGATACGATAGAATATACTTGGTTTTTTACCTTCAGCAAATCAGGAGACAAATTTTCAACTATATCGGCCATGGCCTTAAAAAAGGAATGTATAGGATTAATGGACTCTACAGAAGATGAAGTTGATCGGTTATCTAAATATTTCTGCAATACATTGGCTACTTGAGATTGCGGAGATTGCGGATTGATGAAGGCCTTGGTGTTTCAAGGTCAGGTGTAGATATCTCTCTCGAAGACGACCCTGGTATTTCGAGATCAGGCGTAGAGTTTGTTCTAGAATTAGACCTCGATAAATGTACTGATGCAGAGGAAGGAGAAGTGGCTATGTCACAGTCATCATCAACACTCACAATAGTATTGTCGATGTTTGATTTTGAGGTTCTTTCCTGGAAATGGGGACGCAGAAACTCCATTTGACTTTCATATCGCCACTTTTTTTATTTGCTCCATCTCCGCTATTTGATTTACGTCTTTTGAGAGATCTGTGACAAGCATCCCTTAACGCCTTCCATTTGTCTTTGCAAAACGCTATCTGACGGAAAACACATTAAAATACAGGCTCCCCCAAATAGCGGGTCATTATATTTCAACTACAAAAAGTATTTTTCAATAGTGCTGTTGGCATTAGTAGATGCAAATTATAAATTCGTAATAATTCATGTAGGAGAAATGGGGAAAAATAGTGATGGAGGAATATTTTCCCGATCAATTTTAGCAAGAAAACTAGAAACCAATACTTGAAACATACCAGGGCCTAAAACTATGCCAGGAACAAATTGTGAATTACCACATGTAATAGTCGGAGATGAAGCTTTTCCATTAAAATCTTATTTGATGAGACCATATCCGGGGACACAAGTACGTAATGAAGACAAGACAGTTTAGAACTACAGGCATAGCCGGGCACGAAGAGTTTCCGAAAATGCATTTGGAATATTGAGTCAAAAATTTAGAATTTACTACCGAACTATTAACCTAAGCCCAGAAAACGTCGACAATGTGATTTTAGCTACAAGTTGTGTACACAATTTTCTTAGAGATGATCCAGCTAATTTCACTAATGAATCACAATCCACCGGGCAATTACAATTGTTGGACCTTCCACGGGTTGGCGGTAATTTCACGACTAGCGCTTTCGAAGTGAGAGATAAATTTAAAAGTTACTTTAATTCCGACGTGGGATCGGTATCTTGGCAAAGAGATATGATTCGACGAGGATGTCGGCTACAAAGGCAAGAATAAATGTATTGCAGTAAAACACGCGAGGGACATTTGTGAAACTTTAGATATTAAACATAATGATTAAAACAAAAAGTGTTTACTTACCATTTACACCCATTATTGTACTTATTTCGTTCCATAATTGATTTTTCTCACATGATTAATGTAATTTTCGTTTTCTAAATCATATAATTCAGGATATTTACTAACAAAAGATATAAATTTTTCGTCGTCCAATTTGTGGCATCGCGTCGTTCGCTCGCGCGCGGTACGTGAGTGAACTGACTGGTCGCACCGCGCCTCCGCCGCCGCGAGCTATACCGCACTAGCAGCAGCGGAGCGGCGCGGCGCGGTTCGTTTCGGCAAAATATTCTCCAGGAGGCAACTACGCCGCGCCGCGCCGAGCCGCTCCGCTGCAGTGCTACTGTAGTGCGTCTTATTTCTTAGGAAACAGTGGAAAGAATATTTTTCTGGCGGTGCCGTTCCGCCGCCGCGTCGCGCCTCTCCGCCGCTGCGCCGCTCTAGTGCGTTTTCACCTTTACATACAAAATCATTATTACACGTACTTGCCGCAAGTACGTGTAACGTACGCAAGTAACTTGCGGTACGATGCGGAATCCATCCCCGTTCTCAGGGTCACGGAGGTTATAACTTGTCGATTTTAAAATTTCCTGCGAGCGCGTGTCACCGGAGTCACAGAATAAATATTAGTATGTCGGGAGCCCTTAGACGGGGCCTCTAGGGGTCGAGCGTAACCATGGCAACGGTCGTTTTTCAAACGGTTGCATACATCGCTTGCTGTAGGTACACAAACACAACAGAATATAATTATGCGCAGAATCGTTAGCAGTTTGTATGGAGTTAAACTCGCATGCAAAGGATGCGGAAAGAAATTAATTAATCCTGGCGAATCTAATTGGGATAATCGGATGCTTCGATCGGATTATTGCATTGTCATCGACTTATGACAGGTGTGCAAAGTTTGAATTAAAACTGATCATACAAAGTAGGACAAAATCGAGCTCAAAGGGGTCGGTTACATCCATACATACAGGTGAAGCTAATAAAAGTGTGTTAAAAAACGGAACCCTATTACTAAGCCTCTGCTGACTGTCTGTGTGAAAATTTTCAGCGTCTACATGTTACCGTTATTAATATTGAGCAAAAAATGACCTTTATTGTATGCCCCCTCCCCCTTAAACATTTACTATATTTTTATTTAATTATTTATTTTTAAAGGTAATCTATAATTCTTTATTCTGTGAACATTTTAAGAGTCTACCTGTCACCGTTATAAATTTTAAGCTAAAAAATAATAAAAACACGTTTATTGGATGAGGACCCACCTCTATATCTATATTTCTATTTTTTGTTATAGCGGCAACAGAAATACATTGTTTTTGTGAAAATTTCCGCTTTCTAGCATACGGAACCCTAAAAAATAATTGATTAACACCCAACACTGATACCTGGTGATACTAACAAATTAATAGGTAAATATTAATACTTAGGTAAAAGTATCCATTTACTTCATTTGGCTGTGAGTGTTCAAATGTTTCTTCAAATTTGACGTGTTCCCACTCGTTTTAAGCACTTTAAAACATATTTACAAGCTGCAGTAGTTTTATCAATCTTTCTGAAACTTATTGCTAGGCGATACGGTTAAATATCGGTATAAGATACCGATCCGAGCGTATCGCTACTATTCGGTACCTTCCGGACCCAAGGCACAACTACTATGCTCAACTGATTGTGCCATGGGTACTTTTGATTCCCTTCTACACAACTAAGTTCCCTGCGACTCAACCCAGACCTTTACGGACCCAAGGCACAACTACTATGCTCAACTGATTGTGCCGTGGGTACTTTTGATTCCCTTCTACACTGAGTTCCCTGGGACTCAACCCAGACCTTCTGCACAACTACTATGACCAGAATGTTGGTCTTCCGTTCGCCTGAATTAAGACTGCAACTATGTAACATTAAGGAGTACTTTATAGATGCACCAACATTTAAAAGCTGTCCGAAGAAGCTCTTCACTCAGTTGCTATCGATGCATGGAGACTTTGGGAATACACAAGAGACAGTGAATGTAAAACCACTTGTGTTTGCACTAATAATGCCAAATAAGAAGAAAGCAACTCACGAAAGGGTATTCCATCTTCTACAGTCACAGATCGCACAAATTACTGTAGGCGACAGCTGTAAATGGACCATATCAAAAGCACATTGCGACTTCGAAATTGCTATAATAAACACTGTTGCAAAGTTTTTTCCAAAAGCAAAATTCGAGGTTTTTACTACCATTGGAACAAAAATGTGTGGCGAAAATGCATCGATATATTTAAGGAAAGGAAGATGAGGTAAGTTCTAACATAAAATCAACATAATGTGGCGAAAATTTCACACAAATACACAACGTGCACACAGCTACACTTCCATCGTGAGATACATTGTAATGAATGACAAAGACATCATAGCAAATTAGCAGTAGATGGAAATGAGATAGCTATACATACCACAGTTACACGTTTGTTTAAATATTTTTTCGAGAAGAATAGAAATACATACGAAGACACTGGCGTGAAAGAGAAGGAGTAGCCGTTGCCCGTGACGTAAACATTGGGCGTTATCGCTGCAGTCAACATATCGCTGGTCGTGTCCCACTCTTTCACGTCATGAATATCTGTCCCTTTTTACAAATGCTGAATTGTTTACAACACAAAATATTATTTTAAATGAAATAATTAAAGATTTTGTGTAATTGCGTATGAAAAGTGATGCCACGAAACTTTTTCTTGGACTTGGTACTATTTGTGCACCTTGTACACACACAAAATGGCATTGTAACAGCTCAAATCGAATTTCGTGGAATTATTAGCACACATGCGCTCCATTTGTCGCTCACGTTGCGACTGATCTCAATCAGGAGACGTCACCTGATTTTACATCGCCATCGTTGAGGAGAGTCTGCCGCTTCTTCCGTTTTTAAGAGTTCAATGCGAAAATGTAAACTTTTAGCCCACACGATAAAGGCCGAAAGACGAATTGTTGGCCTTACCGCTGCTTGACCGTAGTTGCAAAAACAAAGAATATTAGAAGGCTGGCAATATATCAAGGAGGAAGTCAAAATTCATGATTTAATAATGCCTAAATTTACAAAGTAAGTACCTACGTTGATCACCTTTTTTTGTAAAATGTGTAATGTCTGTTCTGTAATTTTCGTCAGTTGGGTCAAAGGTACATTTTGTCCCAAGGAATCAATCAGTTGTGTCTCAAAAGAACCCACGGCACAATCAGGGATTCGAGTTTTCGTCAGTTGTGTCATAGGCACATTTTTTTTCCGGAACGGACCAATTAGTTGTGTAGAAGGGAATCAAAAGTACCCATGGCACAATCAGTTGAGCATAGCAGTTGTGCCTTGGGTCCGGAAGGATTCGGTAATATCGGGTTTCAAAAATATATAGATTTTACTAGCATCGATATCGGATACTACGATATTGATCTAATATACGATTCAGTAATGTACGATTTGTATCGGCCACTCCTATGAAGTGACAGGCATCGAGTACATCAGAAAGTATCGATACCCAGTAAAGTATCGGAACAAAGTATCGAGTACGGTATCGAGTAGGTATCGCAACGCAAGTATCGATACTACTCAAGTATCGATACTTTTTGCGGATCCCTAGTCGGGCCGCAGCGCTCAGAACGACCAGAGCGGTCGGCTGGCAGCCGCATCGCAGTGCGCATAAAAACTACTTTATCGTACAAATGTTTGATTGCGGTTAGCCGGACGGTTGACCGCGTTCCGGTAAACCGCATAGTGCGTAGGTACTCTAACTTTTTTTTTACTTTCGTGTTATTTGTTGGACAGATATTGGTAAAACCACTAACTACCTACGTGCAAATACGACGGCCAAATCGGCTGGCGCTGATTGGCGCAAGTTTATCAAATTGAATCCTATCCAGTCGTGTTCCAATGCTGTCAAACCTCAAGCAACGCAAGAGGAATCTAAATCTCTGTACTGATATAACTGCTCTTATAATATCGATACCAGTCCCATCAGCTGAAAAAACATCTTCAATTTTCACATGACATGATTTTTGTGTGCCAATCAGGTACAGTACTCCCAACAGTGCTTTTATTTCTGGTATGTTGGTCAGTTATGCATCTCGTTGTCTGTCATAGTTGTCCTGAAGAGTTCTAATTTTCTCATTTGTATATTGGACAATATTATTCTTCATATCGATTGAAAAATATAAACTCCAAGCCTCAAAAGGATTATTGATATCACGAGCTATATTTCGTGGACCCGGCAGATGTGATATAATGTTGTGCTGCCGTGTTCTAACAGAAGTCATTGGAGCAGTTTTTTGCCATCGATAAATTGTTTCAAACTCACCATTGCGTAGCTTTCGACGAACAAAATAGTGATTTGATGTTCTGAGATTCGCGAGTGGAACATTATCATCGCTGTCATCCGACTCTTACTCTTCAGATTGTTCAGGGTCAGATATGCAATCTTGCTCGGAATAGGTATCATGCAAACTTTGTTCAAGCACATCAAGTCCGTAATCAGAGTCTTCACCATCAAATGCTTCATTCGAATCATCTTCTTCTAGTTCATGAAGCCATCTTATTATTTGCTGGTCTTGTGAAGGGTCCATTTTATGCCTGATAATCAATAATTTAGCACTTCAACTTATATCAAAAAATGTTGCATGTTCGGTCGCATGGGGTCTTTGAAAGCCCATGCAAAAAACAGACGTGTTTACTACGCAAGCGCAGCGCGCAAACTGACTTGCGCGCGCATTGTTTAGTACTTAAGTATATTTTAGAAAGCTACTGTGAGTTACAGATCTGTAAGCCGTGCTATTAAAGACCTCGTGCGACCTACCGCGGGTTAACATCAGGCGAGATGGCGGTCAAGTGTAAACCTATAAAAGTAAAACAAAAAAAACGTTTTTCAATACTTACTTTACTCGAAAGTGCAGACGCACCCCATCAAGCTGAAAAAGTTCGCGAAAGCATTTCTAACGCGTCTTAATCAAAATAGTTTGATTCCTACTGCAATTAAACACATACTCGCACTATACAGCTTCCAGTCCATCATTGTCAAATTGGCTTTAAGGTTATAGAGATTAGTCAACATCGCCATACTTCCACCACCTCATAAAACGACCAAATTTTTTTACTGATACACTTGAAAAAAACGAAAGAAGATGTAACTAAATACGCCGGGTAACAAGAACCCTAGTACTGTTGTCAAAATAACAAAAAATGTCGTATGCATTTTCGAAACAGTTAACAATATGTATCTGAGGAAAATTCGCGGTTCGCGGTTCGGTGAAGTTCGCGGAAAGTCTAGCAGGTGCGCGTTAAACGTATATTACAGGTTGACGATTCCTGTCTGACTAAGGGATGGTCCATGCTCTCTGGGCTTTATATACCACCTCTCACCCCGGACCCCGCACAACGCGATCGCCTACTGGCTGCGAGTTAAGGTGGACATGGGGGTGCGAACATCCTATTGTTTATACCTCCCTCGTTTCCCCCTTCTGAAGCTTCGAGAAAATCTGTTGACAGCCACCTGTTTAAAAATTATTATAACCACCTGTTGGCAACTACTTGCTAAAATTGTCTTATTTCATGTACGTTTTTCCGAGCCCCTTTTTACATTGTTAAAACAGGTATCTAATAATTCTGTCACTGTAAAGGTTAGACCGCACTATAGCGACACTGCAGCGGAGAGACACGCCGCGGCATCGGAGCGTCGCGGTATTACCTAACCGCACTTAACTGCAGCGGCACTACAACGAGCGGCAAAAAAAATTTCATTTCACTTTGTTGGTTACCTGACGAACATGATGGACGGAATAAGTGAGGAAGTGATAGTGGTAGCTTTATTATGCGAAGAGGCGGAAAAACTGGAAAGATACAAAAAGCGGTCTATATGGGTGCATGATATTCCTAATTCTCGTTCCAAAGAAGGAGAATATCACACGCTTTTTCCAGGACTCTTAAGAGATCCTGAACGATTTCATACTTACTTCAGGATGACAAAAGAGAAGTTTTATGAATTGTTGCAAATTATAAAACCTCATATAGAACTACAAAGTACATCTTTTCGTCAAGCAATAGGTGCGGAAGAAAAACTCATGGTGACAATCAGGTATGTATTTATTTATTCATTCATTCATTTTAATCTGAATTGTAAGTAATTTTTCCATCTGAATTTATGAAATAACGATAGCGAAGCTGTGATTCTGGCTGCAGAATACTTTGAGATGGTTGTAGTATGTATTCAGTTACGTCATCTGTCGTTGGTTGTTCTGAAGCAGCCGTAGATATCAAATTCTCGGAACCTTCTTGAACGAATTGTGTTTCATTGTTCGTCATTCGTAGCTCTGACGCAGAAGACGCAGGTCTTAAATTTTCGGATTCTGCTTGAGATACGATAGAATATACTTGGTTTTTTACCTTCAACTGCAAATCAGGAGACAAATTTTCAACTATATCGGACATGGCCTTAAAAAAGGAATGTATAGGATTAATGGACTCTACAGAAGATGAAGTTGATCGGTTATCTAAATATATCAACTAAGAAATAAGTTATGGCTGGTTTACACGGGCTTAGTAGCTAAGTGCTTAGTACTTGTCACTATACTAAGCCTCAATATGACAAGTGAAAAGTAACCGTTTACACGTTGGAGCCAGTAGAAGTCATTAGTGACCAGACATTCGAAATGGAACGACGCCGCCTGATTTTGCGCAGTGTGTTTAAACAATATTCAAACATTATTATTTCAAGCATGATCGAAGAGCTTGAAAGACAAACACTAAAAAGAAAACGTTTGTAGACAAGACAGTGGTTACTGCGCAGAGATGAACGGGGCCATTCTGCTCTTCTATTAAAAGAGCTAGCAACCGAAGATCCAGGAGAATATAGAGTAACTATGAGAATGTCAACGGCACAATTTGATATTTTATTAGAAAAAGTTGCACCAGCAATTCAAAGACAAGACACAAATATGAGGAGTGTCATACCAGCTAAAATAAAATTGGAGGTTACTTTGTCATTTTTGGCAACAGGAAGCAGCTACCGCGTGTTATCACACGTGTTCAGAGTTTCTAAACCAGCGATTTCAAAATTCATACCCGAAGTCTTGGATGAAATTTATAATCAACTTTCGGATTACATGAAGGTAAAAAAAACAATGTTTGTTTATTGTTATCATTAGTGTAATCATTTGAAATGACATAAGTACACGAAATATTATTGTGTGAAGTCTTCACCGTCAAGTGTCTTGAAGAAATTGAAGCAGGTGGACCCGCAGATGAGATGGTTTCCAATGTTTCAATGGAAACAGATGTATTATTGTACATGTAGTTTTTTTTTTTTTTTTTTTTTAATCAGTTTTTTGTTATGGGACTTTTATGACAAGTCACATGGCAGTCCCATCATTTATAACACTTGGTATGCTAAAAATAAGATGGTTGGTAAGAAAAAGGTAGGTACTAATAGGCGCTAAGTCTATTTCAACATGTGAGAGGATCAGTTGAGGTGAGCCACATACCCGAACAGGTCTCTGGCCGCGTCTGACGCTGGCTCAGCTAGCACTCGGTGGAACCTTCCCACGTCGAGGCTATTCAGCTGGTAGTTCATCTCAAGTAACCCTCTCTCTCGTTGGAAGCGGACGCATTCCACCAATAGGTGATGCACATCCTCTTCCACCCACATGAGTCACAATTTGGTGAATCTGCCTTCCCATTAAATAAGCAAATTTTTTAACGGCATATGGCCTGTCCTTAACCTATGAGCTATAACTAAATGTTTACGTAACAATTTTAAATTCGCGAACCATGGTATATGTGGAGGTTCACACACAATAGTCTTGTACCATATTCCCTTTTCAATTGACCTTTCATTAAAATATTGTTTCCAAATATTGTAACATTCTTTTTTGTACTTAGGTAGCAATTCTGAATAATTAGGTAATATATTGAATTCTCTTCCTTCTAAAACTGCTTTTTTTGCTAGTGTGTCAGCCTCTTCATTACCTCGCAGTCCGATATGCGATGGGACCCATTGCAATTTAATCTGGAAGTTTTTATCATATAAATCCTGTAATTGCGAAATGATTTTGTAAGCTGTGGATACTCCTCTTTTGCCAAAGGTGCAGCGTGTGATATGTTGGAGTGCACTTTTGCTGTCGGTACAAATAACAGTTTTACGCCAATTATTATTTTGGATATAAGAGAGTGCTTCCGATATTGCTATGAGTTCCACTGACATGATACAACTATAATTACTAACAATTCTGAAGCAATTATTATTAATACTAAAATCTGAGTTTACTGTGGCATCATAAAAAGCCGCTCCTTGTCCATCCTTGCCCTTTGAACCATCTGTATACAGAACATTCCAGTTGCAGTATTTATCACTAAGCTCCTTAAGTATCTCAAATTTCATTATATTAGTATTACAATTTTTTTTCGAACTTTTTACGCAATCTAAATTAGTAAAAATAATATCGTCACAGTTAAAGTCATTTATCCATGAGTTCAAACAGAAGGTATCTAGTGGAGAAGAAGAGTGTATATTTTCATTTTTAACATTGTCAAAAATGCTAACAAGCAGAGGAATTCTCTTTCTCGACCAGTACCCATATCTACTGTTTGATAAAAAGCAATGGGAATGTAACTGGGATAACAATCGAATTGTTTCGTTATCTGCTAATGCTCGTATCTTTAAACAATATTTTATGCCTAAATATCTTCTTCTTAAATGCAGTGGCGGTACACAGAGTTCACTTTCCATCGTGTGTACTGGAGTAGTTCTAATAAATCCCCCTATTATTCTCAAGGCCTGACTTTGAATTTTTTGTAATTTATATGTATGGATTTTAGCACAATTGTCGAATAAATATGAACCATAATCTAATCTACTTCTGACTAATGAAATGTACAATTTACGCAAATGTAGTTGATGGATACCCCAGTCAGGACCGGTTAATACTTTAAAAAGATTAAGATACCTTTGTGTTTTCTTCACCGTTTCATTAATATGAGTTCGCCAAAGTAACGAACAATCTAACCACATTCCTAGGTATTTATATGTCTCAACCCGTTCGATTTGTAAGTTATTAAATTTGATATTTAAAGTTTGTTTTCGCCGTCCTCGGCTAAATACGCAAAATTTAGATTTCGTTACAGATAAGTTTAGTCCTAAGTCATTAATTGTTTTTACAAAAATATGCAATGCCCTCTGAACTATAATTGCGTTTTGAAGTAAATTGATGCTGCTGTTGTATAAGACAAAATCGTCAGCGTATTGACATATATAAACAAAATTAATATCTTTGCAGATTTTAGCTGTTGTAATGTTGAATAAAATAGGGGAAGACGGACAGCCTTGCATTAAGCCTTTACTAGTATATCTACATAATATATCGGCAGAAAGATCAGACTCGTCTTTGATTTGAAGGCACCTATGACTCAACAAATTCCATAAATATTGACAGTATAATTTGCCTATCCCTATCTCGTCTAGAATTTCGGTTACTTTTTCTATTAAAATATCATTATATGCATTTTCAATGTCGAGGAAACATGCGATTGTAGGAGTGTTATTCGTGAATCCCAATTGAATCTGCGTCACTAAGCGCACTAGGCAGTCCAGACACGACTGTCCGCTGCGAAAACCTGTGGTGAATGGCGAAAGTAACTTGTTTTTTCAACGTACCATTCTAATCGCTTGTTTATCATATTATGCAAAATCTTACAAAGACATGATATTAGTGAGATCGGTCGTAGTTTTAATGTCGTTGATGACTCATTGTGTTTAGGTATAGGGACTACAGTGATATTGCGCCATTGGGAGGATTTCTCCGGTAGCGAAAACAAGATTGTAAAAGGTCAATAGGTATTGTTTTGCTTTTATGGGTAAATTGTGAATCATCGAATAAGTGACCCCGTCACTACCTGGAGCCGTATCTTTTATTTTAATGCATTTATTAAGCTCATGCAACCTAAAACATCTCTCTAACTTTTTCATTGGATGATCTAAATATAGGTGAATTAGGAACAACATAGTCAGGGGCCAAACTGCACAGTAATCTTTGCTTATCTTCTTTAGATACATATACTTTAGAAGATCGATATCCTTTTATCCAACGTAACCGTCTCCACATATCGGAGACAGTCGTGGACCCATCAATATTACTGCACATATTCTTCCATCCCTCTGATTTCGCTTTTTTAATCTCTAGTTTAGCATTTTTGGTTTTTTCTTTCAATATATTTAGGTTCAAAGGGGTCGGGTTTCGTCTAAAATTGCGTAAGGCTAATCTACGTTGTGCTACTACTAATTTAGATAGTTCTGCATTCCAGTAAGGTTTTGGTGTGAACTTAGCTGCGGGATTTTGGCATAACTTAATCATAGGGATATGTCTTTTTTGCAGCTTCATTTATGTAATAAATTAATCTGTCATATAGTATTTGTACATTAGTTTCGTGACGTGGGATTAATAAACTGTTTTGTATGTATTCTTTATATTTCTTCCAGTTAGCTAATTTAAAATTTCTCTTACTTGTAGTATGAATCACATCGTAGTAATTTACTCTTAGTTTTAGTATTACATGGTCACTACCCAAGTTTTCATTCATGGCAAACCAATCGATTTGTACAGCTATGTCTGTCGAAGCAAATGATATGTCTGGGGAAGTTGTTTGCAAACAGTTATTGACCATCAAAATTCTCGTTGGACTACCATTATTTAGAGATACATAATTATATTCTATTGCTGAATCGTGTACCTTCTTACCTCTGGAATCATTTTTGCACGACCAGTCTGTATGGTGGGCGTTAAAGTCACCAACAATGAGAGAGTTATTAGTAAAATTAGCAAAAATCAGATCCCAATCAGATTGAGTAGTAAAAAACCCAAGATGGACAGTAAACTAGTGTAACATTCTTTAAGCAGCCACAGTTTAACAACTTAAGAGACATAAACTGGATATTTATATTTGGATGAGACAAATCACATACCTGTACTTTAACAGACTTGTGAACAAAAACTGCTATACCTGCACATCCATCTCCTCTGTCTCTACGGAAAATATCATACTCTGTCAGGCGAACTTCAGAATTATCCTGAAACCAAGTTTCTGAAACAAACGCTAAATGGACTTTCTCTTGTCGAAGTAATATATCAAATTCTGTTAATTTGTGACGCAAACTCTGTGCATTCCACTGCAATAAGTTCAATGAGTAAATTGTATGGTTTCTATCCATCGTGGCTCAAGAGTGTAACAATATTACTCAACGTACTGACTTTGCTGACTACTTTTAATACATTTTAACCACTTCTTCGAGGACTATTTTTAACACACTTTTTAATTTTTCTTCAAATGGCTGTTCACTACGCAGGATATTTTGAATTTTTTTAACTAGTCTCATTAAAATAGTAATCCAGTAATTTTCCTTCTTAGTTTCTTCTTCCGATGTTTCCATTTTATCATTTTCCACAGGTTTATCACGACATTGCATTAATTTCTTTTTTTTCTTGTTTTTCTTTTTAATTATTTCTTGCTGAAATTTCTCATTTTCGTTTTGTTCTTCTTCTACTGTGAAATTATCTTCCGTAGCTGATATAGTCACATCATCCGAGGTATTTTCTACATGTATTATGGCCTTTGTTTTGACAACATTATTGTACAATCTGTTATCAGTGGCCGGCAAAGGGTTTTGTTTGTTCGGTGCGCATGTTGTTGAGGTTGGCGATAGGAACTTACTGCCTTTTTATAAGTACAGTTATCAGTGCGCATTATGATTCTAATTTGCTTTTCTTTGAGGTACATTGGACATTGTTTGTACATCGATATGTGTCCTCCCAAACAATTCACACAACGAAATTTGGTTGTTTCACAATTTTTGTGTTCGCCTCCGCATTTTGGACAGACTGGCTTGTTTGCAGGACAGGCACGAGATAAATGACCGAAACGCCAACAAATTGCACATTGACTGACAGGGAATGTATAGGGCTCCACCTTAAACCTACATCCATATCCAAATACATATGGTGGCAAGGTAGGGCCTTTCACACTCAACCGAACTGTTTCACTATCTACCCATTTTCCGTCGCCATTAAGTCTTTTTAATCTCTTGATAGTAATAATTTCTTGGTCACATTTTAGGTTCTCAAGCGCTTCTTGTTCATTAATATCCAAATCAACTTGACGCACTATACCATAAGATATATGAATTTCGTCCGCCATTTGACACCTGTATTCTAGCTTGGATAATTTTTCGCTCTTAATTAGACTGTCACAATCAGATCTACTCTCAAATTCTATTAAGACTTTATACGGTGATTTGTATGTTATTTTAAGATGTTTTAATATTTTCAGACTGGAGCAACTTAGCCATTCCAAATTGTTTTGGCAAGACTTCTTTGGCTGTCAAAGAAACGATAAAACGTTCTTTCTCGGGTGTTCCATTAATTTCGCTCTGGCTCTTGTTTTTAGAACGTTTTGTCTGCCTCGTCACCCTCGTAAATCCATCATCCATTTCATCGCTATCCGTTTTCTCTCTCATTCTCTTCTCTGGCACAACTCGCGTGATATCTCTCTCGTTCAAAATTGTTTTAATGTATTCATCCACTTCGATCTCACTATCATCACCTGACACCTCCGCCGGGAGGATGTCCTCCATCACTATAGATCTTAAAACTCCGATAAGTAAAGGGTAGTACTAATCAAATACAAAAGAGAAAGGTTAAGCGCGGCTGAAACGTGCGCCTGCACCGACGACTACCGCGTCAATAACGTGTACATGTAGTTCTCGATCGCTAGTTCATTCAAAATATTTTGTATTCTTGTTTGTGCAATCATACTTCTCTCGAATGATAATTCTCTTAACTGCACTGCTACGTTCTTTGCAAACACATCGAATCTGTCTTCTTTTTCAGGTACATCCCTATTGACAGCTTCTTGTAATTTTTTTAGTTCTCCAATCGCACGAAATATTCCTTTCCGCTTCGACATATTTTTACTGGAGGTACTTTGACGTTGTTCCCCCCTTGGTTCCGAAATAGATTCAACCTCTGAAGTGGAAGCCATAGAGATATCTTGCTCGCTACTTATAGGATTATGTTGCTCGCTGCTTGTAGATCCGCTATCCTGAAAAATAAAATTGCATTTCAGGTCCCTGCTACAGAGGATGAATGGAAGAAAATAGAAAGAGGTTTCAATACACGTTGGAACTTTCCAGGGGCTCACGGTGCTATAGATGGCAAGCATATATGTATTCAAGCACCTCCTGACTGTGGCAGTGATTATTTTAATTATAAAGGAAGCAACAGCATCGTGCTAATGGCCGTCGTAGATGATGATTACTGTTTTATATATGCTAATATTGGCGCAAACGGCCGGTGCTCAGATGGTGGTGTTTTTCAGAACTGTTCGATTTTTCGTGATCTCGAAAACAATATGTTGCCAAACAATGGATTTTTTGTTGGAGATGACGCATTTCCCCTGAAATCATATTTATTGAAACCTTACAAGCATAGTCCTTTGACCTACGAACAGAAATTTTTTTTTATTATAGATTGTCAAGGGTCCGAAAAATCGTCGAGAATGCTTTTGGCATCTTAGCCAGTCGCTTTAGAATTTTTAGAACATCTATATCTACGAATCTCACAGTTACTGATCGCATTGTTCGTACAACATGCACTATACATAACTGGCTCAGAAAAACTTCAAGGACATACCTAACCACGAGATGTGTTGACTATGAAAATTTGGAAACTGGGGAAATTATTCCAGGATTATGGAGGGACGCCAACTTTGATTTGCAAAATGTTCAGCCAGTGGGTAGTAATCACTCGTCAAGAATGGCCCGACAATTGAGAGAAAGATATACGAATTACTTCGTAAACGAAGGTGCCGTATCATGGCAATCTAGAACAGGGTTGCCATTAAAAAAAATAATTACTGCCGTGTTTTGGAAATCAAATTGCCGTGTTTTGTGGCAAAATTTAAGAAATTGCCGTGTCTCAAATATATATTTCTTTTATCGCGTATAGGTCCGCGTTTGTCCACCAACTCGCCTGATGGTAAGCGACGGTGTGGTCGAAGATGATGCCCGTTGACCTAGAAAGTACCTATTCACTCTGACCTTGAAAAGTTCTAGATTATATCTCTCGGATAACAAGGAGGCCGGCAACTTATTCAAACCGTTTAGTACGGATTTTGGGAATATCCATAGTGTATGTGTGGTAGTGAGCCAACTTACGACTTGTCCTGTAGTGGAAAAAGGAAGGCAATATTAGGATGTGTAACTCCGATGCACACTCTCCAAAATGTATATTGTAAAACACTGTCAAACTAGCCACTTTTCGCCGATATTCTGGGCTTAGCAGTTTTTTTAGCTACTAAGTCTCTATCACCGATGAACCGAACAGCGCGCCGTTTAACCAAGTCAAGAGCTGGTACTATGCCGATCCATCCCATAAGTAGCACCAGTTTTCATAAACTATGTATTTTGTAGCTCTACTGTCCCTAATGAAAGGTTAAAGAAACAAAAATAAATACAAATTGCTGTTTATTCATTAGAACCATCATAATATAAATATCTTATGTCACTTAAATTTATTTCTTCTTCTTCCTCTTTCTTTAGTTTGTATTTTGAACTGTCTTTCAAGTATTTTAGCATTTCTTTAGTTGGCTTAAAATTTGTACAATTTCCTTTAGACTTAATGTATTGTTTGGCGAGCAATGTATTGTTTATAGTGGAAGTGATCATTTTGTTACGAGATTTCGTTTTTTTAAAGTATGTTGCTCTGATTGTCGTGTTTTATGATACGGCAATGAAAGTTCTGCCGTGTACCGTGTTTTTTTTGCCAAGCAGCCCCAATTGCCGTATAACACGGCAATTGCCGTAGCAATGGCATCGCTGATCTAGAATGATCTATTAGTTTAAAATGTACAACTTTATTAATTAAATTAAATCTATTGTTAAATAAGTACATACCTACTAATACCTGTGTTATATTATAACACAGGTTTATAACCTAGCTTAGGCTTCAGTCTCCCACAAAACATATACCTGCAAGTATATGATAAATAATCATGGTTCGAGACTTATTATTATTGAATATAATACCTACCTCAAAATAAATCTAATACCTACCCTATGAAAAATGTTGTTTTATTACTTACATTTTCTATAGTTGTGCGCCTTTCGTCTATATCTTTCAACAAACTATGCATTTCTTTGTACCAATGCAGATTTGGCACATAGACAGTATCAGTCCCACTTCCTGATCGCATTGAATTTTTTCTTTTCCTGGTAATATGTTGACCGAAGTGTTCTCATTTTCTTTTTTGCCTCAGGCACTCCGGAACCAGCAATATTCATCTCTTCAACGATTTTCTGATAAGCAGCATCTTTTGCGAGTTTATTTTTATATAAAGCCGATTTGTGGTTCCATAAACATTCATAGGATTTAAATTCTTGAATGAACTTGATTGTTTTTTCCGAATTCCACCTTTCCGCAGCCATGATCACAAAAAAATACGTAAGTAAATAAACACGTGTTTTCACTTCCCGGTACAACTTGTCACTACCTAACTTGTCGAGCTGTTTACATGCGGTCAGCACGCGACAAGTGCTTAGTAAATCGTGGTGGGGGTATCGACTTGTCGCTTAGTAAATAGGATCGATCTCTATTCACTTGCACTATTCACAAACACTAATACTAAGCACTAATCAGCGTGTTTACACACGAGGACTTAGTATTAGTGACAAGTACTAAGCGCTTAGCTACGAAGCCCGTGTAAACTAGGCATTAAGCAAAGTAATGCTGTAATTATCAGTCATATCTAATGTATGTGTTGTCCATAGAAAAAATCTATTAAATTAAAGTTTATGTTCAGAAGGTTATGCAGTTAATTGGTTTTACCTGTAATGAGAAAGATTGACATATCTTGTATTTTACTCACACTACAAGGCTGTTTGTACCATTCAGGTTATTGTTTTTGTGTCATTGTCAACATCAGTATTGAAAATTATAATATTTAAAACTTTGACTTCATAAAACTTATTTTTTTTTATTTCATTTATCTGGTTTTACTTGTAGATTAAAAAAAAAATGAATGACATTTATAACCTAGTTTCATACAAAATTATGAATTAATTTAGGGCGCCGGTGATTTTATCCTCGTAGATGCAGTAGTAAGGCAGTTGTCCCACCAACGACGAGAAAACGACTAACTATCGGCTATTTTCTCGCTCAAGAAACGTACAATAGCCTCTCAGCTGGCATGACCCCGCGGGCGCTATCTCCGTTGACTGGCAGCCCCCCGCCGCCGGCCCCCCCGCGGGGCGACAATGCTTCACTATTTGGCCGATTTCTCGTTAATTTTGTAGTATAACCCTAATAAACCTATATATATTCAGATTTTTCATAAAATTTTCTATAAAATGCTGCCTAAACAATTTGTTATTTTAGTTGAATCTGTAAACGAGAACAATGTAAACTTAGGGAAAAGCAAAAATATCGTTGTCATGAAATGAAATAAAGATTGCTATTCAAACTTTATTATTTTTCTGTTCAGTTTTGTATTAATATTATACCTTAAGATATTATTTACAAAATAAATCAATAAAATACCATGTCTTCATATTATAATTTTACACCACACCTATTACAATGAGAGCGAAATATCCCGTACGCTAGTGTTATCGTAAAAAAAGGTCAAATGTTTCAAGTGGTGTTGCGATAGAATTTGGGGTTCAAGTGACTTGATTTATATGTTTAGTTTTAGGTTGAGTCTCGTATTTGTTATGCTTATAGTCTCAAAGGAATAGCTTTGTTCATTGTAGTGTAACAAGCAAATAAAACAAGTCGCTCAAAATCGCCTATGAATTAGGTAACGTTAATCTTTATCCTAAAAAGGTTTAGTATATAGAACTTATGTTCAATCTAAAATAGTTAATTCGAAAGTATATAAAACTTGCTATGGTATACATAAATAACATTATTCAGTTTTCTTACAAAAACATTGCAAAATAAGCTAACAAAAATCTTGAATTTTGTTTGAACAGACGCCATTACTAAGAACATGGATCACCTGCGCGTCCGTAATGGATGCGACATATTCAAGTTCAAGCAAAAGTAGGTAATTTTTTTAATAAAATCTACACTTATATTAGAACCACGGAAGGATTATTTTTTAATATTATTGCTACGAATAAATTAAATGACTACTGGACCAATTTAAATAAATTCTTAATAATAGGTTGTGGTCCGTTGAAACTAATGGTGAAGTTGAAGGGTAAAAAAAAAACATCTTATAAACAAATTCCGGTTATTGTACCAATAATTATTATCATCTTTGCCTGGACTATTAAACAATATTAAACAAATCATCAAATATTAAAATTAAAATAATATTTATTTTTTTTCAAATTCCAGTTACTGTACTAATATTATATAATAGTTTGTAGTGGTAGGACTCTAAGCGGAGTCCGCCTGGGGAAGTACCACGCCTTTATCATATATTCTACCGCCAAATATGAATAAAAACATGTTTTTTCCAAATTCCAGTTATTGTATTAACATAATCATCTTTGCATGGACCACTAAATATTGTTGCGGATACGGGGTACGTCAATTTAATTAAACGCTAATCCACGATAAGACGATGATTTATTTACCGAAACTAAATAAATACACAAGTTTACTTTAAGTAACAAAACGTATAAGACGCTTCCGAGTAACGAAAAAAACCACTACAACAACAACCACAGGAACTGCTAAATATAACCACCACTACAACAACAACCACAGGAACTGCTAAATATAACCCTTCCCAAAGTCAAAGTTCTTTATTCATAAATGTACAATTTACACGTCAATTTTAAAAACAAAAAAAAGAGCATACAAAGAGTATACATTTTTAAAGTTTAAATTTAACATTTTATTGTACGATAATGAGTATCGTACAAATAAGTGTCAATCATTAAAATATAATATGTATTTATTACAATTGTAATGAACAATGTCATTTTTTTTACAATTTTATTGTTAGTTTACCATCACTCTCATCATCATTCGCCCCAGGGAACCTACTTTGCGACCGTTATGACGAGCTGTGGTACTGCAGGTAGCAGCAATCCTCATCAAAGTTATAGCAGAGAGCGACATTGCATGCTCTACAGACAAAGTGGGTGCGCTTAGTCTTACAGAGCACGCATTGGCGTCTCTGCTTGTAACTTTTGCTGGTACCTGCGATAACTGGCAGCTCGTGTGGGAAATGTGCTATAACTTCAGCCGTGAATTTAGGTGTCCCACTAGCTGGCAACATAGCGACTTTCCTCCGGGTTTTATGTTTTTCCAAAATGGATGTCACTAACTGCATGCGAAAGTCCCTGTGGTCGATGTTGTGGTTGCTTTTATAAATAATGTAAGCATTTAAAATGCAAACATTTAATAAACGCCGGAAAAAATTTTTATACCACACCTGTGTGCGTTTCCTTTCCATAGGGTACGTCGACAGCATTTGGTCCTTTTTATCGACGCCACCCATGCACACATTATAGTCTCTTATGACGGTGGGTTTGGTCTCGGAATGTGCCACGCCGTGGTATGTTGAGACCATTGCGACACGATTTTGGTCCCGCCAGACAATGATTTCAACATCCCCCGATGTGACTCCACAGACCTCACCCACCCTCATATCGCTTTTTTTTAAATTCATTATTTCGGTCGGAACAAATTGTCTGTTGGTCCGGAGAGTCCCCACACAGTCGAAGCCGCGGGATTTGAGAATACGGGCCAAAGCGGGAGAGTTATAGAAATTATCCATATAAACGGTATGCCCGTAATTCTCCAATCCCGCCAGCAATCTCAACACCAAATTGGGTATGTGACCCGGTATTATGGAGGCTGAGGGCTCATCGGATTTCACGCCGCTGTGCACCTCAAACCTCCATAAATATCCTGTACGGGAGTCACACACCTCGTACGTTTTTTATTCCTACGGCGGACGCCTTGTTAGGAATGTATTGCTTGATATCAAGCCAACCCTTCCACTGCGTCAGGGACTCATCCAGTGCAACATTTTGTCCTAACCGGTACAGTAACTGGAATTTGTTATTTAAGTGACTAACTATCGGTTCAATTTTGTATATTTTTGCATTGGCACGGGTCAGGGCATTGCAAGCATGATTATTATTAAAGTGCAGGCACCTTGTTAAGATTTGGAACCGCCGAAGAGTCATATTGCCCGAAAATCCGGGCGTGGAAAAAATATTCTCCTGGCGGTTCCAATAATCTTCTAGTTTGGATTTTACTACGATGCCCATCGCCGTGACCAACGCAAAATAAATATACAATTCGTCTGGATTCGTTTCGGTCCAGTCGGAAATCCGGCTTGTAGGCCCCATCTCCCCTCTTTCGAGAAGAAGCGTTGCATATTGCTGCGCGTATGTGTTAGTTTCAGCGGCGATCTGCTCCATAATTGCTCTGTCCCAAATACTTACGAAGACTTCGTACGGATTTGCGACAGAGCCAATAGTGGGACCACCATTGCCCACAAATGCTTCTCTTCTTAAAAGAGGGGAAATTGGGGGGATCCGGAAACGACGTCCACCGAAAATCAAATATATTAGGGCCTTCAACTTCACCATTAGAATCGTTGTCGATTCTTCCGGCAGCTCGGGTCTCTTCCAGCGAGTCCTCTTCGGGTTCTAGGAGCATACGGACACACCGTGGTACCGGTGCTACGTGCGTCTCTTCCTCGTCCGAGGGTGTATCCTCCTCTTCTTCACTTCCTAAAAGCAGTAAAAACGTTGAGGTGTGGCTCCTTAAAATATCCTTGATGCCAAATAGCACTATTAACTTGACTTACCAAACATGAGGGCATCCTCTATTTCACTGTCGCGCAAGTTACGAGGAAGAGGCCGAGCTTGCCTCGCCACGGGAGTGTCCGCAATGCAGCATTCCACGTACCTGTTAAAACAAATTAAACTCAATGCTTATTGCTAGTTACTTAAAATATTGATTTTTCGCTTTACAAGTAATTTAGTATTATACTTACGCAGCAGGAGAAGGGACGATGTCTACTGGAGTCACTTCCCGTTCAGGCAATTTTTCGACCCTAAACATAAAACAAACAAATAAATGATTGTATTACTTGACACACGGACGATCAACACAACGATTACAAAACGATTACTTACGGTTGAGACAGCGAGGCAAAATCCAGATCGATATTGTCCGGTAAAATTTGCACTGAAGACCCAGATCTAGAATATAAATATCAATATTATTTGTAGGTAATACAGGTTGCAAAACAGTATTGAACAATACTAAATAACAAATTTATGTACAATGTAGCAGCCACTTACGGTTGAGGGTCGAGTGTTGAGGCAGAAGACCAAGCACTAAAAATTCAAAAACACAGTTACTTCATAAGAATGCCATTTACAAATGGAAAATCTATACTTCCTAGTAGAACTGGAGTTTTTTTTTTTCAATAAAGAGAGACGAGCAGGACATATGCCTGATGGTAAGCAACATGCCTGCCACATAACAGCACAGTGACACGCAGCTATTGGAACATGAAGAGCCCAAATCATTACCTAGCACTGCACTGCGCTCGTCACCCAGAGATCTAAGTTGTTATATCTCTAAGCCCTGTAATTTATCTGGAAACATTACCCTTCAAACCGGAACACAGTAATGTTTGCACATTACTGCTTGGCGGTAGAATAATTGGCAAAGGTGTGGTACTTCCCCAGACGGACTCTGCTAAGAGTCCTACCACTACAGTAAAAGTTATTTAGAGTATTTCACTTACACTGAGGGGAAATCTTCGAACACAAGTGTTCGACGTCTTTTTGTGTGCATGGGAGTCTCGAGAGGGCTACCTATAGGTTGCTCCTCTAACAGGCCATGTCTTATGCTGAAATACAATACACATCAACTGTTTTATTCAATTCTTTTTGGGAAAGAAATTAAATAAACATACTTAAATTAGGAAATATACATACTTGTTAAGAGCATGCGGCCTATTTACAGCTCCACCTTGTGTGAACACAGCTCCATCTTGAGTGGTTAGCCCCCGACCCCGAGTGCGCACACCTCCACGTCGAGTACCACCACCACGAGTGCGCACTCCTCCACCACGACTTCCTCGGCCTCGACGCGTATTTTCATTTCTTATTGCCATAAAAAACTACATGCACACATGCAAGCATAATGCAAAATTTCGAAAAGAGGTAAAACCACACGAACAGGAACAATAACTATCACAACAAATAAGAAGTACAAAATAATTTTACTAAACAGATTTTGCGTACTAAATCATTAATTAATTTTAATAACATGAAATATGGATTATGTTTTAATACTAATAACAAAATATGGATATTTTTTTTTAGATGCCACATCCATTCTTTCTTACACACGGATCATCCGCGACAAACGCGTGAATGTGACATCACGTGACGTTTCGTCCCGCTGGCACGGCGCCAAATCCGGGCTTCGGTATTACTGCGTTGAATTTTATCTTTGATTTCATAAAAACCAGCTAATGTTTGGACTAACTATTATTGTTATATAAATTATGATTAGTTGATCCCCTGATTTGTACATAATTACAAAAACTTACGAGCTTTAATAGGTATAAACTTTGATAGTAAATTGTACTCTTTTTTGCTGTCATTCTAACGTCGTGAACAAAACGGGTGTTTTTCTGATAAAACCAAAATAAAAACATGACTAAAACATGAAAACAGAGCTAATAAATATATTGTACTCACCCAGACATAGTCCAAATATGAAGTTCTTGCTTCTTTCAATTAATAATCCAATGTGTAATTTCGAACGAACACAGCACACACGAGAACACGCACTGCAGACTTACACCGAAGACTGTTCAAATATTTTGTATCACACTTGAACTTGATCTGTAGCTTGCTAGCTAGCCTGTTCTTTCCTCTATACATTGACATAGGTGCGAAAAGGATAGGAACAGACGCGTCTGTAGAAATTCCCGCGAAATACGAAGCTACTTAGAAAGCCCGATTCGGGCCTCGCGCCAGACGCTTGCTTTTTTGACAAAGCCCGATTCGGGCCTCGTGCCAGTGGAGAGGCTAAATATACTTTCCGTGTGAACAAAAGAGATGCATATACAAACAGTTGATCGCTGACTGTTCACACTGCCGGCGAGCACTCGCTTCACTAGTTTGTCGCTGAGCGACAAGAGCTATGAAAGATAACACTCGCTCGGCGATACTCGCCAAGCGATTAGAACTCACGCCGAGAGAGCAACCAGTGGTCATTTCTCTACAGTGCGTATCTGAAAGTACACGTTTTTATTTTATTTAATATGAATATCGAAAAATCATTTGAATTATCATTGTTATCTAGTTCAGACGACGATGATGATGAATTCTATGATAGGATTTGTGTAGTGGCTGCGGTAATTCTGAATAAACGTAAGGAAAAAATGAAGAAAAAAAGAAGAATATGGATGGAAAATATTAATTATTTCAGAAAAGAATGCAGTGAATTCAAACTATTCTTTGAATTAACAAATCATGACTTTCGCACATATTTTAGAATGACAAGAGACGAGTTTGAATATTTGCATAGTTTAATAGAAGATGACATTAAAAAAACAAAATACAAATTATAGAGAAGCTATTGGTACAAGAGAGCGTCTCGTCATTACATTAAGGTAAGGCTCCATCGCTTGGAGTGATTTCAGCGGCAGACATTGAATCTTGGATCTCTTCGTTTTGGCTACGAGTAGTATGTTCTCCAATTCCAATTTGCTGCACACCAGAACCGCTGGGTTCAGGTGAGGCAGAACCGTGTCCAGAAGAAAAATTTGTCTGACTTGTAGAAGGGCGAGAGTTGTAAGAATAATCGTTTGAGTAGTAACCGGTATATGAATAGCTTGTATTAGCAATATTGTCTTCAGCATCCATTACCAATTGAAACAACTTTCTTTTTATTGTTCTTTGATAATACTCCGGCATCTGCTTTGTACTATGATACATTGAATCAAAAAAGTTTTAAAGGATCACGTGATGTTAGTACTTCTTTACGTAACTCATCCCTCTGCACAGTTCGTTTTGCTCGATTATCATCCATATCTTTTAAAAATTTAACAAATCCTCGTCATTATTAATTATTTCATCCGTCTTCCTTTTTTGGAGCTGTTATCGTATCTGCTGAATCTCTACTAACATCTGTATTAGCTGTTTCCTCGAAACTTGTCGAAATATCAGGATGTGGTGTAACATTTGTATCTCGTTCCGCATTTGTCATATATGGAAGCAAAAATTCCATGTGACTCATGTACTTCCAGGGTTTTATTTGTTTTTGTGACTGTCCACTTGTTGTCTTCTTGATTTTTTTTAATTTTTCACGGTGCGTGTCTCGCAAATTTTTCCATTTTAATTTTGCCTGTGTAACTGTAAATAAAACAAATAATTATAACACACCACATCAAAATTAATGTTATGTTATTAACTAATATTAGGTATTTGATATTTTTATTTATTTTCAGATATCTAATAACCGGAACTACATATACAGCATTGTCAAAAAGCTATAGAATAGGCCGTTCTACGCTCTCTGAAATAATACCAGTAGTATGTGAATCTTTATGGATCAAGTTGCAGCCAAAAGTAATGAAGCTCCCTACTGAACCCGAATGGAAAGTTATAGCAAAAGACTTTTATGATTTGTGGAATTTCAATAATTGCCTTGGTGCAATTGATGGCAAGCACGTAGTAATTTTTTCGCCCCGTAAATCGGGATCACAGTACTTTAACTACAAAAAAACATTTTCGATTGTACTGTTAGCAATTGCTGATGCTCATGGAAGATTTATTATGATCGATGTTGGATCAATGGGCAGATACAGTGACAGCGGAATATTCACAGATAGTAATTTCTACAATGTGTTGCAAAACAATGGATTGAGATTACCCGCAGATGAACCCCTATATGAAGGAGGTTTGCCTCAGCCTTATGTTTTTATTGGTGACTGTGCATTTCCGTTGATGACACATTTATTAAAACCATATCCTGATCATGAAAGGTTGGATAAAGACCAGTTAATATTTAATTATAGACTGAGCAGAGCACGCCGAATGGTAGAAAGTGCGTTTGGTATGTTGGTGCACAAATGGCGTATCTTTTTTTAGGCCATTAGATGTTAAAATAAGTACCGCCAAAAAAATTGTAAAGGCTGCGTGCGTTCTACATAACTATGTATTATGCAATGAAATCGTAAAGGCGCCTTCACAGTCAGTTTTTTCTGATAATATGTCAAGAATTTACTCCGAGGTATCTGAACAAAACTCAGCAGATTTTGAAGACGGCTTTTTTGTGAGAGAATATTTCATGGAATATTTTAATTCCATTGGAACAGTTTCGTGGCAAAATAACCGTGTGCAAAATGTATTAGATTCTGATAGGATAACACATAACTTACATTTGACTCTGCAAAATGAATATTGATTTAACTATAGGTATATGTTGTGTTAATTAGATGTTAAATAAAAAAACTTACCACTTTCTATGTTTGTTTTCTTTAAAATGTCTTTCCAAGCTGCGTCCTTCACGTCTAATTGTTTATATGAAATCAGTTTTGTGTCCCAAAGACACGGATATTGTCGAACACATTCAATAAAAAACTCATCCATTTTTATTGGAAAATTGGGAACACGTGTATCGCGTATGAGGCTGCAAGACTGACTATACGTTCGACTACCGCGAGCGAGTGATGCGAGTAATCGCCCGCCTCACTCGCACACTCGTTTATAGCCGAGCTACACAAATATCGGACCTACGCACTCGCTCCCCGCGTCTCGCTAACTCGTTTCTAGTTCTAGCTCTACTCGTTACTCGTTAATCGTTGCCGGTGAGACAAGTGCCTAAAGTCAGTATAGTATACTAATTTCGGATGAAATCAACTAAATTCTAGTGAAAATACTATCTTAATCGTACCAGCCGTTCCAGAGACTAGCTCATTAGCCGGCTTATACAAACTCTTAAGTTTTATGATAATAATGTACAGATTTTATGAAACTATTTTAGTTTAAACTTAACTAGTAACAAATAAAACGACTTGTAAATTATTTAACATACTTTATTCTTCATCTGATGACTCATCCTAGAGCAGGGCAAGGTAAACGATCTGGCCTAGACTGCGTTGGCAGAGAAGAATACCACCCATGATATTCTTCTGGAATTATGTTTTTGGAGCACAAACCCAGAAGATCCTTTTTTTGGCTTCGCTAATCGGCAGAGCTTTCACATAAAGTTGTTTCAATTGAATTGATTGAATTGGTGCACTATCGCGTGTTTTTCCTCTAGTATTAATTTTCTTTAAATTATCTCCTTGAACATCCATGTACAGTAGATCGTCAGACATGTCGTAGTTAAAATAGATCTTAGAAGTTTCTCCCTTAAGATACTGCATTCTCTTAATTTTCAGCCAATTCACTTTATTTCCAATTCATTCTTTCGAACGATTGAAAATTGTATAATTTGCAAGTTTTACTCCCTCTTTTCCCATTCACTTCGGACCAAGCAAAGCAATAAGCATCGTTTGGCAGTGCAGCTTCGTAGATGCACAGATTGTAAACGCACAGCTTTCTACAATAGTATAGCTGTCCCACTAATCCAGAGGGTAACTGTAATACAACCTGCAAGTCGAATGTAACACAGCAAAAGTCTTTGTTACTAGCTGCCCTTTCTTTGTCCTTCTCTTTTTCCGAAACACACATCTTCTTTCTGGCCAAATGTTCCTCATATTCGGTTTTCATTCTTGCTTTTTCATCATCATTATTACCTTTGATGTAGTTAGAGCATGTTAAACATTGATCCTTCTTCGGGACAAAAAAGCTGAAATTGTAGTCATTGCAAAATATTCTCATATCAGTTATTTCCGACACCGGGGTCATGTTCTCTTCAGTACAGTTTGTGATGTACAGCTGGTGCATTTTCGTGATAGATAACGATGCTTCTAGGTACAAACGCTTAGAAGATTTCCTTATGTAGTGGGGTTCCATGACAGGGAAAGATTCAATATGTTTTTTCACAAAATCTACATCAGCTTCATTGGTATTGTTGGGGGGTTCATGTTTACCTCTTTTGTCGTTATCTATGTAGAAACCCAAGTCATTCCGTTTTTGAACAGCGTCATTTACTACGCTTTGAGAAATTGCTAGTGTGTGACAAAAAACTTTTGACATACTTGTTTTTTCTCTCCCTTATAGAAGAAAAAACATTTTTTTGTAAATTTACGCTGTTTTTTGGCCCTTTCTTTAACTCTACCCCTTTAAGAAATGGGGCTACCGGTTTAAAATCAACAATAAGTACACTGAGTCAATCTTGGCCTTTGCGGACGACCTTGCAATACTTACACGTAATCCCAAACAGTGTCAAGAATTGTTGAACGAAGTCGATGAGTTCTGTACATGGACGGAGGGAATGAGGACAAAACCATCTAAATGTCATTGTCTTTGTCTGGGTAGAAGATATACCAAATATACGTCTTACGATCCGGGACTCTCCATAAGTGGCCAAGGAGTTGCCGCAATTGCAGAGGCAGTGCCTTTCAAATTTCTTGGTAGAAAGATAGATCACAAAGGACGTACACCATCATTAGAGGTGGTTGTTGAAAATTTCATGAACAACCTCAATAAGGTAGACCAGCAGCCTATCAGCAATATCAAAAAAGCATGGATATATGACAACTACCTCACATCACGTCTCACTTGGCCTTTCCTAGTATATGACATCGGTAAAACTCTCCTGGCAAAGCTAGATGCCAATGTCATAAAGATATTGAAGTCATGGTTCGGATTGGCACATCCGGCTGATCACTCTACTCTTTTTAGGGATCACAATAGTTTTGGGCTGAAACTAAAGAAACCGTCTGAACTTTACAAACACCTAAGAGTTATAAAAACGCATGTTTTGGGAAAGTCGCAAGACGAATTAATTACATCTCTCCCAAAAGACAAAACTGCTTCAGACCTGGAATCTAGACTTCAATTCCATAAACAATTTATGGCAGGTGCACAAGTAAATACTGCTGGGTTGGGTGCGAGAAAAAAAGGAAGACCGAGACATGGTAAAAACCTTTCTACAACAAGACGAAAATGACGGTTACAAAGTGCACGCTATGAATTTAGAAATGCAAAGTGAGTGGTTAACCATAGGTGAGTTCTGTATCCCATTAGCTCTAAAATGGCGCACCTTGATCTATGACTGGTCCCCTGCCTTATTAAAATTTTATCTAAATGCATTCCAAATGACCCTCCTGACCAGAGTAACTTGGTAAGGTGGACTGGTGGTGGCTTGGAAAGCCTCTGAAAATGTTGCTATACTTGTGGAGAGGCGATATGTACAAGGCACATATTGGTGGGATGCAAGGTGCTCCTTAATGGGGGTCATTACTCACGGCGTCATGACAGAGTACTTGAAATCATACGTGAAGCCATGAGCCTTTCAGTAGCTAGAGCCCAAAAGGGATTGACGACAAACAACAGACAAATTAACTTTGTAAAGAAAGGCTCAACTTCAAACTCCAGGAACAAGCCTTACTCAATCCTGGGTACAGCACCTGATTGGACTATTTTAATGGACACGTATGAAAAGCACTACAAAATCCCAGAGGATGTGGGTGTTTCGTCATCCAGACCGGACATTTTCCTTTTTCTAGAGCTACGAAACGCATAGTCCTTGTAGAACTTACCGTACCGTGGGAAACTAATATACCTAAAGACCACGCGATGAAACAAAATAAGTATTACGACCTCCTAAACGAATTAACAAAAAACGGCTATGTAGTTAGTTTATACGCTGTAGAAGTGGGAGCGAGAGGTATACCAGCAAAATCTCTCTATAACCTACTGAAAGACCTTGGCTTATCCAGAAGTGCAGTAAGTTCTATACTAGAACGTGTATCTAAAGCTGCACTAGTAGGCTCATATCAGATTTGGCTGGGCAGGGAGAGAAAAACGAGTGGTGAAGGTGAGTGTTGATGTACGTCAGAAAGGGGCCCCTTAAACCTACACCCGAGTCACAAGTCTCGGGAACTACTCGAGTTTTTCTCTCTCTGCCACACGATGGACCCGGCACCCGCACGGTGAATCCATGGAATGCTAAGAAGATCGTCTCTAGAACTCTTTTTGGAGCTTCAACTGTCACATTATTTAAAATGAAGTTTTTCTTCTCAACATAGTTTAAATTCCAGTAGTTACGACATAATTCCTCCCTATCTTTTGATGAAAAAATATTACATTTAAAGGAACATTTCTCACAGTCTCACATCTCCTTTGGTATTTTTGCACGTCTTTCTTTATTTCGTGTTGTGTAAGGTAAGCCGTCAATTCGTCTTCTCTTAGCTATATTTACCTTCCAATTTTCAGGTTCGGGATTCACCCAACGTTTTCTTTCTTTTTGTAGAATCAAATACTTTCTGCAATAAAATCTCAAAAACGAATTTTGCGATTTCACTTGATTGAGGGTCAGGTAATTTTTGTTGTACAATAACCCGATCATGTGCTGTAACTTCTTCATCAATATCATCAGTATTGTCTCCATAAAATACCAGAAAATCAGTTACTACATCAGTTTTATTTGCAGATTCTTCAAATAAATCTTCTGGTTGAATCAATGAGTGTGGATCTTTGTAAGTAGGGTCCTGTACAGAGTCATCGCTATCATCTAAAATGCGCTCCATTTCAGCAACTATTTTCTCTCTGGATTCACCTAAGATTGAAGAACAGTTTGAAGTCGGACTCATCCATCCTTGTTTAGAAGTACTAGGTTTTGGGTCCAAATCATCTAAAAATAAAAATATTCAATTACACACAGGCATATGAATACTAAACACATTTTTTTTAACTTCATAAATAATATAACCTCAAAAACGAAAAATAACAATCTAAAATAACTTACCTGCAAGCGCTGCTTCTGGTTTATATTTTATCAAAGACACTAATCGTTTCCCTCTGGATTCCATTTTAGTCTCAATACACACCATTCATCATATAAAACACTTGAAAACTGTATTTTATTACGTGCACGAGTACAACTTTCGCGGAAAAAAACCAAGTAGTAAACCAATTCAAAGCAAGCACACGCACAGCATACTCATAGACAAATGCAAAAAAAAGATAGTTAAAAAACGACTGTAGCGGCGACGTAATAAAAGTCAATTCACCTCGCACATCGCTAACTCACTGGCAGGTGCCTCTCTTTCTATCGCTGCAAAGCGCGCGCGTTTAGTACAATTAAAACCAAATAAATGCATTTATTAGGTTTTAGCTGTAGACGAAGTATAGAACGTGAAACAAAAATTACAAGTAAAAGAATTTAAATGCCCTTACATTACTTTAACTGTATAGATGTGACCGTAAATAGCTGCAAATGCGTTTATTACTTTTTATATGAAAAATATGTTAATGCTTTTTAATTAAACTTACCACGAGTAAAAACACATAAACATATTTATACTACTTTGTCTGTAGAAATTGATTGGATGCGTGCAATAAGAATATTTCGCCGTTCGGCTGCAAAAAACAATTATCTCGTGATTTTGTTAAAATGACTTACTCCATTTCTTAACTTTATGACTCGAAATGTCATAAACAGATAGTTATGATGGCTAATGGAATACTATAACCTATTAGTGTGTTTCATATTAATTCAGCGTTTAAAATATTAACTAAAAATCTTTGGCTAAACCAGGTGAAAAATATGACTTAATAATTAGAGAGCCTCAGTTAATTGGTTTTACCTGTTGACCTGAAAAATGGCATTTTCTAGTTGTTATACTTATTAAAATACTGGCCTTTGAATTCATAAAATTAATGAGATAATTGGTTTTGCTTGAAGATCGATATCAGATCTTCATAATTATAAACTATTATCGTTGGTTATTTAATAGAATAAAAAAGGTACTAAATATTTTTAGTTTTTTTTTATTATAAAAACGATGTACACACACGAACATACTGAAATACGACTAAGGTTCCCCATCAAGTTATAATGGGTCTAAACGCCGACTCTTCTAAAGAAGATCGAGTACAAAACCCATTAATAATGGGCTGTATCACTCGTCTGGAGATTCATCATCAGAAACATTGAGATCAGGAACTCGATCTTTTTTAGAAGAGTCAGCGTTTAGAGCTAAATACCAGCCGTGGTACTCTTCGGGTATTACTCTTTTGGTACAGAGGTTTACCAAATCTTTTTTCTTGGCGTCACTAATAGTTAGTGGGGCATGATACAACTGTACAAGATCTGGTAAACCACATTCCTGTGAAGAAGACGCTGCGGATACATCAACCGAAGAGTTTAACCTCTTCGATTGGTTTCTGGTTGAGTAGTTGTGATTTCCTGTTTGTGTCTGTTGCTCTGGTTGGTGCGTGGAAGGATCAATTATTAAGAAACTGTTACTCATATCGTAATTATAATAGATTTTGGTATCATTCTTTATATATTTCATTCTTTTTATTTTCAACCACTGAACTCTCCCTCCATCTACATTCTTGGTCGTGTTTTGCAATATTTTTTCTGCAAGGTGTTTTAGGTCATAAAAGTCATCGAATTTAAATTCTTTCACGTGGTAAGGCTGTTTAGTCACTTTTTTCGTACCTTTTTTAAATGCTGACTTAGACCTGGCACGTCTAAATACATTCTTCCATTCATTCATTGAATAAATAGATGTATGTTTTTGAGCAGACTCAATGCTGCTATGCATTGAGTCTGCTTCCATATACGAATGCCCAGATTCAAGGAATTTTTGGTGAATTATTTGAAGGTTGTCAATTTTCTGGACAGCCCATAGCAGCACTGCTGCTACATATTTATTTCTATTTTGTCCCCCACAAGTATCTGAAAATAAACTTACTTCCGTAATATGTGAGGGGACGCATTTGGACAAGTAATGTAATAATATGCTGCCGATTTCTGAGCTGCCTTTTTTCCCATTAATCTCGGACCATGTAAAGCAGTATGCTTCGTTAGGTATGGCACTTTCATAAACGGTCAAGTTGTATATTGTCAATTTTCTGGTATAGTAGAGCAATCCTACATCTCCGCTGGGGATCTGCAAGATTGCTTGCAAGTCAAATGAAGCAGACAAAAATGACTCATCTGCTTCAGCTCTAGTTTTGTCATCACTTTTTTCTTTGTTACATGCGTGTTTCCTGTTTATGTGCCGTTCATAGTCTTCTTTCAAATCTGCAGAGTGGTCACGAGCGTATCTGGTGCGTATCAAACATTGATCTTTTTTTGGCAAGAAGAATCCTAGATTGAAGTCGTTGCAAAAAATGCGTCTGTACGTGGTTTCTGATACAGGCTCACTTCCTTTTTCTTTGCATTGCTCAGCATACAGGTTAAACATTTTACCTATTGATAGTTTACTGTCTAAATATCTACGTTTGGAGTCTTTTCTAATGTAGTGACTTTCCATCGTCGGAAAAGATTCAATATGTTTTTTGACTTCTTCTACTTTGGCCTGTGGTGTTTTGTTTATTGGTGTATGTTGACCACGAGGGTCCTTATCCACAGAGCATTGACCTGTTGAATCTCGTAATTTGACAGCATTTGCAAGAACAGATTGAGAGATGCTCAAGGTTTTACAAAAAAAGCTTTGACACACTTTTACTTTATCATTCAATTTAAACGAGCAATGAGTTGTGTAAGCTCTTTTAGTGGTCCTTTTCCTATCAAGTAGAGCAGTTTTTGTTTTATTTATCTCGATGTTCGCTAGTATAAAGTTTCGTTGTCCAGCAAAATGTAAGCTCCAGTATTTTCGGCATAAAACCAGCCTATGCTTCTCAGTAAACACTTTAGTGCATTGAAAGTGACACTTGGAGCAATCAATTGGTTTCGGTAATTTTTGAGTTTGAACCTTTTTGTTTGTTTCATAAGGTAAACCATCAGCCCTTTTTTTTTAACTACATTTCTTTTCCATGTTTCAGGAGCTGCTGTACGTTTTCGTTTCAAAGGCTTGATTCTTCTCCATACTGTATCAAATATTTCCATAACAATTATGGTCACATTTGTAGAAGCTTCATTAAGGTCAACCAAATGATCAGGTTCAATTTTGGAGGAACTCGTTTCTGCACAGCCCAACTCAAGATCAGCAATGATATTGGCGTCTGGAATATTGTCAGTTATTTCAAATATAACCTTTTTGTCAACTAGATCAATTAAGTTCTCGTTAAATAGTTGTTGCAGCAAAGAAGGTGACAGAGACTCTTCTATGTTGTTATGTGTTGCATCTTTTAATTCCTGATCGGGTTCTATTGACTTCATTCCATAAAGTAGCGACACTTTCTCGACCAATTCATTCAATAACTCCTTTGCATCAAATTCTATTATAAATTCCATGCGGAAGTCTCTGGCATCGGGTATAGTATGATCTTGCGACAAGGGTGCTAGTAAATCTTCCAAAGTAATTAAATCTTGCAAGTAGGCTAGTTTCGTATTTTCAGTCTTTGTATTTTGGTCTGTAACAAATAATACATTGTATAAATTACATTCAATGTTTGATTATTATGTTGTCCTTCTACGCAACTACGCAACGCTTACTATGTTATAACAATTGTTACTACTAATTATACAACTATACACCTATATTACTTTAAATTTGTTGCTGCCTAAGAAAACGAAAAGTCAATAAACACTCGCAAAAGTGTAATTAGTTCCTAACTTCCTACTAGAATAAATAAGAGACTCACTTGGAACCGAACATGGTGCATATTGTTGTTGATCATTCTCAGATTTTGATTGTGATATAAAGTGGTCATAAGCTTGTGTAAGAAGATTATCTGAGCAATCGTCGTCATCGTCAAATCCTGTCTTGGATGCTGTAACATAAACAAATCACGGTATTGGGTTTCATATGACATAACGAAACTATAAGGATTTGTAACTACGGAGCCCTAAAAAGGGACAAACTTACCAGGGCCCTTACTCTGTATCTCCTAAAATCATTTCTTGCTGAAAACGCGTTACCCCTGAACATGCTATTACTAGTAGTTCTACGAACAGTAGGCCTCGCGAGCTGTAATGTTGGTGAGTTCACGTTTACACGCAATCTCATTTTGGTTATATCTCGACAACCTGTTGACCAATTTCTTTAATTTTTACTACAGCTTATAAAAGTTGTATACTTTATCGATTCGTCAAATTTCAAAAATCGCCCAGTAAACAGTGGTACAGCAAACTTCCCCCTTTTTTGCGGAGACCATCCCCCCTATCAAAAATGCCCGACGACTAAAAATACACGGAACCTGTATACCGAGTTTCGTTAAGATTGGTTCAAAGATACAGTTGAAATGCTACTCTAAGTAAACATGGTTAAGGTTCATAATAGCAAGTTTAGGCAAAATGCGTTTTCGGCAAGAAATGGTTTTGAGAGATACAGAGTAAGGATCCAGGACCTAACAACAATGTATAAAACTCATGAAAAGTATAACCAGCACCCCTGTAGTGCCTTTGATTCCCGTGGAAAAGAATAAATAAAAGAATATACGACCAATTGCAAATAATACAATATAATTTAAGTTATGTAGTACCAAAAATGACGTTATAATTTAGCCGTATTATCTTCTAAATTTAAATTTTGTAAGTTAGAGATAGGTACACAGTTTTATTCACTACCTGTAATAGAGGGGCAGGAAGAACTATATAAATTACGTTACACAAAGTATTATAAACCAAGAAATCACTAACTTCACATGAGAATCATAACCTAAAAAATGTGACTCAAAACCATAACATTTTTGTTGTACTTACCATCTGTATTCTCTAACGTGATGTTAAATAACTGCTTTTCATCATCATCAGTCATCTTATGCTTTGAATAGTTGACAAATTGTAGAAATCACAAACTATAAGCAATTAATAGACATGTATTGCGAGCGTCCTTTAGTGTAACACGTCCGCGTGCGTTTGCTGCCACGCGCAAATGATGTTACCGCGTGATAATTGGTTTTGCTAGGAGCTATATCGATGATACGGCGGTTTAAAATTGTCAAGTAAAATATAGTTTCCGAACGTATGATTTTTTTTAAACCAGGTAAGTACTATAGATTCAATAAAATCACTTATATTATTTTAACTTATTTTGGCTGGTACTCAAATATTGTTGTAAAAATTTATCTAATTTTACCATTTTTTTACCAAACGGTTTAAAAATAGCGGGTAAACTAATGTTGGCTGAAAAAATCTCTTAAATAAACATAACCCTTTTAAGCCCACGAAGATTTCCTAGTGATATATATTTAAATATACATAATATATTTTAAGTGGAGTGGAACGGTTTAATTAAGTCATTTACTCGGTTTTCGCACAGGCTATCTCGGCATTTAAGCGTTTCTTTAAATAATTGGTTTTACATGCAGGTAGAGAATGAAAAATTTAGTCGATGTATATATTTAACTTATTTTTGACCAAACCATCAGATAATTGGTTTTTGCAGCCGGACGACGATTTATGCTGTATTACTAGTACAATTTTATTTTTAATAGAGTATTTATGATTTATTCAAACTGGCTATCTCTGCTACGGTAGTGCGTTTCGTTTATTCGGTTTTACCCGCCGATAGAGCGGGAAAAAATAAGTAAGTATAACTGCATTTTTAACTCAAATCAGCCAAAAAGTGCATTTATTCGGTTTTACTAGTAAGCCGACGATATCGCCACTTTTTTTTTTGCTCCATCTCCGCTTTCATCCTTAACGCCTTCCATTTGTCTTTGCAAACGCTATCTGACGGAAAACACATTAAAATACAGGCTCCCCCAAGTAGCGGGTCATTATATTTCAACTACAAAAAGTATTTTTCAATAGTGCTGTTGGCATTAGTAGATGCAAATTATAAATTCGTAATAATTCATGTAGGAGAAATGGGGAAAAATAGTGATGGAGGAATATTTTCCCGATCAATTTTAGCAAGAAAACTAGAAACCAATACTTTAAACATACCAGCCCCTCTACCGCCTAACTAAAGCGGCTATGGCTTTGCTATTGTTGTCTCTATCTATTCAAGCGAAAAGAAAAGAAAGGGCGCCATCAAAGCTAAGACAGTTTTCGTTAGGCGGTAGACCCCCAGGGCCTAAAACTATGCCAGGAACAAATTGTGAATTACCACATGTAATAGTCGGAGATGAAGCTTTTCCATTAAAATCTTATTTGATGAGACCATATCCCGGGGCACAAGTACGTAATGAAGAAAAGACAGTTTAGAACAACAGGCATAGCCGGGCACGAAGAGTTTCCGAAAATGCATTTGGAATATTGAGTCAAAAATTTAGAATTTACTACCGAACTATTAACCTAAGCCCAGAAAACGTCGACAATGTGATTTTAGCCACATGTTGTTTACACAATTTTCTTAGAGATGATCCAGCTAATTTCACTAATGAATCACAATCCACCGGGCAATTACAATTGTTGGACCTTCCACGGGTTGGCGGTAATTTCACGACCAGCGCTTTCGAAGTGAGAGATAATTTTAAAAGTTACTTTAATTCCGACGTGGGATCGGTATCTTGGCAAAGAGATATGATTCGACGAGGATGTCGGCTACAAAGGCAAGAATAAATGTATTGCAGTAAAACACGCGAGGGACATTTGTGAAACTTTAGATATTAAACATAATTATTAAAACAAAAAGTGTTTACTTACCATTTACACACATTATTGTACTTATTTCGTTCCATATATTGATTTTTCCCACATGATTAATGTAATTTTCGTTTTCTAAATCATATAATTCAGGATATTTACTAACAAGAGATATTAATTTTTCGTCGTCCATTTTGTGGTATCGCGTCGTTCGCTCGCGCGCGGTACGTGGGTGAACTGACTGGTCGCACCGCGCCTCCGCCGCCGCGAGCTATACCGCACTAGCAGCAGCGGAGCGGCGCGGCGCGGTTCGTTGCGGCAAAATATTCTCCAGGAGGCAACTACGCCGAGCCGCTCCGCTGCAGTGCTACTGTAGTGCGTCTTATTTCTTAGGAAACAGTGGAAAGAATGTTTTTCTGGCGGCGCCGCTCCGCCGCCGCGTCGCGCCTCTCCGCCGTTGCGCCGCTCTAGTGCGTTTTCACCTTTACATACAAAATCATTATTACACGTACTTGCCGCAAGTACGTGTAACGTACGCAAGTAACTTGCGGTACGATGCGGAATCCATCCCCGTTCTCAGGGTCACGGAGGTTATAACTTGTCGATTTTAAAATTTCCTGCGAGCGCGTGTCACCGGAGTCACAGAATAAATATTAGTATGTCGGGAGCCCTTAGACGGGGCCTCTAGGGTCGAGCGTAACCATGGCAACGGTCGTTTTCAAACGGTTGCATACATCGCTTGCTGTAGGTACACAAACACAACAGAATATAATTATGCGCAGAATCGTTAGCAGTTTGTATGGAGTTAAACTCGCATGCAAAGGATGCGGAAAGAAATTAATTAATCCTGGCGAATCTAATTGGGATAATCGGATGCTTCGATCGGATTATTGCATTGTCATCGACTTATGACAGGTGTGCAAAGTTTGAATTAAAACTGATCATACAAAGTAGGACAAAATCGAGCTCAAAGGGGTCGGTTACATACATACATACAGGTGAAGCTAATAAAAGTGTGTTAAAAACGGAACCCTATTACTAAGCCTCTGCTGACTGTCTGTGTGAAAATTTTCGGCGTCTACATGTTACCGTTATTAATATTGAGCAAAAAATGACCTTTATTGTATACCCCTCCCCCTTAAATATTTACAATATTTTTATTTAATTATTTATTTTTAAAGGTAATGTATAATTCATTATTCTGTGAACATTTTAAGAGTCTACCTGTTACCGTTATAAATTTTGAGTTAAAAAATAAGAAAAACACGTTTATTGGATGAGGACCCCCTCTATATCTATATTTCTATTTTTTGTTATAGCGGCAACAGAAATACATTGTTTTTGTGAAAATTTCCGCTTTCTAGCCTACGGAACCCTAAAAATAATTGATTAACACCCAACACTGATTCCTGGTGATACTAACAAATTAATAGGTAAATATTAATACTTAGGTAAAAGTATCCACTTACTTCATTTGGCTGTGAGTGTTCAAATGTTTCTTCAAATTTGACGTGTTCCCACTCGTTTTAAGCACTTTAAAACATATTTACAAGCTGCAGTAGTTATATCAATATTTCTGAAACTTAGCCAGACATCACTGCTCCCACCAGGAGGCGGCATTTTGGTTTCAAGACTTTCAAGACAATCCCAATCAATAAACAAATTATAATAAATTTAATGTCTTCCGAGCTAACCTGCTGGCTAAATTAATAATTATTAATATTACCAGATTATTAATTTAGTTTGTAACTAAATTGTCTAAAGTTTATTCAAATTCACATATAATAATATGCACGTACATACACGTTATTATAGCTACGTTAAAACAGTAAATAATTGATGTATAAGAATAATATAAGACATCATTTAATAAATCATCCCATTTTAAAATAAATACCAAGATCCAATTGAAGTACTGAACTGGCCACACCACTGTAGATTCGGGGATTTCCAAAAAAATCGAATATCAATAATAGTGAAGTGTCTGACACTTCGGAGTGGGTAATATCGAGTATTTAAGATATCACATCGAAACTATATATCAATATTCGATATCGGATTCTGAAACTATATATTTTTAAAACTATATATTCGTGTATTCGTCTGTATTTTGTAACGCTCAACCTATAAAACGATGTTATCTTAAACTACATACCGAATCATAACTTGATATCAGCTCTGTCTGGATTTGGAACGCAGGCACATTGGGTAAACATAAATGTTTGGTGGTTACTTTCAAATAAAGATTACTTAGTTATTTTAAAATAGTTTTGCATAGATAAACATTGTATCATCGAACCGGAACTATAAATTCAAGAACAACAGTGGTATATTTAAAAATATGCCGTAATACACAAGAAAGTATTGAAATTAAGTAACTTATACATATACGTTTAAGGTTTGAAATCCAACAAATAACCAACTATTGTTATTTCACTCATCCATCATCCTTTCAATCGCGCGCGCGCGTCTGCCGTTCGTAGCCCGTATTGCTAGATACGGTTTAATATCGGTATAAGATACCGATCCGAGCGTATCGCTACTATTCGGTAATATCGGGTTTCAAAAATATATAGTTTTTACTAGCATCGATATTGGATATCACGATATTGATCTAATATACGATTCAGTAATATACGATTTGTATCGGCCACTCCTATGAAGTGACAGGCATCAAGTACATCAGAAAGTATCGATACCCAGTAAAGTATCGGAACAAAGTATCGAGTAGGTATCGCAACGCAAGTATCGATACTACTCAAGTATCGATACTTTTTACGGATCCCTAGTCGGGCCGCAGCGCTCAGAACGACCGGAGCGGTCTAGACATGTGTCGTTACGGTTTTTCCAGATAACGCAACGTAAACGTTATGGATTTTGAAATAAACGTTATCATAACTATTTATTTTTTATAACTAGTTATTTTCGTAGTACGTAATAACAGTACGTTATAAATAGCTTCGCTACGGTTTATAGCTAGCGTGTGGCTTAGTTGGTACTTGGTAGTAAATCTATCTATGCCTACAAAGTCGTAGGTAGTGGATTCGATTCCCATCCAGTGTAAACATTTGTGTGACGAATACAAGTAACATGTGTGATGAACATCGATTGCAAAGCATCTGAATAAAAAAACTGTCCATTATATTTAGGGAATATGTTTATTCTTTATTGTGTTTTAGAATTATGTAAGTTAGAAACAAAATAATAAATAAATATTGGTGGACAATTCACACACAATACCATCGGGCCCGAAACTAAGCAAATTAGAATTACCAGTATATTTCGAGCACACTCTGTAAAAAAATTAGTAGGACAAGTGTTTTCCTTTTAGTCTGTTCTATTACTGGTACAGACATCGACAGGGATACAGTATATGAGTTGGCCCAGTTTGGAAAATAGTTTTTATAAAACTGTGGAAGCAGTGTCACCTTGTGAAAAATTGTAGACCTTGATAAAAATTGGCACTTTGAAAAATAATTGATGTTTAATTTTCCTTAAACATCGACGTGTCGATGTTATGCGAACTCAACACATCGATGTTGTCTTAGTAAATATCGAAGTTTTTTACCATCGATGAATATCGTCCATCCCTACTATAAATAACAATAAATCAATATTTGTGAAGATATCACACAACAACACCATATATCTCCAAATTAAACAAATTCTGTACTATGGTAACCAAATAGCTGATATACTGCTTATATTTTTTTAGATACATACTTACCATACACAGAAAACGCCCAGGCAGATAACAAATATTTGTATTCATCACACAAATATTTGCACTGGGTGCGGATTGAACCCACGACCCCATAGCGTCGCAGGCAGACTTACAAGCAACTAAGCTAACAGGCCAGCCAAATGTATGATATTATAAGTAATAAATCAGCTGATACTATTAAGTATGTATTCAAAATTATAGAAGCACTATATCAGCTATCTAGATCCCAAAGCACAAGATTTGCTTCGTTTTTGGCTGGATGGCGTGTGACAAATGTCTACCAATATTTGTTATATAAAGGTCAGTGGTAGTATCACGAGTAGTTTTCTGTACTTATTTTTTATAATATTATGTAATTGAGTAATTTATTTAAGTATAGATTAGTGAATAAAACAAAAAGAATAGATTAAATTATTGTAATATTAAAATCATTGCACAACTATTAAAATCATTAATGTACATACATTGTTTACATATTTCCGTGAATAAACATGAGTTGAGCCACTTTTCTGTGATCAAGTCTAGTGCGGCGATCTGATGTTAGCAGTCCTGCTTTACTAAATATGCGCTCACAAGGAACTGAAGTGGCCACAATGTTGCCATACATCGGAATATACGGCTCACATGGGGATATTTTTGGTGGTGATTCCGCCACCACATCAGAGGATAATTCCAACTCCCATCAGGTTGATGTACTGCCAACATGTCATCTTCCAGATACAAATCAACCTCTTGAATGGCTTTTGATAAAGCTGTACCGGTCTTTTGAGGTTTATTTGCAGTAATTATCTCTATGAGAATGCTCTACGGAGAAACGCCTTTTTGTGATGTGATAGCAGTCGAAGGTGTTGGAGTAGGTGCCTGTGATGGGTTCTCTTTTGCAATCATGCTCTGAACCATGTCAACGATACGTTTCTTAGTTTTGGCTGCTTCAGCTTTGTCTTCGAATCCAGAGGTTTTATATCGTGGATCCACAAATGTGCACAATGCAAAAGTGCCGCTTTTTTCGACATTGCCAAGCCTGTCTATGAGACTTTGTTTAAGAGGATGTGCAACTGCGACTGCTGGACTTTCTAGATTTTCGTCTGAAAGTGGTTGGACATCTTGTAATAACAATGACGGAACCACCTGTAACATATTTTCCCCCACTCATTGCAGACGTTACCTCGTCGAAGGGCTTTAATATAACAGCAAGCTGTTCCAATAAACCCCATTCTTCATTACTGATTATGGGTAAATCTTTGCCTATAACAGCAGCTGTCGATTTTATTGCAGCTTGTAGCTGCACAAACCGGCTCTCTTGCTTTAGCCTAAGTGGTATGGCTGTATCATTTTCATTTTTTTGGTATTTCAGTAGCTTTTCAGTTGCTGCAGTACTTTTTTTTTTTAAATCTGACCACTTACTTTACTTTTTCTAATGTTTCTTTCACTACACACAATTCTTTTTGGACTATTAAATTGAGTGTGTGACCGTAGCAGCCGTATTGTTTCCACCCTAGGTCTTGCAATGCCTTCTGTACATCAGCGGCATTGTCGCTTATAACAAAATTTATTTTTTGATTTATTTGCCATTGTTTCGTAATGGCGTCCATAAATTCTAAAATATTAGCACTCGTGTGCCGCTCTGGAAAATGCCCACAGCCTAACAAGACTGTGCTTCAAAATTATTTGTTATGTAGTGTCCAGTGATGGCGATGTAGCTTTCATTAGCTTTAGAAGTCCATAGATCTACGGTCAAACAAATATTATCGACGGGGTTTGACAACCGCTGTTTAACTTCTTCTTTCGTTTTTTTATACAGTCTTGGAATTAAAACGGACGATATTTGTTTCCGAGATGGCAACTCATATCCCGGAATCCACCTTGCAAATTTTTTGAAAGCTTCTTCTTCCACCAAACTAAACGGTTGGAAACTTTTTGTAAAGAGCCCTAGAAGATCGTTGTCGATTTTTGTTTTCTGATCTCTTGAATTTTTTTTTGGAATGTAGCAATCTAGCATACTTTGTTTCCTTTTTAAAGAAGACTGTTCTGAACTAGTAGATGGTACGGCGTTCTCTACATTTAAAGGTAAAGTTGATTGTGACGGAAACGGCAATGGATTTGCGCTCTCAGTTGGGCGAGAAGTTTGCACATTGGTCACAATCATATAAGTATAAATATGCTTATTTTTAAATGGTTTGTTAAGTTACCGGTCGTAGACTTGTAACTAAATAGTTCACCACATATTAGCACTTTGCTTTTTTATTTTCAAGGTCTATTTACTCAAAATGTTCCCACAAAACACGGGACATGTTTAATTTGAAATAATTGTATGAAAAGCTATTTAGCTTACACTAGACAACTAAACTATTTAGCTTACAATAGACACTAATATTTACAAACTTAGACATGTATACAACAAGAAAAAACACTAAAACAAAAAATAATTATTGTTCTCAGCTTATGTACGATCGCGAGATACAATCGAACTAAAAGCTATTTTTTTTTAATTAAAATATTATTAAAGCGACATCTGGTAACTGCACCTAACATCACGTGGTTGCGTTCGCTCGAATTGAAGAAGTGAATTAGTGTTGTGACTAATATATTCGTAATAGGTACACGGGTGAAATTTCATATTAGGTATTATGAAGTAATGAACGTCATAATTTATTATATTATTCAGTATTAGTCAAATAATAGGATAAATAAGAGATTTCGTTGACAGTCCTAAATCTGTCATAGCATTAAGGCAAATATAATCGCTTCACATCTTAAATTAATGAAATGATATTTAAATTATAAGCTATGATTCAAACGCGCACCTTATTCTATTATTAATACATGGTACATAGTATTTCAGTAAAGGTTGAATATTGTGTATCCAGGAATATAAACGGTGACTATTATCCAGTATGTATATTATAATGTTATTTGTTGTAGCACTAAGCTAAAATTAGAATCATTTTTCAACAAAAGTTATACTGATGCTTTTTTCCTTTCCACTACATATTACACATTTCCTTAGCCCAAACCGTTATGACGATAACTAAAAATCACTACTGATTGCATTGTACGCAAAGTGCCATACACTTTGTTGTCTGAAGTAGCACGCAATGGTTGTTACAAAATTTTAAAATCGCATAACTCTAAATAAAGTGTTTACTGAAGGACGTCAGATGCTAGCGTATATCTTTTTCACACGTATACCTCTACGTATATATGTATCTCACTCGCTCTAACCGGTACGGATACGATACAGTTATGGCAATAACTAACAATCGGTACCGATTGCGTTGTACGCAAAGAGTTATACATTTCGTTGCGCGATAAAGCAAGCAATGGTTGTTATGTAGTTTTAAAAGTGTATACCGCTACTTCAAATATAAGCAGTTATGAGATTTTCACATAACGTATTTTCGGTATAGAGTCTTATAAATAGTTATACAACACTTTATGCTATACAACGACCATAGCTAGAGCGGTCGGCCGGCAGCCGCATCGCAGTGGGCATAACAACTACTTTATCGTACAAATGTTTGATTGCAGTTAGCCGGACGGTTGACCGCCTTCCGGTAAACCGCATAGTGCGTTGGTACCCTAACTTTTTTTTTACTTTCGTTTTATTTGTTGGACAGATATTGGTAAAACCACTAACTACCTACGTGCAAATATGACGGCCAAATCGGCTGGATGTATTCGTTAACCACTTACCTTCTTTAAAAACAAAATATATTGAGAGCTTACAATTACTTATAAAGAAGGAATATGACAGGGTTGTCATTATCTACTTACAAAGTAAAGGGCGATTGTCCGTTGTTGGGACTACCACTGTGATTAAAACTATTCTCAGCGAATTTATCTTCTATGTGACATTGGAGTTGTGAGGCTAAACCACAATAATAGCCACTAATCAAGAGTAGAAGTGGAAGTAGTATTCTCAGCAATTTATTAAAGTATGCTGATACATTATTGAATAGATAATGATATTAAACTTCACTATTATTAGATTTAGGTATTTTATAAATATTATATAGGTATCTAGCGAGGGTATTGCATTAACAGAAAAATGTATTCGCCTGTATATGACACAGGCTCACATGGTTTTCACAGTACCTAGTATTGATTGTATGTTTTAAGCCATGTACTTTTAGTCATTCAGAGTTATTTAAACCGCCCCGTATCAGAAGGTCTATCAAGGAACATGACGTAGTTTGCAGAACGTCGGAATATTAAAACGTCTATATGGTGGCAATGTCTTAACCCTTTATAAGGCAGAGGAAACTAAAGGTGATAAAAATGAATACCAAACAAAAACTGAAAAATAATACTTATATGATGAAAATAATTTTTTTTTGGAAAATCAATGGGAAATTTTTGGAAAATGTGGTGGCAATATAGTTGCCACGGCCCGTCAATAAAACGCCATTTTCAATAATACTCTCTTTATTTTATAAAAAAGAGAAGCAAAGTAAATGCAGATCCATCTGGTAGTTCTCCGTTTTGGTATATTTTATATTTAGATCTGCTGACTATGAAATATATCAAAACAAGGAACCACACAAAGTGGCACTTTACATGTAGAGCATTGTATTTTCGATCTCTTGTTCCGTGTTTTTGTGCTACACACACGACAACGTCGCCATGAGTCCAATTGCTCATGTCGATGTTTGCCCACGTTTGCCAAGCGTATCTCATCTGTCACACCCACCATTTTTTGTCGATTGGTGGAAAGTTTTGGGCGTTTCATGGAATATTGTGGCTGGCTCTCCAGGCTTCTCTTTCTCGACGAATAATTGTTGATGAGACCACGGGCCAGACACAACCTAAAATGCAGTTGTGAAAGTGGATTGTGTACCCTTTTGTTTTTTAGAGTAGAGTAAAAATGAATTTGTGATGGCCAAGTCTACACAAAAATAGAAAATTCGGAGCCACCACCTCTTGCTTCTCCTCCCAACTTCGTAAGTGCTCCGCAGCTGATCAAATCGGTCTACTCCGCCCATGCGCTCTGTATACTGTAGTATGGTTAGTGGACATTGAATAGCCTTTTTAGAACCATCTTTCTGAGTTCGGTCACAGAATGTTTTGTTTATTTTTGGATGAAAGGCAGTGGTGAGAAGTGTAACAAGTTTTGTGTCTTGCCACATTACAAATGCAACATTATTTTTGGTGCGCCATCTAAAATCGCCTCTTACCAAAGATATTTTTTGATTTCTTGGAAAATTCTTTTTTTTCTGATTTTTCAATAGGAGTGGTAGGTCTGATCTATTGCTGACTGTAGATGTGGCGTATATACCATTATTGAATAGATATTGCAAGATTTCATAGGATGCGAAAAAGTTATCGAAAGTCACATGTCCACGGAACCCTTCATCTACTAGCTTCTGTGTAAGAGATTTGACAACATTGGCTCCTAATCCAAATTCTGTTGATTGGTCATCTCGTTTCCCTGTGTAAACATCGAACTCAAAAACATAGCCAGTTTCGCTGTCTGCTCTAGTCCACACTTTATACCCTCTTTTTACGGGTTTTAGTGGCATGTATTGTTTTAGTGACGATCTACCTTTGAATTGTATCATTGACTCATCTATAGATTGGGATGTTGTGGTTTTCGCAGCACTTTGACAAGCTTTATTGAGCATCTCAAGAAGCGGGCGAACTTTGTACAATTTATCATAACCAGGTGTTCCTCTCGGCGGCGCCTTCGAATTGTCGTTCAAATGTATGTTTTCTAATACCTTCTTGAATCGTTTACATGTCATAACTGATGCTATCTCAGTCACACGAAAAAATGGATCACTTGACCAATATAAATCTATAGTTGGCAGTGGGTGGAGTCCCATCAAAATAATAATGCCTAGAAAAGCCTTTATTTCAGCATCATCAACATGTGTCCAACCACGGCTACGTTTTTGCTCAGCGTAAATATTAGTTTGTTGTACAATGAGATCTATTAGGTTGTGGTCAAAAATATGCGTAAAATAAGCAACAGGTCTGGTTCTACTAGGCATAAATTGTTTGCTTTCTAAGTGTACGCTGTCAAAGTATTCTATATCGGGATTCTGTGGGTAAAGAACCTTCTTCTATTCATCTTCTTCAGTATCTGACTCATCTGTATCAGACAATATAGCTGTAGTTGGTACTGAAGATGTTGGTGTTGGAGTTACGACACTGGGACGACAAAGGAGAGAAACTGCTGGAGAGGAAGATTCGCTGACACGAAGGCGGCGCCTATCCAAATGAAGACCGGATGTTGATGGTTGAACTTCAGCAGAGCTTGTTGAAGGCTCTTCAGTAATTATACTATTTGATGAAGATGAGTCTACAAGCTCCTGACGCGGCGCCTCCTCAACTCCGGAACAAGAAAGGACAGTATCCATATCAAAATCATTCAATATATTTCTGATATCTATGTCGGTAAAATTCTCTGGTTCAGGTTCACATTCATCGTCAGAAACCTCAGGATCGTCCGGAAGACCAAATAAACGCTCTAATTCATCCTCAATTGCTTCATCGTTCAAAAATCGCGGCATTTTTATCTACAAAAGAAAAAACAAGAACTCGAAAACCAAGCCAAGCACCACACACCATAAGGCAGTGGCAATTATATTGCCACCTAAAGAAATTGCATTTTTATTACAAGCAGTCAACCCAAACTTGAAAAATACAGACTTATGTTATCGTTGTTGTCCCAATGCGTTGAAATAATAAATAAAACTTACCGTAACAGAAGCACAATTTCGATATGGAACTAGCTTTGTAAAAATCTCTGAGAAACCGCCAACTTTCTAACTTACATCAACTTCAAATGACAGTTATGACGTTTGACAATGTAAAAAACAAGTTTGACACTGAAATATATTTCACAGTATTCCATACAGATAAAATAAATCGAATAAAATTCAAAATGTCACCAAATAATCGACTAAATACATGGTGGCAACATAGTTGCCACTACCTTAAAAAGGGTTAAACGGCAAAACGACTTACTAGTAAAACGTCAAAAATGTAAAATTGTCAACGATATAAAACGTTAGGTGTATACCTAACGTTTTATATTAGAATATAAACGTTATAAACGTTATCAAGAACAAAAACAGAAAATAATATTTATTAACAAAATTAATCTCCGAAAATAATCAGTTTTATATGAGAGATTCGCTGTAAAAATACGTATGGTGTTATCTTCTGGTTATTTAGTTTATCAGTTTCTCTCTTGTATTTTTTATCAAAAATAATATCATTTTTTACGTCTTTGCCATCAAATAAAGCGCGTGTAATTTTAAGGTCCTGCCATTTTGCTTCTTTTCGCAATGCGTGAATAAATAAAGGTAATGCCCTTTTTCGACCTACTCTGGCATGGAACCTTCTGTTCCGTCCTTTCAAAGCATTATTAGTACGATGTCTTTGCCCAAAACAACTAATATCATCCGGTCTCATATCTTTAATCCATTGTTTTTGAAAGTAATTGATAAATTGCGAAACATTATCATTCTCCATGCGTTCGGCATTATCATGGATTTGGGACCATACTTCACTAATGTGCGGCTGGCAACAACGGTAAATAAGCTAACATCTTTGTTATTGTCCTTCCACTATTGAAATCAGAAACTTTTAATTTTCATGACTTTCGCCATACGGCGTTATTGAAGTGATAATAGCAACTACTAAATTCTCCGTCGGGAAATGTTAAACGGAATGCGTTAATCTGTACAGCCTCATAGTCACACTTAAAATATTTTATGTCAAGTTCAAAATGATGTTTGACGAGAGCAAAAAAGTCTCTCATAAGTCGATTGTTTTTTATCGGGTAACAACGCATACAAAATGGGTACCACATTGGTTGTTTCCGAGCAACTCTCTATGTCAACGTGCATTGAATACAGCTGGGAAAACGGTATAGCCACTTTAAAAGTTCCATCTCCGAAAAAGAATGCAGCCTTATTCGGCAGTTTTTTCATAAAGCCTTGGCAGAGTTTAGTGGAAAACAGAAATATTTTGTTGTTCTCTGTGCCATCAACACGAACTAGAAAATCTTTGGCCAGCAATACGGGAATCTCAACTTCATTGACACATGAAAACTCTGCCTTTTGTACTTTCAAGAAATTTCTCCGTGTTCTATATAAGGTATCTTTTTTTGATTCGAAACTCGGTATGAAGCTTTGATTTGAATCACGAAATTTTTTTCAAGAATTTTTGGAATTGGTGTAAATATCTCGCACGCTTCCTTTTTACATATATCCATTACACGGTCATTTTCATTTTTATCTGGGTTTGTTTTACACGAATGTCCTATACCATTTCAGTTTTATTAGCATGTAATGTAACCGACACACTACACTCATCCCGTTTAGCACATCTCCACAGGGTTGTTCCGCTTTTATTATTAACATTGTGGTTGTATCGGTATCCATCGTGCAAAAGTACTAATTTTCCTTTTTTGACTTGTTATGAAAATAAATGGATTATCAATTTCTTCCATTCTTAGGCAAAACACAAGCGACCCGTAGAAGAAATCTCCAATAAGTAATTAATATGTTTACGTAGTTGTCATGAATATATATTATGTCGTAAAAGGTCGATACCGCCGTATCTACGTCCGTCGCCGAGAACACCTGACTCCACTCGGCATCAGCAATGGCAGCATACAAGGATGGAAAATCAGCTTTCCGAAAGTTCCATTCACGCGGTAGCGTGCAGTCACCGTCGGGGAGCGGCAACAGAATTTGAAATGCCAAATTTGAAATTTGTTTGAGGGATAAATCTAAAATTGCTGTTGGCAACAGGGTTTGAATCCTTGAGGTTGCATTAGTGGCTTCGTTAGTACCTGTAAAGACTGAAGGCCTGTCGTTTGGGGTTGTGTGCTTCTATTAATTTTATTTTTTGCATCATATTGAAATTTGAAGTTGACTTCTTCAGTCACTATGCTAAGCGCGTTTTCTAGTGTAGAGCAGTCCTTTAACCGTACTATTCTGATTATGTCCTCAGGTAAGTTATATAAGAAGACATTTAATGCAGTGTTGTTGTAGACGATCATTTTAGCTGCTTTTATGCCTTCGTCGCTTAACCGGACTACTTTAGCAAAAAGTGAGCTCCTGATGTTTTGGATCCGATGGCAAAACTGAATGTATGTTTCACTGTTTTTAATTTTAAGGGACTCTAATTCAATGGCAATGCATTCCTCTGAACGAGGGTCTCCAAAATGTTGAGTAAGTATCTCTTTTAACTCTTCATAAGAGCAGACATTAGGGTAGTCGCTAAGTAGAATGGCCGCTTTACCACAAAGTCTACTGGAGATAGTGTGGAAGAGGTACAAGTTTTGAGCGTGGCTGCCTGCAATTCGGCTACAATTTATAACATACTCGCATTTGTTCAAAAATAGATTTAGGAGGTTTTCATCTCCGTCATATCTGGGGATGATATCAACGAACTCCTTAGGGATGGTTTTAATTTCCATTTTGAAACTATATTACTATTTCTAACACTGTTTCACACAAGTTAAATCTAATTTAATTATATGATGCTTAAATGTATATAGTGCCAATGTCTGTGCACTATATTAAGGTTTAAAGTCGCCGATTGATGTGCGACTGTTTAATCTAAAAATCACCAATTTGCGTGCGATTGTTTAAAACTAGAAATTGCCTATATTAGTGCAATTGTGTAACCTAGGGAATTGCCGATGAATGTGCAATTATCTAACCTAATCCAGACAATTACACCTATCCTATTTGCATATTTTCGTGCAAATCAAAATCAGATAAGCGTAATATTTGAATCTGGTTAAAAAGGGTGGAAAAGACACGGGAAATGAAACCAGGAAGTGAAAAGGTTTACTCACAGTATGCCCGCTCCCATGTCCTCCTGGTGATTCAGCGCCAAGGTCCTCGGTGTGCGCGCCTCCGCCGGGAGTCTTATTTGTAAGGTTCGGGTTTCCACCGCCGCGTATAGTCGGGTTTAGCACGAGCGACTCGACCGCGATGTCGAAGTTTGGAAATCACGGAAGAAAACTCGCGAAAACTTGGTGAAAATCCGGCACGGCTGCGCCAGACATGAACGGGGGCCACGCAAAGGTCTTTTTAAAAACAATTTTTAAAAGATTATAAATGAGTTTAATAGCTCAAGATCTTACACTAGGACGATTAGACAAAGAATGACTTAAACCTAAAGCTTATTCTAAAAGGAAGGCTGGGAGCCAGACGCTAATTCAGCAGTCTACGCTGCGTCCGGCCCCTAAGGGTGGCCGTCTTCGGTGAATTCTTAGCTTTGTGCTGACGGCACAACCATGGTGTTTGGCGGTAGGGCTGTGCTCCCAACATAACTATGTACATGCCGTAAAATAGTAAATACCGTCGGAGTAAAATTAAAAAAATAGTTAAATACCTTCAATAATCTAATGACATTAAATTACAAACTATAATAACCTACCGTACATTTATAGTCTCAAGCATTAAATTTTATATGTATAATGTATATTTTCTATACTAATATCATAAAGCTGAAAAAGTTTTTTTCGAACAAGTTAATCTCACGAACTACTGGACCGATTTCAAAAATGATTTCACCATTGTACATGGACGCGATGTTTTTAGACCAAATATTATGTATCAAGGGCGAAGCAGGGGCGGATCGCTAGTTTAATTATAAACTGGCAGTATTTATAATTTTAAGATGACGTAAACGCAACTTGGAAAACGTACATAAGTCCGGTTCCAGAACAGAAGAACAAGGGGCACCGTTTCATGGTGGATATTCCAAAGACAAACGAAGAGATTTGACTCTACGTTTGTGATAAGAACGTCTAGGCTGTGGAATGAGTTGCCTAAATGGGGTTTTCCCGATAGTTATAATCTTGGTGTCTTCAAATGGAGAGTGAATCGGTTTCTTCTAGGTAAACACTCCATCGTAGACTGTATCGTCGCTTAACATCAGGCGAGACGGCGGTCAAGTGTAAACCTATAAAAGTAAAAAAAAAAGAAGTTTTTCAATACTTACGCGAAAGTGCAGACGCGCACCCCATCAAGCTGAAAAAGTTCGCGAAAGCATTTCTAACGCGCCTTAATCAAAATAGTTTGATTCCTACTGCAATTAAACACATACTTGCACTATACAGCTTCCAGTCCATCATTGTCAAATTGGCTTTAAGGTTATAGAGATTAGTCAACATCGCCTTACTTCCACCACCTCATAAAACGACCAAATTTTTTACTGATACACTTGAAAAAACGAAAGAAGATGTAACTAAATACCGGGTAACAAGAACCCTAGTACTGTTGACAAAATAACAAAAAATGTCGTATGCATTTTCGAAATAGTTAACAATATGTATCTGAGGAAAATTCGCGGTTCGCGGTTCGGTGAAGTTCGCGGAAAGTCTTAACAGGTGCGCGTTAAACGTATATTACAGGTTGACGATTCCTGTCTGACTGAGGGATGGTCCATTTTTTTTTTTCTAACTGATCTATGACTGCTGGCCCGGAGGCCCCTACTGCCTATCTGACTATTGAGTTAGCGCCGGAGGCGCAGGACCCAAAATAACCTAACCTGACATTCCTAACATACTTACGAAGTCTAACCTGAAAGAAAAATCGAACTAAGGAGAGAAAGCTATCTACCTAGCTATCTAACTCATACATACATACCGAAAACATAAGCACTCTAGCTGAGCGCTATCGGACCTAGTGCGCCCGTGAACCGCATGTCGCGGAGGGCAGTGACGCGGGTACGGTGATTATCTCACTCACGGAGGGCGCCTAGATGGCACGGCCGGCACGGCACCGGGAGAGAATTCACCGGGGAGGAATTCAAGGTTCGGCACTTAGTGCCTATTGACAGAGATACTGCCTTCACCCACCGGGTCGTGACGGGAACCGAACCCGGTACTACTACGCGAGTTACTATGTCTACTGACTTATTATTGGGGAAAAATGCAAAGAGAGACTTTGCCGGCTGGCTTAGTTTTGTTTTAGAACGACTATGTCGGCTGACTGATTTTTATAAGGGAATTAGCTAAATGTCATCTGACTGATTATTAATACTAATAATTCAGAGATTGTCTTCGGACTGATTATTAAGGAGAGACGAATTAAAGGCGGGTGAGGCTTTATGAAAGTTCTAATGTCAGCTGACTTATTATTAACAATGACTAAAATCCGCTGATGGATTAGGGAGACCCGGTAACCTCGCCGGTGAGGTGATCGGGGTGCCATTGGTATCCGGCGCCTATACCACAAGTGGCTTCTCTAGACCGCCGTGAGCCGAGGGACCGGCCCGTGCCCGCCACCACCTCGGCGGCGGCGGTAACGTTCCGGTAACCCGGGACCTCGCGGCGGTCACTATCGAGCCAGCGTAGCGCACTACGGCCTAGCGGGGAGAGAGGGAGCGGACAGGGCTAAAGAGCGGAGTTTAGCGAAAAACTCGCTATGGTCACTTACTGCTTGCAGTAAGTCACCTGCTCTTATTTTCGACATGACGAGGTTAACCTCGTCAAAGTCGATAAGGAGGGGAGATGTTCATGAGGAAACGTAGTTCCTCATGACGGGACGAAGGCGCGCTGGCGGGAGCCTGCGGCCTCGGGTCGCGACGAGCGGGACGCTCGGTCGACGGCGCCTGCGCTGCGGCGGCCACAGGGGCCGGGGCAGGGGCAGGCGCGACAAGGGAAGCGGGGGCGGGGCCGCCGCGCGGAAGGCACGGGAACGACCACGGAGTGAACGCGGGCGGTTGCGCGGGAACGAAGCGTTCGCGCGCTTTTTGCGGGACGGGCGCGGGGCGCCGGGGTTGGGACCTGAGGGGTCCGGGCGCGGCTCTGGGAGCCTTAGGACACCCGCGATAATTCGCGGTGTGTCCCGTGGTTCCGCAGAGAACGCAAGAGGGCGGGGAGGGATCGTCCCGCTTGCGCTTGCACTCGGAGGTACTGTGACCTCCGGCACATTTCACGCAGCGGGCCGGGGCGGCGCAGTAGCGGGACGCATGTCCGTACTCCTGGCACCGGTGACATTGGGAGGGGTAGCCCCGCTTATGCGGGGCTTCGACGGTCAGGCCCGAAAGGCCCATGACCGTCTTGATGTTGAAGACCTGCTTGCCCGCCAATGTCTTATCCAAGACGACGAGCACGAGGTTCAACGGCACTTTAGTACGCCCGCAGGACATGCGGGATACCGTGCGGACTGGGAGGCCCTGGGTCTCGAGATCGGTGCGTACGAGGCCGACACCGAACTCCTTCGGAATTCCACGTATTACTACGCGGAGGACTTTCTCATCCTCGAGAGGATGAGTGTGGATGGGGACGTGGTCCTCCAACAACTGACGCGTGACCTTGCGGTACGCATCAGGCGTCGTGAGGTTCACCTGGATACCCAGGCGATGACCACGAGAGAGCGGAAGCCCGCATCGACCTCCTGCAGGAGAGGGCGAACCTTCTCCCAGCAGGAGACGTCCCGAAGGATGAACTCTGGGGGCGGGCGGACCGGACGAGGGGGAGGGGGGGGGGGGAAGGAGGGCGAAGCCTCCGGGATCGGGCGCGAGCGCTTCCGCTTCTTGCCGACGAGCGTGAACCCTTTCGTCAGAGTCGGAGACATCGGATGCGGCCGTGTCCATATCGGACACGGCCACGGAGGGACCGGCGGGAGCCGGGGAGCGACTCCTCACGGAGGCCTCGCTGTCGGCGGATCGCACGCGATCCGCACGAGCAGCGCGGTCCCTAGAGGACTCGCGGACAGGTGCGGCGGAAGGCGTAGCACCAGGGCGGTAAGCCTTGGTCTTAGACTTCGACTTCTTCTTCTTCTTGGAAGGAGAAGTCATCGAAGTCGGACGGGCGGCGACAGGAGTCGCCGTTTGAGACCAGGGGACGGACCGGGAGTCGAGCGGGCGGCGGCTTGAGCAGCCTCCATCTGGAGCCCGAGGGTGCGCCATGAAGTGGCGGGGGCGGGGGCGGGGGCAGGGGCGGGGGCGAACGAAAGGCGGCCATCCTCAAAAGCTCCGAAGATTTTTCGGAATACGGCCACCGTTTCGGGAGGGCAGGCGCCGGGGTTGGACCCGGCGTTCGAAATGATGCGCTGGGCCTCTGCCTTCGCCGCCGGGATATTCCCGTCGACGTACAGGCGCTTGACCCGCGCGAGGAGAGCCCGATGGTCCTCCATGCTGCGCTACGCAGCACGGAGGCTTACGGGCGGGAGAGAATTGAGGTGAAGCCTCTTAACGGCACGCGGACCGACTAATGACAGAAAGGGAAATACTTACGTACAACGAGAGGCGTTGTACGTAAGCGAAACGGAGGTGGCGGCCGGGGAGAAAGGCCGCCTAGCTCTGAGAAGAGCTGTTTGTACGATTTACCCGAGCCCTGAAAAGGGCTCGTCGACACGTGTGCGTGCGACCGGACCCCCTACGGAGGGAGCCCGCTGGCACACGTGCACGTACTTGAAGCGGCGACTCGCAGCTCGTTGCTCGGTGCCCGATGCCGCACGACGACACGCAGCTATGTGCCCGAAGACGCGTAGCCGCGTCGACACGCAGCTATGAGGCACGAAGTCACGGAGCTCTGCGAACTCGGACGAAGACAGCGCCTGAGCGAGAAGGCGCGTGTGTGAGCGAGAGGTCGATCGGACGGAGCGATACGTGTGCCCCGCACGAACGCCCGCAGCGGAATAGGAGGGATGGTCCATGCCAGGGTTGCCATTAAAAAAAACATGACTGCCGTGTTTTGGATATCAAATTGCCGTGTTTTGAGGCAAAATTTAAGAAATTGCCGTGTCTCGTATATATTTTTTTTTATCGCGTGTGGGTCCGCGTTTGACCACCAACACGCCTGATGGTAAGCGATGGTGTAGTCGAAGATGACGCACGTTTACCTAGAAAGTACCTATTCACTCTGACCTTGAAAAGTTCTAGATTATATCTCTCAGGGAACAAGGAGGCCGGCAACTTATTCAAACCGTTTAGTACGGATTTTGGGAATATCCACAGTGTATGTGTGGTAGTGAGCCGACTTACGACTTGTCCTGTTATGGAAAGGGGAAGGCAATATTAGGTTGTGTAACTCCGCTGCACACTCTCCAAATTGTATCCTGTAAAACACTGTCAAACTAGCCACTTTACGACGATGTTCTGGGCTTAGCAGTTTTTTAGCTACTAAGTCTCTAATTCTCTATCACCGATTAGCCGAACAGCGCGCCGTTCAACCGAGTCAAGAGCTGGTACTATGCCGACCCATCCCATAGGCGGCAGCAGTTTTCATAAACTATGTACTTTGTAGCTCTACTGTCCCTAATGAAGGTTAAAGAAACAAAAATAAATACAAATAGCTGTTTATTCATTAGAACCATTATAATATAAATATCTTATGTCACTTAAATTTATTTCTTCTTCTTCCTCGTTCTTTAGTTTGTATTTTGAACTGTCTTTCATGTAATTTAGCATTGCTTTAGTTGGCTTAAAATGTGTGCAATTTCCTTTAGACTTAATGTATTGTTTGGCGAGCAATGTATTGTTTATAGTGGAAGTGATCATTTTGTTACGAGATTTCGTTGTTTAAAGTATGTTGCTCTGATTGCCGTGTTTTATGATACGGCAATGAAAGTTCTGCCGTGTACCGTGTTTTTTTGCCAAGCAGCCCCAATTGCCGTATTAACACGGCAATTGCCGTAGCAATGGCATCGCTGGTACATGCTCTCTGGGTTTTATATACCATCTCTCGTTCCGGACCCCGCACAACGCGATCGCCTACTGGCTGCGAGTTAAGGTGGGCATGGGGGTGCGAACATCCTATTGTTTATACCTCTCTCGTTTTCCCCCTTCTGAAGCTTCGAGAAAATCTGTTGACAGCCACCTGTTTCAATTTATTATAACCACCTGTTGGCAACTACTTGCTAAAATTGTCTCATTTCATGTACGTTTCTCCGAGCCCCTTTTTACATAGTTAAAACAGATATCTAATAATTCTGTCACTGTAATACTCGAGTATATTCTTTTGTGTTGCCTGTAAATTTTGTTACGTATGTAGACAATGTATTTACTATTTGATGTATATTTTTTTTCAAAATAACTTTTCAATTTACCGTATCGCATTTCGTAAGCAATTCATTATCGAATAACACAATAAATTGATGTAATAAATGAACAATTAATACGTGTACACACACACGTTTGGATAGGCCTATATTTAGCTACTCGTATAAAATAAGTTTTGTAGTATGTAGTATCTAGTAAGTATGTATATACTTACTAGACTTTGGTGTATACTATCTAGGTTTTTTTTAGTGTGCAGTGACGGGACACGCGGGATATGTGCCTCAAAGTAAGCCGGAAATGTCAGCTATTGGAATACATATTTATGTAAAATCGAAATCATTATCCTAGCACTGCATTGTGCCCAGTCACCCAGAGATAACAGATAATTTATCTCTATCACCAATCATTTCATTGGAAACATTTTTAAAACTGAAACACATTAGAATAACTGGCAAAGGTGTGGTACTTTCCTAGATGATCTCTGGAAAAAGTCATAACACATACGAAAGACAAATATCAATATTTGAATAGATCCAGCGAACAAACTAGCCAATCACAAACCCAAAAAAATAATTAAAACTGTTTTAACCCCCGACCAAAAAAAGGGGTGTTATAAGTTTGACGTCGATGTCTGTCTGTCTCAGCTCTAACGGATGGGCAGATTTCGATGCGGTTTTTTTTATTTGAAGGTGAATATCCGTGCGGATGTTCTTAGCTATGTTTGGTTAATGTCGATTCAAGATGGCCGCCTCCACAAAATGACGGACAAAATATTTCTTCACAACCTACCTCAATATGGGTATCAAATGAAAGGGCTTGACTAGCAAAATACTATAAAACGATCGGTAAGGTCCACCCTCCCCATATTCTTATTATACTCGCGAACAACTTGCGGTCGCATTACAGTCACATATCTTTTTGTTGACTTACACCAGCGCGAACAAAAATCAGATATTTCTTCGGCTTCCAAGGTTGACATAAAAATAAAGGGTTTATTGTCAAACCATTTAGTTACAGCTAGTTTTTTGTCTGGCCTTACTAACACGTGACAGCTCCCTCTGCCTTCTTCTTTCAAAGAGCGGTCGTCTTTTAGCTGACACCCACGTGGAATACGGGCTTTCATCAAAGTTCCCGAACATAATATTTCCCTTGAAGAAAGTCCATCAGCTAATTTTTGAGAGCTAAAATAACGATCGAAATATAGTACGTGACCTGGAACAAGCTGATCCGCAAGAGAAAATAGCTTTTTTCAGCTAGACCAAAGCTTGTGTTATCATACTCTGGATATGTTGTAGTACCTTGATATATGTGAAAGTCGCACACTACTCCGTTTGGTGTTGCCAAAACAAATGCTTTTAATCCAAAAGGATTTGGTTTTCCTGGACGGTATTGCTTTATCCCGCAAGATCCTGTGAATGGGATAATCATTTCATCTATACTTATTTTGTTGTTGACAACCTTTCTGAACCCGATTTATTAGAGGTCGGACTTTGTACAATTTATCTTTGGCTTTCTCTTCTGGGGTAAAAAAAAACTAATTTTAAAGAATTTCGAAGCTGCTGGTATCGATTACGGGACATTTGATCAGAAGAATCGGGTAGTTGATGCTTGAAATTCAATATAAAAAAAAACAACAAAAAAGAATTCAAACAAAATTCACAATCCTGACGAAAAGTTGACGTGTATATGATTTCAAACAAGTTAACTAACACTAGTCGTAAAAAAAAACTTCGCCGTTTTACGCAAGTCACTGGAACCCTAAAATTTCAAAACTCAAATTCACGTCACGATCACGTCCCAACACGATGTCGCTTGTCAAATGATGATAGCTGACCTCCGAGTTAAGGTGAACCGAATGATCTGTATGCCATCGATATAAACCAATGGATGTGCCTTGAAGTTTGGGAGGGCACATCTCTCTGCAATTCCAGACTTACATAGAAAATTATAACACGTCGACTATGTAACAGCGAAAATTGCAACTCGGCGTGATTCTAAATGCCCCTATAAATTAATAACACTTCAAGGAGGTGTTACACGTATGCATAAAAAAAAATCATTTGAAAGCACAAAATATTGAGAATCTATAAGTGTTCCATAGATCAAGATTCTTGTCTAGCAAGCAAATTATGCATGCCTATACTAGACTTCATCTTATGAGCTTCATCATGTCAGAAGCTTACTCCGTACTCCTTATCCAGGATTGCTTTACAGGCCCTAGCAGCTGTGAGCCAGATGTTATGGTACTCATAGGACCTGTTTGTTATGTCAAGTTCAATGACACATGCTTTCCGGTCAGTTTCTGTGAACAGTGGGGAGTTCAAGGCATTGAGCAAGTACACTTTTGATTGGGAAGCCCTTGAAGCTTTTTCTGTTCGCGTCCAGAGTTCATTCTTTTGATTGATAACCTCGGACAAGAGCATATTGGGATAAAAGAAAGCGTTCAGTATCAACTGCGTGTTTTCATTTTCCCGCGGCAGCAGACATGCTAGTCCTGAGGATCTTGCCATGGCAGGGAATGGCGAAATACCAGTTACTGATTGCAATTGGTCGAGTGTCACAGCCCCTGGGATTGATGGTATGTCTTTATAAATGGCGGCGGTCACTTCAGGGAAACAAATAATAATACGCCATAAAGTAGTATTATTAGTCTTCCCTGCTGCTTTGTCCTTGAGATTAGCTTTTACAGAGATGGCCTTTAGTTTGGCAATCGCCTCACTCGATGAGGTGGACTCTATTATGCGCGTAATATTGCTGCCTCTCAATATCCCACAAATGCAACAAATGAGAATGTCCCCAAGTTCAAGGGCTCTCTGCAATTTGGTCCGATGTTCAACTACATCGAAACCAGTGTAGCCAAAAGCCTCAATGACCCACGACTCTCTCGACCTGATGGTGGCCAGAACAGCCTTGACTTTATCGTAAATTTGTACAGGATTCTCATTTTGTTTGAAATCCAAGCCTTCAAACAAAATTCTTCATTCCAGTGAATGGACGAACCTTCTTTTAAAGGCGAGGCCATCTTAGTATCTTATTGATAGTGTGAGGACAATTTCTGAAAGATGTATTCTTGTGAAATTGACAGCTACTATATTTAATAGCCTGCCTCCTTTTCTACCCTTTCACTCTTGTTAAGGAGTTTAGCAGGGTGACGCTAGTATTGTCGGGAACTACACAGACAACTAGATACCCACCTACACCAACAGGTTCTGTTTTACCAGAAGGGATTGTCCAACTAATCTTCTCCAATACTCTGATGACTCTGAGTTTCCTAACAGGTAAACCACAACTAATCCAATCTGTTAGGAGCTTTCTCTGATATTGTTTATCATATGTGGATATTCTGTCAAGATAATGATGTCAATTTGAATGTCAAAACTACTTAAGAAAACAAGGAATTTGTCAAAGTTTTGCTGTATACTGCGAATGTTTACTTACAATATTATTGTCAGATAATTGTGATTGTATTGGAGTAAGTTTGAGCACGCTGAAGAATCGCTTGCGAACCTGCATGGAATATTCCCGGTACTATCCAGGTAATCTACGATGCTGTTTTGGTTTTTATCCATAATCAAAAGATTACAAAGTAGTCAGGCCAGTTGCAATAATGTTCTTGTTCAAAGTTAGTAACATATACAACATTTGTTTTATACAGGTGTTTGTCTGACCAAGAAACTCTACCATGATAAAAAGCAATATATATAGTCATCGAGTAGTAATTCATATCATATCATCGAGTAGTAATTTGATTGGCAGTATGCACTTATTGAGCATGTGGTCATATAATGATGTTTACAGTTTATAATTAATGGGTAATCTACTTTAAGTATGCATATGCGAACCCGAGCTTGTACACTATGTACATCCTGTTCCCAATGTTCGTGAGAATATGGTAAATATGTAAGAAATGAACACGACGTTTTGGTTACGTCGTAATTTTTGGTATACAATGGGTAAGAAAGAGATATTGGGTACTTATGTGCATGATAATTAAAACTGAGTATAAAAATCATGTGCTGACTTATGAATTTACGCAGTATGCTATGGTATAATGTTGACATTGTAATATCTACAGAACAAATAGAATATAAATCACTAGCGGCCCGCCCCGGCTTCGCCCGTGGTACATATATATAACTTACAGCGTTCAAGGATTACGAACATATGAAAGAACGGTGAACGATTTTTTTTAAATCGGTCCAGTAGTTCCCGAGATTAGCGTGTTCAAACTATATATATATGCTATAGGCTACTTTTGATCCCCAAATTATCGTGATGTTTACTGGGTCAGAAGTGACACCTGTAGACATTTGGCGGGACCAGCGGCGGGGAGTTTTCGACCAGAGAGGAAAAAGATTAAATTACTAAAATGGCTATTAAAAAATAGGGGTTGATCGTAGAAGAGTGAAAATTGAGGATTGTATGTATTTTTGTATGTTGTATCATAAAAAAATAGAAATTAAAATTTTTGTCTAAAAAATAAAAAAATATATTTAGGGGTGGACTACCCCTAGCATTTAGGGGGATGAAAAATAGATGTTGGCCGATTCTCATAGATACCGGATAAGCACAAAAAATTTCATCAAAATCAGTCAAGCCGTTTCGGAGGAGTATGGCAACGAAAACTGTGACACGAGAATTTTATATATTAGATTACGCTTCGGTAAGAGTTATGTGAGCAACTCATGTAAATATATAAGTAGGTAATTTTGTGAATAGTATGTGCGTATACGTAGTGTGTGTGTTTGAAATGAAGAAAATATAATATATTGTTGGATAATCTTTGTGTGTATTTAGTATATAATTGTGAATATTTGGAATGTGTATATGTGGTTATGTTTTGGTTTAATGTGTAATTGATATATATTTGTAAGGATGTATAATATGTATATGTGGATGTGTTATGTATGATATAAAATTTGTGTTTGGATATATTATGTATTACATACAATTTATACAAGTAGACAAAATAGATTCCCAATGTACGAGACTATTGTTGAACACAATATGTAGAGGTTACAGATTATAATAAACTTTACAGCAGCCTTCATCGCGATGTGGTAAGATCTATAATGAGTTAAAAGTAATTTGTTCCTTAATTTCTCGATATCATCGTCATCACCGATCTTGTATGCTGCTCACCCTCTTCTTTCCTTAGGTAAATTTTACCGTAAGAAATCCAACAGAAACGGTAGTTATTCTCAGAGGCAAATTTACGGACGAGATAATAAAGACGTCTGTCTTTGATGGTCAAGTTTTCCGAGATAAAAACACGATGACTTGGTCTCGATATTTTCATGTTAGAAGTATTTAGCGATGAATCAGTATGTGCTTTATTATACTATTTGAACGACATGATAAAACTGTCCCTTTTAAAAACTGTAGTAAAATCCGCTATTATAGGTTTCAGTGTAGCTTTTGTATTGGCGCGATATATATCTTTTATTTCAAAATTTTCTAGAGTTATGTTTAAGACTTCAGCTGTATTTTGACAATGTCTTTTAATTCATTTTTAGTTTCTTTAGGTCGTTGAGGCACGTTTCTAATTTCAATGCTAGTGCTTTTAGTTTGTCTATTTTGAAATTCCAACTGAGCTTCAAGAAACTTTATGCGACTAGTCAAATCTTAATTAGTTTGTTCCACTGTATGTACCCTCGTTAAAACCTCATCGTATTTGATTGACATGAATTCAATCGCAGCTTTTATCTCGTTGTTAGATTGTAAAAGCGTGGAATATTTTTCATCTTGATTTTCTCTTAACTGTTTGAACATTTCCAAAACTTCATTTTTACTAATATCCTTGGGATCCACGCGTTTGCGCTTAGTGTTTGTTTTACGTAGTTTTGTATATGATATACTCGAGCCAGACTCATAATCTTGCACCTCAGAATTAGAGTGAGAGATATCCTGGGGCTCATTTGACCGTATAGCTTGTTGAATTGGTGTTCTAAAACAACTGGTGATTCTACCGTTTTAGGCGGAGTACGCTTCAGAGGCATATTTGCGCTTTTAGGGAGCAAAAACACTAGTTGTATATTTTCTCTAAATAATACACAAGGCGTTTTGTCAGCTGCTGTGTTCGTCACTGGTCTCAATGTATCCGGAGCGCAGCAACAGCCAAGCGGTTAGTTCGGTTGTAGACAACTGTTACAGAATACGCATTGGTACACAAAAACAAACAGTATGAATAGGCCTTACGTATGTGCGTCGGATCAACAGGTGAAAGTCTTCGAAGGCCACGCCTTACACACGTAAACTTGTGGTAGGAGTAGGCTCGTTGTTGTCGTCTTGCTCAGGCGCAGGATATTTGCTATTCACACTTCTTGTAGATTTCTGTTTTCCTAATTTTTACGCGAAAATAATTCCGAAAAATATATGTTAAATTTTAAGAGTAAAGTTATACAGTACTTCTGACTACACGTCTACTCAGTGCTGAGGTCCGGAGGGAAGAGAACAAAAACCAAGTTTTGAGTGGAGTCTCAAGATTTAGCTATAACTTTGAGTTATTTGCTGGCGACCAAAGCAACAAAGTTCCTGATGGCGCACCTGACCTTGGAATCAGTGTTGTAACTTTTTTAATGCAGTCGGTACTAAGGCACAAAAATCACAAAATCTTTTTCGACAATTGGTACAATAGTCCTAAATTTCTGGTATATCTTACTCAAATGCCTTCGGGCACCGTAAGATTAAAATGCTCAAATGCCACCTGAAAAATAGTTTTAAATGATTTTGACTCTTTATGTTCCAATAGCTGCGTGTTACTGTGCTGTCATGTGGCAGGCATGTTGCTTACCATCATTCACAAGTCGTGCTCGTCTAGTCACACTTTATTTTAAAAAAAAATACTCCTAAATAATAAAAAATAATAACTCCGCAGTACCTACGTGTCTGAACTGTTACACAATATTGTAAATAAATGTGTATAATCTATATCTATATATCTTTTTGTTATTGAAATTTTAAAATTTGTTTTACTCTGAAAGATGGATTATTCCTTTAAAAGGTTAACCAAATTGAAAATCACAAACATAAGAATCAAAAACTTAATTAAAAAATAATTGCCAGTTATTTTACCACCAAGCAGTAATGTGAAACATTACTGTGTTCTGGCTTTAAGCCAATATTTCCAGAGAAATTCCAGCGCTCTGAGATACAATATCTTAGATCTCTGGGTGATGAGCGCAGTGCAGTGCTAGGTAATTACTTATTTAGACTCTTTGTGTGCCAGTAGCTCAGTGTTACTGTGCTGATATGTAGCAGGCATGTTGCTTACCATCAGGCACAAGTCCTGCTAGTCTCGTACACATAGTCTCACATATTAATGGAACATGTAGACACGAGTCGACACGAGAAGAAACTATAGGTTTATGGTAACTGTTTTAAAAGATAATACCACAGTTCTTTTTCTTTTCTGTTAGGTATAATCCGAGAGAAATTCAAATGTATTTTTACAGTAAACATAACCTTTCTTTTGGTTTCACTTTAATTTGGAATTAAAAAACACCGACAGCAGACGTTTTTTAGAAGCATTGACAATTCTAATTAGAAATTATTCATCAACACACTTTCAGTATCAAAAACTAAAGTTTTTCAATGTTCACTGCGACGTGGGCATTTGTCTTGTAGGTTATTTTTATAGCAGTATTAATTAAATAAATTCAAAAAAATTACTCTCTCATTAACTTTCACATTATTTTCATTGTTAACAAACGCACTTTGTTTATTCATAATTCACAGGTAAGTTTCACTTATTTACTCATGGACGCATTGAAATAGTTACGTCCATATTCTATTTACTGAAAAGTTGGAAACAGTGTTCCCAACATCTAAAAGTAATTCATTATCCCTAAACGACACATTGACTTGAAAATGCCCTTATTTGTTTTTAGTAAAATATAAAATTAACACTTTTATTGAAAAAATATTTAACATAAGGAAATCACAACAATTAGGCAGAACTAGTCGGTTCTGTTCCTATTTTTTTTTATTTGAAGTTGGTAATTTTGTAATACAGTATTATTCGAAACTATAATTTATTCATAAAAAAGGCAATTAATTAATCATACTCGTTTAAACCAATTCTAAAAAAATGTATAATACATTATATAATCATTATGTATATGCTATGATAATAGTCGTTAAAAAGTTATTTTCCCGTTCTCTACGTACTCCAATCCGCTACGTATCACGGGAAATCCGTTAAGTTGGCAACACTGCTAAGAGCATTTAGTCTGTAAAGCTGATACAAATAAGATTCAAAGTCGAATGACCGAGTGGGGAGGACGGCGTTACGGTCTTCCATCCCTCTTTCTTATGAACATAAGAAAGAGATGCACGATCATTAAAATTCGGTCCCCAGGCCCGCGATAACAGCTATGCAATAGCTAAAAAAGGAGGGATTGAAAATGATTGAAAATACTGCTACGGTGGATGGAGTTCTAATTGAACTCCATCCACCGTAGCAGTCTTATGGTGACTGACTGATGGTTTGACAACAAACCTATGAATACGCTTTCATCATTTGTTGGTAGCAAAACTACCACAAAAAAAACAAAGATATTGCCGCAAAAAACACCAATACAAAGAAATAGACTGTCCACAAGTTGTTGAAATTTTCATCGTCATATGGGAGGCGTGGACTTACTTGACTCAATGTTGGGCTATTACAGGATTCACTTGAGGTCAAAAAAAGTGGTACAAAAGATTTTTTATGATAGATTTATGCGTGGTAAATGCGTGGATATTGTAGCGTAGAGTAAACGAAAGCTCATATTTATCTCTGTTCGTCTTCAAACAAGCCATCTCAGAACACTTGCGCAAAGCAGGAAAAGCAACTACAAACCAGCTACCTACTGGATTTGCAAGAGAAAAAAACATCTGTTCAAACATTATGATAACTTGACTAACATCATCACTAAAAGTCTGCAAACTGCTTGTAGTGGTAACCCTCTATGTAAAATTCATAATTTGTTTTCGGAACTCAAAGAGTACTGAAAAAAAAAGAAAGAAACTGCAAAAAACACAAAATAAGACTAGAGCAATGAAAAACGAAATTTCTGCATTATGATAACAAATACATAAAAAGGGTTTATGCAAGCCACAGGTATAATGTTATAAAAAAGCATCTAAACCAAACAGGTAGTACAAAGAAAGCTTTTAAAAAGTTGAGAACGAATAAAGCATTAATCGACGGACTGACACGGTATTGCAGATATAACAACAAATACTAAAAATTAAATGAAATAAATATTTAAAGGGGGCTCATGTACAACAAACTTGATTTTTAACCGTTTCTTGCTCGATACTAATAACGGTGACAGGTAGAGGCTTTAACTATTTACAGAATATTTAGTTTTATGATCTCTTTGAATAAAATTACTTATAATAAAACAAAATAAATAATAATTAAGGGGACTCTCGTGAAATACGTTAGCTGCAGACGGAGGACTCAAAAAAAAAAACAAATGTTCTTATAGATATTTTAATTAATTAATTTAAATAACAATTAAAAGTTATTACTGGACTATAGTTAAATTATAATAAGTGAGCCTAGCTGAAGTGAAGCGAGAACTAACTATCTAAACTAGGAGACGTCCGTAGGTCACCTCGGACGGGCGTCACGAAGAGCTGACGCTGCAACTCGTGGCTCGGTGCAAACCCGTGTAAATGTGGGTCAGCGATGCAGCAGTTTCAGTGGTTGAGCAATATGTAATTCCTCCACCCGCAGAACAGGAACTATTTTCCAACGTTCAGTGAAAATGTTGCTGGAAAACTCTTATGCTCAACCTCTTCGTACTTGAGTTGATTGGTGGTTTGCTTTCCCCCTTCTTGATCGTTTGATGATTCGTTTTCGTTGTGGAAGTAACGTCGGTAGAAATTGATGGCGATGACTACGCAGGTACCACATAGAAATATGTAGAGAGGGATGGTGGTGTGGTATATGGTGTATGTTGTATCAGTGTCCAATTTTATCTCCGGCTGCATCAAGACTTGATTGTAGGAGTTGTGTAATTTCTTTAGGTCGATAGACTTCAAGAGTATCTTCGATGTTGGAGTATTTTTCATAAAGTTGTAGGTGACATCTGTGATCAAGAGTGGTTGGCCAGATATTTCTTCATTTTGGTTTGTTATAACAAACTTGGGCGTTGATAATGTGCAGTTTGTCGGCAAGGTCACAAGATAGCTTCCATGAAGTTGTTTAACTTCTTCTCGGCCGCATTGTAGATGGGCTTTAGTGTTGCGAGGAAAGGTGGCGATGTAATCCCTGTTGTTCAGCTGCTCGATGGCTTCTGTTTCCATGTCGACGGAGGTGAAGTTGCAATGTTCCAGTGAATGATGTGAGATAAGATCCCGGACACAATCCTGTTGGTTGCTGATTCGGGCGGCTGTATCTTCTACGCAAAGGTACTCCTTGTCTATCTTCGGGCATTCAGCCTCCATGTACGCATAGCTGTCTTTATTGGTTGCTATGAATGGATAAGGAGGGATGAGGATTTGGTTATGCCTGTTGGGTGCAATTGGGAGTTTATATAAATCAAAGGAACTTGAAGTGACTATTGGAATTTGAAAAACTATTACTACCCGTCTTCCGGAAAAAATATGAACCGGGCTTAATAATACTATAATAATCTCGTAAATTTAGATTTAATACTCTATTTTCCCCATAAATTAATCTAACCTTATCTATCATTTTTCCTAAAGTAATTACGTCTACCATGGAATGGTGTGTACTCGATGTACGCACAAACGCTAAAGTATTTTCTAACCTAATTATTTCTCTGAATAAGTCATCTATGTTTTCTGTTATAATAGTTCATAGTTGACCGAAACGAGCGTATTTTATTGGTTTCGCGTCACTATCAAGTAATGACTCTAGGGTGGTGTTAATTCTCTGTTGATTTTTAACTAATTGATCGATGACGTCATCATGTTGTGTCATACAGTCTTTACTGAGACTTATATGAGAGTTGAGCTCAGTTATAATTTTATTTTCGTTGACTTTTATGTGTTTAATCGCATTATCAAATCGAATAGCGTCCTGGTGATCTAAATTGCCAGTGAGTCCTTTAATTATAGAACCAAGTCCATCAATGAGAAGTCTAAGAGGGGGGTCATTTATTTGAATATATGGGAGCTGCCTTTGAGTTTGCAGGTTGACCTCTATTTTAATTTGTCGGATTTCGGGAGGTTCCGAAAATCCTCATTTTCAGCTGAGCCGGTCTCTTCCTGTATCTCTTCTACACAGTAGTCGTCGGAGTATTGAGAGTGTTCTCCGTATGTGTAGTCGTCAGAATAATAAGGGTAGTTGCCTGGGTCTGCTTCATAGTCGTAAGTGTATTTATTACAATAAGAATAGTCGTCGCACACGTTATTAAAATTCATTTCCCTGGTTTTAAAATAGTTAGTAGGTGGAGGGTTACCGTGCCGAGACCAGTCATGCCCTGTCAGTCTTGGGACTGTGGGGGGTAGGACTTTAGGCGTGAAACTCTGTACGCCGCTCATTGCCCTGGCATTACTCTGTGGAGCCTGATAATTATGTCGCGGTGCTAATCGGAAAGTGTTACTGTTGGCGTTGTAATTTGGTGGAGGCGCACCAAACATTTGTTGCGTGCGCGTCGGCATGCGAACGGGAGGCCCTTGGTTGAATCTGAATTGCGGTTGCGATGGCTGTGGTAGTCCAAACCTATGGGGTTGGGCCGGTGCTTGCGAAGCTACGGGCATAGGCATAGGCCTCTGTAGAACAGGGGCTGATAGCATAGGCTGACGATGATATGTATGCCGCGGTATATTAAAAGGCATTTCAGCTTTAGATTGTACTTTAGGTGGTATGCCTGGATATTTAATTCCTCCTGTACGAACTTAAGTGCGTCTTCGATTGAAGCTGGGCGCATGCATCTAATTCGTGAGCCTAGAGGGTCATGTAACCCACGTACAAACGCCTGCATTGTTAGTTTTTTTGTATAACACCCTTTTTGATTCTATTGTTGTTGGAACGTTCTCGTGTAACGATATATAAGTCATAATCGTGCTACACAGAGACTGGCAATAGTCATAAAATTCTTGAGGTGATCGTTGACCTTGGGTGGCTAAGGACAGATCGTTATAAAGGGCTGTTTCATCCCTTTGATCTGCAAAATTATTTATTAAGGAGTCAAGGATCCCTAGCCAATTATCAGGAACACCGTTCGAGTTGATTATCGTGGCTGCTGCCCCTGTTATTTTATTTAAAATTCCGTTTAATAAGCATAAATTGCCTAGCTGACCGTCGGGCGCAGCACTCATATATGTCTCAACTAATTGGTCACAAATTTTTATAAAACGTGTTAGAACGTTTGGGTTCCCGTCAAAGTCGGGAACTGGCCGAAGGGCCTTATAAATTAAATCAACCCTATCAGACATTTCGTTACTGTTGTCTGTTTCTAAATTTACTTCCCTAATTCTATTTAATACACTAAGACGGTAAGACTGTCGAGATGCACTCCCCGGTCACCCCGATTTCTAAGATGAAAAATTTTGAAAACTTAAAAGGTAAGGTGGGACGAGATGGAGTCCAGGAAGCAACACAAAAAAGAAAGTTTTGCGCACTTACATATACATTTGGCTTCTCTGCGTATCGAAGTCTGGATACTTGTCCCCGGGCTGCGGCCAGTAGATTCGGAATCCCAGATGAGGGCTGGATAGCCTATCAGTGAGTAGCGGAAGTACGGGAAAGTTACCGGAACAACTTGCTGTGCACTGACTCTAGGATCCTACCGACTGCGCCAAATACGTTAGCTGCAGACGGAGGACTGAAAAAAACCAAATGTTCTTATAGATATTTTAATTAATTAATTTAAATTACAATTAAAACTTATTACTGGACTATAGTTAAATTATAATAAGTGAGCCTAGCTGAAGTGAAGCGAGAACTAACTATCTAAACTAGGAGACGTCCGTAGGTCACCTCGGACGGGCGTCACGAAGAGCTGACGCTGCAACTCGTGGCTCGGTGCAAACCCGTGTAAATGTGGGTCAGCGATGCAGCAGTTTCAGTGGTTGAGCAATATGTAATTCGTGAAATAAAAGAGGTTTTCGCCGTTTATTTGCTAATATGGTAATATACATATCGCTATGTGCCCAATGAAGAACCAGGAATAGGCATGTCGACTAATTTTTTATTTAATGTGCCATCAAAAGACTACTCTAAAACTGAAACATAATTACTTTGTGAAAACTGTGTGAAAGAATTACTTTGTTATCTTAAAAAACTTCCAGTGATATCACGATTTTAAAATCACAACTTTGGACTCTCCTAAAAACGCTTCATACAAATCAGTACAGAAACGTGACGTCACACTGTCGTATTTTCTATGCGTCGCGCGTAAAGTTTGTATGATAGCTATATTAAATATTGCGTTTAGGAAACTGGTTTCATAACAAAAGAAACTTGAAATTGAATGGGTTATCCAATGATAAATACATTTTCTAATAATTTCGCACTTTTAAAATGGACTTGGACTAAAATGGACCATCTTTGAATGGACATAAATGAAATTTAAACTAAAAAATATCAAAACTAAAATTAGTAGGGGAGAGCGGGGCTAGAAGTTCCGATTTTTAGCTAACCTCATTTGTATTTGTTATTAATTTTTTTAGGACCATAGTCGGGAAAGTAACAACTTACCCCGGCTCGGGGCAAGTTGTTAACAAGCCGGGGTAAGTTGTTACGATTCTGTTAAAGCTTTAATTTCTGAAATGAAAAGCAATAACTAATTAAATCAAGCATGTTTATTAAGTATTGTTGTCATATTTTCTTCTCAGGATCTTACTTTCTTTACAAATCTGTACAAAATCACTTGAAAAATTTCAAGCTCTCTCGCAGTTTTTATTTTTCTGCCGTCAGTAATAACTGCATTTGCTGCTGTTTGCAGTAACTGCTTTGATATTAAGCCTCGAGTGGATTTTCTTTGGTAAGTTCGCATGCTGTATGCTGTATAAGAAAATAACAATAAAATAAATGCTTCATTTTGGCCCTCGTTGGGGAAAGCCTATGTTCAGCAGTGGACTACTATAGGCTGATTATAATGATTATGATGATACCTCATTATTGGGGCAATTTGTTCCGAGGTCATAACCTGCCCCAGAAAATAGGAACATCTAGCCCCAATCACACGAGTTGAAAAAAAACACAAAATGTAGGTTAAGTTATGAAACATACGCCAATTACGCATTGTTTATCACAACAATAGATAAGTCCTTACATTGAAACAATGAATCACTCAACGCAAATTGTTAAAATTCATGAAATAGACCAAAAATAATAAACACGAAAATATTTACTTACGTGAATCAGCGACGAACATGTGGTCGATCCAATATTCCTGGCGCCACTGGCCTGTTTAACGCCCTTCTCACACCTCCGCTGCGAAACTTCAGTTGCGAAACCGCTGTAGGAATTCCGCTGCGATAAAGTGTAGTGGTGTAGTTGCTGAACGGGCGTCGGAACCTGCTAGTCATCAGTCAGCCATCGGAGCGAAATGTCGTCGTTATCAGAGTCAGAGGAGGAGAAAAAATTATTGTGGACTTTAACTTTGAAAAGGCGTAAATCTCGTAGAATTTGGGTGCACGAGATTAATGAAAAAAGGAAGAAATTAGGAGAAAACCTATTATGTAAAGAACTAGAGTCACATGAAGATCGTTTTTGTGCATATTTTAGAATGAGCTCAGGGAGTTTTGAAGATCTACGTAATCTTTTGAAGCCACATATTACTAAACAAAATACAAGGTTTAGGGGAAGCTATTTCTAGCAGAGAAAGATTAGTCTTAACTTTGAGGTAAGTAAATTATTTATTTATTAATCATTAATACAAAAAAAAAAATTCGGCATGTTACTAGCTCTACGATAAGTGAAACATGTTGATTTGTTCATGATCATTTTGATTTGAGGTTGTTAAATCAGTAGGTATAGCCGTATTGCCCTCTTGTTGGAGAATATAATAATTAGCATTGTCAGTAACTGTTGCGTCACTGTTCATGGAGTAATTTCCTGGAGTAGCAGGAGAATGCGTGGTATCACTTAGAACAGAGTAGTTGAAACTACCCGTTGCAGTAGAGTTGCTGTTAGAAGTTACAGCCTCCAGATCACTTAATTCAGCCTCCATCCAAATTCGGGCGATATCAAATTTTGCTTTTATTTGTGTTCGCTTTGATAGTTTTTTGAAAGTATCAGTGTATCCCAAAAGTAATAAATCTACTCCATCACATTTTACATCAACTTTATCTTCACTTCTGTTGCGATCTCTTCTATTTTGTAAGTACTGGATCAGACTATCTGTTGGATCCGGATCCGGATTACTTCTCCTATGCCTTCTATAAATTTGTTGGGCGTTTTGAGTTTCTTGCGGGCGGGTATCTTGTGCAACGTCTTATTTAGTTACGTCTCCCGTAGATTGAGAGTTAGTAGAATTAACTTCTTCAACATTCAGAGATGCCATACTACCTTGAGTCTCAGTCAATGTAATTGCTGGATCAATGAAATTCATTTGATCTGCCCAAGTCCAATTTTGAAGCTTTTTTGCAGCTTGGCCACTGGTACTCTTTTTAGATAATTTGTACTTTTTGTAGGAGTCTTTTAAATTCTTCCACTTTGCTTTCAAAGTTACGACTGAAAAATAACAAAATAAGACAAAATTAATATTATTTTAAAATTAATATTATTTTCATTGCAGATTCTAACTAACTACTGGAGATTGCTATAAGACATTATCGTTTTCATATCGTATAGGAAATTCAACAGTTTCAAAAATAGTGACCGAAGTATGTTAGGAAATATGGAATGTTTTACAACCATTAGTCATTTCACAACCTACACAAGAAATGTGGCTCAATATCGCAGAAGACTTTTTTGGGAAATGGGGATTTCCTCATTGCCTGGGTAGCGTGGATGGAAAGCACATTACCATTAAATGCCCTCCAGATAGCGGCTCAATGTTTTACTGTTACAAAAGTAAATTTTCTATTGTGTTATTGGCTGTTGTAGACGCTAATTACAAATTCATATATGTTGACATGGGATCGTTTGGAAAAGATTCTGATAGTACTATATTTGAATAAACACCTTTTTTACAACTATTGCGAACTGGTCAACTTAATGTACCAAATGCCCAACCATTACAACAAGGCACAGATCCTTTGCCTTATGTTTTAATAGGGGATAGTGCCTTTAAGCTGGAAACGTTTTTGATGAGACCTTTTGTAAGAGAAGCGGCTATGCAAGATAGAGATAAAAAGAGATTTAATCAGTCGAGCACGTGTTAGTTAGTTAGTTGTGAAATGTGCTTTTGGAATAATGGCACAGAAGTTTAGGATTTTCCTAAGACCTTTCGAAACAGATTTGACAAACACAATAAAAATTGTAAAAGCAGCTTGTTGTTTGCACAATTTTATACAGACGAAAGAGTCAGCCGTACATACCAGTTCCAGCTTTGAAATAGAACAGCTAGGTGCCTTTCTACCACAAAATAGACCTGGCAACCGACAGAGAGCATCGGCGGCAGCGTTTGAGGTCAGAGATAAATTCGTTCAATATTTTACACAAACGCAGAGAACTTAACGTTATCATAATATTATCTATAATAAGTACAAATAAATAATTATACATATAATACATAATGTTATCGTATAAGCAAAATAAACAAATACATTACAAATACAGTCTATTATTATTTTAAAAGTACTACATACCTTCCTCATTTAACAGGTTCACAGTCCACAGCCCATATATGGGCTGTAAGCCGAAAGCGTCACAAGTCCACAGCCCGCATATGGGCTGTCCGCCTTAATGATTTCAAAGGAGTGTTTTAAGCTGGACTCTGAGTGAATGTCTTATTTTAAACGTGGACTCGGCAGGATAGATCCTAAGCTACAAAAAAAGTCGCGGGACATGGAGAAAGGCGTTTATTTTTTCTTAGTAAAGGACTTGTAAAAAAAAAACTGTTTATTGGAAAAAAACATTTTATTTGTGAGCTACCATGAAACATTCAAGGCAGTACGGTTTTACACAAACATTGCAGAATTGAGAAACTTTTTTCGCTAAATTTGTAGCAACTTTCGGCGCATCACCCAGCGCTCGACGTGATGCGTAGCATCCGCCACAGCGTCGTCTAACCAGTTTTCCGTCATTTTTCTCAATTTCTTTGAGGAAATGTTTGGTTTGAGATAGAGAAGTCTGTGAAAGGGTTGAATAAGATGTGCTGGGAGTAGGTTGTGCAGGTTCTTGTGTCATTGTGTCATCATTGGTTACACTAGATGGTTGATGTGCCATTGGGCTATTTACCTGAAGCAGTTTCTTCACTATCTCCATCTCTCCTTGCAATATTGTGCGCTTATTACGAGGATTTGATTTGTTGTATAGGTAAATGGCATTGATAACTGCCACACCAAAGAGTACATCGACTGCTATCTTCTTGTACCATGTCAATGAGTTTCGAATTGGGGAGTAATAGCTGGTCAGTTCGTCCGACAGATCTACTCCTTTTTTCCGATTATTGTAGTCTAAAATCATCTTTGGTTTGAGACGTGGATCCCTTCCTGCCGACATCGACTGTTCCTCGCCATGGCACGTTGAAATCATAAGCACGTCACGTTTGTCCTTCCATTTAAGGACGGTTACGTGATTTCGCTGAGCAGCAATCTGTTCACCTCTCTTTAGTTTTTTACTTTTGACAAAAAGGGGTAGATATTTGCGATTTTTACGCAGCGTGCCACATAAATCAGTCTTGCGATTGAGCAAGTATTCGGCTAACGGAACGCTCGTGTAGAAATTATCAGCGATAATCATCCTCCCTTCATCGAGAAGTTCTTCACATAGCTCAACAATGACACTGCCTGGTTTATCCAAGTTGTCAATTTGAGGGTCCTGGCCAGTGTAAACTTTATACTTCCACACGTAGCCATCATCTGTTGTGGCTTTATAAATTTTTATCCCATATTTGTGTGTTTTCCCTGGATTGTACTGTCGAATGAGTAATCGCCCTTGGAATGGAACCATTGATTCATCGACTACTATGCAGTCTTTTGGTGTAAGGAGCTTCTGACAATTTCTCATAATTATATCTATTATTGGTTTGACCTTATAAAGACGATTATTTGCATCTCTCTCTGCCAGATTATCGACGAAATGCCAGCATCGTAAAATCGCAACAAACCGATTGTACGACATTTGAATCTGATGCATCAGAGGGTAGTAAAAAACAATGTCCTTCTTCCAATAACACTCCAATGTCGGAAATCGGATAATGCCTGTCAACAAATAAATGCCAAGGAATTTTTCTATCTCTGTCTTATCCACAGGTTTCCAGCGAGCCATTCTACCGTTAGGTTTAGCAGCTTTAGTTTGGGCCCCGTAAATGTTTGTTTGTTCAAGTCAATAGCATCATCATCTATTAGAAGACGGTATATGGTGTAAATATCTGCGTTTTCAGGTATATATTGAGAATGTATCATATTTTCATTCGTGAAGTCTTGACGGCTGAGGGACTGACAATCATAAGTCCAACCACGAGTCTCATCATAAACTTTCATGTCATCAAGTGTGGTGGGTCTAGCGGATTCAAACCGTCCGCTGCGTAAAGGTTGCGCATTATCTTCACTGTCATTTGAATTGTCGTTAGAACTTATACATCCTGGGGATAATGCTGAGAAAGATGAGGGTTCTCGTGATGGCGTAGGCAAAACATGTTCATTTTCATATCCACGTCACTAAGTGATGGCACAGGTGAAATAACTCTCGAACTTACCGCAAATTGTTGTAAATCATTTGGTACGTAGTCGGGGTCCGCTACACTGTCATCATCATTATCATTGATTATACCCCCGCTGGAATATGAAACAATTTCATCTTCAACATCACTATTTTCCAGCACTTCGCCTTCGAGCTCTTGTGCGTCATCATCTGATTGTGTTTCGTCTTCAAAATCACTATTTTCTAACAGTCGCTCCAACTCTTCATTTGTATACGGTCGTCTTCTAGACATTTTTTAGCAATAATATAAAATTATAACCTGTGATTGCTAATCTCAGCTGATGTGAACTGATCACAGAACATTTAGCAGACGAACCAATAAATCATAGATTCAAAATATACTTAGGAACGATATTTAGAAACATTGACATTTGATAAATACAAGTACAACTGTCATTGTCAACGAAAACTAAAAAAAAAAGTTTTTTTTTAGTTTTCGTTGGCCCACATATGGGCTGTGGACTTACAGAGAGATTTTTTGATAAGATTTGCTTCGTAAGTCCACAGCCCACATATGGGCTGTAGTAAAAAAACAACTACCCCCAAAAAAAAAACTTATATTGCCTTATATAGTAATATATGGTATATAATAATGGTTTATTACCATTATTATATACCATATATTACTCAATTTAATCAAAACATACACTGGACTTGGGGAGTACTATATACACTAACCGCCGGACTGTGAACCTGTTAATTCCCTCTGGATTTCTCTCTATGCCTGTAGTTTTTTCATATTATTTTTATAATCCGGATGATTTAATAGTCTGGCTAACGAAAGTTGATACTGACAAAGCGCGGCAAATTTAAAATATATCAGCATGGCATCCCTAAACTGAAAATCTCGTCAAAAATAAACACATGCCAGGTACTACGAAACCTCAAAAACACGCCATTTTGTTGCGTCAGAGATAGGGGATACCATACACTGATTCTGATTCTACCAAATCTTTCGGATAATAGCCGAAAATTAATTTCTTAAAAATGAAATTGCACAAGCTTTTCTCTATTAAATAGCGTAATTAATGAATATATTCATTAGAGCAACTAAAGGCTTAATGTTGCTCTTGAAATAATCGCCAAAACGTACATACGTCGTACTTATTTTTGATGAATACAATTTTAGAACTCGTACGAATTGTTACAACTTATTTCTTATAATGTTTAAATCAGTTTGTTTTGAAAAATGCATTTTTGGAAAAAAATGTCTCTAAGTATTTTCAGAAAAAACGTAGATATATATCGATTATTTTCGAAAATAAAATCGATATTTTGATATATCGATTTTTTTTGCCCAAGCCTAGGCGAAACAGAACAAGTCAAACCGCCGGCGCTGCGATCGAGCCAGTCGGCTTGATGCGACACTCGCGGCTTAAAATTACCGTAGACGATTTTTCTACCGACGCGCCACCCGTGTTGCCAGGCACGTCGGACGGGTGGTTCACATTTCTTCCGCCGCGATCTATCGTATTCCAATCGCGTGAAGCACCCGTCGACGCACCCAAGATTAGCAAAATGTCTTAAAGAAGCAAAAAGAGCGGGGCTCGTAGAAGACCTTGGCCTGTTTGCACTAATCAGTCTACTAGCTTCGCTCATTACGAACAGTTCCGGCTTACATATCAGAATTATTTACATGCCGAACTTTACAATATCTAGCGTCTCTGCCCTTAAGCCCATTAAATACCATACATATTTGTTTTTTATCATAAACTATTATAGATTCTACGGTAGTGGCCGCCGAGACATTCTGCCATAACTTTAGTTCTCTCCCGAACAATGCCTCGGCGTCACGCCAATTTTACAACAATTTATAGTCATCTCTTCCCATATATAACCGATGCCAGATCTTGGTTTACAACAAAGAATTATACATAACAAAGTCAGATCTTCGTTTTATAACAAGGATTACAATCACTCCGAATTTAAGGCAGCGTTAGGCGTCAGGAAACAATAGCTCACTTCTTCCCCACAATGCCTTGACCTAACGCTACAGCAATATAAATTTTAATATAGTTAAACAATGGCTACTAACGCAAATTATCTTACTTTATCTCAACTACGTTTACTGGCAATACGACCAGTCGTTTTGTAGGTCTTCTCAATACCATGCCATTCTTGGTAATTACGTCCACCACCCGAACCACGCCATCTGCGCCAGGCATTGAGTACATATAAGTACTATAGAGCAAGCACAATGAAGTGGGAACAGTAGGCACGGGTGAGAACAAAACGACGTTCCCGCCGCGAGCGCCTGTAGTCGTACTCGATCACTAGTAAAGTGCGTTTCTCGAGGATTTTTTTTCAAATATTGTTATTAAAATGGTGAAATGTGCAGTTCGATCTTGCAAAAAAGATACTAGAAAATGCACAGAATTGAAATCCAGTATCACATTTCATCGGTAAGTCGATTATTTTACTTATTTTTATTAAAACTATTGAAAACTAATCCGGGAATCGCGGGGTGAAGGAGACGTTCGGGAGGCGGGCACGCGCAGGACCGCCCTCGCACCGCGCTCCCGCCGCGTGATACGCCTGTCGTGCTCTTCCCCGATGAACCGCGCCAACCGGCTCCCCACGACCGCCGCCTGTAATTCAAGTCTAGGTATAGAAGTGACCTTTAAGGACGCTACGCGCCCTTTCGCTGCCGCGAGTGACACAGTAATGTCGCCGTTATTACTCTGTAAACGCCAATAGATGCATGTGGCGTAGGCCGAGTCACTCGCGTCAACAAATGTATGCAATTCTAACACTGCCGCGCAGTGAAAGCCAGAATGGCACCTCGGGATCCGCATACTCTCTAATCCCTCCAGGAGTAGGAACCATTTCTCCCATTGTGCCCTTGAATCTTTCGGTAACGGTTCGTCCCACGTGAGACCCAAACGCCACGCTGACCTTAATAAACGCTTCGCATGCGTAGTTATAAGCACCACCAGTCCAATCGGATCGTATAGAGACATCGTCACTCTCAACAACTCACGTTTAGTGTAAGTAGTTACAGAATATGGACAGATCTTACTCAGATTGAACCCTAATGAGTCATCGGCCGGACGAGTCCCAAAACCTTCTTGTCCTTATCAAGCGGCACAGCCGTCGATTCTTCCTCGATTCTCTTTTCAATATATTTTACTATATCGAACACAAATGTCGAAGCGTATTTAAAAGGCAGTGAAAGAAAAAAAATCACAAACATCAATCAAGTAGTCATGATCTTTCTTATGTGTACGACGTGTTATGATCAAGGCTTGGCAATGTTGACATGTTAGTTTGTCTAATATTTTCATTATAATGAAATCGGATATGTAGTACAGTATGTTGTTTTTGTAGTCTGATAAATCTGTTCTGTCCATTAATTGAATAAGAGCATAAATAACCCTTACATGTCTCATTTTCTTCTGAAACGGAAGTTTCTTCAGTTGTGGAAGACAACAACTTCCACAACTGATCTTTTGGCACTTCTGAACTCTAGTATTGCAGAATTTTCATAATTGGGATTTGTGCAGTTAGCACTTATGCTCGGTCTAATGCTGTTATACTCCGCGAGGCATAAGCTGAGCTTTGCATTTGTGTGAGTGTACATGGATAGTGTAGGTGTGACAACCGGCCTTAGGCGCGGCGCCATTCTGTCTCGCCGCGCTCCTGCCTGATTGGTGATCACTCACACTAATGCAAAGCTCAGCCTATACCTCGCGGACAAAATTTCAAGCTCCTGCATGATTGGTGATCACTCACACTAATGCAAAGCTCAGCTTATACCTCGCGGAGTGTACGAAACAGCAACTTTCGCATAGTAAACATAAACTGCAAAGCAGTAGGGTTGTCGTTTGCCCCTACCCGCCCTCGTGTCCTCACACATGAAAAAAATATTTTCATGTGGTCTTGCGAGGCCTTGCATGGGAACAGATAGGTCAAATTGGCGTTAAACATATCAGTTGCTAATTCAGCAAAACTATATGTGTCTATTATCAGACCTGATACTGGTATCTTCCTTCTATGGGGCATTATATTTTTCCCACCAACTTAAAGTTCAGTCAAATATTGTCTTGTTTCTTGGAAGACTTGCATCCAAATTTATGTTTATTTTTAATACGCATAGGGGATTTGAATCCCATTCCCACGGGATTTTTTGCGTGAAGAATATCGAAAAGTCTATCCAAATACCGTAGATATTCCACAGTCGCTTCACTCCCAGCAAAGCTAGGATGACCAGTTGTCCCCAGATAGTCATTACATCTGCCACAGAGGTACTGAGTACTTGGACAGCTAGTTTGACGTTCATTTTCTTGCCAAAAAAATCGACATGTACTCGAGTCAGCTTATTTTTTAATTTTAGCCCTTCTTCCTCTTGCAATTCTTGTAGTTTCTGTATATATGCAAACCTAATATATCCTTTCTCCGATGATAAACAAGTTTCAGCGAATAAATTTCGGGCTAATTTTATCATGTCGGCGGGGTCAAGTATGCAGTACACTTTTGTAAATTCAATTGGGTGAATAAAATGTGTTTTCATATTTTCCAAGGTAAAATTACACCCGAGAATTTCAAAAGTGTTTCCGTTAACGTATGAGTCATCTGCAGTCAACGGCCTCATCACTATGTTAATGTTAGCTAGCATACGAATCGTTATCAAGACAAGTTGAGCTTGTATGTGTGCAGAAATTTTGTTTATGAAAAAATAAGCGATATACAAATCTTTCTTTGAGGGATACTATTTGGAACACTAAGGCCTCTGTTGCAAATATTCTGAATCGCCTGTTAATATTTCACCAAAATCGACGCCATCCTAATACTTGTGCGTCCCTTTATACATAGAATAGATAATATAGATAGAACGGACACTCCCAACCCCCCGCCAATTTCAAGCTTCCTCACCCCTCAGGCCGTTTCGAGTACGCTAGGAGCACTCAACGAAGGGCTGGTATCGAACATCTAATTCCTAACGAAATATCATCATGATGGGGTGTTGTGCTGTTTACGGCTGTCTGTCAACTAAACGGAACAAGATTAAAAGCTTTATTTAATTTCCTAAGGATAAAATAACGTAAGATCACAAACTTTTAAATAACGTTGCTTTATAATAACGTAGTAATTTTTAACTCAAAGTTCGTAACTTACACAGCCAGTTTTGAGCACTGATTGATAATGCCTGGAGGAATAATGATAGTGACAGAATAAAGTTTCCTTCTTGGGTAAGTGCAAAATAATATGCGAATGTGTACCTACTAACACAAATAGATATCTAGGTACCTACCTATCGATCATCGGTTTCGTTTGATTTTACGCGGCAATACACACACCCTTTTAATTAGTATAGTATAATTTGGCTCCATTCTATTTATGTAACTCAACATTATAGCAAGTTTATAGACTACTTTACGTCACCAGGTGAACTCAAGGGGCACAACTATTTAATAAAACAATTCAGTAGCCCTAGCGCTAACGCACACATTCACGCGTGTGTACGAACGACATCTGCGTAGTTGTGTGAGGAGTAGGTAACTACACAGCGGCGCTTGTATAGAGTTTTAGTGGAGTGACCGGGGTGTGCTTTATCATATATTTTGCCAGCTTTTATGGCCATTGCATCAAAAATTAAAGCAACGTTTATCTCATCCTTTTCAGCCTTAACCTTTAGATATTCCATTACTTCTACCATAAAGCCCACGTTGAATTTATGTGTCGCCAAAATTTTTCGTAGCGTCGCAGGGTGAGGCAAATGGATAGTATTCCTCAAAAATAAATATGATTTCTTAGAATCATAATACAGTCACAAAGCAAAGGATTTCAGTTCATCTGAATATCTATTAGACGTGTCTGATTTTTACGTATTTAAACTTGTGTTAGTGTTTTCGAAATTATGTTTGACCATCTGTTTGACTTCGGAATAATTATCACACTTTTTTCCATCGTTCTTAACAAACATTTTAGGTTAGTTTAACAATAGTTGTATCACGTCTCTTCAGGCGTTGTTGTAAGGCTTTGACCACACGACGTAATTTCTTTTTACGTGGTGTGGCAGTAGTTGCAGCAGATGCCGTTTGTGTTAAAAAAAAAAGAAACACTTTCCGTAATATCTACCTCCTTCGTAATCTTTTCTTTTAATTTTATGATTTTAGGTGCTGTTCCTTCTTCTAAACATATATTACTTAAAACATGCACTCTTTTTTCGCCAACCACCTGTAATAAAGTAGTTAATGAAACATCACCAAATTAAAACTTTTACATAATATGCATATGATAAGCAACATGTTGTATAATATTAACAATCTCACGATCACAACATGTGTGTGAAATTTTATGGAGATTAATTCAATATAATATTTAATTTAAAAAACACAGTAAATTATAATTTTATTGTAATGTAGGGGAGAAGTGGCATGAAAGAGCCAGTTTACTGAACGGAGCGAAAAAAAAACTTTTAATGAATGAAACGATGATTTTTTTTTCTCTTTTTATTATTTATTATAGTAGTAGGTAGTTTCATACAAAAAACTTAAGCGTACACAGAAATCAGTGAAATATTCATTTTAAAAAAATGTGTCTTTTGGCTCTTTCATAACATTCAGGTATTGAAAGAGCCATTAAATGTTATGAAAGAGCCAATCTGTATTATATAATGTAATTGCAATAATTATGCAAAATGATAATTATTGCCTTATTATAAAATAACAAAAGACAATTCTAACATTTTTTTTTTTTAAACTAATGACTTTTTAAGATTTTTTAATACTATCAATTATTTTGAGTCATTCTAAGAATCACTTTAATCTTAACATATTATTCAGTCGTACCTTTATTACTATTAGTGACGTATTATTATTTATTAATAAAAATCTCGAAATATAGACAAAATAACAAATAATATCACCAATCAAAATCAACATCAAATTATTAGTTAAATATTTAAGAACTTAAAAAAATTTACTTACTTCAAGATTCAACATTTTAACTATCGATTTGCTTAAGCTTAAGATTCAGACTTTAGGTAACGTAATTTCCTTAAAATTAGAAGCATGTCTTGCAAAAGAAATTATATTTCCCCTTAATGCCACAGGATTCATGCGCCCACCCAGAACAAATTTTGCACTGAAACCAATCTTGATCACTGTTTTCATATGTTTTACGACAAACTACGCAATCATCACTATTATTTGTCTCAGAGTTTTTTTTGCTTCGAACAACCTTTTTCTTTACTTCTGCCAATATGGTAGAGTCAGACGAATCAGAGTCATCTTCCACTACGGAATTTTCTTTATTTATTTTTGATTTTCTATTAAGGGTTTTTATGGACTGCTTTGTAGTCATTTTCTTAATGATAATCTTTGGTTTCTTTGCATTACCCTCTTTCTCATTTAATTTATCCTTTTCAGGAGTGTCAGTTATGATGGCAGATGACATTTTTCTATTATTGCGTGTTGTATTTTGTCTTGGCCCCGCTTTAGAAAATGGTCTTATCATTTCCAGTGATATAATTTGTTGCCTAGAAGTACTCGGAATCGCAACCATAGGTGTAGAAATGACATGGGAAGGTCTGATATTCTGGTCTGTTACAACATCATTACTTTCTTCGCAAGCTTCAAGTGGTTTTGTAGTAGGCGGAAGTGTTGATTTTAAGTTAGTTTCAATATTTTCCCTTTCCAAGTTTATCTCATTACCATCTTTTGACTGTGATGGATTAGGTCTATCACTCACATATGAAGACAAAAATTCTTCCTCATTAAATATATTAGAATTTAAGGGTAAATCCCTGTTTTCAAAAATCTTGTGTGTTATATTCTGAGGACTAAAAGCTGACAGATATGCTTCTTTTACAAATAGCGCAACTTGATATATAGTCACCGTTTTACCAGGGTTCGATAACATCCATTCATTCATGGCAATGCGGTATCTAGTTTTAAAGGCCCATATACTGTGACATCAAGTGGTTGCAGTTTATGACTGCAGTGCGGTGGGAATGTAACTATTATGATTGAGTTTTCTCTGGCAAATTCAACCACTCTGAGATTCACATGAGAGCTGTGATTATCCATTAATATCAATGCTGGATTCTCTTTTGATGGCTTAACATGCATCACAAAGTGTTCAAGCGCTTTAACGAAACAGTCTTCAGTCATCCATCCAGAAGTTTGACCCAACCCTAAAGCTCCAGGCGGACCATTATTTAACATAATATCTTTGTAGTTTACTCTAGGAAACACAAAAACAGGCGGTAAAAACCACCAGCTGCATTAATAAAGAACAGAGTTGTCACCAATGTGCCTCGTTCAGCTGAGGTAACTTGCCCAATTTGTTTCACACCTTTTTCAGCTATGACTTTAGGAGGATTGGTGACGGTGCTGCAGCCTGTTTCGTCGGCGTTAAAAACCATATGAGGAGGAAAATTGTATTTGCGTAAAGCAGTGGTTAGTTTCTCAAAAATGTATTTACATTATGTTTATTAAAACTTGTTGCACGCGATAGAGAAGTGCTTTCGGGTTTTCTCACAGCCAAATCTCTGTGTCTGCTCATAAACCCTTTAACCAATCATCACTCGCAGTTGTAATTTCCTTCCATTTATCTGGGCAGATATCATTGGCCATGGCATAATCAAATGCCAGCTTCTTAGTTTGATGTCTTGTTAGGCCATAGCACATTTTTGAAGCAGTCTTTAAGTAATCCGCCAGCATGTTCTCCTGGTCTGTTGTGAAAATACGCTTATTTCCTATATTAGGACAGTGTTTATAAGATGACTCACCAGAAGCCTTTACTTTTTTAACTATTTTAGCTAAGTAAGCCCTAGATATTTTTAAGGCAATCGCAGTTTTGTTTATGGACTGACCTTTCTGCAAAACTTCATCGACTGCTTCTTCGATTACCGATTTTTCGGGTCTTTTTCGTTTTTTTGGACAAGGCTTCTCCATATTGCAATATCTGAAGCAACAATTTTATAATAGGTACACGAAAAGAAATATATTTTTACATTATTTACAAAATTTAAATGCACGGCTATGAAAGAGCCGGTTATGAAAGAGCCGGCTCTTTTAAGACAAATTCACCGGCTCTTTCATAGCTTATTTTAAAAAAAATATATAACCTTCAAACTAACAACATATATAAAACTTTTTCGGTATATATCTTACGCAGCTGTAAGACCAAATATATGCGCTACCTCAATCTACAATCCATGTAACTATATTTGTTTACAATAAAATATCAAAAAACATCTTAAATGAAGCAAAATACTTACTTTCTAGTGCCAAAAACTTTGATTCGATGTACCGGCGGTCGTTGGCGTCGGCGAACTGTCAAATGTTTATGGGTGACGCGAAATCAGTATTGCCACTTAAAATAAAATAACCTACCAAATTCGTTCGTAAACTACCGAAATATCGCAAGTGGCTCTTTCAAAACCTGGCTCCTTCATGCCACTTCTCCCCTACACGTGATACTCTTTCATTTGATACTTGATTCCCCACTCGAGTATATTTGCAGACATTCGGTTATTCTTCCCCACATTTTTAAAACAGATTAAACATTATTTGACCTCTTCCGGTACCATACACAGATTAGAAAAATATGTTTAGTTTGAATGAACATAAAACTTAATGTATTAGACTAGCATAATATAAAGTACCTAAATATTAGAGCATAACACGATTATAAATAAATTGTATACTTACAAATATATAATAATTTACATGAAAACGGCTGTAAAAATATAGATCAATCAGCTAAAAGTAAAAAGAGTATATCCACTACTCCATCACGATAACAGTAGATGTTTTGTCGTCATCATCATCATCATCAGCCGCAAGACGTCCACTGCTGAACATAGGCCTCCCCCCTAGATTTCCACAACGAACGGTCCTGCGCAACCTGCAACCAGCGGTTTCCAGCGACCTTTGTGAGGTCATCTGTCCATCTAGTGGGAGGCCATCCAACACTGCGTCTTCCGGTTCGTGGTCGCCACTCGAGAACCTTTCTTCCCCGTCGGTTGTCGGTTCTGCGAGCGATGTGGCCTGCCCATTGCCACTTCAGCTTGCTTACTCTTGAGCTATGTCGGCCACTTTCGTTCTTTTGCGAATATCCTCATTACGGATTCTGTTGCGCAAAGAGACTCCGAGCATAGCTCTCTCCATAGCTCGCTGTGTGACTTTCAGCTTCGTTATGAGGCCCACAGTGAAGGACCCGTCTCAGTTCCATAAGACATCACTGGCAACACGCACTGGACTTTCGTCTTTAGGCATTGGGGTATTTTGGACTCAAAGATGTGCCGAAGTTTCCCGAACGCCGCCGAGTTGGATCCTTCGCTGGACCTCTTTGTCGAAGTTGGATCTACCTAATTGGATCTTTTGACCCAGGTAGACGTATTCGTCAACAACTTCAAGTGTGGTATTCCCAACAATAACCGGTACAGGTGAGACATGAACATATGACATGACCTTCGTCTTGACATTCCTTACCTCTATCCTCCATACGTGAAAAGAATTGCGCGCAAAGAATTAAAAAAAATGTACACCAAGGAGGTTCCGAGTCTGAGTTTTTAACAAATAAAAAAAATTTAGGATGATTGCGGCACCTGATAGAAATAGGTTTAGTTATGTTTTGAATTAAAACTTAGTGCACACGATGTTCCAAATTAAAATTTACTTTACCCTCTGAAGGGTAAAAACTACTTTTGCGCCCTGATATCGAGGAGCAAAAGTACTCGTTCCGAGTTGGTGGGATGAAAATATTACTGGACCTCTTCGGCCAACAGTAGGCTTAGGTAATTTGGTAACGATCGTCTTCAGTGTGTTTCACTTGTGAAATATCATCTATTAGAGGAAAAGTGAACAGGGTTTCACTCTCTGCTTTCGATTTTTTCCTACAGTATTTTACTGTTGGGAAATAGGGATGTTAACACTAACCACTAATTAATGTTTAAGTTAATTTTATGATAATGGTTTGTATTAATAGAATATCGAAAATCACATTATTTTAATTTAATATGACGTAGTAAATTTATTATAAATGATTTTAAATGTTATATTTTTGCATACGCTAATATGACTTATTACGTCACTAGTCGCTAAAGAAGCTGTCGAATAACTGACTAAACTGTTTACTTTTCTGCATTTTTATTATAGTTTGTGATCGTAGCGACGACGATTTTGATTGTTTGTATTTAAGTAATTATAAGAAAACACTAACTTTTCAGGCAATAATGGAAGAATCGCGCTAAGTTCAATTATTCACACCGCCGTCATATCTTGTGACGTTTGTGTAATCATATTTAGATTTTTTTTTAATTTTTAAAGATGGCTTTGTTACAATAATAATAACTTTGATAATAACAACATTTTATTATGACTGTTGGAAAGACAATGACAATGGCATTCATAGCGGCCTTTTCATAATCAAGTTGAAATTTTGTTGGATTCCAATCCGGCAACTGCGACTTAATAATTTGAAACAAAATTAAGTAGTTTTGCATTGTTTTGTTGGTCATTAAAGCATATACCACAGGGAATATATTTGTGTGGTTTATTGTACTACCAGTATCCACATTAATTGTATACAATTGCACAAATGAAGAAGGGCAGCTTCTGAATGTGCCATCGCCATAAAATTTCTTTGATTCACATGTGATGTTCCTTGCTTCTGCCGAGGAAAATAATATTATTCGTGTATTATCAGTTTTATTCGTGTAGTCTACTAACAAAAATAATTATATCGTGGTGGTATTTCGACTTCAAGAGCCTTTTTTTGTAACATCTTTGAAACTCCAGCTTCTGTGTTCCGTTGTCTATGCAGTGTACTGTTAACACTAACAAATTTTGGTATGTTGGATATTTATACCAGCATCTTTAATGTTGCCTAACAAGGAATTGTATTTTTGTGGAATGTTAGGGAAGTCCGGTTTGTACAATTCAGTCTTCAGTGTAGGGAATGATTCAGCGATTTAATTCTTCGCAAAGTCTGTAACATGGCTATAAGCAGTCTCGTCTGGTATTCGTTGATCCTATAAACATAAAATAACAACAATAATTACAGGAGTCCAGTCGAGTGTTTAAAACAGTTCCAAATAAATCGATGTTTTTAATAAGTGTTTAAAAATACATTTTCCAACAAGTTTTTAAGAAAAAAAGGTAATAAACTTTATTATTTGCGTATGAATGAAAATGAATAATATGATGACTTGATGACTATAAATAGCTTGAAATAAAACAAGTCGATAATTATATGAATACCATGTAAAGCGTTCAGTATTGATTAGGGAATAGGTAGGTACGCAATAAAAAATAAATGTTTATCAATTGATGTAGTTTGAAAGTATTTAATAAAGCGATTTTGAATTGAATTAGTCTAGAAATTAAATATTATAGATGATCAAACGAACTTACAAGTGAAGTTCGATTGATATTATATGAGTACGCTTCATTCGAAGATATAACTAAACAAACATGTACTTAGTCGTTTTATTGTACTGGAAACTGCACACGTTTTAGATAAAAATAAAAATGAACATTTCCGTATCCGCCATGTCGGCCTGTTAGCTTCTCTCTGCCGGCTCCTCATTGTCTTTAGAGTAAACACTTAACACAAAACTTTTCATATACCTATAGGGCTTTGGGTGGGAGGGAACCATATAATTATCTTCGAATGAAGCGTACTCATATAATATCGATCGAACTTCACTTTGTAAGTTCGTTTGATCATCTATTATATTTCATACGCTTCATTCTTTGATATAACTAAACAAACATGTAGATGTTTAGAGCTTCAAATTTTGAGTATAATAAAAGAGATGTTAAACATATCAATGAACTTTTATTCAGTCTCATTAGGAAATTTATGAGTAAGTATAAAAATTACAGTATAATCAGTTATCTTACTTAAAACAATTATTTTACTTCTCTAGATTTTAACATAACTAATTATTATTAGGACCAGCAGATAATAAGACCGACTTCGCAAAACTACTGTCGGTAACTATTTGCTATATATACATAGATCTCTCAGTCCAGCTGGCGGTTCTTCAGATAGTGTCCAAAGAAACGCCTGCGGCATGTGCAGTAGACGTAGCAGCATGATGCGTGCTGTGGGCGCTGAATGTGGCTACGTATACACCACTTGCACTGAGCACCTGTTTCATCTACCGACTGATCGTCTGACTAGTGGCTGGTTTGTGAGGTCGTTTAAATGTCAATAAAAGAAATTTTGTTTATGCGGGTCTAATCTCCTGAGTCGCTAGTAAATAGTCTTGTAATGTTGGAGCAGGGCAAATTGCCTTATTTTTTACATAATAGGGTAAACATAACACTGGTTGCTCTCGTCCGGCGCCAGAGGTTTTAATAATATCAACAATGCCTATCTGCACGCCCAAAGGGCTTATTTTAATTTTGTCGACAAGCCCCAACGAGCGGCAAGCCCCAACTCGAGCCACGATTTTCTTAATTCCTCATTAGCCACAATAGTTAATGCACGTTAAGTCGCTGCAGCATTAGTAGTAATTAGTCACTACAAAATGAAGCAACATAAGAAACGGAAGCATCGATGGTGGATTAAGGAAATATTTATATCGTCAGCGAAATGTTTATGCAAAACAATTGTTGTCAGATATGACCTTTGAAGGCATATAAGAAATTAAGAACTAAGAAATTTTTACCAGAATGAACTCTAAACCATTGAACCATCTATGTATCAAGCGTGAACCAATAATTGGAAAAAATATTTTCGCTTCGCAAAGCAATCACAACAAAAGACTGGCTATCACCCAGAGGTTTTTAGCAAGTGGTGATTCGTTTGTTAGTTTGCAATATCTTTTTAGAGTGTCAAAGCAATCTATTTCAAAAATTGTTCGCGAAACATGTGATGCCTTGGTAAAAGTGCTCAAAGAATATGTTCAGGTATGTTAAAGATGCTTTATTAATCCTTAATACATACATATTAACCTTGATCTTGTTCCATAGCTTTGTCATCGCCACCATCACTGTCAAAAACAAACCAGAATATGGCATGAAAGTGATGCCATATTCTGGTTCGTTTTTTGAGAACGGCCTTCCATTCTCCACTCCCAGAACAAACTTCGTCAAGTGTAGTGTTATGTCGGTTGGTATTGAAATTGTATTCGATTTCATCAGTTGCATTGTATGGGTCACAATCTGTAACACTAATAATGTAGCCTTCCCTCTACTTATAAAAATAACTTAGGGGATTAACACACTGCCACGCACCACGCTTACTTCCGCAAGGAAGTACAAATCTGCATCATCGTGCGGGTTTTTACGCACTCACGCGCTTTGTTGTGTTTTGTGGATTCACGGCAGCTCTGACTCTTTCATTCAAACACACGCCAAGCCAAGATATTTCTCGTTGCAAATCGTAGAGGGAGATGGATTTTTTATTGAAATCACGGGTGCTAATTTTGATTAAAGCATGTATTTTGAATATCTTTCCACGAAATGCAAACATTTTGACAGCAAAATGTAGCGATCATAAGACATCAGTTTCTTAAACTTGGACAAGTCTTGGCAGTCATCCTCCCAATATTGGTTTTGCGATGTGCGCGGATCAATGCCCATGAACATGTTGACAGCGAAAAGTAACAAAATCTCGTCTGCGTCAGTCTCTGTCCACTGATGTGGTATTGATAGATCGCCACCCACTTCAGCGCCGTCGTCACGACAAACTCCCTGTACACGTAGTACTGATGATCGTGCTCACTACATGTGCTCACAGTAAAATTGCCGAAAGACTGAACCCAACTAGAGGCCAGTATTGAGCGTACTTAACCTCTTAACAAGAACACATTTTTTTTTGTGTTTTCCAAGACCTTTCATTTGATTCCGATATTGAAGGAGTCCGTTTCGACCTTTATTCGCCTGTGAGATTTGGTACTTATTACAAATGTTGGATATGGGTACATTATAATCTAGGGTAATAGCACTGATGCAAATGAACTGCTCATTATTTATCCATCCGTTCTTTATCTATGACGCACAACTAACACGCAACGAATAAGCGAAGCAAAACACTACCGTCTTGAGTGAGCGCGGCAAACGTACTGAGGTGCCTTTGAGCATCGACAAAAACCGACAACGCTCGGCTCGGGCCGCAGCACGTTCGGGCGAGGCAGCGCGTGCGTTTGCCTCGGGCGAGGCACGTCTTGACCCACCGAGGATTTGCCTCGCGAGGCAGCCTCGCGAGGTTGCTCGCTCAATCAGTTACGCGGCTAATTAGATGTATTTGTCTAAATCTACCGATAGAAATATATTAATATGGTCAAAACGTTATATATTCTATATTCCGTGTCTATTTATGTTTGGGTCCTTTCTTACCTACAGCGCGACCGCGTCGAATCTTGTGACGTCACACAGCGAACGCGCCGCGCGACGTTTTGATTTTTAGTAAGTAATTTTAAAATGTTCACAGAGTCGTAATTTATTGAGATATTTAGGTTTTTTTTTCAGTATGTGTAATTTATTTCTATTATCTTTAAGTCTATGTAAACCTTCTTATCTGTATTTTTAATGTGATTTACTTAGAGTTCCGAGCAAATATCTTCTCAGTTTTGTAAAGTTTTTTTTTGTTTTATTTCATTCTTGCCTTGCAGTTATTCTACTAACATCATCTCTCTCGTAAAATCTCTCAACTTCTTCTGTATTAAACAGGTAATTTTTCTGTGCTGTAGGATACCGAATTTTTCCTTTCAAATCTAAATAGCTATTTTGGTTTTCATTTTGTATCTATCTATAGTGTCACTTTTGATGAAAACATTTTACATCAATCGTTTTTCTTGATTTTTTTTTATTTTTGTAACTTTCTTTTATACTTTCTACAATAACGTGATGTTCAAACAGTGTTTTTTCAGTCATTATTTTTCTTCAGGAGGTATATTTGGTAAATGTTGATCAATGTAAGCATTGCTTTTCGATAAAGGAGTCATTTCTTTAAGAACATCTTTTGTAATTTTAGCACTTAAGTTTGCATTTTCTTCAAGAACACGAATTAATTTGTTTTTGTTTTTGATGATTTCGAGTAATTCATTGTTTTTTTGACAATGTTTAATTTTTGCCTCATGTTTTTAAGAGTTGTTTAAATTTTCTTACTCCCTCGTTTATTTTTTTGTTTTCAGTCTTTAGTTTAAAAATCACTCTTCTTTTACTACTTTCTTATATTTTCCTGCTCAGATGAAGCATATTCTGCTATTTTGTTTTGTTCTCTCTGTGTTTTTTCTTTTCTGTAATGAGAACTTTTCAATATTTTGTTTGTTAAGCCTTTCCCTATAGCACTTTTGCCTTTCGGCCGGCGTCAGCGGCATCTGCAAAGAATAAACTTTTTAAACTAAAATAAATATTATTGTATGCATCTGGTTCCAGACCGCGTGCTTTTCCGTGTTTTCCACACGGGAAGGACCTTGTCCAGCAGTGGACATCTCAATGCCATTACGATGTAAACTTAACTTTACATATTTCACGTGTGTTACGTCACACAATTTCGTAACACACGTAACACACTTGAACGTACACACGTGATTAATATAACCTAAATTTCATGTAGCATCTTTGAATGCAATGCAGTGGTAACATTTGTAATCACTCCGCACAGGTTCAAAAATTGGGCTGTTTCCCATTAAAGAAATGGATCTCTTTAACTTTCAATGCAATGGCAATGAGTTGTTAGTTCCTTCATCCGATTCAAATCACAAATCATTAAAATGCTGACATTAATTGATAACTATTCAAAATTAAAAAAAAATTAAATGAAAATGATTAAAACTTTTTTTTATTCAAAACGTAAAAATAATTTATGCAACTTTTATGCAAGTACCCATATCTTTGTCGATTTTAAATAATTCGATATAACAAATATATAAAAATACGTGTCCCAAATTTTTCAATTTTTCAATAGTATGTCTACCTGACGGACTAATCAGAATGATATATTTTTTATCCAATTATGATTAAAAATATACCAAGTTATTTCAATTTATAAATAGTCCTTAATAAATACATACTAACCTTGATCTTGTTCCATAGTTTTGTTACGCTCTCATCACTGTCTGTGATTCCATATTCTGGTTCGTTTTTAAGAAGAACGGCCATCCATTCTCCACTCCCAGAACAAACTTCGTCAAGTGTAATGTTATATCTGTTGGTATTGAAATTGTCTTCGATTTCATCAGTTGCATTGTATGGGTCACAATCTGTAACATAAATTAATAATGTAGCCTTCCCTCTACTTATAAAAATAACTTAGGCGATTAACACACTGTCACGCACCACGCTTACTTCCGCAAGGAAGTGCAGATCTGCATCATCGTGCGGGTTTTTTATGTACTCACGCGCGTTGTTGTGTTTTGTGGATTCACGGCAGCTCTGACTCATTTCATTCAAACACACGCCAAGCCCTTCCTAAATCACTCACGGCACTGCGGGACCCGGTGTGTGTAATACCTTGCGTCACCCTTGAGCGTGCATGTTTCTCTGCTTGTAGGGGCGTGATCCGTCCGTCCACGAACGTGGATGCGTTTTCTGTTTTGTGTGTGTTAGACTGTGCGTGTTTCTATATTCATATTCGTTTATTAATACAGCAAGTACACGTCAATTTAAATTTTACAATGAATAGTGGAAATCATACAATTATAAGTGATGATGTCCTCCTCGGCGTGTCCGCCAATGGCGAATCTGGCTAATTTCTGTTGTGAGCTCTTAGATGGCTCGCAATACCAAACTTAGTTTTAAAAGTTCTATTGCATGGCGCGCACTACAATAGATCCTCAGCATTATACTCGTATGTGTAGGTAGGTGTATGTTGGCTTAAGGCGGGTCCTTCTAATGAGGCGGTATAATTTCGGTCAAGGTCTTGGTGTCGCGTTTGTTTAAAATTTCGAACAGCCTCATAGACAGCAGCGCCATTCACGTCTCTGTTTTGCCTGATTTTTCCATTCTTCGCATGAGATGTTGCGTGCCGTTAGATGGCGCTTTAGTACATCCTTGCAGCGCAGATACTGACCGTTTGGTGTACGCTTTCCTTCCTTCAGCTGCGAGAAAAATACAGCATTAGGCAGCCTAGAATCATCCACGCGTACAAGATGTCACTTTCATCTCAACTGATCCTGAATTAGTAATGCCTCTATGTCAAGAATCCCTGTTTTTCTTAGAATATCAGAGTTTGGAACTCGATCTTGCTGTAACACCGTTTTTTTTGCTGCGTAATACGGAACGTTGGTGAGCAGCGCCCTCAGCGATCTCGGAGGGAACTAGATTTTTGACTCGAGAGGTGACGCTGGCCTGCCGGCCATTTTCTCTTGGCCGTCGCCTGACGCACGGGTTCAAGAAGCTGTTTTGTTAGAAGACGTTTTGCTAATAGGGGAGAAGTTTTGAAGAATCGTGAGTTGGCGTTGTAAACTGGAGGCGGCACCGATCTTCGCCGATTAATACCACCTCGCCGGTGCACGTTTCCCAGTGTGAATCACCTCTACGGGGAGGTGCTTTGAGGGAGCCGAAGTTCCCGGGTGCCCTCCGGGAAGCGTAAGCGGTCTACACACCAAAGCCGCTGACCCGGCGGCACAGCCCGGCGGCTTAGTGCCGGCGGGTTAACCCGGCGGCTTCAGAATGTCCAAGCCGAACGCCTTTGCCGGCGGCAATGCCGGCGGCACGACAGCCACGGCATGTGGTGTTCTAGTAATTGCCAAATAGTCGTAGAGATTGGACGTGTGTGTTTAGAATAATTCAGAAGTAGTATTTTCAGTACCTAATTGACATGGATGAGGACGATAACAGTGATTTAATAATAGCAGTTTGTGGAGTTATTATCGGTGGATCCCTCAACACACGAAAGTGTTGGGTTAGGCCAAGTTTAATGAGTCGCAATAAATACAGTACTTGTCAAAGATTAAGTGATTTAAAGAAAGACGACTTGGTTCTATACAAACCCATTTCTTTTAAGACTTTCCTGTCATTAACCAGTACCGACTTTGAATATTTACTGAATATTGTTGGACACAAAATAGCTAAACAAGACACAAATTACAGAAAAGCAGTTTCACCAGTGGAAAGATTGTCAATAACGTTAAAATATCTAAGCTCAGGAAATTCTTTTAGTAGCCTGTGCGACGTCTTTAAAGTATCTCCTCAACTAATTTCAAGCATTATTCCTGAAGTATGTGATGTTGTAGTTGAAGGACTTTCAGATTATGTGAAAATTCAAGGAGTCAGGAAAGATGGAGAAAAATTGCAGATGAATATTTAAAAGATGGCAAATACCCAATTGTCTTGGGTCAATGGATGGGAAACACATAAAACTTCAATGTCCCCAAAAAGTGGAAGTGATTATATAAACTATAAAAATATTTCAGTATTGTGCTCTTTGCTTTAGTAGATGCTGATTACAACTTTTGTACGCTAATGTGGGATGTCAGGGTCGGATTTCAGATGGTGGGGTTTTAATAATTCAGCATTATGTCGATTGTTAAATGATAATGAATTGAATATACCACATAAAACCCCTTTACCCGGAAGGAATCTACCAGTACCGTATTTTTTTTGGGTGATGACGCGTTTCCTCTGCAACCCCATATTATAAAGGCTTATGATGGTAATCACACAATGGGATCATCTAAGAGGGTTTTAACTATCGCGTATGTCGAGGGCGAAGAGTAGTTGAAAACGTGTTTGGGCAGTTAACACACAAATTTAAGATTTTTCATAGACCTATTCAGCTAATCCCAGAAAAAGCTACTACTGTAACTTTGGCGTGTATACATTTATTTAATTATATCAAACGAACCGCTGCAACTCAGCAAAACGAATACGATACTGAAAATAATCAAGGAGAAGTCTTTCCCGGTGAATGGCGTAGACATCTTGAAAACGACAGTTGCTTAGATAATATGTCAGGAGAAGGCAATCAAACCTCGGATACTACAGTGACTGCTGAGGATACAAGAGTGGAGTTGACTCATTATTTTCTTTCTAGTGTCGGAGGATTAGAATGGCAATATAACCAATAAACGCCCATTAGTCGAATAAAATTAAAACTATTATATATATAATCAATATTATTTTTAATCATTAAGTAGTTCCATGTATTATCCATTAAATCTAAAATCGTAAATTACACATAGTGAGATACACTTTTATTGTGATTCGTATAATAAAGTTTTAAACAAAATAAGAAATGTGTTTTTGTAATCCAATAACATGATATTAACTATTGGTAACAGTAGAAGTGTCACTAAACTAAAATTAAAACCTTGCTATTCCTTTCGCACATATGTCAAGCTCTACTCGTGTAAAGGTAATAGTCAACAATAATTTTAAATTTAACTTTAATGGGGCTACCTATAGCTACCTTTATTATACTTACCAAAAAGAAAATTAAATAATTATAACATATTTTGAAGATTACTTTAAAACACTATCAGAAGGATTTAGAGCTAGGTATTCTTCAGCAAATGTTTCTAGTGACGAAGGTTGAATTGTTTGTGGATCTGGGTTTGTTTGGGCAGAGTATTCAGAAGAAGTTAAGTTATTTGTAGAAGGGCTTACAACTGCTGCTGTATAGTATCCTGGATGACTGTGTGAACTAGAAACACTACTTGGTCTTGCAAAATCCGTAAATGTATCGGATCTATATCCAGTTTCGGCTTCAAATATAATACTGTTGATCCGATGTCTCACAATAGCTTTCATTTGTCGATCCATTAGTCTTAACTGACCCGCAATATAGTCTCCAAATAAACCATCCTCATCTTTTGTCACATTTGGTCGTTGGGAGACATTCTTCATAATATTCAATGCTTCGGATATCAACTCTTTATTAGGGTTGATTTTAGGACGTTTATTTCGTTGCCAAGTTGTATTTTCTGGCGACATCTGTGGTAAATCATTTTGATTTGATTGTGAATCTCGTTGTGAATCGTGGCTCGTCGACGGTGTGTCCTGCGAAAAAAGACGAAAAAGACTGCCCGTTTAGCCGTTTTACTTTTATTTAATAAAAAATAAATAAGTATATCTAGTCAAAATCAACATTTATTGTGTATTTTTTTTAAATGGATTTTATTAAAGGCACTGAATAAGTCTTCAACATTTCAATAAATTTTTTTTTCAAACACATTTTTTTTACCTGAGTGGCAACTATTTTGCCAATGCCCGGGAAAGGGTTAAAATGTAAATACAAAGACACACTAATAAATAAACTAATATAATTATATGTCTATGGGGCCCTAGTTGCCTGATTATAAATAAAAAAAATAATTAAATCTTTACTTACAGTATCGGTGGTTCCAGTAGGCACATTTTTGTTCTGTAGAAAATTTAGTGATTTGTAGGCAAACCATTTACTATGATAAATATCATCAGTACCCGCACCAGACTTATTTGAATTATCTTCTTTTTTTTTCTCTCGGTAATAATGACTCGTTAAATTTTTTATCTTTCTCTCGATTTCCGGAACATCAGTAGCAAATTCACTGGCAATTTCTTTAAATGCGTCGTAACGCTTTGGCCGGCTTTTGTAGTCAAGGTTTTTTGGGTTCCATAATATTTCTTTTAAATGATAGAGGTCTATTAGTTTTATAACTGTTGCATCGTCCCACTCCATATTGGTTAGTTGATAAAAAATAAAAGTGCCGACACTTCACAACAACAGAGAATGAATAAGTGATACGTCACTACTCTATGAAAGCCGGCGGGCAACTGACTGAGTGAGTGGAGAGGGATGCCGTCGGCATCGGCATGCTGCCCCGCCGGCTTGCCCGCGCGGGCGCAAGCCGGCGGCATGATTGTACAAAATAAGGCCGGCGGGTTGGGCCGGCGATCCGTGCCGCCGGGTCAGCGGCTTTGGTGTGTAGACCGCTTAATGTGAGTCGGCCATGTGGCGGCAGCCCGAGGTACCTAGGTAGGCTCGGCGTTCCAATCGCGATGTTTTCCTTTTGGTTTTCCTTTTCTTAACCTAAATAACCAGTAGGAATCACCTGAGCTCGTATCCATGGTATTTTACTGACCTAAGACTCATCTACTCTAGTGAGTTTCAGTCTCTAAAGGACTGCGGTGGTGATTTAAAAGTGTTTTAAGGTGTCACGCTTATATAGTAACCTCTATACCGTAGTCTGATGTATTTTCGTGGTACGATTTCTTTTTTCTACTGTATTAACTGAATAGCTTGGTAATTTACTACTTTATTTACCTTGTACATTTTCAAGGGTCTTAAGACTCAGGTCACCCACCTAGGGCTGTATTAATGGCTAACTCAGGTAATTCCTGTATTTTCTACTAGCGTGATATGGTAAACCCCACCACAGGTTTCCCCTTTACCTCATACTTTTATTATTCATTACCGGACTGTAGTAGTTACGGGAACAGACAATGAAACAACCGGTGCACATTGTAGAAGACAATTGGTTTATTAATGAAGTACCTACATACTAAATTAACAGACAATATTTGACCTACCTACATACAACATCTCCCTCCTCTTACAAAGTAATTACCAATAATTATAAATATATATTTTTTTTAACATCATTCATAATAATCAGTAGGAAGGTGCATAGCTAGTAGACTAACGTTATATTTATTTTTAAACAGTTATTGTTAAATTGGATTTAACCTACATATGTATTTATATTCCTAATGTAGTACCTATACCATTTCTTATTTCGACATGAAAAGTACCTAATACAACTGAATGAAATTAACTACAACAAAGTAAATCCAGATAACGAAAGTATTCCTAAATATAGGTATGTTTGAATAATGTGAATAATTTGAAATTTGAAATTTATTTATTCAGTTTAAAAACATTACTTAAAACAATATAGCTTAGGTACTCACATAATATGTTCAGAAAAAGTATCTAATCATGTGTACACTGGTACCCACTGGTAAGAAAGTATTTTTATACAAAGCATGAATTAATTACTTATAATGGAAATTAAATAACGATAACAAGGTTCAGCGACCTTCATTCGAAAAGGAACTTCACCTCTCCGCACTTCACCGCACCTCTCTGCCACTGCGAGTCCTCTTAGGTATCGGAGTCCCAGATGGAACCGCCTCCGAGGAGGACTCCCCTAAGTTCCTCTTCAGGGGAAATTACACTCTGCGACCGGGCCATCGCCGGCGACCCCCCGGCCGGCACCGGCGCGGCTTCGGCCGGCGAGCTATGTTACTGTTATCACTGTTATCGCACATGTAATCATAACGACCTGAGAAGATGCGCGTATACATCTTATTTTTAACCGACTTCCAAAAAAAGGAGGAGGTTATCAATTCGACCCCTATGTTTTTTTTTTGTTTTTTTTTGTATGTTACCTGATTTCTCGAGAACCTCTACACCGATTTTAAAATTTCTTTTTGTGTTGGGATGGGTATGCTTCCCCCATATAAATCTTATCAAAATCGGTCAAGTGGTTTTAATATGAACCAAAAACTGAAAATTTGCGTACAATTTTCTGGATGACGTAGTTGTAGATTTCACAAAAGTTATGGAGCTCGACCCTGTCAATACAAAATTGTGTAAATGCTTTAATAAAAACTTGTTTTTAACCCCCGACCAATAAAAGGCGTGTTATAAGTGACGTCGATGTCTGTCTGTCTGTCTGCTGTGGCACCGTAGTAGAGCTAAAACGGATGGGCCGATTTCGATGCGGTTTTTTTTATATTTCAAGGTTAATACCCTAGCAAATGTTCTTAGCTATGTCTGGTTAATGTCAACTCAAGTTATAAGTTTGACGTCGATGTCTGTCTGCCTGTGTGTCTGTCTGTGGCACCGTAGAGCTCAAACGGATGGGCCGATTTCAATGCGGTTTTTTGAGTGTATCCCACTATTTCCATGGAAATACAAAATGGAAATAGTGGGACTAACTTTTTATAAAAATTGTATCCCATTATTTCTATTGCGACAAAAAAACGCAGAAGAATTTGTATTATTTGAAAAGTACCACTTTTATCGAATAGATTAAAATTGAAATATGACTTCCCGGTATTAAAAAAAATGAAGAACAATTTACTTAATAATCTGCAGTTTTATTAAATAATTCTCCACCACATTCTCGACAGTATAAATCACACAAAGCCACCTCGTCACTACACAGATGTGTGGATGATTGTTTGTGATTGTATTCCTCACATTTTCCGTTGGCATTATTTCTTCATCGCTTAACGATATTACTCCGTCTGGTATTACTTTAAAAAATAAATCAACCCATATTGTTGTCGGTAGTTTAAGGTTATAAAACAATAATCGTATTTTAAGTAGCTGTAAACAAGACGATATAATATTAGAAATAGAATAATTTCAACATACTTGAAAAACATGGTCGTATGACTTGTTACATTTTCCAGCACCGAGTTTTCATAACTTTGTAAGTTTCCATCTATTTGTGAATGTAAAATGTTTAACACATTCGATAAAGCTATTTCATAAAGTGTCTTTGAGTCTTTGTAAAATTTTTTTTCACAATTTCATCCATTATACAAAATTGATTTTTATTGTACCTATTGGATTATGGATTTTAAATTTTAACATGTTGTTTTAAATTTTTTGAAACAATTGACTGTAACCGATTTTTGTATTCCACCAAGCAGTATCAAAATTTCCAACATGAAGGTTTTATATAAAACATGCTACCAGAATAAAAAGTAGTCTATGTGTTATTCCAGTTTTACACCTATCTCCATTCCAAATTTCAGCTTAGTTTAAATATAAGGACCATCTTTAATAAAATTGTCCAGGTGTTACATCGCCTTGGAGAAATTTCATTTGTTCATCTAATATCATCTCATCTTTTGCACTTCGGCTATTACTCGTTTTCGGGAATTATTTGATACATAGTATTCGTTTGATTTATCACCATCTCTTAATATATGCAAAAGTTGAACAATATTAACATTTTTGGCACCAGTCTATTTAATTTCCTATTCCAAGATTCCACCGCATTATTAGTGCGGTGACGTTCTCAAACACACACCACACCCTTGAAAAATCATTTTCATCCAGTAGTTCTCTATGTAGTTTTTAAATTTATGTTCGGCTTCACTGTCACCCATCTCTGCTAAGACATAATTCCAACCATCTTGTATTTTATTTTTGGGCAAAGTGGAAGTCTGAAGGAAAGTTGAATTATCAATTTCATGCGGATGGATTTATTCATGCCAAGAGATTTAGCTTTCTTAGCTAATGATTTCACAAAATGAAAATAGCAGCCCTTTATTTGAACCGTAGGAAAACTTGTTGTTAATGCAGAAATCAAAGCTCTTTCAAAATCAACGGTAAATTTAGCAGGTCTCCATTCAGGTAACCATCTTTTAATAAGATAAAATAAAGTGCAATACGCTTTCCGTGATTTACTCGATAAAAGCGCATAAATCACTGGTACCACTTTGCTTTGATTCAAGTCACTGCCAAAATCAGCGTGGATTGACAATAATTGTGTAAATGGTGCTGGACACGCAAAGAATGTCCCGTCAATGAAATAATTACCGCTTTTTAATTCACATCTAGTTTTTTCACGACAAAATATTATTATTCTTAAATCAGTGTCAAGATAATCAGCAAGAACAAAGTCTTCAAATATTACTGGAATTTGTACTTCTTGAACGGTCTTGCAACACACCTTTTTAATATTTAGTACTTTGTTACGACGTCTGTACATGGAAGACTTTTTAGAGGTGTATTGTGGCAATGGTTTACCAAGTAATGGAATTCCTTTGTCAACTAAAGAATTTATAGCGTTATTGAAAGCTTTAGGTATTGTTATTTTGCCCATTGCAGCTTGATCAAAACTACAACTCATTGCAACTTCGATCGCGGATTGGTTGCTGTCGGAAATACAGTGAGAAGAGTGCTCAATGGTTCTCACTATAGTGTTATCCTATAAAATTTCAAATAAGTATACTCTGGTTTCCCTTCAACACGAATAAATCTTTCGCCTTTTAAACATACAGTACCTATACAAAATAAATGGCCAACTTACAGCCTCTGTTATAGTGATAGAAACTTACCGGGGACACTGTCATCGAACCTTTACAATTAGTTTTGTGGCGCTTATTGCATTTCCATAACGTATTGTTATTCTTATAAACTATCTGCCTAGTGTATTCATAACCCTCGTACAAGATATTACACTGGCAACCAACGCGGTGGCTAGTCAAGTCGAGGGATGGCACGTATCAAACGAGCCATCATTCGCAGACCACCGCCGCGTTTGTTTCCAATTACAGTATAAGTCAACAGACCCTGTTCCATATCGCAACCCCCGTAAAACCGATATAACAAGGTACACAACATCACTAAACCAAGCACTAGGTGATACACATCTAACCGACGCAACACTTAGTACAGAAAATATAGAAACGAACGTACAACTCCTAACCAAATCTCTGTTGAATAGTTATGAATTAGCATGTCCAGTGGTAAAATCAAATAACGTAGGCAAAGGTTCCTGGTGGGGGCCAGAACTTGATAGACTACGCCATAAACTAAGGACACTTTATAACAGGGCAAAAACACCAGATCCATGGAAGACTGGGATAACTACAAAATTGCACAACAGCATTACAAGAAGCGTATCAGGTTTCGCAGAACAGAATCTTGGCACAACTTCTGTAATAGCATAAACTCAACAAACCAAGCCGGTAGAATAAAGAAAGTTCTAGCCAAGGGCGAGCTCAACCTCCCGGCTCCCTAAAAAGGAAGACGGCACTTACACAAACACAGACCGAGAAACAAGTGCAGTGCTTCTGGAGACTCACTTTCCTGGATGCCAGATCACAGGAGAGTTAGAATGGCCAGAAGAAAATACTGCACACCAACAACCCAAGAATGGGAAGTCGCAAACAATGTAGTAACCGCGGATAGAATAGAATGGGCACTAAAAGCTTTAAACCCTTCAAATCCGCAGGGCTGGATGGCATATTCCCAGCATTACTACAATGGCAACCAAATCAGGTAATAGAGCACCTGCTACCAATATATAGGGCATGTATAGCTTTTAAATACATCCCGAAAACATGGAGGGAGGCGAAAGTCATTTTCCTACCAAAACCTGGTAAGGAGGATTACACACAAGCCAAATCGTTCAGGCCTATCAGCCTAACGTCATTCCTTCTAAAAACTTTAGAAAGATTAGTGGACCGACACCTAAGAGACGGGGCACTGAAACATAAACAACTACATCCTCAGCAACACGCATACAGGAAGGGTAGATCAACAGAGTCGGCTCTACATATGGTCGTACATAAGATAGAATCGGCTCTCGCAAACAAACTTTCAACACTTGCTGCCTTCATCGACATAGAAGGGCTTTTGATAAAACAATGCACAACAGCATAAACCACGCCCTTTGCAAACTCAGGGTCGAACCAGTGATGAGGAACTGGATCACCGAGTTGGTTAGCAAAAGAGCGGTCCAGATAGTGATGAACACTACCACAAGAGCGAAGGTAGTAAAAGGATGCCCCCAAGGTGGCGTCTTATCACCACTATTATGGAACATAGTGGTGGACAGCCTCTTAAAGATCCTAAATGACAGAGGATACACTACTATTGGTTATGCAGATGACCTCACAATACTGATAAGCGGAAGCGCTGAAAATGTCCTTTGTAAGTGCATGCGCTCGGCCCTTCAGATTGTAGAAAAATGGTGTGGCGAACATCAACTGTCAGTAAACCCGAAAAAACAGAACTCATTCTTTTCACCAACAAAAGAAAGTTACCAGAATTACATCTCCCAAAACTATTTAACACCAAACTCTCCCTATCAACTCAAGTGAAATATCTGGGCGTCATTCTTGACAATAAACTGAACTGGGCGAGTCACATTGACACAAAAATTAAGAGGGCCTGCCTAACTTTTTGGCAATGCCGGAGACTCGTTGGGAGAAAATGGGGTCTCAATCCAAAAATCACACTGTGGTTGTACACCTCAGTGATCAGACCCTCTCTGACCTACGGATCGGTTGTGTGGTGGCCCAGAACACAACTGACCACAGTAAAAGCTAAACTCCAAAGTCTGCAACGCCTGGCAAGCGTAGCAGCTACTGGATGCATGAAGACCACACCATCAGCTGCACTGGAGTATCTCCTAAATTTGAGACCTCTACACTTAGTCATACAGGAGGAGGCTACGGCAGCCGCCCTGAGACTAAGGGCAAACGGACTGTGGAAACAAAATATAGAAACACAACACTCAAAGTTCTGCAACAGGTGCTGAAAGAAATACCGTTTCTGGAGGCACCTATGGACAGAACAATATGTCAACATGTCTTTGATCGAAGATACAATATCCAACTCAATGCAGAATCAAAAGATAGCTCTGGTAGCAGAGAAGTGAGGATATACACAGACGGCTCTAAAACCACACAAGGTACAGGAGCCGGCGTCTTCTCAAATGACTTAAACATAAAAATAGCAACACCACTAAGTAACCTAAATACAATCTTCCAAGCCGAATGTATCGGTATCACCAGGGCGGCACAGGCGGTCGCAGCCAGAGATGTTGGGGACCTAAACATCAAAATTGTCTCCGACAGCGCGTCAGTGCTTCAAGCCCTAAAAATAATACCATAACCTCTGTCCTTATATTGGAATGCCACAATGCACTCCAATCCATAGCAGGGACGAACAGAGTAACCCTCCAATGGATCAAAGGACACAGCGACTCACTAGGTAACGACGCAGCTGATGAACTGGCCAAAAGAGGAGCAAAGGCAGTAGTATATGGACCGGAACCATTAATGCCTATACCTCAGGCCCAAATAAAAACATGGCTGCAGGAAAATACTGGGAAAGCACATTTAATGGAATGGAGAAACACTGAAGGTTGCAGGCAAACCAAAAATGCTATTCCGGTAGCAACAAAAAAACTTGCGCGCAACCTTATTGAGACGATCTTCTTAGCATTCCATGGATTCACCGTGCGGGTGCCGGGTCCATCGTGTGGCAGAGAGAGAAAAACTCGAGTAGTTCCCGAGACTTGTGACTCGGGCGTAGGTTTAAGGGGCCCCTTTCTGACGTACATCAACACTCACCTTCACCACTCGTTTTTCTCTCCCTGCCCAGCCAAATCTGATATGAGCCTACTAGTGCAGCTTTAGATACACGTTCTAGTATAGAACTTACAGCACTTCTGGATAAGCCAAGGTCTTTCAGTAGGTTATAGAGAGATTTTGCTGGTATACCTCTCGCTCCCACTTCTACAGCGTATAAACTAACTACATAGCCGTTTTTGTTAATTCGTTTAGAGGTCGTAATACTTATTTTGTTTCATCGCGTGGTCTTTAGGTATATTAGTTTCCCACGGTACGGTAAGTTCTACAAGGACTATGCGTTTCGTAGCTCTAGAAAAAGGAAAATGTCCGGTCTGGATGACGAAACACCCACATCCTCTGGGATTTTGTAGTGCTTTTCATACGTGTCCATTAAAATAGTCCAATCAGGTGCTGTACCCAGGATTGAGTAAGGCTTGTTCCTGGAGTTTGAAGTTGAGCCTTCTTTTACAAAGTTAATTTGTCTGTTGTTTGTCGTCAATCCTTTTGGGCTCTAGCTACCGAAAGGCTCATGGCTTCACGTATGATTTCAAGTACTCTGTCATGACGCCGTGAGTAATGACCCCATTAAGGAGCACCTTGCATCCCACCAATATGTGCCTTGCTGTACATATCGCCTCTCCACAAGTATAGCAACATTTTTCAGAGGCTTTTCCCCACCTTACCAAGTTACTCTGGTCAGGAGGGTCATTTGGAATGCATTTAGATAAAATTTTAATAAGGCAGGGGACCAGTCATAGATCAAGGTGCGCCATTTTAGAGCTAATGGGATACAGAACTCACCTATGGTTAACCACTCACTTTGCATTTCTAAATTCATAGCGTGCACTTTGTAACCGTCATTTTCGTCTTGTTGTAGAAAGGTTTTACCATGTCTCGGTCTTCCTTTTTTTCTCGCACCCAACCCAGCAGTATTTACTTGTGCACCTGCCATAAATTGTTTATGGAATTGAAGTCTAGATTCCAGGTCTGAAGCAATTTTGTCTTTTGGGAGAGATGTAATTAATTCGTCTTGCGACTTTCCCAAAACATGCGTTTTGTAACTCTTAGGTGTTTGTAAAGTTCAGACGGTTTCTTTAGTTTCAGCCCAAAACTATTGTGATCCCTAAAAGAGTAGAGGGATCAGCCGGATGTGCCAATCCGAACCATGACTTCAATATCTTTATGACATTGGCATCTAGCTTTGCCAGGAGAGTTTTACCGATGTCATATACTAGGAAAGGCCAAGTGAGACGTGATGTGAGGTAGTTGTCATATATCCATGCTTTTTGATATTGCTGATAGGCTGCTGGTCTACCTTATTGAGGTTGTTCATGAAATTTTCAACAACCACCTCTAATGATGGTGTACGTCCTTTGTGATCTATCTTTCTACCAAGAAATTTGAAAGGCACTGCCTCTGCAATTGTGGCAACTCCTTGGCCACTTATGGAGAGTCCCGGATCGTAAGACGTATATTTGGTATTTCTTCTACCCAGACAAAGACAATGACATTTAGATGGTTTTGTCCTCATTCTCTCCGTCCATGTACAGAACTCATCGACTTCGTTCAACAATTCTTGACACTGTTTGGGATTACGTGTAAGTATTGCAAGGTCGTCCGCAAAGGCCAAGATTGACTCAGTGTACTTATTGTTGATTTTAAACCGGTAGCCCATTTCTTTTCACGGGATATTAATTTGTCTACTAAAATATTTATAACTATATTAAATGCTATTGGTGATAAGCAGCACCCTTGGAATAGTCCTACATTGTATTCAAGTGGTTTTGTGTATTCCTTGTTTACTGCTATGACGAATTTTAAGTGGCAATAATAAGAATTAATTATGTCAATAATTTCAGCAGGAAAGTTATACCATTTTAGGGCAAATATCATAAGTTCATGCTGGACAGAACCAAACGCGTTCTCTAGGTCTATCCAGCAGACTGTAATTTGCCTCTCATGTGTTCTGGCATCTTTCAAACTTTCTGCTAGTAATGTATTGTGTTCCAGGCATCCAGAAATACCAGGCAAGAACCCTTTCTGGTGATTGGGCCTGAAATACCTATTGCTGGTCATAAATGTGGTCATTTTTGTTTGCAAAATACTGAAAAAGATTTTAGAAATTGTATTGGTTAGGGCTATCGGTCTGGTGTCTTTGGGATGAGTTACTTCCTGCTTTTTAGGGATGAGGACAAAATTGCTCTTCCAAATGCTACTGGGACTTGCTTTCTTGACCAGATCTTAATGAATATATTCAAGATATGTTTACGAACTGATGGACACTTTTTATACACTATGTAAGGAATGCCATCTATCTATCTATGATTAAGCAGGGACAAAGTACGTAAAGTTATAGGTATTATGACTGGCCACTGTCCTCTAAACAAGCACCTTTTCAATATAGGTGTGACAGACAGCCCTCTATGCAGAGGATGCATGGAGGAGGAGGAAACGCCACAGCATGTGATTGTGGAATGCAGGACCGTGGCAGATCAACGGGCAGAATTCCTCCACTCCCCCAGCAGCAGTCCCAGAGGCCTTCACCAACCTGAATAGGTTGCTTGCCTTCTGGGATAGCCTGGGATGGCTGGAGTAGAAGGGTAGTATGAGCCACGCACAATGGCCCAATTTGAGAGGCTAAGTGCGGAAAAGGCCCCGTTTAACTAACTAACTAACTAACCCTCGTACAACAGTATAACACCCTTCCCCCTTTTTATTAACTCCATTATTTAACAATATTTAAATAATTCAAAACCAACCGCTTCGTCCACTTTCGTAACTGACTGATTCGTAACCAGCTACGAAAAAACAATTTTTTTCACTGTTTTGTAACCGGTTACTAATAAACACCGCTTCATCCACTTTCGTAACTGACTGATTCGTAACCAGCTACGTAAAAAGATTTTTTTTCACTGTTTTGTAACCGGTTACTAATCAACACTAATTTTCAGTATTTTATAACTAGTTATGAAAAAATACTTCTTGGTTCTGGTTATTCATGTTATATGTTACCAGTGACTAAAACCTTAACCCCCGACCATAAAAAGTGGTGTTATGAGTTTGACGTCTATGTCTGTGTGTGTGTGTCTGCTGTGGCACCACAGAGTTCAACGGATAGACCGATTTCGATGCAGTTTTTTATTTGAAGGTTAGTTTTCGTGCGGTGGTTCTTAGCAATGTTTCATCATCATCATCAGCCGCAAGATGTCCACTGCTGAACATAGGCCTCCCCCCCCCTAGATTTCCACAACGAACGGTCCTGCGCAACCTGCAACCAGCGGTTTCCAGCGACCTTTGTGAGGTCATCTGTCCATTTAGTGGGAGGCCGTCCAACACTGTTTGGTTAAATATAATTCACCAAAGTGAACGAAGCGTTCACGATGGGCGCCTCCACAACATGGCGGACAAAATATATTTTTTCAACCTCCCTCAGTACGGGTATCAAATATATGAGTTTGACTAGTAAAATACTACATACCATGACAGATATCAAATCCAAGATGGCCGCCACCACAAAATGACGAAATATATTATATTTTTTACTACTACCTCAATATGGGTACCAAATGAAAGGGTTTGACGATTATAGTAGACTATACACATTTAAAATCCAAGATGGACCCCAACATAAAATGGCGAATTAGATTTTTTTCTTCACTTCTACTACCTCAACATGGAATATATCAAATGAAAAGGCTTGACCATAGTAGTGTTTGACAAATCTCTATATATAAAAATGTTGTTGGTTTGTGTACGCTTCAAAAACTCAAAAAGTTCTGCACCGATCGAGCTGAAATTTTATAATGATATATATTCCGCATCAAGGATTGTTTTTATCTTACTTTTGCATCACAATGTGCCACAGCGATGCGTGGCAGGGCACAGCTAGTTACAAATAAGAGACAGTAAATATTTTTTTATGCTGTTCTTGTTTCTAAATTATCTAAATTAACTGATAGGCCTCTCACGATACAGGTTTACCTATTTAGCGGCTGCTGCAAAACTATATTTGTAATATGCAAAAAAAACATTTTTGAAATAATGTGGGTATTTACTTAAACTGAAAAACAAAAGGGGCAATATCTTCCAGGCCAAAACAACAAGTTTTCACTTGAACTAAAAAACAAAAGGGGCAATAATCTCTATGCAATGACCAACACTAATTCTCTTATTCTTCAACTCTTCTATGGCTGAATTTATTTCTTCATCGATTTCTTCATACTTGCTCTTTTTTCGGGTTTTAGCCTTCCCAGTAGTATTTTTTATCTTAATTTCTTTTTCTAAAATATCAAGCACTTTGGCGATAGATGGATTTTTAATACCTACATACCGGTTTAACCGAGAATGCCAACCTTCTACATAATTTGTACTTCGTATCTCTTCTTCATTACAACACCACATTTTAATGAACTAAGGCTGCGTTTCCACCAGAGATGTGCGAGGATGCATAGCGAGGGATGTGTTTGTAAAGAACCAATAGGATCGCTTCATTTACCTTGCCTCGGTCAGCACAGCTCTGGTGGAAACGGCTCAGCGGAGCTAGATTTTTGTGCATACAAAACAAGCGCGGGATGTGTGCGAGGGATGTGTGCGAGGGATGTGTACGAGGGAAGTGTGCGAGGAATGTGTGTTGAGAAAGATGTGTTGCGAGGTTTGCGCATACTGTACCAGCCAGTCCATAGACGGAGTTTGTTGGAAGTAGAAGTGCGCAAAATAGATAATAGCGCCACACATTAATGCGCATTTTCACAGCTCCGCTACACATCCTCGTAGGCACATTATCATCGCACAGCTTTGGTGGAAACACCCACACATTTTCACAGCACAGCTAGACATCCTCGCACGACACATTTCCATCGCACATCTCTGGTGGAAACGCAGCCTTAATGTCGTGTAACCAAAAACGATCAAAATAAGAATTAAATTTCTGTACTGGTTCAGTTTTTTGGCGACTTTTTCATGATGTATTGGTAACCGGATGTAATATATTTAAAGGGCAAACGAGCTAGACCCGCACATCGGGCAACATGCCGCCTCTACACTCTCGACTTGATTCCAAACTTTTTGGCTTTTTTGAATAAGCTACGACATAAATGATAAAAACAACCTTTAACTGTGGTATTCGGAAATTCTTAACGAATCGCGTTAATTGCCGGTTTCTCGTAATCAAGTAACATCTTGGATGGACTCCATGTTGGATATCGGGATTTGATTATATCAAATAGTAATTCATAAGTTTTTTGTTTCTTATTTTCGAGGAAGGCAAAAAACAAGGGAATTACTTTTTTCGTATCCGCACTGTATCCATGAATACTATATATCTGCTTAAAGGGCGGTGGACTAGCTTTAAAAGTTCCATCCAGCAAAAATAAGTCAATTTTGTTTAAAATGCCTTCAATATCAGGAGAGCAGAATATTAAAATTCTTATCTCGTCATTGTAGTCCGCTAAAAGGATTTTATGAAACTTCTCGGGTACTTTCACATCTTTTGGTAGTTTAAAATGTAATTTGGGGACTTGCAATTGTTTATTTCTAGCTTTGTACAAGCCACTTTTAATATTTTCAAATTTAGGTAATTCTACGTCAAGCAAATCCACACCATCGTCCTTTAGCTCACATATGACTTCTTCGAACTGTTTCTGTATTGGTTCATAATTCTCACAAACCTTTTGTCTGAGTTGTGTCATTTTTTCGAGAATTTTACACTTTGCCGTATTCGGTAAGCAATCCGACCTGTGCGGATTTTCTTTAATTTTTACGTTTTCAGAGTTTACTGTCATATTTCCGTGGCACTGCTTATTGCTGTTAGTACATTTCCAAAATGTACTGCCATTAACATATTTTTTACGTTTATGGTACTCACGGCCTTCGAATACTAACTTAGTACCTGCTCGTTTTGTAGGAAAATATTCCATAACAATAAAATTAGCACAAATTTATTGTAAATGTAGAAATAAAACGTAGTATCAATGCAGACAAGAGACACTTCAACTTTTTCTTTTGGCTTCCATTCGGAAAACAAGAGACACTCGATTTGCATTTGAATTGATTGACATTGATCTATCACTCATGAGATGCCATAATTAAGAATACAGCCAGAATTTAGAAAAATAGGTTTTAGTCACTGGTTCCATAACAGAGAACAAGTATCTTTTCATAACTGATTTTAAAATATATCGAAGTGAAGAAAATTCTTTTTACGTAGCTGGTTACGAATCAGTCAGTTACCAAAGTGGATGAAGCGGTGTTTATTAGTAACCAGTTACAAAACAGTGAAGAAAATTCTTTTTACGTAGCTGGTTACGAATCAGTCAGTTACGAAAGTGGATGAAGCGGTGTTTATTAGTAACCGGTTACAAAACAGTGAAAAAATTTCTTTTTTCGTAGCTGGTTACGAATCAGTCAGTTACCAAAGTGAACGAAGCGGAACAAAGCAATGGAACTAGTGCGAATGAACCGAATAAAAACAGTCAAAGCATACTTTTATTGTTTTAATTTCAATGTGTCCGACCCTATGTTACGGCCTCTTCTAGCTGTCTTGCGCGTTACGAAGTAAATAACTAAAATATATAATCTGAGCTACAATGCTGACTACCTACATAACGAAAGGTTAATTTAATTTTTTATTAGATAATATGTCGACAACCCTTTCGATGCGCATCATTCCGCGCCAGACAGCGACAGAGTTACGCGTTAGAAGAGAGCGCAAATGTTTACTTTAAAAATTGCGATAGGCATTAAGCGCTAATGCGAGCTGAATTACACTTTGTTGCGTCCCAGCAAGAGTCGCTATTTATATAACAATATTCGCTAAGTGAGGGTTCTGTGGTAATATCTATTCTGTGGTTATACTCTGGTCAATACACTGACAATAAAAATATCATTGTTTCATCAAAGTTCCATCACCAAAAATGTAAGCAAACATGCTGAGGTATTTCAGAAGTTGAATGTTTCTCTTAACCTATCCATGTATAATTTACATTATTGTACAAATGAGAATTCTAATTTGAGTACCTTCGCAGTAGTTCCATCATTTCATCTCTATACATAGGACCTAAATGGAACTAACACGAAAAAACATTCGCAGTACCTAGTTCCATCATGGAACCAAGCAATGGAACTAGTGCGAATGAACCCTAATTTGAGTATTCGCAGTAGTTCCATCATTTCAACTTTATGAATAAATGGAACTAATGCGAATAAAAATTCGCAGTAGTTCCATCATGGAACAAAGCAATGGAACTAGTGCGAATGAACCCCTCAATGTAGGTATCAAATGAAAGGGCTTGACTAGTAAAATGCTGAACACTATGACAAATTTCAAATCCAAGATGGCCGCTACCACAAAATGCCGAAATACATTTCTTTTTTCACAACTCCCTTAATATGGGTATCAAATTGTGATGTAGGTTGTCACGTTAGAGTGAACACAAAAAGTCTTTATAAAGAACGGGGTAAATGAAAAAGGTTAAGGAAACAAGTATATTTAAAAAAAAAGATGAAAAGGAATGAAATAAAAAATTTAAACAGACGTAACTTAAAGATAAAGAAAACAACAGGAACTGAGAGGGTTTGAACGGTAGGATGGTAGGATTCCGTGGCTCGCAGCAGGGATCAGCAGCCCACAGCAGGATCAGTAGCCCACGGTAGAGTTCAGTGGCTCACAGCAGGGATCAACAGCGCACAGCACCACAACATCCACCTGGCTTCAGCAGCTCACTCAGTGGCTCGCAGCAGGGATCAACAGCGGTAGTAGCCCACAGCAGTCCACAACATCAGTGGCTCGCAGCAGGGATCAGTGGTAGTAGCCCACAGCAGTCCACAACATCAGTGGCTCGCAGCAGGGATCAGCAGCGGTAGTAACCCACAGCAGTCCACAACATCAGTGGCTCGCAGCAGGGATCAGCAGCGGTAGTAGCCCACAGCAGTCCACAACATCAGTGGCTCGCAGCAGGGATCAGTGGTAGTAGCCCACAGCAGTCCACAACATCAGTGGCTCGCAGCAGGGATCAGCAGCGGTAGTAACCCACAGCAGTCCACAACATCAGTGGCTCGCAGCAGGGATCAGCAGCGGTAGTAGCCCACAGCAGTCCACAACATCAGTGGCTCGCAGCAAGGATCAGCAGCGGTAGTAGCCCACAGCAGTCCACAACATCAGTGGCTCGCAGCAGGGATCAGCAGCGGTAGTAACCCACAGCAGTCCACAACATCAGTGGCTCGCAGCAGGGATCAGCAGCGGTAGTAGCCCACAGCAGTCCACAACATCAGTGGCTCGCAGCAAGGGTCAGCAGCGGTAGTAGCCCACAGTAGTCCACAACATCAGTGGCTCGCAGCAGGGATCAGCAGTGGTAGTAGCCCACAGCAGTCCACAACATCAGTGGCTCGCAGCAGGGATCAGCAGCGGTAGTAACCCACAGCAGTCCACAACATCAGTGGCTCGCAGCAGGGATCAGCAGCGGTAGTAGCCCACAGCAGTCCACAACATCAGTGGCTCGCAGCAGGGATCAGCAGTGGTAATAGCCCACAGCAGTCCACAACATCAGTGGCTCGCAGCAGGGATCAGCAGCGGTAGTAGCCCACAGCAGTCCACAACATCAGTGGCTCGCAGCAGGCTCACCATGAGGGTTTAGTAGCCCTATATCAGCGGTACACCATGAGGGTTTAGTAGCCCTATTTTCACGTTGCACCTTTCAGGGTATCTTGTGATGCTTCTACTTTGAAATCCAAATGTTGACTGCCCATCTCAGTTCCTAGCTTTTACAAGAAGACTTGGTATTCTAATAATGGTATTCAAATCTAAAATGAGAGACAGTTTATTTTATAATTAGCGGCCAGAGAGAATTATACCTAAAAACTATTCAACCTTATGAAAATGATAGAGGTTGCTAAGCAATAGTGAATGTTTGAAATGTGATGACATAAAGTAAATAAATAAAATTTTCAGAAAAACGTAGTTTTCTACAGTTTAAAATAGAAATAATACATGAAGAATACTAATATTATGATCAGAAAAATATGCTTTATCGTGAGGACACGATAGAACAGATATTAGTTGTATGAAAATTCACTATGTAAGTACATAAATTTCTACATAGTCTCATGAATGATGATTTTAGTAGGAAATGTACGCTTACATATTGTTTAAAGCCAATATGTAACGTTACAAGGTAGGCCAGTAACTAATATTGTACTTGTGGGTACCTGAATAAATGTTGTTGTGTCACCGACTCGGACGTTTCAATTACTGCTCCACGTTAAAATATCCTAATATTTAACTGGCGACGAGGAAAATCATCCGAATTGTTTGTGTTGACGTGTTTTTGATTAAGTGATCGACGTAGACAAAAAATGCCGATCGGAAAAGTCGAGCATTTCGATCTATCAGGTAAAAAGTGGTCGGCATACATTAGACGCGTGGAACAATTTATAACCTTAAACGAAATCAAAGCGACGTTACATGTGGCTACTTTAGTGACTTTGGTTGGGGAGGCGACCTATGATCTCATGTGCGATCTGTGCGCCCCTGAACTCCCTGAAGGAAAATCGTTTACTGAGCTCGTGAAACTCGTCGGTGACCACCTCGAACCGAAGCGCTCGGAGATTGCAGAGCGGCATGTTTTTCGCCTTCGGAGGCAAGAACCGGGCGAAAGTCTGAGCGACTACTTGCGGACGTTGAAGCAATTGGCCAGTACCTGCAACTTCAACGATTACAAATGGCGTCACAAAGCACCATTCATATTTGTACGGTCGCCATTTTATTATTAAAACGGATCACAAGCCGTTGACTTTCATTTTTTGGTCCCAAATTAGGGCTTCCACAAACGGTCGCTAGCAGGCTGCAAAGATACGCGACTAAGCTAGCGTCGTACGACTACGAAATACAGTTTGTGAAATCCAAAGACAACGGCAACGTAGATGCATTGTCTAGACTTCCTCTGCCACGCGAACACAAACTAATCGACGACCTGGGTTCGGTGACGTATATCAATTACGTCGAAGAAACGTTTCCGATAAGTGCGCGGGAGGTGGCGATGGCTACTCAAAAAGATTTGGTTTTAAAACGCATTTTCAATTATGTCATTAATGGGTGGCCGTCAGTAGTAAATTCAGAGGATGATAAACCGTATTTCTTTCGTAAAGATCAGTTATCGATAGATAAAGGTTGCCTATTGTATAGTCACAGGGTGATCGTACCGGAGTCGCTGCGATCGCAAGTTCTTCGCGAACTTCACGAGGGGCATTTAGGAATAGTAAAAATGAAAAATACTGCGCGAAACTACGTGTACTGGCCGAACATAGACTCCCAGCTCGACGCGCTCACCCGGGCGTGCGCCGCGTGCGTGCAGCAGCGCGACGCGCCGGCGCGCGCGCTGCTGCACCCGTGGGCGTTCCCGGCGCGCCCGTGGCAAAGGGTGCACATAGATTTCGCGGAATTTCAGGGAAAACATTATTTAGTGAGCGTCGACGCTCACAGTAAATAGATCGAGGCACAGTACATGCCGAGTACGAATGCGCCGGTAACTATTTCAAAGCTTCGTGAATTGTTCGCTCGGTTCGGATTACCGACGCAGGTGGTGAGCGACGGAGGGCCTCCGTTTACGTCGAAAGAGTTCGGTAATTTCATGACCAAAAATTTTATCACACATACGATAACGAGCCCGTATCGACCGGCCGGAAACGGGGCCGCCGAAAACGCAGTGAAATCGGTGAAACGGGCTATGAAAAAAGCCATCCAGGACGGTGAGGACGTCGGTACGGCCCTCAGTAAGTTTTTATTTCACTATCGGAATAGTGCGCACGCGACTACCGGAATCGAACCGGCAGTCGCTATGCTGGGGCGTCGTCTCCGCGGGCGGCTCGACGCGCTTAAGCCGAGCGCGGAGCGAGCGAGCGAGAGCGCCGCGGACCGCGCCGCGCGCCTGCGCCCGGGCGCCGAGCGGTACTTCACCCCGGGCGCGCCCGTGCTGGCCCGCGACTACCGCGCGCGCGCCGACAAGTAGGCCGCGGCCGTGGTCACCGGCCGCGAGGCGCCGCTCACCTACCGAGTCCGGTGCTCGGATGGTCGCGAATTAAAAAGACATGTCGATCAGCTATTACCGGGCAATATTGTTTCTGCACGATTTTCGTCCGCAGCAAACGAAGAAATCAATCCCGCGATTGAATTAGACGATGCCATTGACGAAAAACCCATTAGTCCCGTAAACGAAAAGTCGCAATCGTCATTGCCATCGCCATCATCGCCTACGCAAATTAATGATGACGTCATACCGCAACCGGGTCCATCGACCGATACGTGGGTCAAGCCAACAACGCCCAGTCAACGCCCAGTGCGTTCTTGCAGGTTGAATATCAATAAATATAAATTGTAATAAATGAAATTATTAGTACCTACCACAAAAGAAAGTACTTTGGTTAAGCCTTTTTCTTTATAAATTCTAAACGGAAGTTAAATAATGTATTTCGTTTTTCTTTGTATACCTACTTGTTATTTTTTTTTGAAATGGATACGATAAGCCTTACTTATTTTAACCCACGTACTACCCAATGGTTTTTTTTTTTTTTTGTAGTTCTTTTCTTTGTTTTCTCATATAATCTGTGCAACTCTTGCAAACAAATATGTAGTTAAAAAAAAAACTGTTATTGTAAGTATAATTTTCTGCTACTTTTCTATTATAATACTTATGTACCTTGTTCATAAAACGTTTTTTTTTTCTCATTTTAATGTATACCTACCTATGTCTTTGTATCCTTACTTACTTTTTTTATTATAACCTGATTTAAAGGGGGACGTGTGATGTAGGTAGGCCAGTAACTAATATTGTACTTGTGGGTACCTGAATAAATGTTGTTGTGTCACCGACTCGGACGTTTCAATTACTGCTCCACGTTAAAATATCCTAATATTTAACTCAAATGAAAAGGCTTGACTAGTAGAATGTTGTACAGATAACAAATCCGAGGTAGTCAGGGTTTAATCAAAATTTTTAATTCTGTTCTTGTACACTAAAAAGGGTAAAATAAACTATTTTCGTACAAAAAATTAAACCGACTTCAAAACCACAAATAGGCACTCAAAAGCGAAAAATAAACTAAAATCATTATTATAAGCGCTACTCACTCATCTATTTGAAGTCGGTGCCAGTGAGGTCAAAAAGTTAGTAGATTGATGCTATGTAGGCACAGGTAAGTAATAATATCTATCCGCTACCTGTTAGATTTGGCAGGCACCGACTTTAATTAAATAGATGAGTGAGTAGCGCTTATAATAATGATTTTAGTTTATGTTTCGCTTTTGAGTGCCTATTTGTGGTTTTGAAATCGGTTTATTTTTTTGTACGAAAATAGTTTATTAGTATTAGATTTTATAATGTTGAGATCTGTTTCGACGATAAGTACCACCGTCGTCTATTTTAATCCAGTACGAACGATCACCGGCCGCTTTGTTTATAATACGAGCTTTTTTTCCATACTTTACCATCTTTGACTCGGACTTCTTCGCCTCGGGACAAAACCGGCGATGGCCTCGTACCTCTATCGTAGTACTGCTTCATCTTAGCGATGTTGCCTCGCCGCACGTCGCGAACCCGTCGGGTTTCCACCGCCCTCGGGCGCAGCGCCTGCGCCGCGACCGGCAGCCTGGTGTTCAGCGCCCGCCCCATCAGCAGCTGCGCCGGCGAGTGCTCCTCGCCCGTGATGGGAGTGTTCCTGAAGTTGAGCAAGGCCAGCGGCCTCTCGGTTTTATCTTTGGAGGCTTTCTTCAGTAAACGCTTTACCGTCTGAACGTTCCGTTCGGCCTACCTGTTGGAACGCGGATACAGGGGTGAGCTGGTCACGTGACGAAACTCCCATTTTTTTGCGAAATCCGCGAACTCGGTCGATACGAATTGTTTCGCGTTATCCGTAACGAGTTTTTTCGGTATTCCAAAACGGGAGAACATTCCCTTCATTTTAGATATCACCGTGTCACTCCTCATATTAGGTAAATAAATGACTTCCACGAATTTAGAATAGTAATCGCCCACGAGGAGGTATTGTAGTATATTCAGTTCGAATATGTCTGCCGCGAGGTACTCCCAGGGCAGGCGCGGCGGGGCGTGCGGCGCGAGCGGCTCCCGCGGCGGCGCCGCGCGGTGCCGCTGGCACGGCTCACAGCGCCGCTGGCACGGCCTCGATCTGCGCGCCCATGCCCGGCCAGAAGACGGCCTCGCGCGCACGAGCTTTGCATACGAGATAGCATTTCTTTGCGCAAGGCGCTCGGAATCACTACCTGTTTATTCATATCAAAATCAAAAATATTTTATTTCAGATAACATAATCCATTGAGTTAGTAAAAAGATACTTAATTAACTATTGTTAGTAAAAAAGAGAACAATTTATTACAATAATTATGTAATTAGTGACCATTTTGGAAAACTGTACTTTTTGTTCTTCATCTAGATATGTCTTTGATAACTCACTCATGATCAGTTAAAGCAATCCAAATTTTCCTTGTCTGATGTCGTTTATTCAATGTTTTTCTAATCTTGACATAGTTAGAGGTAGAGGTATCTGTTATTAATTGATGTAAAATTGCAGGTTTGATATTCGGTCGGTATGTCATAAGTTTGACCATCAGGTATTCCTATGGATGTTATGCAAATAACATTTATGTGTACGTTTATATGTATGTATGTATGTATTTAAGTATATATTTATTATTATAAGTATTTATATTCTTGTTTGTATGCATATTTCTGGTATGATTAGTCACACCACCCACACTACAAAATAAGTATTTCTAAGCGTTTCTCCATAATAAGGTTGCCTGGAAGAAATCGCTTTAAGCGATAAGGCCGCCCATTACTCTGCAAGCTTCTCTGTTCTTTTAAAATGTTGTATTAGCATTAAGGTTTATTGTTAATTTGTAGTGTAATAAAGTATTATATTATTATTATTATTTGATTTTCCATCTGAAACAGTTTTCACACAAAAATCCAATCTTAACTTTTCCATACTTCTTGAAATATGTGCAGAAAATGTTGTTTTATAATAGTATTATTATGCTTTCGAGAAATAAAGACGAAATTGCGTTTTCTGAAATAACAAAATTTCACTTTTATTTAAAACTGAATTACAAAGTAAAACACATTCTAGATAAGTAACTTACCTGAAATAACAAAAAAACAACACTTAAAGCCTTTACTTCCAGTTTAGCTTATAAGTAATTCTCTTATTTTATACAATCAACTATTAAAATTCTTGCACTATTTTCTAAAATAAATCTACCTAACTGTTACTTAGAAAATAATTTGAATGCAAACAGTTGGTGTCACTGACATGACAGCATAACATATGAGCTCAGTAGACAATAAATTAAAAAGAAAAAAACATGACACTAATTACTAACTTTTTTTTTTAAATATTCGCAAAACATTCGCAGTAATTTCGCGAATGCGAATACGAATATGCAAAAAAATTGCGAATATCAGCGAATCTGAATGCGAATATTCGTTACATCACTAGTGTATAATAATGTCTGATATGCTCTACCAGCAATTTCAGCTTTCTTCTCTGCCATTTAATATCGACTAGTTAATTGCGAATGTTTGTATTAGTGAATTGTCTTTCGATTTAATGTACCTTTATAGTTGGTTTTCAGCGTGTCTCATGTCTATATCACTGTCATCGCCAGCCTATGATGAAATAGATACAGTATCATAACTGACAACATATTTAGCTATACTTACGTTTTCTAACTCATCTGGTCTCAACACACAACGGTCGAAAATATTATGAAATTGCTGTTTCCTCTCCATCAGAACGCAGCGGTCGAAAACGTTCTTCTGCTTTACAGTTGTTAATTTAAGTGTAAGATCACAAAGAGCTCTGAACATGACTGACTATCGTGTAAGAATAGGTATTGATACGAAAAACTATTGTTTCCATACGGAAGGAATCACCGGTGTATGTTGCTTTCTAAATTGGTTCCCGAACTATTTCCCCCGAATCAAGTGGCTAACATTTACCGTCAAACCGTCATACAATGCTTCGTGACGTGTAACAGCATAACGTTACCACATAATATGTCCATGTTCCCCTCCCAATAAGAAAATAATTCAATTATATTTATTAGTGAAAGTGTCAGAAGGAGGACTCATCATTTAATTTGCGATCGTTCAGGTTAACACATTCGCGGCTAGACACTTTTTGAATAACAAGATGCTCTTGCTGAAATAACACGCCAGTCGCAGCTAGCCAGTTACTCGACGCAACGCGAGTACGGAAAACACGCGAGAAGCGTCTAACGCGCTAGGCGCGAGTAGCCGCAGTGCTGTTACTGTCGCATAGTTACGTTACTCGTTACGTTGTTACCTCCTGATATAGTATAATGCCAACACATTAAGTCGTTTCGCGTGCATGTAACGGTATGACATCGCGGCATCGCATCATTCCGCATCGTTACTCGTAGAAAACATAATACATAATATTAAAAATTATACTTATTTATACTTTAAATACTTAACCGCGTAATGTGCATTTTTTTAATTCTATTGATTTATAATGCATTGATTTGATTATATTTATAAAGTAAAGCAACAAATAAGTAAAAAAAAATATGTAATTAAATTAAAAACAACATTCTAACGATATTTATTAATAAACACGAATTTACAATAATAAATAAAATGTAAACTAAATCAACGAAATTTTTACATTTAACTTAACTCAAAAATACACAACTTTTTTAACCTATATTAATACAGTCAATATGAGCACGCAACTTTGGTGTTCGACATGTTCGTTGCAACATATCAGTAAAAAAAATATGACAGAAATTTTCGGTTCATATTTAAAAACAAAATCTTTTCCATGCGTTTTGGTAGAATAGAGCTACGCTTGTCGCTTGATATTTGGCCCGATTTCGAAAAGGTTCTTTCTACCATCTTTCTGAGGTAGCCATTAGGGGAGAGTGGGGATATTGCGGACACTTAAGGGAATACTGTAATAAAACATAAACTTTTAAAGCTAATCAGTTCGTTTTTATTAATTAATAAACTTTGCTTATTACCTTACAAAATTAACATATAAAATTATTAGTATCAAATCAACATTTATATTTTTTCTCAAAAAAACAAAACCCTTGCTGTCCGCATTTACCCGACGCCTTCCAGGTAAATACGGACAGCGGGTGGGGTAATTGCGGTCAGTCTATTTCTCCTTACACAAGTCGCAAATATAGCCTCGGCTTGAGCTTCCGCTTGTGCAATTTTCATGTGCCCAATTCTGACACACTATGCACATTACCCAATCTTCAGTGGGGGGCGAATAATATTTTTCATTACAAAATATACAGAAATATTCTGTGTCATCTGCATTATCTTCAAAATTTCTAAGATTTCTCACACCCCTCTGCGATTTTTTCTTCGGTTTCGTAGCTTTTTTCTGTTTAGTTATCGTCTTCTTTCCTTTTCTTACTCCTGCTTCTTGTTTGATTCTTTTTTCTACCTTCTTCAGTTCTTTCTTCTCTAATTCATTTTTTTCTGGAGTATCAGTAACAATTATGGAATGTTTCTTTTTCCGATTTGTTTTCTTGCTTAAACGCTTTATGGTCGGTATATTAACTATGTCCTGTAATGGTACAGAAGGTGGTGGGTTACCATGTTGCTCTGTTGAAACATCTGGATGACTGGTGTCATTGATAGAATCATCAATATTAGCATGTGCAACAGATTGAATTTCAACTTGATTTGTGATTCGGGGTTGGGCTTCGGAATTATTTGGCCTTTGTGCTTTGGTTGTACTGTCATTTGTCTGCTCATTTAAATTGGGGACTTCTGGTTCATTGTGAGTACAAGAGTCATTCAAATTTAAGGCACTAGATCTGATGTTGGAGCCCGATTGTGGTTCCATGTCACTGTGCATCATGTTGGCAAAAGTCGTTCTAAAAATTTCCTTATCCAATGGGCAAATCCCCGCAGCTCTAAAGCCATTTATTGCTTTTTCAATATTTGTTGTGCGATTAAAAGCCTTTGTGTACAGTCCAACAATATCATAACTGGTAATTTTGGCACCAGGATTATTAACCATATGCGTTTCACATTCACGGTTATAAGCTGTTTTTAAGGGACCATGAAATGTGAGGTCCAGTGGCTGCATCTTATGAGAAGTATGCGGTGGTAGCGTAATGACATGAATGAAATTTTTCTTACAAAAGTTGTAAGCGGCCAAGCTAATATGGCTTTCATGATTGTCAAGGACAAGCAAAATAACATTGCCAGCAGATGGCCGAGTAAAGCTTTTAAAATGATGAAGCCACTGAACGAATAATTCTTCATTGATCCACCCAGAGTCACAAATCGATGCTATCATATTGGAGTTGCTTTGTTTCATTAGTAATGGGTTCATTCTTTTCCTCTTAAAGATAAAAAATGGTGGCACATAATTGCCGCTTGCGCTACATGCATTCACGACTGTTGTCAAGGATCCTCTTTCAGCACTTGTGCACTTGCCAACTTGTTTTAAGCCTTTAGGCGCAAGAATTTTTGAGTTTCTTTGGACAGTGCTTATGCCTGTTTCATCAACATTATAAATGGCATCTGGCCTGAAATTATGTTTGGACATCAAGTGTATCAGGTTAGTAAAAAAAATATCTACTTCTTCTTCATTAAACGCAGTGATTCGACTTAAAGATGTCGCTTCCGGCTTACGGAGTGATATTTCAGGATGCCTTGACATAAACGAATAATACCACTCTATTCCAGCTATACCCGTTGCTTTGTTAAAATTGTGTGCCAAGCCATTAGCTGTTGCAAAATCGAATGCGACTTTTCTAAGCGTGATTGGAGTTATTCCGAAATAATTTCTACACGACTTCAGAATGAACTGAACGAGCTCTTGCTCTTGATATTCATTAAAGATTGGTTTCTTACCTCGTTTGGGATCTTTGACATCTTCAGCAGACTTTCTGACCTGATCTAACAATGTAGCTCGAGGTACGTTATACTTTTCCGCGGCTTTTCTAAAACTTAAATTCTTTTCTTGAATCTCCCTTATAGCTATTTTTAAAGTTTCGAGTGTGTACTTTTTTTCAGTCTTCCGTTTGTATACTCGAGGCATCTGAAACATGATACAGATATAATAAGTCATGTGTCCGTATTCTCCCCAACCCCTTTGGGTTTTATTTTATTTTATCCCAAAATAATGTCTGCAATTACCCCATCTGCCTTTCGACATTTTATAGCAAAACAATTTTAGGTTAGGTAATAACTTTTGTAGATTATAATTGCACATTAATATAGGTGAAAGATGCCTTAACACGTAACGAATACAGTTTTTACTCAAAACAAATATCATAGCGTATGCACGCTACTGAAAATCATCGAAAATTACAAGAAAATACATAAAAATAATTAATTGATCTTACCTCGAATCGCGTGCGCGGGCTCCCGTGTTGACAACTTTCCGGACACTAAAGATGGCGAATACAATAGCGCGAGTCGTGTTGCGGGACGCGGGGAGGGCTGTATCAGCCGGTAAGGCAGTGTCCGCAATTACCCGCTGTCCGTAATCACCCCACCCTCCCCTACTGATAAATATTTCTCAGCCAAGTTTGAAAGTTCGGGATAAAGCAGTGGCCGTGCCTGCCACCATTTTAAAGGATGCTCGTTTCGAGAAATTATTTGTTCTTCCAGATATTGCCTCATTGTAATTATGCTACTGCTAACCATGGAGTTCGAAACAGAAGCTGATGTGGCTAAAGCGTCGAAATCTTTCCAAATTGAGTCGTAAGTATTGTCAGTGTCGCAAGTAGGTAACATCGATTGGTCCTCGTTAGACTCTATTGGCTGTTTATGAGTAAACTCGTTTTGCAACTCAGTTTTTAATGCATCTTTGGTATATTCATAGCTTGATGCATCAAACCTAAATGCCAGTCTTTTAAAGCGTGGGTCTAACAGCGCTGCCTTAGACAACACTGGGTGCCTATAACAGTTTTAAATCAACTTTTAAATTCCGTTATTATTTTGTTTGCCAAATTCTTTCTTGTATCTGTAATAAGAGTAGTCTCGAAATTTCCAAAAAATCTTATGATGCTTTCTGTCGAAGCCAATACCATGGACACAGACAGACCTTTTTTCTGAAGACATTTCTTCAGTTAGCTGCTTGAACGGTTTCAGAATATTTTTTATTTCTGTAAGGGTCTGCCATTCGCCTTCCGACAGATTTTCTACGGGATTGTTTAGGATACCAAGTGACGCTTCTAAGGGTTCTTGGAGTAAAGATATCCTCTCAATCATATCAAGGGTGCTGTCCCATCGGGTGACTTTGTCCATCTTTAGCTTCAATGCTTTTTTCATTAGGCCTCAGCTGCCTGGATACCTGCACGGACAACCAAATTGAGAATGTGAGCGACACACGGTAAATGTTCATAACTGGATAATCGTATAGCCGCTTTCATGTTCACTGCGTTATCAGTAAACCAGGCAAATACCTTATTTTGTATGCTCCAGTGAGTGAGCAACTTATAGAGCTCATTTTTAATATAATCGGCCGTATGTCGCGTATGGCATTCAAAGCAACCTATTAAGGCAGAGTTTAACTCCCAATTGAATATATAATGGACAGTGACAGCTTGATAGGAAGTTGTTGCTCTTGAAGTCCAGCCATCGGTAGTTATGGGACACGAATTTTACACTGTCTAATTCTATATTTAATTTGTTTTCTTCTGTGTATTGAGCATCCAACAAAGCATTGCTCAAAATATATCGTGAAGGCATTTTGTATCCTGGTTCTAGGTTATTTATTAGATCTTTGAATTCCATCTTCACTGTTGAAGATCAGGGATCTTCAACTATGGAAAAAGACTTTAATCGTCAGTTTAAATATTAAGTCATTCATTTATTTTTCACGGACTATACCTACTGGGCGTTAAATAAATGCACTTTGTCAATGCAACTTTGTCTGCTGTGAATTGTTTTTTCGTTGTTTGAGAAACTGCTGAGATAGTTCCAGGGATATCAGATTGAGTATTTGAAGATGAAGTTGACGGCGCCGGAGGATCCGGAACAGCTGCTTGTAGAGAACTACATATCTAGCGCAAAAGCCAGTGGGCAGCAAACCCAGGTACTGAGAGAGAGTTTGATCGAACGTTTGAGCTTGACCCTTGAGGCGGTGTCTGAATGGGGTGATGCCAATCTGGTCAAGTTCAACGAGAGTAAGACGCAGGCGTGTCTGTTCTCCGCAAAAAGGAGTCCATTCCAACTGACTCCTACTTTTCGTGGTGTATCCGTGCCAGTTTCTGACCGTCTTGAGTTTTTGGGCGTTACTTTGACATCTACGCTCAACTTTGGCTCGTATATCGAATCCAAGGCTAAATTTAGCTGCAAAAAAACTAGGTGTCCTTTCAAAGGTGCGAAGGTACTTCAAGTCTGAACAGTTGCTCACATTGTATCAAGCACAGATTCGCTCTTGTATGGAGTACTGTTCGCACCTTTGGGATGGATCGGCTAAGTATCAGCTGGAGGCCCTGGAATCGATCGAGAGACGTGCCAAAAGGCTCATAGGCAATGACTCTCTTCTGCGAAAAATACTACAAAGTCTTGATCATCGCCGAAAAATTGCCAGCTTATCGGTTTTTTTATCGGATACACTTTGGAGAGTGTGCAACTGATTTGCATGATCTGATACCACCTTGCCCTTTTTTCTATCGGAATGCTCGTAGCTCGAAAAAGCGACATCGTTTCATGGTTGATGTTCCAAAGACACGAACGAAGAGGTTTGACTCTACTTTTGTGATAAGAACGTCTAGGCTGTGGAATGCGTTGCCTGGGTGGGTTTTCCCCGATGGTTACAATCTTTGTGTCTTCAAATCGAGAGTGAATCGGTATCTTCTAGGTAGACCGCATCGTCGCTTAACATCAGGCGAGATGGCGGTCAAGTGTAAACCTATAAAAGTTAAAAAAAAAAAATCTGTAAAATAATTTTATTGTTTAATTGTAGAAGTATTAATGACTCCTTTTTGTACTTCCCCTCCTCCTTATTCTTAAATCTCTCTCTTTCCATCCTATGGTTGCCTGGAAGAGATCGCTTTTAGTGATAAGGTCGCCAATTGCTATTTTATTTTGTTTGTTATAAAGTAACTTTTGTTAGTTTTCATATTAAGAGCAATAAAGAGTTAAACTATCTATCTAAAACAATATTTTTATTCAGTCTTCTTCATCAGTATTTTTATTCAGTCTTCTTTAACATTATCTATCGTTGTATGCTTAATCTAGAAACCTAAACCTAGTCTTAACTTAGAAAAATAAAACGATTTACTCTCAGTCTAGAGACACCAAAACTGTAATTATCTGAAGAAATTATCTAATTTTATTAAAGTAAATCTTTGCCTAATGGAAGATTAATAATGGAATCTTAGATTGGCTTAATTCCTTGTATTTTTTCTGTAAATTTCTAAATCATCCCACTTAATACTATTAAAATCCACTTTATGCCCGCCACCTCTTGCTTGATTCTACTCAGCTCCTCACTCCTTTGCCGGTCTAGTTCCATACGAGCTTGTTCTAAACAGAACACCCTTTCTCGTATTGAAGTATGATCATCTAGTAGGCGTGAAAGCTGCCCCCCGACGTTCTCTGGACTGCCGTGTACCTATAACAGGACAACAATAATTCAATTTGCAAGGAATATTTAAAGGGAAATCAATCATTGTACTTGATCAAATATTATTTCTAAATTTACACATTTTGTTGTAGGTCAGTCTATGGTGTTCGGAATAAGCAGGGCAGCTTTTGTTCCTACTGCTGGACTTTTTTTTGAAATAAAGAGCGACGAGGCGAGCAGTATATGTGCCTGATGGTAAGCAACATGTATGCCACATAACAGTACAGGGGCACCCGGCTATTGGAACATGAAGAGTTCCAATCATTATCTACCACTGCATTGCGCTCGTCACAGAGATCTAAGATGTTATATCTCTAAGCCCTGTAATTTCTCTGGAAAGATTGCCCTTCAAACCGGAACACAGTAATGTTTGCACTTTACAGCTTGGCGGTAGAATAACTGGCAAAGGTGTGGTACTTCCCTAGGCGGACTCGGCTAGGAGTCCTATCACAACAAGTATCTTACTGGCCTAGTCTTATAAGGACAGATTCAAGGCTGAAATGATGATGATGAACAATCTATTTTGGTTAAGTAAGAGTTGGCCGTGGACACATGGTCTCGAGAGAAAAAAATCCTTTTACATTCCGGTTTCCTCATGATATTTTCCTTCACCGTCAAAGCCTATGGCTGACAAACTGCAAAGATTATAATTAATAATTAATGCAAAGATTAAATCTTTGGTGACAAACTTATATAGGCATGTATTTGCATTTAAAAAACATTTAGTAGATTAGTACCTGCTGTTTCACAATTGTGAAATCGGTCGTTCTTGCAACTCACGTGATGTTCTGTTTGAAGAGCATCACCATGTGGAGCTGACACTCGGCTAAGCTGCCCTGCTTCTGTCGAAAAGTGCAAATGTTGGTCTGTTGGAAAAAGTACTGAAATTAATAAATTTTAAATGAGAAAAAACTTATTTTTCCTCCGTATGAAATTTATAGTATTATTACAGATTAAGCTTGTCATCCCACCACGCGCGCCACTGTCTTTTCGAAGTCATGTACGTAATGCCGCTAACTTAAAAAAAACGGTGAAGGAAAACATCGTGAGGAAACCGACATGCACCTAGACTCTTTCAAGGTCAAGTGTCATCCGCCAACCCACACTTGGCCAGCGTGGTGGATTATGGCCTTAACTCTCTTCTTGCCAGAGAAGGCCCAGAGTCCCAGCTGTGGGAACATTTAGTGGGCTGATTATGCTAAGCTTGTCATAGTTGTATGCTTAAAACTTTATGCAATAGAAATCCAGCCAAAAACGACGATTCTCAATAAACCTTATTAAATTATGGTCAATAAGGTTTATTGAAAATCTTATTATTTATTTAAATCTTATTATATTTATATTTCCACAGCGAACGTTAGGTTTCTGTATCACAAGGAGAGAATTGGGTTGGGGAAATATGATTTTAGTTGTTGTTTTACATTGGACAATGTCATATTCCTTTTCAAATCCTGTGTATGTTTTTCTTTACAAATAATAATGGGAAATTGTAATTCAATCTTTGTAAATTTCAACTCAAGAAGTTATAATCAAATCTATAATCTCACTCTTGATAGATAGAAATTCTAAATCGATCTATCTAGTTTATTTTAAAAAAAAACGCCTATTTATGCGCGTTTTTAGACAATGAAAAACTGTTACATAAAGATTAGAATGCGACGGTAAATTTCGCGACGTCACGCAACAGTATATTAGATCAGTCGGAAAATGGGCCTTTCCTTTTTCAAGTTTTTTTTTTTTGGATAAAATTAGTATGTATTTAAGTAACCGAGCAAAGCTCGGTCACCCAGGTACCTACATGTGAAACACTTAATTAAGATCATCATCATCAGCCGCAAGATGTCCACTGCTGAACATAGCCCTCCCTCTAGATTTTGACAACAAATGGTCCTGCTCAACTAGCAACCAGCGGTTTCTAGCCACCTTAATAAGATCATAAGTAATATAAATTCTACATACCAAAAACAGGAGGGAAATCCTTTATCTCATTTGTAGGGATACAAGGGTCTCTACTGCAGAAATAGTAGACTCTTGAGCTTTACGAGAAACAAAGAAAATGAAATAAGTTAAAAATACTCATCTTTCTGTACTAAAAAGGTAAAATCTGAGACATCACCATATCTGAGACAGTTGGCTTTAACCCACCATTATACTGTAATTATGGTCAAGAATATTAAGAAATAATACTTGTACTTGACTACTGAAAGTGTTATTAATCAAGTAACATTATGAAAACTTAGGAAGTTTATTATAGGTGTTAAAGTTTAGGAGGGCACATCCATGGTTTATATCGATGGCTGGCAGCCGATGTAAAAGAACAGCACGGTAGATCGGGGTCGGTAGCGTGGATTGCCAGAGGTTAAGGGTGGTTTTCCTCTCATGCTTACTGCCGGCGCTGCCGGTCGGTGCGTAGCTTGGCAGCGCTGATCTCGGTCAGCTCGGACCGTTTTAGTATCGCGCTGATCACCATGAAGTACAGACGCAAATAATGTCGATGTTAGTGAAAACTGTTGCCGTGTGCTATTTAGCAAAGAAAAAACGTCTGACAAAGAAAAAACTACACGTTCATCCATTAATCGAGCAGATAATCTTTGCAGGGGAATTCGTTGTATCGGCCAGTTGAGAGAGGACGAAGATAAGTTTTTCAACTATTTCCCTATGTCAATAATTACTAGCAAATCTCCAAAATAGATTGGTCCCTTGCAGCTTACGTCGTGTTCCTATACAACCGATTGAACGCTTGATGCTTACTTTAAGGTAAGAAAAAAATAAGTACACTGAAATATTTATTAATTACATATTTATACAACAAATAATCAATGTTAAGCATTAGACATGTTCAATATTCTCGGATGAACCGCTTGGATGATCATTGTCGGTATAAGAAGAAGTGCCTAGCTGTTTGATACCCCAGATGTCTTGGTGTTGTCTCATAGATCTAGGCTTGAGATTTTGTAAAGCGGCGCTGACTGATCTTTTACCACGTGACTGCATTTTTAAAATTATCTGAAATAAGGAAAAAGCAAGTAAAATTAATGATAATATTATATGTTTATCATATTCCTACTTAATTAATTAAATATTATAACATGTCACCTAGGTGTTAAGTTAAGGCACGGTAATATTATCTATACAGTGTTCCAACTTCATACAAACGGACGAAGCGCGAGCGCCTTAGGCCGCTTGTAGACGTCCGTTTTTTTCACCGGATAACGGACCGTCAATAAACGGCTATCCTTGTATACATATTTTTTTTACCGGATGGATGGACTGCCGTCTATATGCGTTAGTTTTGAACTGGTAGTCAGAGATTACACACGTGTGAAATGTCGAATAATAAGAAAAAAAAACTCGTATTGGCCTACTATTTGTACAGGAAGAAACAAAAAGAAAAACGTAAAAGGTCATCGTGGGTGCATCCTATATTATTGGAAAGGGAAAAATATGGTGCATTTCAAACTCTTTTTACGCAGTTGGAAGAAGATGAAACTAAATTTTACAATTATTTTCGGATGAAGAAAGAAACCTTTCAACTATTATTAACAGCCATATATGATAAAATAAGACACGAGGATACTGACATGCGTAAATCTATTTCCCCGGCAGAGAGATTAGCCGTTACGTTAAGGTATGTTAAAGAGATGTTCAATTTCAAATTATAGAAAAGGGGATTGATTACCTGTATTAATTAAAACAAAATTTAGTAGGTAGTAATTGTTTTATTATACTCAAAAAAATAAATTAAGGAGTTTTAGAAAATCGAAATCGTAATCAGGCGATGTGATTGAACTTAATTCAGTAATAATTGAAGATTGGGAATCATCTTGCTGCATGAGTTCTTGAGGCATCCTGGATGTGGATGGAATGAGTTGTGTTGGCTGATATTCATAGGGCATCCTGGATGTCGATGGAATGGGTTGTGTTGGTTGATATTCGTGTATCCTGTAGTCGGGTGTAGCCGTAGTGTAGCGTCGATTAATATTGTAATTGTAATTTTGCTGCTGCATGGACGCTTGATTTCTCCGAGTTAAATTTCTCATAACTTTAATGACTTCATATTGGAATTCAACATAATCGTCATCACTATACTTGTCTACAATCGGAGCAATACCTTTGAAAAAACACATACTCTTACTCTTGTCTTCATCTTCAACTGATTTAATTAAAGTAAGCATTTGTCGATCAACTTCGCTACAGTCTGTCTTTCTCTTCTTGCTTGTTTTTGTTAAATCGGTAGTATTGGCTGGTGCGGTAGGGTCATTATTGGTTTGTGAGTCAGTTTCTTTGTTGTGAGATTGTGTGATGTTTTTTTCTGATGTAATACTTGCTTCCGTTGTTCGGCGAGTCACAATTTTACACAAAAAGAGCATTTGATCGTAGAATTTATATTTTCGTAGACTTTTTGCACCAGAGCCGGATTTACATTCCTTAACTTTTTTGTGATATTTCATCCAGTTATCTCTTGCATTGTTCCATTTTTTTATGATATCTTTGCCTAAAAAAGAAAAAATTGTTACAGATATTTAGCTGCAGGGAACACATTTAGTGATCTACATTACAGTTTCAGAATGGGTATAAAAACTATCAGCTGTATTGTACAAGAAGTATTTGAAGCATTGTGGGAAACCCTTTCTCCAATTTATATGAAACTACCATCGGAAGACGAATGGTTAACAATAGCAAAAATTTCGAGACGAATGCAGATTTTCCTCATTGCTTGGGAGCCATTGACGGCAAACATATTAGAATCATCAAGCCAGAAGAAAGTGGATCAATGTTTTCAACTACAAGCACTATTTCTCAATAGTATTAATGGCTGTGGTAGACACAAACTATAATTTTGTTTTTATTGATGTTGGAGCCTACGGCAAAGAATGCGATTCAGCAGTATTTAAAGAAACAGAATTTTGGAAAAGAATAGTAGGCGATAAATTAAATATTCCTCGACCTAAGCAGTTGCCAGGTGCAGGCAGTGAGTTACCTTATGTATTTGTTGCTGATGAAGCTTTCGCTTTACATCAACACGTACTTCGTCCTTACGGTGGGCATCAACTTGACTCAAAAAAATATTTTCAATTATCGTCTCACAAGAGCGCGACGCTACGTCGAATCCGCATTTGGTATTTTATCCAATAAATGGAGGATTTTGCATATACCATTAAATGTTTCAACAGATACTGCTGTTAACATTGTAAAACATGCTGCTTATTACAAAACATAATTCATAAAGTAGAGGGTATCTAATAATGCTACTGACAATGCTAGTTCACACATGGTGTCTACTCTATGCCATTTGCCTCGTTCCCATTCAACACGAGGTAATGTAACAGCAAATATGATTCGTAACAAATATGCAGAGTATTTCATGTCACCAGTAGGGCGTGTACCATGGCAAAATCAACATGCATAAAAAAATAATGAAAATAAAATGTTACTTACCAAAATCATTTTTTTCTTTCTCGGACATCGTTTCAAAACCTTCATTTAACGCAAGACAAATTTCTCTCCAAGCGGCAAAACTCGACTGTCTATTTTATAGCACTCTTGGGTTTTGTCCCACAGTACAGGCCTATTTTCAACCAAACTTATTAACAATTCCATGTCAATATCATCCATTTTTGCAAAAAACGCAGGTAGACGGCACTCAATTAACAGAAAACAGGCAATACGTCCGGCAGCGTCAACACGCACCAATACACTGGCGTGGATGACCGCCATTTCTTACACCGGACCGGTGTCCGTCGCGCCGAGGGGAAGCGGTGGTGCATCCGGCGTAAATTGTTCGCCGGACCGATGTCCGGTGCATGTACACACATTCATTATAATTCATACACCACCGCGAATCCGGCAAAAAACACGGTCCGTTATCCGGTGAAAAAAACGGACGTCTACAAGCGGCCTTACGCCTCCTGGTGCAGACAAAATAGTCTGTTAGATAATAATAATAATGTTACCGTGGCTTTGTTTGGCACATCTGTCTAGAAACTGACAGGTAACTGTTGAGATTACCTAGGTTTATGACCTAACCTACAAAGTTATCTACCTACTTACTTGAATTAGAAACAATATGTAAACATGGATAAAACGTAAATAAACTTATCTAGCGCGGGCAGGCTGCTGACAAGCGTGGAGTCACTTCGACGTCGCAGACACAACTGGCGCTATTCAATCAAACCCTGCCCTCCTTTCCTCACTCCTAATCGTAAATAATTTAAAGAAAAGGCACAACTGGTTATTTGTGCCTTTTATACGTAAATTTATTGAGACTTGCATGGATCATTAATTAAGTAGACAGGTAGGTGTGCCTTTTCAAAGTAGTTTTTAGTAAAAATGTGTATGAAGTAATTAATTGTCACATCTACGTATTTGTTGTTGTAACCTTTGCAATATAATGGTAAATAAATGTGTCTTTTTATTCTATAAAACATGAATATTTGGTCTCATTTGTTCCTTTTAAGCCTACTGTATCTCCGAATTCCTTGAAGATAAAATTCTACAAAAAATTGAGCAATTTGCTTTTTTTTCTGATTCTAAATACATATGTAAATAACTCAATTTAAAAAAAGTTAGTTGTGCCCTTTTTCCTTACGACAGCAGAGTAGATCTAGATAATAATATACCAAGGAACAGATCCGGAAATGCTTTACGAGAACATTTTGCAATGTTTTAAAATTATTTGTGTACCTACCACCTTCGATTATAATTAGATATATGTAGATGCATAACTTTTAGAGTGCAAGTTATACAAGTTGACGTAACGACTCACGCGCAGTCACCAAGCGAATGAGAGCAAAACAAGGCATAAGTATTGTTGATTTATGCCTTGTTTTGCTGGTGCTATTTTTTTAGCGGCAACAGTGCATCTACAGAAATATATGATCGAAGCCTAACACTTTATTAACCAAAGAGTAGGGTAAACGGCCAATTACTCGTCAGATTTTGAATTCGGTTGTCTTCACAGATTTGCTACTCAATAAGTAATAAAGATAGAGATATAAAATTGATTGCCAAGGTATAAAATATATTTTTCTTTATGTTAATAGTATAATAATAGTAAAAAAAAAAATAAGAAAATAAATACAAATACGTAAATAATAAAAATAGACTATGTATGTGTACTAGTATCCGACAATTTGTCCTAATTACCGTCAAACTGTCCCAGAACTCGTCAAATCATTTCTCTCATTTTGAACTTTATGTAATGTATTTTTAAGGTCTATACAAAGTGTATGTTTTTGGTTAATGCCGGATATTTTTTTGCAATAATATTATAAATAGATAAATTTTAAATTAAGCAATTAAGTTCTTGAACATAGTTTTAATATTTGGTTCTCTTAGAACTAAATCAATAAATAATCAGTTTAGTAAACGCAGTATTGTAGTGTACCCTGTAGTAATAAGTAAGCAGTATACAAGTAAATATGAGTAATTAATGTTATTGGTAACTTAAATTTAAAAACCATTTGGCACTTACGTAATTGTTCTAATTTGAGGAACAATAACTAAATTTCAATTCAATGTAACATTAACAATTTTTTTTTGTTAACATACGAGTAAGTAGTGTTTTAAGTTAGTTATATTAAATCAATCATCCAAAATCTTTTAATGATAATGGTAAAAACATAAATAACTATTATATTATTTTGTGGCATCTACGAGTATTCTAGCTTAATTAGTTGTTTGCTTTCACCAAGATTTTTATCTACCTAGTTAGTACCTTTAAGAGTATTTATACCATTACTAAAATGAATACAGAACTTTGTAAGTACGCCTAGTTCTTTCATTCATTCTTCATCATCACAATATATGCAATGGAATGTTCGTTCGTTAGGTTGAACTTCAGCACATGAGGTGTGATACCAAATATTACAACTCAGACATTGTATCATGTCTAACTTAACGCTGGTTTTACACACTCTACAGTACCAGTCTACCGTCTCAAATCTTTTCTGTGAACCCGTCATTTTCTTTGGTACTTCTTTTTGTTTTTGCGTAGTGTTTTGTTTTGTTAATTTCTGTATTTTCTTTTCCTTGGTACGTAGTTTTCTCTTTAAATTCTCTTCTTTTTTAATGTTTTTTTGTTCGGCAAATATTTGCCATCTATCAGATGTTATGACCGATGGAATTTTAACTTTAGATTTGTTGGGAACTGGCGGAACTTCTGGCCAAAACAGAGCATCTTTAAATGGCGTCGGTACAACTAAATCACCATAGAATTTTTTTGGTACGTTTTGTGAAATTGGTTGTTCTAATTGAACAATTTCAGATGATAAAATTGTCAATCCATCATTATCTGATTTAGATGGGCGAGGTGTCAAATATACCTTCTCTCTGGAAGCAAGGAAGTTTGTTGATGGTAATGGCTTGTTAGGTGTGTGCAATTTCGTTGTCATGTTAGGTGTTATTTTGATTAGTTCTCCTTCAATTAATTCGAACATTTCCATATTATTTATTTCTTTCGTTGCTAAGTCTTGGGTGTCATCAGTGAAAACCGCAGGGAGATCATCTAAAGACCAATTATTGTTTAACGTCTCTAATTCTGTCAGTCCTGTAAAATTTCCAAACTCTGAATATGTATGGTCTTTCAGAGGAGTTGATTCTGCCGGTCGTTGTAGTTGAAGATCATCATCGTAATTTTGTGAAGATATCTTAACTTTTTCATGTTCATTGTTTTCTGGTGTTTCCTGTTCGTCAATGTTTTGCTGATTTTCGCTATTAGGCTATAAATCAGATCTGCGATCGTCATCTATATCGCATATTTGATTATTCATTAGTCTCCATACATGAAATAGTTATTTTAATGATTCTTCTCCCAGCCATTTTGCACCTTTGTTCGCACGGAAAGCTTCGAGCTTGGTAGAGCTAATTTGCGACTCGAAAAAACTTTAAGTGATCCCTTTTGACCTGATCTTCAACTTCAACTATTTCTTGGGCTTTACTTGTGACACATTTGGAATTATCAACATTATCCGCATTAAATGGCGATAATCCACTTTTGCGGAATCCATTTGCAACAGTGCTCGGGTCTAGTTCAGACAGACAGACAGACAGAAACGCTTTATTATGCACACCAGTAACAAATCCAAACATACAAAACAAGAGATACTTATAACTAGTGCCATAAATGGCGGTCTTATCGCTAATAGCGATTTCTTCCAGGCAACCATTAGTGGCAGGAATCAAACAAAAAAATAATAGATTAAAGATAGGGTGTGAAGAAAAAAACAGTATGGCAAAAATAATAAGTCGTCACTTAAGCTACTTTCAAATAAATACACAATACATATACTACACACCAATTTTACACATATATAATAGCTAAAATACATACGTTACAATAAATACATAAACACTATTAATAACCATACCTATAAAATAACAATAATTAACACGACCAATAATAAAAAAACAACATAGAAGTAAAAGATAGTAAAGAAAAAAAAAATATTTAAAATAAGGAATTGGAAGGAAAATTAGAACCAAAAATTAACAGATATACTAATCGACCAATTCAGAGAGAAAAGTGTTTCTTAATCTGAGCCTTGAAAGATTCTAAGCTCTGCGCGCGCCTGATACCGACCGGAAGTTTCATTAAGTGCTTTTTCGAGAAGTGGACAAACATTTTCTTTCTTAAGTTTCACGAATTGATTTTGGTTTCGCCAGTCATAAACAGTCTTTTTCCAAGTTCTTTTGAGTGGGCGAAATACTAACACGTCCATTGGTTGTAATAAATGAGTGGCATTCGGGTAGAGGGCGATGAGTATTATATTTTTTTCTCTGAAATAATTAATGAGCGGAAGTGTGGTATGAGAGCAATACCCATCCAAAAAGAAGATGATTGGGAGTTCAATATCATTTCTTTCAACCCAAGGATAAAACACGTTGGTTAAATACTCATAAAACGTCTCTCCAGTCATCCATCCTTTTGGACTATGACCTAAAGGCCAACTTTTAGGCGTCTGTTTTGCTATTTTGTACGGAATGGACTTCAGTTTGAACTCTTGAGTTCTTCCATTGGCGGTACTAGTTCACCTGCGGCATTAGCTGTTATTAATACTGTAACGCAATCCCTTTCGCCACTAGGTACAATATTGTATACGTTCTCTGTCCCACGTTTAGCCAACACTTTATTATCTGAAGGAGCTAAAAAAAACGCACTTTCATCGCAGTTAAAAGTTCGGCGTGGATCTTCTAATGCTTTTTGAAGCTGTGCGGAAGCGAAATGCTCTTTAACTTCTTTAAACTATTTGCGGATATCGTATTCCGTCACAAGAGCTCGAGTTTGAGTTAAGTTTTGAGCAACTCGTTTTCCGACAATTGGATGCCGTTTTATAAAGGCTTCGAACCAGTGCCTACCTGGTTTGTCTTGTCATCGCAAAATGGATTTTTACGGCCAATTTTCTTTAACAATATGCTAACACTATCTTGCGACTGGTCTTTCGTAACTGGAAAGCCCCTATCTGCCATGAAAATCAACCAGTTCTCCAAATGTTCTTCTTCTTCAGTTGTTAATATTGCGGTCCTTTCGAGCAATTAACTGAACTTCGTCCGTTAATCTTGTCAATTAAAGTTGTACGTGGTACGTGCAATTCTCTAGCAGCTGAAGAAGTGGAGGCTCCTTCTGCTACAGCTTTCATAGCCAGCATCATAGTGTCTGCCGTGTATTTTTCTCAGCCATTTTCTGTAAACACAATTAGAGCTACATACTAAATTGCTGCCTACTAAATTAGACAAGTGAAAATAATTTAAATTACCCGTGAAACACCAAGCAGGTCCAGGTCCAAAGGAACCGCACCCGACAGCACCAAACGGTGTCCGGGCTGAATTTTAGACTTAAGTGCATTAAGTATCTAAATATTATAGAGTAAATATGCACACAATAAATTACTAATACATTCATTTTTTATACATTGCATATGACTATTATATGATACTAATTTGTTATAGGTATATTTAGTAATATTCAGCACCTAAAGTTCACCTAATAGATACAATTAACGTACGACACTAACTACGTAACACGCACAAGTAACACGCATACGCAGAAGTAAAACGCAAACGCACAAGTAACACGAATAGGCACACAAACACAATTAACACAAACAGGCAGACGCACACGTAAAGGTGCGATTCCACCAAAATAGTGTGCAGCACATTTGCTTGCAAACATTTTGTGCAAAACTCCAACAGTGCAGGTACTAAGCTGGAGTCGCATTTGGCTTCCGTCTCCACTGGTAAGGCTGTGCGTAACTTTTGTAAGCGCACAGTTCAGCACACTTGGGCGCGAACATGTACACTGAGCAGAGTTTCTGCCGAGACAGTTCAGTAGTTAATATGAACGGGCAGGAAAACGTAGTGCTTTGTGCTGCAGCATGTGTATTACTATGCAGTCTCCTTAAAAATAAACGAAGGAAGAAACCGCGATGTTGGGTGAGGCCGTTACTACAGCGACGGAATGAAGAAACGAATAAATTTCTAGAAGAAATAAAAATAGATCCATTGAGTGGATTTAAAAACTTCACACGTATATCTTGCGAAGATTTTGAGTTGCTGGTTAATGTAACTGGTCCTTTTATTGCTAAGCAAGATACCAACTACAGAAAATGTGTCCCTGTTTCAATAAGGCTTGCAATCACCTTAAGATATCTTGCTACTGGAGATTCTTTTGCAAGTTTAATGTTCTTATTTAAAGTTTCAAAAGATCTTATTGCTCGGATTGTACCTGAGACTTGTAAGGCGTTGATAAGCGTGTTGAAAGAAAATATAAAGGTAAGAAAATTAAAATAATATACCATTTTATTTTAGTCACTTTTATTGCATTACATTTCATGCCAAGATAATGTTTCGCCATCATTCTGACGTAAAAGATCTGAATAATCATTATCGCGGACCTGAAAACTTGAAGCCGGTCCTTGACTCTGACAATTTGACGAATCTGAATACGGTGAAGGCATTGGAGTTGTAACATATTTTCCAGTACCAATAATAGCGTCATACAATAAATTATCTATATCCCTTTGTACTAAAATCTTGGTTCGCTCATCTCTAATTTTCCTTAATTTTGTTGCGACGGCTGCAGCAAAAATGTCTTCGTCATCAGGTTTTTTTGCTTCCATCTGCTTGTTTACGTTATTCATAATGGACAAAGCTTGGGCGATTCTCGGGTCTTCTTCGACAATACGGCGTTTAAGCGAGTTCTTCGGAGCCTTAAACTTTTCAACTGGCCTTTCATGAAGAGACTCTTGATCTTCATTTACTGTGTCATTCTGGATAATAATATCTTGTGATACCTGAAATAGTAATAAAATTTCCTCAGATGCCTAACACTTTAGAAGAATGGATGATCTTAGAGCGCCAATTTGACCATCTTTGGAATTTCCCTCATTGCATTGAGGCTATGGATGGCAAACACGTTGTTATTCAAGCTCCAAGTAATACTGGAAGCGACTTTTTCAATTACAAAGGTGATTTCAGCATTGTGCTTTTAGCACTGGTTGATGCAAATTATAAGTTTATGTACGTAGATGTCGGTTGTAAAGGAAGAATATCGGATGGTGGTGTTTTCAAAAATACTGGTTTCTATGCTAATCTTCAGCAAGGAAAATTAAATTTGCCTGAACCTTACCCGTTACCCGGAAGGAACAAACCAATTCCACATGTCATTGTGGCAGATGATGCTTTTGGGTTAGATATAAATTTAATGAAACCATATCCCGGTCAACATGACAAAAGATCAAAAGAGAGAATATTTAATTATCGGTTGAGCAGAGCGAGACGTATTGTGGAAAACGTATTCGGCATTATGTCCGGTGTATTTCGCGTACTCAGGAAACCTATTCTGTTAGCTCCAGAAAAGACACAATTGATAACACTGACATGTTGTTACTTGCATAATTTTTTGATAACACAAAAATCGTCTTCACAACTTTATACTTCTGCTGGCTGTTTTGATACTGAGAACCAAATTACTCATTGCACTATCGATGGAAGTTGGCGGCGTGATGCAGCCATGGCAAACTTATTGCCTTTAAGACATGTTGCAAGAAGACCCCCTGGCGATGCGAAAAACATAAGTGAAGAATTTGCACATTATTTCCAAACTGACATCGGAATGGTGCCATGGCAAGAAACACTGGCGTAAATAGTATAGGTATCTAAGTAATAATATTAGAGCTAAGAAAATAAACATTTAAAACGTACCTACCTGTTCATTTATTTCGTCGTGTGAGTTCAAGCTGACGTTCGGCTCATCCCTTCCATGAAAGAAATTCAAATATGCATAAGCAAACCATTTCGGCTAATATATATCTAAAATCCCAGAACCTGAAGATTTTGAGTCCGCGATTTTCTTCTTTTCTCTTCGGTATTGAGCCAAAATAATCTTCCATTTTCTCATTACCTCAGTCGAGTCACAATTGAAACTTTGCGCCAACTCTTGAGTGGCGTCGTGTTTTTTGTTTTTATTTTTATAATCACTGTGACTAGAATCCCATAATACAGGATAAGTTTCAATAGCTTGAATAAAATTGATAATTTTATCATTCGTCCAATCCATATTTAGCTTGGTTAATTAACAATGTACGCGCACAAATAAATGTTTTCACTCCGGTAGCGGAAGCAAGACTGAGTTCGCGCACAACAGGTTTGTACACGTCGCCGCGAGTCCACTGCCTGCATGTGTGCGCGCACAAAAGTATACAGATGTGCGCGAACATTTCTACAATGTTCGCGCACAATTTGTTATTGTTTGCTTTAGTGAGTCGACCAGGATAAACATTTGTGTCGCACACTGCATTGCAGTGCCGCACAGTTCAGCACACTGGTGGAATCGCACCTTTAGACGCACACGCACAAGTAACACGAGCAGGCACACGCACAAGTAACACGAACAGGCACACGCACAAGTAACACGAACAGGCACACGCACAAGTAACACGAACAGGCACACGCACAATTAACATGAACAGGCACATGCACAATTAACACAAACAGGCACACGCACAGACATACGCACAAGTGACACGAACAGGCATACGCACAAGTAACACGAACAGGCATACGCACAAGTAACACGAACAGGCACACGCACAATTAACATGAACAGGCACATGCACAATTAACACAAACAGGCACACGCACACGTAACACGCACAGACATACGCACAAGTGACACGAACAGGCATACGCACAAGTAACACGAACAGGCATACGCACAAGTGACACGAACAGGCATACGCACAAGTAACACGAACAGGCATACGCACAAGTGAAACGAACAGGCATACGCACAAGTAACACGAACAGGCATACGCACAAGTGACACGAACAGGCGCATGCACATGCACTATTAACACGAACGCGCACACTCACACATAACACTCACATACGCAACACGCACACGCACAAGTAACACACACACATCCTGTTAAACAATATATTTACATATATAACAATTATACCACGGATTTATTGCCATAAAATGTTTTTAATTATGTTTTGTTAGAATTTAGCTACACGGTGTTTTTAAAAATCTGACCATCACTTACCTTAAATAAAAAATAAATACAATAAGGGCAAATTTTCCGCACTGTATAGGGGCTTGCGATGGGAAACATATAAGAATTATAGCACCTAATAATAGTGGATCGATGTGCTTTAATTATAAAGGCTTTCATTCTCTGGTTTTGATGGCGATTTGTGACAGCAGCTTCAAATTTGTTTTAATTGACGTTGGAGCATATGGTAGATTTGGTGGCTCAGCAATATTTCAGAATTCGAGCTTTTATAAAAAAAAATGAAGGAGAATCACTTGAACATCCCTGAACCTGCACCGATTTCGGAATCCAATAGCACTAGTTTCCCCTACGTCTTTGTAGGAGATGAGGCATTTGCTTTAAATACAACCATGATGCGCCCATATCCAAGACGTGATTTAAATGTTACAAGAAGAACGTTTAATTACAGGCTTTGCCGAGCTAGACGTTATATTGAATGTACTTTTGGGATACTTGCGAATAAGTGGCGCATTTTCCATATACCCATTAATATTAATACCGATTTAGTTAATGATATTATTAAGTCTGCTTGTATTTTACACAACTTCGTGAGAGAAAGAGATGGATATTCTTTCGAAGACTCACTAAATAATCCACTGACTAAAACAATTGCTCCAGATAGTGTGCGCAGAAAAAATACAACTGCATTGAGATATCGATAATTATTTGCAGATTATTTCATGAACGAAGGGAGGGGTAAGCTGGCAACATAATTTCATTTAAATATGCTGAGACATTAGAGGACAAGAATCATCATCACTAAAATAATATTAGGTTTAAATAAAATTGGTACTTACCAAGTTCTTTTCTATATCTTGTGATAAATCAAGTCCATAAATATCCACCAACTCTTTTTAAAATTAGATTTTTAAAGAAAATTCGAACCCCGCTAGCAAAAATTGCAACAGTTACAGATAATTTAGAGAAAATAACAAGTAACATTTCGTTATTTGTCAATATGTCAAAAACTATTTGAAATACATGCAATATAAAAAGAAGAGGAAATCTATAAACATTGAACAAAACATTATATTACCTCAAACACCTTTTTTACACAAAAAACTACTTTTGAAAGTGTGTAGTTTCATGTTGCCCCCACTCTCGCCAGCCAGATCTGTACCACCGTGGTGGGGCATGATAGAACTATGTAACAAGTTTTCACCTTGCCTCAAATACCTACCTTATCTCCATAAAGAACTGACGTATTCAAAATAGCATGGGAAAAATAATACAAAGGAATTAACTCAAACTCTTATTCACACAATATTATACAATACTTATTATTTTGTGGACTTATTCATTTTGTCGGTCTTTTAAAACATTTTTTAAAATATTTCTTCGCCTTAATTTATCCTCATCGTCATCACATTCTCTCCTTCCATTCAATATTTTATTTAAATCTTTACAATAATTATATAAAAAAAATCTAGTTGTCATATTTATTAAATTAGTGATTAAATGTTCTTTATGTTCCTCACAATCGAAAAAATCAAATTCAATAAATATTAATATATAAGTTTTGATTAATTCCTTTATATTGTCTTTTTCCAGGCATTCTCTTATAACAGAGTTTGCAATGTCTTGAACTGCTGATATGCAATTTACCACTGTTTCAGTGGGAGTGCAAAGCCATCGATGACCGGCAAATTCCCTGTAGTTAATATATTCAATACCTTCAGTAGCTATGACATTTTTAGCATATTTTTGGCAGCCTTTAAATATTTTAGATTTGGAATTTTTAATAAAATAACCACTTATATATTGTAAGGCCGCCATGACACGGGGATCGTTTTTTGATTTCACATTTTCAATAATTATACTGGATATTTTTTCTAAGTCGCAGGTTGTAGCCGGTGTGGCTTTGCAGTCATTTGTGACTATGAGGGCGTGCAGACTCTCGCACAAATCTTTTTCACAGTTTGCACCCATGGACACAAGGGCACACAAGGGACGCAAGGGCATGGACACTCGACATATTATTTATGAGCATGGTTGTATATGCTCCCTCAAAGTTTTCTAGGGTGGGATTTGTGTTGCGGCACCCATGACTTCTTATTGCACCAAAAAGGTTTTTAGTGAGTCTTGGTTGTGGTGTCGCATCCAAACCGAGGTTATTTTATATTGAGTCTCAAATTTTTTTTATAGAACTTCGTATCCGTCAAGTGTCCATGCCCAATTATTTAATGTAGGAACACTTTCTAATTTTCCATTGATTGCATTTACAAAGCGCATTGAGTTCAGTTTTTTTTAGCATCAGCCCACATTTTATGGTGAGCTGATGTGGGTGTCACTGGACCGAGAAGAGGCTTTGCGAATTTCTGTTTTTTTTTACTGTGACTACCATTCTGTGAATCGAACAGGTCATCAAAAAACAGTAAGATGTCAGCTGTCTCTTTGCACGCCGTTGGAATAATTCCTTTATCTGAAAAAAAAAAAAGATGAAGCAAAATATAAATAATACTCTAGTTTCATACAAATCGTTGCACATACACAATTATCTACTAATGACCTTCCGCACAAAAAATCTAAAACGTTCAATCTTGCACTTCGTTTTTGCACTAGTATGAATTCATCTTCTTTTGTGTTGAGATTCTTTAACAAAATTATTGACTGTCATGACATGTGGCATTTGATTTCATGTCACAATACATCTATCTATACCTATCTATACTAATACCACACTACAATAAAGAAGTAAAGTCTGAGAGGTTGTAGGAATCGAATTGAATCTCTGGATCTACTGAACTGATTTTCATAATTCTTTTGCAAATAGAAAGCCACATGATTTGTGATTTTCATCTATACTAAAACTGTAACGGGTCGAATTCTGTACATTAAAGATATTTTGAATTTTTTTTTTTGGGGCACTCCATAGTCGATACTGATGGCGAAACTGCATTTTTTTTCTTTCATGTCTGTCTGCCTGTCTTTCTGTATAGGGATCACGCATCACGCCGAAACTACTGATTCAATTCAGCTGAAACTTAACATGACTTTAGTTTATACTAAGGACATTGCTGTAGGCTACTTTTGATCCCCAAATTCTGATCGGTTTTCTTGCGGGAGGGGGTGAAAGTCAGAATGTGTATTTGGTTGTTACTCATGTTTGCGTTGTTTGATTTCATTAATTCTTTTTTTGTTAGAAAGAACACATTTTTTATATTGTCCCGTCAAAATTTGAACAAGATCGGTCTGTTGGTTCGGAAATTACACAAACATTAAATAATAACGACACGAGCGGCGCATTCTGTACATACTAACTTCTAAGTATTCTGTGTATCATAGACGATCCACAGAATATCTAGATTCTAGATTCTACACGTGATCGCGTCGCGTCGTCTTGGATGACAAAATAATTGTCAAAAATATATTTTTGTGTGGAAAAACAAACATCGTTCGGTTATAATCGACTTCAAACAAGGAGGATGTTCTCAATCGGGTTGCATGTTTTTTTATTTGGTTTTATTTTACGCGATAACTCCACTAATTGTTAGTTGATTTTGATAATTCCTTTTTTTGTTTGGTAGAAAATACTTCAGAGGTGATCTTAGATATCGAAAACAGGGAGGTAGTTTTTCAAATATCAACAAAAAACTAAAATCAGCTTAGATTTATCTGTACGACATAGTTATACCCTCTTATAAAATTAAGTCGAATGACAGAATTAAATTACCTGTCATTGAAGTAGATTTTTGTATTTTGGAGAAAACATATCAGCATAATATGTAGCAGCATAAACAACCCACTAAATGTTCCCGCTGGGCGTCGGGGCCTTCTCTCGCAAGGAGAGAGACAAGGCTATAATCCACCACACTGGCCCAGTGTCGGTTGGTGGATGACCTATGACTTAGAACTTAGATTATAGGTAGATTTTGGTTTCTTCACGGTGTTTTCCTTCACCGTTTTATTTACCGGCATTACGAACATGACTCTGAAAAGATAGTGCGCGTGGTTTTGAACCCTGGGTCTCCGGATCGACAGTCGCCGTTCTCCCGACTAGGTCAGCTGTAACTTACTAGACCAGCCGTAACTTATTAGAAAACGTATTATTTCAATCCAAATACTGTTTAAAATTTAAAGGTAGTGTTCAACAAGCTTCGGTGACCGAAGCAGACCGTTGTTAGGGTTCCGTACACAAAGGGTAAAAACGGGAACCTATTACTGAGACTTCGCTATCCGTCCGTCCGTCCGTCCGTCTGTCACCAGGCTGTATCTCAAGAACGGTGATAGCTAGACAGTTGAAATTTTCGCAGATGATGTATTTCTATTGCCGCTTTAATCATGGCGGAACGTATCAAGTGATCGGGTTGAAATTTGAAATATAATTAGATTACAGTCTGGAAGAACACATAGGCTAAACATTGCCTATGTATAAGTACTCTATGTATTACGTAACAAACATCCAAACAGTGGCATTCATAATATTTACAGGACAACGTATATATTAAGAACGGCTGAACATATTTGGATGGAATTCGAAACACACGTAGTTTGAACTCAGAAATAACAAATCGGTTACTTATAGGTTACTGTGACGTAGGAAAGACTAAGCAAATTTGGTAGAAAATTGAAACAGAAATAACTCATAGTCTGAAATACCACATTTATGTATTTATTTATCAACCTGAAAAGAAGCACGGGTCCTAAGGAAACAAATATTAACTATCACGTCAAAACGGCACTACGATATGGGTTGACATACGAAACACATATAGTTTAGAGTCTATAATTTCACATGGGCTAATAAGTCTACATTTTCATTTAACTCCATATTAATATAAGCATATATTTTCGTAAGGAACTTGATGTGATGGTAAGGTAAAAGCCAAAAATGAAAATTATATGCACCCGTTTTGGCGTAGATAACATAGGTGATTTGCGTTCACAATCAAAATTGCAAGCAACATAATATTCTCATTAGACGGCGCTAATGCCAGTTTAAATCTAAAAGCACTAAAGGCCATTTAAATCGATGTTTTGCTATTGTGGTATGTATTTTTCTTTCATCACTAGGTGGCGTTACTGGTATTCCAAATTGTATTGTAAATTATGATGCCAAATTTGGATTCTTTCGTTCTTGATTTTTTTCTGTGTTACCTACAATTAAATTCATACATTAACATTTCACTAGGACTTGGCTTAGATTTAAGGGTTCAACTTGCTTGAATATCATTAAAACTCAAAATTTTAATTATTTTGATTCCACACAGGCTTCGTTCAAAATTTTACCACGGCGAAGTCGCGGGTAACAGCTAGAAAACAGCTTGCGGATAAAAAGAAATAGGTAAGTAGGTATCAGATCATGCACATTAGCTTCAGACTTTTCATAATGTATCCTATAAAAATCCTACAAACTTAACACTTGCGGCTATGTTCGATACTACGAAACCTTACTAAGTATGTTTGATTTTGTTTAAAAAAAGAAAAATAAAGATGATAAAATTAAAAAAAAATTTGTGTGGAAAAACAAATTCACTCAAACTCAAAGGTTTTTCAATGACTACTTATCCAAATATTTGGCGTACGATACTTCCAATTAATGTATAAGTCAGTAACATCTGCTTACGCGAACGAAGTAGCGGGTTCAGCTAGTCTATACATATAAATGAAATCGAAGTGTCTGTTTGTAATATTGAAATAACCATTTTTTCCTGCTTGCAAATGTATATATTATACACGGTAGGTACATAGATCAAAATATAAATTTTAAAAATTTTTGTCTGTCTGTTTGTTCCGGGGGGTAATCTCCGAAACGGCTGGACCGATTTTGACGGGACCTTTTTTGGGAGGTAGCTAATATACCAAGGAGTAACTTAGGCTACTTTTTATCCCGAAAAAATAACAAGTGCGAGAAATACGAGGGTAAAACTAGGCGGGCGCACATAGTTATCAACGCGGGTGGAACCGCGGGCACAGCTAGTAAGCTTCAAGCTAGAAGTAGCCTTTGCATTGCGTAGGCAATGCAAAGGCTACTTCAATATAAAATAATGTTAACCTGAAAGGTATCCCATATTGGTTGTTGTTGCAACAGTTCTGCTAAACATTTGTGTAGCAAATTTTACTTTCATTTTGTGTTTTGTGACTTTTTCAGAACGTGGTTTTCTGTCAGTTTTTTGAAATATATTCCAGGTTTTTTGTTAATAAATTGTTTCTTATGCATTTTATTAAGTGTGGAGGGTCGTAAAGCGGTATTATGTCTTGATCATTAATTTTAATGATATTTTCTTTTGGCTCTTCCCCATTTCTCAAGAAGATACCACGTGTTTCTTGGAGCATTAATTTTATAGCCAGTCTGTTGTTTGCACCCTGATCACAAACTGTAGCAATCACTGTAAATCCAGCCTCTTGCAATTTTGTTACAATTTCTTTTACTTGTTTTGCAATTTGCTGACCTTTTGTAGCAGCTGCGGAAAAACTAAATGATACTGGCTGCTTATAATTTTTTATAAGTCCTCGTATCATGTACACTTGTACATGGTCTGCAAACTCTGGCTTTGTTTCTTGGCCATCTGTGACAAATCCAATTACCTTGTCTTTTCTTTTATTAAATGATATGTTGGCTTTCAAGGACATTTCATCAAAGACTAAAATGCACAGCCGCTCTTCTACTTTCATTTTACTTGCAACATTTTTTAACTGAGCAAACATTTTTTTATTGATGCCAGGTTTTATATCTACTTGGCTTATTATTTTGGCAAGGGTTTGAGGTGCTGGCAGTATCAATATTTTTCTTAAAAATCTATAACCCTTAGGTGCTTGTTTGAATATTATGGACAATGCTAGAATTTTTTCCTTCAAGGAAAATCGTCTTCCTTGGGTTTTCTTTTTTGTCTCTCTGAACTGCATCATAGTCAATACTTTCGCAGCTTTAGACAACTTTTCTATAGTTGCTAAAAATACTGGATTCGATGTTAATTTTTTGGCTACTTTCAGACTGAGAGATTGTTTCTGTAGTTTGTTACGGCATTTACTAAGTCTAATCCGTGTTTGAACTAACTTCTGATACAACTTTTGTTCAGAAGGAGTTACTCTAATATGTTTTTTTTGCTGTTTTTCTTACTCCACTGGCAGATTCGATGTTACGAGGTTCTGAAAGAATTCAAAATATGATGAAACTTTAAAATAGAGATGTGCAAGGATGCACGATGAAGGATAGTTTGCAAGAATCAATTGAATCAGTTCATTTAGCTAGCCTGAACAACATATCCCCTGCTTTGCATCACCAGATATCTTTTGTAGAAAAGCCTAGAAGCTTAATCTATTTTTAGAAGCATATCTATGTCTATGACATAGATTTATTTATTATAAATTTATTTGGGTTCTTGGTTCTTGGGTTAAGCTTTCCACAGAAGATGAACAGTGTGAGGATGTGAAGAACCCTAAAGACTAATTACTGAACTAGAAGGATATTTATGAGCAAGAAGGTATAAAGAGGCAGAGTAAATAATGAAATACCTTTGTCCGCAAGCTGAGGAGCTTTCATGGCTCGTACTGGCAATACCACGACAGGATCTAAAAAAGTGTAACATTTAATTTAAAAAAAACCTATGATTTTGTCAATTTCATTGATTTTGATTTTTCAAAGTCTGAGCTCCAATAATACAATGCATTTGAAGTTGTGAGTATTTATCACACTGGATGGATGTACAGTTGTAAATTTGGCACAGGAATAAATTATGGGCTGGAATAGAAGAAATGATGACTATTATTATTATTACCTATATTTTCTTGGTTGGTTATATCACTTTGTGATTCTTTAGAAAGTACTGCAGCTTGAGCCATTGAGGTTGATGGTACAGCTGGAGGTACTGAAGTGGATGCCACGGCTGGTGTCGGCAATAATTCATTTTGAATTTGTCTCATTGGTCTTCTTTCTTCAAATGTAAATTTTGGAAGAAACCGAGTTCCTGAAATGTAAAATCATTTGAAATAAATTTGAGGAATAGATAAGAGAAATTATTTTAAACTTAGCAGATAAATATTATATACTAGCAGCGCCTTGCGGTGTTACCCGCGTAGTACCCGTTCCCGTTGTTACCGCGGGATAAAATAAATGTAGCCAATGTTACTCGTGAATAATGTGGCTTTCGAATGGTGAAAGAATTTTTAAAAAACGGTCCATTCGTTTTCGAGCCTATTCATTACAACCAAGCAAGTTTTCCTCTTTATAATATTAGGATAGACAAAAACTGTGATACCAGTTGATAGCACATTAAGTCAAGGCTGGTTGCCATCATCAAATAAATGTACAAGGACGTGAAAATTGAGCAGGCAGCAAGCTGATATGAATGCAAGTGATATTTTTTTTTTTAAGTTTATTTTGTGGTTCTAAATATGCATTGTTCATGAATGGAGGCATACCTTTCTTAAAAGGAATCCCCAATGTACCTTCTGTAATTCAAATGTAGATTATACTAGCAGCACCCCGCGGGGTTTACCCGCGCAGTTAACGACTATAAGACAGACTATAATCTATCTATATTCCAAATTTCAGCCCAATCCGTTCATATGTTAGAGCGTGATTGAAGAACAAATATCCAAACATCACGACTTTCAGATTTATAATATTAGTAGGATTGTGAACCAAAATAAATTATTAGTGTTATTCTTATTACCCACCTGGCAGATTCAATGTTGGCACTGCAATGTTGCTTAACCTGTCGTAGCGACATCAAAATTTTTCTTCAAAGTGTGCGTGGCATACAGTGCGATGTTCATAAATGTCCTCATTATCCAAGCCAATTATATTACCTCCGATTGAGAGAACCCATTGATTAAAGCGTTCCCTATCTTTTGCTGAATTTGGAAACAAATGCAAAGTCCGATGGTAACCTGTAATATTTTAATGGTTAAAATTTTGTCTAGAAGTTATAATGTTGGAGTAAAACTTCAAAGAGAGGAAATAGGTACAGGGCATTGTTAATAAGCACTGTAGTTAAACATCCATAAGTAGATCTTCTGAATGGTGCTCTACGAGTATAGGATAGAACAGTGGTGGTGGTGGACCGTACACCACCACACTTCAGTCATAAAAAGGCATAGGTACGTGAATCTACACTACAGTCGAGCTGTATTAGTATAAATTCTAAAAGAAGATACTGAGAGGTTATAAGTCGGTTTTACAAAAGAAAATATGGTTTTACTTGAAAATATTGATATAAAAATTTAAATAGCTTACTTCTAGACTCTATACACCCAGGAACACAACACTTTTTTCTAGATAACGACATAGTAATTGGTGAGAGTCCTATCATCAAACTTCGAGTCTTTTATCTCACCACACAGAATGAATGAATTAATTATAATCGGGCGGGGGGGACGGTGGAGATGGCAGGGAAGCGGCGTCGATGGGCACCGACTCAATCTCTTCTAGCGCCGCGTATGATGTCGAGTCGTACTGTGGCGCGTCTGATCTTGCCACCATTGTTGTCGTCAGCTCTTCTTGTTCGGACGACTTTGGGGCTTGGGTGTGAATAGATGGCGGTGGCAGGGGTATCACCGTCGCTTACCCCTCTTCCTCGGTTGGTCGGGGGCGGGGTTTGGTGTCGGCTGGAGTCTTCTTGGTCGCGTTCTCCTTCGCGACCCCGGTTACCACGGTGAATTTAGGCACGGGGATGGACTCGTTTTTCGCTGCAGCGGTTGCATGAGGTGGGAAGGGAGATGATGACCGGTAGTACCTCTTCCGTTTGTCATTACTGATGGGCTTCGCCCAGCTCACCTCCAGTCTCTTTCGGGGCGCGGTGGTGGTGTCACGAGACTGAGACGCTCGGCTCACCACGGGGTTGGTGAGCTTCTTCCCCGCGCGCCCTGTTCTCTTGGTAGACTGAGGTACGCGAGTGAGGAACTCTTCGTTCCTTGCAATGACAACTCTCTCGCGTGCGGTGGTTTCTGTCATTAAGACCGGTTCGCCGTGGGGTCCAATTGCCACCACGACATTTTCTAGTTTAGAAATCCGGCCTATGGATGTTTTGCCGGTTTCCATACTAGCTACCTCCGGGGCAGGTGTGGGGCTGCGGGGCGGCAGCCGATCTTGGGGGTTGTCGCCGCCCTCATCAATCTCTGCAGACCGGGCTGATGGTGATGGTGACGCTGGCGTGCGTCTCCTCATCGTCCTTTAGTTCATCACCGATGTGACAAAATTGTGCATAGCTCAGACGCTCGTTAAAATCGACGTGGGCGCCACAAAAGTTTTAATGTTCAAATCGATGCACTATTTTAAAAATCCTTACAGCGTGCACAGACGCACAGGTCGCAGGTAGCTGTGACGTCACATGGTCGGACCGACGTTCAGGTAAGGCATTTGCTAACTGATCGCGACACTGTCCTGTTGTATTATAACGTATGTAGAAATAGTCACTGTCTATACTTTCTCACAGCACATAATTAGCACACACACACTTCGATCCGGGATGCGGTCGCCAACGTTACGCCCGAGGTGACCGATGGTCCGGGACCCGGGCGAGTCAAGGCCGAGCCGGGGGAGACTACTGGCTAAACCGGTAGAGGCCCAGCTAGCCCGATCAGCTCACGACGGGCACCACTCTCGGGCGTAGGGTGTGGAGTTGCAGACCGGTGTTCGGGGGTTGGTGCGGGGTGCGGCCAACGGGCCGGAAGCTTCCCCCGCTTCGCCAAGAAGCGGGCTGAGCTGTCGGGGGCGTGTAGTAGGGATGCCCGATCTTTTGCTTTGAATCGATCTTTTGAATCGTAATGGATCGTAACCCCGTGAATCGATCCACGATCTGTATCGTATTGCATTGAATCGATCTTATTCGAACTTTGAAGATCGTATCGTATTTTAAAAAAGTGAGGAGAAATGAAAAGACACTTCCACATGCAAGTTGTATTTATTAGGAAATATTAAAAAACATTACGAAAAAGCTATTCCGTCAAATCTATGCATGCAATGATGTAAAGGTTTGACGGTTTACAGATTCCAACCCTCCGCATTTAAGCTTTTCAAAAACAATAATTTAGATAAACGCACTGGATCTAACCTATTACGACTATCCGTCAAAGTGTTGCCAGCCAGTGAAAACAGTCGTTCTGAAGGAACAGATGTTGCTACTATAGTCAAATACTTCAAAGCTAAACAGCTTAAGTCCGGCCAGATAGTAGATCTAGTGGTCCAATATGTTATTGGGTCTCCTTGTCTAGCAAGTAATGGTTCTCTAAGATACTGTTTCAAAATGTCATCCAGCAGTCCTTCCTTTGGAATGTTTAGATTCGTTTCTGTCACCAACTGACTATGAAATTTCCAAATGTTATCGTCATCATCGGGTGAAACCACATTTTGCGCATTTGGTGATGTATCCTTATTATAATCCGTTGTTTTTAGTAAATCGGTGATGTCATTAAGTGATTTTGCACAAGATTGAGCATCCGTAAAGTATATTTTTTAAATCGCGGGTCCAAAATTGTTGAAATCGCCAAAGATGCACTTTTTCAATGTTCTTAAAACGTTTGTTACATTCGCTCAGAATTTTCGCTTTGAATTCTGATCCTAAGTCAGAAACCTCAGAAATGCTCCCTGAATTGGCAGATTCGATCGATTTACTCATGCAGAAAATAATTGGTATGATTATACTACTCGTTACATAATCTTGACCCGATATTTCTTTTGTTACGTTTTCTATAGGAGTCAAAATGTTAATAATTTCCTTTATTATGGCTATTTCATTGCCACCAAGCATAGCAGGGGCCTTTGGGTTTGGAGTAGAATAGCACTGACGAAGTCACAAAGTTCAATAAATCGCTGTAACATATACAACTTAGAATTCCATCTTGTTATAACGTCTTGTACCAACTTTTTTGGTAATACATTATTTTTGAAGTTTGGTCAATTCATCCTGTGCAGAAACGTTGTGTTTAAAAAATGTTACAATGGTTTTGACCTTATTTACTAATGCATCAAATCCTCTGGTTTCTTCTACAGCTTTTTGCACAACTAGATTAAGAGTGTGTGCAAAACAAGGCAAGTGCTTATTTTTGCCCAGTAATTCATAGATAGCTTTGACAATATTTGCACCATTATCTGTGACTATAGCTAAAATGTTTTGTACATTCATGTTCCATTCATTGCAGAGCGATTCAATCACTTGTTTGAGACATTCAGCAGTGTGTCGCTCGTTCAATTCTTTAACGGCTATAACAATTGATTTCAAACAGTTCTTGTGCAAAAAATGACAAGTCAAACCTAAGTAGCTCCTTGTGTTCATTGTGTCCGTCCAGACATCGGTAGTCAAACAAAAGCTATTAACTTGCATCAACTGTGCTTTTATGACATTAGAAATATTCTCATATTTTCACCAATAAGTCTTGTAATTGTGTTTCTGCTTGGTACCGAGTAAGTTGGACACACCGTTTTCATCAAATGTTGAAATCCTTTTTTTCTGTGGTATTGAGAGGTAAATCATCAACCGTAATAAAATACAGCAATGCATTAGTCAATTTTAGTTCCTTGGACCCACCTTTTTGATATGCTTGAATATTACTAATGACATTATCAATACGAAGTTGACGTTTTCTTGTTGATTTTGGCGTTGACGTATTGATTGTAGTAATATTTTATGATTCTTCACATTCACTTGAGTTTGAGTTAGCATCACTATTAGTACTCATTCGGCTGGTCGAAGGGTGGGATCATTGGACTAAAAAGAAAATAATGTACACATTAATCAAAATTGTAAAAGAAATAAAATGTTGAGGTAGGTCGCAATTGGAAGTAGGTAAATTTACCACGTAATCGTACGTGGCCATGCAACTCTCTCCGTGTGAGGAACACTTAGTTTACCTACTAATCGAATCCTGGTGTCAGTTTTCTTATGCCAAAATACCAATACTATGCTAACCAGTTAAATAGCACCCTTATAAAAAATCACTTTATAAATAGATAATTACTTACGATTTCGGTCACTTTTGTAGTAGAACTTTCTCCGCTTTTGTTTAAATCATAATTTTTATGGCGTCGCTTTAGATGATTTTTTAAATTTGTGGTATTTCCTTTAGTTTTCACTATTTGGTCACATAATTTACACTGTCCACCCGAGTCACATCTGATAAAAAACGTCCAAACATTCGATTTTACGGGCGGGGCCATATTTATCAATATTAAAATAATAACAAGAAAAAACACTGCGCATTCGATGAATTCAATCGTACTACTATCTACAAAGAACAATCTATAAATTCTGTGATGTTCTTGCGGGTATAACATAAACAAAATTTCAATACTACCTTCATATCGTTTCATATTTCATACTCACGGCGCGGCGGCGTATACATAAAGTACGTAACTCGACACTAATTTCAACAAATAGATGTTGTCTTGCTTTGTTGTTCCTACTAAAATGTGTGATCGTTATCATCAACAAAATAAATGCAGTTAAGTTTGCATTACTTTGGTCTGTTAATGATGCGATTTTTTCTTACGATCTTCCAAGCATACGATTCGATCTGAGCAAAGATCGCATCTTGTTGAATCGATTCAAAAAATCGGGAGATCGTATTGCCGTGAATCGATCTTCAAAAAGATCGATTCAGATCGGGCATCCCTAGCGTGTAGATACACGCGTTGCGTAGTGGGGGGCCGGAACACGGGCTCGACGCCGGCGCGGCGGAGCTCCAGGCGTTCAGACGACTGCGCTGATGTGGCGTAGTGAGGTGCGCTGTCGCCCTGCCGCGGGAGTCGACACTACGAATGTCGTAGTGGCCTTCTTCCGCCGTACAGTAGAATAGCGGGACTCGCTACTGTGGATTAGATACGGGCGGCGACCGACACGTCTGCACGGGCCGGACTGTCGCACGCGAATCTTGAAATTTTTGAATTTTGACGTCATACGTCATAAATATCAATCAACAATTTTAAGGAGGCCACCACCATATTGGTGTTATAAGGACATGAAGGACCTACCAAATTTAGCGTAATATTCCCTCAAGTAGCGACATCTTTACGCGCGATATAGAAATACTGTATTACAATGCTTCCAAATCAAATATACGTATATTAGTGTGTTGGTTCAACAGAGTTTCTGTTCAACCAAAATTAGTAGAGTAAAAGTCACGTGGTTATGTCGAATTACCAAAACATTTGTATGAAGATTGCAGAGTCTGGTCGGGCCGCAGCGCTCAGAACGACGGGAGCGGTTGGCCGGCAGCCGCATCGCAGTGCGCATAAAAAACTACTTTATCGTACAAATGTTTGATTGCGGTTAGCCGGACGGTTGACCGCGTTCCGGTAAACCGCATAGTGCGTAGGTACCCTTAGACAATGAAAAACTTCTACAATGTCATTAGAATACGATAACTTATTTCGCCACCGTTCTTTAAGTCTAAATGGCTCAGACGGAATATGCTCGCCCTCGGAGTCAACAGGCCCCGGTTCGAATCCTGATGGTTACACTCGGGACTTTTCTTTTTGTTCTTTTTTTTCTGAGAAAATCTTATACTTAGAGCCTTTTATAAACGCATTTAATTCGTATCTAAGTATGGGTAAGTAAGTCACCACTACGTAATTCGTACCTGCCTAAATATAATTTAAAAAACCGAGCAAAGCTCGGTCAACCAGGTAACCTTAAAATAAAAAAAACTTGCATCGAAATCGGTCCATCTATTTGAGCTTTACGGTGGTGCCACATACAGACACACACAGACAGTCATCGACGTCAAACTTATAATACCCCGGTTTTTGGTCGCCGTTTAAAAATGATTACATGGATATTGAATATAGTAAACATTGTGACACAACAATGACAGCTGATAGGCAGCAGCACCTGCCTGATTATCTTTCTCGCTCTTGTACACTCGGCGGTCCCGAGTTCATCCGGACATTTCTTTTACTTCCGAGCGTGACGATGAGATTCATTCAAAGCCAACGAAAATCTGTGCGTAGTGCAAAGAAAAAGTTTTCACTTCCAAAATACGCATACCAAATGATACCTTTTTACATAAATACACGGGTAACTCACGTTTAATATAGTCAATCCAGTCCGACTCAAGTTTCGATCGCGTCCGGCGATCTTTTTCAAGGAGAGTGCGCGCGCGGTTTCGCAGCTCGTTTAGCACTGCGGGCAGCCGCACGGCGCGCACGCAAGCTCTGCGGTTGTTGCGGGGGTGCAGGTGAAGGGGGGGGGGGTGCGGCAGGGCTGCGCCGGTGTACACTGAGTAATACACGTGAGTTACCTGTGTATTTATGTAAAATGTGTAATAACCACATTAGTTTTCATACTAAAACCAAGTGATACTACCAAAATTGGTAAAAAAATTGTCGGCACTGCTGAAACAATAAGCGGCGGCGCTTGGTTTTCATCATTTTAAAACAATTACGGTACGTTCACACGAAGCCACGTTTTGCCGAATCTTATTTTCATCGGATCTGGAAAAACCGAATGTTGTATTCACACAGCACATCTTGCATGGCCGTATGCGACAGCCTCGTATCGGGATCTCGTGTGAACACACCATCCGGCTTTTATTAGCAAGACGCCCACAGTTCCTCACGTTGATTTGGAAGCGATGGACGTGAACAGTCTTGCTATAATATACTGGTATTATCGCCGTCAGCGTCGTAAAAAAAGATTGTGGTTAAACCCAATAGTACAAAGACGATCAACAGTTGGTGCCTTTACAACTCTAATGCAGCAGTTAAAAAATGATCCACAATTTTTTTTTAATTACTTTAGAATGACTATACCTACATTTGATAATCTTTTGAAAAAAGTGGAAAAAGATTTGAAAAATAGTGATACAAATATGAGAAAAAGCATTAGACCAGAAAAATTAGCGATATGTATAAGGTAAGATTGAAATACTGTTTTTTATTAATAATTAAATTATTTATTAAAAATTTGGTAAAGAAATCATAGAAAATCGCTTGGTAGGTACACAGTTTCCCAACTACATATTATGAAAGTCTGGGAAATCAGAAGCATTCGATTGAATACTTTGAGACTCTGGTGATCCTTGGTACTGCGATGTAAAATAGCTTTTTGATTGTGCCACATTTTTTGGTTGATAGTTGTATGTCGATGAGTGTGCAGGAGACCATTCATTTCGGTTCTTTATATTTTGTAATAAATTCAAGACGCCTGATTGAAATTCTAATGTAAGATTTTCGTTTAGCGTTGCCAGTGATGAAAGAAGACTTTTGAAGAAAAACAAATTACGGTCTTCTTTCATTTCTTCTTTCTTCCATTCCATTTGATAATCTATAAACTCACTCATTTTCTTATCAAACACGTTTAAATTCTGCCTCGATGGTCTGCTTTTTTTTCTTTTCGAACCCCCTACTACATTTTCATCATTAGTTTCTTGTTGACTTTCATTTGTAGCATCTCGATTATTTGCGGCATCTTCTTCACCAAATAAATTGTCCTGAGCCATTGCACTGTCATGGGTAACATCTGATGTAACTGTTATAGCGGTTGTACTATCGTCTGCTGGGTTTGATGTAACAATAGTTGCACTATCATGGGTGTCAGCTGGCGTCACAATTTTTTTTAAGAACAACAATTGACGATGATAGACGTAGGCTCTCAGACATGTCGCAGACGATCCTGATTTTTTTGATTTCTTTTTCTCATTAATACTCCTCATCCAGCTGTCTCTAATATTAGTCCACTTCTTTACGATCGATTTAGCTGAAAAATATAATTAAATTTACTTGCAGATATATGGCTTCTGGGTGTTCATACAAGGATTTACATTACGCCTACCGAGTCGGAGTGTCTACGATCAGTAACATTATTAAGGAAGTAACGAATGCTATTTGGAACAATTTGCATGGGGAGTTTATAACATTACCCAACACAATATCTGACTGGGAATATATCGCCAATGGATTTAATACTAGAGCGAACTTTCCCCATTGCATTGGTGCAGTGGACGGTAAGCATATTAGAATAAAAAAGCCAAACAACAGTGGTTCCATGTTTATGAATTACAAAGATTTATTTTCCATCGTATTATTAGCAGTGGTTGATTCATACAGGGTGGCCCAGAAAGACCGAAGTGGTGTGAATTGCTTATAACTTTTTATTTAAGAGATATTTTTTTAATTTTTTTTTTTTAATACATTAAATTTATGGGGAATATTTTTGGATTAGTTATGAAAAAATGATATCCCGCAAGTGGTGGCCATATTCTGCTTCGCACAAATGTGCTCTTTCCAACACATTTTCCATGACCTTTCGCAAAACTTCCGGTGGTATGTTGTTAATTTCTTCTCGAATATTGGTTTTTAACTCCTCAATAGTCCTAGGCTTATTAACATAAACTTTTCCTTTTAAATAGCCCCAAAGAAAACAGTCTGGAGCGGTTAAATCCGGGGAACGCGGAGGCCAATTAAAATTGCTGTTACGAGAAATTATTCTTTCACCAAAGATGTCGCGTAAAGAGTCATTGTGGCCCTCGCAGTGTGCGCTGTGGCTCCATCCTGTTGGAACCATATTTGCGGATGGTTTTCCACGGCTGGCCTTACAAAATTTTGCAACATGGCCCGATATCGATCACCATTGACGGAAATGGCGACACCTTGTTCATTTTCAAAAAAAAATGGGCCAATGATCCTTTCTGAAGAAACACCGCACCAAACGGTACACTTAACTGGGTGCAATTGTCGTTGATGAAGTACTCTCGGGTTTCCGTAGCCCATATCCTACAGTTTTGCTTGTTAACGAACCCATTTAATTGAAAATGGGCTTCGTCACTCGTTAGTAAGTTATGAATAAAATTTGGATTCTCTTGTGCTTTTTGCTGGAAATAAATTGCATTGTCAAGTCGTTGCTGGTAATCTGTTGGTTTCAATTCTTGGACAAGTTGAATTTTGTATGGAAACAATCCTATGGTGTGCAAAATTCGCTGCAGCGACGTTCTTGAGAGGCCCAGTTGTGACGAACGTCTCCTGGTTGATGTTTCTGGATCCTCCCGAATACTCTCCTGTACCACTTGAATATTGTCAGCCGTGTGGACAGTTCGGTGTCTGCCGGGACCAGGAAGGTTCCTTACTGCTCCTTGTTCTCGAAAATTTGCAACCAGACGGTTTATTGTTGACTGAGAGGGTGCAACCCGCACATTAAATTGACGACGGTATGCACGCTGAGTCTGTTGACTCAATGGACCGTTGATTTGAAAAGTAAATTTCAACAATTTGGGCACGTTGTTCAATTGTGTATTGCTCCATTATAAATTATCCAAGTCTTCTTTACAAAATACTGAAAAGAAAAGAAAAAAAAATTATAATAAAAAAGTTATAAGGAATTCACACCACTTCGGTCTTTCTGGGCCACCCAGTATTATAAATTTACATACATCAGCGTGGGCTCGTATGGAAAAGAATGCGATTCGACAATATTCAAGGAGTGTACTTTTTGGAAAAAACTAATAGATGGTGATTTGCAATTGCCGGCAGCATGTCCACTGACAAACGATTCCGATTTATCCATTCCGTTTGTAGTAATAGGTGATGAAGGTTTTGGCTTGCATCAACATTTGATGAGACCTTACGGCGGAAACCATTTGGATAGAAACAAAAGAATATATAACTACAGATTAACCAGAGCTAGACGCTATGTTGAGTGCGCCTTTGGAATATTAGCTAATAAGTGGCGAATATTTCATCGTCCACTGGATGTTGATACCAGCACAGCAATGTCGATTGTAAAGGCTTGCACTGTACTTCATAATTTTATAATAGATATGGAAGGTGTACAGTCGAACAAAGAAACAACAAGCAATGTATCATCAGTGGTTAACGTGTTCAGAGATGCACCCATTGAACAAAATAGTACACGAGGTGGACGATGTGCAAATGTTATACGAACTGAATTTACAAATTATTTTATTTCTACAGCAGGAGCTGTGCCTTGGCAAGACGAATCAATCTAACGTAAATTTTGTAACACACTGGTAATGTACAAATACTTAACCTGTATACTTTAAAAAATTACAACTTACTTACCATAATACTGCCTGTTTTTCTCCTCCATTTCTTCAAAATCTTCATTCAAAATTAAACATATTTCTCGCCAGCCAGCAGTTCTCAAGTTTTTATCTTTGTATATTTCGAGAGTTTTGTCCCATATAACTGGCCGATTTTGGACAAGAGAAATTAAATGTTCAACGTCTATATTCGTCGTCATAGCGAGAGAATAGCGAGCGGCAGTCGTCGAAAATGACTGGCGACTGGCGAGCGCACGCGCGGTGTGTACCTCCCGCCCAATCTCCTCCCCCCGCTTGTGCGACACGACGCGGTTTCAAGATCCGGCAAAAAACCGAATCTACCCCTGCGTGTATCGTATGAACGCATGTATTGAATGCGCTATGCCACTGGATCGGAACTGACATTTTTGCAGTACGACCGAATCGGTTTGTAGTCGCAAAATCGGATGTCAACTTCAGCAAGATTCGGTTTTTTTGCCGTGTCTTGAAACCGAATGCATGTGTGAACTCATTCATTGAAATACTGATACAACTGAACCGAATCCTGCAAAAAACCGATTCGGTAGAGAAACACTCGACGCCGTGTGAACGTACCGTTAGATGTAAAGTGTCGTGAACAAATTACACTGTATTTTGTCGGAAACCAATCCTTTTTTTGTGTTGCATTTATTCCTTTTTCTTTAAAAACGGGGCCGTGTATACCAAATGATACCCTTACCAAAATTGATAAACCAATTGTCGGCACTGCTGAAACATATATCATAAGCGGCGGCGCTTGGTTTTCATCACTTCAAAACAATTAGATGTAAAGTGTCGTGTGCGGAATCATATATTTCTGTAGATGCACTGTTGCCGCAAAAAAATAGCACCAGCAAAACAAGGCATAAATCAACAATACTTATGCCTTGTTTTGCTCTCATTCACTTGGTGACCGCGCGCGAGTCGTTACGTCAACTTGTATTAACTTGCACTCTAAAAGTTATGCATCTACATATATCTAATTATAATCGAAGGTGGTAGGTACACAATTATTTTTAAAACATTGCAAAATGTTCTCGCAAAGCATTTCCGGATCTGTTCCTTAGTATATTATTATCTAGATCTACTCTGCTGTCGTAAGGAAAAAGGGCACAACTAACTTTTTTTTTAAATAGAGTTTACATATTTAGAATCAGAAAAAAAGGCACATCTGCTCAACTTTTTGTAGAATTTTATCTTCAAGGAATTCGGAATTCGGAGATACAGTAGGCTTAAAAGGCACAAATGAGACCATGATAAAAGGCACATTTATTTACCATTATATTGAATTAAATGAATTAGTCAATGTTACCTTCTATGCATCCTTGCTTTGGAGGACCTCTCCATTTGAGTTAAATCTTCGTCCGGCTCAGTTTCTGGAACAAACCGCACTGAAAAAATATCTAAAGGTCAGAAAAGTCAACATTTCTCCAAATAACTACACTAAATAAATTATTTTTTATCAAAATAATAAATCTGATACTGTTAAGAACTTTTCAAAAACTAGATTGATTTAAATAAATATTTTTTCTTACATTTAACGTCAGTAAGTAATGTTATTTTTCAAAATTTTGCACTTTAACACAAGATTATAGGTACATTTACAAACTGGGAATCTTTTTTCATAGAAATAGAAGTTGCACGAGTTAAATTTTAAATCAGTTTCATATAATTAACTATAAAAATACAAAATTTTACCTCAAAATAGAATAGAAAAATAGAATTTTTTATACGTGGAAATACACTAAACACTTGCCAAACTATTTTTGATACCAATATAAACGTTGTAGAGACTGCGACGGCCACAATAATAACAAATCATTAAGTTTACCTATATATTATGCCAGTGAACTCGCCTAGCGAGTCCATTTAAATTATGGATAGGTTACACAGTGCGAGCAGCTGATATGACAGTAGACAGCTACTGTGCATGTGTACTCGTATGACAGTAGCTCGACTCGCCTCGCTCGGTCACACTATGCAAACTGCTGGCGTCGCAGGAAGACAGCTACTGCACCAGTGTACTCGCATAGTTCGTCTGTATCATGTCTCGTGCAATGTTGTCGCAAAATCACAGTGCATACCACTATAAAAGCAGTTACGAAAATACTTTGTGTTGAAATTGAAAGAGCTATACAAAAAAAGAAGAAGAAGATAAGTGTTTGGGTCAGGACTTGGCTGCAAAGAAAAGGGGCAACGAATTCAATATTTAAAGAGCTATATGATGAAGATCCCCGAGAATATAAAGCGGTTATGAGATTGACAACTGAACAAGTGGAAATACTTTTAAATTTGATTGCTCCAAAAATTCAACGTGATGATACACTAATGGGGGATGCAATACCTGCGAGGGTGAAGTTGGAAATAACCCTAGTATACCTTTCTTCTGGGATATCGTATAGACTCTTGTCGGTATTTTTCAGAGTTTCAAAAGAATCCATCATTAAAATAATACCAGAAGTGTGTGCTGCTATCAATGAAAGTCTAAAAGATTATATCAAAGTAAGTATTTTTTTATTCATAATCAAATTCACAATGGTTTTGTAAAGTTTTTGTACATATTAAACGTGAACTTTACATATTAATACTTAATAACTACAGTACTACATAGCTTAGTTCGTTATTTTTTAATATTAGAGATTGATATTGCTGCAGCAAGTACATCATTAGATTGGGGTATAGATTCAAATTGATCCAGCAGTGGCGCAGAGAATGCAGATGTTGTAGGTTCAACAGGTTGATAAGCTTCAGTAGCGACCTCTACAAGCTGGTAGGCTACAGGCTGTGATGATAGTGTACATTCATTATGGAGTATAGATTGTGAAGATTGTTCCACTTGCATAGAGAGTGCAGACATTTCATAATTTACTGTAGGCTGTGGTGATGGCGTACATTCGGAACTGTAATTAGAAGGTGTGTACACAATTCTACCACCGAGGGCTCTCTTACGGTATCTAGAGAGTATCGCCTGTATTTCATCTGTCGCATCAATTCTATCAATCGAAGATAACTGTTTCAGCTGCAGTGCTACATGTCTTCCAATAACATCACATTCATCTTCTAATTCTCTTGTAATCGGGGCAGACACGTTTACTAAACTACTATTTAGTTCTTTGAGTTCATTTACGGCTGCTTGAATGTCAGACCGTTCTGATGATAATTTCGTCTTTAACTTTAGAGTTTTTGGTGGCTTTACCACTTTTATATGAGCAGCTTTGTTGCTATTGTCACTAGCATCAAGGTCCACGTTATTCGTGGCCTCCTCGCTTCCTGACGCTGATGCGACGTTGCTTCCTGACGTTGATGGATGATATGGTTCCTGAAATTAACATTACTCTTTTATTTTTCAGATACCGAATGTGGAAGAATGGCAAGATATCCAAATAGGATTCGCTTCGAGGTGGAATTTCCCTAATTGTTGTGGCTCTATCGATGGGAAGCATATAACAATTCAAGCACCACCAAATTGTGGCAGTGAATATTATAACTACAAAGGAACAAATAGTATAGTGCTCATGGCTGTTGTGGATCACGATTATACTTTCAGATATGTAGATATAGGCTCATATGGTCGTAACGCAGATGGTGGGGTATTCCAAAACTGCTCTTTGTATCCTTATCTAGAAAACAATTTATTGTTGCCTGAAAATGGTATTCTAGTTGGAGATGATGCCTTTTCGTGTTTTGGGAAAGCCAATTCAAGTTACAGAGGAAACTACGATAAAGATCGTCTTATGTGCTTGTACATTACACAACTGGTTACGTACTACTGCATCAAATACTTATACACCACCAGGAACTACAGATTATGAAGATATCATAAACTTTCAAATCATTCAGGGCCAGTGGAGGTCCGAAATTAATGAATTACCGAGTATTCGTCGCTCGAGAATTAATAATAGATCGAAATTAATAGCAGAGAAAATGCGTGATAAATATAAAAATTATTTCAATGACGACGGAGCAATTGCATGGCAAAATTATATGATTAGGTAATTATAATTACCTAGTAGTAATTAGAATATAAAAGGGAAGAGAAAAATAAAGGATAGTAAATTTTGTGGACCCTGACTGGTTTGGAATGTGCCTTGTGTCTTTGTAATTATAATTTGTAATAAAATACTTACCAAATTACTTGATGTTTCCTTTTCTTTAAGATTAATTATTTTCATAATATAATCCATAGAATCGAACCATTTGATAGATGGTTTATAGATCTCATCAGTGCCAGCTCCACTTTTTTTGCTCTTTTCAATTTTCAATAACTCCTGGTTATACGTTGAGCGTAAATTTTTGATTTGTTTTGTAACTTCATTCATGTTTTGTAAATGGCATTCCAAGCGGATGTGTTCTAACGACGCTTTACGCAAATCTCTGTTCTTGTAATTAGGATTCAAACAATTCCATAAGTTCGTTTGATTCTTGTATAGCTCCACAAACTTTATATTTTGATCGGATGTCCACCTTTCCGCCATTTTGATGTCAACGCAAGAAACCTACAAAAACACTGCACCGGCGGCGTGGGCCCGAGCGTACGAGCTACTGTCATTTCGCGAAATCATGCGAGTTGACGACCGAGTGGCGTGGTGGGGGAAGGCCAGTTGCGAGTAAAAACAAAAAATGTTAAAGTAACTCGCTTGCGAGCAACTGTCCCACTCGCACATAACAGTTACTCGTATGATGCGGTCATTAGTATGCAGTGCCGGCGACTCGCCTGGCGAGTCCATAGTAATATTGGTGGCACCCCAGAAGACATTAAAAAATCATAGTGGCAGTGAATGAGGAATGAAATATAGGATTATATAAAAAAAGGACTAAAGAGGATTGTATACGACGTTTAATAATTATGATATGGTCTGAAACACTCTATGCATAATCCTAACTGATCGGGGCAATCTTCACATGCGAATATGCTTTGTACTCTTTTTTTTAATGTGCGCCAGCATTGAATGCTTCGCCTCCGTTTTGTTTTTCCTTTGGAATCTTTTGGCAATCGCATTATGCAATGAATTTTATTAAGCGGTCGTGGCAGTTCGGAGGACAAATGCGGCCCTATAATTGATTTGATCACACTGAGGCGGAAATCATACAAATTAACGTTATTTCCACTAAATCTGTTATACAATAAATAAGAATTTGCCAATAAAATTTGCATGACGTGTATGATGACTTTCTTGTACCATCTTAGGGACTTATGCTCACATGAATAATAGGACAACATTTGGTCGTGGTGATCTATGGCCTTCATGCCATGGTTATATTTTGTGATCATTTGCGGTTTTAATTTTAGGACCCTCGTCGATTCCTCGTGTATCCTTTATATATTGGAGATTCCAAGAGAGATTCCATTATATTTGGAGGATATCGCTCGTATTTCTCTTTTATCTACCCATTTAATTATGCATATATTATTTTGGTGCACGATACATAATTCATCTTTCTTTAATTTAATATTTTCTATTATTTTAGGGGTATTTTTTCTTTTAGATCTTAGCGTGCTAATGCAATAAGTTTTATCTATAATATTTTTTTTACGAGATCGACGCTGGTGTAATAATTGTCCACAAACAGATGATGTCCTACATTCCTAAAGTCCTGGAGCAAGTAATCAAGTACTTTATTTACGTGGTTTTTGCCGCCTAACAAGAGTGTCAGTTGCACCTCCATATAAATGGAGTTTCATGATTACCCCAAGTTGGTCAGCCAGTGCGTAGAATTTAAGACCGTATTTGTGACCCTTTCATTTCATGTACTGCCGAAAACGTAATATAACATCATCGGCCCCGCCATAACATCATCGATTCATCAATAGCGATATCTTTGGTGGGATAATATATCGCTAACATTGTTGCATTAAAATAATCATTTATTTTTTTATTTTTTAAATAACTGGACGTCATTTGTTACACACTCACACATATCATTCTTAATATTAATAAAAATCTGTTTCTTGTCATGGCCTGACAAAATACACTTTAATTAAAAAATACATCTTTTTTCCAGTAATCATTGATCGAAATTAACTTAATGAATCCCATATAGAAAAGCAAACCAAAAATTAATTTAATTTCTTCACAAGTTAAAGGCTTCCAAAATTTACTTCTACTTTGTGTTGAAACACTTGTTGTTTTTTCTTTTTCACCATATTCATTCGAACAATCTTTAAATAGTTCCAGCAGTTCGAATGTACACAGTGAATCAAAAAAGTTAATTGGTTCATTACCAAGAACTTCTTTTAGTCCAGTGGTCTTAACAAATGGGAGTTCACTTAGATCACTCGGGTTTCCAGACAACCATTCTTCATCATGCATTATATTAGCTTGCATTACTGGTGCATCTTGGTTGTCTCAACAATCAGATGTAATGTGTCGTGAACAAAAGCGGCGGCGCTTGGTTTTCATCAATTTAAAACAGTTATTTGTAAAGTGTCGTGAACAAATTACACTGTATTTTGTGGGAAACCAATCCTTTTTTTGTGTTGCATTTAGCCATTTTTGTTTTAAAATGGGGTTGTGTATACCAAATGATACACTTACCAAAATTGGTAAAACAATTATCGGCACTGCTGAAACAATAAGCGGCGGTGCTTGGTTTTCATCAATTTAAAACAGTTATTTGTAAAGTGTCGTGAACAAATTATACTGTATTTTGTGGGAAACCAATCCTTTTTTTGTGTTGCATTTAGCCATTTTTGTTTTAAAATGGGGTTGTTGTATACCAAATGATACACTTACCAAAATTGGTAAAACAATTGTCGGCACTGCTGAAACAATAAGCGGCGGCGCTTGGTTTTCATCATTTTAAAACAGTTATTTGTAAAGTGTCGTGAACAAATTACACTGTATTTTGTCGGAAACCAATCCTTTTTGTGTTGCATTTATTCATTTTTCTTTAAAAATGGGGTTGTGTGGGATATCTCAATTTCCACCTACCGAATCGACGCTGTGTATTCCGGCTTCCAAATATCTCAAACAAGTACAAAAACACCTTGTTATTATGTTTTCAAGCTAATTACCTGCAGTTTTAATTGAATTTTTATTAAATTTTAATAAAATAATAATTTTCAAAAGTACTTGTTTATCTATAGAAAATTCGCGTCAAATGAGGTTATGTATGACGTAGCGGATCTGGAAGTTGGTAATTTACCATAGATACTCAATTTCAAAAGTGAAATGAAACAGATAAAACAAAAATTTAAAATTCCAAATTCCTGAAGTACTCATTTTTAAGGTTTTGATCAATGTTTGTATGAATTTTTCAGTGACTGGGAGTGATAAAACGAAGAGTTCTTGCCCTAATTCATCAAGAATACATCCTTAAATACAAGAATATCACAATACATTAGTCTCCAGATCTAAAAAGAAGCGGTCAGGTCATCCGTCGTATGTGATGTATGTATATAACACAAAAAATTTCGTTTTCGTCAGATTTCTCGGGTTCTACTGCACCGATTTGAATGGAACAAACGCCAAAAGAACCACGGTCGCCCGGGGCACGCGCCAACCGGAGATGGTATTGTCGAGTGTATGAGTCCCACACAAAAATTGGGTTTGTGTGGGATATCTCAATTTCCACCTACCGAATCGACGCTGTGTGTTCCGGCTTCCAAATATCGAATCGACGCTGTGTGTTTTTCTGTCACTAAATTTTAATAAAATAATAATTTTCAAAAGTATTTGTTTATCTATAGAAAATTCTTGTCGAATGAGGTTATGTATGACGCTTTGTTTATATATTAGGCATATGGTAGGTATATTAACTTTGTGCTAAAATTTGATATTCTGATATCTACTTCGAAATGACCCGAGGCGAATGTGGCCAAAACGATGCAATGTTCAAGTTCAAGGGAATGTTGGGACTCCAAATTTTGATAAATTTTCTGTGTGTCGTTCTCCAAATTCAGTGCAACCTAATAGTACCGATTTAAGTTTCGAATTTTGATCAATATAGTGAGCTGTCAGCGCAAGAAAACCTGTGTTGGATAATGATGTCCATTCGTCGGTTGTCAAGCATATTGCATCGGCGTCTGTTTGTAACTGTTGCATTATTTTATCCCTTGTAGTTTCAAAAAGTTTAGGTATTAAACTGGATGATATTGTTTTACGGGAAGGTAATGTATAAGTTGGCAAAATAGTTTTAAAAATCTTATGAAATTCTTCCTCTTCAACTATGAGAAACGAGTGGTAGCCTTTGACAATAAAATTTACGAGTTGTTCATCAAGCTGCTTGGATTTACTTACTGGTAAAGGTCTCGTAGATACAGCGAAATTATGTATAGTTGATTGTGCTGTTTGACGAGAAGTAGGAGCCGCTGATGCTGTATTAATATGTAGAGAAGGAGGCACTGACACAGTTATTGGGGAAGGTCCACCATCTGTTCCTATAGGCTGTGATTCATAGGTAGCAAAACTTGGTAGGCTGATTTAGACTTGGGAATTTTCACCTATCGATTGCTCAATGGGCACTGTTCCATGCAATTTTCTCATGTGCCTTGTTAAGTTACCGGTACCACCTCCAGAATAGCTGATGATTTTCGAGCAGTATTCACATTTTGCCTTATCTTTATTTATTACGGAAAAATGATTCCATATCTGAATTCTCTTTTTTGTTAGAGCAGACATCTTCAATGTTACTCTCAAATAACAAATTAAAAAAAAAACACTATTACAACAATTATTTTAAATTACAGTTGGGTAGGTACCAAGGTATGTTAGTCGTTGTTATTTCAAAACACAACCATGCAAAACCCAACACCAAATAGTTTTTAATAAAAGCACAAAAACACGCAGGCAACCAGAACAAGACGATTAGTGTGTCAAATGTCGCATGCAGCATAAATCACAAGTGTACGAATTCAATCACGGTGCGATGTACCTAATCAAAATCAAACAGGTCGCTACTGAGTGGCTGCCGGTTCTCGAGTTGTGATCTGTGTCGCGCGCGACCCGCGACCCGTGACCCAAAGGCAGAGTGAGATCGACACAGGAAGGAAATAGAAATCATTTTCGTAGATACGTCAATGTCATCGAATAAATGCACGATTCAATCGATTCCTCGAACAAGCAATTAGTTAGGTTACGGTAATTCCAATAAAGTTCAATTTGGTTTGTCTTGTAAATGATCATCGGGTTCCAAAAGATCAGGTGTTTTAGAAATCCGTGATTCGATCACACGTGTATAGGTTGCGATCGACACAGGTCTATTCTTAAATTGTATTTTTTTTATTGCTCAATTTTTTAATGATGTAAGTACCTTGCTACCTTGATATGTTTAAAATTAGCTTTAGTTTTAATTATCTGTATTTCTCATTAGTGTAATTCGGTAAGCCGGTACTAATTGATTGAAATAAATAAATAAATCTGCGCTAATGCATGCTAACATAGTTAGAGTTTGACCGCGTTCAGCGTAGGATCTTCTGTAAACATATTTTTAACCAATACCAGTGACAACTTTGGATGGTTTCACGATAGCCCAGTCTCATCACACAATTAATTACATACAACAATTAGCAGTTATAATTTTCATTAAAATCAACAGTAGGTAATATAATCAAATAAATCCATAATTTGCAATAATTAAAACAAAAAAACATACATAATACATGAGTTACTTACTTTTTGCCACTGTTTCGTGGTTTTCATACACCCGCCCGTGGAACTGAGCGTGTTGCATAACTGATGGGAGCGCGCACAACCCTCTATATTTCTTAGCATTCCTCGACCCAAGTCTCGGTGCTACTGTGTAGATAGATCACATGTCTTTGTAATTAACTTTTTGATACTACGCCTGACAGTCACTTGTCGGGCGCAATTACAGCGCACCTAAATAAACTCATACTTTGTTTTATAATACGTCACGCATCCCACTTAGGACTCCTTCAAACTACATTGGAGTCAGTAACTAAGTAAATATTACAATCTAAGTAAGTTCTAAAGTGGTGACCCCGACGTGATCATAAAGACCTAGTGACTCAAAGGTGAACACCGACTAAACAATGACCACCAACAAGCAACTACCGGAAGAGCAGTTGAAGCTGATGTTTGGGCAAGGCGCGGCGGGCGCTAACACGGCGCTGCCGCAGCTGCCCACCACCAGTACCAGCATCAGTTTCAACCACGCCACTACACACGCCGAGCCCGCGGCGAGCGCTGTCACCATCCAAACACGCCTGGCAGACTTCTGGACAACCCAAGCGAGGCTGTGGTTTCATCAGTTCGAGGCCATCATCGCTCCTTAAAAGGCTGGTGATTTATGTAAGTTCCAATTAGTTATAGCTAAGCTGGCTAGGGACGAGTTAAGCCAGTTTAGTGACATTCTGGTCCTCGACGAACGCCACCTGCAGGCCCCAACATAGTGGTGGGCGGAGTCACCATCCCTGTCAAGCCAACACTGAAGTATCTTGGTATCGGCGCTGGGCCGTCTCCTGCCCAATATGAGAGGGGCTGGGCCGACTTCTTTACATGGCTGTGTTACCGATGAATGGCAGATATGCCAAAGTTAGAAGCGTCACAGGTCAATAGGAAAGGTTGTGTAAAATCGGGATACGCGAGTATAGAAGCTGTGACGAGTTTGGATTTCAAGGTTTCGAAGGCGAGTTGTTGCTCGTTTTTCCATTCAAATGGGACATCCTTTTTGAGTAAGTTGGTGAGGGCTATAGCCGATTTTGAGAAGTCTGGTATGAATCGGCGGTAATACGATATTAGCCCAAGAAATGATTTGATGTCCTTAGGGGACTTTGGAATTGGGAAATCAGTAACGGCTTTGATTTTGTCTGGGTTTGGTTTGACGCCTTGCTCAGTTATAATATGACCTAGATAGCCGACTTCTCGTCGGAGAAATTCATACTTGTCAGGTTTTAGTTTCAAGTTAAACTTACGGATTCTCTCGAAATTAGATTTAAGATTCAAAATATGAGTTGGGAGATCGTAAGCATAGCAGACAATATCGTCGAGATATACAAAGCAACGGGTGCCCTGGAGGCCGGAGAGAGCAGAGTTCATCAATCGCTGGAAAGTGGATGGAGCATTTTTTTATCCGAATGGCATTCTCAGAAATTTGAAATGTCCTTCAGGAACATTGAATGTGGTTTTGGCCTTGTTGGATTCATTCAATAATATCTGATGGAACCCAGATGCGAAGTCTAGAGTGGAGAAGTATTTGCTAGATCTGAGCTGGTCAAGGATCTCTGTGATCTGTGGATGAGGGTAAGTGTCTCCAATTGTGATATTATTTAGTTTCCTATAGTTAATGACTACTCGCCACTTCTGGGTGTTGGAAGCGTCTAGTTTCTTCGGGACGACCCATGTAGGGGGTGACCAAGGGGATTCCGAGGGCTCTATAATATGCTGTTGTAACATTTTATCAATTTGGTTTCGTCCTTCGGTTTTATGGATTTCTGGGAATCGATAAGGTTTCGCGTGTATAGGGATGTTGCTTGTCGTTTTAATGTCGTGTTTAAGGGCATTCGTGTGAGTTAGGGCTTCTCCAGGGAGGTGGAAGATGTCTGAAAATTCGTAACATAACTGGAAAAGAGCTTCTTTTTCTTCATTGTTGAGATGAGACACGCGTAATTGGCGGAGGACTTCTTCTGTTCGAGAGACATCGTTTGGTATATTACGTTGGTTGTTTGTAAAATCATTGGGATAACCATTAACATATAAGGAATCGATTGAAGTGAGTTTCAGCTTGAGGTCTGATTTCAACCTCACTGGCTTTTCGGATGTATTGGCTACAGTTATGTTAACTCTATGGTTAGGTTTTACCAGACAATTGGATACTAAGAGGGAGTCGGATAAGTGTTGGTCTAATACAGCGCCTTCTGTCAGGTTGGTGTTTTGCACTGAACATTCTATTACTGTCTCAGTACGAGGTGGAATGATGTACGAAAGGTGGACGAAGTGGAGTTCTATGTTTAGTTTCCCTATCTTTAGGGTGTCCCGGGTATAGTCGATTTTGCATCCGAATGTTGTTAGGAAGTCCGTACCTATGATACCGTCATAGGGGAGGTTTATAGTTTTTATAACGTGGAATTTGTAGGATATAGGCTTTGTTTCATGGAACTTTAGTGTACGTGACCACCGATGTAATCGATGTGGCGTGGAGCCCGGGAGCTCCGGACTGTTCGACGGTCACGTAGTTAGCTGTAGGACTGGATTGGAGGACAAAGTCAATTTCTTGTTTTCAGGTGTTTACTCGAAGCTTGCTGGCAGGTTACTACATGATAATTTTTTTTTTTTTGAATTGACATTATTGTAGCTGGCCTCGAGACGCCTTTACTACTTAACGGGCTTATCGGGTTAGGGCGGGTGGCGCAGGACCCGAAGTGAATCTAACCTAAAGAAACCTAATGTTGTGCTAATGCTATAGCGCGGGATGATACCTGGAAACGCGTAACGACAGCTAGTACGAGGGCGCCTCGGCGGCTCGACCTCGGCTCGGGCTAGCGCCGGGGGGACAGAGTTTTTGACGCATCCGGTGCGCCCTATCGGTGTGGTGGGCGGGGACCCTCCGAGATGAGTCGGTATCGAACTTGTTACTAACACGTGAACAGAAACAATGTCATCTGACTTATTCTTGGGGTAATCCGGCAAAAGCAAGGGGAGCGCTTTGTCGGCTGACTGAATGTGTGTTTTGAGCGGATGTCGTCTGACTGATTATTGTGTTTACTTGGGGAGTCGGCTGAGTGATTATTGTCGTCGGGTCGAGTGATTGAGAGTTCGGCGGGTGCCCCGGTTGCGGGGAGTGAGCTAGTGTCGGCTGACCTATTATTGGAGTGAATCTAACTGATCTGCTGATAGATCCAGAGGGAGGCCGCCCACCTCGCCGACGAGGTGGGCGGTGCTGCCGTCGGTACCCGGCGCCTAAACCGAAAACGGCGTATCTCCGATTACCGGGAGCCGAGGGATCGGCCGAGCCCAGCGCAGCCGCAGTTGCGGCGCCGATGGGGTCGTCCGGATCGCTCAGTACGTCTCGCGGTCGTCGGCGTCTGTTAGAGTAGGAAGGAGTCGACGAGGAAGAGATCGTCGAGTAATCGGAAGCACGGACAACAAGGGGGTTGGGGTGATGAGAAGCATTATCGAAAAATCTGCGGGACAAGTATTTCATGTATTGCGGGATGGAGGGGGAGTTCGAGGTCGCAGTGTAGGTCGGTGTTGAGCTCATACCAGCGAGCACCGACCGCACCACGAATGAACCTATTCTGGATGACCTGGAGATTACGGATGTAATGTGGATCCGCTTGAGCGAATACCACGGAAGCGTAAGTCATGACGGGGCGGATACAAGTTTTATAAATTGTCAGCATATTTCTAAGTGACAACTTACTTCTCTTGTTCAGGATGAAGAATAGTCTGCCTAGGAAGAAGGCTGCGCGATTGCGGACAGCTTTGATATGGTGGGTGAACGTGAGGTTGTTGTCGAGAATGACACCAAGGTATTTGGTCCTATTGACCCAGGGGATGGGTTGTCCGCATAGCTTAAGCGAGGCCGTTAAGCGCGTAGGGCGGGCTGGTGAGAGGGTGTTCAGGCCAGTAATATTGGAGAAGCACATCGCTGCACTTTTCTCAGCATTCATGGAAAAAGCCCACTTTTGGAACCATTGGCCCCAGGGTAGTAGGGCTCTTTGAAGCTTGAAAACCATATGTTTCCAGTTGAGGCCTCGGCAGAGGATTGCCGTATCGTCGGCAAAGAGAGCTATCTCCACTCCGGGAGAGCGGGGGACGTCGCATGTGAAGAGCGAGAAGAGTATCGGTGCCACCGCGGAACCCTGCGGAACACCGCCCCTGATGGGGCGGGGGGTTGATAGTGCGCCTCCGACGCTGTAACGGAAGCTTCGACCGGTGAGATAGTCGCGTACTATCTGTACGAGACGAATCGGCATACCGAGCTCATATAACTTGTATATGAGCCCGTTATGCCATACCCTGTCGAAGGCTTTCGCGACGTCGAGAAACACAGCTACCGTATGTTCAGAGGGGGCCCTGGCGGCGCCGGGGAAGGTCGGGGGCCTATTGAACCCTTCCATGATGAACTCCGTGAGGCGGTGTACCTGATGAACGCACGAGTGCGCTCGGAAGCCAAACTGCTCTGCGGGAAGGACGTCGTTTTCCGTCACGAAGGTCCATATGCGTCTCACTAGGATACGCTCATAGACCTTCCCGAGGGAGCTAAGCAGGCTGATGGGACGATAGCTAGAGGGCTCTGACGCCTTCTTGCCGGGTTTGTGTATACCGATGACTCGGGCTGATTTCCAGATTTCGGGGAAGATAGCGTTATTAATAGCAGCATTGAAGATGCAGACTAGTAAAGCGACTATAGACGGGGGAATTTGTTTGAGCGCTCGGTTGCCGATGCCGTCGGCTCCGGGGGCTTTTCGGGGGCGGAGATCTTTTATTATAGACTCGACTTCGGAGGCCGTGACCGGTTCGAGGGGGTCTACAGGAGGAATGGAGGAGAGACGATCGACGACTTCATCCACCTTAGCGCGGTGGGCGGGGTCGACTTCATCAAGACAAGGGCTGCATTGGGCTTCGAGGCTATCGGCGAGACACTCGGCTTTTTCCTCGTCTTCGAAAGCGAGGGGGAGGCCGGGTCGGGAGAGGGGTGGCATGGCAGTCACTGTGTCAGATCTCAGAGATCGGGTCAGCTGCCAGAAGGCCTGGTGAGATGGCCTAATCTCTGAGAGTAGGTCGTCCCACCTCTGATTACGGAGCTCACTCAGGCGAGTTTTAACAGCACGCTCGTAGAAGCGCAGTGTTGCTCTGTTGTCGTCGGTGGGGACCCGGTCGTACTGTCGTTTGGCGGCATGTTTGGCTTTCAGCAACCGCCTCGCGTCCTCCGGCAGGACCCAGTGTTGGGAGTCCACCGCTGGGACCTGCCGGGAGGACTCACCTATCACGGTGGTGAGGTGGTTGGTGAGCGCGTTGATAGAGAGGGAAACGTCGGTTGGAGTCGCAATGTTATCGGGAATAGAGTCAAAGTCTGGAGATGACCCAGTCGCTTGTAGGCGGTCGCCTACTTGCTTCCAGTTCACCACAGTCTTGGTCGGGGGGATGTAGTCGGTCGGATCAGGTCCTAGTCGCATCAAGACGGGTCTGTGGTCAGAGTCTAGTTCATGTATCACCTCTAACGAGCCCAGCCGAAGCGTGACGCGTTTTAGGAGAGCTATGTCTAGTACGTCGGGGCGTCTGTCAGTCTGGTGTGGGTAGTAGGTCGGTGAGGCCGGCGGGAGGATGTCGAACCCTAGGTGTTCCGATAAGAGGAGTAGTTGGTTACCTCTGGGGGTGTTATAATTGCAACCCCAGGTGACGTGCTTGCTGTTAAAGTCACCCGCTAGAATTACGGTGTTACCGAGGGAGAGAAGAGCCTCGAGGTCACTCCGGTGAAGCGTTTTATTACCAGGGAGGTAACAAGACGCAATAGTAATTGGGGCATGGCCAGTCATAGAGAGACGGCAAACGGAGGCTTCCAGGTCAATCAGAGGGGGAGTATCTATGGGGATACAGTGAAGAGCACTTTTGTAATAGATAAGAGTACCTCCGCAGGGGGCGGTAGTTCTATCGTTACGAACTAGCTGGTAGTTTGCGATCTTCGGATTCCTCCTGCTAGGTTTCAGGAAGGTCTCGTTCACTAGAAGGATATCTACTTGGTGGTCGGAAAGGAAAGTGCGTATCAGGTCGCGTTGACCTTGGGTATCGGAGCTCATGCCACCGTTGGCATTGTACCAAGCCAACGATAAGGACCTAGGTTTTACTCTAGAGGTCGTATTATCCATGGGGGCAGAGGAGAAGCTTCGAATAGTGGCGAAGATAACGTGGTGGTCGGTCCATGCTTCGAGCATCTTACCGGCTCGAATTTTGGCCATGGCGGTTTGGACTTCAGCTAAGTCCACCATCCCGACGAAGTCCATGAGGGACTGAAGGTCCCCCACGGCGGACGTAGGCGCAGAGGCGGGAGCCTGAGGCCTGGGAGAGGGCCGGGCCGTTTGTACGGCCGGGTTAGCCTTTGCTGCGGGAGCTGAGGCCCGGGCAGAGGTGGCGACAGGGGCAGTGTTGGCAGGGCGAGGAGCCCTCCATGCGTTGGACTGTGGGGTCGGCGCAGGAACCAAGTGTTCCTTTGCCTGGGCGGGACGGCGAGTGGAGGTGGGCTTTGGAAGCCCAGGCTTGGCCTTGGGGGCCTTCGGGCAACCGCGATAGTTCGCAGTGTGCCCTTGAGCCCCGCAAAGGACGCAAGACGGCGGGACGGGGTCGTCGCGTTTGCGTTTGCAATCAGTGGTGCTGTGGTTACCAGCACACTTGACGCAACGGGGAGGGACGGAACAGAATCTTTGGGCATGGCCATATTCCTGGCAGCGGTGACACTGCCCGGGATAGCCCTTCTTGTGAGGCGCTTCGACCCTGAGGCCGGAGAGACCCATAATGGTCTTGATATTGTAGACCTGCTTGCCCTGAAGGGTTTTGTCTACAACGACTGTGATAAGGTCTAGAGGGACCTTGGTGCGGCCGCAGTGAATGCGGGAAGTGAAGTGAAGGAAACGGAGCGGACAGGGATGCTCTGGCCCTCGAGGTCAGTGGAGATCCTACCAGGAGCGAACTCCTTTGGGACGCCTCTAATGACAACTCGGAGGACCTTCTCATCCTCTAGTCTATGTCTATGGTACCAGATGTTCTGGTCGGATAGCTGGCGGGTGATGACGCGGTACGCGTCTGAGGTTTCCAGGTTAACCTGGATTCCAAGACGGTGTTTTTTGGATTTGAAAGCGAAATTTTTCGCTGACATGAGTTGGCGGACGTGATCCCACTTGCTTACGTCGCGAAGGAATTATTCAGGGGGGGCACGGGGCTTGGACGGGGAGGAGGTAGCGGGGCCAGAGGGGCCGTCGGGCTGAGAGGGTGAGGCCTCAGCATCATCGGACCGTTGCACCTTGAGAGGCGTACCGGGAAGTGGAGAGGGTGGAGAGGCGCACTTCTTGCGGCCTTTGCCGACGAGGGTGAAGCCCTCGTTGTCGACACCGGACGGGAGGTCTTCGTCGTCCGATTGGATCGGAGTACGGATGAGGGGTGATCTGGAGCGAGAGCCCGAGCGACCACGGGATCGAGGGTCCCTTGAGCGGAAGAGGAGGAGGAAGAGGGGCCAGCTGGGCGGGACGCCTTGGCGGGCTTCTTCTTCTTCATGGGAGAAGGAGGTGGGGGCGGGGGAGCGAAAACGGGAATGTCTGAAGGCTGCCCAGATGGTTCGGAGGGAGACGCATCGAGAGAGGCAGCGAACTTAGCTAAAAGGCTGAGGCCGTTTGGATTGGCCTTCAGCTTTAAGAGAACTTCGGTGAAGGCCCTGTCAACCTTCATGCTGGAAGCAGGGAGAGGACAGGGCGGAGAGAATGGCCGTGAGGCGGCCTAGGGCGGGGTAAGGTTTTGAGACACCCTAACTAAACGTGGCATGGATAAGATGTTTGTGGACACAAGAAGGTAAGCTAATAAGGAAGTATATACGCGGACACAGTAAATATCTAATACGGAATCTAACAAGGAATGCGCGGACACGAGAGATTTAATACGGAAGAATTAATACGGAGGTGTTCGTTTGGTCGTTCCAGTGAATATAGTAACAACAATGACAAGATGACCGGCAACAGGCAGTGAAAGGAAAGAGTACGTACCGGGAAAAGGCGGCAGCTCAGCAACACGGGAAAGCACTGTCACAACACTATCCACGATATCACAAAAGTCCAACCACACTTCACTGGTACAGTCCTGATAGAGTCCACACTGAGTCCATACACAACACTGCAAGTCCTTTGGCACTAAGAGTATTGTCTGGCACGCACTGAATGGATCGGGGCGGCGGCGTCGGGTGGTGATGACGCACGACTTGACGGGGCTCTGAGCGCACTAGGCGGGCACGCGATACGGTACGGAGGCTAAGCTCGACTACGAACGGGGTGACGCACAGCGTAAGGGCGCTGTGAATCGGAGAGCGGTCGGCAGGTGCGACCGCGGCGGAGGATCGGAGCGAACTGTGTGTGACATGACAATTTTTTCTATGGTCTATATTTATACTAAATCCGCGAAAGATGAACCAGGGCTCTGATTGGCGGGCCAATGGCAGCGCGAGAATAAAATAGTGCTATCCCGCTCTGTGCGTCCCTCTCGCACACATAGAGGTACTGCGCTGCCTTACCTGAATGAGAGCCCCGGCCCACTTTTGATTTAATTTTACTCTAAAATACGGACAAACAAAAACTTAATTAACAGAGTTAAAATTCTTATCTTATAACTATACTACATTAACTATATCTTCATTTCATAGCGCCGTCCTGCACATTCCTCCCGCCGTGCGACCCTGTCGCAGCTTCCGTAGGTGCTGGCACGGCGCTCTCGATCGGCAGGATCACCAGCTTCCGCACCGGTCGCCGCAGTACGCCGCCTCTTGTTTGAAGGTCGACGGTTCGCACGACGTTGTCAGGCTATGTAGCTATGACTCTGCCCCGGATCCAGGTGTTCCGGGGCAGGTTTGCGTCGACGATGAGTACCAAGTCATTGATGTTGACTGGTGGTCCTCGTCCTTGTGGCTCTCTTCGATGTTGTAACTCGGGCAGGCACTCGCGGACCCATCTCGCCCAGAATAGGTCGGCGTGTCGTTGCGCGGCGCGCCAGCTGTGTCTTGATATCGCGTCCTTTTCGTTGAACTCGCCGGGCGTAGGGACGCGCGCCGGACCCCCGAGTAGGAAGTGATTCGGGGTCAGGGCGTCTGGATCGTCTGGACTGACCGACACGTGGGTCAATGGCCGGCTGTTGACTGTGTACTCGGCTTCTAAGAGGAGAGTCGTGAGTACCTCTTCGACCGGGCTTCGCTCATGAAGTGTGGCTGTTAGTGCGGTCTTGACTGAGCGCACCATTCTCTCCCATGCACCCCCCATAAATGGGGCTCCAGGAGGCAAGAATCTCTAGGAGATGGTCCTCTTCGTCGCTTCCGTGGCCGTCGCGTCGTCGATCGCCTTCCTGAGTTCGCGATCGGCACCCCTCAGGTTCGTTCCGTTGTCCGACCATATCTCGGTCGGACAGCCGCGGCGAGCGATTATTCTTCGCAGGGCCATGATCGCTGAATCTGTGCTGAGCGACGCTGCCATCTCTAGGTGTACCGCCCTCGTAGTGAGACCTCGTAGTCTCCGGTCTCCGGTACTGTAGATTCCTCTAGTCGGCGTCTTTTGGCCATGAGTGGTGGGCGAGGGCCCGCGCTTTGTCCCGTATGCTCAGTGCTGAAAGGTGGAGGGGGGATCGTCGCTGATTTAGTATTGGCAGTAAACTGTACCTTGTGTAGTTGTGGCTGGGGCCCTTCCGGCATGGTTGGGGCCAATGTTTCTTTAGGTGGTTGTAGTGCAGGGATGTCTGTGGTTCGAGAGTGGTGAGGGCGTGCTTGGCCGGGGGCCCAACCGTGTGCCAGCCCCAGTCAAGGGGCGGCGCACTGGCGGTCCACGTGCGCGGGGGCTCAGGGCCCCGCATTGGAGAGGGGCCCCGGGGGTACCCTCCCGGTCTCGGGGCCGGGGTCTCCCGGAACCCCTTGTTGAGCTGCTCATTTGTCCTGGCAGGCGTTGTGGCTGTTTGCTTAGTCGGGGCCGAGGGGGCGCGCGGTGGGGAAGGGGGCCTTTCGCCGGGGAGGGCAATCTTTCTCCTCCTTGCCTCCTCCCTGTACCGCGCGCACTGGCGGCTGTTCGCTGCGTGGGCTCCTTGACAGTTAGCGCAACGGAGTGGTTCGTCCTCGGTGCGCTGGCAGTCGGCGCCGGCGTGTGGGCCCCCGCATTTAACGCATTTTGCGTTGCGGTGGCAGTTTGTCGACGCGTGACCGAATAGCTGGCACCTGTGGCATTGCGGAACTGTGTTTTTTCCCCTCCAGGCCTCGATGGTTATTCGGGGCATATGGAGGAGCTCATCTAGCGCGTACAGTCGTTCCAGGTCTTCTCTAGACATGGGGCCCAGTTGTACACATACCACCGTTTTGGTGGCCCTAGGTCTTCTTGGTAGGGGGGCGCGCGTAGCTGGCGGGGAACCCCAGCTCCTGCAGTGCCCCGACGATCACCTCAGGTGCAGTGCCCTCTGGGAGGCCCCATAGTGCCACCTTCTGAGGCTTGTCCTGCTCAAGAGAGAAACAGTAAAATTCGATCTCCGGGTATTGTTTTTTAAGTTCTACAAGGAATCTCTGGGTCACCCTATATTCATTCTCAGATTTTGCCCTAAATCTGAGTCCTTTTAGATAAGGTCTAACATTCGGAGTGAAGCCCAGTCTTTTTTTTAATTCTCCCAAGTGGATGGGCCAGTTTTGGAGGTGGTCCACCACTATAGGGGGATATCTGTTGAAATTGGTTTTGATTCCTGCCACCTGAGTCGTTGGTAAGGGCGAATTGCTAGTTGTGGGCTTTTGCCCAGCAGTGGGCAACGGATGTGGGCTTGTTTCTCGTGATGGGGTCGGAGAGGCCAGCATTGCTGCGTATGATCTCGCTGCTTCCGGTGTGGGAGAGGGGGGCGAGGGCAGTGGGTCAGCTCCGACTGGCACTGAGTTAATAACCTCGCAAGACATAACTAGGTCTTGCGGGGTGTGGCTGTGAGGGCGATTACCTTCGTTTTCCTCGTTTTCATCTTCCGATGATTCGGGGAAGTTCGGCGGGGGTTCGTTGACCAACATCGGTTGAGGTTCCGGGGGAGCTGGCGGCAGAGCGTGCTGAATGGCCGATAATCATCGGCGGGAGGTCAGTGGGTTGACCGGCGGTGGCTTCCGTTCCGGTCGCAGTCTTCGAGCATGTCGGTGACGCTAGTTCGGTCAGTTCTGTCGGAGACGGTGTTGCGTACCTGGGAGATTCCCCATGGGGTGTATTTACCATTCTCCTGTGGTGCTCTTCAACTCTCGCTTGTGTAAGAGCTGAGTTTGACACCGCCGGAGTCAACTGCATGTCGGTGACGCGACATGAGTAACTTTCCGGCGGGGTAATTTCTGCCGCTGGCTTGGATTGGGCGGTTTTCTTCTGTGCCGGGATTGTCCTGAAAATCGGCACTGGTGGTGTTTTTGATCTAAATTCCGGGGGGGGGGGGGGGAGGGGGATTCCATGCCGCCCCGGGGACGTTTTTCCTCGCTATCGGTTTTCAGCCAGCTGACGTCTGATCTTTTATGCGGGACGGAGTCAAATGTAGTCCCGTATTCGAGGTTATTGTCAGTTGTATCAGTCGTTGGGGTTGGTGGTTCCATTGTATTCCCGGTATTTCGGGGTAGTTGGTTGTCCGTAGAGGTGGTTAGTGCAAGCTCACCTTGAGGGCCGATCGCCGCCATGATCGGTTCTACGTTTTGCATTCTTCCCGTTGGTGTTGTGACGGGGGGAGGCGGGGGTGAGCGCGGGGGGTGGTTCATCCCTATCCTCTGTGCTGTCTCTGGATTTTGAGTTTTCCGATTCTGTTGATTCATCGGACGTGGCGGAAGAGGCGGAAGAGGAGGATGGAGTATCCTCGTTCCTTTTTAGAATTTCCGTGACGCACTCATTGTGACGTCATTCGTTGTTACAGTTCACATCACATAAATAGCGTCTAAGGCGCGGAGCACACACAGATAGTGTTCGCCTCGACTTGCGAAATCGTCCCAGTCGAAGCGAACACGTCACTAAGTATCGCACACTTTTAGTCACTACTTTCGATTGTCCAATCACTACACTGGATTCCCGGCTCGCTGATTGGTCCGCGCTCAGCGTCCGAGATTTTGCGTTCCGAGGCGATACAGGCCGAGCCGGGTGATTTCAGTATACACTGAAGGCCCGGCTAACCGATCTGCTCTCGGGAACGCTCTCTGGACGCGGGATGCGGAGCGCACAGACCAACGCGGGAGGGTGCGGGGTGTTGGGGGGGGGGTAGTGCTGCCGCTGGGCCGGCGGCTTTAGCCACTTCACACGCGGAAGCGGGGCAAGCAGGCCGGGTGCAGCGGTGCGTACTGAGTACGCGATACAGGTGCGGGTCAGGTCCAGCTGCGCGCGGCAGGGTTCCCAGTACCGGCAGGAGCAAGTCGCGTTGATCACGGCGCGCGCGCACTGCGGCGGGGAATCGACTCCCGCGGGGGGAGGACTCCGCCCAGCCGACAGTGGTACGTGGGGTGAACAGCTGTAGCGTTCTGAGCGTGACGCAAGGCAGGCGGATGCCGCGGAACACACACAGAGGCCTCGCTCTGTGCGTCCATCTCGCACACATAGAGGTACTGCGCTGCCTTACCTGAATGAGAGCCCCGGCCCACTTTTGATTTAATTTTACTCTAAAATACGGACAAACAAAAACTTAATTAACAGAGTTAAAATTCTTATCTTATAACTATACTACATTAACTATATCTTCATTTCATAGCGCCGTCCTGCACATTTAGTTTGAGTTGCATGTGGCCTTCAGTGGGGGTTGGCTCATCGCCAGGGTCTATACCCTTGAGTTTGATAGGTTCCTTGCCTAATTTTTGGACATTGTGGATACAGGTTTGCTTTTGTAAGCAAACGGCTGACCCTGAGTCAACCAGGAGATTTAGGGGAACGTTGGATACTTGTGAGTCTACTACTACATGGGGTAGGAGCCGTTTGGTTGTGTCTAGATTGACTTCGAATATTTGGGTATTGGAAAAGCCGTCGGATTGGGGCTGGCTACCCTGTCGGTTGGCTTGGGTTTTGTGATAGCCGTCAGTTTGGGGCTGGTTGCCCTGTCGGTTGGCTTGGATTTTGTGAGAGCCGTCAGTTTGGGGCTGGTTACCCTGTTGGTTAGCTCGGGTTTTGTAGAAGCCGTCAGTTTAGGGCTGGTTACCCTGTCGGTTGGCTTGGATTTTGTGAGAGCCGTCAGTTTGGGGCTGGTTACCCTGTTGGTTAGCTCGGGTTTTGTAGAAGCCGTCAGTTTGGGGCTGGTTACCCTGTCGGTTGGCTTGGATTTTGTGAGAGCCGTCAGTTTGGGGCTGGTTACCCTGTTGGTTAGCTCGGGTTTTGTAGAAGCCGTCAGTTTGGGGCTGGTTACCCTGTCGGTTGGCTTGGATTTTGTGAGAGCCGTCAGTTTGGGGCTGGTTACCCTGTTAGTTAGCTCGGGGTTTGTAGAAGCCGTCAGTTTGGGGCTGGCTACTCTGTCGGTTGGCTTGGATTTTATGAGAGCCGTCAGTTTGGGGCTGGCCAACCAACAGGGGTTGGCTTGTATGTGGGTGTCGACTTTATGGCTATGTCTCGGGCGACACCGAGGCGAGACGCTTATTCGTTTAAATCCTGGTTTTCCCCAGGGAGGTCGACTTCATCTTGGCCGACATCGTCGTTTTCATCAGGTTCATTGGGATTGATCATGTTTACGCGCGCGGCTGGTCTATAACTCTGGCTGGCAGATGGGCCCTGAGGCACTCTAAATCTATTATTATTAAACTCTCTCTTGCGACAATTTGAGATATCGTGGCCAGGGAGTTTACAGTAGCGGCAAAATGCCCTTGTATCATTTGAGCCTTGTGAGTAAGTCGGTCTAGGTTGATAATTCGTGGCGTTGGTTTTGGGTTTTGCGAAATTGGATCTGTTTGTATTGTTGAACCTATTTGGGTTATTATTGGGCTTCGGTTCTAGTTTTTATACAACGTTTGTTGTATCCGTTCCTCCGAGACCGCTAAATTTATAGCTTCGTTTAATGTCTTCGGGGAACGGCATCGGACGATATTGGAAATACGGGAGTGCAACCCCATTAGAAACCTGTGGAGGGCAATGTCCTCCATGGCAGCACTGCGCCCGGGCAATTCCTTAATTTTTGTGTTGGATGACGAAATTTCAATCAATAATTGCGATAGGAGCGTTTATACCCTGAGAGCGAATTGACTAACATTGTCACTGGGACCCTGACTCTGTCAATAGATGTGCGTAATGTTTTCTTTCGCTAAATTGCTTCTTAAGGAAGTCCTTTAATTGTTCCCATGAGTTAAATTCCTTGATGGAGCAGGCGGTCTCTGCCTTGCCACTTAACTGGCTGATTATATACTTAAATAGGACTGGTTTTTGGGGTTCCGTGGCGAGCTCATAAGCATTGGAACAGTTGACGATAAATGAGTTTAATTTTTCACGGGTCCCGGGCTTTATAAATTTGAACAGAGTGTTGAGGTCCATCTCAACAGGGGTCGCGCTTAAGGGTGAGATTTCTCGAATTCGACGTTAGGGGATGGAAATCTAATAACAACTTGTCGTCTACCTTTTTCTGTTTTGACATACTAGAGCATTGGTTCCTAACCTGGGGGTAATTACCCCGCAGCGGTAAAACGGAGATTCTAGGGGGGTAACACGGGATGGCACGAAATAGTATTAAAATAGCAATAAACAAAACAATAGTACGGTAAACGGTAGCACGGCGCTCTCATGCGCGCGGCTGACGGCGACGGCGGCGGGTGAGCTCCGGTGTGGGAGGGGTGAAGCACGGCTTCGTCATGACTAGCGGCGTAGCGGCGGGCCGGACAGGTGGCGATGTTTATTTTGTTTACCTAAGCTTAAGAAGAACACGCATTTTATTTGTTCCGCCGCGCATTGCAGAAATCGTATTTTTGAATTGTTTAACACGTAGAATGCCATGGGGGCCACATATGACCTCTACCTGTGTACTTCATTAAGACATGGGGGGCACCTGTGACCTCAAGTCAGTTATTTTCAAGACATTTTTCTACGCCACCGGGTACAGTTACCTTTAATTTGTGCATCGGAAGTGACCGGCGCGGCGCTCAAGAGGAAATATACCAAGCAGGACACAGATTCTGTGAATGGAACTTAGAAATTTCTTGAAATTTCTATAAAAGCCTTTTATTTTTTTTAAAGTTTTTTAAATGAATTAGTTAAATAAAGAAATTATAATAGGCCTTATATTAGGAACTAAAAGATTTTATTATTATATCGTATTTATTTCTTTTCTTAAGCCTAAGTTTTTACAATATTGATATATAAAACAACATAAAAACATTATATAAACTTAAACCTAGTTTGCCGCCAGCAGCGGGGCAGGGCCCAAGCTACCGGTGGTTAGGGCTGCAGAGTGAGGAACCTCCTGACGATGCGCGCTGTGTCAAGGATGACCGCCTTCTGCATCTGACCCTTGATCCAACCATCTAGCGAAAGTCTCTTGAGATGTTGGTCGAGACTTTTCGCTATAAGGCCGTTTGCCGACACGACTATGGGGACTATGATCGTGGAATCAACATTCCACATGGCGGTAACCTCGTGAGCCAAGTCAAGGTACTTGCTAAGCTTGTCCTTCTCAGCTTTCACGAGGTTCTCGTCATGTGGTATGGTGATATCGACGATCACAGCCCGACGTTGAGACCGGTCTACCAGCACGATATCAGGCTTATTGGCGACAATAGTCCTGTCCGTGATGATAGAGCGGTCCCAGTAAGCAACGCACGACCATTCTCGAGAACTGGCAGAGGTGCGTACTTATAGTACGGCACCTCGGACTCGACAAGGCCGTGTCGAAGAGCAAGTTGCTGGTGGATGATCCTGGCTACTAGGTTATGTCTGTGCAAGTACTCGCCGTTAGCAAGATGCGAACAACCGGAAATAACATGACGAAGAGATTCGCCTGGACGGCGGCATGCCCGACAAATGTCGACCGTACCGTCCTTCATTATGTATTTCCGATAATTGTTCGTCTTGATAACCTCGTCTGCAATTGCACAAACAAAACCCTCGGTTTCTCCGAAGAGGTCCCCGAAGCGTAGCCAGTTCACCGACGCGAGCAGATTCACATCGGGTCCCGTTAGGGCCCGATAGAATCGCCCGTGCAGCTCCTTGCTCTTCCACACTTCCTTGCGATCATCAGTGCTGAGCACCGATGGTTTACGCCAGTTCTCGTTTGCCAGTGAAAGAGGCGTGAAGCTTCTGTCAACTGCCACAACATCGCGATGCATCCCGGACTCGCTGTTGCGGAAATAATCCCTGAGACTGCATACTTCGCGGTTGTGTAGGTTCTTGGCATTTAAAAGCCTCGACCTCCCACTTCCGCGGAATATACAGTCTCATAACAGACGAGCGCGGGTGTAGCATGCGATGAGTTGTGAGCAGTTGACGGACCTTCCTGTCCAGGGCGTCGAGCTCAGTCTGAGTCCACCTCAGTATGCCAAAGGAGTATATCAGCAGAGGCATTACCCAACCGTTGAAGGCTCGCGCTTTGTTACCGCCTGACAGAAGACTTTTAAGTACTTTTGTCAGCCGGCAAAAGCGCTCCTTCACCGATTTCTTAATGTCATCTGCTGATATACCCAATGACTGTGACATACCGAGATATTTGTAGGTCTCGTCTTCGGAGAGATCTGAGAGTTATAGTCTCGGAAAGTTGTAAATTCTCTGAATTTACTACTTTCCCTCGCTGTACATGCATGACCGCACACTTGTCTACACCGAACTCCATCTTGATGGCGTTACTAAAAACCTCCGTGGTTTTAATAGCTCCAACAAGTCTTGGCGTTTCGGTGCAAAAGTTGAGGTCGTCCATGTACAACAAATGCGATATAACCTCACCTCCTCTATGAAGACGATAACCTAACTCTGAATCCTTCAGCAGAGTGCTGAGAGGATTCAGACTTAGGCAGAACCATAGGGGACTTAGACTGTCACCCTGAAAATGCCTCTTTCAATCCTTATCAAGTCCTCCGAAACAAAGAGCTGTCTACGCTACCTGGTTGACGAAGGACTGTGACCCACTGTCCCATGCATTTGCTTAGAAAAGATTTCAGAGTTGGATTTATTTTGTACAACTCTAAAACCCTTTCTAGCCATGAATGGGGCACCGCATCATAGGCCTTCTTATAGTCAATCCAAGCAGCGGAGAGGGCTCCTTTGTTTCGTTTGACTTGTTGGCAAATGGTCGTGTCAATGAGGAGCAGCTCCTTAGTACCACGGGACCCATCTTACATCCATTCTGAGAGGAGGCCAAAACGTTATTTGCGACTATATGCGCGTTAATTTTGCTCTCAGAATGGATGTAAGCAGCTTATAGGTGGTGGGTAAGCACGTAATGGGTCTGTAGTTCTTCGGTTCCGTGGTACTACCAGACTTATGGAGCAGGAAGGTGACTCCGGTGGTCATGAAACTGGGAAGAGAACCCGCCTCGAGGGCTTCTTGGAATTGTGTTGCCAAACGCTCATGTGAGCATCGAAACCACTTTATCCAGAAGTTGTGCAATCCGTCCGGCCCAGGACATTTCCAGTTCTGAGCCGTCCGGATAGCACAACTAACGTCTACGAGTCTATCGTAATAGACTCCATGGCATCGATAGACTCACACGCGCGTTCGACAACACGCATCCAAGTTCCCTCCGTGTGCTCGACAGGCACCGACCAGATGCTGCGCCAGAAGTTTATCATAGCGCTAGCATCCGGTAGCTGCCCATCGCTCACACTTTGACTATTCTCTTCCCAGTTTCGGTATACCTTCCTTTGATCACTCTGGAAGTCGCGATTTTCTCTGTATCGATTCACACGCTCTCTGTAGCGGCGAATACGGTTTGCCCACGCATAAACTTTCTGCTTCAGATAGTCAATACGTTCCGCAACATTGGCAAGATAGTGCTGAGGACTGGTACCAGTCCCAGCAAATGCCTGTGCTACGAAACGCATGACTCGGGGACGACTGTTCCCCTGGCTGAAGCAGATTAGCTTTGCAATAAGAGTCCTGAATGTACTGATACGCCGTTCTATTCGCACTTGCCAAGCGGGTACACTTCCGGTGGTTCGCGTTGCGCGGTCAGTGTCTGGAAACTTGACACGTGCAACGCGACACGCCGCGATAGCACCGCAGTACAGAATAGAATGGGTATCAGTCAAATCTTTGCTAGTTCCCAGGTAGGGCACTAGCAAAGTATTCAGGCCTCCCATCAAAGCCAAATTTCGTTTATGGGTGGGCAAACGCGGTAAGCGTGGCCTAGAGTTTGGTGTGAGTCGATATTGGAAGATCGCGTCTTCCAAAGTGCTCCTCATTTGCTCTCTTACCTGGTCAGATAAGCTATTACTCGCCAAATCTCCTCCTCGATATCGGGGTCAACCTGCGCCGCAAGTGTCGCCGCTGTCATTGGCACTGAAGCCAGTGTCAACGTCGACGACGCGGCGGGCGGATCCCGGGTCGAGATAGAAACTGGGCGAGCACGCTCCTCCTCCAGGCGTAGCTGATCAAGTGTCGAGTCATCCAGCAGCTTGCAACGCCTGATGGCTCGAACTTGGTCAGACAATCGTTGAGCGGAAACGGCGACGGTCGGTTCGAAGGTCTGAAACAGAGACAGCATCCTGGCACAATACGCGGTCAGGTTAGTTCCTCCCTCTGTTGCCCTATAATAGGCGCGCATGCAGTTCTCATTCATGGTTTGAGACCATCGCATGCGACGCACTACACCACCGGTAGCGAGGGCCGGGCGTGAGACAGATTGCCTCTCAGGCCCCAAGCGTGCCTTATTATTATTATTATTAGCCTATACTGTCCCAATGCTGGGCAAAGGCCTCCCTACCCTCTCTCCATTTGATTCTATCTTGACTTAATATTTCCCAGTGTTTTGAATAGCCGTCAAGGTCATCCCGCCAGCGTTTCTTTGGCCTGCCGCATCGTCGTTTGCGATCAGGCTTCCACTGAGTAGTGATTTTGGCCCAGTGAGCATCTGACATGCGGCAGACATGTCCAGCCCAGTCCCATTTCAAATTAGCTGTTTTTTGGGTCACATCGGCTATCTGAGTCCTGGAACGCAGTATGGTGTTTCTTATACGATCGGTTAGCTTTACGCCGAGAATACTACGTTCCATGGCTCGTTGGCAAACTGCGAGGTTGAACTTTTGATCTTTAGTCAAAGACCAAGTTTGCGCTCCGTACGTTAGAATGGGGAGAATGCACATGTCCATGAGCTTACGTTTAAGGATAAGTGGGGTGTCTCCCTTCATGAGGTCTTTCATGGACCAATAGCTCTTCCAGGCATTTTCAGTGCGACGGGTAATCTCCGCATTCTGTCTAGCCTGGAAAGACACTAATTGGCCCAAATACACGTAGCTGTGGACATATTCAATCTCCGTACATTCAATTGATATTTTGCGCTTTACGCTGTTGGTCATTATCTTGGATTTAAAAAAGATTTTAGAACAGAAAAAAAAATTATCCATGAACACATCTTAGTTCAAAATCAAAATCACATCAAAATCACATCTTAGTTGTGACGAATTCTCTGACACAAAACAATAAAAATAGAAAATCACAAACAAAAATAAACAGTTACATGTCAAGTCAAACATTTATTCGGATTGCTTACTGTCGATGCTCCCTATTAAAACACGGTAGGCAATAGTGCGGTTGACCATCACATTGTGAACAATAGGTAGGTACTTTGCGTGTCTAATTTTTTGCATCTTTTCTCGAGAACATCTCTACATTCTTCTTGTAACAGGCAACACAGAATCGTCTGGTTTTTTGAACTGGTCCCGTCTTTTTGATCAGTTCATGTTTACGTCGTTTTGGACGTAATTCATTTCTCAAATAATCTCTTTCTGGTTCTGGATGCCTTGAATGCCTAGTTACATACCGAACAAGCCGTTTTCTATAATCCACTATTGAAATATGTTTCTTTGTGGTTTCTTTATACATTATCAGCGCATTTACCACTGATGTATTCAGGAGCAATTCTATGGCCAATTTCCTGTACCATTTGACAGTCTTTCTCAGAGGGGTTGAATATGATGTCATCTGGTCACTCATGTCGACAGAAGCTTTACATTTGTTGTAATCAATGACCATTGTGGGTTTTCGCACATTCTTGCCTTAGATATTCAGACGAGTAAATGTGTCCGTGTGTTTTGTCGACAGCATTAAAACGTCCCTTTTATCCTTCCATTTTAATACTGTAATGCCATCATCGTTCTCTTGTGCGACAAATTCACCTCGCTTTAGTTTGGTTCCGACTACTTTTTTGGGCAAGTTTCGTCTGTTTTTTTTAACAGTCCCCAAAAAATGTGTATTGTTCTTTAGTAATTCGTTTGTTAGTCCTAAACTTGTGTACCAATTGTCGGTGGCAATGGTGTGGCCTTTATTGAGGAGTTCGTGACACAGGGATAATACTATCTTCGTGGGGGTGTTATTCTCAGTATCAAGATTTTTTCCGCTGTATACCTGTATTTTTATAGTAAATCCAGGATTTGTACAAACTTTAAACAGCTTTATACCGTATTTGTGTCTCTTTGATTTATTATATTGTCGAAATGCAACTCGACCTCTAAAAGGAATCATACTTTTGTCGACACATACTTCTTCTTTGGGCGCATAGTAGGTTTTGAATCTATCATTTAATAGATTTACAAGATATCTGATCTTTCCAATACGATCATTCGGGTTTATGTTGTCATTGTCGGCAAAGTGTAAGTACTGCAAAAGTAATTCAAATCTATTCCTTGTTATCACTGTTCGGGGAAACGTTTGTGCCATCATGTCATCTGTACTCCAGTAATCGCTAATTGATGGCAGTTTTACCAGACCCATGAATAATATTAGTCCAAAAAAACGCTTTATTTCATACATGTCCGTTGGATGCCATAAATGTGAGCGAGAACACGGCTTATAGACATTATCTTCACGGCTTTGGGTAGCGAACAAGTTCGTTTCTTCGGCAATTATTTGAAACAAGTGATCATCAACTAACAAAGTGTAAAAATCCTCAGGATCAGCTTGGCAAAAGTCTCTTGAAAAAGGGAACTTCATACCTGTGGGCTCGGTGAAGGGTATTACTCGAGCCGAGCGTCCAGTAGGGTTCTTCCATTTTGAGTACGTGTTTGAAGAAGTAGGTATGTTTCGTGGGACAAAACTTTCTACCGAGTCATTATCACTTTCAGAATTGATAACCATAAGCCTTCTTCTCTTCGGTACATGCAGATTTTCAGACCCTTCGTCACTACTGACATTGCTGAATGATAATTGAAGTTCATTATGTTCCAAGGCAGCGATTTCTTGCAAGTCTTCTTGCGAAAAATCAAAGTCTGCGAAATCCATTTGAAATTCACAAAAATCACGAAGGTATCTCGCCTACCTATACTATATATTCCATTGGAATGAATTACGGAACAAAACTCGAACGAAACTCGCTAACGCTACCGAAAAATAAACAGAACGCAACCTTTCTACGCAAGCGCCTGCGACTGACTGGAGCGTGGGGTGACCGGCGGGGTGGGCGGCGTGGCGCGCTGTAACGGATATTCACATTTCTGCTTTTGAGCGCCGTGAGGGTGGGTCACCGGTGCCCGCATGTAATTTTTAACCAATATCTCAAAAACTATATTTTTAATTTCACTAATAATTGTTTTCTGTACACATAACATCATTATTATTAAAATGACATTAATTTTTTTGGAGTAAAATGTCATTTTTTTCTAAGCGATCAACGTGTTAATTAAATTTAAAGGTAAGCAGTGTTTGTTAATATCGGCACGTTAATATTGCCACGAGTGATTTGTTTACGTAGGTATGTACGAGTATTAGTTGACTTTTGTTTTAGGTACCTACAGGTGTTTTTGACATGGCTTCTACTTCATCTGGTAAAAAACGCACTTATAAAGATGCATTTCTACAATGGGGTTTCACAAGCATCGTAGACAAAAATATAGAAAAGCCTCAGTGTGTTATATGTAATAAAGTGCTTAATCCAGAAAGCATGAAACCGAGCAAATTAAAAGAACATTTTGCTAAAGTTCACAAGGAGTTCACAGATAAAAATATAGATTTTTTTAAGAAAAAGGAGAAGATTCTGAAGTCTTCGCGCATGGATTCTACAGGCAATATACAGAAAGCAAATGAATCATGCCTTCGAGCTTCATACAAAATTGCTTATCGCATCGCACGTAATAAAAAACCACACGCTATAGGAGAGGACCTCATCAAACCTTGCTTGTTAGATGCAGTAACACTTGTTATTGGTGAGCAACATGTAGCTAAGATTAAACAAATCTCACTCCCAAACACTACTACTCAAAGTCGCATATGTGAAACGAGTGCCGATATTCTAGCAACCGTTATTTCTGAAATAAAGGAAAGTCCTATGTTTGCGCTGCAGTTGGACGAGTCCACAGATGTTGCTTCGTGTTCACAATTATTGATGTTTACACGATACATTAAAGATGATGATGTAAAGGAGGAATATTTGTTCTGCAAGTCTTTGCCTACTACTACTCGCGGCGAATACGTATTTCAACCGCTAAAAGAGTTTATAGAGGAAAATGGCCTGGACTGGTTAAAGCTAGTTGGTGCTTGTACAGACAGGCCTTCCATGATGGGCATCCGTTCTGGTTTTCAGGCACTCGTGAAACAAATTGCTCCTCAAGTTTTCGGCTATCATTGCTTGATACACCGTTACGCTTTGGCTGTGAAAACGCTTCCACCAGATTTGCTAAACACGTTGAGTGACATAGTAAAAATTGTTAATTATATTCGAGGCAGCACTAACTAACTCAAGATTATTCAAAGTTTTGTGCGATGAAGTTGGTGCTACATTTAATGCTCTTTTGTACCATACAGAGGTACGTTGGTTATCAAGAGGCAAAGTTCTAAGTAGGGTTTACGAATTACGAGAAGAAATAGGATTGTTTTTTGAAAATCAGAGAAGACAAAAAGAAAAAGAATATTATGCAAAAATTAAAGACCAAACATTTGTTCTAAAAATGGCGTACCTTACTGATTTTTTCACTGAAATTATTAGTCTGAATATTTCACTGCAAGGAAATGAAACGAATATTTTGACGTTGCAGGATAAAATCGCAAGTTTTTTGCGCAAATTGGAACTTTACCAACGCAGAGTTCAAGCTGGTGATGTGTCAATGTTTACACAACTAAGTGAGCAATTAGTAAATAATAAACAAGACAAAATCACGTTTGAAAATTCCGTGGTTCAGCATTTAACTGCCGTGATAGACTCACTGCAGCAATATTTTCCCGAACATGGACAGTCGTGAGTCCTACTCCTGGATTTTAAGACCATTTTCTACTTGCGTCGATATTTTCAAGGACGAAGATGTATTAGCGAAAGTAGAGTTTCTCGGGCTGCGTGAGAATAACTCATTGAAAGTTGATTTTTAAAATAATAAACTCAGCACATTTTGGGGAAAAGCAGCTGCAGAATATTCCATTATAGCTGGCAGAGCTTTAAAATTGTTGATTCCATTTGCCACAACTTACAGATGTGAAACTGGTTTCTCAACTCTTGTTACATTAAAAACAAAAGTCAGAAACCGTCTGAATGTTGAGCATGACATGAGATGCGCGTTGAGTGAAACCAAACTTAATATTGTCAAACTTACGAATGCAAAGCAATTTCAACCCTCACACTAGTTAACTCCCAGATTTACATATTACTTTACTTTACTAGTTACCTAAACGTGCAATTTCTTAGAATTTAGTTAGATAATAAACATATTTTCTTTCGAATTTGTGTGGTTTTAATTATTTTAAATTAGCTAGAGGTAAACTCAATTCCCATACTTGTTCACAGGGGGGGTACTGACATTGAAAAGGTTTGGAACCGCTGTACTAGAAAAAGGGGCAATGGGAGTCAGCGGGTAATGGTGGTCAGTGTAACCACACCCAAACGAAAGAAATTAAACAAGCGAATGTCGACTTAAACGACGCGTCACGTAACACCTAGCGGCCGCCCGATCGCCCGTTCAGTGCGCATCGGTCGTTTGCGGAGGCAGGCGTTTTGGCGCGCTTTCGATGTAATTTTACGAGTGCACAAAATAACCGGTGAGTACATTATTACGACAAATCTGACTATTTAATGTAGCATATTGAGTAACTGTAATCGTAAATTATATATTTAGAAATCGTTGAAGGTGTTCTAACGTCAGGTTATTTTTTTACGATTCGTTTTTTCGCAGTAGGTAAAATCGGGCAATGAGAGTCACTGCGATTCGGGTAATTTGAGTTGACTCTCATTGCCCGCAAATTTTATGATAGAGTCGATTACTTACGAATAGCATTTTTATTTCAGAGATCCCAAAAATACGACCCAGAAACACCAATAAGGCGCAATAGACGTCTGAAACTTTAGAAAAAACCAAAGAACTGGTGAACCAAAACCAGTCTATTAGGTCTGCGGCTAAAGCCATGGGTATTCCTTTTTCCACCCTCCAAAAATGGCTAAAGCAAAAAAATCAATCAGAACCACGTCTCGGAAGACTCCCTGTTTTTACACAGGATGCAGAAAAGATCTTGGCAGACCGCATTAAATACTTATCTTCAATTTTTTAAGGAGTCACAGCTATACAAGTAAGAAAGGCAGCATACCGATATGCAGAAGAGCTTCAAATCCAACACACATTTGACCAGAGTGCCCAAATGGCTGGACGTGATTGGCTGGAAGGATTTCTGAAAAGAAATAATATATCTATTCGCAAACCAGAAGCCACAAGTATCAACAGAATAACTGATTTTAATAAAGAAGAAGTCCAACTTTTCTATAAACTATTGGGAGATCTAATGGACAAACATAAATTCACCCCAAAAAATATCTATAACTGTGACGAAAAAGGTATATCTACAGTACAAGATCCTAGTTAGATATTAGCCCCCAAAGGCATGAAAAGGATCGGTTCCATGGCAAGTTGGGAAAGAGGTAAAAATATTACACTATTATGTGCCCTAAATGCTGCTGGTGGTTTTGTTCCTCCTATGTTCATCTTCCCTCGGAAGAGGATGACTCCGCAGCTCGAAAAAGATGGTCCAGCAGGAGCTATATACAAATGCTCAAATAATGGATGGATTAACGAAAATCTATTCTTTGAGTGGCTGCAACACTTCGCTAATCATGCCAAACCATCCTCACAGGAGCCAGTTTTATTGATTCTTGATAATCATGCCAGTCACACGTCTTTAATGGCTTATGATTTCTGTAAAAAATAATCACATTCATATGCTATCATTGCCTCCGCACACGTCTCACAGGATGCAGCCCTTAAGATCTCACATTTTTCGGGCCGCTCAAAGCTACATACAATAAGTAAGAATTATTTCTTTTTAAAGAATCGCCTAGCAGAAAAAATAACTCCATATGACGTAGCTGCAATATTAAACAGAGCATATTCAACTGTGGCTTCTATCAATAAAGGTGAATCAGGATTCCGAGCGGCAGGCATTGTCCCATATAACCCCGACCATTTCACTGAAGAAGATTTTACCGCAGCTGAAGTGTTAGCTCAACCTGCTGTTATAGTTCAAGATTCATCCATGGTTATACCTGCATCTACTTCAGTTAATCCAATGACAGCCACATCATCTGATGCAATTATTCCAGCGCCATCGAATCATCTGTTACCATAGATCCTGTGCCATCGACATCATCTGCTACAATAGATACAAGGCTGCTTACATCTCCCACAGTAATGAATGCAACGCCATCCCCATCGTCCGGAAATATACAATCAAACATCGCAAATCAGCTTCCATTTCCGACCCAAACAACTCGTGAAAGACTCGTTAGGAAAGGACAAATGAAGCAACACGCAAAGATTTTAACATCAACGCCCGTTAAAGATAGTCTCATAGAAAAAGAAAATAAGAAAGCAACAAAAGCAGCAAAAACTGTAAAAACTTCTAAACCATCAAAAGACAAAAATGCAGCACCGAAAGCTAAAAGAAAACAGAAAAAACAAGTGGGAAATAAGGCCAAAAGGCGCGTGCTGTAGGAGTCAAACAGCTCTTCAGAATCAGACATCAGTCTTAACAAGATTTGCGATGACGACGAAGACGATGATTTAAATAAATGTCTCGTATGCGATGAATTTGGTCGCAATAACGAACTATGGTACAGGTGCACCTCTTGCGGATTGTGGGCGCACCAAGTCTGCACTGGGTGGGAATCACCACGTGGATATGTATGTGATAATTGTTAGGGGGTGGTCTGACTACCATTGTCCGCATAGTGACTATAATTACCCTCATGTGCGGACAATTGTGGTCAAAGCTGATTTTTTTTTAAAGTTTGATTGCTAGTAATTTATCATTCCAAAGGTAATGAAACTAATTGAGACTGATAGTTTAGTAATTAAAGTTTATACAAAATTTTTGTGTTTTATTTAATTTCTTGCTTAAGTGACTCCCATTACCTCTTTTCCCCTATACTTATGAGGTAAAGTTAGATGGTAATTAAGAACAATGACCAAAGACTCACTGGTACAGGAAGGCGGCGATAAGGATTATAGCGTCCGGATGCTCGATTTAATTTTCTCGGTGATGAAATGGATAGCGGCGATTGCGGCGATGCTGGATGGTAGCCTGGTCACAGGCACTAGGCTATGATCGCACTGCACTGTGCACTAGAAGACTGGAACGGTTTCGATGAGGATGAGTCCGTCGGTGCGGTTGCGGCACTGGGGATTTCCGATCCCACCGCTGCCACCAATTTGTTATGCGGTGGTGGTTTAGAGACTTTTAAAAAAAATACAGAATTATAAGGGAAAGGTTTAATTAGATTTACCAACTTAAACTTTATAAAATAAACTTAGGGGTTGCACAGAACACCCTCGTAAAAGCAACCGCACAGGTCGGAGGTGCAAGACGGACTGACGATTCTACCGGAGTCGTAACCCAACTCTCCGGTCCTAAGTCCGTGATACTGATCCAGGGTTGCTGGGTAAGCATCACAGTCTCAAAAGCCGGGGCGTAACAGCTCCATGGCCATGTACGGCGCTCCCGTATGGGCAGGGCAGTTGAATCGTGCAGAGGAGGCTCTTCTCCACGCGTCCCAAAGTCCCAAAGTCGGGGATACCGCACACTCTCACACGAGGTGGCCTGCTCACTCACACGGCTCTCCTCGAGGCAATCCGGCCCATGCTCCCTGAGTGGGTCTAGACGACACGGAATCCTCACCTTCCGGACTACGCAGATGCTCTCAGGACACGGGCGTTTCGGGAAGTATTTGTGTAGAGTCGCCGGAAGGGAGGAAACCCCGGTGTGCCATCGGTGCGGTTGCGCGGAAGATACCGCGCAACAAGTGCTGGAGACATGCCCAGGAGAGGAGGAACCGCGGCGATCCCTGGCCGAGTTCATGGGGGCGGACTTCTTACTGCCGACCATCTTTCCAAAGATGCTTGACAATGAGAGGTCGTGGGAGGCGGTGGTCTCCTTCTGCGAGATAGTCATGTCGCGGAGGGAGGCCGAGGAGCAAGAGAGGGAGATGGATCTTCTTGCTCCTCCACGGAGAAGGAAGCGGACACGGGGGCGAGCCACTTGCGCTCGCACCCCGTCTCCACTTGGAGGGCCTGGGGCGTCGGGCGTTAAGGGCCGACCGTTTCTGGTGCGTCACTGGAGCCAAATGCAGGGGCCCCACTCCTCGCGAGGCGGACCCGCAAGGGTGCCGGCGTTGGGTCAGAGTCGTCGAAGGGAGTGCGAAGAGTGACCCCGCGACTTGACCCACTGCCATGTTGGAGAAACCTGTGGGGGTTTAAGTCGGTAGGGGCACCACTTTTAGTGGTGTCGAGCCCGACACACCTGCCGTGTCCCTACACGGTGAACGTGCGTCAATGCATTTCACCCAACATAAAAAAAAGGATAGTTACATTCTCGAGAACCTACCTGAGTGCGACAAGTATAAGGTTTTGAAAAATAGGCTTATTAATTCGTACGAGGAGTCAGAAAGCATGCAGCTACAAAAATTACTTACGGGGGGTTGAACTCGGTGATCAGCGTCCCTCACAACTGCGCCGCAGGAAGAACTTTGCAGAAATAAGATGCTATAAAATTACTTTGGATGATAAGACTACCACAAATCGCGAGAGCCGTCGTCGCAGCGACCACAAATGTAGATTTAGATGGACAAATACAAATACAAAAATCTTTATTGCTGTTTGTAGGTAAGATAAGATGATACAAAACATTTTAAAAGTTGCCCCATACAAACTGGCCTCTGCGAGAGGCATGCAATATGTCTGGCAAGACAATTTGTTAGTCTTAATTTATAAATAAAAAAAAATAATAATAGTCAGCTGATTAAAGTCTTCTTCTTCCTTATCTTCTATTAATTTCTGGTTTTTATTTATGTCATCTGATTCTTCATCTTAGATTAATTTCTGGCTTCTATTTGGTTGTGATATATATTTGTGTGAGATAAATGTTTGGTGAGCACAATTTCGCCAACGTCTTGTGTTTCATCAGGATATTGTCTTGTGTTTTTGAGTTTGATCAATATGTCCATTCAGGGTCTAAGGTCTTGCATAGTAGATCTTGCAGTTCATCCATGTGAGGAATGTCAAAGAATGTATAAAGTGTGATAAATGTATATAATCAAAAATGTCGTCAATTATAATATTCATGTAAATACTCAAAGAATGTCAAAATGTGTAATACGGTACAAACTATTTTAGTATGAAAACTATCGTGGTTATTACACATTTTTTACATAAATACACGGGTAACTCACGTTTAATATAGTCAGTCCAGTCCGACTCAAGTTTCGATCGCGTCCGGCGATCTTTTTCAAGGAGAGTGCACGCGCGGGTTCGCAGCTCGTTTAGCACAAACTAATTCATCATGATACAATATATCATTATTTGGTCTTATGTCAGCTGAATGTCAAATGTCATAATGGAATAATAATATTGAGTTATTAATGGAATAAGGTTTAAAGATTGTAAAAATTTCATGTTAAACAATGTCTAAAATATTAGTATTCAAATTAATTTCCTTATCATTTAAAAATTCAGTTACAGTATAATAGCATTTGTGTATCAGCATTTTTTTTAGTTTACTTTTGAACATTGTTATGTTAAGTTATTTTATGGCATTTGGCAGCTTATTATGTAAAAGAGGAGCCATACAAAAAATGCTGTCACTCATAATCTTTTTTTTTGCGCTTGTCTATGAGCAGTCTACATTTATCATATGGACTAGCACAGATCGCCGACAAAATTGTAGAGACAACGCGCGTGTTAGAATCTCTTAGGATTCAGCAGGTCTACTACGAAGTAACGATATTCGATATATCGGCCAAATATCAGTCATTTCCAACCACGAAACCCAATCGGTCGGTTGATCGTATCGGGAATATTTGAGTTTGACAAGTGTTTTATCATTGAAATTTACGACAACAAATTACTTGTCGTGTTACTGAGTTACTATCGTGTGAAGGTTATATTTTTAAAAATTGACTAAAGTTGTGTTTGTAAAAGCAAATCAAATAATCAAAGATATAGAATGTCACTGGAGATGTTTTCGGCAGAAGAGGCTATTTTGGAAGTAAATTTAGAAACCCGGTTAAATCGTCTGCGCAGACAACAACAACGCAGACGCATTCGTGAGACTCTACACACAAACTTGATACCGGACAACGAGTTCATAGCCAATTATAGGCTTAGCCGGTCACTGTTTGAAGAGCTTTGCCAGGAAATAATTCCTCTCCTACCCAGGAAACGAAATCGCCGTGCAATCGATCCCGTTACAAAGGTAAAAGCTTCCTTCTACTACACAAAGGAATAAGAATTGATTTAGGTATTTATTGCCATATAGCGAAAAGAATATAGATTTATAGAGTCATATTAGATAATTGTCTTGTCCTAAACATTATGTTGGCTTCGAATAACATTAATTTTGATTTGATTTGATGCAGATCTTAGTTGCCTTGAACTTTTATGCTCGAAGTAGCTATCAAGGTTCTGTGGAACAAAACATTGATGCCCCCCATGGCCCAACAAACTGTCTCTCGGTGCTTAGAAGAGGTAACGTCTGCAATAAATACTCCCAACATTCTCCAAAAGTACATAAAATTTCCTCGAAGTGCAGTCGAGAAAAATGACATCAAGAGGAAGTAAGTATACATTTTCATTGATTTTAGCCCATTATACTTTATTTCTTATTGATTGAATGTTGTATTTTTTACAGATTTTTTGAGAAACATAATATTGGAGGTGTGATTGGGTGTATTGATTGCACTCATGTTGCCATTATAAGACCTCATGAGCATGAGGAGCGGTATTTCAACAGAAAGCATTTTCACTCTCTTAATGTTCAAGTGGTAAGTTATTTAACAATTTTTATAACTTTGTGCTATACGACTACTCAGCTTCTAAAAAAAAGGTTTGGTAGCCGGACTATTGATGAGGACATCAGATAAGCATAATACCATAGAGTCAAAGCTCTTGTCGATTTTGAAATCTAGCATTAGGCTAGCATGATGCATTAAAGCTTTAGAAAAGGCTGTTTGAGCAACAAATATCCAAACGTTGACATTTATATTATTAATTTGATTATCATGGTGTAAAATAGAAAGATTTTAACTAAACCATTAAATGGGTTTTATAACTCCACAATATCTTTATAGATATGCGACACAGTGTGAAATCCTGAATGTGGATGCTGGATATGGTGGTTCAAACCATGATGCGTTTATTTGGTCACACAGTGAAATAAGAGCTCATTTAGAGAGTCACCATTGAACGTACATTCGGAATCTTAAAAGGTAGATGGCGATGTCTTTTGGCAGCAAGAGAGCTTCATTACCAGCCCAAAAAACCTGGAAAAATTATTTTGGCTTGTTGTGCCTTACACAACATGTGCATAAGGGCTGGAGTAAGGGCACCTCAGCTATCAGAAGATGAAGTTCAAGTAGAGAATTCCCGGCAAGTTTATAGCCATCAAGACCCTACTTCATCCTCAGAAGGAGAACAAGAACAGTAAGAGAGAACAATCCATAAGAGCAAGCCGAGAACAATAAGTAAGAGACCCGAACAGAGCGTCACTCACTTTTATACTATTTGTTATCAACCCCACTCGCTAAAGTCATAGCGCCGCCCCCCCTAGTTCTATAACACATGGTCATTCTTATGATATAATTCCGGAAATCCTTTCTTTTTACATAACAATGTCACAATTCTCGATTTAATCAATAATAAACCATAGATTTCCTCCCTTTTAATATTTCCCTTTTAAGTATTACGACCTCCTAAACCAATTAACAAAAAACGGCTATGTAGTTAGTTTATACGCTGTAGAAGTGGGAGCGAGAGGTATACCAACAAATTATCTCTATAACCTGCTGAAAGACCTTGGCTTATCCAGAAGTGCAGTAAGTTCTATACTAGAACGAATATCTAAAGCGGCACTAGTAGGCTCATATCAGATTTGGCTGGGCAGGGAGAGAAAAACGAGTAGTGAAGGTGAGTGTTGATATACGTCAGAAAGGGGCCCCTTAAACCTACGCCCGAGTCACAAGTCTCGGGATCTACTCGAGTTTTCTCTCTCTGCCACACGATGGACTCGGCACCCGCACGGTGAATCCATGTAATGCTAAGAAGATCGTCTCTAGGTGAGGGGTTCCAAGGAATCCCTAACCTAACACGCGCATCTGTGTGCAGCGTCGTCGCTGCAATGCCTCTAATACAATGGAGGAACAAGACAAACAGCTAACACAAAAGATCGCTGCCAATGCTGCCATGAACCGTCGCGTCGTTACTCACGAGGCGACCACTACAACGCTTCAACACAACACATAATCGGGCTCGTTTAAAATCGAATTCTAGAATTAACTCGGAAAAATACGGTTCGCATAAACCGCGGCCGGGAGGCTAATTTTGAGTGCCTTTACCACTTAACATATGGCGTGACCAGATGTGGAGACGACCAGTGCACCATGAAGTCGAGAAACTAGCTTCGCCACCAATGGCGACACGCGTTGGTGGCACTAGTTCATATCGTTTATGTGTTACGAATGAGGGCACTCTGCATCGCTTTTTAATCGACACAGGTACAGACGTGTCAGTGTTAGCCTGCAAAAAAAAGAACAGAACCACAAACGAATACACACTTTACGCAGCCAACGGCACCGCTATCAAAACGATTGGGGGAAAGACTCTGACTTTAAATTTCGGTCTCCGGTGACCACTGCGCTGGACCTTCATCTTGGCCGACGTTCAACGTTCAATCATCGGTTCTGATTTCTGAGCTAAAAATCAACTGTTAGTGGATCTGCACGGCAAAAAATTAGTCGACAAAATAACACAGCTATCCAGACGGGTAAAAATAACAAATGAGACTGAGCAGGACACAATTAAGACAATTAAATTCAACAGCCCGTATCATGTAATGCTTGCCAAATACCCGGACATCGTGAAACCGGACCACGCCCTCTCAACCCACAAACGTATAAATCCGCCAAACAAGCGTTTGATAAAATGATAGATTTAGGCATTTGCGGACCGTGAACAAGTCCTTGGGGGAATCCACTTCACGTCGTTACTAAGAAAAACGGGGAGTTACGCCGTTACGTGCTATTACCGCCGGCTAAACTCGGTAACGGAACCCGACCGTTATCCGATACCAAGGCTACTGGACTTCACTTATATTCTAAAAAGCGAAAGTTAGTCTCAAAAATTGAAATCCGAAAGGCTTACCATCACTTCGCTGTAGCGCCCGAGGACATACCCAAAACGCGGCGCAAAGTTTCCAACGCTTTATCAATGCAGTACTCAAGGGCACTAACAACACCTTCTCATTCCTTGACGACATACTCATTGCATCACAATCGGAAACGCAGCATATGCAGAACCAAGATGCACTTTTCAAAAAGTTAAACGATTTTGGTATCACTATCAATACGAGTAAGTGTGAATACGGCAAAACAGAGCTCAAGTTTCTGGGCTACCACGTCACATGTTAAGGTATAAGCCCAGACGAGGATAAGGTCAAAGCTATTACAGAATACTCCAAATTTATCTACACATGTTTACGCAAATAAACGTCATTTCATTTCATTTCACAACCCGAAACAGTCAAGGAGCTACGAAGATTCATAGGGTGTATTAACTTTTACCGTAGCAGCATTCCGAAAGCAGGCGAAACTCTATCTATATTAGATTTATATTTGCACAACTCTAAAAAGCGTGATAAGACTAACACCCGTATAACTTGAATCAGAGAGCATGCTTATGTAAGCATCTTTTTACGACGGAAGTACGTCATTGTATTATTTTTAATGTTTCGTCTGCAAACGATGACGTCATCGAGCATTGTCCTTAAATTTTCCTCATTGACATAGGGACATAGCAAGGTACTAGCAGAGGGGGGTAATTACCCCCTTCCCCTCTTTTTGGCATCAAATGCTCGAAAAAGGCCTCTTGCATTTTCTTCAATCTTCTCTGTCCAGTTTGTGCCTACTTAGCTTTATTATTTCATTCATTCACAAAGGTGCATCTTTGTGTTGGTCTGCCTCTGATTTTTTTTGGTTTGTGATCCTATCCAAGTTGCATTTTCCAAAAATTAAAAACCCCATTTCCACTTTAGCTTCCTACAATGTTCCAGAAAATCTAGGACATTTGTTGTTTGTGTAATATTATGTACTAATATAATAATAAATCATATGATACGACACAGACTTGCTAATTTCGTGTTTGTTTGTCCTATGTTGAGTGTTTGTTCTGAATCCAATATCGTAAAAAATGTTGTGTGCTTGAGTGTTCCATGTCTATTACATCAACCGACCATAGCCCGCTGAACTACGTTCGCCATGTTGTTTTGTGTGCCAATGGTGAGGACATATCCGCATGGATCAGTTCTAACATTTTAGTATTATTGGTAGTTTAATTATTCTAGGAATTGACCAAAGATGTTTAACTAACCGTGTAAAATTGAACACCAGAATTGGAGCAGACTCAATCGTAATTTAAGCAGTCATTTATTAGGATATAAATAAATATTGGTGGACAATTCACACACAACACCATCTGACCCCAAACTAAGCAAAGCTTGTGTGATGGCAGCCAGATAGCTGATATAATACTTATATAGTTTTAAATACATACTTATTATACATAGAAACACCCAGACACAGTGCAAACATTTGAATTCATCACACAAATATTTGCACTGGGTGGGGATCGAACCCACGACCCTCGGCTTCGCAGGCAGAGCTACTACCAACTAAGCCACTAGGCCAGTCAAATATACTTATACTTGAATATACCAGGCCAGGAATATATTGGCCAGGATACTTGATTTCGCCAGGAACTTACCGCTGGGTGTTGTTTTTAACGCTTTTGAACGTCATTTTACCTTGGCCTATGAATGACCTTTTTATCTTAGATTATTTTATGTAAATGTTATCTATCATCATCATTAGCCTATATTAGTCCTCTGCTGGATATAAGCCTCTCCCATGTTACACCATTTAGACCGACCTCAGGTTTTTCAATTGCCGCAGGCTGCCTTCCGTATATCGTCACTCCATCTTATTTAGGAACGAGCTATACCTATTACTAACAAACCTGTATTACGATGCAATTGTAATACATACTTATTGTACTAATATGACATAAAAGAGCATCATTACCATCATCAACCTTTATTAGTCGACAGACCTGGATGTTTGTTGTATATGTCACTGTTCCCACTCACTTGCGAGGGTGAGAGTGAACGTGCTTTTGCGAGAGCAAGGGTGCAAGAAAAATATAAACCGATAGGCATCTACAAAGTTACATAATTCAATTCTAAAATCATACAAAACTGTTACAGAAAACCGAGTCAAAATCAGACCAAAAAAGGCTATTCAGTTTAATTTCAGTTAAGTATGGTAATTTTAAGGGAACCTTTATATTCGTATTAAGTATTAGTTATTTTTGGCTGCCCCCTTGACCAAAATTCTGGCTCCATGAGCACGTTTTAATGTCATTTTCAAACTTTACTTTTATAATTGTCTATGATTATTCTGGTACGTCTAACAAGTCTTCTGTGTGTCGTAACAAACACAAAAATATTTATTTTATATTTGATATTTTTATTCGATGGTGAAGAGATTATAACGCTAATGTGAAACATAACTGATTTTAAAATTCACACCTTAATGATATTTAAAGATTTCAGGTATAGGTAATTATGTGTGTATAAAAGTGGAGCAAAAACATTTCGATGCCCTGTGTAAGTAATAGAACAATAAAATATCTTCCAAAAAGTAATAAGCCATGAATTAAGAAAGCAAATTAGCTAAAGATGGATTCAATCGACATAAACTATCTGATGAATGTAGTGAAGCTCAACATTTCAGTGGAAAAACTAACGGTAACCGTGAAGAGAAATTGAAGCTAAAAACTCTCCACGGCCTAAATTTTGAAAATAATGTGTTAATAACAGTTTACTTGTAAAGATAGTCACAAACAGTATCTATTTGAAGATAACATCATGATCAACGAGTTTATAAGCTACGAGTATCCCTTTCTGTAAAGTAAATTTAATAAAAAAACTAGCAGCGTCCTACACTTATTCACGAAATGAGCGCCTTTAGCTCTGCTGAGGTGCTTTGGCGATACGCTGGTGGCTTGTGAGGCGCTTAAAAAAATTTCCCACCTACTTAAAACTCTCAAATAGGCTCATTGCTCATCAGATACTGTTATTTTATATCGACAATATCACATATTATAGACTAGTAGCGCCATCTACCATAGATAATGTAATACTGTATATTTGTTCCAATAAAGTTAGTTCTTGTCTGCAACTCGAGCATTTTCACTAAGAGGTTATGTGCTCAGATTTTATTAGTTTTTTTCTCGCAATTTCTTGGAGATTCCTAGTGGAAATAGACTTTGCAGATTGAGATTAACTGTGATTAACTCTGTGAAAATGACGAACTACCTTGTCAGTGTCCCTAAATTAACCGGGAGAGAAAATTATAGTCAGTGGGCTTTCGCGGCTGATAATTTCCTAGTTCTGGAAGGAATGTCTGATTGCATCAAGTCGGAGACAATACCAGCAGGAATAGGAGCAGCAGGTGACGCGAAAACCAGAGCCAAGCTGATTCTGACGATAGATGCGTCGTTGTACGTGCACATCAAAAGTGTACAAACGACCCATGAGCTATGGAAAAAATTTAAGAACCTATTTGACGACTCAGGATTCACGAGGAGAATCAGTTTACTGAGGAGTTTGATTTCCATACGACTCGAAAATAGCGTTTCAATGACTACATACGTGACACAGATCATCGAAACTAGCCAAAAATTGAGTGGTACGGGTTTTGACATCAATGATGAGTGGGTCGCATCGCTTTTATTAGCGGGATTAACTGAAAAATATTCCCCGATGATAATGGCGATCGAGCATTGCGGCATACCATTGACAGCGGACGCCATTAAAACCAAGTTGTTGGACATGAAAGAAAGCGGAAACGGTTGCGACAAATGTAAAAAAGAAATTCAAGGTCTGGTTGCGAGAATGAAAATACATTACGAAAAGTGCAAAAATAATATTCCAGAATCTAATGACGATGTTGAAGTTGTAGGTAAGTAATTAAAGTTATTATTTATAAAACAAACTAAAAATACTAACTAGTTTTCTATATTATGGTTTTGGTGATCGTACTCTGCGATGCGTCGCTGGCCTATACGTCCAGAAGTGGACAACAGTAGGATTAGTGGAAAATTTTAACTGCTCCATGTCTGTAGATATGAAAGACTGTAGACTGTAGACATGAATGTTATAAACTTTTAATGATACTAACTGTGTAACAAATAACAACAGCATAAGTAAAATATATTTATTTATTTTTCAGAATTGGCTTCGCTTTCCGAACCTAGCTCATCTGCAAGTTCTTCGGCAAAAGGCGACGATTACGCGGAACCGTCTCTTAAAAAAAAGAAACTATCTGGAAACTTAAGCTCCTTTGTAGTAACAACGCCAAAATCTACAAAAGAAACAATAGACCGACAAATAGCAAAGGCCATGTTTGCTACAAACTGTAGCTTCAGAAGTATTGAACATCGAGAAGTAAAAAAAGCCATTTCATTATTGCGCCCAGGGTATATCCCACCATCTCGAAAGGATATATCAGGCAAATTATTGGATCTAATATACCTTGAAGAAAAAGAACGGTGTTTCTCTAATTTATCTGGCAGTTATGTGAATATGTCTATAGATGGGTGGTCTAACGATCACAAGGAACCGATCATTTGCGCAACTATTACTACGGAGCAATCTGAAGTAATTCTTTTTGACTCGATAGATACTACAGGAAAGCCGCACACTGGTGAATACCTAGCTGAACTTGCTGAGGGTTTGATAGAAAGATTAAAGTCTGAATATAATTGTAATGTTGCAAGTTTTGTTACCGACAATGCTGCGAACATGGCTAAAATGCGGAGGGAATTAAAAAATAGTGATAATATAATCACATACGGCTGTTCTGCACACTTGTTGAACTTACTTTCCAAAGATTTAGAAATTGGCAGTATAAAGGAGCATGTTGTGCAAATAATAAAATACTTCCGAAACAATCATGCAGCTAACGCATTGTACAAAGCGGAAGGAGGGAAAGCATTAGTGCTGCCACAAGATGTTCGTTGGAACACTGTAACTGACTGTTTTGAAGTCTTCGTGTCTGAGTGGCAAAAGCTACTAAAAATATGTGAAGAGAACAGGGACGTCATAGATCCTGTTATTAGAGCAAAAGTTGAAAACATGGTCGTAAAGAGGTCAGTGGAAGATTATCTAATAATTTTGAAGCCAATATCTGTTACATTGGATACTTTACAAAGAAATAATGCAAATCTGTCTACTGCTGTAACGGCTTGGAAGAAACTTGAAGCTAAATTTGAGGAAACCGATTTAAATATTAGCCAAACATCGAAGTTTCAAAAGAGATATAAGCAAGCAATGACCCCCAGTCACTTTTTGGCATTGTTATTAGACCCAACCCAAACAGAATTCACACTGACAGATGAAGAAGAAGAAAGTGCTTTGGAGGAAGCACGAAATCACTATGATGGTTCAGTTTTGCTACCGTTGATAGTAAAACTTAAGTCAAAATCAAAACCATTCAAAAATGTGATGTTCGCAGAAGAAATAGTAAAAAATGTAACACCACTAGAGTGGTGGATGTCACAGAAAAATATATTTAGTGAAGAGGACCAATCAAAAATTTTTCCAGTGGTGAAGCAATTGTTTGGGGCGGTAGCTTCTTCAGCTGCTGTGGAAAGAGTGTTTTCCACCTTTGGAATTGTTCAGAGCAAATTAAGAAATCGACTGGGAATTGGAAAGGCTGGAAAACTAGTTTTTTTATTCAAATATTATAATAATGATATTGTTTTATCAGATTTAAATGACCCTAGTCTTTAACTTAATTATAATTTCTAAATCTGTTTTTTTTTTATGTTGATTTCTGTGAAAGAAAGTGAAATTAAACATTTTTGATTAAATCATTGATTTTTATTGAAAAAATCATTTGATTTAAATCGTGATTTAAATCATGATTTAAATCAAAATGATTTAATCGTGCCAACCCTGATTCCAATGATGTGAAAGGGTACAGGATTTATAACCCGAAGTCGAATGTCATCACTACCAGTCGAGATGTTATCATATTGGAGAAGATGGAGACAGATAATGTTCTGGAGATACAGGAAAATTGTTCAGATGAGGTGAATATGGTTCCAGTGGGGGAAGAAGATTTGACACTCCAGGAAGATTTGACACTTCAGGAAGATTCACACACTGAACAATCAGAGAGCTTGAACGCAGATGACAGTGATGAACTGTATGTACCTTGTGAAAATGACACACATAGCTCTGAGTCTAGTACAACAGACAGTGAAGACTCCATTATACTCAATAACGTCAATATGACAAGTGGTACTAGGCGTAGGGAGCAGGCAGACAGATATGGATTTGCAAGTGCTTGTATAGAAGATGACAACATGTTCACGGGTGAGATATCATTACAAGAAGCCTTAGGAGGACCTGAAAAAGCACAGTGGCTAGCAGCAGTGCAGGATGAGTTGCAGTCATTTGAGAAAAATAGTGCGTGGAACTCGTAGATGTACCAAGAGATGGTACTATAGTGCAGTGCAAGTGGGTATTGCGGAAAAAGTATGATAGTGATAACAATGTGCGTTACCGTGCTCGTCTAGTTGCAAAGGGCTTCACTCAAAGATATGGTGTAGATTATACAGAAACTTTTTCACCTGTAGTGAGACATACAACTCTCAGACTATTATTTGCATTGTCTGTAAAGTTAGGTTTAGAAGTTAACCATTTAGATGTAAAGACTGCGTTCTTAAATGGTGATTTAGAGGAAACCATTTATATGAAAATGCCAGATTGTTATAACAATACTAATTCAGATTGTAAAGTATTGAAACTTAAAAAGGCCATTTATGGACTTAAGCAGGCCTCTAGAGCTTGGAATAAAAAGGTTGATAGTTGTTTGATCAGTAATGGGTACAAAAGGTCAAAATTAGAGTATGATGAGATTTATGATATGAGATGTTATGTATATAAAAAATGTTAACAAATGTAAGACCATTGTAACAATCTATGTTGATGATTTTTTTCATATTTTCCAATGATACAATTGAAACTAAGAACCTGAAACAGATTTTATGTAATGAGTTTAGCATTAAGGACTTGGGTCAAGTTAAACAATGTCTTGGAATGAATGTGATCTTCAATAAAGATAAAGGATATGTAACTTTGAGTCAAGAAACCTATATTGATCAACTTTTGAGCAAATTTCAATTGAATGATTGTAAGACAGTTGATACTCCGATGGAGGTCAAATTAAATATAAATAAAGGGCAAGTAGGTATAAATAGTAATATGCCCTATCAACAACTAATTGGTAGTTTGATGTACCTGTCAGTCTTAACTAGGCCAGATATTAGTTATGCTATTAGTTTTTTAAGTCAATTTAATAATTGCCACACAAAGGAGAATTGGCAATATGCAAAAAGAGTATTGAAATATCTAAAACGAACCAAATGTTATGGTATAAAATATTGTAAAGAAGGTAATTCAGAAATAACAGGCTATGTAGATGCTGATTGGGGCTCAAACTCAGTAGATAGGAGATCCTATACTGGAATGTGTTTTTTGTTATCTGATGGTGTAATTTCATGGGAATGTAGAAAACAGAGATGTGTATCCCTCTCTAGCACTGAATCCGAGTATGTTGGTCTATCTGAGGCATGTAGAGAGGTATTATATCTTAAAGGATTACAATATGAAATAACCAATAAGATGTACACAATCAACCTATTCAATGATAACCAGGGCGCACAGAAGCTGTGTGCAAACTCAGTCTTTCACAAACGTACAAAGCACATTGACATCAAATATCATTTTTGTCGTGATCTTGTAAAAGATAACATTGTTAAAGTACTGTATTTGCCAACAGCTGATATGCCAGCTGACATTTTGACTAAAAGTTTATGTTCAGCAAAACATTATAAATTTATGTTGTTTCTTGGCATAGTTTCTATAAAATATTTTTTGTATAAATTTGTTTAGTGAATATTGCGATAAGTGGGGGTGTTATTTTATATCGACAATATCACATATTATAGACTAGTAGCGCCATCTACCATAGATAATGTAATACTGTATATTTGTTCCAATAAAGTTAGTTCTTGTCTGCAACTCGAGCATTTTCACTAAGGGTCAGTTCACACCGAGACGCGACGCGGCGCGACGCTGCGCGCACATTTTTCATATAGCGACTCAGAATATACTTTATTCACTACACGAAAAGATACACATTACATTGTGAGAATTCAGATTACGTTGCACCACGCAGCACTGCGCCTCGAGGTGCCTCGCGGCGTAGCGCGACGTATCGTGACGCAGCGGTGCATCGCCGGTACGCGCGGCGTGCAAGAGCGGTGCTGCTTCTCACGGTGCCGCGCGACGCCGCGAGGCGCAGCCTGAGGCCGCTGTGGCGACTTCTCTACTATTTCCGTTCAGTCTTCGTTTAGAATTGATGCAGTTCGGTCGAGTGCTCGATTGAAAATATAATGATAGACTGGGATCTTGTTATAATCGGACTTCTTGCAGAAGAGGAAGAGGAAGAAGTTTACAAAAATAAAATTAAAAAGAAGACATCACACAGGCGCGGGCGGGGCCGCGCGGCGCCTGCGGCTAGTAGATACGTTCCGCTGCGCCTCGCGGCATCTTGCTGCGCGGCGAGGCGTCGTCCTGCTACGATTTTATGATGCGCCTCGCGACGTTGCGATGCGTCTCGCGACGACGCGCGGCGTAGCGCGAAATCATTGGCCTCTTTGAGTATCGTCGCGTCGCGTCGCGTCTCGGTGTGAATTGACCCTAAGAGATACCAATGTAGATAAAGATTCTTTGGATTATATGGAAGATATGTAAATCATGAACTACACTGGGATTGTTGGCGCCCTCGGTTACTGTTAACACATTTACATGTTATAAATAAAATAAAAAGAAATCTTAAGTTTATACAATAAAGTTTATTCTATTCTTAAATAATTGAAAATAAAATAACGATAAGACCATAAGATAATAGTTTCTTTTATTTCTTGCTATGTGACATCTATCTATATTCATGCAAATTCTATCTTTGGAATAAATTATAGTTTACAAATCTAGAACAAACCACGTTTTTATTGATAGTAGTCTTTCTTTTTCGAATAGATGAAGATGTGATATTATTTTCCTCTTTTTTTAATTAATCATAATATGATGGTGATTGTTATAGTGTTTTCCGTACATAAATATAACAACTCTACTAAAATTTCCCACTGCGTGGTCTCTACACGCTGCGATGGCCCAGTGCGGTTTGGTGGATAACGCATGATCTATTATTACAAATTTTATTCTAGTTGCATGTCGGTTTCACGATATTTTTCCTTCATAATTTTTAAGCTCATTACGCGCAAGATTTCGATAATAGGAAGAAAATGTTCGATATTTGTGTAAATTTCAATATAACTTGGCAAGTGTGTGACGGGAATATCCTGATGACCGAAGCCACTCGTCAGGATTGATTTGTACCACCCGCCGTTCGCTTGCACGATTAAACTAATTCACAATAAAAATTGCAACAGCGGCTGCACTTCCATACCGCGCCCCGCCTCACCCCGCGGTGGAACCGGTTTCTATGGTCCTAGCAGGAAATTCTTTAAAGCAGACTTTTATGGTTTGTATGCAGAATAACCGCGCAAACTTTGTGATGGCTATTGACAGTATAGATTGGTCTGAAGTAAGTGAGAGAAACAAAACCGCTCAAACATTTGTAGTAGCACTGATCAATATTTTAGCAAATAAGTATGACACTTGTTTCCCGATAAAACGAACACCAAATAACAAACGTGATGCTTCGTGGGTTACGCCTGATATTCTAAATCTAAAATCATTGTTGTTTGATATTTCGAAATTAGTTGACCAATTTCCTGAAGAAGAGAACTTAATAGCTATGTTTGACGATCTCAACAGGAAATACAATTCTACTTTGAATGTGTCTAAAACAAATCATTACAATAGCATAATACATGGAAGCACGAATCCATCTAAAGCTATGTGGGGAATCGTGAACACGGAGAGGGGGAAAAACAATTCGCCTAGGTTGAACTTTTCCGAGATCGTAAAAGATTGTAACGGCAGTAAGTTTAGTTCGCCAAAAATGCCGTAAATGCTATGAACGTTCGGTTTTTAAATGCAGCTGCTGCCTGTGGGGCGCCTAAAGCTAATGCTGCTACTGTATGTAAAATTTTAGTATCTGCGCGTCAGGCGTCTGACCGTTCCCTCAGACTAACAAGTTTTTCGGCTGATGAGATATTTCGCATAGTCTCCTCCAGAATACCTCCAAAAAAGTCAAAAGACATATACGGTGTGTCGATGGAGCTAATTAAACTAGCAATTTTGCCTCTAGCTCCGGTTCTCGCCACACTGTTTAATAAGTGTCTTAGGGAGGGGTCGTACCCGTCACCGCTGAAGATATCGAAAGTGTCCCCGATATTTAAAGGCAAAGGCAAACGGGACGATATTGATGGATATAGACCAGTATCGATTATACCAGCAATAGCCAAAGTATTCGAAAATGGCTTGAGTTCGCGATTAGTGGCCTACCTATCGGAAACCGAGGCGCTGTGTGAACAATACGCATACCGCGAAGGGAGGTCTACGACTTCTCTAACGCGTGAAGTGATTCGTAGCGTGTTGGCTGCCCGTGAACGTAAAGAGCAAGTAGCCGTCTTATGCTGTGACTTATCGAAGGCCTTCGATGTTGCAGACCATGAGACCTTAGCTTTAAAGCTGAAACACTATGGCATAGCTGGGAAATCATACGAGGTATTGACTGACATGTTACGAGACCGCTCTCAAATAGTGGATGCTGGCGATGGCGACAATAAATCAGACCCGTTGCCTTCGTCTATGGGAGTACCGCAGGGTTCGTCAGTCTCTAATATTATGTTTTCTCTCCTACTAAACGATCTACCCGAAGCCGTGAAGGGTGCAGCCATATTCATGTATGCGGATGACGTGGCTGCCGTAGTCACAGCTCTTTCAATAGAGGAATTAGAAGAGAAATTAAACATTGTAATAAACGGCTTAAATTCATGGTTTAGCGCCAACGGTTTTATGCTAAATTCAAAAAAGACACACTATATTCACTTTTGTCTGTCGGGACACCATACAAAACCGCTAAAAGTCTCGCTAAATGGTGTTAGGATTGAGCAGGTACAGAACACCGCATTTTTGGGGTTCGAGATTGATCGCAGCATGACGTGGGAACATCACATCGACAAGATGTGTGCTACAGTTAGCAGTGCGTGCTTTGCGCTAAGACGAGTATCCCGAGTGGTGTCTACGGAAGTGTCACGTGCATGTTACTTCGCCACAGTGCATTCACGGTTACAATACGGCGCCGAGCTATACGCGCGCGCTGCCGACTGGAAGCGTGCGTTCCGCGCCCAAAAAACGTGCCGTACGTGCCATTGTTGGCGTATCGCAATGTACATCCGTCAGACCATATTTTAAGGAGCTTGATATACTTACTTTACCTGCTATCTTGATCTATCAAGTGGCTGTGTATGTCAAAAATAATCTAGAATCGTACAACACGCGAGGAGAGAGACATTCTCGCAACATACGCAACGCCGACAAGCTGGATGTTATACCACACTCTCTCACGAGGTCACAGAAGTTAACTCACATTATGGGACCAGAAGTTTATAACGCTCTTCCCAAAATAGTTATATCGGCCCCAAGTTTCGGCAGCTTCAAAAACAGATTAAAGTGCTGGCTTTTCGATCAAACTTTTTATAGTTACAGCGAATTTTTAGAGAGTGATGGCAAAGTTCCTATAAAAATGTAAATAAATAAATTTGACATAGGTTAGTACAATTGCAATAAAGACATTATACTCGTATAATGCTTGACAGTTTTCTGTACAATAATTATTGTAATACAGTAAAGTAGTAGTTTCAAACTTTGAAAATGTATACAATTTGTATGCTCTTTCTTTTGTTTTTATTTTTTATTAATTGACGTGTATATTTATGAATAAAGTACTTTGACTTTGACTTTGCATCATTTGCCGATAATACCTGGGATAGTGTAATTTCTATAGACTGTTTAGATACCGCTGTTAATACTTTTTATAATAAAGTTTTTGATGATTTTGTGCCACAAAAAAAAGTTCCTAGTGTAACAGCAAAGTCACTCGTATTCTCTTTGGTTTACAGTTGATATAATACGGCACATTAAAAATAAGCACTTCCATCACAAACGGTATAAACGGGGAAAATAAGGAATTGAATTATGCAATGTTTCAATATTATAGGGCGTTGGTTAAGCGAGTAATTGATGAGTCTTTTGATTCCTACATGAGGAAAGAGGAATCTGACATGTCCGCTGATCCAAAAGGCGTTTTGGTCGTGCATTAAGCAGCAGCGTCGAGGAAAACAGCACTATGAGGAGTTTGTGTTTCAGGGTGAGAGTGTGAAGGGCCAACAAGATGCCGATGCTTTTGCCTCATATTTTAGCTCTGTTTTTCTTAAAAACATCCCTCGATTACAAATAAGGACTTTCTACAACAACTCTCATCCTCAATGTCGTCAGCTTATGTGACCGTACAAAATATTTGTGTATATGTCGCAGCCGGATCGTATAATTCGCCGTATTACATTACGGCTAGCCGTTTTGAAAAACAGGGTCGTTTTGTAATGCGATACGTTCTTCAATACGGCGGCCAACGTTTAGCCGCATTGTACTACTGCTTAAATTGTAGGGTGACCATACTTACACAATAAACAATGTTTAGAATGAAAATCAATTGTACTCGTATTAGTCAGAAAAAGCTGACAGATTATCTCTTACGATATTCCTTACGTTTTTTGTCAACATCTTACCTCAGAGATAAAACTTGGAAGCCACTTGATATTGGTGACGGCACACCTAAGAAATATGGTGCACAGACAAGGGACTATCATTGAGGTTTGACTCCGGGTGGGCTCCCGCCAGAAGCTCTGCGGTCAACCCCGAGTGTCGCTTCTCGGCCATACTCGGCCTATGCTCCACTACGAAGGTCGCTTTGGTATCCGTTCCCCATGCAAGGAATAGTGGACCTCTGCCAATTCTATTGCAATTATTAACAGCTTTGAGATTTTATGTCACCGGAAGTTTTCAAGTAAGTATTTTATCAGTAATCTATAGTACGAGTATGTTTAGGCTATCCCTATGAATGCCCTATTTCCTCATAATTTTGATGCATTATAGTGAGCACAATCTTGTCGTTTTATGATATTACTGACGTCTTGTTGTGATTTTGTCTAACTTAATCAATTATCAAAAAAAAAAAACAGGCTGTAGTTGTTTATTCACAAATCCGGTACATTTAAACAAAACGACTAAAATAAAAGTAGCAAGTAGTAAGTAATTATAAATTTATTTATTTCTAATTTCATTCACCTATTTCAGATTGTTTGTGCTGAACTCCAAAAAAATTCTCAGTCTGCCGCCAGCAAGATAGTTCCACGCCTCTCTAAAAGAATACCATTAAATCACGCGAATTTTGTGAAATTTCCTAATGAACAGGAAATGGAGGAAAACAAAAATATATTTTTTCGGAAAACCAAGTTATCCGGTGTTATAGGAGCTATTGATTGCACACATATTCCGATAAAAAAACCCGATAGACGGAATGGAGAGATATATCGGAATAGAAAAGGATGGTTCAACATTACGTGGAATTAGTGTGTGGGCCAGATTTAACTATTTACGATGTTGTATCACGATGGCCAGGGTCTGTCCATGACTCCAGGATATTTTCCAATAGCCGATGCAATCTCCGTTTCGAAAAAGGAGACTTGGTTGGAAAAGAGATTTTAGTAGGAGACAGTGGATATGCTCAGAATACATTTTTATTTACTCCAATTTTAAATGCACAAACAACGGCTGAAAAGTCGTATAACCAGGCCCACGTGTTAACCCGTAATGTCATTGAAAGAGTAAATGGTGTACTCAAAAGACGATTTGCCTGTCTTAACAGAAAATTACAAGGTTCACTTCCCAACACACCGGCAACAATGACGTTACATGTGCAACACAACACATGCACCAATGATGTTGCATGTGTTGTGTTGCACAACGTAGCTATCCAAACACACGAAGCTCCAATACCCCAACAGCTAGTAAGGCAAGTAAACCCCGAGGCCTCTGTGTGTGTTCCGCGGCACCTGTTCGTAACATCCACATTCGAGCGCCTACAGTTATCGTCCCCACATACCACTGCCGGCTGGGCGGAGTCCTCCCCCGTGGGAGTTGATTCCCCGCCGCAGTGCGCGCGCGCCACCGATAACGTCTACCTGCGACTGTCTGGATTACGGAAGCTCCGTGCGCGTGTAGCTAGCCCGAATCCAGACCCCCACCGCCTCGTGTGCCTACGCACGCCCGGGCGCATCCGACGTGCTCAAACCGTTTCTTGAAGAAACGGAGGAAGCCGCCGGCCCGCTCGAGCACCCCCCCTACCCCTCGCACCCCCCTCATCCGCCTGCGAGCCCCGAACCAGGAAGCGCTTTGGAGTGACCGGCCGTGTCGGGATCGAGTAGCTGGACCTCTTTCGGTTCGCCGAAAGTCTCATCCGGCTAACTCTGTATCGCCAGGCAGTCAAACTCCCGAGTGCTGGGCTCGCGATTCGGACGGTGCGAGGGCTAGCGAATTAAATCTTCTGTATATAGACTATAGTGATCGGTGTTTTGTTGTACTAGTCTCTGATCGTTCGCGCGGATTAGTGCAACAACGGCATTGTACATGTACAATGTCGTAATAGTGGCATGTACAGACATTACTTCCCTCGTAAAAAAATGAGTGACCAAAACTCGGACCCGTCATCCTCGGCGGGGTCCGGGTCGACCGCCACCTACGGCTCCGGCTCAGGGAGCATGGAGATAGAGGAAGGATCGCAGGCGCGATCCCCCCGCACTTCACCCCCCGCACCTGCGGGCCCTTCGACCGCCGTCGCAGAGCCGGGAACGCCGACAGGGCGCATCTCGGCCGCCGGCAACGTCGTTACCGTAACCGGACCTCAGGGAGAACCCTCCCTGATTACCAGGCAGGAAGAACAGGAGCGCATACGAGCGAAACGAGAGGCGCACGAGCGCTGGATGCGAAGCCTACCATCGCCGCGCGCTTACCGTTACATGCGCGAAGAAAAGCGCGCTCCGGGACGCGGTGCCGTACTCAAGCGCGGTGCCCAGCGCTTGATAGCGAAGCCGCTGATGGTCTCGCCGCCTACATCCCAGTCGACCTTGCCGAAGAGTATGCCTTCGCCACCACCACCACCCCCTGCTCCTGTGAAGCGGTTAAACATCAGCAGGGAAGAATCGTCAAACGACGACAAAAGAGGGCGTTATTACAGATCGCTCTCCCCACCTCTTCGCCTTCACCCCCGCAAGCGTCTACGTCGTATGCGGGCAAGGTGACCACGCCCCCTCTGACGTCACAGAGGTCAGCCACCCCGGAGTCGATGACCACTGCTGGGAGTCCGTTGCCCACTATCGGCGACAGGACCCCTCTCAACCGCCGGCGCAGATAGCCGGCATTAGACAACCGGGAAGCAACAAACATCCCCCCATAGTGGTCGACCAGTTAAAAGATTGGCCGATGCACTTGAGGGAGCTGAAGAAGCTTTTAGGCTTCTCTCCGAACGAAGTCTCTTTCTCTTTCGTCCCAAGACGGACAAAGAATTCCGCATAGTACAGCGCTACCTCGTGGACCTCAAAAAAGAGATGTCCCGAGGTAGAATTCTACTGTTTCGCCCTGGAGCGAGAAAGGCCTCAGAAGGTGGCCTTATGGGGCCTCCCCGAGGGCACGGCTCCAGAAACGATCATCGGGGCGCTGCGAAAGCTGGGATTTCCCGCCAGCTACGCGCGCCCCCTCCCAAGAAGACCGCGGGCCACCAAAACGGTGGTCCATATTCAATTAGACCCCATGTCGAGAGAGCAGCTTGGTCGCCTATACGAAACGACCGAGCTGCTAAACATGCCGCAGATTGTCATCGAGGCCTGGCGGGGCAAGACGACGGTGCCACAATGTCACCGTTGTCAGCTCTTCGGGCACTCGTCGGCGAATTGTCACCGCAACGCCAAGTGCGTTAAGTGCGGTGGCCCTCACATCGGCGCCGAGTGCCCCCCGGGCCCCTGACGATCCGCTACACTGCGCAAACTGTAAGGGCGCGCACGCGGCTAACAGCCGCCAGTGCGCTATCTTCCGGGGTGAGGCCAGACGTCGGAAGATCGCCCTTCCGGGCGCGCGCTCTCCCCCACCTCCGCAGAAGACACAAGCCGCTAAGCCTGCGCCGCCTCGACGCCGAGCAAGCCGCGGCCCGAGCGTTAATCGCCGTCGTCCAAACCCTTTATGGATAGACGGCGACCCGCAGAACGAGCTATAACATTGAGACCGAAAGCCTAGACGCGGCGTTCGCCGCGTCGGGCCCGACCGGGCCGCTAGTACGGCCCGCTACTACCCCTGCGGGCAGTGACCCCAGGAGCCCTACCCCGGTAAGGAGGGTACACCTCGAAACCGGCACCTGACTTCCCCCAAGGGGAGGAAGAAGAACAAGAGTTCAAGTAAACCCTCCGGTCGCAATAACACATGATACCGTGAGAGGTGCTGTAGTCCGTTCAGAATTTATTTAAACACCCAGAAGGCGCATAGTGAGCTACGTGTTGCCTACAATAACATCTTCAGGCACTTTATGGGCCTGAAACGGTATTACAGCGCCTCCACGATGTACACAGAATGGTGAGTAGATTCTTTTAAGACGAAATAGTAGAAGCATTGCTCAGGTTTTGAGGGGGGTGAAGCAGACGTAGTTCGCCGGGCGGCGCGTGCGACCGAGATAGAGCTATAGCTCGCTCGCGCGCGCGATGGTAATGATATTGATAATAATATATATAGGTATATGAAGTGTTGACAGTTGTGTCGATGCCGAGTTATATTTTCAAAGCTGCGTATAAATACTTAGTTACCCAAATTGTTACAGTATGGTGTAAAGTTTACGACAAGATTGGTATTATTCCACGCTAAAATATAAATTCAAATTAAAAGCATAATACGAAATTGTTTTTTTAGTAAACGAGTAAAAGTTTTTTATAATTTTTTAAATATACATATAGGTACTATATGCAAAAAGGAACAACCTAGAGTAATGTTTATGATTGAAGTTCAAGCCATGTAATTTGAATAACTAATTTAGTTAAAAAAAAACCTACCATAATTATAACTAGGTAATAACAAAACTTTTTGACACACCTAACAATCAAATATTGACGTGACAACGTCTTAAATTAGGTTGCGGCTGGGAGTCACTTATGAAAAAGTGTAACGCTCGGTAACGTTACGATGAGTCACCGAACGAGAGAGAGGCCCGCCGAATGCCTTGCGTCTCTCTCCCACTCAACTATGATCGGTCTGCCGCGCGCGCAGCACTAGAGAATTAGGCGCATTGAATCGGCGCATGCTTGTGTCTCTGTCTTTGTCTTTCTCGAACGTTCTTGGCGTTGGAAAAAACAAGAAAGCGTCATAATACAAGTTCACACGTGTGGTTAAAGTATCGTCAGCTGTGTCTGTAGTGAAAATGTGGAGTGCTTAGATTCGTCATTTACAACAACTACAACAATAAAGGTAAATAATTGTACACTGATATTTCATTATCGTAAACTATGATTGATTGATTAATTGTTAGATTGACACAAAAGTTGAGAAACTGAGTTTATAGGTTATGTCATACTATTGATAAATGTTGATAGTGTTAAGTAAATTATTAGTTTAAAATTAATTAATTAATTAATTATTATTTTACTAATTTTCATTAATTTCATATTTATTTAGCAAAAATTTGAACCTTCGATCTGAATAAATGTTTTGATTTTCGAATTGATTCTTTAAAATTACAAATATTAAGAAAAAGTGGCAGATATAAGAAAACTTCATTTAAACTGTGTTGAGCAAGAATTTTAACATCTAATTTAAGTAAATGTTTTAATTTTCAACTTCATCATTTACAATTACAAATTTTAATTAATTTCAAATTTATTTAGCAAAAATTTGAACCTTCGATCTGAATAAGTGTTTTGATTTTCAAATTGATTCTTTAAAATTAAAAATTCATCCATTCAATTTCAAATGTTCAACAGGAATCACCACTCTCAAAACAATGGAAACGGACGAGCAAATGCCTTCAACTTCCAGTACATCAATGGAGACGGAGGATATCGTGCCGTCAACGTCTGCAGTACCTTTCGTTGTTCCACACACCACCTCTACCGCCAGAACGAATGCTCAGCGACAACGTGAGTACAGACTACGTCAAGCATTGACCAGAACTCCTGAACAAGTAAGAGCCTTTGCAAAAGCGGCTGCGGAGAGGCAACGCAGGTTCAAGCTACGTAAATCTGCTAACATAGCCCTCACCAGCGGTACGTCAGAGTCACCTGCTTCAACGTCTTGTTCTGTGGTGGAGAGAACAAGCGTTCCTGTCGTGGCGGAGAGAACGAGCGTTCCCCTAACTAACGCTCAACGGCAACGTGCATTCCGACAACGTAGAGCAGCATCTTCTCGGACTGATGTACAACCGAATACTTCTTCAACCCAAACAGCAATACAACTGGAACAATCCACCTGGTATACCAAATGGTCATCGTCAATACGGAGATTTCAATCTACTTTCCTGGACAACGATTTTGGCCATGCTTGCTCGGTTTGTGACAGATTGTGGTTCAAGAATGACCTTAAAACCATCACTGCACTACAACTGAAGGTAATCTCGGATTGGTACGTTAAGGAAAATCGGCAGCTACGCAAGGAGGATTATACAAAGTCTTGCAACACCTGTAGACAATCACTGAATAAGCGTAAGCTTCCTACTCGCAAAGGTCAACGGCTTCTCATATCCTGACATACCTCCAGGTCTACCGCCTCTGGATCCTATCAGTGAACGTTTGGTCTCACCACGCCTTCCATTTATGCAAGTGCGTCGACTGCGTCATGATTTCTCTTATGGAATTATTGGACAAGTGATAAACGTCCCAGTCAACGTACAAGACATGGTAAAATGCTTGCCTCGCCATCTAGAAGAGGACGATGTTATCAACGTTAACATCAAAAGGAATCTTGCACACAAAACAAATTACATCAGCGGGTACATGTCTAAGCGAACGGTCAAAGAATGGTTAGATGTACTTCAAAATTCAAGTCTATATCGTTTGTACGATATCAAAATAGATTTGTCAAGACTGCAGCCTGCATTGCCATCAGATGAAGGCCTTCAAGATGATCCTGCTAATCGGATCGAAGCAATCTCCGCCGAATATACGCCCGAGTCTGAAGTTCTTGCTGCGAGACAGCACACACTACTGTGGAATGAAGAGGATTGTCTTGACATCGCACCAGGACATCGGGCAACGCCTCTTAACATCATTTATGACCGTCATGCAGAAGAACTATCATTTCCTGCGATATACTTCGGAGAGCCCCGCCGTTTCAACATGAACATTTCAGTGACACCGTACATGATGGCGACCAGTGAAATACGACGGAGTGACAGGCGTGGAGCCACGCCTCAAAAAGTCTTATACGATGCAATGAAGATTCTACGTCTGCGAATGGTCGATGGGATTTACAGCACATTCCGAAGTATTTCGATCACAGAGAGCGTAACTCGACGCATGTTAGAGGATCCGGAGTTTCTCAAAGAATTCGTTGTGCAGAATCTCGCCTTTATGAAGTCGGTGCCAAACTCTGTCCAGTACTGGGCCTCTCGTAAACGAGATCTCTTCGCTATGCTCCGTCAACTTGGTAAGCCGACCATCTTTCTCACTCTTAGTGCAAACGAGGTACGCTGGTTAGTATTGCTGAATTTACTGCTCAAGTTGAGCAACAAATATCCTGGCAAAGTCGCCGAAGATCTCAACACATCAGAGCGGTGCAACTTGGTGAGTGACGATCCAATTACATGTTGCATATATTTCCACAAACTCGTTGGTACATTGATGAAAATGCTGAAATCAAAACAGTCATACAATCCGTTTGGCCAGTACTACGTGGAGGATTATTTCCTTCGCATTGAGTTTCAACATAGAGGAAGTCCGCACGCTCACATTTTACTGTGGTTACACGATGATCCACATGAGACTGTGTCAGAAAATATGCCGAAGACCATCGAGCTCGTGGAGAAGCTGAGTTCCGTCGCCAAAGAAGATGTGCCCAACGATACCATCTACGCCAATCAAATCCACAAGCACACTTTCACCTGCACGAAGCGAGGTGAAACGACTTGTAGATTTGGGATCCCGTACTGGCCAATGCTCACTACCCGTGTATTGATCCCAATGCCTCAAACTGATGGACGCCGCATAGCATTCCAAAAAAAGGCCAAGGAGCTACGCAACTGTCTCAGCGAACGTACATACGCTAGCATGGACGACTTTCTTAGGGAGCATAGTTTGACATTCGATGCATATCTTGACGTAGTGCGTTCAACTTTGCGCAGGCCATCTATGTTGTTCAAACGCAACTTCGACCAACTTATGACGAACACATTCAACCCTTACCTCGCTGGTGAAATCAAATCCAACATCGATATCCAGTTTATCTTGGATGAATACAGCTGCGCACAGTATGTCGTGGAATATGTGAACAAATCAGCTCGTGGAATGGGTAACTTGAATCGTGAGCTGACTAAGATGATGGAAGAGCATCCTGACCGGGACTACACGGGCCAATTGAAAGCATTGAGTGTCAAACTTCTTAATGCAGTTGAAATGTCAGCTCAAGAAGCAGCATGGTATTTACTACGGCAACCGATGAGCGAAACGAGCCGTCAAATTATGTACATACCAACAGTTTGGCCATCGGAAAGACAACGCTGTCGCAAACGTCGGAAACAAATGGATCGCGAAAACATCGAAGCAGACAGTACAGATGTATTTACCAAGAACATCATTCAGCGATATGAAGAGCGACCTCCCTCTCTGGAATCTTCATATTTGGCCGAGTTTGCTTCGTATTACGCTGATTATCATGATTTCATCGACAATGAAGATGACGTAGATGTGCAAGAAGACGAAATTGAAGAACCGGTGACCGAGGAAAGGACAACTGTGGGAAGGACGACATCAAATGAACACCGCAAACGAAAAATTGGACGAATAATACGATACAGACGCTACGAAATAGATGAAACTGTTAATTATCAACGTGAAATGGTATTGCTGTTCTTGCCTTTCCGCAATGAAATAGCTGACATTGTTGATAGCAATAAATTTCTACAACTGTTCAATGATAACAAGGATACCATCATGGAACGCCGCCAGCTGTTCGAAAACAATCTCAACATCGACAGTGTGATGCAAGAGCTTGAAGCTATGATGATTCTACAAAATTCAGACAGCAGAGAACCACCAGAAATTGAGGAAAGGAGAGTGTTTGTCGAGCAGGTGTTAGGAGGAGAAGGTTCCGAGAACAACGATGATGTCAATCAAATCGTCCCGCGAGAAGGCTTATTATCGGTCGTAAAAAAACGTAGCAACGTGATGCCAAAACAGCAATTTTGTGAGCTGATACGAACGACGAACCCTGAACAACGTGAGCTGATTCATGAGGTCATACATCGTTTACATGGCTGCGGAGATGAGGTCGTCGTCACACTACAAGTTTTCTTCACAGGACCGGCCGGCTGTGGGAAAACTTATTCAGTTAAGTGACGTACAATCGTTACACACAGGAACACAACTCACTGAACAACGCATACGTTGCTTGTGCAAGCACAGGCAAAGCAGCTGTCCCTATTGGCGGAACGACAGTTCACTCAGCGTTTCGTCTCACAAATTCTCGAGTGACAAAACTTCTTTCTGCTGAGAACTTGCAAGCCTACAGAAACATGTTTGTCGGCGTGAAAGTTGTTTTCATTGATGAAATCAGCATGTTGAGTGCAGCTATACTTGGAAAAATCAATTATCGACTACAGCAGATTACCGGTATTTACGATCAACCATTCGGAGGCATTCACATGATCTTATGCGGCGATTTCAGACAGCTGCCACCTGTGCGCGCTAGTCCGTGTTACACAGTACCACACAACCAACTCGGAGGACCTGTACTCTGGCAAAGCATCAACTACTTCCCATTAGTCCGTGTTGTCCGACAAACTGACGAGCTGTTTTCGACGATTCTCACCAAAATTGGAGATGGACTCAAACTAAGTGTCAATAATATCGCACTTATTGAGTCCAGGCACAAATCTGAAGTCTGGTGCAAAGAGAACGTACCCAACGCTGTCAGATTGTATTACAGCAACCATGAAGTAGATTCATACAATCGAAACGCAATTCAAAACGCACACAACTGTATCGCCACTGATATTATGCTTGGGTATTCCAGCAATTCTGAAAAGAGCCGGGAGCAAGGGAAACTTCACAAGATGTCGGTTGCAGAAACCGACGGATTGCCATACATGTTGCCATTAGCAGTAGGATATCCGTACATGATTACATCTAACATAGACGTCGCCGATGGATTGGTAAATGGGGCTATTTGAGTTTTGCTATACATCGAACGTCAGCCAGCCAATGCAGATGACCGTTCTGCTCCAGGAGGACCATCGACCAGCACAAGTTTGCCGCCAGCTAAAGATGAAATCGCCACTCTATGGTTCCAGTTTAAAGACAAAAATACGGGTACCAAAGCAAAAATCAAATGTCGACCACATGTGCACAGCAAACCAAACACCTTATCCGTCGATTGGGTGCCAGTGCACAAGAAAGTGGTAAACATTTCGTTGACAAAAACAGTGAAGTGCAAGCGAAAACAATTTCCTTGCGTGCCTGCTTGTGCAATTACGATCCACAAGGCCCAGGGTGGGACGTTTACTACAATTGTTTACAAGTACTCCTCAAAACAACCACAGCAATTGGTATATGTAGCCATGAGCCGCGTCACAAGTATCGACGGATTGTACATCATAACAGAAAAGGACTCTCCATTGGTTTTCAAACATGGCCGAGATGGAAACGACTCACAGACTACTCGAGATATTCGCAATGAATACTTACGACTTCGTGGACACACTCTAGACACAATTACCAAACAAGCCGTAAAATTCTGTGACGACGCTTCCGACGCTGGACAACTTATTGTAACGAACATCAACTGTCAAAGTTTAAGTGCCCATGCCGCGGACATTGAAACAGATACAGTGATACCACGATCCGACTATTTAGTATTGACTGAAACGTGGATGCGCGACACTTGTGAACCAACTCCAATCAAGGGTTATGAGTGCGTATCCAGGAAAATAATCGAACTAACTCAGATACCAACGCGGCTGGTGGAGTGGCGATCTATCGTAAATTATCATCGATATCTACGGCGGAAGTGGTCCAAGTTGCGATTACAGACGTAACTCGTGTCATTAAAACCAAGGGTGACATGTGCATGACTGAAGTTACTTGCTTCGCCGCTAATACTAGCTTTAAGTTTATACTCGGTGCTGTATATATTCATCCAGGAGCTAGTATACAGGATATTGGAATGTTGCTATGGCAAGGACTCGGTCCGTACATTCACAACAGCCAGTACGTGCCACCGTTCGTGCAAGTTGATTCTAGTATACCGATTCTTCTGTGTGGTGATTTTAACAAAAACGTAAAGCCTGACAACTCGTTTCTTAATTTCATGAAAAATACGTATAATCTTGATTGCGTATCAAACGTTTCTAAGTCAACTACGTTAAAAGGAACAACTATCGACTTGACTTTCGCAAGACACATTACAGCAGAAACACTTCCTTTCATTTCATATTTCTCCTATCATCGTCCTATCCTCAACAAAATCACTCAAATAGGAATTAGTTAAGTTTAAGTTTACATGTACAATGTTTTAGTAAACAAAATATATTTCTATAGTTAAAATTTGTGCAATTCTTATTTTCATTCAATTCCTTGTTCCTATTGTGCAATTTAATTATATTCATATCAATAAATATTCTACCGAGAAAAAGACGTTGTCACGTAAAATCTTCGCCCGTAAAACCGACTTTACAGGCAACCAGTTTTTTTTTTTTTTTGGTATGTTATAAATAAAACTAGGGATTGAACAAGAAAACCCCGGTATTTGATATACATACACCTCAGATTTTACGAAATACCGGTATTATGCGCAAACCATTTAGAATAATTATAATATACCGGTATAATGACCAACCAAATATACCATTCAAATATTTTGATTTACATTGAAAAAACATACTGATTAGAATATTATTTCTCACAGCCTCTCAATGGCATGCAGTGGTTACGTCGTGAATCTACTAGTTCCGGGAGCATATATTCTTGAAAAAAATCACTAGTTTGGCCTGCATTTTGTCTTTCCATAAGTAGTCATCTTTTTTTATGTACAAAACGTACAATTTTTCATTTCTCCTTCCCAAATCCCAAAAATGCACCTTTCTTTGCCAGTAACACGTAACTGTCCTTGAACCTGGTAGTACCAGTTACTGTTTGTATTTGTTCATTTTTTGTATTAAACTTTAAAATTTGGACTTTATTTAGCTGAATAGCTTTTTCTATGCCAATTTTATATGCTGCCACAGGATATTTAATTTCGACTATGCAGTCGTCACCCACAACTCCATCGGGTGTAGCACCAATGAATGGGAATTCTTTGTCGACAAAAAGCCCACACTCTTCTATTACCAAATTTTCTTGGCGGGTCAGTTGTTGTATGGCAAATTTTTCATTTTTAAGGTCATGTGCCACCGATGCAACCGATGCAATATTCGTTTTATACAGAATGGTTTTTACTAGAGCAGCTATAATTTTCTTTTCTTTTTATTATGGTTCCAAAGTTGGAAGCAGTTACCATTAGTTTCCGAATTTGCAACCATTCAGAGCTTCGTGTGGTTATTTTTTTAATTCCTTCCCTGTCAGAGACTAGTTTTTCTAGATTTTTTATAAATTCTAATGATGCTGCCTTGTAATTTTCATCAGACATATCTGGTGCTGCCACTTGTTTCCCGTAGTCGTTTTGACTTTCAAAAAGTTTTACTCTATTTCTTTTTCTTTTCACCGCGTTCGCTTGTCTTCTCTGTTGCTCTCTCCTACTTTCCATTTTTTTATAGGCTCTAGGGCTTTTCCCCGAGATTTTTTTGTGCAAAGTGTGTAAAGGCCTTTTAGTGTTATAACTAACAACAACAGCAGAACATCTTATCTGATATGAACGTCTTGTTGCAAAATTTATCCGCTTGCCACCAATGAATTTGGCAACTATGCTGTTGAATCTTTCCACAGCATTAGTATCAACGTCTTCTAACAAACTCCGAGATTTAGCGAGCGGCCACGGAATTCAAAATTACTTTGAGCCAAAACCAAAACATTGAATGTTCTAGCTCTTCTTCAGTGGAAGCTAAAATGCTTTTATCTTTGTTGCAGTAATAGTCCTTACAGTGAGTATATTTGACTGCCCTAGTGGCTTAGTTGGTAGTAGCTCTGCCTGCGAAGCCGAGGGTCGTGGGTTCGATCCCCCACCCAGTGCAAATATTTGTGTGATGAATTCAAATGTTTGCACTGTGTCTGGGTGTTTCTATGTATAATAAGTATGTATTTAAAACTATATACGTATTATATCAGCTATCTGGCTGCCATCACACAAGCTTTGCTTAGTTTGGGGTCAGATAGTGTTGTGTGTGAATTGTCCACCAATAAAAAAGTATGGTTCCCATACACATGATGCAAAGAGTTTGTGATGTCTTCATAAATTTGTTTTACAGCTACATCTTTTGAAATGTTTTTGTTATGTTTGATCAAATTTGTGATCACTTTTCGAATAGGTACTCATAACTTTTTTCATCGGTTATATGCTTCCTATGTGCTTTACAGTATTTTAAGTCTTTTCCCAACACACGCAGCTTGTTACACAAATTTCGCAAAACGTGGTTTCGGCATTCGATCTTGCAAACAACGTGGCCAGGATACGGATCTGACGCCAATATTTTAGCATACGAGTACGTCGCAGAATCACCATCGTTTTTCTGTCTGCAAATCCAAGCAGCTGAAATTACAGTCAAAGAGAGGGTCATGCTTTTGTTCCTGTAACTGCTTTATAAAATAAATTTATGTCAACTATTCTGCAACCGGTGATTTCTTTTGTGATTGTCTCACACTCAGGTTCTAGTAGAAACCTGACCTGCCCGGAACCTTGACCTGTCCGGGGATCGAACCCGGGACCAGCGGCTCAGAAGGCAGGATTACTAACAACTGCGCCAACCGGCGCCACCGGCCGGCCAGTCCGTTCAGTTCAGTCAGTTTCGAATTTATAATATTAGTTTGAATATTAGTATTCTTACTCTTTAGGATACGAAGGGGAATTTAGTCGGATATTCTCTTGTGTCAGGCCAGATATTCCTGGCATTTGTGATAAAGGTGCCTCTGACTCTGATGTTTCCAATGTATCAGTATTTTTTTCGGAAATTATGAAACATAATAAATAAGTAAATACAAATAATAGTTTCAAAGTCATACTAAAACCGGTATCTCATAATATAAGTATCAGTGTTAGTAAAACCGGTATGCCTAAATACAAATATAAATACATATATTTATCCGGTATATTTACTAAAATATCGGTATTCGTAAAAACAGGTATGGCTGCCATATGTAAGAGTTGTATTCTTGAGTACAAAATTACACAGTAGAAGTATGTAAGCGCAGATATATATGTAAATAATTGTATACTTGATATAAAGTAACTAACTCGAAAAAACCGGGTATAACTGGTTTAAGAGTTTCGTATGCCACATTAGAAGATTCCGATAAATTTGGTGGCAGCAATTCTTCAGCATTACTATCATGGGATTGTTCCATATCTATGTTCGGAGGGCTGCACAAATAAAAGTAAAAATATACAATGTATCTGACTTTTCTACCATCCGATTCTATTGATTTCTAAATGTATAAATAATTAGGTGATTAGGTAGTACCTACGCAAAGAAAATAAGTAGGTACTTACATTTTACTTTTCAGATTCGATAATCTGCTTCTTATTATGTATTTTCGAACAGATTTTTTTTCTATTTTTATTGTCTTTATTTCCCATTTTCACTAGTCAATCTATGTAGTAACTAACTATTATTTTAAACGTAAAATGGTGGGTGGATGGTTGGTGGTGGTAAACGTAGGGTTTAGGCGCAGAAAAAGTTTATATGGAATAAATGTAGTCGATCGCACGGGCACGCTGGAGGTTCGGCAAAAGTTGTACACGTCTACTCTCGACAACGCGCTGTGGCGGACTGGCGGGGGTCGGCAGTAGGGATGCCCGATCTGAATCGATCTTTTTGAAGATCGATTCACGGCAATACGATCTCCCGATTTTTTGAATCGATTCAACAAGATGCGATCTTTGCTCAGATCGAATCGTATGCTTGGAAGATCGTAAGAAAAAATCGCATCATTAACAGACCAAAGTAATGCAAACTTAACTGCATTTATTTAGTTGATGATAACGATCACACATTTTAGTAGGAACAACAAAGCAAGACAACATTGTTGAAATTAGTGTCGAGTTACGTACTTTATGTATACGCCGCCGCGCCGTGAGTATGAAATATGAAACGATGTGAAGGTAGTATTGAAATTTTGTTTATGTTATACCCGCAAGAACATCACAGAATTTGTAGATTGTTCTTTGTAGATAGTAGTACGATTGAATTCATCGAATGCGCAGTGGTTTTTCTTGTTATTATTTTAATATTGATAAATATGGCCCCGTCCGTAAAATCGAATGTTTGGACGTTTTTTATCAGATGTGACTCGGGTGGACAGTGTAAATTATGTGACCAAATAGTGAAAACTAAAGGAAATACCACAAATTTAAAAATCATCTAAAGCGACGCCATAAAAATTATGATTTAAACAAAAGCGGAGAAAGTTCTACTACAAAAGTGACCGAAATATTAAGTAATTATCTATTTATAAAGTGATTTTTTATAAGGGTGCTATTTAACTGGTTAGCATAGTATTGGTATTTTGGCATAAGAAAACTGACACCAGGATTCGATTAGTAGGTAAACTAAGTGTTCCTCACACGGAGAGAGTTGCATGGCCACGTACGATTACGTGGTAAATTTACCTACTCCAATTGCGACCTACCTCAACATTTAATTTCTTTTACAATTTTGATTAATGTGTACATTATTTTCTTTTTTAGTCCATGATCCCACCTTCGACCAGCCGAATGAGTACTAATAGTGATGCCAACTCAAACTCAAGTGAATGTGAAGAATCATTAAATATTACTACAATCAATACGTCAACGCCAAAATCAACAAGAAAACGTCAACTTCGTATTGATAATGTCATTAGTAATATTCAAGCATATCAAAAAGGTGGGTCCAAGGAACTAAAATTGACTAATGCATTGCTGTATTTTATTACGGTTGATGATTTACCTCTCAATACCACAGAAAAAAAAGGATTTCAACATTTGATGAAAACGGTGTGTCCAACTTACTCGGTACCAAGCAGAAACACAATTACAAGACTTATTGATGAAAAATATGAGAATATTTCTAATGTCATAAAAGCACAGTTGATGCAAGTTAATAGCTTTTGTTTGACTACCGATGTCTGGACGGACACAATGAACACAAGGAGCTACTTAGGTTTGACTTGTCATTTTTTGCACAAGAACTGTTTGAAATCAATTGTTATAGCCGTTAAAGAATTGAACGAGCGACACACTGCTGAATATCTCAAACAAGTGATTGAATCGCTCTGCAATGAATGGAACATTAATGTACAAAACATTTTAGCTATAGTCACAGATAATGGTGCAAATATTGTCAAAGCTATCTATGAATTACTGGGCAAAAATAAGCACTTGCCTTGTTTTGCACACACTCTTAATCTAGTTGTGCAAAAAGCTGAAGAAGAAACCAGAGGATTTGATGCATTAGTAAATAAGGTCAAAACCATTGTAACATTTTTTAAACACAACGTTTCTGCACAGGATGAATTGACCAAACTTCAAAAATCTAATAATGTATTACCAAAAAAGTTGGTACAAGACGTTATAACAAGATGGAATTCTAAGTTGTATATGTTACAGCGATTTATTGAACTTTGTGACTTCGTCAGTGCTATTCTACTCCAAAACCCCTGCTATGCTTGGTGGCAATGAAATAGCCATAATAAAGGAAATTATTAACATTTTGACTCCTATAGAAAACGTAACAAAAGAAATATCGGGTCAAGATTATGTAACGAGTAGTATAATCATACCAATTATTTTCTGCATAAGTAAATCGATCGAATCTGCCAATTCAGGGAGCATTTCTGAGGTTTCTGACTTAGGATCAGAATTCAAAGCGAAAATTCTGAGCGAATGTAACAAACGTTTTAAGAACATTGAAAAAGTGCATCTTTTGGCGATTTCAACAATTTTGGACCCGCGATTTAAAAAAATATATTTTACGGATGTTCAATCTTGTGCAAAATCACTTAATGACATCACCGATTTACTAAAAACAACGGATTATAATAAGGATACATCACCAAATGCGCAAAATGTGGTTTCACCCGATGATGACGATAACATTTGGAAATTTCATAGTCAGTTGGTGACAGAAACGAATCTAAACATTCCAAAGGAAGGACTGCTGGATGACATTTTGAAACAGTATCTTAGAGAACCATTACTTGCTAGACAAGGAGACCCAATAACATATTGGACCACTAGATCTACTATCTGGCCGGACTTAAGCTGTTTAGCTTTGAAGTATTTGACTATAGTAGCAACATCTGTTCCTTCAGAACGACTGTTTTCACTGGCTGGCAACACTTTGACGGATAGTCGTAATAGGTTAGATCCAGTGCGTTTATCTAAATTATTGTTTTTGAAAAGCTTAAATGCGGAGGGTTGGAATCTGTAAACCGTCAAACCTTTACATCATTGCATGCATAGATTTGACGGAATAGCTTTTTCGTAATGTTTTTTAATATTTCCTAATAAATACAACTTGCATGTGGAAGTGTATTTTCATTTCTCCTTACTTTTTTAAAATACGATACGATCTTCAAAGATCGAATAAGATCGATTCAATGCAATACGATACAGATCGTGGATCGATTCACGGGGTTACGATCCATTACGATTCAAAAGATCGATTCAAAGCAAAAGATCGGGCATCCCTAGTCGGCAGCCGTGGTAAATCCCGCTGCGCTCGCGTGCGCGCTTTCAAATGTGTTCTAAATTAACTTTACTATTTCTTATAAAACAATGTAACGCATTTTCAAAAAACTGGCTCCATATAAGTTTGTTGATGTTTGTTGGGGTATCACATTTTTTTTTTGTAAAAATATCTTAGACAGATAATTAATGTAGTTGGTTCATTGCCTCGACGGAACGTCGGCATTGCTGTTTTTTGGGAAAGTTTACGATTTAATTCTATCGAGCCAAAGTTTTTTAATCGTGTTTCGGTTCCCACTTGTGACTAAAGTATTTTGTGAACATTTATGACACATCAAAAAATCATATAAATGATCCGCTTTTGAAGGTCTAGTTTTGAATATTCGAGAGGACGAATCGTCAGATTTGGAGCATATTTGGCCTTAACGGCATTCAACGAAAACTTAAAGCGTCATTTACCTTCTGGACCACAATGTTGAATTTGCAAAATGTTGGTTGTTTATGATGTTGAATTCTCAATTTCACATAATAATATACGTAAGTACAATCTGATATGAATGGATTAATAAAAAATGAATTGAAATGAATTTTTATCTGCAATTTTTAACCGTCAAAAAAAGCCTAAAACATCAGACATCAATTCGGTTGTACGTTTAATGTATGTATGCTACGCGATAGCGTCGCCAATTGTGAATTGATTTTGTGGTTATTTTATGTTTGGTAGATCATAGTTCAGAGATAGTCCCCATATAAATTTTATCGAAATCGGTGTAGCGGTTTTGGAAATATGAATAAAAAACTAAAATTTATGTATTTAGACGATATAGATAGTTTAACTCTTTATTGCAACAATTAACTCTTTACAACAACAACTTTAACAAGTAAACAAATATATTGATTTCTTAATAAATATATTGAGATTCTTATGGAATTCACTGATAGAAAAGTCAACGTCAAGTATGCAAATTTTAATTTATTTGTGTACCAAACTAATAACTCTTTCGTTTTATAAAATCTCTGTGCATCGATTACTAGTATTGTATCTAATTAGGTGGTGGCTATTTGTAATAAAATGTCAAGTTTTTTTTTACTGTTGTCAATCCAGATCATAGTTTCCTGCTCGTTTAACTAAACACATAATTTAAAGTTAAAATATAAAATAAAAATATTATTGCTCCTTCCGAAAGAAATGTGTTTTCAAAAAACCATAAGAATAAAGATCTGCTAATCATAAAAAGGAAGAGGACACTGACTGAAGACGGTAAACCGAAACTTTCAAGATTATTGAAGACGGAAACAAGGAAAAAAATATTTTGTTGTTCTTCGAAGATGCTAAAATTACTGAAATCCGAGAAAAGTATTCCTTATTATGGTGATGATACTTTTAGATCGTGCCCCCGGCCATTTTATCAGTTGTACGTTGTATACAATACACCTTGACGTTTATTCTAATGACAGAAGCATAAACATTTATCCGATAATTTACGCTTTTTTGCCAAACAAAGCAGAGAAAACTTACACACGGCTATTTCAATTAATAAAGAATGAGCTTGGAGTCAATATTGCAATTTTCAAATGCGATTACGAACAAGCTCAAATAAACGCAATTAAGAAGGTGTATAAAGACACTAAAGTGACAGAATGCTTTCAGCATTTTAATAAGGCAGTGTGGAAAAGGGCAAAGCTATGTAACTTGGTCAAGAAAAAATACTCCAATAGTCTTGAATATAAAAGTGATAGAAATGTAGTACGACTGTGCTCTTATTTTGTGTTATTTCCACCGACTAGTATGACAGAAGCCGGGCGGCATATTGTAGATACTGCCCCTGATTCAGAAAATTTGCAAGATATTCTGCAGTATTTTGAAGAGCAGTGGTTCAACACGGATCATAATTTGATTAGTTGTGCAGACGATACCCACAACGACTAATTCGTCATCGAAAAATTAATAATAATAATTCGCGACTCCCAAAAACACCAAACATATTTTTGGATCTTCAGACGCTGATAAAAGAAGCCAATTACTATGATCGGCAAGATGCACGATCATACTTTTTTCCATTTAAGAAAAATAGGGAAAATTATATTTTATTTGACAGAAGATATTCACAGCTTTTAGAAAAACTTGAAAAGCAAAAATTGCAACCTGTACAATTTTTAAGAAAATTTTTATATAAATTAGGCTTAAATTAGGATTTTAATTATATTTTCACAATTTTTTGCATATATTTTATTTGTTTTGTTATTAATTAAACAAATACAATCTTTCGTTTAGGCGACATTGTGCGATTTTTGTTTGTTTTACGAGTAGTTAACCCTCCGCCCGTCGCGTGGGGTCTTTGAAAGCCTAGGTGTTACAAATACATAAAATTCATATGTTTAAAATCATGCCCGCGTTTCTATACTTTAGGTACCCGCCGAAGTTGAATTATAGTCGGCGTGTATAGCAGCTAATTTCAGCTCGCGTGCCTGCGCAGTGAGATATGGACGTGTTTTCAGCGCCCGGGCTGTGAAAGACCCCACGCGACGACCCGCGTAAGTAAAACTGAATTTATAATTTTATGTTTGATTTCTTTTTTAACATGTATTTTATTTATTTTTCTATTGTTTTAGATCAACACTTACTTCTAAAATCGGAGAAGAATAGCAACAACGTATATTGCGTTGGTTAGAAGAAGAATGTGAGGACATTTACGGTGGCGACGAATACATGTTGGTGATGGACAATTCACACACAATACCATCTGACCCTAAACTAAGCAAAGGTTGTATTATGGCGGATAACTGATACAATACGTATATAGGTGTAAATACATGCTTATTATGTATAGAAACACCCAGACACAGTACAAATATTTGAATTCATTACACAAATATTTGCACTTAGTGAATCGGAATCGAACCCACGAACATCGGCTTCGCAGGAAGGTACTAACCACTAAGCCACAAGGCCAGTCCTAAAGAGGAAGAAGAAGAAGAAGATGTAACATGCCCAGATGAAAGGAGTGACCAAAATACGGACTCAGAGCAAGAATGCGAAAATTTTCTATACTACTGATTCATACCTCCGCTTCAGGATATACAACCTGATGGATGCGCATCTATCCCAATGAGGCAGCATTTCATTCATTGTCCGAAGCAAACCGATAGAAAATTCAAATCTATCTGCCACTTTTGTAAGGGTAACATATGCCCAACACATACTAAAGTGGTATGTACTGATTGTGTTGAAACGGAAAATTAGTCCGAATTAGTTTGGCAAAACTTTTACATTTTTTTGGGTATTGCGATTCAATATTACTATAATAAAGTGTTTTGATTCAATGCAATCTCATATAGATATAATAGAAATTAAAGTTTAGTTATATTATTACAAAAAAAAGTTTTTTTTTGTGATATGATACAATTTATGTACCTAATTATATATTAGTAAATTAAAGCAGTAAATAAATTAATATATTTGATTTACTTTTTGTATTTTATTGTTATTGAAACACTTAATAATAAACCATTAAGATAGGTTAAAAGATATAAGTTATAAGAGGTTTTATAGGCGGTTGATCTTCGAAGTTTTCAGGGACCCCACGCGACGAACCGCGTTATTAAAAACCGCGCGACGGGCGGAGGGTTAAGGGTTAGGTACAAGCAACGAGATTTTTTGTTTTAGTACCTACTTACTTCAATAAATGAAATTATAAACTTGTCTTATTTTTTAATTTGATGTTATTTGGTTTTCTACTTTTGTTTTCCGATTTTCTTTTGTTTTTCACTATTTTGACTCAAAATAGTACATATCCAATAGGACATATCCTAGCTAGATGGTAGGTAGTAGGTACACGAAACAATAATGCCATACAAGCAATTAACTAGGTGTATGGCATTATTGTTATAGTTTCAGGATTCAACATCTTGCAATTTCAACTTTTTGCGAATTCAACATTTTAGGAATTCAACATTATGATCTGAGTGGGAAACTCAACATTTTAGGATTCAACATCACAAGAATCCAACATTTTGCAAATTCAACATTGTGGTCCAGAAGGGTCATTTATGTCCAGAGTTGACGCGTGTAGAAATGCGATTGTCAAAAGTCTCGCGTACCGACAGTATCTAACTGCAACAAACAAACGTTGGATGACTATTGTCAACTAACTTGTGTTTATTTTTTATTATGACAAATATGTAATATTAATATTTATAGCATTTCATTATGATGACGAATTTTATTTCATTTTTATTTTTTATATGTAATATGGAACTCTGTTTTCTGAAATAAATGACTATTATTATTATTATTTATTTGTTTATATTTTTTATTATCTCGTTCAACTAACAAGTTGACATGGTTGACCATGTGTTGTGTAACAACAAATGGCCAACCCTAGCACATCGCCGCATCAGCATCACCCTCCTGCACACGGCTCCAGCGACACGAGGCGCAGGCTCAGCAGAATGCTGCTTCTATTGACGTCAGTCGGTAGTCGGCGCAGTCGGTGGGATACCTGTAAAGTGAAGTCAGTGAATCGATCACCGGCCCGGGTATTCTGAACCTAGGTTGGAGTTGTAGCCAAGAGGTGTATCCAGACATAGATACGACAGAGAAATGCAGATTTGGTAAGTACCTAGATCTTACTAGAGTTGCTCACCTTTCCTACTTCCTTTTAATATATCCTTTTTATACATTTTTAATTTCTCTTTTTTTATGCACGATTTAGTAGTGGTGATTTCCTTTGTGTTTGTCTGCTTAGAAAGCTTTCAAAATTTTTTACCCTCGTAATTCGCGTACTGATAGAGCTAGAATTAGAAGTAGAATCGCACAAATTGATGCAAAGAGAAATTTAGAAATTATTTTTGAAGATAGTGTTATATTAAGAAATACTTTTGACAGTAATTTCAATACAACCATGAGTGTAGACCTGGTCGACCAAGTCTACAAGGCTTTACGCCTATTACCGGAATTTGATGGAAACCCAAATGTTTTAACGCGATTTATACAATTATGCGACCAACTAGTTGCGCAATTTGTTAGAGCGGAGCCCGGGTTTGAATTGAGTAACTTAGCACTTTTAAACGGAATTCTAAACAAAGTATACTAAACAAGTACATAAACAAGGAATACTGGACATGCCGCTCGCACCATTAACTCAAATGGCATACCCGAAAATTGGCAGGGTATAAGAAACGCATTAATTAATAATTTATTTATTTTATTTTTATTTATATATATATTCATTGTTACACTTCTTAATATTAATACATAATGTCTAGTTCTAAGAGTACGTATGTTTCAATGGACAATAGTGGTAACAATAAATACAATGTTTATGAGACAAAAAGTGAGAGGTACCTAAGTTCATTACTGAGGTATGCAGCAGTCTTCACTAGGATGCCCCGTGTCGAAGACTGCTGCAGCCCGCCTCAAGCCACAAGACCGAGCGAACACCAAAGCAAGTCACAATTGAACTCCACATAACAGTAGCATGCAGTACAATAAAAGGAAATTAATAACAAAGGAAAAAGAAAATTGGGTCAATATTAAACACCCATACATGAAAACATAATCAGCCCAGAACCCACCACAATTATTCACATCAAAGATATCGGAAACCAAACACTTTAAGTGTCTTAATATATTACGCAATAATGACAATCAACACTCACAGTTACTTTCAAACTCTCAACTCAACTAAACATATTTACATGTTTACGAAAGATACATAGACTATTTTCATTACTATCCGAATTACTGGATGCACATTTAACTTTCTGCTTTTATATTTCTACGGTGTATATTTTACTTTCTAGTTTATGGATGCCCATACCCAAAATCCATGCCTTTATCATCTTTTTTTTCTTCTATAGGCAGGCATTGCTTTCCGAGCCTCGACTGGTAAATAATTATAGACAAGTGGTCCAACCCATGAAATAAAACGCGTTGCAAAATTGTTTTATCCCTTTTGAAGTTCTATCTTACCAACATTCCTATAGCGTACGCTGTAAGTTGTTGTACGTTTTGTATGTAGTTGTTCATTTTGACATAGTATAACGCAACTTTGTATGTATAGATTTGCCTTATATTTAGTATGCTGGACTCTGCATAAAGGGGTTCTGTATCATAAGTTCGTGTTTTTTTCATAATTATTTTAAGGATAATATTTTGTGCGGGTTGTGCAAGTGCAAGAATTGATTTCGCAGCTCCTCCCCAAGCAAGTATGCCATACGAGAGAATACAATGTGCCATCGCATAGTAAACGCTCCACAATAATGATCCGTTTATAACGTTCCGAACTTCCCAGAAGAAATGTGAGAGACTCCTCAGTCTCTGCCTCAATTTTAAGATTTGTTCTCTCCAATTGAGGTGTTGATCTACTATGACACCTAAGTATTTGATAGATTTTACGCGTTCAAGTAATGGACAACTGCATTGTTCGCTTCTAGCATTACAGTCACTATTCTGGTGGGCTACTAATCTAAAGTTATTTGAGGGCTGACCTTTAGCATTAATCGAGAATGTGATATACTTAGTTTTGCTTTTATTAACCGTTAACACTCGCGAGTCCATCCATTGAAGCGTTTTGTTGAGCCCAGTTTGGCAATTTTCAAAGGTGTCAGAATAATTAATCACCAGAAGAATTACACAGACCAACGAGATGAGACCGCGTTGTAAAAGGGTTTAGCCCTTTTAAACCAGAGACATTTATTTATCCCCTCAGAAAATTTATGAAAAGTGCCAAAGCCTTTTAGCACCTTAATGAGTTACGTCACATTACACGAGGTAATACAACTATAGAGGCAAAACGATCCCTTTATAAGAAGCTAACACTGCAAGCGTTTGTTCGCGGCCTCAAAGAACCTTTAGGCTCACGAATTTGTTGTATGAGACCGGATACAATAGAGAAAGCTTTAGAATTTGTCCACGAGGAAATGAATACCTTGTATTTACAACAGGGCAACGACCAGTTACCAGAGCAGAGGTTGCAGACAACGTCCTCGTCTTCATTTGACTTTTCAGCGAATGCTAATAAACTCCATAACGTGCCTCCACAGCGACCATTGACTTTCTTCCCGCCGTATAATAATACACCAGGACCCTCAAAAGCCCTTGAGCTTTCCACCACCTAGGCCAATGCAAATTTGGAGACCCCAAATGCCAATAAACCGTGGTCCAACTAGAACACAACAGATGTTCGCTGCTCCCCCACCTAACTATAGAATGCAGAGCAAGTTTTTTAGATTGCCCCAGAATAGACCCAACTACCAACAGCCAAGCTCCTCAAGCATGGGCCCTAAGCCGATGAGTAGCGTTAGCCATTATGTCACAAAACTTGCTCAACACTTATTAATTCTAAGAGATAAACTAAAAGATTTGTGTGAGGAGTTACAGAATTTAGAAAATACATTAGCTTTTATTCGTGCATCGAGGACTCCTTATTCTTTAGTTAGGTAAAGTTAAAGAGAAACTCCATGCACTAAATAGCGAATTAACAGCCTAATCTATCTGGCTGCCATCACACAAGCTATGCTTAGTTTGGGGTCAGATGGTGTTGTGTGTGAATTGTCCACCAATATTTATATATTTATTTATAATCCTCAATCAACTTAGACGACATCACTGATCCAGCCATATATCATACCACTATACCTATCTACATGATACTATCATTGGGCACTGGCACATTCATTGCCTCGCTACTTTACCGCCGACTACGTGCAAGCAACGAAGACACAGCGTCCTCAGAGACACCCAGTGGCGCTCCAGAAGCAACAAATACAGTCTCGGAATCCTGCAAGATCAACCCCAGTTAAATAAGGGTCGATCACATATGCCTACCACCGACTATCTCGAACAAGTTCTGCAATAGTCACCGTTCTACGGGGGGAGATGTTACACATGGCCAACCCTAGCACATTGCCGCATCAGCATCGCCCTCAATACACTGCACACGGCTCCAGCGACACGAGGCGCAGGCTCAGCAGAATGCTGCTTCGATTGACGTCAAGCCGAGGTCACCTGCGACGGAGCGGCGGACACGAGGGGCCGGCCTCTTTGTATTCCGATCATTCATCGATCGATACATACGAGGGGTGATCCAAAAGTAATGATAATCAGTTATTTCTAGTGCACACAAAAATACAAAAAAATTACAGTCACTTGCTCAATTACCCACTAGTTCAGGAAAAAAAAATCATATAAATAGGCCACGATTCCCGGGAGCTACATTCATTTGAATACGGACTGTCAAAGAGTGAACATCAAAATGGAAAAACACGAAATCAGAGCTGTCATTAAATACCTCTGCTTGAAAAAATGTCTACCAAAGACATACACAGCGACTTGGTGGAAACATTAGGGGACTGTTCTCCTCCATATTCCACAGTTGCACGCTGGGCTAAGGAGTTTAAGCTGGGAAGAACATCGACGGAAACCGAACACCGCGAAGGGCGCCCATCGACGTCCCTCACTGGAGAAAATGTGAAAAAAGTTGAAGAAGTTGTATTGGAAGATCGAAGAGTGACTATCAGGCATGTAGCTGAGGTCACAGGGATCTCATATGGCAGCATTCAAAGAATCCTTGTGAACGAATTGCATATGAGAAAGGTCTCCGCGCGTTGGGTACCGAAAATGTTAAACGACGAGCAAAAGAAGAAACGAGTCGACATGTCAAGAGCAAATCTCGAAAAGTTCCAGGCAGACAAGGATAATTTTTTGTCACGTTTTGTGACCATGGACGAAACCTGGATCCACCATTTTGATCCTGAAATAAAACAACAATCGATGACATGGAAACGATCCGATGAACCGACGCCGAAGAAATTCAAAGTGTCAAGCTCAGCAGGGAAGGTTATGGCGTCTGTTTTTGGGACGCTGAAGGAATAATCATGGTGGACTACTTGGAAAAGGGGCCACTATTACAGGCTCCTACTATGCAGAACAAATAAGAAGATTGCGGGAGGCTATTAAGGAGAAAAGGCGAGGCAAACTGTGGGCTGGAGTGCTGTTCCATCAAGACAACGCACCGGTTCACAAAGCTGCAATTGCTGCCATTCAGGAAGCGGGCTTTGAGCTGGTGGAACACCCCCCCTATTCACCAGATCTAGCCCCCAGTGACTTCTATCTCTTTTCACGACTCAAGGAACACCTCCGGGGCAAGAAATTTGACGATGATAGCGACGTGATGGCCGCGGTTGAGGACTTTTTTGAGAGTCAAGATAAAGATTTTTTTTCTAAGGGAATTTTAGGTTTAGAAAAGAGATGGACTAAATGTATAGACTTGCTAGGAGACTATGTTGAGAAATAAATTTAGTTTTTGATTTTATTCATTGTGCTTATTATTGATTATCATTACTTTTGGATCACCCCTCGTACCTTTAGTCTATAGAAATTAATTGTAATTTTTGATTTAATAAATTAGTTTGACTGATTTAAATTTGCATTTTTTTGGATCCTCCGGCTACAGCCTACGTAATTAACTAGGTATAAATATTTTTCATATTATTACGAGGTATTTTTAAATTGTGTATGTTATGGTAGCGTGACGATTTACGAAAGGATGTAATAAGAATAAGATAATAATAATAATAAGATGATGAGCTATCTTATTATATCAGACCACATAACCAATAAGCTCTGCCACCAAGCTTCTGTTGCAACTGAGGTCTATGCACACATGAAACTTTATATTGAAAAGTATGGTTACGGTTCAAAAAATTAAAACGACTTTAAAACTCATTATTCGTTTTAATATTGTAAATGTCATTGTTTTAATGTTCGGACGCTTGTTGGTCAATAACCTCGTCGGTATCTTATGAACGGATCGGGTTGAAATTTGGAACACAAATTATAGTCTGGAAGAACACATAGGGTAATATTTTTTGTCCCGGGAAATTAATGGGTACGGGAGCTACGCGGGAAAAACCGCGGGGCACTATAAGTTATTTAATACATTAAAGTTACGTGTGTTTGCGTCTGTGGGTGCGCGTGTGCGTGGGTTTATACATATGTGTGTATGTTTGTTTTACAATTGATACAATATATATTAGTAGACTTACACATTAGTGTAGAGTGCACGTTGAACACAGTCAAAAATATTATTGAGTTGAGCCTGCCCAGGTATGACATTGTGAATTATTATTATTTTTGCTATTGTATGTGTACTCGTACCTATCTATTTGTTTCTATGTGACATGAATGCATGTAAAATATTTTTTATGGAATTGTGTTTTTGTTTTAATGTAATGTGACGAAATTAATTTATATATGATTATGTTATGAGTCTATGAGACTTGAAATAAATAAATTAAAAAAAAACACATATTAGTCATATGGGTGGATAAGCGCTGTTCTATTATTTGTGTTTGTGCATTTGGTGTCAATTCCGTCACATCTGCCGTGTTCCTTCGTTCGTAAAGGCATTTCCCCCACACAAAAAGTTATTGGACAAGTTTTTAGTTGGCCTCTAATACCCAAAAATTGGTGCCTGCTCTTGGAATATTTTTAAATGCAAATGTTAAAAGGAGTGTGATTAGTTTAATCTAGACTTATCCTAGTTATTCAAGAAAAATATTAGTTTATTCAGTGCCGTACCTTTTTCACAAATACCAACAAACTTTGAAAGAAACTTTGCCTATTAAGATATTATTATCGTTCTTATTATTGTTATTTTTACCCGACTGAAAGAAGGGTTATGGGTCATACACAAAAAGCGACAAAAAAGTGTTCATAGTACTTAAAACTTTTATTTAAGTATTTTATCAACTTTGACTACATTTAATAGTTATTTTGTCTTAAAAACTTGTCATGTTTCATAAAATAATCGCGCTGTTCTGATTTTATTTATTTTTTTCGCTTTTGAATCTGAAAAAGTCTCCTTCTGTGGACTGTTCGGATGTCAAGTAGTTGAGTTTAACTGATGGTTAAAAATATAAACACGTACTTTTGATACTTTTATTTCGTTTCATAACATCAGTTTTATTATAAAATGTACATAACAAAACCTATTGAAAAATACATAACTCAAAATTATGAAATAAAACGTATAAACATGTTGTTCACAGATTTTAGGTCTACTTCTGTAGACGCATAAAATAAAGCAACTTTTGCCAAATATGAACGCATTTTTATTATTTTGTTTATTATGTTGGTAGCTGGTAGCACTGTATTATCTGTCTTTTGGTAAAAATAGTTTCTTTGTGTGATTTCGAAGTTGAACAATGAAACTATAAATAATTATTTTATCGCTCATTTTGTTTAATTTCACCTACCACTTTAGCTTGTGTTTTTTTTGCTTAATGTTGCCTACAGTGCATGACGGTGATGGTATTTTGTTTTAGTTACTATGCCACAAAAGAGTCGATCAGGACAGCTTTCCGAAGAAGAAAAAAAGATACGCAGGCGCGAGCAGAAAAAGCTTAGTACACGCCGTGCTCGGGCAAAAATGGATGATGTCGCTCTCGAAGAAAGAAGAAGGAAGGATAGGGAGAGATACCAAAGAAAAAAATAGCTAGGTCAAATTAAGACTGTTAAAGACTACACGCCAAGAGAACAAAGACAGATAAGAAAAATATGGAGAGAAAAAGCAAAAAAGAAACGCGATAATGAAAAACTGAAGAAAAAGTGAATTTGTACAAGAGAACACACCTCCATCAAGCCCTTCGTTTTCACGTATACATGTTGGCAGGGCGGTGGCTACTCGGAATAGACGACGAATTCTTGCAGAAAATAATCATTTAAGGAGAAAAGTTCTTGAATTAGAATCCAAAAGTGCCAAATATAGGATGAGATACATAAGAAATAGAAGTAAACTGGAAAAGAATATTGAAAACTCTAATAGAAAAATGAAAACGATGAAGACTCAAGAGTTAAGAAAGGCAATTCATGAGTTTTTACTGCAAGATGAACACAGCAGATTGACATCTGGAAGAAAGGTAAATTACCTACATGCATATTTTTTCTACAACAGTTTGTTTTGTGTAAGTTCGACTGTTTGATTTATATTTTAAAGTATTTACCATTTTCTTGCTGTATGATTATGTGTCCACAGAAGCATAATGTCTGTTCTGTGGTAAAAAATCCGATTATTTTTTTATATTGAATAGGTAAACATTTTTTAATAAGATTTGTTAAGAGGTTAAGGAGAACTGCATTTCAAGTATTTTTCCATGGTTTCTATTCTTGATCTTATGAATATGATTATATAAGGTCTATTTTTGTTCCCTTCTGTAAACAACACAATCTCTTCTGTAGACGTAAAAAAACTAAAAACGTGATTTTTTCCAAAAATATCCGACACTGATCTCTGATGATATTTTTAAAAGAATATTGTTATCGAACTTGAAATAAATAAAAATTTTCATTAAAATTTGTGGATTTTTATTATAAATATTTTGCAATGTTCACTTTTTGTGTATGAATGACCCTTATGTTTTTCGCGCGATCTTATAGGTTTGTAAATTTCTTTATTCCCACGTATCTTCCAAACGGCTGGATGGATTTCGACAATTAAGATATTGTTAGATACGTCTCAGTCACCCAATTGTCCTTAGATAGTATATTGTACCTATTACATTTTTTTTTATCGTTGATTTTTGCAGTGGGGTTTTTTAATTATTTTTATATTCAATCAGTTTTAAGCTGATTTTTATTTGAATTCGTTATTTTTAATAAAAAAGAAAGAAATATAAAGATAATTTATTAACATAACACAAGGAAAGTATACACAATTTATATAAATGTAAAGATGAGACACAAATAATCGGTAACTCAGTGTACACATGTGAGGAATATTAATGAACCCTAAACTAAGCACAAGGCTTGTCTTAGGGCTCGAGCGCGCGAGTGCCAAGTTCTTAAAATACGTTTCCTGTATGTCAAGTAGATGAATAGTGTCTTTAATAAAATCGAATGTTGGAAGCGGTGAAAAAACAATACATAAATATATGCACTGAAGACTACAGAGTTGTGCACCGACAGATAAACACAAAACGCAAAATATTCAAGGTGATCATGATGATGAGCTATGATTATTCTCTATAAATATTATGAATGAGACTTTCTGTTTCCGCGTATAACAACTTTATCAGCCACTTTTTGACAGTTTTTTGTAAGTTGTGTAAGGAATTTCAGAGTGCAGTCCAGCTTTGCGATTTAGGTTATTGTAGACACAGGGCAAAGAATACGCGGGACTTCGTTTAGCTGACATAGAAATAGCACAAGGCACTGGGATTCTGCATGAGAAGCCACGTTTATGTTTTAAATTGTCGTAGTCAAACCGTGATTTTAAGTTCAGATGGGTTTTGATAGCAGCATTATATAGAAAAAGCTGGCGAACCCGCATCACTTTAAGCTCATCATACATCATATCAGTGCCAAAGCGGAAAGGCTTACAAATAATAACTTTGATTAATTCTCTTTGAGCTCTCTCTACTGACATGAATATCGTCTTACCAGCACTACCCCAGACATTAATGCAATACTGAACAATTGGCTGACAAAGCGCGAAGTATATTTGCCTCAGAAGAGGTACAGGAGCACAGTCACGGAGGTTTTTCATGATGTGTATGAATTTGCGTGTACGTGACGCAATGCTAAGAATTTGTTGTTTGAAGGACAGGTTCTCGTCTATCAAAAGTCCAAGATACTTAATGTAATTGACGTGATCAATAGGTAGGCAAGAACACGAAATCAAAGACCTTTTGGATGGAGTATCACAGTAGTGAATCCTGAGCACTAAGCTAGGCGAAGGCACAGACACAGAGACAATAGTTTTTAGTTAGCGCTACACCTCTGACTCCAAGTGCACATAGCTTTTCAGCAGTAAGCTGACTGATAAGGAACCAAAGGCTTTAACTAAGTCTAACAAGAACAAAATTAAAAATTTTGATTAACCCCCGACTACCTTAGATTTGTTATCTGTACAACATTCTACTAGTCAAGCCCTTTCATTTGATACCCATATTAAGGGAATTGTGAAAAAGGAAATGTAATTCGCCATTTTGTGGTAGCGGCCATCTTGGATTTGAAATTTGTCATAGTGCAAAGTATTCTACTAATCAAGCCCTTTCATTTGATACCCATATTGAGGTAGTAGTGAAAAATATTATATAATTCGCCATTTTGTGGTGGCGGCCATCTTGAATTTGAAATTTGTTATAGCGTTTAGTACTCTGCTAGTCAAGCCCTTTCATTTGATACCCATATTGAGGTAGGTTGTGAAGAAATATTTTGTCCGCCATTTTGTGGAGGCGGCCATTTTGAATCGATATTAACCAAACATAGCTAAGAACACCCGCACGGATATTAACTTTCAAATAAAAAAAACCGCATCGAAATCGGCCCATCCGTTTGAGCTCTACGGTGCCACAGACAGACACACACACAGGCAGACAGACAGACAGACAGACAGACAGACAGACAGACAGACAGACAGACAGACATCGACGTCAAACTTATAACACCCCTTTTTTTTGTCGGGGGTTAAAAACACCGCAAGACACCTATCACCTCTGTCAAAATGGGAAGAAACGATATTTGTAAAAATAATTGCAGCGTCGCTGGTTGATCTTCCGCGTCTAAACCCAAATTGTTTGTCAGAAATTAATTTATGCTTATCCAAGAATAAAACCAGTCTGCAATTAACCAGCTTCTCTAAAATTTTTGAAACAACACTAAGAAGTGCTATTGGTCGATAGTTATCCGGCACGTTTCTGGGACCACTTTTGTGTATAGGAGATACTGCTGCCACTTTTCAGCGGTCTGGAAAGGTGCCAGTCTCGACTCATGTTGAAAATATAAGTTAAAGGTGCAACTATGAATTTTAAAGCTTTTTTAATCAGCCTAACTGAAATCAGGTCTGGACAAGATGCACTGTCAGTTATTACTCTTCCAGAGTTGTTTTGGATCATCTTTGTTCTGTTCCAGAAGCTGGCTATTATATTGTGACTTAACATTTTGCAAGAGTTTGTTGCAAAAATGTCTATACTTAACGTAGATTTTTTTACGTAACATATCATTTGGGTGATCTTTGGCATCGCGGTGGAGTTTGTCTCTATGGCGCATGCATCTTATTAGTACTGTTGTGATCCAGGGCTTTAATGGAGTCATTGTCCTACCCAGCTTTACTTTGTTAGTGTGTTTAGTTTAAATTTCAGCCACCATGTTATCAAACTTAGCGACCGCAAGGTTAACACATGAACTAAAATTGACTGGCATCCAATCGGCAACGCTCAACTCAGAAATAGCACTGTTAACCCTCTATATCATGATGTAGCCTGTAAGCAACGAACCGTTCGACCTACCACTAAATTCATACGATTCGTTCTTTGACATTGTATTGCACTGATTATCGCAGACTACAAACCGAAGTAACGAACAGGTACTACAAATATTCCATAGATGGCGTTACTTGTCACACATTGAAGTTTTTTTACAAAGTCGTTGGTGGTTTGAACAAGTTCGCGCGTGCTCCGAATTGAAAAATATTTAAAAATAGTTATTTCGTGTTTTGAGGGTTAATTTTCAATAACATGGACAGGTAAGTGTTTTAATATTTGATATTTGATGTTATCAATGATATTTATTATGATTAATATGCTCATTTTTGAAAATTTGTGTTTGTTGCCCGTAAGCTACATTGACGTATAAGGGTATAACTTTGTATTAGTTTGTGTGTATATTGATGAGTGTTATATCATGTTTCAGGGCAACTCGTAAGCGTCCTCTTCGAGTCCTTTCAGAGGAGGATATTATCTCGGTGCTGCAGAATAGTGATGACAGTGAAGACGGTTTGGATTTAGATGATGACAGCCTAGCAGACCCAGATTTTTCACCTGAATTAGAAACTTTTCAAGACAATACTTCCACCTTAGATATCGACGTGGATTCTATTATCGAAACTTTAGAAAATAGCTATGAGAGCTCAGTTCCATCACCTCCAAGGACTGAAACTTCATCAAACATTTCCGTTCCTCAACCTACATCAGCTCAAAGCAATCAACCAAAACAAACTACATTGAAAAAAACCAAAGTGAAATTACGCTGGAAGAAGAAGAGTCTACAGTTGAATACCGAACAGCTTAGGTTCGAGGGTAACAAGAACTTAGGCACTGAACTCCTAGACCTAGAAAACCCTATCCAGTTTTTGTTTTTTTACATTCTTTCCACAAGAACTTATCACGATGGTTTCAGAGGAGACCAATCTTTATCAAGTTCAGAATGATCCTAATAGCACTTTTCGTGTAACAGAAATGGATATCAGGCAATTATTATTTATTAGACATATGTAATGTGGCATGGAAAGACAATAAAATTGTCACTCTGGCTTCTACTTTTGCTGGAATACAGCCTGAAACTGATGTTCGCAGATGGGACAAACAGAACTCTAGGTACGTGAGCATAAAATGACCGAATGTTGTAGGAGAGTATAATCGCCACATTGGTTGTGTTTACCTGATCAACAGCATCATGGGGATATACATGATACAGTTGCGTAGCAAACGATGGCAAATACGTCGATTCTATCATTATTTGGACCTCACAATGGCAAACTCATGGTTGATATTTATTTAAGAGTTTGTAGAGACAAAGGCCTCTCATGTCGTTTATCTTCAGCAGATTTTCGTCTAGATGTTGCAGTGACTCTTTGTAAATTGGGTATAAAGCCTAGTGTGTCTAGTCGCCGTTCGCTGGAAAACGAGATACAAGCAAAAAAACATAAAGGGCCTGCACAGCATGCACCTCCAATGGCAGTACGACAAGACCAGATTGGGCACTGGCCCCTATGGTCTGATAAAAAAATTTGGTGCAAGTTCCCGAAGTGTACTGGATTTACTCACAACAAATGCGAAAAATGCGGGGTTGCTTTGTGCTATACCAAAACTACGAATTGTTTCAGAAACTTTCACCTCTCGTAACTTCCTCTTACTTATATATTTTTTCAAGCTTATGTCTCAGTGTTGCCCCCAGGCAACACTCCCTGTATTTTTATTTTTTTTGGAAAACAATTGAATAAACGAAAAACTACGAAACACGTCTATTTTTATTTTGTTTCAATACAATTAACCAATACAATTTCTAAAATCTTTTTCAGTATATTGCAAACAAAAATGACCACATAAATGACTAGCAATAAGTATTTCAGGCCCAATCACCAGAAAGGGTTCTTGCCTGGTATTTCTGGATGCCTGGAACACAATACATTACTAGCAGAAAGTTTGAAAGATGCCAGAACACATGAGAGGCAAATAACAGTCTGCTGGATAGACCTAGAGAACGCGTTTGGTTCTGTCCAGCATGAACTTATGATATTTGCCCTAAAATGGTATAACTTTCCTGCTGAAATTATTGACATAATTAATTCTTATTATTGCCACTTAAAATTCGTCATAGCAGTAAACAAGGAATACACAAAACCACTTGAATACAATGTAGGACTATTCCAAGGGTGCTGCTTATCACCAATAGCATTTAATATAGTTATAAATATTTTAGTAGACAAATTAATATCCCGTGAAAAGAAATGGGGCTACCGGTTTAAAATCAACAATAAGTACACTGAGTCAATCTTGGCCTTTGCGGACGACCTTGCAATACTTACACGTAATCCCAAACAGTGTCAAGAATTGTTGAACGAAGTCGATGAGTTCTGTACATGGACGGAGGGAATGAGGACAAAACCATCTAAATGTCATTGTCTTTGTCTGGGTAGAAGAAATACCAAATATACGTCTTACGATCCGCGACTCTCCATAAGTGGCCAAGGAGTTGCCACAATTGCAGAGGCAGTGCCTTTCAAATTTCTTGGTAGAAAGATAGATCACAAAGGACGTACACCATCATTAGAGGTGGTTGTTGAAAATTTCATGAACAACCTCAATAAGGTAGACCAGCAGCCTATCAGCAATATCAAAAAGCATGGATATATGACAACTACCTCACATCACGTCTCACTTGGCCTTTCCTAGTATATGACATCGGTAAAACTCTCCTGGCAAAGCTAGATGCCAATGTCATAAAGATATTGAAGTCATGGTTCGGATTGGCACATCCGGCTGATCCCTCTACTCTTTTTAGGGATCACAATAGTTTTGGGCTGAAACTAAAGAAACCGTCTGAACTTTACAAACACCTAAGAGTTACAAAAATGCATGTTTTGGGAAAGTCGCAAGACGACTTAATTACATCTCTCCCAAAAGACAAAACTGCTTCAGACCTGGAATCTAGACTTCAATTCCATAAACAATTTATGGCAGGTGCACAAGTAAATACTGCTGGGTTGGGTGCGAGAAAAAAAAGGGAAGACCGAGACATGGTAAAACCCTTTCTACAACAAGATGAAAATGACGGTTACAAAGTGCACGCTATGAATTTAGAAATGCAAAGTGAGTGGTTAACCATAGGTGAGTTCTGTATCCCATTAGCTCTAAAATGGCGCACCTTGATCTATGACTGGTCCCCTGCCTTATTAAAATTTTATCTAAATGCATTCCAAATGACCCTCCTGACCAGAGTAACTTGGTAAGGTGGGGAAAAGCCTCTGAAAAATGTTGCTATACTTGTGGAGAGGCGATATGTACAGCAAGGCACATATTGGTGGGATGCAAGGTGCTCCTTAATGGGGGTCATTACTCACGGCGTCATGACAGAGTACTTGAAATCATACGTGAAGCCATGAGCCTTTCAGTAGCTAGAGCCCAAAAGGGATTGACGACAAACAACAGACAAATTAACTTTGTAAAGAAGGCTCAACTTCAAACTCCAGGAACAAGCCTTACTCAATCCTGGGTACAGCACCTGATTGGACTATTTTAATGGACACGTATGAAAAGCACTACAAAATCCCAGAGGATGTGGGTGTTTCGTCATCCAGACCGGACATTTTCCTTTTTTCTAGAGCTACGAATATAGATAGAAAGATAGTCCTTGTAGAACTTACCGTACCGTGGGAGACTAATATACCTAAAGACCACGCGATGAAACAAAATAAGTATTACGACCTCCTAAACGAATTAACAAAAACGGCTATGTAGTTAGTTTATACGCTGTAGAAGTGGGAGCGAGAGGTATACCAGCAAAATCTCTCTATAACCTACTGAAAGACCTTGGCTTATCCAGAAGTGCAGTAAGTTCTATACTAGAACGTGTATCTAAAGCTGCACTAGTAGGCTCATATCAGATTTGGTTGGGCAGGGAGAGAAAAACGAGTGGTGAAGGTGAGTGTTGATGTACGTCAGAAAGGGGCCCCTTAAACCTACGCCCGAGTCACAAGTCTCGGGAACTACTCGAGTTTTTCTCTCTCTGCCACACGATGGACCCGGCACCCGCACGGTGAATCCATGGAATGCTAAGAAAATCGTCTCATACTATTCCTCCGTTTTGGTTTACCTGCCTGTGAGTGCGATAAGAATTATATCCAGGCAATGGTTGTATCAGAGTGCCATCTGTGAGCCAACACTCTGTTAAGATAATAACATCAAATTTTGTTTTGAAACGCCTGAGAAAAACAACAAAATCATCAAAATTACAATTAAAACTTAAGATGTTAAGCGAAATTATTTGAAAATTTTGCTCTGGGTTCCCTGTTATAAAGGTGCAACTAGATTCAATCGACTCGTGCACATGACAGTCAATCGTGATTATTTCTTCAATTTCTTCAATAGTGTCAACCAAAGCCATTATATTGCGCATGAAATTGACGTATTTCATCTGAGCTTGGTATGAAACACGAGCTGGAAAGTTCACACAGAGAAACATGATATATTTGAGTCATTTTGTGAATGTCAGCTGATGCACACCATTTACAGAGAAAACAACAGCAATTACCAGAATTTATGTGCAGTAAAATGTGCAGTGTATGTTTGTGCCGTGTAAAAAAAATGTAAAATGTGCAGTGTATTATGTTTTTTACATGAATTCTCTTTTGTTGTTCCAGTATAACAGAATTATATTTTGGAAATTGTCCTGAAACACTGAGAAAGAACCAATCACGTACTTAAATAGTAAATACCATATATCCGCTTAGTTTATTTTCCAACCCGCCTTCAAATAAAATTCGTGCAACTTTGACATTAGATATCAACGTGTGACATATGACAAGTAACTGACGTTGAGCGGAACAATCAGCACAGATTAAAAATACTGATGCTTGATGGACTGACGAAATTATTGATGGTTTTACACCAATAACTTCAGGTTTTATCTTTTTTAGTTTTTATTGGTACAGAATATTCTGAAACGCTCCAAATTTCGTTTTGTTACGCATTGGCACAAACAAATAAAAAGGTTTTAAGTGAACTAAATACCATAAATTAAATCGACGAAGAATCATTTTACTGAAATCGATATTAATTTATTTGCTAATATGAAGACTAGACAGAATAGCTTACATGAAATGGAACAAAAACTGAAAGAAACTTTGATCGATTTACAAAATTGTAAGAGTTATAATAAAACTCTATTACAAGAAAGAGATGAAGGTGAGGTTGAGATTAAAATAATTTTGGACAAAAATGTACGCTTGAAAAACGACATGAGAAATCTCGAAGAGATAAATAATTAATTGCAAGAGGAAAAACAAGGACTACTGGACATAATTAATATAAGCGAAAATAGAAATATTGAGTTAGAAGATGCGCACATAAAAATTAAAAACTTACAAAGCCAAATGTGTCATGCTAATATGATGTTGAAAAGTTTAGAATTATACAAAACTGAAAAAGATTTATATTATGCTTGTACAACAAATTGCTGGAAGACAATAACAAACCTAAAATGATGGAAACCATCGATCTGACAGTGGAAAATGACAGCTTGACCCTGCAAAATAATGTTGTCGACTTAATGAAAGGAAGAAACAAACTTAAAAAATATTTGAAAGTAAAAAGAATGATAATAAAATGCAAGAAGAACTTAAAATATAATCATAGATCTAATGTAGAACTCATCAAAGACAAGGCTAAGTTAAAGGAAGTGATCAGAGATGATAGAATCACCATAATGACTATCCAGCAACGCTACGATGAGAATGCTATAACAAAAATAGATTAGAACACCAACTCAAAGATTTGAGGAATAAATATAGAATAGCCTAAAGAGAAATAGAACAGCTGATAGCTGCGATGAATAGTCTAATAAGTCCGAGTCCATCTAAGCAACGATACTCGATTTCAGCTACAGACCTATTGTCGGACTCAACAACAGCTCCCACAAATGATTTATCCTATATGATAGGTCCCGACCACATTACTTCATCATCAGGACTGTGTAACAACAAGAAATCTAACTTAAATTCAACAACAGAGATGACTACCTATGCTGACGTGATTCAAGAGACTTGTCAACAAACTGAACATGTTAGTGAAATAGAAAAAACATTAAAAGTTGAACTTTTTTCTGATGGAATTGGCATAGGTTTTGGAAATATTTTCAACAGTGTAAATAATGATTGTCAATTTTCTAACACATGTATTCTAACACCCTGACAAACCAGGGTTATGGGTCAGGCACCGGGTCACGCATCCTTACCATCCATGAAGCTCAGGGACTAACATACGAGTCGGTAATCGCAATCAAAACCAAGGCAAACATGAAGCTGCACGAGAGCGTACCCCATGCGGTTGTTGCAATCTCACGGCACACGGGGACCTTCACATACTACGCTGACGACACCGACGACGCCATCGGTCAGTTCGTGCGGCGAGCGTGGGCTGCATCACCAAAGACCATCCGAGATTTCAACCTACAGATGGCCATCAGGGACAGAAATGCGGCCGTTGTGGAGGCTCTGGGCCGGGAGGAGGCAGCTTAGGCAAATGGCAAAAGGCAATTAGGCAAACACTCGATGTCGAGTCGATTACTAGCGGAATCCCAGCCGGTAGTGATCGGCTCTACAGACGAGCACTAGAATTAGATTTTAAATGTACCCAACTCCCTCCTATTTTCCTCTTCTTCTCCTTATCCAAAATATGTGTAAAAAATAATAATATATAATTGTAATGACAAAGATCACGGACCCCGGAGTCTGTGGAGTGGCTAATTTAAATTAAAAAAAAAAAAAAAGACATGTATTACAAATGTAAATTTTCAACAACTAATTGCTAAAGTTGTGTACAGCAAATTTAAGCAAAAATCTAATGTTGTAATAATGATGGGTAATTCATTGGTTACTTCAAAAAAGGATCTTATAAATTGTATAGAATCGTTAGTAGATTTTCACAGTTCAGGAGCGGTTGGAAAAATAGTATTGTGTACATTTCCTTATTCGACATCATTGAGTGAAAGACAAACTCGAAAAATATATTCTTTAAATGTAATTTTGCACAACCTCATTTCAAACAAAGGAGGAGACTTTGTATTATTCGACATAAATAATTTCATAAACAATTTTGCTATATCTAACGGAAAACAATTTCTAGTCCGTCGTTTAAAAATTAAAATAGCCAAACTAATTGTTTTCACATTATTAAATGAGCAAAACAGGAAATCTCAAAACCTGACAAATATTGTAATAACTGACAGTCATCTTTTAAAACTGACAAACTTGACAACAGGGAGGCATTATTATGTTACAGCAAAGCGTCGCAATCCCGTGGTCGCAATATATTAGGCCCCCCTTGCAACAAAGCAACTACTATTGATAAGGTTCAAGAAACCTCTATTAACATTTTATACCAGAATATAAATAGACTATTGGGTAAATTAGAAGAAATAAAATTATTCCTTGAAAGCCCAAAAAATTATGATGTAATTTGTTTTACTGAGACGTGGTTATCAAAAAATGAATTGAACTTTTGCTTAATCAATTATACAATTGGTAGTATTTTCTCTAGAAAATTCGCAATAGGCGGTGGTTGCATATTTTTTGTCAATAATTGTGTAAAATATAAGTCTGGAAAAAATAACTGTGGAACGACATTGTGAACTAGCATGCATTGAGTTGGATAATCATATTATTGTATGTGTTCATAAACCGCCTAGTGCTGACATTGAGATCTTCCTTACTACTTTAGAAGAAGCACTAAGTAAAATATCAAAGAAAAGTAAACAGATAGTGATGTGTGGAGACTTCAACACAGACATACTTTTGGAATCACGCACTAAGAGCAATATATTAATGTTATGCCAATCTTTTAATTTAAAAAAAGTGTTCACTGAACCCACAAGGGTGGCAGTAACTAAGAAGGGTAGTTCTGCAACCTGTATTGACAATGTCTTTGTCAACTGTGAGTATCTGTACACTGAGGTCCTGGATTGTTTGCGTTCAGACCATAGGGGACTGAGCATTTGCCTTCCTGCTTGTATAAAAAGGGCAGAAAACAAGGTGCTTGTTCGGCCTATTACGTTATCTCGCATATCAGCTTTAAATAGATAGATAGATGTACTCTTTATTGACACACCAAACAAAATTAAACACAAAAAAAAGAACAATACATTTTACAGTAGTGCGACAATGGGCGACCTTATTGCTGAAAGCGATCTCTTCCAGGAAACCTTAGGATGGAAAATAATAATTGGACAAGTATACGGGGTGTGCAAATAAGAATTAAACAAAGCATATACATATATATTGGAAAGAAAATAAGAATTATGATAAAAATAAAATTGAATAATTAAATACCTACATATAATACATACTAATAAAAACTATATAAATACATCTGTAATTGCTACTGGAGAAAATCGACAAACAACAACAAACTACATTTTCAACAAATAAAATTGTTTAACATTGGTTTTGAATGTATTCAGAGAAGGAGAGTGTCTGATGTGGACGGGTAATTCATTCCACAACTGAGTTGCCCTGTAAGTAAACGACTTGCCATAAAAAGTTTCAGTTCGAGCCGAAGGGGTCATGAGGTAAAGAGAGTAATTTGACCTTAAAGGAAGCTGATGGTAATCTATATAAATAATGTGATAGGTAATCATTTTTCCAAAAGTTTTTTCGATATGACAATCGACAGTCCTAATCAAAACTATGCTGATTTTTTAAAAATGTTAAGTGCACAATTTGATAGTATCTTTCAGACGAAGTTAATTAATATTAACGCCAAACCTAAGTTCGCTGAAAGGGCTACACCGGGACTATTTAAAAGTCGAAACAATTTGTATAATTTATATAAACTAAAGACATAATGCAAAGATGATGCAACAAAAAACTATATTAATAAATATTCAAAAAAATTCAGAAATTCATGTATACAAGCTAAAACAATATTTATTCGAGATCAAATTAAAAACTCTAATCTATAATATAAAAATGAATCGCAAAATGTGTTGGTAAGCGCATAACTCAACAACGCCTCGGCCGATTTGACCAATTCTTTTTTTTAAATGTTCGTTGAAGTCCAAGGATGGTTTTTACGGCGAGAAAAATTCAAATAATTGCTGGGAAAATCTTAAACCAGCCCTTTTCCTTTTCCCATACAAACGATTCGTAATAATAATTCAATTTGAACTTTATAACTATACCATAAAGGTCAAGTGTCAGTGGTGTTAGTGGAGAGGTTCCAGAAAGGGAAAACAATTGAGTGACGTTCTGACGTAAGCATCGTATTATATTGATGTCGATATTTATATGATGGTAAAATGTCACTTGAAATATAAACGTATCTTTGATGTGCATCTATACTAATATTATAAAGCTAAAGAAGTTATTTGTTTGAACGCGCTAATCTAGGGAACTACTGGACCGATTTAAAAAATCTTTCACCATTCTTTCATTCGTACATAATCATATGCTATAGGTTACATATATGTACCACGGGCGAAGCCGGGGCGGGCCGCTAGTAACATGATAAAAAACACGTGGAAGATTATAAACAAAGAGATTGGTAGATCTAAAAGTCGTGAAAAGATAAACTCACTTCGGGTTGGTGAAGGAGTAACTACAAGAAAATCGGAAATAGTAGATGCTTTCAGGACTTATTTTGCTGATATTCCCTTGGAAACAACTAAGCACTTAACATCGTCCCCCTTACTTGCTGAAGAAATGTTGAAAGAAAATGTTAAGTGCCCTTCATCTACATTTGAATTTCACCAAATGACTGCTATTACAATACTAAAAACGTTCAAAGATATTAAAGTAAAGAGTACGGAGGACTTATGGGGATTATCAGTAAGAGTACTTGATGGAATTATAAATAGCATTGCTCCATACTTAGCGGAATTGTTCAACGAGTGCATTAGGGGTGGCACATTCCCTGACATGATGAAATATAGCAAAGTTATACCACTGTTCAAATCTGGAGATAAAAACGAACCTGGCAATTACAGACCCATCTCTGTATTACCCTGTCTTAGTAAAATATTTGAGAAAATTATATTCAATCAACTTCTATCTTACCTTAATGTTAATAACCTATTACATATCAACCAATTTGGATTCACAAAGGGACGATCCACTATTGATGCAGGCGTTGAACTGAATAATTATGTATTAAGTGCCTGGGAAGACCATCACGATGTTCTGGGTGTATTTTGTGACTTGTCTAAAGCTTTCGACTGCGTTCATCATGATACTCTTTTAAAGAAACTACAGTTCTATGGGTTATCGAAGCCAGCTCTAAATTTTATTTCTTCCTATCTTAAAGATCGTGTACAGATAGTTGAAATTGAGGGTGTGCAATCAAATGAGTCCCCTTTAAAAATGGGTGTACCTCAAGGTTCCATCCTTGGACCCTTATTGTTTCTTATATACGTTAATGATTATTCGTTTATGATAAAAACCCATAAGAACGTAGAAATAGTTATGTTCGCTGATGATACGTCACTTCTTTTTAAGGTTAAAAGAGGAATAAATGATTTCACAGAAATAAACGCAATTTTAGACATCACATTCAAATGGTTTGATGCAAATAATCTAGTTCTAAATCCAAATAAAACGAAATGTATATGGTTTACGCTATGTAATGTACTGAGCTGTAAACTTGATATTAGACTGAAAGATAAAGTGATCGAACCCGTACAATCTACTCTTTTTTCTGGGCATTTCAGTGGATTCAAAGCTACAGTGGGGTCCTCACATAGAGAGACTAGCTGAGAGACTTAGTTCAGCTGCCCATGCAGTTCGTCAAATTAAGAAAATATCTGACGTGGAAACAGCTAGACTTGTTTATTTTGGATACTTTCATAGTATTATGTCCTACGGGATTCTATTATGGGGATCGGCCGCGGATAGAAATTCCATTTTTATATTGCAAAAGAGAGCAATCCGTGCTCTGTACAATCTGTCTGCTAGAAAATCATTACGGGAGATGTTTAAAAGTATAAATATACTAACAGTCCCATCGTTATACATTTATGAAAGTATAATGTATGTGAGAAAAAACCGTACTCGACTGAAGAAAATGTCTGATTTGAATCCAAAAGCACACCATAAACATAAAATTGTATTTCCTAAATGCAGACTACAGAAAACCATTAACTCTTTCAAATGTAATGGTATTCGCTTCTATAATTTAAAACCTGTACAAGTGGAAGGTCTCAATGAAACTAGGTTTAAAACCGAAGGTTCCTATTTATACTGTGTCTCCGGAACGACGTCTCGTACGACCAGGATGCGGTCCAAGTCCTCCGCCGCATTGATGACGACCGCCGGACTCCCCGCTTGTCTCCGGACGAGAGTGACTCCGTTCCTGACCCAGCAGTACCTGTACCCAGCTTCTTTGGAACGTTGCCTGACAGATCGAAACAATAAACGATTTTCTCGAAACTTGTGAGGCGGTCATTAAAAAACAGCCCCTTGCTGGGCCCATCGACCCCGATATCGACGCTTTCCAAGGTTCTGCGTGCGGGTTCGCCGCTTTGAGAAACTCTTCTTTTTTTGTGGCGTCGAACGAAGCGTACGACAACCGGCCGGGGAAGTTTCAAAGCAACGCTGACGTCATCATTGCTACTAGAGTTGTTGCGGGGACCTACTCTTGTCGTGAAGTCAAACTCGCCATCACCAAATTCTAGCCCGATCTTCCGAGCGTTCACCATACTATGAACTATGTGCATCAGGTTTTCGTTTCTTGTTTCCGGGAGGCCGTGAATTTCAAGTTCATTTTTTCAGAGTTGATTGTGATTTAGAATTCAGCTGATCTTGTAGTAGTGTCACTGTGGCTCTCAAGGATACAAGCTCAAGCTCCCGTAATGCATCGCGCCCCTCGAGTTGGTGGTACAAATTATTATATTCAACCAATTTTGAAGTGGCCGATTCCGAAAGTGTTCTCATTTCGCTTTTCAAAACGTCCATTTCCTCTCGCATTAGCTTTATTTCCAACGACAGCGGGTCAGGTTTGGGGGTAACGACCGGGGAGCAAGCCGGCGTTGATGACTTGCTACCGGTAACACTAGATGTGCCACTTGCAGACTGAATGCGAAGCTCATATGCGCAGGTCGTGGCCGAGCGAATTGGTGTGTGTAGAATTATCAGATTTAGGAATCTTACTCAAACATAACGGACAAGTCCAGCCAGCTCTGGTCTCTTCCGAAAGGTTACGCAGGTCTGTGAAATTTACACAGGCCGCATGAAACCCACTTCCACACTTCGAGCATTTCATGAGTTGTGAAATCCGAACGGGTTTCGTGCACGCTGCGCAGCTAATTGCTTTCGAAACGTTAGACATTTTATGTTTTACAAAAAAATGCGAGGCGCGATTATAACTTGATGTGTAACAACTGTATATAATAGATGTAATAGATTCCGTAGAAGTGCTGCCCTGCGCTGCTACTGGATTCGTGTTGCCGGTACGTTAGACTTTGGGTTCTTTGTACGTATTAAGGCGTAGCTAGTAGGCCGTGTATGCCGTAGACTCTCGACGCAGCGCTGCACTGGTGTCGTGAATGCGCTACACCGGGTTGGTGCGCAAGCGGGACCAAAAACAAGACGCCGACTCGCTCGCTCAGGGTGCGTCGTGCGCCGTAGCCAGTGCAACTTTACGAAGTAGTTTGTGTGCGAGCGGGATCAAAAATCGGAGCCCGTCCCTTTCACCCGAAGTGTGGAAGCGCTTACCTCAGCGCGGGCTGGAACTCCGTGGCAATAGTTGCACTTAGCCAACTGCACACCACTCTGGCTCCTAGCGTAACGAAATTGGGTTCGAAGTGTCGTAAAAAAAGTCCAGCACAATTTTGATAGCACAAAATACGTCTACTTGGTTTGCCGGTTAATACGTACTCCTTGATTTTAGTTGAACTCAATTTATACGAAACGTCATGCAAATATGTCATAGGAATAAAAAGTTTCATACAATCGTTCATCCCCTATTTCCACCCCTTTGGGAGTCGAATGCAATCCCTGTACAAGTGGATGTAAAGGTGTGATTAAAAGACGACGTTCCATTTTAATCTCCCATTTATTTCATTCTGCCTTACACCTATGTACAATTTCCTAACCTATCTCTTTCATACATTTACTGAGTTAGTCTACTCTTTCATACTCACAATTGTCACGCATCTATGTTTCTCTTTCACACTAACATTATGTTCCATTCCTCGAATGTTGTAACAAACTACATGCTTAAAGTATTGCTTACATGCCCTTGAAATTTACAAGTTTAAAGGCTGAAAGAATTTAATTTTAAATTTCACTACTTACATGTCCTGTTGATGAAAAAAATTTGAATTCTACACTGGAGCGAGCTTACGCAAAATTATTTACTTTTACATTATTTAATTGGGCATATTACTAATATACTATTTATAGTGGTATAATGAATTGTTTTAAATTTTATTCACAAAATTTTTATTTTAACTTACAAAACTTTACTTCCTTCTGTACTTTTCATTATATTTTTACTTAATACAATAAAAACTTTGTTTTACTTAAATGTTTTTTTTGTCTTGTATTTTTCCTTATTTGTTTAGGTAAGTTTTGTATGTTTAATAAATTTTGCTTAATGTGCTATCTAATTAATGTAGGTACTGATATACTTGTTTACTTTTATGTGACATTTTACTTATAGTTACTTGAAGTTATTTATACTGAACTTATGTGATAAACATACATTTTTGCATTTAGCTTATTGAGTCTATTTTAGGTACTAAATACAACATTATGCACTATTATAAAAAATTATAACAAAATATTTTTGTTCAAAACTAACATCTTAACTTTCCTTAGTTGGAATAAATAAACTTGGTCTCAATGAAACCAAGTTTAAAAATGAAATAAAAAGCTACCTATTGCGCAAGGCATATCATAATATAGACGACTTTGTTAAAGATAGTATGGAAGAGAAATGTGTCGAAATTAGAATCTTGTAATAAGGTAAAATAATAAATAGATTTTTAAGACTTTTGATGTTACATTGTTTGTACTAATGTAGTAGTATCTGTATACTGTGTGTATTGATTATTTGTTATTTCGTCTTCGACAAAACCTTTTACAGCATGTAATTGACTAGGCGCATTTACAGCTGCTTTATTCTTTTTGACGTTGTCATTTATTATTTTATCATATTATGTACACAGATTCTTTGCCTTTTTGTAAATGACGTTACCAAGTGTTCTTATGAATTTATGGTATGAATAAATTAATAGAATATTGATTGAATTTCAAAAAATCCGAGTGAGTGCGGTGCCTGCGTTATAAGCGGAATATGTATGTGTGCGACGTTTTAAGTTTCTAGCTCTTACGGTTTAGGCTGTGCGTTGATCTATCAGTCGTGTAATCACCTTTGCCTTTTATATTTATATAATAGTATAAGATTTGAATTTTATTACAATATGATCAGTAGATTTGTCATACTACACAGGTGTCTACTTTTGTAGTTTTAAGGAAAACTAAAATTTTCGATATAAATAGAAAAAATGAATTATGTAAATGTAATGTAGGTAAGCATCCTTTAATTATTGGAAGTTTTATTTTTCTGCTTTTAACAACACTTCTGCCAATTCTTTCCCTGGGTAAATGACATTTATATAATTCCTCTGCCGCTTTCCTCTCTATGTTAGCTTTGTTGTATGTTTCTTCTGCTGCCTTAATTAGCCAATATTATTCTTTTTTTTTAATTCATGTAGTTCCGGCTCCCTCTGTTCTTTTTTGGCATAGCTTTAAAACAAAAGGTATTATATTTAAAAGTCAAGTTTATTCATTAATCTTCAATATGCAAATAACAAATTTTATTATCACAGTCATTAGGACAGTCTAATAAACGATTATAAAAAAAAGAGTAAATTGGCTGTTTCATGACACACATGCTATGAAAGAGCCATCACATTTTATGAAAAAGTCACTTTGTTATTATATGGTGTTTCTTCCAAAACAAAATGAATTATAAATTTCAGTTCAGTGTATCATAAAAAAGACAATAATAATCGTTATTACAAATTATAGTCTTAATTTAATATCAATAATTAACTGTTTAATAGATAGATACGAGTAGATACTCTTTATTGTCCACAATACAAAAAACAATATACAAAACGATATATCCTTAAAGCTAGTGAAACAAGTGGCGACCTTATCGCTAAAAGCGATCTCTTCCAGGCAACCGAAGGATGGAGAAAAAAGATGAAATAGAGTTAAACGGGGTTAGGGTACAGTGTGACTTAAAGTATTTTATAAACTTATACTATATTAATAATCATACATTCTAATACTTGGAATATTTAGTTCCTCTAATAATCCACTAATAAATACAAAACATAAATAATATACATACTTAAATAAATAAAATAACAACAAAAACAAAATGAATATTTGTGAATAATTAATTTCAGTGTCATGTCAGCAGTGACAGATAAAATTCTTTGACTTGTTTCTGAAAAACAGGCAGTGTTGGAGCGTGTCTGACGGCCACGGGTAAGGCATTCCATAGTATGATAGCCTGGAACGCAAATGATTTGCCGTAAAAAGTTTCAGAACGTGCAGGGGGCGGTTTCAATGATAAGTTGTCATTTGATCGTAAAGGTCGAGAATGCACATTGCTCCAGAAAGTGAAGCTTTCTTTTAAGTAGCGGGGGATTGAAGGCTTAAACAAGACATTATAAAGAAGGGAGAGGATATGAGCATTCCGGCGAAGACAAATGGGAAGCCACTTGCGCTGATTACGAAATTCGGACGTGTGATCATATTTGCGTAAGCCAAATATAAATCTAATGCAATAATTTTGAAGACACTCAAGTGTATCAAGCTGGGTCTCAGTAAGGTTAAGAAAGCAAACGTCTGCGTAGTCTAGGATTGGAAGGAGGAGGGACTGAGCAAGTGTAACTTTGGTAGCAGTGGGTAGAAAATTGCGGAGTCGCCTCAATCATCCACCAGACGCAAATATTTTGTTGCTTATTGATTCCAGGTGCGCATCCCAACTCAAAGTATGATCAAAAATCACGCCAAGATTCTTCACTGTTTGACTGTAAGGTATTATCGTTTCATCAAAAACAAGTTTAGGTACTATGGCCCAGTCAATTCGAGATACCATATAAGAACTGCCTATGATAATGGCTTGTGTTTTTGCGGGATTAACATTCAAACCGAAACTTTTACTCCAATGCAAAATTTGCCGCAGATCAGAGTTCACAGCATCAACTGCTACATGCAAATCGGACAGCGACGCTTAGGAATAAACTTAGAGATCATCTGCATAAAGGTGGTAGGAAGAAGTAAGATGTAAAGATATAGAATTTATAAAAATTGCAAAAAGAAGAGGTGAAAGCACACCGCCTTGAGGGACACCAGCTTCTGCATTACACCACGACGAAAATATATCGTCTAAGCGAATACGTTGCCGGTGCCCGTGTAAATAGCTATGAAACCAGTCGATCACCGATGGAGATATGTTATGGGAGCGCAAGATTGCCAGTAGGATATCGAAATCAACGACATTAAAAGCATTACTGAAGTCTAACAGAGTTAGAACAGTAAGCTTGCCGTTGTCCATACCCAGTCGTATATCGTCGGTGATTTTCACAAGTGCAGACACAGTGCTATGCCCAGGACGGAAACCGCATTGTAGAGGATTTAGGAGGTCATGTCTATTAAGGAAGTGATTAAGTTGTTTATGGACAAGACGCTCCAAGACTTTGGATAGAAATGGGAGGATGGAAATAGGACGGTATTTGGACATGGACTCAGGATTTGGTTTTTTAGGTAAAGGAATAATGTGAGCGTCTTTCCAGACAGAGGGGAATACTGCAGAGGATATGGAGTTATTGAGAAAGATACATAAAGTAGGAAGGATGATGTCCAGAATAGGCAAAAGCATGTTCCGACTTATGCTGTCACCGCCGACTGCATTGGAAGTTATTGACAATATGCTCTTCCTAACATCACATTCTGTGAAATGATCGAATGAAAAAGCGGGAAAGTTGGGTAATGAAATGGCTGAAAGAGTTAATTTTTTTATTGATTCTGACATTGAAGATGCAGATAAGAAATGATGATTTAAAGCATTGATATCGATATTACTACTATTAATATTTTGACGGGATTTGCCCATTCCCAATGACTTGAGAAATTTCCAGACCTTTGCTGGATTTTCGTCATCTACAGATTTGTGAACATTGCGACGCAGTGCATCCCTACACACCTTGTTGCAGCGATTACGAGCCTGAACGTATTTATGTCGGTAGGGCGAATCTTGTATCTAGTTTTGGCAACAGCTTTTTTGTGCATTAGAATTTTGATATCCTCTGTGAGCCAAGGCGCCGGAAGGTGCTTTATCTTAATTGCACGCAAAGGAGCGTGTAAGTCATATAACCGAGTAATTATCGAATTAAAAGCAGAAATTTGATCATTGACAGATTCAGCGTCTGTGACCGGATGCCAATCAATTTTAGCAGCATCTTTCAAAAGGGCTTCATGGTCCATACCACCAAAATTACGCTGCATGATGATTTGGGGCTTAGATTTAGGAAGGCGGATTTTACAAGAAAGGAAAATAAGGTCATGACATGAAAAAGCATCAGCAGAATATTTCCCATGCTTGGCAATATTGTTAGGGGAATAAACAATCATCAAGTCAAGTAGTGAGGGGACACAATTAGGAAAATGATGGGTGGCATTAAGAGGGAGAAAGTGTAAGTTACTGGATGTAACCAGAGATTGAAGGGAAGCAGAACGATTATCCTTCTTTAAAAGGCAGGTATTGAAATCACCCATAAGAATGGTGTGATTATAAGAAGGAGTGAAGTGTTGTAAAAGGGTTTCGAAGGAAGAAAAGAAGAAAATTTTGGGAAGGGCTATAGTAGACTCCGAGAAGAACTTTAGTGTGCGCAAGAAGTACTTCAATAAGAAGATGTTCGCCGGCATTCGTCGGCGGTGGTTGTGGCGATTGGCTTAGAATAGAATAAGGAATATTGGCCTTCAGGTAAATAGCCACACCTCGCCAACGCGGCTGATACGATCATTTCTTATGAGAATGAAACCAGGGAATATGACGTTGTAGGAAGACATGGTCGTAGCCAGCTTTCGGAGACTAAAATAGCATGAATATTTTTGTGGTCAAGAGACGCCAGCATTTCAGGATACGAAGATGGAATGCTCTGTGCATTTATGTGGACAACGTTGAAATTTTTTTGGAACATCAGAAAAGTTACTCTCCAAAAAGTCTTCCAAAGGAAGAATGTTGGAGGAACTGTTATCGCTGCTGTCTGTTGGATCAGAGGAGAAAGTCGATAAGTCGTATTCATTGTCACTGCCACAATCAGCTTTACTGAAAATATTAAGCATAAAGTTTTATTATAATTTAACACAAATAATAAATAAATAAATAAAGGTTTATAATTTAAGCTAATTAGTAATAATAATAAAAAAAAAATAATAAAAGCAAAAATAAATAAAATCATCCACCTGTCGGGTTGCCCGTGAAAAAGACTGCGAACCTACCTTACATACAAGAGATAATGGTAAGAAATAGAGTGGCAGAATGACAGACGTGCATGGTAACCAAAACAGAATAAAAAAATGACAGTAATAAATAAATAAATCACAATGAGATTTCCACCAAGATCACAATACATCATACATTTATTAAAATCTTACGCTGTCAACTGCCACTCCGCCAGCATAAGTTCAATCTTGTAAAACTAATGGCAAAATTACGGTAACATTACTAAAAAAAAGGCACCCTAAATCGACATAGAAAAAAATACAATGTTATAATAAAAAACTGCCGTTTACAAAACTTACAAAAATTACAGGGCTTAGAGATATAAGATCTTAGATCTCTGGGTGACGAGCGCAGTGCAGTGCTAGGTAATGATTTGGACTCTTCATGTTCCAATAGCTGCGTGTCACTGTGCTGTTATGTGTCAGGCATGTTGCTTACCAACAGGCACATGTCCTAATCGTCTCGTTACTCCTTATTTAAAAAAAAAAAACTGTCATGCATCTGACATCGCCAGAGATATGACATCTATGACATTCATACGTTCACAAATTCGTATAGTCCATTTCACGAAAGAAGTCCCGCGGACAATTGTGGAACTAAATTTGACAGATGGGGAGTTCGGCCATGTTGTCGTTTGTCGATGTTATCAAGGTGCGTTTGTTGTGGTAGATATTTTGTGAGTGTATTATTGGATTAGTGCGTTATAAGGTTTATTTACTATGCCAAAAGTTGTAAAAAGTGCAGGTCGAGAAATGATATTAAAGGTGAAGGAGTTCTGTGAAGCGGAACACAAGAATCGCGGCGTTTTAATACCATTAGACAATGTTCGCAAAAGAGTCGCCGCCATGACAGGTAAATTTTGGGGCTGCCATGTTATATATATTTTTTCCCGATTGATTTATAGATTGGAGTTAAGTTTTTTTTAATGCACGATTTTTATTAAGGAAAATTTGAAAAGGAATTAACACAACACAACAAAATTTGTAAAGTTATATTCAACTATCATGTAATTAGATACGGAAATAGTCATGGTTAGATTTTTTTTAAATTGTTCATTTTATTGCAGGTGTGTCAGAGAAAACTGTAACGAGAGTTACAAAAGAAGGCGCAACAGCGGCGAGTACTTCTAAAGTTATCATCACCCCAGGGAAGAGTCGCCCGCATCCCAAAAAGTTCGACTTGGATGGATTTGATTTGTGCGCTATACGGCAAAAAATTCATAGTTTTTATGTTGTGAAGAAGGAATTACCTACATTGGCTAAATTACGTGCAGCTTTGAGAGAAGACATAAATTACCAAGGAAGTATCACAACATTGCACCGTATATTGCATAGCATCGGTTTCAAGTATAAGCGATGCCAATCGAAACGTAAATTACTAATGGAACGTTATGATATTACTGCATGGCGTTCAAGATATTTGGAGAGAATCCGAAGAAATCGCTATGTGGAAAAAAAACCTGTAGTATATTTAGACGAGACCTATATACACAACACTTATCATGCCAAAAGTTGCTGGCAAAGTGAGGAGGAGCCTGGGGTGTTCGTGTCAGAGTCATCAGGGAGTCGTTGGATAATTGCTCATGCAGGAACTGAAAATGGTTTTGTTAATGGTGCATTGTTAATGTTCAAATCCCAATCCAAATCCTCAGATTACCACGATGACATGAACTCAACAAATTTTTTGAAATGGATGAGTGAGAAAGTCGTTCCTAATTCCTAACCTACCTGAAAGGTCACTTGTGGTAATGGACAACGCTCCGTATCATTGCACTCAAATAAATAAAGCACCTACAATGTCAAGTATTAAACGTGACATGCAGGAATGGCTGCGAGGAAAGGGAGTATATTTTGAAGATACTTGGATAAAAGCTGTATTATTTGGATTAATTAAGCAAAACAAAGGTCCACCTACATATGCCGTGGATGAATTATTAAAATCTCACAATCATGAATTGCTAAGATTGCCGCCTTACCACTGTGATCTTAATCCGATCGAAAAAATGTGGAGCCTTGTAAAGAGACGGGTAGCGGATAAAAACGTGGGCCAAGATCCAAAAGAAATTGTACGCCTAACAGAAGAGGCTTTCGAGTCTGTTGCAGCGGAAGATTGGGCAGTTCAATGTAAACATGTACAGCATTTGGAGGAAGAATATTTAAAAAATGATGGTCTTATGGATGAAGAAATGGATCGATTTATTATATCTACGGCTAGTGATAGTGAAACAGAATCTGATTCTGTTTCTATTCACTCTTCTGACAGTGATCATAGTGTGACCGATCATAATTATTCAATAAAACTTTGAATAAAACTTTTTAAATGTTATTTTATTTTTCTAATTTGAAGTTGGTTGAACATCTATATTTCCATTTTATATTTTAGAAATTACAGGAAGATTAATTTTTCACTAATCTGACCTTAGCAGTATAAACATCAAATAGGTACCTATATAAAAGATATATTCTATTAAAAACATTTTTTTTATTATCTAACTGTTCGAGTACTAAGTTAATAAAATGAAACTAATGAACTATACATTATTTCCCCTGATTTCCCCATATCATATAAATTTAACCGTGGCAACATTAGGTCGCGCGAATACAGCGCTGCGTCTGCGGGACTCCTTTCGTGAAATGGACTTTATGTCTATGTCACACTGTCACAGCTCGCGACATACTAATAGATTGAAAGTTGAACTTATTTCTTATTTTATTATTGTAAAATATTGTAGTAAAAATTAAAGAAGGTAGTGAGAGAATTAAAAACATAAACACAAGACAAACATAGTTAAGAAACAGAAAATTGGACTTGTTACGATATTAAGACTTCAAAGGACCTTTACGTATTGTTTTCGATGGTTTCTTCTCCAAAGCCGCCGCTCGCTTCTTTGGCTGTAATGGGGCTGAAGACTCCGAAGGGTCAATCTTTACCAAGTCGGCGGGACCGGAAATTCTATGGCGTGAGCCATTGGACCCCATTACGTAAACTATGCCATCCCGCGTCCAACACTTCGAGGCACCGAACCGTTCACGAGCCGCCATGAATGTATCATGTCTGGACTTCACCAGAAACTCAGACAAGACCACTCCAGTTCCCTTCAAAATTGTTTTCAAAGAAAACCACATCTTCTGCCGCATAGTAAGATCGCGAACCTTCAATAGGATAGGCCTGGGTTTATCTGGAGCTACAGCGCGACCCATGCGATGACACCTATTGATGCTAGCCGCCGTAAACTCGGAAATCCCAAGCTGTGTACTCACCACCCGTACTACAGTTGCCTCTATGACTTCAATCTCCACTTTAGGGACACCGTGTATGAGCAAAATTTTTCTTCGGGCTCACATTTCCTCGCAAGCAGTGTAATTTGTGTTTGTGTAATTTGATCTTGAGGTGATTTAAGTGCCAGCAAAATGTAAGACCGAAAAGATGTGAATTCATCAGCCAGTGACGAAGATTTGGATGTTGATGGAGAAAGTTGCAGCTGACCTTGGACCTTGGAAAGCATCCATTTTTTGCAGAAATAAAGCTTGTAGTTGTTGCTGGGATTCCAAAATTGCCTCTATTTTGCAGTGTTAAAGAGCTTTGTTTTTGTGTTCACCAGAATAAAATTGTAATTGGATTTAATAAAGAGAAAACGCACCCAGACAGGTATCTGACTTCTATAACCTTACAGACATATAAATTATGCCAATAATTTTCAAATTAAATTTCTTTAGGAGCTTAACCCTAGAAAGATAACCTTATTTTACCATACACGAAAGATAACCATACGTCGAATCGACGTGTCAAGTTTAAAAGCTCATATCTCAAAAGTGGTTTGTTTTATGTTTATAAGAATGATTGACACCTTTAAAACATTAAATTGTCTAAATGTAAAATAATAAAACATAAGTAATTAGTCATATTTATAATATCAAAATCTTAATCTAACAAAACATGGCTCTTCTGACCCTAAAAAACATATATGAAATGGAGTCTCTTCATCAGTCTTATAATTTCAAAATTAAACATTCAAAAATCAACTTTTTATACTATTGCTAAAACAATCAACCTTAACTTATACACATTTTTATGATATTTGGCTCAAAGTAGGCACTTTCTGTCTTGTTTCCATCCATGGAGTCATGAGGCTGTTGCTCAAGTTTTTCATGAAATCTCTGCGTTTGAGTGGCTTTTCTTTCTTTGACAAGACATTGTCACAGTATATAATATATGCATTTATAAACGCCATATTCAGCATCCCATAAAACATGGCCATAGGCCATCTGTTTGTCTTGCGACTAGAAGACATTGTTGAACACATTTGGTCAAATGTGTCAACGCCTCCTTTGGTTTGATTGTAAAAATGAATCATGTTTGGTTTACCCGTCGTTTGATCAACTGTACCTTCTTCGTCACACGATGAAAGCACATATACCATTTTGTTTGGTTTTGGTTTGAACGACACTAATGTCAGCGGCCGTCGTAACAAAACATAGAAGTTCCAACACCCCTGGAATGCGATTTCTTCAGCTCTTCCGGGATCTCTCGTTTGTTAGATCTTATTGTGCCAACCAAAGTCAGATTATATGGCTGTTTTAGCAAGTTTTTTGCAAGAGGAACTGACGTGAACCAGTTATCGCACGTGATATTTCTGTTACTTCCGTGAACCGATTTCGTCAATTCTTTCACGTAAAATTCGCCAAGTGGTAAGTCCTTTGTTCGAGTGCATTTGCCCAAATAGGGCATTGCATCAATCATATACCGTGTGGCACTGTCACAAATCATGACAATTTTCAACCCATATTTGTTTGGCTTGTTTGGGATATACATGCGAAATGGGCACCGTCCTCGAAAGCCTAAAAGCTGTTCGTCGATGGTCAAGTACGGGCCAGGGATGTAATTTGATCTGCAATGGTTTATAAAGATCTCCCAAATTTTTCGGATTGGAAGAAATGAATCTGTTGCCCGCAGTTCTGATCGCAAACTTTTATCATCCATTCGTAATTCCAAACCTTATTAGAAAATCAAATCTATCTCGACTCATAGCTGCTACGTATCTGTTTCCTGAATACGTGCAATCAAAAAGCTCATCTGTAGTCAAATGGTTGTCTTTCATGGCAGCTGTCAACGTCAATATCCCTAGAAGAGCTCTAATCTCATCTGTGCATGTAGGTTTGAATGTCGCTTTTGGATTAGGAATCTGTATTTTTAGCTGAATTTCAACATTGGTCCACTTTGTTACTTCTTCCACAATTTCATCCGTAATGAAGATACTGAAGCATTCCAATGGGTCATACAAGCTTTTATTCATTCTTGTAGGGCCCCTAGATGTGCGTATAATATTGCAAGATGATACCCTGCCGCATGTTCTTCCTTTAGTAGCTGACCAACGGTGATTGTTTTTGCCTCGGTGGGTTTGACGTTCAGATACAATAATGTTACTTAACTCAGACGAAGTAGTACTTTCTTGTGATCCAGATATACTTTCAACGCCTGAAGGACTTTCTTGTGATGCTGAACTTATCTCACAGGCCTCGATATCACTTTGAACATCATCTTCTAAAAGATTGTCTTCGGGTTCACTATTCGACTCTTGACACTCATCTTCATCATTATCTTGCAATAATCGTAAAATTTCTGCTTCTGTGAGTCGTGTGTTTGACGCCATTTTGTTGCTATGATATGTCCTAAAATACAATTAAAAAACTATTAAACAATATCCATTTAGTATGAAGAAAAACGGAAAAGTTAAAATTCACTCCAACTCTAAAAGCTCCCACTAAAGATAACCATACGTCACTTCGACGTGCGGTATATAACTACGAAACTATAGCACTTACTTGAGCGACACGTGTGTTCCCTGCAAGCTCCGTGGGTCAACTGAGTTGGCACGAACGGCCAGTGCCGTAGTGCGAAACAGAATCGAATTGCATCGATTTTTCAAAATCGGACACGTCGATTAGACGTAAGTTATCTTTCTAGGGTTAAAAAACACTTGTCACAGTGACTACCCACGTCTGGAAAAAAAGGTAATCAGACTTTCTTTTTTTCAGAGATACTTAATATTAACTATAATAAGGCAAAGCTAGAAATTAATCAGACTGATACTAGGAATGTTTGTTTTATTTTAAATAATTGAGAAGCACTTTTAGCAAAAATAATTTAACGCCCCTTTAATTAAGACTCATGAGTCCAACCACAGCATAACTATGCTGTGACATACATAGATACCATTCCTCTTTACTTTTGCTATAATATCCTTTATAAACTACACAGTTTTCCTGGGCATTTTTAGTCTTATCTTTGTTTTTTGTTTGGACCTCTTTTATTCATCAATTGTGACAATAAATAATACCTAATTGTCAGAATCAATATCTGTAGAATTATTATCATCATGCATATGTTCAAACTGCTTTTGCTACTGTCTCCTCTTTTAATCATTTTAGATTTTGCGTTAAGGGATTTAATGGACTTTATTGTGGTCATCTTCTTTACACACTTTTTCTTCTGTTTTAACGTTTTTTTCAGGGGTATCTGTGATAATAGAAGACATCATTTTTCGCCTATCACGACTTTTTTGTTGTGGAGCTTCACGACTTCTGGTGTCATCATTTGTTCTGTAGAAGTAGAAGGCAAATATGTATATAATTTGCTTAGTGTGAGAAAGAACACTTTTTTGAAGTCCTGAAGTAGTAGGCTCAAGATCATCATCATTTTTTACGGTCTGCCTGTTGACTTCATTAGAGTTTGTAACTTCAGATGGAGCAGGTCTATCTGTCACAAATGATGATAAAAAGTCATCGTCAGTGAATGTATTAGTATTAAGTTCAGTTTTATTAAAGCCTTGTGTAATATTTTGCGGACTAAACGCAAACATGGGGGCTTCTTTAACAAACTGAGCCACTTGATATATTGTGACGGGTTTTCCAGGATTAGACAACATCCAGTCATTCATAGCAATTTGGTATCTCGAGTTAAATGGTCCATATACAGATACGTCCAAGGGTTGGAGTTTGTGACTGCAGTGTGGTGGAAATGTCACAATGATGATGGAATTTTTTCTAGCATACTCCACTACACTCAGATTGACATGAGAGCTGTGATTATCCATCACTATTAATGCTGGGCTATCTACTGAGGGCTTTATGTGCGAAACAATATGTTCCAGAGCATTTAAAAGGCATTCTTCGTTCATCCATCCCGATGCATGTGCTAGTCCTAGTTAGCATCATATCTTTGTAGTTCAGCCGTGGAAAAATCAATAAAGGTGGTAAAAAACCCCCTGCAGCAGTAATAAAAAACAGAGCGGTTATCAAAGACCCGCGCTCGGCTGATGTGACTTGACCTATCTGTTTTGATCCCCTTTCAGCGATGACTTAAGGTGGATTGGTCACTGTGCTATAGTTTCATCCAGTTTCATTTGTGTTGAATATGTCACATATCCATGTGAGGCGGAAAGTTATACTTCATGTAAACTGAAGTCAATTTTTCAAAAAACATTCCTACATTGTTTTTGTTGAAGCTGGTTGCTCTGGAAAGTGATGTGCTTTCTAGTTTTCTGATTGCCAGGTCTTTAATGAAGTCCAAAAGACGTCAGGAACATTTAATAATGTTGTAGTAAGCTCGGGCTCTTCTGAGTCTGTATTAATCATATTTTCTTTTTTTGTGATCATGACATCTTTATAATATAATTATGTATAATACTTAAATCATGTAAAACACTTTATTTTATTTTTGCTTAAAATCAAACGAATTTTAGAGCGCCCACAAAACCAAACCTTCTTTCCCAAAAACAGCGGGCGGATTGATGAACGGACGAAGCGCCCGCGCCGCCCCCAGCCTCCGCGTGCCGTCGCTTATGTACACTACGTTCGTTATTACGCGCAGCAAAGGTCAAATCAAACGTTATTCGATTCTATATTTCCTGAACTAAATGAGATAGAGAAATTCTAAAAACATGCTCATGTAGGGTTTGAATTCCTTATAACGCCTAGTTATTTAACTCTTTTTTGCTCCTTGATCATATCGGACTTTGTTCTATGGTTGAATCGAATTTATGATTTCGTGTTATGTCTGTGTTTTCCTTTTTGCTATAAGTTTTTTTTAAGTTACAGCTGGTCTAGTCGGGAGAACGGCACCTGTCGATCCGGAGACCCCAGGTTCGAACCCTATCGAACGCACCACTGTCTTTTCGAAGTCGTAATGCCGCTAATTTAAAACGGTGAAGGAAAACATCATGAGGAAGGTACCTAGAATTTTTTGAAGTCATGTGTATTGCACCAACCCGCACTGGGCCAGCGTGGTGGATTATGGCCTTAACTCTCTCTCTCCTTTCGAGAAAAAGTCCCGAGTCCCAGCAGTGAGAATATTTAGTGGGCTGTTGATGATAAGTTATTTTTGCTTTTGGTAAATTATCTTTTGCTCTTGTTTTTCTAGTTCGGCTTTGTCTACTTCTTAAAAAAAAAAAACGGTATTTTTTTTCCCTTTTCTGCCGCTTGCCTGAAGTAAGTGCGAAGGAGGATCTTTCGACTTGTCTTATTCCTTTTCTTTGTGGAGTTTTTTGTTTGATTAGGACATCCTTTATTTTAACTGGAGTTGAGTGGATTTCCACTGAATTTTCTGCATTATTCCCTAAGCAACTTGCCGTATTGACTTCAGTTTCGTTTTCTATGTGATTTGATTTATATTTTTTAGCTCAATATTAACCAAATTCTCATTAAAGATCTTTTGGCTTCCATTTTCCGTTTCAAATTGGTTTGCTTCATGAATATTTCACTGTAAATCTCTAACTAGTTACCAATAATTGCTTCATCAACTATATCATTGCCAACCTGTATATGGTCACCAGTAGGTATACCATCGTCTAGAAATAACAGCGGTAAATTGTCTATGTTTACGTAGTTCTTAGATTGTTTGTTCTCTTTCGTAGTACAGTCAAAATCTGTTATAACGACATCGAAGGGACTACTCATATTTAGTCGTACAAACCGATAGTTGTAACAACCGGTGACAGGTATTAATAGGATAAATAATACATATCGCACCCACAATAAAGTAAAGGTCCATTTCAAAAACACATACTTTTGGGAAAACCGGTTTTAAGATTTACAAAACCCGATACTTTTACTTAATTTTCCATAACTTCATAATTTAAAGTCCTATAACCTTGATTTTTTTTTTACATAAACTACATTAAACATGCTACAGTATTATCATCTAAAATATTACAAAAAAATAAAAAAAAGTACTTATACATACATTTTTAAAAACTCTTCCGAGTTAAGCCCTTTTTATATTATTTTTATTTAATTTATGAAGGCAATATTTGAAATGTGCCTTTATAAGCCTACAAATTATCAACATAATAAAGCCTATTGTTAAAGAATGCTTTATTACACAATATAACCTATTGAATAAGGGTAAAAGTGCCCAAATCGAAAATGACGTGAATAAAACAAAGACAATTTTCATACAAAATTATATTAATCAAAAAGTAACAAAGTGGCACATAATATTAAATAAAGTAGGAACTTCGAAAAATAATTAAAACTTCTAAAAAATCTGTCTCATTTTCTTATGACTACAAACTTTATGTAAATCTTTGTATTCATTTCACCAACCTTTCTATAAACTTCTTAAAACAAAACCCTTACAATCTTTTATCAACAAAACTTTTACTTATCTTATAATAATCGGTCTTACAGTCTTCCGTTTACATCAGTCATTCCCTTATAACATAATTATAATCAACTTTGGTTAACTAATGACAATCAGTTTTATGCTATTGTTACCGACGTAAATGACTACTATTTCGATAACAAATAGCTTGAAATGATCTCTGTCTTTTTCTAAAAAACATATTATGAAATTATAAACAAAACTAATAGTTATTACAGTAAAAAACTTACATTAACATACTATTATAATAAGTTGCGTAGTATGGATTAATAAGTTTCTTCGATACTAACTCCTGGAGATCCTTCTTCTTGTTGGTGCTTAATGCTATCGGCGCACCATAAGCTTTCTGCATAAATATTTCTGTTGGTTCTAACATCTTTTTCCTTTTGTTGCGAACGTTGATTTCTTTGAAATCTTCATCATTATAGGACATTTTATAAAAAAAAGTAAAAGGGTTTTCTTTAGTAAATTTCATTACTTTAATATTGTTCCATACAACGTTATTTTTTTCTTGGTCTGTATTATAATTATAACCCCAGTTTTCTTGCAATCCCTTCACGTCATAAAAGAAGTCATAAGTCAGAGTATGAACAATAAAAGGCTTTCCTGTCTTCCTTGCTCTCTGGATGGCTGCTATGTACTGAATTGGTGTGTATATTGGGCCAGTTTTCAGATCTTTTGCTATTTGTTTTTGAATTAAGCTGTGTACATTATCGGCTTCATTTTGGGTATGACCCTTAATAAGGTACTTGTGCGTTATTGTTTTCAAGTTTTTTATATTATTGACAGCAAACATAAATAAAGCAGCGATATATTTATTTTTATTTTGCCCAGAACAATTATCAGATATAAACGTTACATTTACTTCATGATCAGCTTTTTCTGAAACGCTCCTTAAATAATCTAAAATACAACTTCCAATCTCTATGGCACCTCTTTTACCTTGGGTTTCGTCCCAAAAATAGCAATGTACATCACCATAGCTTTTACAGTCATCACCAGATTCATGTTCTTCTCTGGTTTTCAATAATTCTGTCATTGTAAAGTTATAGCTATTTAATTTGGATTTGTAATAGAATGCCGAAGATTCTCCATTCGGACTTTGCATAATTGCCTGAACATCAAAGCAAACGCATAGGTTATGATCATCAATATTCATTCTATCTCTCTTCTTCTCGTTTCTACTTAAGTTTTTCTCTTTCAAATGAGTATCGTATTTTTCTTGAAGGTCCCTTTTCTGATTACCTGTCAAGTTATTATACTGTAAACAAAGATCGCACTGATCCTTTTTCGGTTGGAAGAATCCTATATTGAATTGGGTTGTGAACACTTCATAAAAGGTGTGGAACCGGCCAGCATCTAGACTTTTACTTTTTTGAAGCTGTTCAAAGTCTCTAAACAGGTCTGCAATAGTTTTTCCACCACTAATATACTCCCTTGATGTTGACGCTCTAAGATAATGGGATTCGATCCGAGGTATTGAATTAATAAAGCTTTTAATGTCATTTTTCAAATCGTCACTTACGGTTTTATGATTCGTATGCTTTCCTCTATTGTCCTTTTCAATAATGATGCCATTTTTACTTTTGATTCGTACAGTTCGAACCATTTTCTGGGTTACTCCTAATGTATTAATAAAAAAAGTTTTGCACACTTTGATTTTTTCGTCACCATCACTAAAGTAGTAAGCCTTCTTAGGTTCTCTAGGTCTTGCAGCGTTAGTATATTTATATTTCGGTGTAACACTGAGCATACTAGATGAAATGAACATGCGCTGAAGTTGCAAATCTCCCAACGCCCAGAAAGATTTGAAATGTTCCAACCTTTTGCTATGGGGAAGTTTTTCGCTGCATTTAAGCCTACATTTTTCAGAGCATGGTGGTTTCATTTCTCGAGCAGGAACCAGTTTATTGGTGAAATTTGAAATGTATTGTTCGCCCAAGTTTCGCTTAGATTTTTGACTATTTTGTTTCCACTGAGCCAGGTTGGTTTTTCGTTTCCTGGATAAAGTTCTGGTTAATGTAAAATCGGTAGCGCTTGTATCAGTGGTATTAAGAAATCCCATATTCGATGATGTGCTCGAAGACTGTCTGGTTACTACTTCTGCATTATAGGTTGGATCATTATCACTAAGCTCAGCATCACTCTCCAGAATTAATTGGCGACATGCGATAATCCACTGGTGGAGCCCGATGTGTTACTACTGGTTCTACATTTTGAAGTGTCAGTAACGAGGGTGACGTAGATTGTGACCGAGAAGTTAGTGGTTGCTCATCCGTCTGTATGATTTTATTATCTGGAGTAATGGGAACTGTTGGAGTGCTTGAGCAATATTCACGGGACAAGTGGCGGTTATTAGAAGTACTAGTGGAAATACTATTGTCGGAACTTGAAGATGAGCTGGAACTACTTGACGATGAGCCGGAACTACTTGACGATGAACTGGAACTACTTGAAGATGATCTGGATGAACGTTTTGATGGTGTAGTAATAAAAGAAGTCGAAGACCCAGGTGTAGGCTCTAAATGTTGTATATTATCAGAAGCTTGGCATGCAATATTTTCCTTTTCTAAAATGCGCCCAGTATTGCACTGAAATAAAAATACCATGTCACACACACACACACACAAACACGATCATTTCATTCAATTAATTTCATTACACTACGCTACCCAGGCCCAAGCTAAGTAGATATACATTCATGCCTAAGCACGTTTTGTGTAAATAGGTAGGTACATACTTATTATGCGTAAATACGTCAAGAAACAGCAATAACCGTCATGCTCATCACACAAATACTTTGTTCTGGGTGGAATTCGAATCCACGACCCCATGTGCAGCAGTCGAGTTCACTACCGCTGCACCACAGAAGCTGTTCAATTTATCTTTCAAAAGGCAACTTAAAGTATTAAGTAAGATCAAGCCTTGTGTTATGGGACACACAAATAAATTGTTCTGGGTAATTTGAAATAAGATTCAGTAGAAACTATTTTTAAATGAAATGTGAGTACGCAGTAACCACTAAGCAAGAAAGAAATAGGTATAGAAAAACTTACTGTTTGCTCTTTAGGCGATTTTTCATGTAGCTCTGATAAATTAACTAACTTTAAAATTTTATGCGACCGCGACGTCATATTTCTGTAAATAAAAATAATTATTCTATATAAGTATTATTTTTTAACTAGCTGTCCCCTCGGAACGCATTCCGAGGATAATTATACGATATGCGTATCGCCCAGAAATAGAATCACCCTTTAAACCTACCTTACGTAACTCTACCCTACCCCTACCCTGCCCTACCCTACCCCTACCCTACCTACCCTATGTGCCTCTCCTGGCTCTAAGCTGCCCTCCACCAATTTTCAGCCAAATCAGTGCAGTCGTTCTGGAGTTATAAATAGTGTAACTAACACCAACTTTCTTTTATACCTACATTACATAGATTAAATTATTCCCTTGAACATAAGTTCTGTATTTTATAGGATAAGTACCTACTAAATATACTGATGATTATAGACGCAATTCATAATTTGATTAAATATTTTAAACTACGTAAAGAACTAATCCTAAATGTAAACACAATTCCTTGTATGAAATTTTGTACAAACAGGAATGATTTGGAGATAAACACATAATAAACAACATTTTGTTGTAAAATAAGGAACTAATTAGACTTAAGATGACATATTTTAATAACTTTTGGTGATAAAAGGGTATAACTTTAATTCAACCTGTATATTACTAAATAATATTGCAATACTTACCCGAAAATTTGTAATATAAAGGCACAATTCAAATTCTGACACCGCGTCAGCGGTCCGGCTTCGTCAAACACTGGCACCTTACTAGTTGGGCCCCTTTCGCGGGAAGACGCGGGCGCGAGGGGCGGGGGTGCGAAAGAGACACTATTACAATATTTCCTAAAAACATTGCTTTTTTCTCTTTCTGTGAGCGCCAACTGCTAGAACAGTCGCAATTGAGCCCATATGGCACAAAAACTCAAAATTTCGAATTGTGCCCATACAATATTAAGGGAGCGATATGTATATTCATGTAGGAAATTAAACCACATTTTGTTTACTTCAATACAATGAAATCGTATAAAATAACAATATAATTTTTCCATAATTTTTTGTATGCATAAAATCTGTAATTTTAGTTTGTTCTGAACACTTCTGTCATTCATACACATTTTGTGATTCGTAATACACTAACAACAATTCTCTCCTTCGAATTTTAAAGCCCTGTCTGGTGTCATATTGTAAAAAAGTCTGGTTTCGTCTGCATTATAAATGTCTTCTGAACTGTAGCCTTAGCATAATTTAGGCAACTTTTGCGACATCCATTCTTCTACAGCACCTTTATCCACACTGGCAGCTTCACCAATCATTTTCCCGCCGACAATGCCATGTTGAGCTCGAAAACGTTGAATCCAACTAGACGACCAAACAAAATCTTCACCATAACGTTGAGCAAAATCGTTTGCTTTTTGTTGAAGAATTGGTCCATTTATTGGCACATTATATGTCCTTTGATATTTAAACCACTTTAACAAAGCTTCCTCAATCTGCTTATGCCGAGTTGTTCTGGCTCGTTTCATTTTCAAAAAAATCTTTAAAGGATTTTAATTTTAATACGCGATTTTTCTTCGATATTGATTTGTTTTCTTTTTGTTTGCGACATGTTAGAATTTTCACAGTTAACTTAACTCAACAATGTTTTGATGCATCTTGTGTAAAGATAAGTAACAAACTGACTGAAGATGAAGAGATGTGACGAAGGGGGCCTTGAGGCTACGACATGCATGTGCTTTGTTTCCAAGAATTACAAAAGACCCTAAACTTTGTTTACTTTTACGATAATAGCCATTGACCATTATACTGTGCCAGATGTGGATACTGTTATCCATTGATTACAATACACCTGAGCCAGTCGTTCTACAGATATAATTCTCCGAAAATATTAACCAAATGTGGTCGCTTAATGCGGTATGTCGTAGTAAACAATGTCGTAAATACCAATCTTTTTAATAAGGCGGTCATATAGCATTCAGCCAGGACCTTTAATTTTGGTCGATATAAGCGGTATGTTGTTCTAACCGATGTCGCCATAAACGGTTTTGACTGTATTTTCATTTTGTGTGACCAAGTCAGTTACTTTTGTCTACTCTAATTTGTTACCATTAAAAAACATACATGTCTCTTTAAGAATCTTGTCGTTATCCGAAAGATTGTCCACAGAAGTATTTTGTAATTCTATCATCTTTTCTTTTGTAATGAATTTATGGAAAACATATTTGATCATAATGTTGTTGGGTCTCTAGTTGATTGTAAATGCGACTCCTCATTTGTTGTTATTATATGTCTTGTGATCCTTACCCTAGATATTTTGCTTAATAATTGATAGAATCAGCATTGTAGCCATAGACCAGTGGCTCTCAGCCCATTTATTATTGTGGAAGGTAATTCCTTTCTCTAATACTTCTTTCAGCACTGGCACGAAATTGGTCTTTGTGAGGGTTTCTAACAGATGATCTCTTCTCCACTGCAAGACACTATCTTTCCATGCCCCTTTTAGAGGTCTAAAGGCAGAGACGATTCTAAGTCTGGTCGCATTTGGATATAATAATGCTATAAGTACAATATCAAGACTCGTACATAACTCACTAACGTCAAGACTAAGATGAGTGTTATGACCATCCACAAACAAAATTATTGGGCATGTTCGCCCTGCTCGTAAAAGGTAAGGATGGAAAACATTTTTGATGTAGTCATAAAAGAGCTTTGTTTTCATCCACCCCGAATCATTCAACCCAATGTCCCAATCATCTGGTACTTTTAACGTTATATCTTTTTGGAGTCTTTTATTTTGGTATATTACCATAGGAGGCGTGACATCTCCATTAGATCCAAAGGCAAAAAGAATAGTCAATGTTGACTTTGCAGCCGCATCTATCATCATCATCGATCTACCTCATTAACGTCTTTTTCGCCTCTTAAAGCTTGCCACTCTTGCCACACTTAGGACACAGCTGAAAATTGGATTCATTGCTATTAAAAACTTTACTTGGATCTTCAAGAATGTCATGATAGATTTTATGATTATTTCTATTTTTTTGAACCAGCCCTTATATCGTCATGGGTAGCCAGTCTAATTTTTTTCATTACACATCCCTTATTCTACCTGTTTTTTTCTTTTTTTTTTGTTTCTTTTATTAAATGTTGATTCATTTCTTCAAGGAAATATTTTAATAGTACCATTACTTATACCTTTTTCTAATTTCAAATTAATCTCCATTGGAGTTTCTGAATGTGAACAATCTAACATATTAAATTGCTCCAAAATAGTATCAATATATTGTTTCTGATCTATGGTAATACTGTCTTTGTATACATTAATATGTATTCCTAGGCACTGCTTCAACTGACCTCAACCTTTAATTCTAAAAATTTTTACTAATTCTTTTGTCAACTCTTCATGTGTGTTTTCAGTTATAAAAAAACAAAAAAATCATCCACAAACAATGCAATGTAGATCTTGACATTATTGTTACATTTCATAAAGAGACATGGCTCATAGTTAGACTTTTTAAATTCCAATTTTAACAAACATTCTTCTACCCGAGAATACCAGGCCCGAGCCGACTATTTGAGCCCATAAATATGCAATTTTAGTCATTTATTGTTACAATTTTTAAATTCAGTATATTGTGGTATTTCCATATATACTGTCTCATGGAGAAATCCGTTAAGAAATGCAGTGGGTACATCTAGGTAATTCATTTTTAAGCCTAAATGAACACTTCAAGCTAACAATAATCTAAAAGTAGAATATTTCAACACTTGTGAAAATGTTTCATTAAGGTCTATGCCCTTTACTTAGGCCTTTTGCTTTTGCCCTTGGCTACAAGTCTAGCCCTGAAACGCACTTCACCTTCACTATTACACTTTTTTAAGCACCCACTTATTTTTCACAACTGTAGGGGAGAGTGGGGATATTGCGGACACTTAAGGGAATACTGTAATAAAACATAAACTTTTAAAGCTAATCAGTTCGTTTTTATTAATTAATAAACTTTGCTTATTACCTTACAAAATTAACATATAAAATTATTAGTATCAAATCAACATTTATATTTTTTCTCAAAAAAACAAAACCCTTGCTGTCCGCATTTACCCGACGCCTTCCAGGTAAATACGGACAGCGGGTGGGGTAATTGCGGTCAGTCTATTTCTCCTTACACAAGTCGCAAATATAGCCTCGGCTTGAGCTTCCGCTTGTGCAATTTTCATGTGCCCAATTCTGACACACTATGCACATTACCCAATCTTCAGTGGGGGGCGAATAATATTTTTCATTACAAAATATACAGAAATATTCTGTGTCATCTGCATTATCTTCAAAATTTCTAAGATTTCTCACACCCCTCTGCGATTTTTTCTTCGGTTTCGTAGCTTTTTTCTGTTTAGTTATCGTCTTCTTTCCTTTTCTTACTCCTGCTTCTTGTTTGATTCTTTTTCTACCTTCTTCAGTTCTTTCTTCTCTAATTCATTTTTTCTGGAGTATCAGTAACAATTATGGAATGTTTCTTTTTCCGATTTGTTTTCTTGCTTAAACGCTTTATGGTCGGTATATTAACTATGTCCTGTAATGGTACAGAAGGTGGTGGGTTACCATGTTGCTCTGTTGAAACATCTGGATGACTGGTGTCATTGATAGAATCATCAATATTAGCATGTGCAACAGATTGAATTTCAACTTGATTTGTGATTCGGGGTTGGGCTTCGGAATTATTTGGCCTTTGTGCTTTGGTTGTACTGTCATTTGTCTGCTCATTTAAATTGGGGACTTCTGGTTCATTGTGAGTACAAGAGTCATTCAAATTTAAGGCACTAGATCTGATGTTGGAGCCCGATTGTGGTTCCATGTCACTGTGCATCATGTTGGCAAAAGTCGTTCTAAAAATTTCCTTATCCAATGGGCAAATCCCCGCAGCTCTGAAGCCATTTATTGCTTTTTCAATATTTGTTGTGCGATTAAAAGCCTTTGTGTACAGTCCAACAATATCATAACTGGTAATTTTGGCACCAGGATTATTAACCATATGCGTTTCACATTCACGGTTATAAGCTGTTTTAAGGGACCATGAAATGTGAGGTCCAGTGGCTGCATCTTATGAGAAGTATGCGGTGGTAGCGTAATGACATGAATGAAATTTTTCTTACAAAAGTTGTAAGCGGCCAAGCTAATATGGCTTTCATGATTGTCAAGGACAAGCAAAATAACATTGTCAGCAGATGGCCGAGTAAAGCTTTTAAAATGATGAAGCCACTGAACGAATAATTCTTCATTGATCCACCCAGAGTCAGAAATCGATGCTATCATATTGGAGTTGCTTTGTTTCATTAGTAATGGGTTCATTCTTTTCCTCTTAAAGATAAAAATGGTGGCACATAATTGCCGCTTGCGCTACATGCATTCACGACTGTTGTCAAGGATCCTCTTTCAGCACTTGTGCACTTGCCAACTTGTTTTAAGCCTTTAGGCGCAAGAATTTTGAGTTTCTTTGGACAGTGCTTATGCCTGTTTCATCAACATTATAAATGGCATCTGGCCTGAAATTATGTTTGGACATCAAGTGTATCAGGTTAGTAAAAAAAAATATCTACTTCTTCTTCATTAAACGCAGTGATTCGACTTAAAGATGTCGCTTCCGGCTTACGGAGTGATATTTCAGGATGCCTTGACATAAACGAATAATACCACTCTATTCCAGCTATACCCGTTGCTTTGTTAAAATTGTGTGCCAAGCCATTAGCTGTTGCAAAATCGAATGCGACTTTTCTAAGCGTGATTGGAGTTATTCCGAAATAATTTCTACACGACTTCAGAATGAACTGAACGAGCTCTTGCTCTTGATATTCATTAAAGATTGGTTTCTTACCTCGTTTGGGATCTTTGACATCTTCAGCAGACTTTCTGACCTGATCTAACAATGTAGCTCGAGGTACGTTATACTTTTCCGCGGCTTTTCTAAAACTTAAATTCTTTTCTTGAATCTCCCTTATAGCTATTTTTAAAGTTTCGAGTGTGTACTTTTTTTCAGTCTTCCGTTTGTATACTCGAGGCATCTGAAACATGATACAGATATAATAAGTCATGTGTCCGTATTCTCCCCAACCCCTTTGGGGTAAATACGGACGTCCGTATTTATCCCAAAATAATGTCTGCAATTACCCCATCTGCCTTTCGACATTTTATAGCAAAACAATTTTAGGTTAGGTAATAACTTTTGTAGATTATAATTGCACATTAATATAGGTGAAAGATACCTTAACACGTAACGAATACAGTTTTTACTCAAAACAAATATCATAGCGTATGCACGCTACTGAAAATCATCGAAAATTACAAGAAAATACATAAAAATAATTAATTGATCTTACCTCGAATCGCGTGCGCGGGCTCCCGTGTTGACAACTTTCCGGACACTAAAGATGGCGAATACAATAGCGCGAGTCGTGTTGCGGGACGCGGGGAGGGCTGTATCAGCCGGTAAGGCAGTGTCCGCAATTACCCGCTGTCCGTAATCACCCCACCCTCCCCTACCTTCTTCTGGTTTGTCAACTAATTCCCATGAATGGCTATCATCAAAGGATTTAAGTTCCTCTTTTATTGCACGTTGCCACTGATCTTTTTCAGATCCAGCCATTGCATTTTTGAGCGTTATTAGATGACTCGAAATGTCCATAGAGTCCATACATATATTGGAACTTTGATATAAATTTGGTTTTCGTCTCACACGTTTTTCTGGTAGATTAGTGCTACACTGCTCTGATGATGTCAAGTTATCTGCCTCAGGTGACTTGGACAAAGTGTCCGTAAAAACTGTCTTCTGTGTCACTTGACGACTCATCAGGAATATATGTATCATCATGTTGATCATCTTCATCTGAAATGCTCACAGTTGACTTATCTTCGATCATGATAGATGTTGTTGAACTGGCATCTGTACTTTCCATGACAACAACATCTCTGGCTACATTAATTGTTCTCGAAATAGGATCATACAAACGATAGCCCTTGATATTTTCAAAATATCCAACTAGAACAATTTTTGTTGCCTTCTTGTCCCTATTCTTCCGTCTCTCTTTAGGAATATGGACCACTACTGGACTGCCGAATACTCGTAGATGACTTAAATTCGGCTTTCTGCCTGTCCCTACTTTATAAGGAGTAACTTGGTCTAAGCCTGATGTTGGTGATCGATTTTTTAAATATACAGCTGTATTAACAGCTTCTGCCCAAAAAAACTTTTCTAATTGAACTTCATAAAGTAGACATCGTGCGTGCCTTTTCAACTATGGATCTGTTATTTGTTTCACATAACCCATTTTGTTCAGGTGTGTAACTGTTTGTTTTCTGATGGACTATACCACATTGTTTCAAGTAGTTTGTCGTTTCTGCAGAACAAAATTCCCCACCATTATCCGATCTTAATATTTTAATTTTCTTTGATTGCTGATTTTCAATTAACAGTTTGTATTGTTTAAAGTACATAAATGTTTCACTCTTTGATCGGAGAAAGTATACAGTGCACATTTTACTGAAGTCGTCTACAAATAACAAGTAGTATCTCGCCTTCCTTGGTGACTTCCTGTTGTCAACTTGAACTGTATACATCGTTGTTGCTTTGCTCCGCGAAAAAGTGAATTATTGTGAGAAATAACTGGAACCATACTATAATTTGCAAAACAAACTCGCAGCTACGAGTTTCACCAGCGCACATCTTGTAAGGTCATAATAAAATCCCAAAAAGCTCAGTGATCAGCACAAAACTATTTCTAGGTTATGTCAAATAACTCGAGCGACCATAATCAAATATAGACTTTTATCGGAAAACGTGTGTGCCAACCTTCACAAAATAATAAGATTTGTCAGCTGACAACTGACAGGGCTGCCAGCTTAAAAATATCTACCTATCTTCGGGGTAACGCACTTTTACCATACTAATGGATAAACAAACCGAGTTATTGTTCAAGAAACTGAAGCTGGAGCTAAAAATGCAAACAGAAGCAATAAATATGAACCTAGTTGAAACATTTGATGCAAAAATGAGACCTCTAGTCGAAGAGAACATAAAACTAAAAGCGGAAGTAGTCCAACTAAAATCACAAATCACGAAACTAGAGAGATCATCAAGGCGCTGTAATCTACTCCTACGGAATACCACAGACAGAAACCAATCAAGCACAGCTGATTGAAACTGTAGTACCCTATTTCAATGATATAAGTGAGAAAGTTAAAGAAAATGAGTGGGATAGATGGGAAATAAGCGACGCTTGGAGGTTGGGAAAGAAAACTATTGACAAAACCAGGCCAATTTTTATAACTACAACACTAGTGTGGAAAAAAACCCTTATAATCAAAAACAGCGCGCTGTTTCCTAAAGGCGTCTACGCAACAGAGGATCTACCCAAAGATGTCATTGCAGCCAACAGGGCCCTGATCCCAAAAATGAAAGAAGCAAGACTTGCAGGCAAATATGCAGTAATTAAAAATGGAGCGCTGATAGTAAAAGAGAGAGAGTAAAGAGAAAAGGAAACGAATACCATCCTCACCCCCATCAACCCCGCCAGGGGGTTTCAGACGTATTGACGAGGTACCAATAGAATCCACGAAACTCTCAAAAATAACCCCATTTTAAGACAAGAGGGACAGCGAAAAAGACAAAAACTAGACAAGCAAGATACTAAAACTAGTCCAACAACAACTACAGCAACAGCAACGAGAAATATAAACACAAGGATAAATAAAACAAATGAAAAAGGAAGTCACGAAAAACACAACAATTACTGTATTCACAACAACCAATTTCCCAACCCGGATGGTCCCCGTGGGGATAGCGACCACTACCCTCCAACTCAAACAGAACAAACCTTACAAATAGGTACGTACTACGTGAGATCACTTGCATCAACTGAAAAGCAAATAGAGCTTACACACGCTTTGGAAAATATTAAATGGGATGTCTTAGGATTGGCAGAAGTTAGACGAACGAATACATCTTCTGCTACTTCGGAGAATCAGTAGGCCTCAATGGGATTCGTTTCCTAATCAAGAAATGGCTAAAATCAAATATTCTAACCTTCACAGGAATTACGGAACGGGCTATATTAAAACTCAATCTCAATGGGAAAGTTATCTCGGTAATCCAATGCTACGCTCCAACCTCAGACTCAGATGAAGAAGAAATAGAAAAATTCTACAACGATATCAAAACAGCCTTAGAGATGAGCGAAGGAACAATACTCGTCATGGGCGACTTTAACGCCAAAGTCGGACAGCCATTAAACCACAAAAGCCTAGTGCCTAGTGGCAAAAAATTAGTACAATTTGCTCATGAACAAAGACCGTCAATAGCGAACACAAACTTCAAGAAAAACCCCAGTCGAAGATGGACGTGGATCTCACCCGATCAGAAAACGAAAAAATGAAACTGACTTTGTGATGTGCAATAAGACCAAATCCATAACAAATATTGAGGTTCTAATTAAAATAAGTTTCACATCGGACCACAGACCAATGAGAGCAACACTACAACTAACTAAATAAAAAAAATCAAATCTAAAATTGACTGGCCTTGTGGCTTAGTGGGTAAGCTCTCTCTGCCTGCGAAGCCGAGGGTCGTGGGTTCGATCCCCTCCCAGTTCAAATATTTGTGTGATGAATTCAAATATTTGTACTGTGTCTGGGTGTTTCTATGTATAATAAGTATGTATTTACAACTATATAAGTATTATATCAGCTATTTGGTCGCCATATTACAAGCTTTGCTTAGTTTGGGGTCAGATGGTGTTGTGTGTGAATTGTCCACCACCTCCACCACCATCACCACCACCAATCCAGAAACACTAAAAAACTGATGACGAAGTTACCGCGTACAAAGAGAACCTAAAAGAAAACTTAGACTCGAGCATAATTTCATCCATGACTGACATACAGAGATACTACGACATCCTTGAAAACACAATCGGGAAAAGCCAAGAAAAGAATAAGTAATCCAACAAACAATACAGAAGGAAAACACAAAATCCTAAGCCAGAATACAGGCTTCTCAACTACTGATCATATACATACTATAGAGCAAATTATCGAAAAATTACACACGATTCAATTTGGGGAGCACTACGTTCGATCAACATAGAGTTAAAGTACATAAGAATCATAAAAAATATACTACTCTGTGTAAAAAGTATTGGGAATATGTAAATAAAAAGACCCGTGTAAAAGAGGTCGTTCTAATTTTTTTACTGCATGTTGGTAGCACTGTACTGATTTTGCGAGTAAAGTTTGAGCGGGATCTGTCATTTGATTTGTTTTAAACTACACTTTTTGTTGGTCATAGTTTTGAGTTCTCGGCGATTTTTACAATGGAAAATATTGTTGAACAAAGAGTGTGCCTTAAATTTTGTGTTTCGAATGATATTTCATGTGGTGAATCACTAAAAATGTTGCGAAATACCTAAAGCGAATCGTGTATATCGAAAACAAGGGCTTAAGAATGGTATAAGGCTTTTAAGAAGGCCGAGAAGTAGTAGTAGACTTGCCTCGTTCTGGTAGACATTCGACCGCTACGACCAAAGGAAACATCGACAGAATCAAGAAGCTAGGTGCTCGAAAATCGACGTATGAGTCTGAGAGAGTTGGCTAGTGAGGTGAACATATCTTTTAAGTCCGTCCACAACATTCTCATTGACATTTTAGGCATGAAACGCGTCGCCGCTCGACTAGTTCCAAAAGAGCTCAATTTTTTCAAAAAAGCGCAGCGAAAGCATGTCGCTGAAGACATGGTTTCCCGAGCTTCTACGGATCCGACCTTTATGAAACGTATAATTTCGGAACGTTTTTATTCTGCATAGCAGGGTTTAAAAGATATCAACTAAAACGTTGAAAAAATATCGCCCCAAGTAGGTAATCACGTACGTGATTATTTGCATACTACTAAAAGAAGGTGTAGTAAATTCATTAATTTGCGACTTACTATCCTCAAAATAATGTCGACTCGACGCAGAACAAGAAAAATCACAAGAACATTACGAAACCATTGAAAAAATAACGAAATTCCTTGTGTTGTGTAAGTTTAGTGATCGAATCGGTATACGTAGTAATTTACATTCTCTTTTCGAATCGGATGTTGTGTCAATTTTATTAACTTCTTTTTTTAACTGAGAGAATTTTTGCGTCGCACGTCTTTTGTGTTTTCCCATATTACGTATTTAAATATTTTCAAGTTTTACTAAAAATCGTCAAAAAAACACGTTCATGAACATCAAATAATTTTAATCCACCATTTATATCACATACTCGAAAATACACAAGTTAAAGAAAATAATACAATGAGGCGACATGTTTTTTTCACGTTGGCGCCAAAACTCCAATTTCGCAATCCTGGCAAAATGACACAAGCACGTTCACTTTACGTAAACTTCAAAAGAAGAAAAAAAAAGAGAAAAAACATGGCTGAATTTAAGTACAATAGTACATTGGGTACTGACCCGAAGACAAACATGAACCTTAACAGACTCACCTAAAGTCACAAAAATGTCGTTGGCGTGTTTTAATGCCGTACAGCGCCATCTAGTTTCGATTTATGGAACTAATTACAAAATCACTTATACATACCGCCCACCAAGGACGAATTTAATTTATCCTTAACATAAGACCAAAATGAACTTAAAACTTAACAACCGCCCATCGTGAATTTATATAATATTATCTAACCCTATACCAATTTTATTTTTTTATATAATCCATCGGCCAGTGGCAATATGCACAGTTTAGAAATTGGCCGTTTGATTTCACAATTATATTATGTGCGCAGCTATACAACCTGAGTGAAATTGTCTATCCCTTTATGTTTAGCAACCACTCGGCCAAGAAGCCATCTACACAAAGTACTTGTATCAGAAATTTCAACAAAATTATGATCCGAGGTGGTGATCAAATTTTCACCTACCAGAAAATATCCTGATATTAGAGACTATACTGCATCCGATTCAGTATAGCTGCACCAAAGATCTCGAGGTTTAATGTGTACAGGTTTATTGTGATCAACTCCGCAGCTTTGTAAGATGTCTGGACCCCTGAACTACGTTATATTGCTAAGGAGTCCCTTTGGAGTTATGCCTCTGGAGGCACTATCAGCCAGATTAAAACTGGGTTTCACGTGTGACCACTGATTTGAATCCAAAGTAGTCAATATTTTTTAACCCGTTTCGCAACAAACAATTGCCAAAGACTAGTGTGGTTATTGATTCAAGCTAAGACCACTCTTGAATCCGTCCATGCCCAAATATGTAATTTTTCTACTTTCCTAATATGCTACTTCCACTAACAGTCTAAAAACTAGGACTGCTTCACACAACTCCAGTCGAAGGATGGAGACTTGTTTGATAGGTGCTATCTTTGTCTTGGCCGTAACTAAAGCAACATAAACGTTCCCTACTCCATTGATTCTTCTTAAATATACCGCCGCTGCAAACGCTACCTTCAAAGCATCGCAAAATCCATATAGTTCTATAACGGAGTCGTCACTGTTTGTGCCAAGCCATCGAGCTATGTGTATTTGTGTCACAACGGATAATTCCCGGTAAGCATTCCACTCATCTAATACTTTTCCTGTAACCTCGCAATCCCAATCTATACCAGATATCCACCGCTAATAAAATTTCGAAAAATTCGAAAAATTTCGCTAAAATAATCTAATTTTTCTTTTTTATTTACACCTTTTACTATTTTATCTTACTTCAAAGGATGAATAAGTGGTACAAAATAAATATTTGGACCATATTCTGTAGTAGTAATTAACATTTTATGTCAGTAATATTAAATGACGCTTCCAATCTTCTAATACTATTACAATTTATCATAAAAATATTCAAAAATGACGATTAACTGGTTTATCAAAAACATCAGTGATATTTGGAATATTATTCCCAATCAAACTTATACACATGTCGTGATCTATTCTGCCCTGGTAATTGATATAGCAGTAAGTCGAAAAAGGTGGTTTTGAGAAAACAGCGCGAAAAGTTTTTATCATAATTTTAGCTTTTGTGACAAAACTATAAACTCGATTTTCATGTTCTATATATCCAACGAAAGAGAAAATTAAGTGGTTTACAGTCAAATAACATTATTTCCACATTTTTGTATAGGTTTTCGTAAAACATTACAAATCGTGTCTTCCTTAGTATATTCTTAATTAATTTTAATTAATATTTAGGGTAGAGGGCAGTAACGGCCATAGGTGCTGCTCTCTTGTTAAGTATTATTTCATACTGCTGCATTGCTTACAGAGTTCAAAACAATAAATTTACATTACTTATTAAAACAGCAGTAAGGAGGACCATACTGCTCTTTGCCTTAGATCTTGGAAGTATTTCAGGCTATTTCACTAAGAAGTTAAAACGTCACTGCTCTTTAGAGTAGTATTTCAAGTCAGATGTTATCAGAGTTCCTTGAGCAGTATGTCTATAATAAACAAAAGGAAAATAAAAAAAACCCTGAAAAGGAAACCAAAACTTCTTTTATTCATTAAACATACTAAAAAATCCACAAACTTCGTTTTTGTGATTTGGCATAACGCTATACTAATTAGGAACAGAAAATGTCTTATTAAAGCTATAATTATTCATCGAAACTTATGACTTAATCAGACAGATCAAATATCACATATTGGTATTGTTTCTAGGCACGAAACTTATCCTTAATTGTAATTTATGAGTAACTTCCGCTTTAATTCTATTATAAAACATAATCAATGAGATCAAGAATCTTAGTTCAAACTATTTTAAAGAAAATCAAAAACAATTTTTTTCGTTGCACATAATCAAAAAAATTAACAAACTTAGTTCTTGTTATATGGCAAAATGCTATAATAACTAAACACAGAAAATTTCTTAACAAAACATAACTATTTATCATAGCCTATGATTTAATCAGTCAAATCAAACATCACATACTGGTACTGTTTCTGGACACAGCTAACTTCTGCTTTAATTATAAAACATAATATTTGAGATCACTTACCTATATACTAAACTTAATTATAAACAAAAAAAATCTTTGTAATCAACCTATATCAAACTTTAAGACTTAATAATCACATTTGGTCGCTTTTTGGCACAAAATTACTCTTAATCAAATAATCAAAAGAAACTAACTTTTAACAATTTGTAACATAAAATAATGTCCATACAATAAAAAAAACAAAAGTTAAGTACCTGATAATAATAATTTACACATAAGCCCTCTTTACTTTTACCGATCATCGAAAAATTTTATGTAATCATCACCTTATCATTTACTGTATCTCATTTTCTCCGGCTTCGTCCTCGGTTGCCAAATTTTCAACATTGTTTACCGACAAATTTTCCCAAAAATTCTACGATTAACAGGCATTAACGGACACAGGTTTTGAATTATCTGCTTTTCCCTTTCGTCAGCAATTCCTCTCTCAGTCATTCTATGATCCGGATAAGGTATTTCTTTTAATTTAAGGATTTTCACCTGTAAAAAGCTTAAAGATTGGAATGTTTCATCTTTATGGCAAATTTTGTAATGAAGATCAAAACTCCTCTGATAGCTTGTACTACAGCTATGTCTTTCAAGTAAACCCTCGGTTGCGAATTTCGGAGCCTGTGCTGAGATGATTTATCTTGAAACTGGAAGAAATCGTATACAGTCATTTTTTAACTATAACATTTTTAGTACAAGTTTCGACACAACTGACATAATCATTAAAATCATACACCTTCTTTTGCTTTTGAAGAGATTTTTCCACCAAATGGTGGAAGCTATCAGCGGACATAAACGTGTGTCCAGGTTCCAGGTATTTTATAACTATCTTTTCTGCAGTGATTTCATTGCTATTTATCATTTGGACTAAAAATGTCATGAACGCCCAATTTTTGTTCTGTGAAGAACAGTTATCAGTCCATATAACTATGTTCATATCATCACGTCGTTGCAAAAGAAAAGCACGAAATGCAGAAATTATATCTTCTTGTTTTCGTCCGGATATTACTTCATTCCACAAAACAGCAACCGCTTTCCGTGTATCTGTAAATTTGCTTAAGGGCACAAAGCTCTCGTTGAAACATATAATACGAGGTGTAAACAAGACAACTTTGAACATATCTATACGTGGAAGCATCACCACCTTTTGAAGATCTGCTGAAAAATAAGTACACTCTTGTTCTTCATTATTTTCCTGTTTCTTTACATCATTTTGATATTCCTCTCTACTGTTTATGTATCTATCTTTATGTTTCAAATAGTCGGTACAGTTAACACAATTTGAGGATATATCTTCTTCACTGTGCTGAGTTTCGGCTTTATGCATATTATAGGTTGTACAAGTTTCGCATTCTTCGTTAGAAAGAGCTGCGAAGGAAATATTCATTTTTTTTTTGTACAAAATTTCTTACAAATTCGTATGAAATTTTATGATCTGGATACTTGGCTTTGTAATCCTCGTAGATAATCTTAAGAGTCACATCGCTCGACAAATACCTTCTTCTCGGAGCATGTTCCTTCGATAATGGGAAATGGCTGGGTTATACTGAAGAACATGGTTTTCTAAATTTTCTGTGTTTATTTTTTGTCTGTTGTTGTGTTTGCCCTCTTATCTTTTTTTGATCAGATATATCTTTTCTAATGTTTTTAATAATCTTTTGTCATTTTTCTTGTTATAACCTAACGTCGTCAAAAAAAAAAGTTTTACAAACTTCGACTTTCTCATTATCAGCTGTTCGAAAAAATATTTGTAAGTTTTATTGCGCTTGTAAGTGTTGCTTTCATTGACATTTTTCTCGATTTTACCTTGACTTCAGATGTAAGGCTCTTTAACATTACTCCTTGTGCTTCCCATCCAAGTTTCCAATAATTTTCGTGAATGTTCAACCGCGCATCTTGACTGAGTTTGTCGATACATTTTTTGGACATTTCTGAGTACATACTTTTAATATCCTGTTTTAATTCTCTTTCTTCAAGCTTTGCCTTTTTCCTTTCAGCTAGACTTGTGTCCATTTTTCTTCGTTTTCTAATTGTCCCTTGTTTAGTGTACTGAACATCAATATTTTGATTGTTTGCATTTTCTTCTTCAGTTTCCGTGCGCAAATCTTGTACTATGGTGCTTTCATCTCGTCTTGTCTCTGGTTGTATTTGAACTTCATTATCCAAATTAATGCTCTGTTGGTTTCTTTCATAATATTCTGTATTATTTTCACTTTCAACGCAAAACTGCTTTCAATTCGTCTTGGCTCTGGTTGTATCTGATCTTTATTATCCAAATTAATGCTTTGTTGGTTTTTTTCATGATATTTTACATTATCTTCACTAGTTTGTTTATTTTTGTAACTGTAATTTTGTTTTAATTTAGTTGGTGTTATTTCTTCGTTGACTGTATTAGTGTATCTTCCGTCCTGGTTATCCTGTTGTTTGTCTACATAGTATTTAACGTTAGTTTCACAGTGCTGATAATTTGTGTTTATTACTGCTGTATCATGTAAAATTTCTATATTTTCCAAGCAATCCTGCACGTTTTGTTGCTCACTTAATATATTCTGTGTTGGTTCGTGAGTAGGCATTGGTAAGAACGATGGAAATATATTTGCAGCTTTCATTATTTCTATGCTAGAATCGGACGATGTAGAAGAAAGAGGCGGCACGTAGTCCTTATCACAGACCGAGTCATCAGAATCCTCATAAAAGCTGTTATCATCAGAAGATGAAGAATCTGGCATGGTTTCTTCGCAGGCTAAATTAAGCGAAGGTGCGTTATTTTTTTTAGGACGAACATTCATTTCGGCTTGCTTCAATATTGTTTTCTGACAAAATAATTTTGGCACAGATTCAGTGCTTTCCATGGCAGCCACATTTAGTTCGTTTGCTGTTATTACACTAGGAGTGAATTGATCTTTAATCGGGTTCAATACAGTTTCTTTAAGTAGCAAAATTGGACTTATTTCGTTTTGGGAACTCGTGATAGACGAGGCATATTCTACGCTTAATGGTTGTATCGCCGGAAAATTATTGTAATCTAAATGAAAAGACCACAATTTAGCCATTGTACATTCTTCTATTTGACCGTCGTCATTTCTCGGTATTTTCATATTATTAGTATTTACTTTTGATTTTGAGAACAATTGCGAAATTTTGATACGGGCGTTACTGATTGATTCATATTCATGGTAGAATCATTTCGATTTGAAGTCATATTGATGATTTTGTCTATTCGTCTCATTTTGTAGTATTTTAATCTGAAACAACAATTAATAATATGTAAAAATTTAAGTATAAGCTTTATTTATGTAAATGTGAATACTAAGGCGTAGTCCTTAGCTAATTTTAATTGAAATTAATATATATGGAGAATAGAGAAGGATAGAATAGGATGGGGAGATGTAAAAATATCGCACGGCGAGGCGGGAAACAGTAAAAAAATGCTATAAAATCGTACACACAACGTATTGCAATATCCACAAGCAAAAATTTTAAACTATTAGAATACTTACTAATGCAATAAGGTTTAATTTAATACGTATTAAAAGAAGAAGTATTATTCATAAATTTTCAAAAAGCAACTTTAGCTGATGACCGGGCCTTAATTTAACTGCATAAGTGAAGTGCTTAAGTATCGCAACTGAACAGCCAACAAACTAAATGCTTGACACAGAACTCTAAAAGTATTCAACGGTATTATTATTTGCCCATTTCTTAAAAATCCAATCGGTCTAAATAATAAAATTGAATCATTGATATTACCGAGTTCGGTATACCATGTATTCTGTCCGCACATTTGATGGCACGCCGGCGATTATGGACAGTCGAGACGACCTCGTATTAAACAATAAGTACTAATTTCGCGTGTCCGCGAGTGAAAATTGTTACTATAGATATTTATAATGCAAAGTTTGAATTTTGTTAGGGAGTAAACATTCTGTATACTCATATTATTTACAAAGCAGAGTCAAAAAAGAACAGCGGGCATGCAGGACTTCAGGGCACAACGAGTGTAAAAAGCCAGCGTGAAAACAATATTACAAAAAGCAATATAATAATACCTTATAATATACTGGACGTCAAACTTACCCGTTGCAAAATGGCGCGAACTCGATGAACGGCACTAATCAGGACTACTAACTATCACTCGCCGCCTCTCAAAGCGAAATGGCCGAATAAATAACCAAATATTTAGATTTGTTTGCTTCGCGCCAAACTTACACGTCGAATAATGGCGCGATCTAGAATGAGCGGCATTAATTAAATCAGATGACCGTTGCTTACCGCTGCTTGAAGCGAAATGACCGAATAAATCGATTACTTAAACGTACTTAGTAGCGCAGTAGCAACCATTTACTGCTCTAACTATTTCAAAACTAGAGAATAATTTTTATTTTATACCATATTATAAAAGCAGTAGGGGAAAAAACTGTGTTTATAATAATGTGTTTTCAGGAGATATTCATTAAAATCAATTTCTTAAAAGAGTAGTACAGCTCCATACTGTAGATGTTCCTAGTAAATTGTATTTGTTACAATGATTAAAACTAATGTAAAGAGCAGTACAGCTCCATACTGTAGAGGTTCCTAGTAAAAATAATTTGGTACATTGGTTGAAACTAACGTGAAGAGCAGTGTGTCTTGTTTTGTCGAAATTTACTGCTCTTTTATCAAGTAATTTATGAATACATAGGAAAAGGGTAGTATGTTAATGAAATACCGCTCTTTTACCTAGTGAAGTAGATTATTTTAGCGTTCTTACTGCTCTTTATTAAATTGGAAAACGCTTTTCTAATTTATGTAGAAGTATGAAACCTAGATAGGAAGAAAGCTCGTTTAACGAACATTCCAAATCTGCAATAAAAAAAAAATTACCACTTTCGACTTACTACCCTTTTGATTGCCAGGGCAGTATTATAGACACCAGTTCGAAAATTTCACCGTTGTTAGTCAAGAACCATTTATTTTGGTTATCTGTTGAGAGAATAAAAGATTCCAGACGAATTACTTTAATAGAAGTTTTTTTTATACATATATGTTTTAATAACAGGTACGTTACACTCCGCGAGGTATAAGCTGAGCTTTGCATTAGTGTGAGTGATCACCAATCAGGCAGGAGCTTGAAATTTTGTCCGCGAGATATAGGCTGAGCTTTGCATTAGTGTGAGTGATCACCAATCAGGCAGGAGCGCGGCGAGACAGAATGGCGCCGCGCCTAAGGCCGGTTGTCACACCTACACTATCCATGTACACTCACACAAATGCAAAGCTCAGCTTATTAATTATCACGAAGCATATCATTTTTACAGGCTTCGCTGGCGCTTTCATAATCGGAACTATCACTAAGATATAATTTATCAAATATTTCATCTAACTTCATCTTCTGACTCTACTACTATGGATCCACTAGATCTACTTTCTGCGTTTCGAGCTACATCATATTGTTTAGACCCACTCTGTACAGGACTTTATTCTTTTGACTTCGAAATTAAATTTTGTGCGGAACCATCTACAGTTTGGTTACACTTGACATGTCGTGTAGAAATATTTGATATATTAGAATCAGACGTAAGAAGTTCAATAAAGTTTTTTTTTACTTTTCTTTTAAAAGCACCACTTTTTTTACGTTTACCCAACTTTTCCTATGCATTTAAACGATTTAGAATTAATATTACAAAGATAAAATAGAATTATACTCTGATAGAACATCGAGTCATTTAAAAGTGCTCACATTTCCTTAAAACCGTAAAGAAATGCAATTTATCACTCTAATACGATCGTCATGTAAAAGTAGTTCCCGCGACTCTAATACAAATAATGTCGGTGTAAAATCCGTATAAACGTTACTATGGCGACGCACCAGTTAATACTACTGAAAGTTGTATGATAGTCTTCCAAAGCAGTCGTATAGAAGTTTATACGATGGTCTATATACGACTACAAGTTGTATAAAGATAAAAGTCACTAAGTCGTGTTAAACGCTAAAATTACTTCAATGCGATGTTAGCATTTTGAATCATGTTAAAACCACTTATACGACTAAAATGTTTGTTGGGAAGCGGCTACAAGATATAATGGACAACAACAGACCTCAGCTGGTGACTGTAGCTGCCTACCTAGTTTTTCCGAAGTCGCGTTAACAGTTTTATTCTGGTTTTTGCGTGGTTTGCACGCACAGAGTGGCACGCACTTACTCGTTTACTTACCCGTGCACTTACTCGATTGCGATATCTGTAGTGATAGCTGCACTGCCAATGTTTTTTATTTTAATAAGAAGTGACGAGACGAGCAGGACATGTGCCTGATGGTAAGAAACATGCCTGCCACATAACAGTACAGTGACACGCAGCTATTGGAACATCCAAATCCGAGTCCAAATCCTTACCTAGCACTGCACTGCGCTCAAACATTGCCCTTCAAACCGGAACACAGTAATGTGAAAACATTTCATCGCAAAATTTGGCGGTAGAATAACTGGCAAAGGTGTGGTATTTCCCCAGGCGGACTCTGCTAGGAGTCCTATCAAATCCAATCTATTAGCCCCTAGAACGCTCTATATTTGTTAATTTAGCGTTAATCTTGGCGAGCTCCGCAGAAATACTTGCTACGTCGCACTCTTTAGCACTTTGCTCCGGTTGCGACGGGGTGATGGCTGAAGCGCTATTGAGTTTTGTGGCAACCGCTATGTTGTCAGCTATCATGGCTAGGTTGTCCAGGTCTTTTGTTTCCGATACTATCAGGACGGCTCTGATCGTTGATGGTAAGTGGCCTTGCCCCAAAACTCGCAACGTGTCATCCGGTATTTTATCGCGAGTCGGGTCTTGCATGCGGTGGAGAAGTTGGGAGGGTTTTTGATCCCCTAATTTCATCTCCACCATCAATTTCCCTATCTGCCTAGTTTTCGAATTTTCATACAAGGCAAGCAATTTGGCCTTCAGCACTTGGAATTGGCCTGCGTCCGGCGGTTTCGTTAAAAAATCCGTACGTTGAATTATGACCTCCTTCGGCAACTTTGAAACGACAAGGTCAAACTTGCTATCATCTCCTAATTTTTGAGGAGCCAATATAGCCTCAACCCGAATGAACCAGACTCGTGGTTGTTCCGTCCCAAAATCAGGAAGCCGTGATGATAGGGAAATAGACATCCCTTCCGATGAAGGTACCGCTGGAATTCTCGCGGCGCTGGGATGCATTTTCACTCGCAATTTTGGATAAAACTTCACAAAGAAAACTTCCTATATTGTGTTCTCAATTCACAGGGTCACCAGTGTGGATATGGGGTCGCCAATGAGGATATAAAATGTCTCCAGCTTCAGGCGTATACCCAACAGTAACTTTGGTATGAGTCGTAATTGGTTCGTCAAATCAAACTACATAAACGTTCTATACACTACACTATATTTTGAGTTCACAATACACGTACAATATAAATTGACACTGTAACTATAAGTATAACCGACTAACTAGCGGTATCAAATGACTATACATGGACGTATGTACTTATTAATTGTTCCCGAACGACTGTCCGTGACGCTCAGTCGCGGTATATACCTATACAATTTATATTGCCATGCCTATGCATGTGTTAGAACCTCTTAGGATTATGTGCTGTTATGACCTAAATTATGTCAGGATAGCTTTAATTCTATGAGCTTAGATGTGAATGTGCTGTTATTTACTTAAAAGATAGTAGGATGAATCGAAAGAACCAATTGATGATTTTTGAATGTTGTTTATTCTTAGTTCACACTTATATTCTGATGGACCCGAGAGGGTACTGCCATCACATTAAAACACTCTATTCTAATGAAGTTTATTCATTGCTTAACCTATAAACATGAAAGTATATGTCTAAATCAGATGGTTAGTTCATAAAATGAAATTTAAAAAAAAAAGGTAAATTGTCACAACCGTACCCACCCCAAGGGCGGTTGTGACAGTACTGGGGGTCAATAGTGACACGATGAAAATACTGTAATATGATCACAAAACAAGATAAAAATACTCTAAAATGCCAATAAAACACTTTAATTGCAAAAAATATTTATTTATTTTTATATAATAATCAACTAAATTATACTTTCCTTACAAAAGAAATAAAATCTTTGAACATTTTAATTTCTTACAACATATAAGGCACTATAGGATCTTTGGTTACAATCAGTAGTCTTCATTAGTACAGTCAGTCTTCATCTATACCCACTATTTAAGTACCTTAAAGTATTTATAACAGTCTGCACGTAAAGTTAGTTAAAGCGGACTTAACAAATATAAATTTATTAATCATGTTCATAATCACATTAGAACTTAAACTCTATTCTATTTTGAAACTAAACTCAAAACATAACAACGTGCTCAAAATCTTTTAAACAGGAACTCAAATATTTTTTTAGAAATGTAGCATGTGAAAATTTATAAAAGTAAGTTTGACAACTAATATAATCCGACTCATCACAGTTGTGACAAATATAATACCGACTACCATCTGTACAGTCTACATGGGCCCAAAGGTTACACTTTCCTTGGCATTTAATCCATTTTTCGCCAGGCCTACTTTCAGAATATGGACCAAGGCATACCAAACAAAAATATTCTTCTTCATCTGATATTGACGGTGATTGTTTCCTTTTCGTTGCTTTACCTTTTCCTTTTCCTTTCGGCTCATTGAGATTTTTTTTGATGCCCTTTGCCTTCAGTCGTTTTTCTTTTGCTTCATATTCTTGCCTGACTGCCTCTTTTTCAGGCGTGTCCGTGTAAATCGTAGACTTCTTGGTTCTAGGTCCTCGCGTTTTTCTTTGGGAAGCTTTTGGAAAAGGCCGAACAATTTCAGGAGAAAAAACTGATGGTATGGCAGAAGTAGATGGTTGAACATTGCTAAAATTTTGGCTTGGTGTATTGTCTAATATAGAAGGTGAAAGTGGTGGACTTTTATTATTAGGTCCAAAATTCTCAGTAACAAAATTTTCTTCTTGAATACAGTCAAGGTTGGCAATATTTACTAAAAATGGTGCTATGGGATCATCCTCTTGATTGTCAGGGATTGGTCTGCTTATTACAGGTGATGGTGCAGCAGGAGAAATATCTTCAGTGTCTGTTCTGCTTGTTGTGTGAGATGGTATTACAGAAGCATTATTTTCAGTGTCAGGATTTGGTCTAGTTCTTCCAGGTGACGGTACTGCAGGAATATTGTCTTCAGTATCAGGGTTTGGTCTGTCGGTTACGAAAGAGGGTGCAAAGTCAATATCTCCGAACAGATTACGGTTGTATGGATATATCCCAGTTTTCATAAAACCAGCCTGTATGTTCGCCTGTGTAAGAGCCAGAGGCATAGCAATTTTGATGATACCTGGTATATCATATATTGTCATCGTTTTACCAGGGTGGCTTCGCATCCATCCTTCGCAAGCGGTGTTAATAGCTTTTTTAAAGGTCCGAAGACAGACCGGTCGAGAGGCTGAAGCTTGTGAGAGCAATGTGGGGGAAATTAAAGTAAAGTGATCCCGTTTTCTTTACAATAATCTAAAGTATTAATGTGAATGTGCGATGAATGATTATCAAGCACGAGTAACACTTTGTGAGTTAGTTAGTGAAGCATTACAAAATTTCTTAAAATGTTTAAGAAATTCTAAGAAGGATAGATCTTGCATCCAGCCGGAAGGGTTTGCAGCTCCAACAGATCCAACTGATCCGTCCTCACAAAGTGGTCGTGGTAACGAACACGAGGAAAATAAAAAACGGAGGCATGGTATTTCCCAAGGCGTTCACTGCAAAAGCTACCGTAACTAACGTGCCCCGTTCAGCAGAAGTAACGGCTCCCACTTGCCGCGTACCACGTCTTGCAATGACTTTATCAGGTTTTTGGACCGTAGTGACGCCTGTTTCGTCGACATTGTAGATATCCTGTGGCTCGTAAGGATGTCTATCCATAACAACTTGCAAGTTGTCGTAAAAAGCTTCCACATTTGTTTTATTAAAACTAGTTGCCCTTGAAAGGCTTGTAGCTTGAGCTACTCGAACAGATAGAGAAGGATTTCTATTCAGGAATGAACGGAACCATTCTTCGCCTGCCATCTCATTCTCAGCCCAAGTAGCAGGTCGCTTTAGGTTATATTGAGTTGCAAGGTCAAAAGCCAACTTCCGCACCTCTTTTGGAGTAAGTCCGAAATAAATGTCCGCGCAACGCTGTAAATATTTTGACAACTAGGTGTGTAGGTTTTAGGTGATGTAGGTATTTTCCATTTACATTTAGACCTTTAGTTTCCCAATTGAGATTTCTGAACACTTGTTCCAGTACTGCAGTGAATAATTTCGGAGATAGGGGGGATAATTTAAAATAATAATGATATTCAATTATTAAATGTGACTGATCTCTCAATAATAACAATTCTTGTTGAAATATGTGCATTATTTTATTGGTGCTAGAATGGATTATTGGGTCATCAGCGGTTATCAAGTGTGTACCTGTTGTCAACAAGATTGGTTGTTTGTAAACCACTTAGGATAGTTAGTTGAATGATTTTTAAATTTGAAGTGTACTCTAGCTCACTTTTTTATGAGGCTATAAACATATAGACTGGCCTCGTGGTGGTAGTGGGTAGCTGGTGGTAGCTCAAGCCGAGGGTTGTGGGTTCGATTCCCATCTAATGCAAATATTTGTGTGATGAATTCAGTTGTGTCTGGGTGTTTCTATGTAAAATAAGTATGTATTTAAAACTATATAAGTATTATATCAGCTATCTGGCCGCTTTATTTATTTTTATTAAACTTTAGTTTAATTTTCTCCTTAAATTAATTTTGATTGTTCATTTTTGAAAATAAGTAGGTACAAACAATCCAAATCTCCATAATCATTAGTGATTGATAGAATGTTATAAGCTTCTTGCGGATTGTGGCAGGAGTTCAAATAGGGTGAAGTGTGTAACGCATTCCTCAAGTCACAAGTCGCAATTTGAAGTGGCTTTTGCCACTTCAAATTGCGAGTTCACTTCACTTATTAACGAGTGGAATAGACAATTACCATCGTCAGGAATGCCTGTGTCCCTGTTTAGAATTACTTCAGGAGTAATGCATTCATTACGCTGTTCATAAATTTGAAGTTGTTGGCTGTGAAATTCATTTTCTTGTAGCATTACATTTTCAACAGCCCTACATTGCACAAAATTCTCTTCATTACTGTCCAATTTTTGTCTTTTCCTGTGAAAAAAATGAGGAAATAGTAAAGTTAAGTAATATTGAGGCATAAAATATGTATGTTACAATTTGTTTTTAAATGTTATTAAATCGTTTTTCTTCTCTATAAAATCAAAATAGCTAGGTTTAATTATTAGGTATAAATAGGGTATAATTTTTTCCGACAAACTAATAATTAAAAATCTAAAATTTATAATTTTTATAGTTTCCATATGTACCTCTTCTAATCTATTATTCCGCAACGTCTACAAAAATCATGCGATAAGGAAAACTGATCGAGGATTGGAACCCCCCCTCTTCAACTGTACTCAGTTGGACAGCTTACATGTGACGGCATAGTGCTTTATCTTATAATTTTATACCCTTATATCATCGTACATAGATCTCCTGGTGGTTCATTTGACCCGTAAATGTTGTTCATGGGCCTGTAGTCTATTAGTGTCAGGTGTAGGTAGGGATTTAACCACAATAGGCAAAAATAAATTTTGTAGTGGTAGGACTCTTGGCAGAGTCTGCCTGGGAAAGGGCCACACCTTTGCCAGTTATTCTACCGCCAAGCAGTAATGTGCAAACATTACTGTGTTCCGGTTTGAAGGGCAATGTTTCCAGAGAAATTACAGGGCTCAGAGATATAACAACTTAGATATCTGGGTGACGAGCGCAGTGCAGTGCTAGGTAATGATTTGAACTCTTTATGTTCCAATAGCTGCGTGTTACTGTGCTGTTATGTGGCAGGCATGTTGCTTACCATCATTCACAGGTCCTGCACGTCTCGTCACACTTTATTTAAAAAAAAAAAATCCACAGTACCTGTGTCTGAGCTGTTACACAATATTGTATATAAATGTGTATAATCTAAATCTGTATATTATGTTATTAAAATTTATAATTTGTTTTGCACTGAAAAGACGGATTATTCTTTAAAAGGTTAACCAAATTGAAAATCACAAAAAATAAGAACCAAAAACTTAATTAAAAAATGATTACCAGTTATTTTACCACCAAGCAGTAATGTGCAAACATTATTGTGTTCCGGTTTAAAGCCAATATTTCCAGAGAAATTCCAGCGCTCTGAGATACAATATCTTAGATCTCTGTGTGATGAGCGCAGTGCAGTGCTAGGTAATTATTTAGACTCTTTGTGTGCCAGTAGCTCAGTGTTACTGTGCTGATATGTAGCAGGCATGTTGCTTACCATCAGGCATGTTGCTTACCATCAGGCACAACGTCGTCGTCGTCTCGTACACTCTATACTTTAAGTACTAAAAGTTCCTATTCATTACAAAATGTACCACGCAAAACGCAGTAAGTATATCTTACAATTTGATATCTTAGTCTATTACTATTGGTATATCTCCACGAATGCACGTTGAGAAATACCAATCGCATTTACTCAACATGCGATTGGTATTTTTTTATCACAACATAGTCTCACATATTACTGGAACATGTAGACACGAGTGGACACGAGAACTATAGGTTTATGGTAACTGTTTTAAAAGATAATACCACAGTTCTTTTTCTTTTCTGTTAGGTATAATCCGAAAGAAAATATAATTCAAATGTATTTTTACTGTAAACATAACCTTTCTTTTGGTTTAACTTTTAGGATTTCGGAATTAAAAAACACCGACAGCAGACGTGTTTTAGAAGCATTGACAATTTTAATTAGAAATTATTCATCAACACACTTTCAGTATCAAATACTTAAAAGTTTGACTGGTTTTTCAATGTACTACTGCGACATTCGACTGAAATACAGCTGCATTGCGGTTGAGCACATCATCTAGCATTGCTGTCCACAGAGAACATTCCGGTAGCAGGAAAGAGGTCTTCTTCGGAAGCGGTTTCGTTATTATTCGGATCATAATCTATTGGGCTATCAACAGCATCTGCGTAGAATGCATCCATAACAGGTGAATATCCATCAAACATCTCTCTGCGACATCTCTTCGAAGGTGGAGTAGAAAATTCGATTGGTTTCAAATTATATGGCCGTGTAAATCCGATCTCCGTTCGACTGCCTTCAGGTAGAGTAGGTGTTGCGTTAAATATTACTCTAACTGGCGAAAGCTTGACATCCATCTCAAAATTCACAAAACTCTCTTGGTATATATAGCTCATGTTCTGTATGACGATCATTAATAAAAGAGTAAGTGGCTTGAGGTAAATTTAAAACCAGCAAAGAATCCTACACCAAGAAGAGTACGGACGTTGCGTGCCTCGGGAAATACTAGAAGCGTAGTTGGAATTGTACGTCCGTGGAATTTGATAGGTACGGTGGAGACCAGGACAATCTGATTCTTCTGTATTCCATCCGCCATGGTGATACCGGCATTCATTTCCGTAAAACGGTACCCTTTCCTGTGTAGGTTACAGTATAGGTCATACGATACGATGCTACGCTTGTTTTCGCACAAGAATCAATGTAGGCCGCAGTATATAATCCTTCTACTTCAATAAAAACCACGGGCATATCTCTGCTGTCAATTGTAGCATCTAAGGCACTGACAGCGGTATGGTTCTTAGATGGGGGCTGACTGTTATTTTTGTAGCATGTCGGGCAGTTGGTACGGATAAACCCAGGTGTTCCACATCCGTAACAACTAAAGCTTGGCGTGCTGGGAGAGGGAGCCTGTGTGTGTACAGCTTCAGAAATTCCAGGCTTAGCAAAGGCAGTAGTGGCTCCTGCGTTACTTGGGTTCTCTCTATTTAATTTCCTGCAATCTTCCACAAGGTGTCCCACATTCTTACAGTACCTGCACCTCTTTTTATTGTTGGTAGCTGATGAATTCTTGGCATTGGTGTTTGTGGTTTTAGAGACAGTGCTATCCCTTTCACTCAAAATATGCTCGACAGTCCGGGCATTCTTAAATAAGTCGTCGAAAGTTTGCGAGTTGAAATCTTAAGTAGCCCATAAATCATGTCGACCTGCTGTTTTTCTGGATGAGCGGGTTCTGGGAGTTGCGAAAACAGGAGTCGTTTACGACTTACGAAGTCTTCCGTAGTCACACTCGGTTCTTGTTTCTCCTGCGTTATTTGTAAATAAATCAGGTAGGGTTCTGTGACAGCAGAGAAGTTGTCGCTAAGGCGTTTTTCAAAGCTCCCCCAAGACTGTATATCCTTGCGGACGCCTTGCCACCATATACCGGCGTCATCCTTTAGTAAGAGAGGGAGTTCCTCCAAGACGGTCTTCTCATCCATATTTTCTTTCCTCCTGAATAAATTCACGGCTGTTAGAAAGGCATCTACGATTTGCGTACACTTTTGGCCATCATAGGTGTACTTGCACGATGTATAAGAACCACGTGAATGTGGAGACAGACGTGTTAATAATTTTTCTAATTGATCATCTGTAAGTGTAAAACCTCTTTTTTCAGTCATTTTTACAGTGTGCACGACTCGTCCCGATCTAGTAGTATATACTTGTTGTGTCGGTTCGTAACCGTCAGCCGAGTCGTAGTTGCTCTCGTCGTCGCTCATAAGCCACCGCTTCTCAGTAGGGTCCTCTTCAACTCTTCAGTTCAAGCCGCACGTTGGAATGCAAGTTATAGCGGGGATATTCGAATCGCGCTGCGAAAGTGAGAATAACTGAGAACTTCGAATTTTAACTTTATTACGAATATATATAACGAATTCCGTATATACAAGTAATCGCAAGTTCTACCGACAGGCTTTCATCCAAATAGTTCCACTAAGGAATTTACCAGAGTGCCACCTATCGGTAGAACAGTATTTCCTTGCCTTCGAGTAAATTGTCCCAACGAGATGGGAGCAACTACCGTGCAGCTCGGAAGTCCCTATGATGCGATACAAACACAAGTTTGGATATTTGCCTTAAGTGATTCTATGAAAAACTAGATGCCGCGAGCTAAATTTACTAGTGGCGCCATCTAGTTTGTTAGAACGGAACTAAGGGTTGCTATAACCATCCATTTCCTCACTTTTAATGTTAGGTGAGGGGTTTCAAGGAACCCTTAACGTAACACATGCGACAGTGCATATGTGTCCCCACACTATTATATTATCTGGAAGTATCTCAGAACATTGTCCATCAGACATTGAAATGTGGATGGTGCATTTTTTTTCACCCATGGGCATTTAGGCATTCTCAAATACTCAAAATGCCCATTTTCTACGTTAAAAACTGTTTTTGCAATGTCGTTAGAGTTCATCTCTACTTGGTAAAACCTACTAGCTAAGTCTAATGATGTAAAGTAGTTGCAGTTACCTAGTTTGTCTAGTACGTCAGTAATGTTGGGGATTGGGTACTTGTCGTCTATAGTTTTGTAATTTAATTTTCTGAAGTTAACTACCAACCACCATTTCGTTTAACCAGATGCATCTGCTTTCTTTGGAACAACCCATATAGGGGAATTCCACGCGGACTCAGAAGGGCGAATGATACCCTGTTCTAACATTTTAGCGATTTGGTCTTGAACTTCTTGCCTATGAATATACGGGTACCTATAAGATTTTGTGTATACCGGTACTTCATTAGTCGCCCTAATATTGTGTTTAATTTGGTTTATGAAGGTTAAGAGTTCACCAACTATATAAAAGACGTCAGCATACCGAGAACAAAGTGTTTCTAAATTAATATTTTCTTCGGCGTTTAAGTGAATCGGGACAATCATTCCTTAACACGCGCTGGTTTGTAATAGGTAGACCCATCACATTTAACGTTAAAAAGCTCTGGTGTAATTGAGCTACCTAGTTTTTTACATTACATCATGACAAGTGGGATTAGTAACTAATTAGTAATTGTAGTAACACATTCTCCTATAACACAGTTAGAAATGATTTGTTCGGGAATGAAAGCTCATGATCAAGATCATGAAAATTGATTGGTACTCTAACTAATTTAGAAGTGCCGGCTGGCATGGTTTCTTCATATAAGTTACAGTTACGAGAATCATACATAGACAGAGGGTTAGATGATCTTTTTGTTATTAAAGTCTTAGATTTCAGGTCTATTTTAGACTCCCATTCAATTTCAAATAGATCTATTCCAATCAGTCCGTCAAGTGAGCGTGTGAGCGGAATGTCAAAGTAAAATTGAGCTGCGGCTTCGAGGCTTAAAAACGATTGATTGGCCCCGGTATCACAATTAGTAATTTAAGACGAGGATTACAAAATTTCTAGTTAAGGTAGGTGTCGTTGAGTTTATAGGTTGAGTTCTATTTTGGTTTGTCTAATTTTTTGGTATTCGAAAAATCCTGTTGTTGAGCTGCAGGGAGGCTCTGGTTCATCTACCTCTACTGCATAACTCTCCGTATATTCAGGATATTCTTGCGTGTTAACGTAGTATGATCGTAATAGTCTTGGTCATCAAAGTCGTAATAGTCGTAACTTGTCTGTGGGTCATTGTGGAGTTGTTGGTCCTAAGACTCGTTAAAATTCATTTCCCTCGTCTTAAAGTAGTTCGAGGGTGGTGGATTGCCGTGTTTACTCCAGTCTTGCAATTGGCGTGCTGGTGCTGGAAACGGTTTCGCAACATATTGACTTACGCCACTCATAGGTGTGTTACGGGGAGGTAATTTAAATAAATTACTTTGAGCTCCGTAATTTGGTCGTTGAGCCGTGAACATTTGTTGCGTTCTAATTGGTCCCCCTAAATTAAGATCCCTGTGGCCTCCAAACAGGTAGCATTCTTTGAGGGAAAAGTAGGGCGATATGGCCCAGGTGCGTGTAGAGAGGTCGGCATATCAAGTCGTCGCAAAGGTTGTAGAGGTATGTAAAAAGACGCACTTACCTGCATCTTTTTCGCAGTGAACTGCTCGTTGCGCTGCTGCTTGTAGAGCGTGTTCACCTCCTCGTGAGTGAATTTCAAGCCCTGTTCTATTGTATCAGGCCGCATGAAGCGAATGCGAGCGCCCAATGGATCACGTAAACCCCGAAGGTACGATTGTAAAGTTAGGTCTTTATATAAAGTTCTTTTGGCTTCAATCGTACTTTCGACTGCCTCGTGTAAAAATACATAAGGTCATAATAGTTGCGAGCAGATTCTGACATTTATCGTAAAATTCTTCCGGATTAGACGAGCCTTGGTGTAATAACGCTAGATCATTGTAAAGAGACGTTTCGTTACGCTGGTCGGAAAAGTTTCCGATAAGCGCGGAGCGAATACCTAACCAAGTGTCGGGTATCCCGTTTGAGTTGAAAAGGCGGGCGGCTGGTTCTACAACTTTATTTAAAATGCCTTTCAACAGATAGGTTGCTATGTCAAACTCCGGTTCTGGTCTATAGTACTGCTCTCCAGTCTAAGTCATAAGGAGTTCAAAAAAAGGAGTTGCAAAAAAACCTTTTGCAAATTAAATTATTGATTTAAATTTATAGAGTTACATAATTATTTTAAGTGTCAACGTGTCGATATGAGACTACGAAGTGACGGCTAAGGGACGCCGATCGCCAATCGGTGTCCGTCGTCTTCCGGGCGGTCCGATGCTTCGCGGAACTGCTTGCAACACGCTGGCAATCACGCCACCGTCTCCAATTGAGTAATGATAAATATGACTTGTTGCTCAGCGATATCCATGTTACCGAGCATCGTAACAGGTTGTCAAAATGCATTTTGTAGTTTTATCGAAACTTTCCGTGTTGCTTGATGTTTTTCTTGTAATTTGTCCGTAAATGTTGGCTATAAAACTAAAATAAAAGACGACTAGCAGAGACAGCGGCTTTTTTATTATTATCCACGTAATTATTTCCTTTCTTAAGCTTATGTTTTTATAATATTGATTGTAGTATGTAAAGCAACCTAAAAACATTGTAAAAACTTAAACCTAGATAGCCACCAGCAGCGGGGCAGGGCCCAAGCTACCTATAGCTGCAGGGTGAGGAACCTCCTGACGATGCGCGCTGTGTCAAGAATTACTGCCTTCTGCACCTGGCACTTAACTCAACAGTCTAGCGAAAGTCTCTCGAGATGTTGGTCGAGACTTTTCGTAAGCCCGTTTGCCGATTTATTATTATTTCTTTATTGTTATTCTAACAAACAGACATACGAGTACCAAGACACTGCTTGATTTGCCGCAAATCCTTAATTTTAAATTGAGATCCTAATGCAGATTACAATTTATTCATTTCATTACGATTGCTTGAAAAACAAAAGAAATCATCCACATACAATGCGACTATGGTTATGTTTTCAATTTTTCACCATCTTGCTGCTGCTGGATAGGCCTAGAGAACGCGTTTGGTTCTGTCCAGCATGAACTTATGATATTTGCCCTAAAATGGTATAACTAAAATGGTTCCTGCTGAAATTATTGACATAATTAATTCTTATTATTGCCACTTAAAATTCGTCATAGCAGTAAACAAGGAATACACAAAACCACTTGAATACAATGTAGGACTATTCCAAGGGTGCTGCTTATCACCAATAGCATTTAATATAGTTATAAATATTTTAGTAGACAAATTAATATCCCGTGAAAAGAAATGGGGCTACCGGTTTAAAATCAACAATAAGTACACTGAGTCAATCTTGGCCTTTGCGGACGACCTTGCAATACTTACACGTAATCCCAAACAGTGTCAAGAATTGTTGAACGAAGTCGATGAGTTCTGTACATGGACGGAGGAATGAGGACAAAACCATCTAAATGTCATTGTCTTTGTCTGGGTAGAAGAAATACCAAATATACGTCTTACGATCCGGGACTCTCCATAAGTGGCCAAGGAGTTGCCACAATTGCAGAGGCAGTGCCTTTCAAATTTCTTGGTAGAAAGATAGATCACAAAGGACGTACACCATCATTAGAGGTGGTTGTTGAAAATTTCATGAACAACCTCAATAAGGTAGACCAGCAGCCTATCAGCAATATCAAAAAGCATGGATATATGACAACTACCTCACATCACGTCTCACTTGGCCTTTCCTAGTATATGACATCGGTAAAACTCTCCTGGCAAAGCTAGATGCCAATGTCATAAAGATATTGAAGTCATGGTTCGGATTGGCACATCCGGCTGATCCTCTACTCTTTTAGGGATCACAATAGTTTTGGGCTGAAACTAAAGAAACCGTCTGAACTTTACAAACACCTAAGAGTTACAAAAACGCATGTTTTGGGAAAGTCGCAAGACGAATTAATTACATCTCTCCCAAAAGACAAAACTGCTTCAGACCTGGAATCTAGACTTCAATTCCATAAACAATTTATGGCAGGTGCACAAGTAAATACTGCTGGGTTGGGTGCGAGAAAAAAAAGGAAGACCGAGACATGGTAAAACCTTTCTACAACAAGACGAAAATGACGGTTACAAAGTGCACGCTATGAATTTAGAAATGCAAAGTGAGTGGTTAACCATAGGTGAGTTCTGTATCCTATTAGCTCTAAAATGGCGCACCTTGATCTATGACTGGTCCCTGCCTTATTAAAATTTTATCTAAATGCATTCCAAATGACCCTCCTGACCAGAGTAACTTGGTAAGGTGGGGAAAAACCTCTGAAAAATGTTGCTATACTTGTGGAGAGGCGATATGTACAGCAAGGCACATATTGGTGGGATGCAAGGTGCTCCTTAATGGGGGTCATTACTCACGGCGTCATGACAGAGTATTTGAAATCATACGTGAAGCCATGATCCTTTCAGTAGCTAGAGCCCAAAAGGGATTGACGACAAACAACAGACAAATTAACTTTGTAAAGAAGGCTCAACTTCAAACTCCAGGAACAAGCCTTACTCAATCCTGGGTACAGCACCTGATTGGACTATTTTAATGGACACGTATGAAAAGCACTACAAAATCCCAGAGGATGTGGGTGTTTCGTCATCCAGACCGGACATTTTCCTTTTTTCTAGAGCTACGAAACGCATAGTCCTTGTAGAACTTACCGTACCGTGGGAAACTAATATACCTAAAGACCACGCGATGAAACAAAATAAGTATTACGACCTCTTAAACGAATTAACAAAAACGGCTATGTAGTTAGTTTATACGCTGTAGAAGTGGGAGCGAGAGGTATACCAGCAAAATCTCTCCATAACCTACTGAAAGACCTTGGCTTATCCAGAAGTGCAGTAAGTTCTATACTAGAACGTGTATCTAAAGCTGCACTAGTAGGCTCATATCAGATTTGGCTGGGCAGGGAGAGAAAAACGAGTGGTGAAGGTGAGTGTTGATGTACGTCAGAAAGGGGCCTTAAACCTACGCCCGAGTCACAAGTCTCGGGAACTACTCGAGTTTTTCTCTCTCTGCCACACGATGGACCCGGCACCCGCACGGTGAATCCATGGAATGCTAAGAAAATCGTCTCAAGATTCATATTTTTTGACTTGGTATTAGCGGTGGGCGATTATGAATGATCGGCATAATCGATTTATTTTGTATTACTAATGTTGATAATCGATTATCGAATTAGTAACTAATATGTTTTCATAATCGAATGATATTAGTAATTAGTTAGTACTAATCATGTTATAGGAAGTCGACGACAGTTCTTCCGTGACTTTACTAGTATCGACCTATCGACATAGGTTTATTTGGTTTCTTTTGTTTGTATTACGGTGCCGGTGATACGTGAACGTGATACTTTTTTACTTATATATATGTGGATTTAATGAACGGTAAGTTTACCGATTTTAGTATTGATAGTTTGTAAGTTTTAGGTAGCTTTTTCGCTTGCTGTCCCTCTTTTATAGCGGGCCGCTGAGAGACCACATCGTGTTGTCCCTTTCTCACCCCACGCGACTGTGCTGAGTAAATCGAGTCGCGCGCGACTAGCGACCGTGCGTGCGTGACTGGCTACTAATTAGTAACTACAAACTGTCATAATCGAGATATCTCGAGACATTTTCATAATCGAATGATTTTATTAGTATATCTCATAATCGCCCACCTCTACTTGGTATATGCGATATTAGCAAACAAGTGTTTACTTTATCATACCACATTCTTGATGACTTTAAGGCCATTAATAGCTTTCTTTAGCCTCAAAACTTTACCAACTTAATCTGGCCAGTTAAATTGTTATTTGCAAGGTTAAGGCTTAAGGTATTTGCATATAAATATTGTCATTTAGATTACCATTTAGGAATGCTGTAACTACATCTAAGCGTACAACCACGCTTAAACTCTGCCGCCCAGTTTTTAACAGTCGCATACGAAGAAGCGGACTCACCCAAAGTAGCAGACATGTTTTCATGTGTAGCTTTTGGAGTTACACCTTTCAAATTCAGGTATTTTATCACTGCACGATGTTGAATTTTATCCATTTTAAAAAAATAGCTCTGACTTGACTTACCGTGTCTCGTGTAAATAAACAATGTTTACTGTGAATAAACTAAACTGTGCATACTTGTTGCTAAATAAATGTAACTACAAAATGAGGGTAGTGATAAAAAAACCAATGACTTTAACCATGTTAGGCCAAGAACTTTTCAAATGACCGTGTTTAATACGAGGCAAAGAACTCGAGTTCGCGAATAAATGCACCGCTCGCGTCTCGCAACTTTATACATTTGGTTTTTTGTACGTTATTTATTTCATAAATTATTTTTTTCATAAATGTTCACACTTACAAAAATAAAATTTGGCAAAAAATATTTTAATAGTCGGAGAACCTGTTGTACGCTGGACAGTGTTGTACCTAGAACAATCGTAATTTTTCGAAAATTCCCGCTCTCTAAAATAATATCGTCTATGACAGTCGAAACAGCCTTTGACAACGCTAACGTGAAGTTAGTTATGATTCGCCGGCGCCGCGTCTGTGCAAACAAAAAAAGGTACTGGTAATCAAAAAGTTCCTTTTTTGCACTTCTTGACTATTTATTTGACACAATATACATTAATAAAAAATCTTTTATTCCCAACCTAATCTCCATACATGTAGGTAATAAGGTGTTTAAAGCTAACCTCAGCTTTAAGTGGGTTTATTTAATTATGTAGTTGGATGAAGTTGTTTAGATGTTGTATCTTGGCCCTCCAATTGACTATGTACCTTGGACATTGGCCTAGGTACATCGTATCGATTGTACCATGGACACTAAACTAACTTTTTTTGTAGAAAAAATGCCGCAAAGTAATTAAATATAAAAAGAACCCAATTCGACGTCAATAAAATTAAGAATGCCATCAGATTCATGAAAGAGAAAAAGTTAACACTTCATGGTGCTTCTAAACATTTCGAAAATACCTAGAACTAGTTTAAGACGCTACCACAGTTATGCCAAGTTATGAAAAAGGGTACCTCGATGATGGCCATAAATAAAAAAAGTATTGCAGTAAAAAAAGTATTCAATGAAGAACAAGAGCGACTGCTCATGAATTATAATCAAAGAAGCAGCCATGCTTCAATTTGGTTTAACTTGAAAAGAAGTAAAACAATTGGCTAATCAGTTCGCAAAGACTAATCAACATGGATGGATGGGATTCCATCCAATACACAAGCTGCTGACATATGGAACAAAGATGAGACGGGGTTATCAACAGTGCAAGTTCCTCCAAAAATTCCTGCACCAACTGGAGTTAAACAAGTTGGATCTGTGACTAGTGACGAAAGAGGAACCACTGTTACTATGATAGCTGGTTGTAATGCTGGCGGAGGATTTATTCCTTCAATGTTTACATTTCCAAGAGTTAATTTCTAGGATTTCATGATTCACGGAGCTCCAGAAGGCTCTTTAGGGGTATAACGAGACCACATTCGTAATGTTTATAAATCACTTCATAAAATTTGTAAGACCCACTAAGGAGCACCCCGTCATTATCTTAATGGATAACCATGAAAGCCACATTTCCGTTCCAGCAATTTGCCTAGCAAAAGAAAATGGCATCGTTCTGGTTACGTTACATCCACACACAAGGAATAAAATGCAACCGCTGGATATATCGGTTTTTCGGCCATTTCAAACATATTTCAATGAAGCTGCCAACAAAAAAATGGTGGCACCAGTTGAGAACGTTGAGAAGCCTTTGACAATTTAAGATATTGCTGGTTTAGTTGGAAAGGCGTTTCTGCGCGCATTTACACCAACTAATATTTCAAATGGGTTCAACGCCACGGGATTTCTTCCACTAAATCAGGATATATTCTCAAAAGCTGATTTTATGGCAGCTAATTAATTATTCGGACCGTCTATATAATGTTTACCCTTCAATCAAAGATCCCTCTGCAAATGCTGAAAAACTATCAGAGCAGGCTGATCGTCCACATAACTCAGAAGTTATTGATGCCCAAACTGATAATCAGCTTCCAGAATCGTCATCGCAGGCTGCTGTTAGATTTCAGGGGTGAAATGATACGCCTACATCCAAAAGCTGCATCACGAAAACCAACACAAAAAGGTAAATCTAGAATACTGACTGACACGCCAGTGAAGAATGCGATTGAGCTTTTAAAGACAACTAAAACAGTAGCACCTATAATTTAAGAATGAAGAGAAAAGTAGATAAAGTAACAAGAAAAGTATTAGCTGAGTCTGATTTTGAAGAATCAAGCTATTCTATTCATGACAGTATGAGTGAGAGTGCAGATGAAATTGTGATTGGGCGTCAGAAAAAGAAAATGTTAAGTATGAGATTGGAGCTGGCTGTACATACTCGGCCTGCGTTCTTTGTGGCCTCGCATGGTTTGCTCATCGCTCAGGACCTCTCTTGAACTCACGACCTCACTTGAACTTCTGGCTCCCGCATTGAACACGTATTTAGAAGAACAGTTCACGTTACAAACCCGTGCACAATTCGAGGACGTGTGCCTCGTATTGAACACGGGTTTTGAAAGTAAATTGGCTTTACAAACCCGTGGGCGTTTCGAGGCAATACTGCCTCCTACTGTACACGGGAAAGGAAACATGCAACCTGGTTCAAATACAATTGTTTTTTTTTTTTTTATATCTGTGATAGGCTTTTACGTTTCAGACATACTAGTTACACAAGAGCGCACATTTTGTTGTAATTTAAATGGCCATAATTTTAAATACTGTAACCAGCCCTTACCCAGAACACTAGGTGAAATATCCGGTACTATCACAAAAGATAAATTATTGCAGGTGACTTTTTTTTAAGATGCCAATGTGTTTCGAAGTTGTTATGATAAAAATTGTTTGTGTTACTTTATATTTGGAACGTATAAGTTTTTATCTTTTAGATTTATAATTGTTTTTATCTTTTACACTAATATCTGACTCTGTGTCAACTTCAGAATCCAAAAATATACCATTCACACTTACTTTTACGAAAAGCGATGGCACTTTCTTTAGCGAGGGAAATAATAGGACACAAGGTGAAAAATCTTTGCACTCGAGTGCAACACGTCACTTTTCATTCCACTAAATGACTTAATGTTTTGCGCGTTATAAACAGTTCAGTCAATTCTGTTGCCATCAAATAAACTACTTCATCAACCACTATTTTAGGTTTTTCACATGATTTCAAGTTTTTTGTTTTCGACTTAATATTTTAACAACAACATGACGTGAAAATATTGAGGGTTGAAGTACCTATATGAGAAAATAAAATTGCGCGCAAAGCAATTAAAAAAGGAGAGGTTTCGAGGCGGAGTTTTTAACAAATTAAAAAAAGTTGTATCATAAATTGGGCCCCAAGGATGTAGAAGTAAAAATATTTAATTATGTCTTGTATTCACAAACTTAATGCACACGATGTTCTAAATTCATATTAACTTTTGCACACTGATATCGAAGAGCCAACGTACTTTTTCCGAGATGATGGGATCAAATATTTTTTATAACTAGCAACGCTACACGGTTTCACCCGCATGGTTCCCGATCCTGTTAATTTTCCGGGAATTATTAGAACTCAAGAGTTACAAAGCTTTTTAGTTGGATGTTTTAAATTAATCCATTACGTGGTAACGAAACGTGTCATACTGACTGTATATCGACGCCTAAAAGGAAAAGTTATCCAAGCGGCATGGAGTAAATTTTACAGGAGACAAGATCAAAGTTCGACTTTTTAGAAAAAAATCATATAAAATCTTGTGATCATCCTAGAAGTGCAATCGTTGAAGTTTTAAAAGCCTTATTTTATCATCTACGCTGTAGAATACTCAACATTTGAAACAGATGATTAGGTCAAGAGTTAGTGTCGCTTAGATAAATTTTACCTGAAAAACAGGAAAAAATGACTAACCACCAAGGTTTGACCAAGAACAGTACGGTAAAAATGTACTAAGACAAAAATCATTCCAATTAGGTTAGAGGTAAAATAAACCAACCGACAAGCGTTTATCTAAAAAAGACCGGTAAAAGTGTACTAAAGCAAAACTAATCGAATTGATGTTAGAGTAAAAGTAATATAACCAACATAAAATTTGTTATAAAATTGAGTCAAAACCGCATAAGCTTTATTTAGAGGTAAAAGTATTTCAGTGAATTTAACTTAAGTAACGTTATTTTAGAAAGTTTTCTTACAAAATGTTTTTTCAGGATTATTAATAAAAAAATACTTTAAACTGTAGCAAGTTTTATTGAATTTATCAGAAGTTGTTTAAAGTAACGAGATCACACATCATCAACAAACAGTAATATTTCCAGTCTTATACTATAACAATTAACTTAATAGAAACATGTGCTTCTCTATTATTATACACTTCTCGTGTTAGGAAAATCTAAAAATGAAAACCATAAAATTACCAAGTAGGTACAGTGGTGAGCACTTCAACCTTTACACTAATCAGCTATCGAATCGATCACAGTGCAAATAGAAATTCTAAATATTACAGGTGGCATTGGCATGAGACTGGTACAAAGTCCGAACTGTAAAGGTTGACATGCTCTTGATTGTACCTGAATACCTATACAATAATAGTCATAATCATCATCACAGGTTACTATTAACAGTCTTTAGGACATTATGGCACTCATATTTTCAGTCTTGTAAGATCGGACTATTAAATAACAATTAAATTAATAGGAACCTTTTAAAATGTCTCGTAGTGACTACTTAAAAATTAAATAATAGTTAAATGAAAACGTATTATTCAAGATCTCTTAAAGTGATAACAAAATTTTCTTCTTTTCGAGTGAGTCGTAAGATCAACCCACAGCACGGACCCACAACTAAAATCAGACAATTTAAAGAGCCCTACGAAGCACGGGATCAAGACAAAATAATACAATTAAAACATAATAAAATTAGAAATGAATAGAATAAAAAAATAACTAATTCAAAAATAACCTATACTTCGTCTTCATCTACAATATCTGAAACGGGCAAACAATCCTTCGTACTGCCCGACTTAGGGAGGTTCAAATACTCCTGCTGAAATTGAGCGGGAATTAGCGAACTTTGCTAATTTTACCAGTCAGATTTCCTTTGAAGTATCTGTCGCCAACAGTTTCCCATTTTTGAAAGCTTTGAAAAGTCAGGGCTTCAACTGTGTTTGGATCTAAGTCCTCGTCTTTTCGTGCCGTAGAAAATACAGTGTACCACTGCGAAGGTGCATAAATTATTGTGTTCTTTAGGTTAGTTTCTATAGTTGCGTGCACGCTATCTACGGGCATGTATGTGTGGCCTGTCAATAGGTAGTTTATTTGCATCGTTTTAAGATTTTCACACTCCTGCAAAGTAGAATGTATCATTGCTAGGACAGTGCGGTTTCTGTTTTGTCCAGGGCAACAGTCGCAGTACAGTAGTAGGTGTTTCATATTTTTTCTAGCATCGACCGATTTTATGTATCTGTGGACGACACTAGAAGTTTCGTTTGCACCTCTTTAACCGTTACTCGTCCCAGTAATAGCAGAATACCTTACGAGTCCCGTTCTCGTAAAAACACAGATTACTGCTATTTTTCCAGAAT